>CM051621.1:23133827-25535702 GCA_028020825.1 Podargus strigoides | reverse complement strand
CTGTATAGTGTTAATACCAGTACAGACTTGTCTAGTGGGCCCTATAAATAATGTTTGCCCTTACTCGTAGTCTCTATGGCGTGTCTTTATGGAGAAATAAGGTTCTCACCCGTTCGGTTCCCTTTGCGTTTAGAGAGACCAGGTTCAGGCAACGATATATATTTTTGTTATCGGTTGCATGTCGTCTCATTTTATTTTGTTTTATTAATTTTTTTTTTCTCTACCTGTTGGACTATGTTTGTGAGCATAATCTTCATAAATTATGTTCTGGGTTTTCAGATTTATTTATATGTGGTTAAAAATGAATGCTTCTATTTAAAAAGGGGAAATATTTCTACATGTGCATATAGTTTTCCAAGAGTGTACCATTAATTGATTGTTGATAATAAAACCCAAAAGCAAATATAGCACCGTAGCTCTTCTGGCTTCTTGTTAAGGCTTTACTGGGGAGGGGGGGCTCGGGTTTTTTTCTGACAAAGACTGAAGGCGCACATCGCAGAGCCGGGGCTGAGTCATCAAACGGAGATCTTCTCGGCAGCATTATTTCTAATCTGCGTTCCCATCAGGAAGACCGTAACTGCGGGTCCCATCATTACTGCCTAATTGCGCCGTTATTAATTATTTGCAAACGGGCTGGCGGAAGGAGGGGGGCGGCGGGGGGAGATGCGTCAGATCTGAGCTTTTGCCGCTGCCTCGGAAATTGGAGATTGCCAATATTAAATGAGATCCGTTAACAGGGGAAAAAAAGGGGGCATAGACTACAGGTGTGGTTTGTGAGGGGGTAACGTACCCTTAGGGACGGCTGGCAGCTCTCGCCGGCCATCGGACCAACACGGGGAAGGTGAAATTGGCTTTACAGGGCTGCAGCTTCCCGCAGCCGCGAGGCCGAGCGAGCGCCCAGCCACAACAGCAGCCCCGGCAGCGCGGCCCCGACGGCCCCCCCGGTCCTGTCCCAGGGGCAGCAGGGCCGGTGTGCCAGACCCGCCCCCGCAGGGCAGGGGGCAGCACCAAAGACACAGCCTCCCCCAGACGGACCGGCACCCAGCCCCAGCAAAGCCCCCGGGGCAGCGGTGCCCAGCCAGACGAGCCAGGGCGCCCCGCGGTACCACCTCCCGGGGCTGTCCCTGCAGCCAGGGCACTTGTGTGTTGGCTGCAGGGACACCGGGGCCATGAACTCTGTCTGACTCCGGCAGACTCAGTGGAAAAAAAGGGGAAAAAAAAAAAAAAAGTCTTTAGGGGGGTTGTCTGAGAAGCGAATGTGGCAAAAGTGTCCCTCTGCACGGCCGGAGTGCTGGGGGAGAGGGTGCCACTGCCCAGAGCCCAATTAGAAGAAGTAGGAAAAGTGGGACAAGCTCTGTTTCACTAATAAAAATACCTCAATAGTCAGTTTTAAAATGCTGCAATAAAATATGCAGTCTATTTTCTGGAGGAAAGCCCCCCATGCATATTTCTTGAATATGTGTTTTGTTATAATATGGGTAGCTTTCGCAATTTTATTTTTTCTTCCAAAAGTCATTTCACGATCTAAGAAGAATACCTTTGTTCAAAGTAAATGGACTGTCTGTAGGAATGAGCCAGCTGTGGACTGCAGTGCAGCTCTGCTCATAGTGACCGACATGGAAAGAGTTTCCCGCTGGAGAAGCTGCAGTGCTCAGTCCATCTGCTTTACCATGGCGGAACCCATCCCTGCGCTCTTAGAGAAGGCAAGACCTATACTACCAGGGAAGCAACCAGCCAGCCAAGGGTGATTTAAAGGTATGACTCCTGGCCAGGCCTTGCTGTGTGAAGATAACCAACTTCAATTTTATGGCATGCCGTCGTGATCTGAAAACATTAAGAGATGACAACATGCTACTGCTTTGGGTATTTTTTTGCCAATAGTTCGCCTCTTTGGCTGTTAAAACTTTGGTTTTATTTCTAATATGAAGGCTCCAGCTTCCAAGCAATGGACCTAGCTACATGTCTGCTAGATCTTTCTCTGTCTTGATTTTACTACACTGTAAACTCATTTGCACCTTGATCTATCTTCTTCCTGATAAACTAAATGAGCTCTGTCCTTTACATCTCACACACTCCCTAAGGCTCAAACTTTTAAAATCCAGGGCTGGAACTATGCTCTCCTGTTTCTGCAGGTGCTTAGCAAAAGGCATACCAGGACAGTACCAAACATTGCAGTCTCTCTCTCACTAATGGTTCAAACAGAGCTAAGATCACCTCTCTATTTCTGATCACAGTTATCCACTTATGCGTCCAAGCCTATAATTAGTCCTTTTTGGAAACTTCTGTCACTTGTTCCTTCTGACGCGTAAATCCTTTCCCAAGCCACTGCTTTCCATGTTCCAGTCACCCCCAAAGCGCAGGGAACTGTGGGAGACCTGAAGCATAGGGCACCCACTGTTCGTAAGGACCAGCATGCCTGTGGCATACCAGTTGGAACGGTTGATTCATCAACCTTAGTAATTGCTTGATCAGGTAGAAATGGATGGTTTGAAAACACACGATTTATTCCTCCTGCCTCTCTGCAAAGGCAGGAGTTTGAAAAGGAGTATTAATTAAATAAGTAATCTACAGGACTGCTGCTGACCTTCACAAGCAGAGAAGCTAGGAGGGCCATGGGGTACCCAGCGGCAGCCCGAGCAGGAGGAGGATGCCAAAGGGCTGCTTACCAGTGGTAACAGTGAAAGCTGAACTGGCAAGCTGCTCCATAACCCCAAGAGATGCTCTGAGATTCACAAGGCAAAAAGATTCTTCTGCACTGGGCAGAAGAACCTAACTAGTCAAAAGATGCTCCAGTAAAGAAATGAGTGTAAGGTTTGTTATTTTTGTTGGTTTTACCCCCTCACATTATTCAAATACAGAGTAATTTGGTTTAGAATCCAACACGACTTCAGTATGGACACATGTTGTACTTCGAAGAGTTCAAAGGTAAATTCACATCGTGTGTTTGAAGAAACTCAAGTGTTTAATTATCTGCTCTTTTGAACTCAGGTCTAATGTTGAAGTTGGCTCTGGGGTAGCTGTTGTACACACTCTCACTTTCTTCTCTCCAATAAATGAACAGAAAGAGTAATTCCTGATGGCAGTATGAATCTCTCAGATGGTGGATGCATGGCAACATAAACATTAATTTTACTGCTGAAGAATATGTAGCTAGCATCCAGGAAAACTACAACTAATAAACCCAGTCCTTTTCACTAAGAAGCGTGTCTAAATAGTTCAATCTTTACATATCTGCACTTACTTAATAAAGTTATCAGACTATTACCAACCAGTGGGAACAGGAGGTGTCATGAAAAGTGCCTGTGGTTCATCAGAATGTTTTTAAAATCCTCTTTCCCTCTCAAGAGCTTCCTGCTGTGGTTTGAAGTGTGAGCTTTTTCTGAAGGCAACAACTGGGGTCTTTTCACATGGGAAGGATCCCCACCATACAACAGAGGAATGGAACATGAAGCTCACTATTAGTTCTTAGACAGCAACTAAACTAGTGCCTGTCTGTAACTTGCTGCACATTTAGTGTGAAACATTAAGGGCCAAACATTAATCTATAGACTACCCTCGCCATCCGTAAAGCAGAGCAGTGCTGTGAAGGCTGTATTACTATGGGAGATGAAGCTTTCTGCTTCTGTCACCAGTTTCATTTGGTCCTTTACAAATTGTCACCTGACAAGTGTTATGAAATAAATCAGTGGCTTCATCCAGGGTGCTACTAAAATCTGGCTCCATCTTAGAAAAACTACTTTGCACCTTGTACTTCTCACAAGAGGTCATTGAGCAGGCCAAGGAACGATTCGAGAGGAAATCCATCTTCTCGGTTTGTGGGGAATTCATTCAGAAACAGCTCAAGAAAATTTAGCTGTGAAAATAAAGCTCATGCTGCCATTTCCTAGGTAGGAAATTTCCTTTGGAGAGAGGAAATCACCTTTTAGACTGATCCTTGTCGTTATTATCATATCAACAGGAAATTAAAATATTTGCACTTGAAAAGGAGTATTATTTCATACTACTGTTGCAGGCTGAGGCTGCACTTCTTCCCATTCCTTTCTGAAAGAGAGGCAGTGAGGGAATGCCAATGACATCTCTTGCTGTTTCAAACACCTTGGAAGAATAATGTATAAAGTCTATAAACAATATTAGATAAAAATTCAAAACAGCGACAGGAGCTATGCCTTTCTAGGAGTCTGAAATCTAACATCAGCATTAAGGCCTATACCAACAGGCTTAACAAATGTATGGGGTCTTTAAAAACATTAACTTCAGTCTTGTTTCACAGGAAGATGTTTACAGAAAATGAATCAATGTATTAATTTCCACTAAGAAGAAAATCTATCTAGGGAACAAAGCACAAAGTTCATAAGTAGCTGTGGTTATTTGGTTAATGAAGAGAAGTCACCAGAGACTGTGGAACCAGTGGCTAAGAGAATTGGTTATTTTGCATGGACATGGTATTTGGGAAAGCTTGGGTTGCTTGTTTCAGAAGCATGGGGCACCCAGAGCTCCCAGCTGGAGCTGTGGATACTCATCACCTTGAAAAGCCAATAGACTTCTTGAAACCTCCTAAAAGAGTGCCCACAGCAGTCCCTGCCCCAGGGTATAGCCACTAACACCCATGCTTTTAGAGCTGTTAAAAGCCCACCTATGCTTTGAAGAACAAAGGGAGGCAGATGACCTGTCTCAAGTCAAGCCAAGAATCATGGGGTCCATGTAGCTCCAGCAGCTGCCAGTACTTTCCCATCCAGCTCCATTTCCCCAGAGACAAGGGCGACAAACTGCAGAGAGCCCGTGGCAGCACCTAACAATTAGCTTCTGGTGCTCATTTCCAAGCAGAGCCAGAAATAACCTCTGCCCAGTGCTATCTCCACCTGCCTTTTTGTGGGTAACCATGAGCATGCTGGATCGGGCTCAGCGTTGGCCTGCCTGCAGGCTTTCCGTCTGGGATGCTCTCTGCAGTTTTCCGCCTCTGTGGCTTCCTTGGGCTTGCAGGACTCTCTTCCAGAGAACCAAGGCAAATAGAAGACAATTCAGCTTCAGGGAGTCCTTGGTTGCTTCACCTCAGCTTTGCAGGCAGTATGGGGGAGCAGGGGGAGAGACAGCAGAGTTGCTACAAAGTGGCAGCTTTAATTCTCACTGAAGTTTATCCTCACGTTATTAGTGGAGTTCAACACAATATACAATTACACACCTACAATCCATGGGCTGTCACAAACTGCAGATTATTCTTATTTTTTTCTTAACCTAAAGAGTCTGACATCATAGTTCAAAATAATCTCCTCAAAGCAGTGCTGTGAGGACAACTCAAAACCTCCTGGCCCTGTGTTGATTTCACAATATCAAACTATTTCTAGAAACAGCTACCAAAATACTCTTGCTATGTTATCTTTAGAAAGGTTACCAAAAGGCATGAGCTGTGAAAATAAGCAGTTCAGGAATCTCCATAGGTAAATACTGCAAACAAATGCCACCATATCTGGGATGCAAATATCTGAGGAAACTCCTCTCACTTTAATTCCAAAGTCACACCGACGTTAGTTCCAAGTTAATTCCCAAGACACACTGAGTGTCTCTTCATTTTTAATAACAAAGTCTTCTTACATCTGGAAGGAAGAGCAGTAGTTAAGACCATATCTACTGCTCCTGCATATGCTTGTAATGCATTATGTGACAGCGTATTTTAGAATGGTGAAGCTTTAAACACACAAATTAAATAATCACCAGGAATATTTCTATGGAGACAAAAAGTTAGATAAACATGGTGTGAATGGTTTTGTCCTGCCACAGAAAAAGAGGAGGTGCTAGATGGGCATCTAAGCCCTTCTCTCCCACCATATTCAATTCCCATTGGAGATATAGTACTCCTAAAATATTTCTGGGCTAATTCACTATCAAATCTGGTGGCATTCACAGAAAGATGGCAAGAGTGATTGCAGGCTTACATCATTCAAGAGAGGTGGAAAAGTTATTTGTGTTAACAAGGGGGTATGTTGCACTGTGTAAGACTGCGTATATATGAGTACTAAAATACTGATGAGACTGGAGAAGTTAAACTACACACTTTAGGTTTTTACCCATTTAATCTCATCTTTCAGTGACTGCATCACTCAAGCTCTCTCGTAATACTGGTTAGGAGTCAAAAAACCAAACTGGGATAACACATAACAGTGTGATCATTTGATTCCCACCTTAGCCAGTTTAGAATTGGTAAAGGGAGACACTTTCAATCACTAGGACATCAAACTGAGACTCTGCCACAGGATTTTGTTGAGGTCAAGATTTTAAATAAATTCTGCATAAAAATGAGCTCTTAAGTAAGAATATCCAGCCAGTGCAGTCTGTGTTACTAAAGGATTCTTAAAGATTTCTGATATAAACCCACCCATTTCAGGTGTAAGCCAATCTCTACTTATTGAAGATGAGACCTTTAACAAATATTTCCCCAAAAAAGATTTCTTGTGTGTTCTTCTAAATCACGTACTTACTGCTGATCATTTCCAAAATGGGTTGACAAATTGTTGATCACAAGTTTTAGGCTCTACATCACTCACTGTTTCTATATTCTAATAGCAAAAGAAAGAATGGCCTCCCAAATTTGCTTCATTTACTTATTTGGTGGGTATTAGTCCCTGTTACATTCACAGGGTCAGCTTCAGTCCTGGCCAAAGTACATTCCACAGCTGAAGTCGAATACATCTGCAAAAAGTGATTATTTTTTCCTATTTATTACTGATTATTTTCATTGATCAATACTTTCAGTTGTGCATACCACTAATACATTTAAATGTCAATGTGAGAATTAAGAATCCTTAATTATTTCCTTTCAAAGATCATGATTTTTTAATTTTTCTTTACATTTTGGGACATATACATAAACTTATGACCAGATTTGTCTTTAAAATTGTCCAGAATCATTTGTACAAAACCTCATAAACATAAAATACTTTAAAAGTACTTTAAAAGAATTTTTATGAAATATTTAAAAGTTTAAAAAATTAAAATATTGAATCACTTAAAATATAGGCATATTAAACCCCCTGTAATTTCTAAACCCAGTTACATGCAAGTTCTGAACAAAAAAAGGGCTTATCTAAACAAAGAAAAATATTAATGATACAAGAGAAGATTCAATTATACAACTGTGTATTGTATTTCTCAATGATTTATAAAAGGCAAAATTCAGATATGCTACACAATAAATTATCATTAAGACAAGACTACAGTTTGGTCTAATAGAATCCCATTATTTAGAAGTGGAAAAATAAACCCTATTAGATTATAGAGTTAATTCCCTGCCAGTTCTGAGGTCACTGCTCTTTCACTCTCAGGCTTGTCTACATGAAAACTGTTGGTACAGTTGAAGAGTCTTCTTGAGCAGAGTTACAGAAAGACAAGAGGAGCTCTGTGCTGACCTTGCCACTCCCATAAAGGCATGGAAATAGCTGTAGTGGGTATATCACCTTAATATATTATTTTAAAGAAGAAAAATCTGTTAAGGTCTGGGAGTAAATACTCCAAAATGGCAATACACCCCAGTATTGCCAGGATATGAGGATTAATTATAGAATGGTTTGGGTTGGAAGGGGCTGTTAAAGGTCATCTAGTCATGCCTCTGCAGTGAGCAGGGACATCTTCAATAAGATCAGGTTGCTCAGAACCCCATCCAACCTGACCTTGAATGTTTCCAGGGATGGGGCTTCTACCACCTCACTGGGCAGCCTGTTACACTGTAAAAAAATTGTTCCTTATAGCTAGTCTAAATCTACCCTCTTTTAGTGTAAAGCCATTACCCCTTGTCCAATTGCAACTGACAAACTGAACCGAAGCCATGGGCTCAAAAGCTCACCTGTGTATTTCTTTTGCCTTTCCTGAAGAATTTGGATTTTGTCGTCTCTTTTTCCTCCCAGCAATAAATTAGCCTCAAGGGATGTGTTTTCTTAGGAGGATATCTGAGGGTCACATAGACCTTAGGTTCTCTCAGTGTGGCAGTTTCAGGCAGAAAAGAGCATGGCTTTCAGCTGGGAGTAGCCTGTTATCTGAGGGGGAGTCAGCATTTCCCACCTCATCCTGATATGCCTCCCAAATTTTTCTGCACAGAGGTAAAAGCTAAGACATATGCCCTTTGAAGTGCATTGAACTTTCCTCAGGGACAGGTGCACTAGAAATGTAATTTATTCCTGTCCATATCTGCTTCTCTCACAGCAACCACAGTTTCCATCTACCCAGAAATGGCTGTGAGGCTCCAGGGGATGCCCATTCCATTGCCACATAGTGCACCAAACCTGCTTTTACATGTCACTTATTTGCTTGCTGAGGTTATGAATTGTCCCCAAACCTTTTTTCCTCCTGAAAGCCACTCAGTTCTCTTTGCTGTGAGCACCTGGACCCTCCCTTTCCACCCTGCCATCAAACTGCTGCGATGACACGTCTCAAAATGCCTGGGTGTCACCATCGATGCTGACAACCCTGCACTGCTGACGGAGCCACCACTTCGTACTTCAAGGAGCTGTGAAAGAAAAACTTGCTCTTAGTGGAGGCACTTCTATTTGTCCATTTTGCACCATTAAACTGGGATTTGTGAGTTTAGCAAACTTGGTAAACGCACTGCTCGCTGTTGAATAAAGATACTAAAATTATTGCTTACTTTCAGAGGCTGCCTGCAAGTGAGTTGAGAAATAAGTCAAGAGGCACAAATCGCTTACTCACTGGTGTCCTTGAGGTAGACAAACAATAGCTATAAAGAAGTATCAGCTACTGTTAATCAGTGCAGCTTCATGAGGATACAGTTTTTAAAACCCACACCAATTTGTTGTTCTAAAGAAATAGCTTCAAAATTTTCCTTATTTTGTTGCCACAGTGTAATTCTAAATTTTTTTTGGTTGTAGGAGTCCTGGGCTGGATAGTTGTCTCACCAGCACACAATTCAAACAAACGAGATGTCACTGATGGAAAACTGATGGAAAAGAAGATTTGAACAATTACACAAGACAGATAAGCCGTTAGCTTCTCCTGGGATCTAATGATATAGTCTGCAGGATCATTCAGGCTACAACCATACAAGCTGGTCCTGAATCACCCTGTTGTAGCCCAAAATATTAACAACGGGGAATCACAGAATCACAGAATGGTAGGTGTTGGAAGGGACCTCCGAAGGTCATCTAGTCCAACCCTGCTGCTAGAGCAGGATCCTAGAGTAGGCCACACAGGAACATGTCCAAGCACATTTTAAATGCCTCCAGAGATGGAGACTCCACAGCCTCTCTGGGCAGCCTGTTCCCATGCTCAGTCACCCTCACAGTAAAGAAGTGTTTTCTTATGTTGAGATTGAACCTCCTGTGTTCCAGTTTGTGCCCATTGCCCCTTGTCCTGTCACTGGACACCACCGAGAAGAGTTTGGCCCCATCTTCCTGACACCCACCCTTGAGATATTTATAAGCATTAATGAGATCCCCCCTCAGCCTCCTCCAAGCTAAACAGGCCCAGTTCCCTCAGCCTCTCCTCATATGGGAGATGCTCCAGTCCCTTAACCATCTTAGTGGCCCTGCGCTGGACTCTTTCCAGTAGCTCCACGTCCCTCTTGAACTGGACACAGGACTCCAGATGCGGCCTCACCTGGGCAGAGTAGAGGGGGAGGAGAACCTCCCTTGACCTGCTGACCACACTCCTCTTAATGCACCCCAGGATTCCATTGGCCTTCTTGGCTGCGAGGGCACATTGCTGGCTCATGGTCAGCCTGTTGCTTATGAAAAGAAACATCTTCGTCAGCCTCCATGCAAGGAAGGACTAGGATGAGGCTGGTGTCCGACACAGTTTAGGACTGAAATATATTTGAAATACAGGGCTATGAGAAGTACTTGGCATTTTATTACAGTTTTATTTAATAGGCTACCATTTGGAAGCATAATCACATCTGGATAAAGACCTGAACATGTTTTTCCACACTGTGTTACCTGTAGGAAGGCCATTACTCAGTTATGCTGAATGTCTTATATTTTTCTATTAATCCCATATTAAATTTACTCAGCTATTTAAATCGCACTCTTTTAGCCTGTTGCTTTTATTAGTTGATAAACACCATGTCTGGTTTTGACCTCCTCTTGATGAAGATGCTGGCAGCTGTATTTGCACATTGCTTTATGTTTTCCAGTGGAAAACCACAATTTTGTGATAAATTAAGTGCAAACCCCAATCTACAGAGCCAGTTTGCTCAATCCATCTGAAAAGCTCCTTGCAAGGTATGAAAGTCAGCTAGACCTGTGCTGCCAAAAGGAAACCATTAAGACTTTTTATTGCCATCCTGAGCCACTTTAAAATTACACACACGATTGCTTTTAAATGTTCCCATTTGGAAAGAATAAGCATATGTGCAAAGATGTTCCTAGCTGCAGGCTCGTTCCTCTTCAAGCAATACTGTCCATCGTCCTGGAAGAAGGTGGCCTCCTTTTTGCCTACCCCGACATTTTCAAGAAACAACCCAGCTTCTACTGGTAGACAACTACACATACACTTAATTGAGCTGGTTCCTGGTTTTGCCCAAGTTGGTCAGAATTTTGCTTTCAAATTTTCTATGTTCAGCCCAAAATTTCACTCTAAGTTGTCTTCCCAGTGGCTTTACCTCTCCAAGGCGTCTTCCTCATGTACAGTACTATGCAAATATTACTGTGGCGGCCAGACTCAAGAAAAACATTGATGTCATTTTTTCCTGTGTTTCACAATAATGAATGTTTAATTTATCAGTGGCATCTGTTAACATATAAAAAGTTAGATAAATAAACCTAATTCTATATTCTGTAGTCTGGTGTACTCCTAAGGGACTTTTCGTTATCTGTGAAGTAACTGGAGGGAGCATGAGGAAAAAACAAATGCTAAATGTGCAGAATTAATGGAATGATCTCTGCTCCAACATAGACTTTTAAAGTGTTAACTAACAATTTTTAAATACTTCGGTGAAAATATATGATACATTTAGTTTTGTTCCCTTTGAAATAATTCAACTGGTAAGTAGTTTTCAGAAAACAAATGATTGTCTCTGCCTCACAGCTCCAATTTATTATCCAAAGTAATAATCTTCGCAAAAATGTCTATTATTTCAACTCTTGAATAAGGATTCAGTTCACATGTCTAATGCCCTGTGTAAGAGAATTAGCAGAAACTCTTCTCAATGTGGTTTCAAAAGAGGAAACTAAGCAGACAGCCTTGTTAATTTAGCATATAGGCTTGGAATAAAGTACAACATCCATCATCTCTTGAAATTCAATTAAAAATTGGTCCTGCGTCCAAGGAGAAGGAGCCAATTTTCTGCTGGAAACAGAGTCTTGGAAGATCACTAAAATCCTTAATGGTTCTTTCATTGTGGAAGCCAATATGAAAGAAAAACCAGTTTGGGAGTTCAAATTACCCCTCACATGAAATGCTAGAACATGTGTAATCTTCAGGTCAGGACCATTGCTGTTGATCCAATGATTTCTGTCATGATGGCCACATGGAGAATTCCAGCTGTGCCTGTCCCCCTAGTCCTTAAAATCCTCCCATGTGCCGCCATGCGCTGCAGCAACACTTAACAGGCTTTTGCATTCATGGTGAAATACCCTTCCTTACCATATGTCGTGTGTAGTTCTTATTCTCCCGCAGCAGGTCTCTATGTGTGATAAAAAGATGCTTGAAAACACACACTGAGATTTAATATCTGGGGAAAGGGAAGCCTGAAAATATGTTAACAAGATTTTCAGCATTAAACACAATTTTGTTTCAGATTTCAGCTGTTAAACATCTTAATTTGTTTTGCTTTTTACTCCAGTAACATAATGCTAATACACTCTGACAGCTTGTGACTCCATGCCGAGGAGGTTTCGCAAACCAATCTCTTTACTTGAAATTTGATTTACAAAGTGCCTCAATCCTTTAGCTGGGTGGCAGCAGTCACCGTCACAACACTTGTCATGACTTGAAGTAGAAGCACAGTCTGGGCAGTTTTTCCTTGTTTGTTTATTTTTTTCTAGTGGCAGATTCACTGAGATGAAAGAATCCTTTTAACCATTTAATGTCCTCATTTGTCAGTAAGCTCAGTCCAGAAAATACTGCCATGCAATGTCTGCTGCACACCAAAGGAAATAATATATATTGTTTTTGCAACATACATTAAACTCTTGGTGCAGAGTACAGGTAGCATCTATGTAGTTTATTTTTACAATATTTGTTTTGGATGACCTGGTCTAACAGTTAATGAGAAAGCTTTTGGACTCCATGTTCTTCTTTCAGCCCAACCTAGTTTTGGGCTTCTTCTTACCAGCAGTTAGCTCAGGCTGCTTTCTGGGCACTCAGATGGGCTCTGCTGAGCCAGTGGGACCATTCGTTTCAGCTGCAGCCCAGCCCTGACCTTGTGTGGGCCCTCATTTTCCTGGGAAATCAGGTTTTTGTGACGTGAGGAGTGCATGAGCTGACACTTTGTACCACTAAGCCCTGCAGAATGAGTGTGAAAAGCAACAAACAACCACAAACACCTGCTCTCAGGTGTAGCCCTCTTGGCTGCTGCCTGCAGGGGTAGATATTTTCTCTGCATACAGGCATGTGGCTTGTCCTGAATGAGTGTATCCTGGCACGTCCCAGCATCACAACAGGCATGCTGCGCAGCATAACCGTCTCCAAAGCATAAGCACGAGGCGGACCATTCCTTTGAGCAATTTGATTTCACATCAAAACTTAGTGAAAAATATCTTCTTCACCTCTCCTCCCAGTAAATAGATTTTTAGATTTTTTACTTTACTAAGACAGAATGTCTGTTATTCTCCAGGCAGAGATACAACTGCTGCTGTGGGAATAGCAGTGTGGATGTTTCCATCTCTCCTTCTCCACAGGTGAGACAAGGTTAACCAAGATAACATTGCTTAGCTAAGCAGCCCAGCCTGTACAGAAGACCAGAAAAATAAATGACGTGCCTGCCTCACTGCCGCAGGCATCACTCAGGAAAACATTTTGCTTACAGTTTTAAAATTTTTTTCTTCCAGAAAGGGAACACCTTCTGCCATGTTTTCCTCTCAAAAGGGCATTTAACCCGGAGGGATTAAGCTTGCCTCACTCAGCTCCAAGCATAGGAAGAGATCTGCTAAGGCAAGAGGTCTGTGTGCTAAACAGCTGTGGTCTGCATGGAGATGCTGGAGCTGGCTTCAGCCCGGCTGGCTGCTCCTGGTAGTCTGGCTGAAGCACTGCAAAGCATGCTGCCACTTCGTGTGCCGCATTTCAAGATAAGCAGACTCCACTCCTGATCGACTTCTTGCTCTGGGGACTTCTACTGCCGTGCCCCAATAGCCAGGTCCTTCTGAACTCTGCAGTCACTATGCAATACCACAGTAACTGTTAAATGCATAGGGTTTTTTTGTCGATTTTGTTCGGTCTTTTTTTATCTATACTGAGTTTCTGGCATCTTTATTGCCAGATTATAGCCTAAATTAAATTTACTAGTGAAGACATTCTTTCTCTAGGCAAATTAGTTTCTGTGTCCCATTTATCCATTTGGAAATAGATATATAATAATATTTTTCTGCCTCACAGTGGTGTTTTTAAATCTTATTCAACTAATGACTGCAAAGTGCTTCACTGTTTTGTGGTGATGACAGGCTCTGGAAGCACCGGTGATTAAGTGTGTGGTCCAAGAAGTACCCCACTGACCTCAGTCCCCCATTTCTGCTTCAGCTACTTGAAATATAGTGGAAAAAACAAAAATAGTTGAAAAACTGAAAAAACAAGTCTAGGCATCTATGCTTTTACACAAGACCAGTGGCTCTGGGTGGTGTCCTGCTTTGGGCATAAAAGCTGGGACCACTTGCAGGAAGGGTGGAGTGTCTGTCTGTGAGGTGGATGCACTTTGCAGAGTTTCCCTGTTGGGGAGGGACCTCCTGACTCTCCCTAAAACTGTGGCCCAGTCAGGTTTGGCACTTGCAAACACCGGCTTCGTGTAAACAGCATGTGGCTGCCTCTTTCTTACATTATTAGCCTCTGGGCTTGGTTGTCTCCCATCTCTTCTATGGGAGACTTTGTTGCTTTCTTTGTTCCTCTGGTTGTGTGCTGCATCATTCTTGGGGTCGCTGGGGTTGATGTCTATTATGTGTAGCCTCATTGATTTGTTTGTTCCCCCAGCGATCACCCATGTACTGACCCTTTTGTGTGCAATAGAATCTGGTTACTGGTTTGTTCTACTGCCGGTTGCGTCCTTTGTACTAGGCCTAGTAATCGGCAAAGCAGGTACCTGACTTGAAGCCTACTAAAGATGTCTGATTATCTGGTGATTGCAACCATGTATCCTCAAAAATCCAGCTGTTACCAAGTCCCTGACATTAGGTGCTCAGTTACTGTGATATTCAAAATGAAGTCTTGTCCAAATTATTTGATATTACTGCAACACAAAGGAAGTAACTGATATTTGTATTCAAGCTGCAGCACAGTACTGTCAAAAGAGAGACATCCTGCCTTAAAACTGTAAACAAATAAAGTGATATTGTAGAATCTATTTCTATGATGAAAAGTACTATGTTAGCCTGTGGAGAAATCTGTCTTCTTACATTTGCATTTGCCTCGCTAGCCACAAGGATTTAATAAAGATTCTCAGTGCAGCATGCATGTAGCTTTGCCATAGTTGGTCTGCTTTAACCATCTTCTTATTTACCTATTTCTGCAAGAGTCCCCACTGCAGGCAGTGTCTGCCCTGTTTGCATGCACCTTTCCAAAGCCTATGGGGCAGCAATGATGTTTGTTTACAGCCCTTCTTTCTAACTACAAATGGACAGTAAGCAGCTGAAAAAGGCTATATTGATTGCTTGAGAAGAATTTCTGGCTAAAAAGAAACGTGGGAGCACAGCTGGAGCTAAAGTTGATTACTTTTTATATCAAAGCTTACCCAGTACAGTGTAAGCCTTCAGCTCCCAGGTTAACAACGTGTGAGGGTTGTTGTCAACTGGAAGTCTGTGAAAATAGCCACACGCTGCTTCAGGTACAGAGGATGCTTGAAAAGCCTTGAAGCAGCAAAGAAAAATGTATTCATGTGTTTAATTGTGTTCATGCTGCAAGCAGATTTTAACTATTCAAGATCAAGAGAGATATTGAGAAAGCCAAGTATTCAGTGATAATATTCCATCATAAACTGTTTATCTGCATCTCTAACTTGCTCAATTATTTTGTCTACTTAACACACAGCCTCATGTGAAAAAATACAGCTTTGAAAGTAATGTATCACCTACATAAATTTGAACAGTATATAAAGAAATCTGATAGCTGTAAATGTCACTGTACATAGTCACCCAGGCTTTTTTTTTTTACCCCAGATGTAAACACAACTACACAGAAGACTTGCAGCTTGTGCAGACTAACAGCTTGCTCCTTCTCCTTCACACCACATGCTGAAGTGAATCACTGTGAAGGCAGTGTAGACACCTGAGCTCTGTGGTCTTTGCTTTACCCAAAGGTTTCTAAGTCCATCATCTGCAAAGGTCATTTAATGAGGCACGCCTTGAAACTACAAACACCACCTTCTTCTGTATGAAACAGAGCACAGCAAAAGCATCAGTTAGCTGTGACAATTTTGATTCGCTTTGGGAAAGCCTCTGTGTGTTGTTACCAGTCGGGGACACGCTGGCCCCAATATTGCAGAACATCGTGGTAGGTTGGCTTGGCCACTACAGGCAAAAGTCAGCTGTCATGATACTTGTTGCAAGTTACTTATGGTTTTGACTATCATACCACATGCGCTTACACTGGACTGTATCATCCAGTCAAGTAAAATATTCTTTTACAATACTCAGAGAAAAACAAAACAAAACAAAACCCTAAGAATTTACTATTTGGAAGCACAGAAGGATATAAAAATACTATCCAACAGTTCCAGGAGAAAGACAAGAAGAAAGCTACCAGCAAAGTTTTGCAAGAAATGAAGACCTCTATTCCCATGAAAAGATCTGAAAAATGCAGCTGCTTTTCTGCAAGGTGAATAGAGAAGATTCTGCAGCAAAACCTTCCCATATGTTTTCACATTGCTGTGGGCAAAAGCACGTTATTCACTACCTTTGAAACAGATAAAGGTTTTCCAATTGCTGTGTGCCCATGTGTATCTGTAACAAATGATCCGAGAGATAACAGCGTTGATTGAGGCAAACGGATGAGAGTTGGGACTGGCTGATTTGCCTCTGTCACTGCCTCCCGGCTTTGCTGTCAGGATGCGTATGCATACTAAACACATAGGTTGCATCCCAAGATATGTGTTTGAAAGTGGTTTTGTAAGGCTGCAAATTAATTTTGAAATTCAGCTTTGGTCTGCTGGAACAGACTTGTAATTACATCAGTTAGCAGCACACTTTGTCATAGTTCCATTTTCAATGTCATCCTCCCTTTTCCAAACTAGGAACAAGCTACAAAATATATTTAGGACTACTGATATGTGTTAAGTGTTAACTGGCTTCTTTATGTAAATGCTGTCCTTTTATCTCTATATTTTAAACTCAGCCTAAGACCTGCAAATACTTAGAACAAGATGGCTGAACACATTTCACAGCCCTGTATCTAACAATACTTTCTTCACACTTAAATTACCTAAAGCCTAACTCGGAGGAAGAGGGTGGTCTGAGTGAAGAGAGTTTGCAGGAGTCGTGTGGCTTCAGCACCCCACCAGCCTCTGTAAGCAGTGCCTCACTCTCCCTGAGGGACTGGCACAGCATGAGCACTGCCCTCTGTCTGTGAGTGGTTCCAATATAAACCCATGGATCCAGAAAGGGCATTGAAAAGCTATATCAAATATGAACTAATCTAAATAGTTTTAAAAAAACCCCTCCAAAATATCACTCCATGAAACAGTTTGGAGGGCTCAGTTTCACCCTCAGGTTGGTGATGACCTGAATGTTATCATCACGTGTCAGTCAGGAAAAGCTGACTTGAATAGTAGCACAAAGTCCAACACAGAATGCCCACGCTGAAATCTAGTCTACTTCAATACGTTAGTATTAATTGATAGACCGTACAGATACCAAATCACTCACCAGAAATCATTTTACTTAAGAAAAGTTTGTAATTAGACTAAAAAAATCTTATATGTAATATCCTTTGGAAAAATAACCACTTTGTTCTCACATGGCAATGTTTAGACATGGTCCCAGGCTGAGTAATAGGGATATATTGAGAAACAGGAGGATTAGTGCAATCTCTCCCCCTCAGATTTACACACTTTCACAGTGTTTTATGAACCACCTCTAAGGCAACCAACGAGCACTTGGCCACAGAGGAGAAGAGATATCCATCACAAGCATCCAAGTCCAGGTCCCTAGAATAGCAGTTCTGCCGCTACCACTAACACAGAACTCGTTTCAGAAGCAGCTCTTTTGTCTGGTACATCCTATTCATTTTCTGAGCTGGAAAAGATTTCATGACTCTGTTTCTGAGACCTTCCTGATATGTATGTAGCCTTTTTATCCTCATTAGCACTTGAGAGGGGTCCTTCCAAGTATATATTCCATAAAGGTTCATATTCACATCAATATAGGTCTCTGAAGTGCCTGAGGATGCCTTGAGACACAGCAATTGTAAGTTTCATGCTATGCTGGGGCATGACATCTCAGCCTCAGGTGCCAGGTACAGACATGTTATTTTATTCTCTGATGAAAGTCTTCTCCCAGGGCATATTCTAGTACTCTCTCAGCTAGGATTTTCACAGGAAATTTTCTCTTTTGCGGAAAATGTTGATCTTCATAGTTTATGTTGTTGAACCTATATAGGAATAGCATGACTGGCTAATATCTTGCATCGGTGATTTTGTTTCCAGGATCACAGACTTAATGATCATCCTGTTACCCAGTAATGTGTATTTGTGAATGCACTGAAAACATAGTTTGGTTATTTTTATGATTTTTTTTTGCAAGCTTTTTAAACTGCTGAAAGACTAATGGAGCCAGTCCTTGCAGAAGGTATACAAACATCAGAAGTAGGTAACCGTATTTAGGGTCATGCAAAATTCTCTCCAAGTCTCCAAGTCTGAGTATACTGTGGCAAGCAACAGGGTTTCCCACAGGGTGTCACATGCTTGGGGTGCAATATTGCTAGAAATCCTCTTCGCCCTTCCACAAAAAATGTGTCAGGTGCCTGGTGTATTGTACAGAAAGTATGTTTTAGTGAGCTCCTGAAAACCACAGACTAGGCAAAAGACTACTTTGAAGACCTACATCATGTGTTACAGAATAAGCAGCATTTGTTATCTGGTATTTGTGCTTACCTTTTTGGAAGAAAAGGCTTGACCCAACCATCTGAGACATTTTCGTCCCACAGGTCCTAACGCTCTGCTCTGACACTCAACACGGGAAGCTACCATGTAGTTTACAGAGATGTGGATGGCACGTGTCTGTTCCCGTGCTTGTCATTGGAGTAGTTTGTTGTCTATAACCAGAGGTGATAGACAAAAGGAATTTTTAAAATGTTGCTTTATTCTTTCTGTTTGATAAATTCTGTTATTTCAAGGAAAGATTTGCATTTCTGTTAATTTTGGTTTAGTTTCTAAACCCATGCAACTGGCTTCTGCATGTTTTAAGCAGCATGTTACCTGCTTAGAAAAAATGCATTTGTGAGCTATGGATGTGGCATTAGCTAAGAGAATTTGCAATGTATCATGTGCACTGAAGCAGATGGGCTCTATGGATAAGTTAACAGTGACTTATAAGACTGTCTTAAATAATGTTGTGTCTTTTTTTTTTTTTTTTTTTTTTTTCCCCTAAATGGCTTAAAAAACCATATGCTTGGGGGAAGAGAGCTCCAATAGCGACTCTTACAGAGCATGGGGTATTCAGTAAGGTTTACAAAGCAGCAGCTGTAGCCTTGCAGAGAGGTAAGCATCCCTCTTGTATGTTTAACTCATGCTACATTTTATAACTAAGATGAACAAGAAAACAGAAACTGCCCCCAAATACCAGCCCTGCACCATCTGCCCACCCCGTACTTTCTGCCTCTGTGCTGAGCTCTTATTCCTTGCAAAACTTGAGCTGCTTCCAGTTTAGTCATTTCCCCTTATCAGGAAATTCAGATGAAATTACATTCCTACCGGAGGCTTTTAGAGGTATATAGCAGTCCTGTTTGCCTTTACAGGAGACGTATTTTTCTGGCATCTTTCTTTATTTTTTTTTTCTTTCCAGCCAAGTAGTAGTCATCTGCTCACTTCCAGTGTCCACAGCCCCTTCCGATTTTCACTGCAGATGTGTCTCTGAAAACAAGCATTTTGTTGTGCTGCTCCTCAGTTACCCAACCTTTTCTCAGGAGAGCAGCGACAGGGGGGGAGAAAAGCAGGGCGAGGACCTTCTCCACAAAGGTGACTGAGTAAATACTTAACCAGCTTCCCATTATCAGGAAGGGGATCCATCTGAGACCAAATCTTTGTTAAACTGGGCAGCTAGAACTGTACCTAAAGCTAATTTTCTAAACAAAGTGGTAGCTGCCTGCTTTTAACTATCCCCCAGAAGAGCTGTCTGGATAAGGATCAATACTCATGAGACGAGCAAGCTACTGCTGTTTATTACCTGTGCCTAGAGACTCCAACAGCTGCCAGCGCCTGGCTGTGTTTGCTGGTCATCTTCGGCACCAAAATGCTTGCTAAAGAGAAAAAACAAAGAGCAAAACGAAGGGGGTCGGCTGGACCCCACACAGGAGGAAGCGGAGCCCTGGTCCCGCCTGGCTGCGATGGGGAAAAAAGGGAAGCATAGAGGCATTGCACCCGGGTGGGGTGGGGAGGAAGCAGAGCACTCTCCTGGGGGAACCTGGCACACATCCCCCTTTGCATGGGCTATCCTCTGCCCCAGTGTCTGAGCCTCAGCTGTCACAGCCCTCTCCCCCCTCACACCACCATCTACTTCTTCCGTATGACTCCAGCTTCATCCTGCTGCTCAGCAAAGCCATCATCCTCTCCTGTGGCACACCACGGCCCTGTTAGCAGCGTGGTCTCTCTTGGGGCCCTCCTGGCAGCCTTTTCTACTTGCAGGTGAAGGTGCTGGTGAGGTGAACAGGTGATACAACTCCCCCTTTATAAGGTCTCTGGAGTTATTTCGGCATTAAATCAGTGTCGGTGGAGTGCACACCCATCGATGCCCTTTTGGGATCATAAACAACTCTGGGCAGGTCAGAGATGCCAGGTCACACTCACCGTAAAATAACAATAAAAAAATAATACCAGGATTTCCACCATTTTACTTGGCTCATAGGGGTCTCAATCGCCAAAACTGTGCTTGTCTGGGTGCCCAGTAACCTTGGTGCAGAGCTGCTGAAGCAGAAATAGCTGCCTGACCGTCTCCAAATCCAGCCTCAGAGCAACCTCCAGTGGCAGCGAGCTGTTCCGCAGACGTGGCACCGATGCTCGCCTCTGGGAACCCCAGTGTACCTCTTTCACCACAGAGCAAGGCTGGCCCTCTGTCCAGAGCCGTACATGCAGAAATAATGTAAGACCACTACCATTTCCATTAAAGCACCAGGATAAAAATCTGCTTTCAAAAAATTAAATTGTCAGTACTTCCCCATGACTCATCTAACAGCCAAGATGTGCCTCTGGCACAAAACCAAACCCATCATCCGTTGAAGACACGATTAAAAAGAAAAAAAAAGGGCAGTTATTAGTTTAAATTTTTGTGTGAACTTTCTTCTGGTTGCTGGTGAAGCCACATACTCGTTGAGCTTCAAGAATCAGTGATACTGCAGCACATGCATAAATAAGCACAAACTCAAGGATCTTTGCTGTGTAGAAATGGAACTAACCAAGCACATATTCAGCTTTATAGTACATAAAGTGTTTTATTGAGTCAAGATCTGAACCACAGTCCACTAACTTCAATGAAACACCTTCTGAGGACTTTGGTTTGACTCACAGAAAGCCATCTCTGATCATCTTTTACCATGACAGTGACATGTGCTCTTGGAAGTAGAGCTTACAGCAGCAATCCACGGGGTATTGTTCCATCTCAAGTATGCCTTTTTTATTCTCTCATCTTGTATGCTAAGTTTTGTAGAATATAGCTCAGTTGAGTCTACCCCAATCAAGTAGAAGCTTTTACTGAAGGTATGTACGCACTCTGCAATCCAGTTTCATAGACACATCACATGCAATAATAATAAGTAAAATCAACACCACTAAAGGTAATCAACATTTTATTTATAAACATACATTTACTATAAAAGCTGTTGCATTTTAGACAAGTTTTCCTAATTTCCAGAGGCATTTTAGAATAAATAAAATAAAGGAAGATTAGCGTAATTGGTATGCAACATTAGCCCCAGCTAGGAGAGCAATTCTTGTCCTTGAATGGACATGCAGATAAGGACAGTCCCCTTCTGGTTCACCAACCTTTAGGACACTCACTGTAAACTACAGATGTACTGCATCAATAACACTACATAGCAAGGGTAAGGAAAAAAAACACCATGGAAAATGGGGCTGTGAAACACAGATGGGTTATGACACCTGTTCAGGTTCTCTGAAGTAGTAAGAGGCTAAATAAATTCTGAAACACCTAAAACCCATTACATACACTGTACTTGCTTAGCAATAATAAACCATTTTTTGCAACAAATACATTTACATTGTACTTCAATTGTAGTAAAGCATTATTTTTTCCTGTGCCTACAGTTCCTGATAAGAAATGTATCATATTTATGTGTTTAAACTGGAAAAAATGGATTAAAAAAAAAAAGAGATCTTAGCCTGAATGAATGAATTTGCTATTTAGGCCTCCAAAGGAAATATAAAATGAAACATAAGCAGCTGGCAAGTGCAATTTAGATAACTGTTGATAATTATTCTGTGCTGGTGAATAGATGTTCATGAGGGGGGAAAATCGTTGTCTGAGCAGACCGCTTCATTTTGCTTTACGTACAATCAACTTCGCTAAAACATGCATATATGAAACTACTTGATAGACACTGGGATCAATTTCTAAGCAGCTTCAGAGATCCAGTGGTGTGTCTCCGGTGTGATGCATGCCCCCACCCCACCCCTTGCCCATGCATTTTAGTCTGAACCATGCTCCTAAGCACTTTGGGCACTTACACCTACATGAATGAGCAGCAGATCTAACCTCTGTGACAACCAACCCTTTTATACACTGGGGACTGATGTGCACATTTAAACGCTACCACATGGGTGAAGCAGTGTCAGTGACTCATACCAAAGAGATGCACAAGCATGCACGGTCTCATTTAAAAATTAAGCTTAGACATCATATATTCACATATCCTTAATGTAGCACCTGGAATTACACAGATGTACGAAGTCGGTTATCAAATCTGCTTCTTGAATTTCCATGTTACGCATTATTTGCGGGAAAAAGTTATGATGACCGCATGCAAAGTGTAAACATCCTGGTTATCAAAACCCTTTAATGGGATGTCACTGTTTTATTTCCAAAACATTTTTCTGATTTTTATTTTTTTTTTAAAAAATATTCCCTAGGTGAAGTCCATGAAGGACTTGAGCTTTTTGGATTTATTGCATCCATAAGTCATCATTGACTGTGTGCAACAGCTTTGCAATTTCTAAGGCACAATTTTAAGGAAGTAACACGTAACTTTCCAGGAGAGAGTCACAATGTCCTCCAATGACAACATCACACATGGGTTTTCAATGACGTGCAGTTTTGCATGGGTAATGCAACTCACATGCAAGCAACTGTCTAATGTTTAAATAAATAGCTGCTAGCTATAGAACAACGCAAAATTATTGCTTCCCTAATAACCACTTCATTTCCATTTACCGACACATCAAAAGACAACGGATGTTCACATACATAAAATAAATCTCTATTAACTTAGTTTTATCATGGTTTTAAGGCAGAATAAGTAGACTCTTTTCCCTCCATTTTAAGTAGCATTGTGAACTGCTAAAATGGGATATTTCCAATAACTGTTTACCAAAAAGTGCTACGATATTTACAATTGCAACACATCCCCTAACCTTGTCTGTGTATTGTAGATAAAGTGACACATCTCTGACCGCTGTTCCCATGAGCTGCTGGATTACTTTAGAGAGAAACATATGCTTAACCAAAAAGCATAAAGGAAAACTGGTCCAAACACAGGCAAGTTCAAGGTTTTTTGCCTACTGCTGCCAGCCTCTTTCCTGCCCGCCTTCCACACTCCCGAGTTTTGCTGACTTTATTGGGGTGGTGTAGGGAGGAACACCGGCTCAAGGCCATTTAATTCCCTGCCCTGGAGGGCACCCAAACCACATGTGTTTCTCCACTTGAGATTTCACCCAAATGTAATGTTTGCAAGCAAATGAGCAGATCTCAAACCAAATCAGACCATCAATGGGCAAGTTACACATCAAAGAGAAAAGCTTCACCGTAGCATCAGTCTGCAGCTGAGAGACTCACAATTCAGCTGTGTTCACCCACTCAGCTGCCTCTCCCCCACATCACCTTTCATTGAGTTTAATAACAACACAGGCTGCTGAACTTAGTAAGGAGGATTGGCTCCTAATGGGACTCGTGCCATCGTTAACCGTATACAGTCTTTAGGTTTAATGAAGACATTTTTATTTGAGAGAATATTAAGCTATAGTCATGAACATTACTTGAGGAACACAAACAAAAAAATCCTATCACTAAAGGTGCAATAATTTATTTGTATAACTCCTACCCTCCACTGAAGGTAATATAAACACAAAATGCTTCAGAATTACAGGATGTATTATCAAACTAGTCTCTGTATAAAAAAAGTTATAGCTTCCGTTATAACAGAGAAGTCGTGCTGTGATGTTTAGTTTTTCAAATGCACTGATTAGATACTATCTTAAAATTACTTCTCAGCTCAAGTTGGCATATTCTATAAAGGTTCTGTAAACTTAAACTTTTTAATTCCTAGAAATATTAAAACAAAACAGCTTTATTGCATGTTTATTTCCTTATTACTTTCAAAAGAACAAAGTAACAGACTGGAAATCATAAGCATACCTGAAAGGTGGGATATTTTTTTATAGTACTTAGGTTTTGCCTTCCCAAATATGGTCATACATATTTTGCAAATTTCTTAAGAAAGGGAAAAAACAACATATTGTTTTTAAAAGACCAGGTGCAGCGTTTTAATGAGTTTTTCCGAATGAGATGACAGCCGTGATGTCCATGGATTCAAGCTTTGACAAGTGATTGTCTGGAGGCAGCTGATACGTATGAGAAGTGAGTTCCTTCTTGAAAGTTATTAGGACTGAAAGTCATGTCACAATGTAGTTGGCTGTCCAGCAGCTGGGCAAAACAAAACCAAACCAAGTCATTAGTTGAGAAATTTTAACAAACACACATAGGCATCTCCTCATAGCATCTCTACAATTCAAAAAACTACATCTGGAAATACGTATCATTTGTGCCCCACTTCTCTTTCTCCCTGCAAAGCTGGGGCACTAACTGCAAAGAAGGACTAAAGTGTAATTCCCGTGGAAATATATTTTTCATGCCATATGGACAAATGCATTCTGCATGCACTTTTATTTAATTTTACTCCCAAAGTACTTGTGGGTATATTTACTTTTAGGCTCTGCAATGGCAAAACAGTAAAGCAAAGGACTGATGAGTCATCTTCAGCTGTGCCTGGTTTGTGTTATGTGGTAATACAGAGCCCTTCTGTTATTTGGCCATACAGGGAATCTCATGAATTTACTTCTTGCCTTTGACTTCAGCACTCACAAACATGTAACTTTTCTCTGCATTTGAATATCAAGTTTCCTACCTTGTGAGGTTTTGTTGTAGAGAAATAACCTACCAATAAAACCCCATTCACTTTTATTTGAAAAACAGAAATATTTTAGACACTGGACCACTACATAATATTTAATGCTTTTCTCTGCTAAGGTTTTTGATAATTTATTTTGAAACAGGATCATCCACAGTTTCAAATAAGCTTCTGGTAGCCAAAATATTTCACTGAGATGTCCATAAGCATCTCAAACCAATACTGATTAATTCTGGGTTGGTCAGAGACCGTTGGTTGTGCGCAATGCTGCACAGGTTTTCAGACGTAGCCGTAGGAGCAGGAAAGCACAAGCTGTGCAATCAGGCAACTGATTTTATATTTAGCATCAGACTTCCCAGAACTGAAAGGCAAAACACTAACATTGCGCCAGTTTGTTCTTCATTTCAGATGCAGAGTCTGTTAAATTTTAGCTAAAAATGAGCAACTAACCATATTTGCAGTTTTATCAAAATCAGTCCCTTTGAAACTGTCAACAAGAGCCATTGTAACTCAAATTCAACTAACTTGTATTTTGAGATTTTGCATGAGGAGTGGACACAGCAGGAAGGGGCAATTTGCAGGAAAAAACCCAAACACTCGCCATTATTATTCTGCAGGAATCATACATTTCCTCAAAACCTATTCCCTCTGTCATGGTCCTGGTTATGGTTGTGGTAGATATGCACAAATGCAAAACCTTACTGCATGAAACACTGTGCACAGCTCTGCACTGCATTTTCTAGCACCGCTGCTGTAGAAATGATGATGGAGAGGGTGATTTCTACAGCATATAAGCTGATAAATAATTTATTTGAGCCTTCATCTATCCTTAAGGGACCTCTATTTTTATTTAAGCAAAAAGGATTAAGAATAAAAGGAAAATACGACTTTTATCACCTTTGTCTCTTTTTGGTGTAAAGATGGATGTGCAAACGTGCATTTTAAGGGTCAGGACCTCATCCATATGAGGAAGGTTTATAGTGTCAAGCCTGAAGAGGAAAAGCTATTTCTAAATGTGTCAGGGAAATAAATAATAACAATAAGTTGCTAACATTACTTGGTAGAATTTAGAAAAAAACACCAAAGAAATGGTTATACAATAGCACCCTCTAGCTCTGCTGATGGGGAAATATCTCTCTCCTGAAACAGCAGATGAAAAAAAAAATCGACTCTGCCAGCAAAGGTAGGTAAGTACTTTTCCTGCTCCTGGATTTCTATAGCCACTGCTTTTGAGAGAGACTAAAGAACACAGGAAGTGAAAAGGGCTCTGTGTCTCCAGTTACTGGTTAGGACTGCAGGCAGTGAATGTACTGAACAGTAACACATATCAGGAAGGCAGCAATTACTCCCATAGTTTTTTTCTGTGTCTTACTGTTTTCCACAAAGTAGAAAGCCAGCATGAGCATTGCCCATCTCATATCACTGGTGACATCAGGGTGAAGCTGAAATGCTCCAGCAATTTGTTATCAGTCACAGAAATCTAGGACTAGGAAGGATAGTCAAGTGACCTGCTCTAAGGCAGAAAAATGAGTCAAGTTTTTTTCTGACATGTAATTATCTGGTTCATCCTTCAAAATTTGCAGCAATCAACACTTTAGCACCTGTCTGCGAATGGATATCAACACAAGGATTCATTATGAGTTACAGAATGCTCCTTATATTTTCCTTGACCATTTTGTCTGTAAATGGAGACCTGGAAACATAAAAAGTGGGAACTTCTCCAAACAAAGCCCAGGGTCCTAGACCTAGTAGAATTATCTACCTTGTCTCATGTGATGTGACAGAACTAAGCCTTCAGGACATGCAATGTGTATACACTGTGTAGGAGTTTATATTTATGCACAGAGTAAGTCAGTCTAATATTGCTGAGCAGAGATCCTCTGGGCAAGGTTTAATGGGCTTGGAAATCTTTTTTCACACAAGAGGATCATTAAAATAGTATGGGAAGGCTCCCCTTCCCATGGTGAAGCTATGCCTTAGTGGCAAAGCCATTTGGGTGTAAGGGAGAACCCATTTCTTCAAGGAGGAGAAAAACTCATCAGTTAAAAACATGGCTACAGTACTGTTCACTGTCCTTTGGACAGGATTTGGTACTTACTTCTGGATCGAATATAACAATCGTTGCAGTTAAGAAGACCATTTCTAATCCTGACATCTGTCCCACTTGCTGCGTCTCCCAGCTGTCCCTTGCAAATGCCACACTGACAATTGAAGAACAGAGAAAGTAAGAAAGACCATGCCCTACTATCTGTCACAACTCCCTCCACATTTTTACTTTTGTTTCGATAGTTCTCAGAACAGTGAGAAAAATATACCCCCCAGAACCCAGCCCATACTCATAGGGAGCACTGCAAATCAGTGAAAGATTTATTTTAGAGCCAACAGTATTTAGGACTGGATTTCAGCAGTCTCCACTTATACAGAAGCGAAGTCTAGTGATTTTAAGGGACATTCAGACACTCAAGAACAGTTGTGAAGTATTTCTGTTGTGAGCTCTGGTGAAAGGCTGAAAACATTATCCATTCCACAGTCAGAGCTCTCCAACCATGGGTCAGATCAAAGATGGCTTTGGGACTGACCAGGTTTTTGAAAAAAAAAAAAACAAAAAACAAAAAATCACAAGGTAACTAATTTTGTATTTAAAAATGAGTACAACTGGGAAATTACATGATGCTTCCCTCTGTAAGCGAGTAAGCTAAGTTTGCCTGCTAAATCACAGGTTTTAGTCCAATTAACATGTCTGACAACAAAGTAACACATTAGCTGCATTACTTCCACTTCTCTACAAACACACAAACACGTGTAACAAACATGTGAATCCCTTGGTCCCCTCATTTTCAATTTCACATCTACAGCCCTCAATACACTCTCTCCTCACACTGTATACGACTTGAGATTTTTCTTAATAAAGCAAGAGACATACCCTGAAGCACTGAATATGAAAATAAAGACCAAGTGTTTCAATAATCATGGCAGCTCCTTTTCCAAGAGGAAGCCCACAGGTAGAACAAAGCTTCTTTCCACTGACAGACCTAGGAGACAAACACGATTTTAAGAAAACAGAACAGAAACTGAAGTTAAAATGTGCCCAAACGTTTACACAGGTTTATGGAGAGGGACAGGATGGGAGGAAGGAGCATTGAGGGATGTCACATAAGTACACATTGATCCTTCAACCATGTTGCTGATCAGCCTGCACATCTGCCTTGCAGAAAAGCAAGCAGATGACTTACAACGATTGAATGCACAGCAGCTCAGACCCATTTCTCTGCCAGTCTGCTGTGCTAGATCAAGAGAGATGCAAGCCTCTTCACAGGACAAGGGGCAATGGGCCCAAACTGGAACACAGGAGGTTCAATCTCAACATAGAAAACACTTCCTTACTGTGAGGGTGGCTGGGCACTGGAACAGGCTTCCCAGGGAGGTTGTGGAGTCTCCATCTCTGGAGACATTTAAAACCTGTCTGGATGTGTTCCTGTGTGGTCTGCTCTAGGATCCTGCTCTAGCAGCAGGGTTGGACTAGATGATCGTCGGATGTCCCTTCCAACCCCTACCATTCTGTGATTCTGTGACCCAGATGGCAGGGAACTAGGCCTGCCAATTACTGAGACCCAGTCAATGAAGAGCAGCAAAACTTTTTTTTCACCATAGACTTCCGAAGGGCAGACTTCAACCTGTTTAAAACACTGGTTGAGAAAGTCCCTTAGGAACAGTCCTAGAGGGCAAAGGGGTTCAGGAAGGATGGACTCTTTTCAAGGAGAAACTGTTAGAGATGCAGGAGCAGGCTGTCCCCATGTGTTGTAAGACAAACTGGCAGGGAAAGCGACTGGCATGGCTGAACAGGGAGCTTCTGCTGGGACTTAGAAGAAAGAAGAGAGTCTACCACCTTTGGAAGAAGGGGCAGGCTACTCGGGAAGAGTATAGGGATTTAGTTAGGTTGTGTAGGAAGAACATCAGGGAGGCAAAAGCCCAGCTTGAACTCAGCCTGGCCACTGCCGCAAAAGATAGGAAGAAGAGTTTTTACAAATATATTAACAATAAAAAAAGATGCAGGGAGAATCTCCATCCCTTATTGGATGCAAGGGGGAACATTGTTACCAAGGATGAGGAAAAGGCTGAGGTACTTAATGCCTTCTTTGCCTTGGTCTTTAACGGACAGACCACTTATCCTCATGGTATTCAGTTCCCTGAGCTGGAAGACGGGGACGGAGATCAGAATAAAACCCTCGTAATCCAGGCAATAGTAGTGAAGGACCTGCTGAGTCAATCAGATACCCGTAAGTCTATGGGACCGGGTGAGATTCACTCGAGAGTGCTGAGGGAGGAACTTGCCAAGCCGCTCTCCATCATCTATCAGCAGTCCTGGTTATCGGGTGAGGTCCTGGACGACTGGAAACTTGCCAGTGACGCCCATCTATAAGAAGGGCAGGAAGGAGGATCTGGGGAACTACAGGCCTGTCAGCCTGACCTCGGTGCCAGGGAAGATTATGGAATGGTTCATCTTGGGGGAGATCATGCGACAAGTGCAGGACAATGGGGGGATCAGGTCCACCCAGCATGAGTTCACAAAGGGCAAGTCCTGTTTAACCAACCTGATCTCCTTCTATGATCAGGTGACCTGCCTAGTGGATGAGGGAAAAGTGGTGGATGTTGTCTACCTGGGCTTCAGTAAGGCATTTGACACTGTTTCCCACAGCATTCTGCTGCAGAAGCTGGCGGCTCATGGTCTAGACAGGTGGACTCTTCACTGGGTTAAAAACTGGCTGGATGGCCGAGCCCAGAGTTGTGGTGAATGGAGTTAAATCCAGCTGGAGACCGGTCACAAACGGTGTCCCTCAGGGCTTGGTCTTGGGGCCAGTCTTGTTTAATGTCTTTATCAATGACCTGGATGAGGGGATTGAATGCACCCTCGGTAAATTTGCAGATGACACGAAATTGAGTGGGAGTGTCGATCTGCCTGAGGGTAGGGAGGCTCTGCAGTGGGATTTGGACAGGCTGGAGCGATGGGCTGAGGCCAATTGTATGAGGTTTAACAAGGGTAAGTGCTGGGTCATGCACTTCGGCCACAACAACCCCATGCAGCGCTACAGGCTTGGGGAAGAGTGGCTGGAAAGCTGCCCGGTGGAAAAGGACCTGGGGGTGTTGGTTGACAGCCGACTGAACACGAGCCAGCAGTGTGCCCAGGTGGCCAAGAAGGCCAGCGGCATCCTGGCCTGTATCAGTAACAGTGTGACCAGCAGGAGTAGGGGGGTGATCGTGTCCCTGTACTCGGCACTCATGAGACCACACCTTGAGTACTGTGTCCAGTTCTGGGCACCACAGGATAAGAAGGACATTGAGGTGCTGGAGCGAGTCCAGAGAAGGGCAATGAGGCTGGTGAGAGGTCTGGAAAACAGGCCTTATGGAGACCGGCTGAGGGAACTGGGGTTGTTTAGCCTGGAGAAGAGGAGACTGAGAGGAGACCTCATTGCTCTCTACGACTACCTAAAAGGAGGCTGTAGTGAGGCTGGTGTTGGTCTCTTCTCCCAAATTACTAATGATAGGACGAGAGGAAATGGCCTCAAGTTACGTCAGGGGAAGTTTAGGCTGGATATCAGGTAGAAGTATCACCCTCTTTACTGAGAGGGTGGTTAGACATTGGAACAGGTTGCCTAGGGAGGTGATGGAGCTGCCGTCCCTGGGGTGTTCAAAAAATGGGTTGATGAGGCAGTTAAGGACATGGTCTAGTGGTTTAATGGTTAGGAATATGATGGGATAAAGGTTGGACTTGATGACCCTGGAGGTCCCTTCCAACCATAATTATTCTATGATTTTATGATTCTATGAATGCCATGGCAATCAAAGCAGATATTCATACAGATTACTCGAGTCAGACTCTCAGCCTGGAAATTTTTCAATTTGTTTCCAAATGGGTTTGCTTAGTGCCAGTCAGAAGGCCGGGATGCTGCTCTTACACCCAAATAAACTGGCAAAGTCAATAGTAGCAGCGTAACTGCAGTAGCACAGAATGTATCAGGCACTTGCTAACTAATTTTAGTCTGTGCTGCTGCAGCTACATGCCTGTTAGTGTTACATCCCGTTAGATGTAATGCTGAAATCAGATCTCCACCTGCAATGCAAAAATACTTCAACTCTCTCCTTGAGCTTCATTCTTGTCTAGGCCTTTCTAGTAAATCAGCTGTTCGATGACAGCTGGGTAAGGGATCAGAGCCCCAGGAATAACTGGTACCCCTTTTCATAATGGTTTTAATGGCAGTGCAGGTGCAGTCTTTCATGTGTTTCATGCTCTTCCCTTCTCACCTGTCTGCCAGCCTGCCAGAACTGATGTTTGTCTAGTGAGGTGAACGTGAGACCAAAAGGCATCCCTTGTCATTATGTGTCATCCACGATTTTTTTCAGCCAGGGCTGAAACCAGGAGAGAAACTTTGGGATACTTCGTGAGTTTTGAAAAGATTGTTTGATGAAATGGTACAATTGCTTTATGGTTTTGGTGCAACAACATAATAAGCTACCAACAGAGACAAATCTGGACTGCAACATGATAAAAAAGCCATTTATAAAGAAAAAAAAAAAAAAAAAAAAGAGAGACAGAAGTAGCAGAAAGACTCATCATAACCAGAAATCCATCCTTGCTTCCATCTAATCTCTGTCACTCCTGAGCCCATCATTCTTTATCCCACCATGTACACTGACAACACAGGCACATGACTGTTTTGTTGCTTCATTCTCATTTTTCCTTTTAGAATAACTTTCCTGGTTTCATCTCCCCTTCAACCTTAGACCTTCTGCTCACATCCCTCTGCATTATTCTTGAGCCCACCTTTGTTTTCACTGCTTCTCCACTATCAGAGTTATTACAAGGACAAGTTAAAGTGTTGGATCAAAGAATAAAGTGCTTTGGGAAATTTTTTAAGAGACGTTTTCTCATCTTTTAGTGAAATAATGAAATACATCCCATCCATTTTTTCCAGAACTGAATTTCCAGAATTTTTTCAGGAAAAGATCTTAGAGAAGGGTCTCAGATAAGGATGAAGTAGCTATCATGATAGCTACATGTAGTAAGAAATGATCTACAATGCCATCAACACTGCAGTTACAATCAGAAAAAAAACAGAAGAAACTGTTCATGTTAAAAATTCCTAATCATTTCATGTCAATGCAAATGGCATCAGAAGGAGGCCTTTGCTATCAAACATGAAGAAAAATGTTATTCAAATAGAAAAATTTGCTATTTTTTCTGTGTTGAATTACTTGACCCTATTTAATAAGCCAACCGATTTTCATACACCCCAAATTATCAGTGATTCTCTCAGGCTACAGTTAACATTTATTTAGAGTTGGTACACATATCTCACTGAAAGCTGCACAGCTCATTGCCTGAGAGAATAAAATCTCCAGGAGATTAGCATGAATGTAGAAAAATAAAAAACCCCCACCAAAACAGTAAAAAAGCAAAATGTGTTTCAAGTTAGGAAATTAAGGGAAAAATTTATTTTTAAATTGGCAAGTGTTGAAATGTCAGCTGGTGACAACATCTAGAGCACACCTTGCTCCTAAGCACGTGACTGTTCACAGTGAAGACAACATCCTCTAGCTTAAGTGCTCTGAACTCACACTTTACTGCTTACTTTGACTGGGGCTTATATTATCCCATTTTAATTTCACAGAAATTTCAATGATTAAGCAGAATCCTACAGCTGCTTTCTGAACTGTGTTATTTGAAAACATAACAACACTGCTGAAATAGGCAAGAAATACGGGAGAGAGAGCTACATGTTTATTCTGTGGACGGTAATGAACTGTAACATTTAGAAGTATTAATAGTGCATGCACATAACACTAATGTGATTTACACTGCGGCAGTTCACCAGCGACTACAAGATGTATTTGATCTGCAAAATTCCTTATTGACCTTTTGTACCTGTTGGGTGACTGACTCGGAGCAGCAGGAGAGCAGGGAGATGATGGCCCAGATCGGAAGTTCTCATGATAGCCAGCCCTAAAATACGGGAGAGAAAATGCACTGCTACAGCTGAAGAACAATTAAACCCAGAGGTTTTGTACTGAGAAATTCCAGACTATGGATTTCAGGATTCCTTGCTCTAAAGATTTTACCTAAGGAAAACAAGGCATAAATTTGCTGTCCACTGCTGTTTTGATACAATGAAAAACAGCACACATTTTTTTGCTGTGAGTATTGGTCTGCTTGCTATTGCTCAATCAGATAACTCACAAGGTAATCATCCATGTGCAGACTCCTACCCACCTACCAACGCAAAATAGCTCACACCATGATGAAGGAGGATTAAGCCAAGGCACACCACCTTGTACTCTCTGTTCCCCAGGGAATGTGCACAGAAGCACACTGGTAGAGCAGATGTGGGGTTGTTGATGGAGGGTCTGTGCCCTTTACTAAGTAACACTGAGAAGTGGTTCATTCTTATTTGAGTCCATTCTGCCCTGCAAGAATGTGGTGAGAAAAACCATGGATGTTTTTTGTTATCAGAAATCATAGGATCAATTCAACCTCTCACTGCTTAAAGCTGTTTACAGATTAAATAACAATTTTCTCAAATACACCAGCAGTTTGTTATGAGGAACAGGTAATCAAGCCTCAATCGACATTAGTTTTGACTGTATACAAGCTTCATAGAGGTAACACCTATCTTTCAGGAGACTGTGTTCATATATATGCTAATGAAAACAGATGTTCCTTCCCCATTATGGAGATACACTTTTTGCAAATATTAGGTAAACATATCCTTTGTTTACTGAAATAACTGGTGTTAGTTTTTAGTAATGTTCACTGAAAAACACAAGGCAAAGCATCAGAGAAGAAAAAAACCTCACCAAATTTACAGCAGAAAGAAAACACTAATCTCTATGTATCTTTTTATAAAAGCTGTAATCCTTAAAGAACAAGAAAGTTCTTTAAGCCAGTGTGTGTTTCTTTAGAAGCTGGGGAATGAAACTCTCAGATTGCAACTTCAAAGAGGCAGACTTCTGACATTCCAACCCTGATATTTAGCCACTCACTAGCTATAATGTTTGTTTTAGGGACTTAAAACAAATTAAGCACATGAACAGTTATGCAGATGAGTGTTTAAAGACCTGAGGAGAAAGAAGGGAGTGGCAATCGGGGAGAGTCCTCCCTTGTGAAACTGGTTACTGTGGTACCCATCATGAAAAACAAAGTGGATAAATGTTAGCAGTCTTGGTAGGAAAGCCAGGAATCAAAGGTGTCTGCACACTGCAGGACTACCCATGAAACTTAACCGATACACAGTGCTGAGTAGGAATATAAGGGAGAACAGAGTGAGCAGGATTTCTCAGCCTCTGCAATAATCTTTATTTTACATTCTCACCTCCTCATTTCTCCTGCAGAGTTCAGCTGTTGTCCTGCACTCTGGCCCAAGAATGGTCTCTGCCGAATGTCCTCTACGCGATGTGGGGACTGCTTTGTCAGCAACTGCTGATTCCAGGAGATGTCTACAATGGGAGGTGGGGAAATCTTAATACTTGTGATAAAATGCTCTTGTCAATACTTACAGACCAGCATAGCTTGTGGGCACACCATAAAAGAGACATGAGACGTACTGTTACTTCAAAGTAAGTTCTCAGAAACCCCACACAAAGTCAGAGACAGGCCCTGCTACACCAGAAGACCTCTGTGGGACAATGTCCCCTTGCATTACCTTCATATATACATGACCTACCCTGCTGCTGAATCTCAGCTTCTGACGGGGGAAAGGGAAAGGTCAAACAGCTGTCCATGAATACACTTGAGAAAATAAAGTATTTCTGTCCTAAGGAAGGAAGCACCAGAGAGACAGAAACTTCCCATGGTGCCTGGGGATCTGAACTTCTCAACAGCAGGAGTTTAGAGGAAGGTGGTGTAGTCACTGGTCTCCATAAGCCCAGTGATAAACAAATTTGTTCCCTTGTAATTCCCTACTGCATTTCAGATGGTTGCACAAGGCTCAGTGACAGTAACAGCCTCCCAGCAATACGCAATGATCTGTGATGCCCAGGCAGTCAACCATCCCACCTCTGAGACAGAGCACACTACCTGGATCCTTCCAGATGAGTTTTGTGGCTGGAAGGTTGGGGGAGGGCCTTACTCTGTTGTGCACCAACCAGATGGTTTAGAGGAGAAGAAAAACTTCACTGGGGCCTATGAAAGGCCCGTCACCTATTTTTGGTATCAAGACAAAAAAAAAATCCTAGTCCTGACTATTTAGGGACTCGGGAGAGAGTAAGGATGTGATGTGTTAAGGAGCAACAAAGCTGTCAGAATATTTGTAGGGGACCAAGTTGTTGAAGAGAACCTAGAAAAAGAAGTCTGATTAGCAGAAGTTGTTAAAACTTCAAATCTTTGAAGTTAGTTTAATCACTACTACAAATTCACAAGGATGGATTGCTGGGCAATACCTTCTGATTTTGTTATTTGAGAAACCTTTAGCAGAGCACTAAGAATACAATAAAATTGTGGACAGTGAAAGTAAACAAACCTGTTAAGTTTAACAAATCGAATTTGCATTTGGAGCAAGTAATAACACTGAAACCTTTTCTATACGTTTCATTTTCTGGAAGCATCAATTTTGATGCTAGACTGAAAACAAAAATCAAAACTCAATTTCAAAATCTTTAGTCCTACTTATTTACCCTCCACTGTTCACTTGCATTAGATAATGATGCTAAATTAGCGAATTTGGTTGGGTTTTTTTTGTTTTTTTTTTAAGGTGACCCTGTAGCCAGTAATGCTTTGGGGAAATTCCTTCATTTGAAAAAACATCAATATTTATGGGAGTTTTAAAAAAATCTATTAATTTTAAATGTCATCAGACATTTCTAATGATAAAATTGAGACAGGTGTCATTTTAGACTTGGCTTAAAATGGTTACACATCACAGGCAGTGATTTTTACTGGACTGAAATGGACACAAAAAATCTAATTAGCTATCAAAACATGAAAGAAGGATTGGAAATATGCTCTCTCTATCAAGACAAATTCAACATGTATGTAAGATTACATAAAAGATGGAAGATCAGTGTGCTTGATTACTACTGTGAACATGCAGGCCTATAAAAGAGATTCCTACCTGCAGCTGAAACATTAATCACTGATGCAAACAAGCAGATTTTAAATTTCACCTTAATGTTTTTATCTTCGCTAACAGAAAATAACTTTTGAAGTTGACACATTCAAATTTTGAAGATATATGTGTACCATTAATTTCCAAAATTCTTTGAGTTCAATTTCAAACCACTGTAACTGTGAGATTTCTGTTTGGAAAAGAACACGTGTATGAAGAGTCTTGACTCTCACCCTGAGTCAATGGCAGGTTCAGCCTGGCAGGTGAGCTGCGCTCCATCACTGGGTGCACCTGGTGCTCCTGTTCACCTCCTTTCAACATACTCATCTCCGGGTGTCCTGAGAGCACTTTATTTCCACTGCCAATAAAAATAAGTGACATTGTATAAATAATGCTGGGAAAAATGCCACCTGGAATATCATGGCAAAATCAGACTTCTGAATATTGGTCTATTTTTTGCAAGAAGATTTTTGTTATTGTGTCAGCAATGACAAAACAATGAGGATAAAATGTCATGGATTAACAAGTCTCCAAACACGCCAAGTCTTCCTACTGCCCCCACACACTGCCACTTACATGCACTGAAGATCATTCTGGATTTGTGGAAAAGGGCTTTTTTGCCAGAGAAACACCTTTCCTCAGTGTTCTCTAGCCAGTGTTCAGCATCATCAGATGCTTCTCGTCTTTGTGAAAGTTGTTAATAGCAGATGGACAAAGACCAGGACCAGGACCACCATCTGGCAAGTTTGGGTATGGCACTTATGAGACAGCCAGGCAATCTTACACAGATTCTGAACGAAAATAGCTACTGCTCCTTTATTCCTCCAAATGGCTTGTGAAATTTCTACACAAGGCAGTGCCACACAGAGATGTATGAGCTATCTAAGCTCTGATCTGCTGATGTGACAGCCTTTCAGCAAAGCCATATAGTGAAAAGGCAAGCCTTCTGACACACAAACCCATCACCGCACGCTGCCATATATGCGTAAGCCTGTGGCAAGTGAATACTGATTGGGATGTATTATACCTATCACCAGGCTACCAGATGCTGATGCTCCAGCATTAAACATGGGCACATGTACCATTCCAGAACTCTACAGAACACAAAGCTCCACAAGGCTAAGAAATGCTTAGGCTTGATCCATACCTCTTCTTTTCCTGCCAGAGTTCATTTTCCTTGCTTTTCAGAGATGGTATACTGTCCTGCTCCCAGTGCAGCTTTTTCTGCCTTGTAACTTCTTTTTGCTTGCCTTCCTCTGGAGAGCTGTTTGAATCAGTTGTGTTCTAGAAGACAGCAGGGGAGGGATCAGGGAGCTTCCCTTGAATTCAGTATCAGCTCACACATGAGAAAAGCACAGGCTGCCCCCAGAAACATTGTGCTGACACACCTTATTATCATAAAGAATATCTCACATTATGCAGTGGAATCATTTGACCTTGGTAAGGCTAACTTTGGATTTAACAAAGACTTTAGCTAAAACAAATGACTAACTGTATTAAACTGAGTGGAAAACAAAAAAGCGCAGGACTGACCAATTATGAGATGGTGTCCAGGATGACAAAATAAAATGTGCCACTACATATTTTTTTCAGAAATCCTTGAATGACTCTGAGAGTCTACACAGTCTCCCACTGAACCTGGGAGGACTTTGTGAGGGACCTGAGCTTCTTGAGCTCTGCCAGGAGGCAGAGTGTTACTCACATGTTCTGGGCATTCTCAAATGGCAATGCCAGTACTATTTCCACAATGGTACTGGAGTGGGTCATACATGACTGCTGGAGCTTCAGTAAGCCATGACATGAGATCCTTCACTTCTGGGTGCAGGCACTGCCCTGAATGTGGCATAAGCAACTCCATCCAGGAAGTTACTGCTACACAGTCATGTGGAAAAGGGGCCATAGCTGATGCCCCTGCACAGGGATGAGTGATAGGAGAGGGCAGGACGGGTGAGAGAACCAGAAGGTACAGTACTCCTAATTCTGAAGTTGAATGCAAAAAGGCAGATGTCTTCTTGGGTGTGGGTGCCTTAGGCAGGAGAATATTAAGTCTGGGAATCCCACATTTATTCTACTGATCTCACATGGGGTGCCATTCTCTGATCTCCGCCAAACACTTATTTAATTAGATGCTAAATGCACTGAGTTAAACATTTTGTGCTGCATAAGCCAAAAGAGAATAGAAAGTGAACATTCCTCCATTTGTTTTGCTGCTTTCTAGGAGAGATGGTGGGAGAGAAAAGGAGTAAAAAGTGAGAAGGCAGGATTCAGTCTCATCTCAGATATGCTTACAGTTCTGCCTTATACTCAAGATTTTGGATGCAGGAAAATTCCTTCAGATTTTGCTGGCTTTGAGAAGGTAGGTAAAACAAATAGAAACAGATCACTGTTTTTTCACAGCACCAGTTAGAGAAGCAGCTGCAAAGAGAGGAAGTAGCACCCTCTGCTCTAGCCCAAAACAGGATGGTAGCAGTTTGCTTGGAAGCATGGCTCTTCGATTGCTACAGTACTCTGAGGTATCATAGAATGATAGAATGGTTTGGGCTGGAAGGTACCTCAAAGATCATCTAGTTCTAACCCCCTGCCATGGGGGCAGGGACACCTCCCACTAGATCAGCTTGCTCAAAGCCCCATCCAACCTGGCCTTTAACACTTCCAGGGAAATGATCCAGGGAACACTTTTACTGTTCCCAGACTTTGTTAGCCTTTAGTGAAGAATGAAACTTTGCCCTGAAGACAGTTTAGTCTTTATTGCCTTAATAATCCATGCAAAACTCACTGCTGTCTTGTTTCCTTCAGTGGCAGAAGAAGAGGAGGAGAGAAGCTCAGCAGAGTTTGAAGAAACAATGAATGGAACTACAGTATCCTCAATTATCTTACGTTCCTAAAAAACCCGAGAACCAGGAGAAAGCAGGGGTTAAAAATACAGAATGTCAACCTAGAGCTTAAAACATAGAATCATACATTTTGGCTACACACTCACTTTAAGACAGCTAGGTAAGGACCTGTGGTACCAAGAATAATGGTAACACTTCAATTTTTAATTTGCTTCAAGGTTTTGTACTCCCTTTCCTTTCACCATTACCATCTTTGAGATACAATGTCCAAAACTGGAAAGAATATCCCACTTAGGACAGCACCACTGTTTCTCACACCACCAGTCTATTAAATTTCATATAAAAATACGGTACATGAGAAATTTCTTCTGAAAGTTGAAAAAAATTAGTATTTGTTGTTCATATCACAAGTATGGCCCTCAAGCACAGATGATAAGACATCAGTTTGCATAATGTACAACTAGTCAAACTGTAAACATGAATATTTTCCAATTTCCTGCAATAATTACCCATGTATGACAGAAGAAAAACACTATCTTCTACATTGTTAATATTCTACAACTACAAGCTGTGAACATTTCTTGTGAAATTTTTTTTGAAAAACAAGGGCAGTTTACAAAACACCTACATGATCAAGCCCAAGGCAGACAACAATTACATCTGGAGTTCCACCAAGTCCAGACACCAAGTATATCCCAAAATGCAAAAGACTTTGCCTACAGAGGCAAATCTGAGCACGCCCAGACACAACCATACTGACTCACCTTGACTTGCACAGCAATTAGACACCTCCACCTATGCAGAGGTTCTGAGGATACCTGTCTAAATATTTACATACTTTTTATCAGTGCCTATGGTAGTGTTTAAGAGAAACAATTTGCCTGAGAATTCAGCCTTGAGAAGGCTTTTCATTAATTAATCTAGGTATGGGATTTTTTTTAGTTATGTAAGTAGACACATATAAATATAAAAAAAAGTCAATAAACAGCCTCCTCCTTTGAGCCTTATACCTCCTCATAGTATCTACGCTCCTCCTCTTCAACCTCTCTCTGGGCCTTTTCCCATTCCTCTTTCAGCTTGTCCTGCTCCTTCTGATACTTCTCCTGTAAGAGGATACAAATACAGGTAAATTCAGAGCATTCTGTGTTAGGAGTAAATTCTGTACTACCTCCACAGTGAAAATGAATCTGCTAAGAGTGGTTCAATCAGAAACAGAATGAAATAGGAAGATAAAAATTTGAAACATCCATGGGTGTCAAAAAAAGCTTCTTTTCCTCCTCTCCCCACTTGTTTCTAGCACTTACATTTAACAGCTTCAAACCAGAGGAACTTTTAACAGACTAGAAGCTTAATTTGTTAGAGGTTTTAAACTTTGTTCAGAAAATAAATTTATGCTCTATAATTTCAGTAATGCCTTGTTTATTATACAGTATTAAGAGCTCCAAAAAGCTATCACATCCCCCAAAATACTTAGGCATGGATTTCACATTAAAAACTTCGGCGAAGTAGCATATAAACAAGAAGATTTTTGAGATACTGGTACTAATTTAAGAGAGATGCCAGTACAGTTTAATGAATGATAAATACCTGTGCAGGTTTAAAAGATAAATGAATAGTGTGTAAAGGTTTGAAGAGGGTAAGCTTATAATTAGCTAAGTAGCTTCTTTTTCTCCTTGATGGAATTATTTCTTGAGAATTGTTTTCACAGAGTTTTGCATGAAAAATTATCTCAAAGAGATCTTTAAAATTATTTGACAAAACTGGTTTGAATGTGGGGAAGAATGGTGACTTTCATATCCCTTTTACACCAGTTCCAACTTCTGTTCAAATTAGAAACCACTTCTGCCTAATCCAGAAGAGACGCATTCACTATTGAGAGAACACCCACATATGCCAGAAAAATTAGGATGAGAATTTTACACCATTTTAGGAAGAAACAATCATATTACCTATAAAGAAATAATCTCAAGAAAGCAGAAAAGAGACACAGAAGTCATTCTTAAAAGATAAAAAGACTCAATTTTATTATTTTCCATCCTTCAACAGATGTTTGCTCTTCTGTTACACTGGGACACATATCTCTGTCCCAAATATATGATTTCTTTGGGACCAAATCTAACCACAAAAGGCACTACTGACTGATGGGGAAATTAAAGTTCTCAAGGCCACTGCACTCCTCCCAACCAGGACACAAACCCAGACCTTTTAGAGCTTATTCTACCACTAGATAAAAACAGTGGTTGTTTTGAGGATGCTTCTCCCCTCACAAAACAACCCCAAACCTTTTGTGTCCAAATTTAAATTGATGTTTTCCAAGAAGACTCTGTCAACAAAGCAGAAGTCTACAAAAAACTATTAAGACCATCATTTTAAAGAAGAGTTGCATAGGTGTCAGTCAGCAAATTGTCAGTCTTGAGAAAGAGGCTCCAAGTAATTAAGAGTCTTGCAGTCTATGCTCAACATACTTTAAATATATCTGAGGATCAATGTTTGGTTTGACTCCACACTGGAATGCAGAACTAAGTCCTTTTGGTCTTTCCATGGAGTGGGTAAGGGAGGCATAAGAAGGCCCAAACCACAGAGAACATGTGTGTATGCTCATTTTCTCTCTCATCTGCCACAGAATTCGTTCAAGCATCCACAGAGGATGTGGAAAACGTGACAGGAAATGACCAACTTTTGTCCAAAGGGACAATTCAACAGCTTAACCACATGGTGCATGGTGGGAGACACGTAGTTTCTTCCCTACCTGAAGCAAGCGTTCTTGCTCATGCTGCCACCTTTCCTGGCGCTTTCGCTCTTCTTCTGGATCCCAGGACCAGAAATTGCAACGCTTGTGTGAAGAAAAACCAAGCTATTAGACTTTGACACTATACTTCACAAGGCTACCAGAGAAAGCTTCACTTCACCTGGCTCACCCCTGGTGATGATGTTAAAATGGGGAATTGAGAACTAGATAATGTTTCTCAGTTAGCTGACAATATTCTTAGCTTCATTGTCATTTAGGATTGCCCACAGGTATCCAAATGATAAAATAAAAAAAAAATGGAAAAAAAAAGGAAAAAGATCTGAAAGAAAGCTCTAAGCAGCACTGAACAGAGATACCTGCAGATACTCAAATTTAAAGAATATATCTATTTGGCTTCTCTGCAATCTTCTGCACAACATACAAAGCAATTTATGATTGTAAAAAATATTCTCTCATTGCCAGCATAACAGCCTATATACTTGTTTTAAATTTTTATCCATAATGAAATAAAATCTCAGGCTTCACTAAGGATCCCATTACATGATACATTTACATGTTTAAAGTCCTTACAATCAAGGGCAATTTTAGACACTTGAAGTCATATTCCTTTTCACTAAGAGTTGTATTTGAATCTGATAGGAAGAGATTATTTTTATGTGACAAACAGAATATTAAATACTGTGTACTTCAGAGTAGCATTTGTGGTGGTGCTTTTTTTAAATTGAGCAAACAGTAGAACTGTGGTCTCCTCTAATTTCTGTGCATTTAAAACAGAATGGATAATTTAGAGTTATATATTGTTTTGAGCTTGTGAAGCTTTAGTGGCTCCACCAACCAAGTACTGTATAGCTACCATTCCCTTTGCATAAGAGGAGAATGCATAAATTCCAGAATCAGACCATGTCTTGATTTCGGTTGTATTTCTTCTCTCTCATTTACATGAGGGGAAAAAAAAAAAAAAAAAGGGGCATTTTTCTTTGGGGATGTCACAATTCAGTTTGCATAAAAAAAATCACTTTTGCTAAATACATATCTCTAAATCAAACAATGATGTAAAAAAGGTACTCACATTTGATTTGTCACCACTATCAGAATCAGCTATTAAAAAAAAAACAGAAAAAGAAAAGGAAAAAATAAATTTAACACAGCAAAATGTGCTTAGCCAGCAATTAAAGCTACACTGTATCTGTACAAAAAAAGCTTTGTGTTAGTTTACTATTTGCTCCCACAGCCAAATGGAGGGACGAGTCACAAGCAAGTAAACCAGAAAATCAGATTACACCCATCACCAACAAAACTACTGTTTATCTGAGTACAGAGGAGCACAATATTAACTAACATCAGGTTCTACTCTATCACTAGCTAATGTCATCTACTTCTGGCCACAGATACTACCAGCGTTCGGACACCGAGTGTTACCTACTTTGATCTACTTTTCCCTTCGTTGCTCAGTGCAAGGAAGGAAAAAGCTCAGCAAAGCTAAAAGGATGGGACTACACTATTCAGGAGCCACAGTTACAAAGAGAACCATTGCCATTTTCTATCCAAATGTCTTTGAAAATTAGGCTGATTTAAAGAAATTAAGGAAAAGGTATTTATAGGCAAGTGATTTCTTTGGGTGCCTGAAACCAGAGCATCACAACAACGTGCAACCCAACAGCTCTTTGTCAACTGTGCAGCAGGAATAGACACTTTCTACGAAAGCGAGAGGTAGAACAAGTCCCCATGATCATCAGTTTTCACCCCAGCCCCACGTCTCCAGACACCTACGACTGGAGGCAGCAGAAGGGCTGAAGCTGGTCTTAGCACCACATTTACCTGACTGCGAGAAAAACTGTGAGCGCCGCCAGTTGTTGCGAACCCTAAGGGGAACCGTGGCCCTGCGGGGCGGCTCTGCAGGCAACGGCACGGAGACAAAACGAGAAACACGGTCAAAAGGCGATGACGGATGCTCAGACCTGAGCCGCCTGGGCCACAAGAGGGATCGTGACTACAATCACTTTGGCCCATCGCAGCTAGTTTACAACAGAGCTGCAGACTACACAGACTGCCTGTAATTAAATGCTGCTTTTGTAAAATGGCACCTAACCTTACACGAGAGCTCCAGCACACTAATGCTAGTCAAGGGCCCCATCCCTTCGAGCCTTTGCACAGTGCTCGCATTCATCCTACTGCAGATGCATGTTTGAATGGATTATGTGAGCCTTTCAGCGCTGTACGTGCTGTGAACACTAGAGAGCAGCCAAGTGTTTCAGCATCACTCAGAAAATGGGTGAGAGACCTACAATCTGCTGCTTGATGTCTGGATTGATTCGTGCCCAATATAAAATGATACTGCTCTCAAAGCCTGTTTGGATATCACTCCCCCCCCACTTAAAACAAGTGAGACTTCTATTCCTTTCCAGACAATCCTGTTTTCCACAGTGGGTCACCTTCAGTAGTTTCAATTTTGAAAACACTGGGATAATCAGTGTATTACCTATACATAAACTAGCAACCTAATAAATTCTCAGGTGGAAGAAAACTTCAGATGATTTTTCTCTTTTTCTTTCACAATACATATATATATTCATCTCTAAAATCAATATAGAATCAAACTACTAAACATTATTAATCTCAAGCAAAACTTTGTCATGAAAGCAAAAAAAAAAGTTCTGCTTTGCAAGAACTCGTGATGGACACATCCCTCAATTTGACCTGCACAGTATTGTTCACCTATGAAAAGGACCTGCACATGAGCAGCTGAGGGCAGAGTTTAGCTCCAGAAGTTTTTATTGTGAGATAAATCCAATTGTTAAGCCATTTTCATCTGTGAGCAGCAGTACTAATAAAATATAATACTCATTGACGTAATACAGCTTTTATTGCTAGGCCAGGTAAGTGCACGATAGGGCTCTCCCTGACTCCCTCCATTGTGTCACAATTGTGCTGTGTTTAAGGGGAACAACCAGAAAAGCCCTTTGCATCACAGAGGCCACACTGCCAGTGTCAGTCAGATGCAACTAGAAAACAACCATTTTGGCTCCAAAACCCTCGAGGTCACTGATTAGGCACTTCTCCCTGAACACCACACACACATTTACTGTCTGGCTGAGCTGTGTAAATGCTGTTTGCTCACCTTGTAGACCAGAATTGTGCAGAGTAACTTGGCTGGTCTCAGGCAGTTTCTTTAAAAATGGTAATACCACACTTCCCTCTTTTTCCAGGGCTTTTGTTTTCATCACCTGTTGAGACATTTGGGAACAGAAAACAGCATTCAAAAATCAGCAGGTATAATCAAAGGTTAACTTAATGCCTTTCTATTTATTTTCTGAATCAACATTATCAAAGATGAAGCTTCTATCTCCAGAATTACAACATGGAGTTGCAATACTGAAGTCCTGGAAATAATCAGTAGCTGTTTGTTGTCCCACATGCGGTGCGACTGGGGTTTGCAGGTTAAGTTCTTATTTCTGCTCCAGCCAGTTTACAGGTTGAAACGCTACAAGCAGACTCTGGGGAAGTTCCTTTGGAGGGGGAACTCTGATGACCACATGATTAGGCATGGAAACCATCCTCCAGCGTCATTCCCCAGTAGATTGTTTTGAATGAACTCCTGAAGTGAAACTATATAAATACCAGTTTCCACAATAAACATTTATTTGTGAAATCTTTCTTCTTTTTTTTTTTTTTTGTTTTCCACTCCCTTTCTTGCTTGTACATACCTCCGGAGTAGCAGGGCACCCTGCTTCCTTCTGCTGCTCTATTTCAGGTTTCTTCACATCTTTCTCACTTGAAGCAGCTTCCTCCGAAGGGACAGGACTGGGAAGAAATTCTAATCTCTTCACAACAGGGCTGGCACAAGCTGCAGCTGACTTGAATTGCTTTTGATCTGAACCTAATCCACATGTATAAGAGAGAGTGTTGCAAGGTTAAGATATTTTTTCAATTAAAATGTAGACCTATTTCTTACAATCCAATTTCTTACTGGACATACTGTGAGCCCACTTACTGGATGTTTTCAAAAAATAATCTTTCTTCAACACAGGTAATATTAATCTCTTGGAGAAGACAAGGCTTTAAGGGTGAAATTCACCTGACAAAAAGTAGGTGCTTACACTAGACTTGCGCATCATGGGACACCCTTCATGGTCAACAAAGAGAGAGGCAGTTCTAGGGAAAGAGCCACCCCAACTATGTCAGACACTTGTCTTGGCTGAGCAGAGCTGTAATCTGCAACGTGCCTACTGAAGTATAGGTCTCTTTACTGAAGTCATGTGATGAGTCCTATCCTAAGATGCTACTCAGGCAACTAGCTATACCACAATTAACACAGCCTCACTGTCAGCACTAGAGGATATTCCAGCTTGCCTGTTTTCACTAAACCATGTCAGCCAAGCATCAGACAGCAAACAACTGTGCTAACAAGAAGCCTTGGACTGGAATAACCTAGCTGTTATTCATCTCTTAAAAAACCCAACAAGTTTATGCTGGTTTACAGGAAAAAGGACCAGGAGTACACAGACCTACAGCTGAGGACTGCGACAACTACTGTCAGCTGGTACTGCCACTGGAAGCTGAGCAGCTTCTAGCATCCCAGGCAGTGCAAAAGCACCAAGACATCTCTCTAACCTCCTAAAGAAGAATCTCAGAGCTTCAGATCCTTTCCCCTCTGCAACCACGGCAGCAGTGGCAGCTTCCAAACGTACCTTGCTGACAGGTTAGGAGACTGAGCTAAGAAAGAGATGCAGCCCAAGTCTCTACTAAGAACCTGCACACAAGCAGAGACAAGAGCTGCTCCTACTGGTAGGCAGATGCACACCAGTTTGGAGCAGTTCCCACACCATTAGTGGCATAGGGGTCACAGCATGGAAGTACCTGGCTTGTACTGAACAGCAGAGAAGGCTGCTTATTCTACAAGAAGGTCACACAGTTTGGACCACATCTATCCCTCAAAAGCAGACATAATCAAAATCCATGTTCCTTCACTATTTCAATTTTTCAATGCTGTCTCAGTTCTCCTTGCCAGTCAATATTAAATTGTGCTATCAATCCTTAATGTTTAGCATTTCTCACAGGTGTGGAGCCTGACAAAAGGTGGCTTTGTGATTTGTAGACAAGTATCACCAGCTCATCACTGCTGACTCTTGAGAGGAGAATTTTGTTGGTTCACCACAAGATTGCAGCTTCTACATTACCTGCCAGATGCAATTCAAGATTGTTAACCTCTGTGCTTTGGCATCTATAAGCCAAAGTAATTAAGTCAACTAATGAGCCCTTGCTAACAGTCCACGTGCTTCTCAGTCTTACAGCACATCAAGAAAAGGCTGGATATGCTTCTAATCTTGGAGGAATGGTACCCCATTCATGCTTGAGGGCAAAGCTCAATTGTTTAAGTCACAGTTATCCTCAACAAATAGGAGCATTATACTTATATACCAATTAAAGCCAGAGATCTCATTTAAATACCCACTTCAAATAAGACCTTTTTACTTACCCGTACCAAGTTGAACTTTGATAGATCATTTTTAAAAAATGAACAATAAAAAAAAAGATCATGAACTTAGTATGATAGAAGGCAGTAGATAAAATGCCTACTCAAAGGTAATGTTTCAGAAACACCCTTTTGAGGAAAATAGCTTCATATGTTACCAGCAAATTCCTTTCTGCAGATTAGGAATCATGCATAAAGGCTTTAAAGCAGAAAATCAGGATTGTGCACAATACTGTCCATTTAAAGCCCCTACAAGGACTGAAGTGCCCCTTCTTATTCTCCTTCCCCACTTCTTAATGTCTTGGGTGAAAAGAGAAAGTATTAAAGAGAAGCTATTACTGACTGATAGTTTCTGCCCTGATTACTTTCTGGTTACGGCATGTTGTGGCACCAGCTTTTCACACACACAAACAGCAAAGCAGACAACTCACACCCCGAGCAACATGCAGTCAGGTGTGTCATTTCAACCACAGAGTGACAGAAGAACCTAGGTTGGAAGGGACCTCAAAAGATTATCTGGTCCCACCTTTTGTGCGAAAGGGAGCCTAGAGGAGATTGTCTAGCATCCTGTTCGGTCGCACCTTAAAAACCTCCAGCCATGGCGACTCTACCACGTCCCTCGGGAGGTTGTTGCACTGAATGATCGTTCTTACTGTAAACAATTTCTTTCGTATGTCAAGATTCCTGACATCATCTGCGTTTTCTAATAAACCCTCTTGGTGCTGCTGCACATGTACTTATGGGACTCTTGCTGTAGGGTGGACAAGGGCAGGCGCGAGGGCAGCATCAACAACCCACCTGGGTATGGGCACGCTGGGCTGGCAGGTCCCACACTTCCAGGGATGGCCTCAACCTGCTGGCTGGCAGCTGTGGCTGCTTCCAGTGGGGAGGCCTGTGGAGAATAACACAGGAGAAACACAGTGAGCACAGTGGAAAGAAAAGTATGTGTTAATTCCTCACGGCAGTACTTGCTGCTTCTTTGTAATATGATTGAACCAGGCTGGTTTAGAGCTCAGAAGGGAGCTGGGGAGTATGTTTCAGAGCAGTATGTGCTGCTCCAGTGTTGAATCACTGGGCTTTAATCTCCTTTTCAAACTGTTCATCAGCAACCACCATGCACTTGGTTTGGAATAGCTCCTACAAGCTTTTAAAATTCTAGGATATCTTGGATTGTGTTAGCTGAAGATAAGCGGACATTTTACCCCTAGTTTCCTCTTCCAGAATAACAAAAAAACGTATGCATTAGTGAATATATAGCACATACTAGGGTTTGAAAAGTGGCAAAGTAATTAAATACTTCCTTTATTTCACGGTTGTCTAAACAATCCGTTATCTGAAGGGAAAAGCCAGAGTAAGTATTAAAGGTAATGAAATACTTGAAACGCTATTAAGAGAGGACTGAAAAAATATGGTGAGACCGTATCGAGCCAATAATCCAAATCCCTTTGAAGAGCCAGCTTCCTGACCCAGGACAAGGCTGTTGCAGAGCTAAAACCACACTGTCAAAACAAAAGTAGCACTTCAGCTGATCTCTTTAGCAGCTTCCACTTAACATCTGCTTTCCCAGGAGGCAAATCAAGAAAAATCTGCAGCAAACTGATTAGCCGCTGCACAGTGCTTCTAATGCATGAAAGATCTAGAAAATGGTGCATTCAACAGAGGAAATTAAAAAAAAGCAGATTACTTTTAGAAATAAAAAGGAACGTATTTCAGAAGCAATTTATTGTGGACACACTTTCCTGTCCCCCTCCCACCCCTCCATCTTATTAACAGCCACAAGGGAGGAAATCTGATGAAATTTCCTCTTTTCTGGGGGCAGGATTCAGATCCCCACCTTCTGCATGGATCCTGTTTCCCACCCCTGCAGACCCACATCAGCCTATGGCCCCTCATCCTACTGTGCCCCCTGAACAGCAGACCTGAGTTCTCACAGCTCAGTCACTGGGGATGCCTGCTGGCAATGCCAACAGGACACCACTGCCTGTGGACACAATTTGGCTTTGCTGTTGGCAGCACTCAGGAATCTCTTCTCTCTGGGAGGGGCAGGGATGTGTCTGGGAAGATGTCCTGCGAGGAAATGGGAATCAGTGTGGGGCCACGGCCAGGGGCAGTGACCCAGGCAAGCCCAGTGAGCAGCGCTGGGAACAACAGAAGGAGCCCACGGCTGCCAAGGGCTGTGCCGTCACCTCGCAGCAGGACAGGCGCCAGATCGCAGCCATGAGCCTCTAGAAGTGGCAGTGCATCTCCTCTGGCACCCGCTGGGGCTGGCTGCTTGCTGTCCTCCCCACCGCCCGCCACTTTCCACTGCACCCTCACCTCACAGCCACACTGGCCTCTCAGGGGTTCAAAAAGCTCAGTGAATGCACTTTTATCACCTCTGGGTCTAGAGTTACCTCAGGAACCTAAATACAGTGCTGTGCCATGTAGCTATCCTGCACAAGTGCAATAACTAAACCTACCCATAACCTATATCCAGGAGGTTGAACCACAGATATTATTTATAGATTTTTTTTTTTCAAAGAGGAGTAAAAAAAAAAAAAAAAAAAGCTACTACTTGCTGCAAGAAAAGAAAACTAAATTTTGCAATGGCATGCTGCAGAAGTTCTGTTCCCGCTCACGAGACTTGACTCTTCCTCCTCCCTCTGCTGAGCAATTAAATGGTAGTGACATAAAGCTAAAAATATAAAACTGATTAGTAAGTAATTTATAATAAAATTAAGTCAGTTTCACTGGGGAACTCACTCATTCCCAGTATATCTAATCCTATTTCTATTACCAAGTAATGTAATATTATCTAGTATTTTATCCACAGGTATATAACACATTTAAGAAAATTCTTGCACTGATGCAGCCAATAAAACGTCTTTCCTATCACAGACTATCATCATTCATGTTTCATAAATATTTTGTAATCAAATGATGATGTTATCACTGAATATGAAAAAGGCATACAAGAATTTCATTGTACCTAAGAGAATCGTATTTTGACACAGACAATGAAAAACTGAAAACTTGGTGAGCGATGTTTCTGAGGAGTTTCAGGGGAGCTCTCATGCTTTGAGATGAAGGACCCATGCAGCCTCTCAGGACCACCCTGCTGCAGCCACACATGTGGGCAGAGGCAGCATTCTGCAGGGCCACACGCTGGTTCTGCTCCAGGTGCCTACTCCTAAAACACCAAACATCACAACTACTACAAGAATTCAAACTCCAAAGGAAGTTACAGTAGAACTTTATTAACCCTTATGGTAAATTAAATCAAAACACGTGTCAGTAAACACTCCTTGTACACAAAATCATGTAAAATATCATTACTGCATTTTCTATGGAAACATGACAAAACAAGCTGTCTGGAATCAGTGAGAAGTCAGAGCTATTGGGAAGAATGAGGTTAGAACTACAATTTATATTCCTGAGTAAGACTACTCAGGAATGAAACTGGTTGCACTATCAGCAGCCACATGTAGAAAATGCCCGACACATCTTTCAAACTTCCATGACTGAAATTGTACACGTTATCATTGGCTTTAAAATCTTTATACAGTGATTTCCTCAAGGCTAGTGTTTTCTGTTGTTGTGAGTGGTAACGGTGGCATGACCTTGAACTGCCACAGCTCAGTGCCTTCCATGCTATGCCAATATAGTAGTACAGCCAGAACACTGCTCTGACATGTTAAATCATCTGTCTCATCTGGCAGCTATATAATGCTATACTCAGGCCAGCTATTAGCACATAGACCAAATTGACAGAGAAGCCTTGGAAGTGTTGCAATAGGTAGTGTTAAGTATTCTTCCTAGCAATTTTTCTAGAGTTATTACTGCTCAGCTGGGATATAAAATAAGCTCCTGTCACTCAGATGCTGAAAAGCACATGGGGGTCTGGAGGATGGGAGACACAGACTCTAGATTCATAACCACATCTCGAGCACGGTTCCCTTCTAGCTGCTTTGAAGCTTTGCTGCTCTCACTTCTCCTAAACTTTTTTCCCTTCAGGTAGTCCAGCCCTCCATGCATCCTCCCATGTGTGGTTCAAGGCCAAGCTGTCAATCTGGAACAGATGTACTTGCTCTACAAGTGTTTCTTGTAACAAATCAAAGAACAAAGACTTGTCCTACCGGATACGTACAAATCAAGATTTCAGCCTTGCTCTCCTATAGCTTGGCCAACAATCCTAAACCACAAGAAAGCTTGTACTTTAATCTCAGTTCAATCAGTGGATTTTTGAAGATGAAGGAGAGTGTTGTATATAAAAAGAGTTTATTTTGTGCCAAGCATACACTGAGTAGAAATGGACAAATTTAAGCTAGCTGGTGAAAAATTAAAAGAAAGCCAAAATCTCTCTACACCATCACCACCCCACCCTGATCTTTTTAAAGTTGCTGTCTACTTTTTTTGTTGTTGCTGTTGATCAGAGCAAAGCTATAATTAGAGCTATAGCAAGCCAATAACTTCTAAATGCTCATACAAGGCTTGGTTAAAATAAAGTGATGTTACTCACTAACAAATTAATCCCCCTATATGAAAATCTGCACAAATGTTGTTTCAAAACAAAATGTTTACTTTGCCAACTTCTGATTCAAATTGCTAATTGCATTTGTAATGTGCCTTACTGTTCTGTATAATGGAAATAGACCACGACCTAATGGCTGATAGGTAGGATGGGGTGAGGAGATGATTCTCATGCTGTTGTTGGCATTGCCACTGATTAACTTGTCAAGCCTTCGAGCCTTTGCCCTTGTTTTGCCAGCTGCAATAAAAAACGTGTGCTTCACCTACTGCCTCTCTTAGCAGCACAACACAAACACTACTGGGATATTTTTATCCTGCTTATTTATCCTTTCTTTCTTTCCAAATTTATCCTTTCTAGCCTTAAACCATAGGCAAAATTTGATAAGCTACTTTGAGTAAAGGTAAATCTGTTGCAAAGTTCCCGCCCCGCCCCCCCAGTCTAAGCCCTCTACCTATATGCTACAGATACAAGTATAGTTTACTAGAAATATTTTTTTTACCATACTTCCCACCTGCTGCAGATTTTGGCATCTGACTTCCTAGTAGATTTAGGCAGGAGTTACATATGTTTCCCAACCAGTCTCTCTGATGGCCAATCTTTATTTGACTCATATATGGATGGGGTTCTTTGTCAAAAGGCAACCAATACTGAGGTCTCACCAATACAAAAAGATCCCTACACTTCTCTAGCTCTCCCAAAACTTCGATCGTATTAGACTTTTAGGTGGTGCAACTTGACTAAACAGTTTTCCAAACTTCAGGCCAAAAGAGCTGCTGAAGTACAGCTGCACAGCGTCTTCCCGTATTGCGGACAACGCCTGAGGACAGCCGGACAGATTTAGAGCAGGGCTACAAAGCTTCAAAGGAAAGCCTGCCAGGCAGAGAGAAGACAGGACTAGGCCATTTGACAACTGAACTGAAACAGCAGGGGAGCAGCCCTAAGAGAGATGGTGGAGGAGGAAGGGGCACGCAAAGAACAGGAAGAGAATCCGAAGGGGAGGACAGGAGGGCCAAAGGTAACGTATATATGAAAAGGAATATATACTTCACAAAAGAGACTTGGGGAAGAGAATGAATGAATAAAATACAAAACCAGAACAAAGAGCAACTAGAGGGAAAAAAAACCAACCCTAGAAACAGCATCTCCTAACAGGCAGAGGAACTAGTGCCTGTGAATCTTATTCCAAGCCCAGGAAGGGCATAGCTGACAAGAAATATATCAATAAAGGAAAATATACAAATAAAGGCAGTGAAAGCAAGTTTAGAAAAGGCTTTGAAAACATGCTCAATTTGTAAAAGTTTTCTCAAGGAAAAAGAAATGTAGCTGTTTCTTCCACTCCAGACAGCTCTTCTTCTTCATCTCAGCTGCTTTTTTATCCCTGTTTCTGTCATTTTCTCCTCCTCCCCTAAAAATTCAGTAGGGTTAAGCATCAGACAAAAAATATAGTCCTGGTTTCTCTTTGTGGGAGGTGATACAGCAGCAGCTTCAGAAGGCTTTCTTACTTCCAAGAATGCGAAGATTAGAAGCCCCATCCTGCTGGGGCAAAAAGCAAACCAGTTCTGCCCCTCTGGAGGGCTTGCAGTGACAGCTAGTGACAGCATCCTACCCAGTGAAAGGCCATGCTTTATGAGGAACGGGACAAGCCCAGGAGGCTCTTTTCTTTCCTAATTTGGATTCTAACCTTCCTAGGAGGAGTTATACCTTCAGAGAGGAGTTTAGCATTTCAGAGTCTGCAGATGCAGGCTGACATTGCTGTGTTAACCAGAAACCTAAGTAAAAGAGGAGAAGGCTGAGTGATGTGAGACCAGTTTAGCTGCCTAGTTCCTGCAGATAAGGCCTCATACCAATCACATCTATATCAAGCTGCATATATAGCAGTGCCCGTCTGTGCCTCAACACACAGTGAAGAAGGCAAGCATCAGTCCTGTGCCCCATCTCTGTAACCTGGAATCTAAGCCTTTCCCACCCATGAACCAGGGGACTCCTGTATGCTCAATAAATTCCTGCCCATGCCTTAGTCTAAAACATGAGGACCTGGAAAATTAAACAAAGCAGCTGGGTAAAGAGATGCAAACACCTAGAAGGAACAGGACCTGTCATGTTATCTTAGGCTGGCAAATTCCCTTCCAGTCACAGACAGGTCTCCACTTTCCCCCCACCACACTCAGTGCATTCCACTTGTTTGCCCATGTAAGATCCCCACAAAGCAGTCTCCTCTCCTTGTTCTGCCCTTGAGGTGCTTGACACACATATCTTTGCTTCAAGCTGAAGTACTAGGAGTAATTATAATGATTTGCATTATCCGGTCATATTGACAAAATCGTGAAGCTAGCAATATGAAATCCTTAGACCAGAGAAAGTGTCAATAGTACCATTTGGCTGCACACTTGTCCTCTCTAGAAAGCTCCATCATTAAGTGCATTCAAGCAAGGAGGCATTCTGGAAATGCCAGTCACAAGGAATCTGAGAATTCAAACTCTTCTGCCTCCTTTGCCAATAACACCACACAGGCTAAGACACTGGAAGCAGAAACCAGACACAGAAAAATCTGCATGCAGCTGGCCACATCATCCTCAAAGCTGTAGAATGGGAAGGATGAGAGGGCGTCAAACAGGTACAAACATACTGAAGCCCTAATGGTGGCTTCTCTTGCTGAATTTCCTCTCAACTCTTCCACAGCTATACTGGTCTGGAAGTCCTAATTCAGCCACTTTTCTGATTCCCATTGTGCTTCCAACATACAGCAAGCTGAGGCTCTTCTCTGTCCTCCAAACATTCCCATTACCAGCTCTCCCACATCAGACGCAACGCTCACCTGGCTTTTCCCTCACAGTTAATTCATTCTGACAGCAGCAGACTCTGCTTTGCCATCCCTGTCTGCTTTCCTGCAAATCATTCACTTTTGACCCTATACCAGTTCCCTCTGATGAGATCAAGTCTATGCTCACAGCACACCCCTGCTCCCAAGCTTGCTGCAGGCTCCATGGCTTGGCTGTCCATGGCTAGAGACTGGTATGAGGCAGGGGAGTAAGACAACACACAAGCCCTTTGGCATGAATGAACCATGATCACACCACGGGACAGATCCCTGCCTGCTCCCCGTTATCCATCTGGCCAATGCTTGGATGAAATCTGAGATGAAAGAAAAAAATTATCATACTCCAACTCTCACCACATCTCTGATTCTCTTTGTTGTTACACAGAAAAGAACGGCAAGAATTCCCTTTCCTGCCACTTGTTTGCAACCCTTTTACATGCTTTATTTGCAGTCTGGTCCTTATTTCTTGTTTTATTTTTACTATCTATTTTTATTACAGTTTTGTAGCATCTAGATTCCTGATGTGATATGCTCTAGTTCTATTCCTGCCTTTTTCTCTGGGGAAGAGGGGGAGAGAAAGATGAAAAGGTAAAATTAATTTGTTTATTTGATAAGGCAGTTAAGAAGCATGTTGGCCCCTCCGAGTATTTCAATAGCTTATCCCCTTTTTTAATACTTCTGAGAGGAATGAAAGCTGAATGCTCACAAATGCCAGCACATCCACATCCTCTTCTTTGAGAACTGAAAACTGAGACTAATTATAATGGCTTGCACAGTCCAATTATGTTGCTGATCTAATCAGCTAATATCAGGAGAAGCACTGAATAAATCTGCACAATAGCTGGGACACAGAGTAAATTTCTCCCTGGCCCAGCATATTTAAAGCATGGTTATCAGCTGCATGACATCCGAAAAAAAAAGAGACACTGGCTGCAAAAATTTTTTTGAATCTTCCCCTCCCATTTCTCTACTCACATCCCAAAGGAAGAAGTCTTTAACTTATAAAGGATTTCCCCACCACCACCACCCCGCCCTCCCTCCTGGTCTGGGCACACCCTCTGGAAATAAAGCAAACATAAGCACTCGGGTTTCATTAGTTAGTGATTAAATATGTTATGAGACAGAAAATTGGCAGAGAAAGTAAGGCTGGTTTGTTCGTGTTGGTCTTACTGTTGGCTCTTTGTGCACACTCTGAGTGGCAGGCCTCTGTAAACTGAGCTCAACACTTGTGGGGTCCTTCTTCAACTCTACTGGGGGCCTGTCCCCTCTGGCTACTCCATCACATTTCAGAGATCTGCTTGGTGAAGGAGTAAATATCACTGTTGTACACTCTTTATCCTTCTCTTCCATGCCATTGAAGTTCTCTCCATTCATGCTGACTTTTCCATCTACCTGCAGAATACAGATAAATAAATATGCTGAGGTGATTAGCATTCAAAGACATTTATGAAATTAGGATTTCAACATGATATTACAATTGTTGGCAACACGGTGCAATCAGTGAAGGACAGAGCCAAGCACACATTTCATCCAACTGGCCAAGACAGAGGAAAACCCTATTCCACGTGTCTCATAAACAAAATACAGACAGAAGGTACTAATTTTTCCAGATTCCCTGGTTTCCCACATTTCATTCTTCCACTAACATACAGACGCTTTTTGTGTGCATCACAGATCAATGGATTTTAAAAAGAACAACAAAGCTTTGTGTTAAATTTGGACCAAAACTGCTGGGTTTTGCATTGCCTCGTGCAAGAGGCAAGCAGGTTCTCCAGGAGTAATTACGCTGATGAACTGCTACGTAACCTGATGACCTCACTACAGTATTAAGTAGACTGTGCTTTCTGAAGCAGTCATGTGAACTCTGAAGGGTCAGGAGCAGCAGAGTTCATCCACTTGTTTCTTTACTGTTCGTAACAGGGAATCAAGGAACCAACAAATAAAACTGGGCATTCCACTTTCTCCATGAGGCAATAAAGTAAATAGCTGCTTTCCCAGAAAATGAATTTATGCAGTCTCCATGAAAAGGAGAGCACAGAAATAGTTTAACTACTTTGTCCTCAGGGTCAAACTAGCTCCTTGGTAGGCTCATTTTCCTGCCAAGGAACCTTAAGCAAGGAAGAAAATACAAAATGAGCTCCAGCTTCTTCCTCTGCACTGACACAGACTCCTCTTGAGATTTTAATACTTCGTAATTATGTTCTGAATGGAGGTGGCATGTAAAGACTTCCTTTGATTTGGAGGGCTGTTTGTAGAAGCCATGGTATACATGAAAAAAGTCTAGCTACAAAGAACTGACAAGCCATTCACTGTAAGAGGGCCGAGCTGGAGAGAGACGAGGAGAGGACCATGTATCAGTAACACCATACTGTTCCTGCCTAGCTACAACACAGACGTTTATAGGCTTGTCAGCAGGAGTGAGTTTTAAACAGATTTGAAGGAAGGCTTTGCTACTCTCTGCACAAAGATCCTTCCTTGCAAAACGATCATCATGTGAGACAGCACAAAGGCGAGGGAGTAAATGTGGGCAGACTCTGCTAATCACTGGACATTGGGTGAATAATGGCATGGATCAGTGATTTCTTAGAGGAGCTATCTGGGATATTTATGGCTATTAGTAATTTCAGGTTTCTGCACAGGTGCTGCATAAACAAAAGCACATGTGGAAACAAGCTCAGAGGTAAGCAATGCCATGGGAACTTTTTACTTATTTCACTGTTATTGAAAACTGATGAATAAGTGTCAAAACTGCTTTATCAAACTGAAACACAGTTTATGAAAAAGTTACTCCCATCTCATCCTCCCTGTCCCATTGATTACATCACCATTTACTTGTCTTCAGTACTTTACTTCTTGAGCTTGGACACCTCAAGAGTGGCACTCCAACTTAGTACATGCCATCAGTGCTAACTGGAGGGCAAACTCCTCCCATTGACTTCTTTTAGACATGCATCCAGAGGTCTGTTCTCTAGTCAAGGGTGATTAAGGGGCCACCTCTAAGCTGCTGGGCATCCTCAGCTCTGACAGACGTGTGTGGAGGTGAAGTCAGTCAGCACCCTGTGCAATCAGCTCCGAGGTACAGGAGAAACAGCCAGGTTCTGCAAGTAGTTTTGCCCCGTCTGACTGCTTTTCAGATGGAAAGGTTCCCTCCCTTTCTTCACTGCCATCATCCACTCAACACAGTATTACACTTAGAGTTTATTTCTAAACGCAAGTGTGAGCACACATTGAACCCCCAAGTCTTCTGGGACCTGTGTGCTGGATTATCTGCTAGAGAGAGGCACATCATGAAAGATCTCAGAAACAAAAAAGCCAAGAAAACACTGGCAGGCCACACCATCCATTTTAGTGTCTCTGTTTAGACTAAGACATTTCTCTGTTTGTATTAGGGAGGAAAAGAGAATGTTTGAACGATCAGGACAGATGCCCTGGCTGCAGAGTTAAACAAACATACTCCTTTCCTTCTGATCTGGAGCAAGTCAACACGCTGTCACCAGAGCCGAGAATCATTGACAGACCAGTGTTTCAGGGGAAAGTAATGCTTCAGCTGCATGTGCTAGGCAATGATTCCTACTGACACAAATCATTCTACTGCATCAAGTGAACCTAGGCAGGCTTTTAGTGCTGGTTGGTGGTAGGGAGAAGCAGCTGTGGGTTAGTTTCTCCCCACATACGTGAACTATAGATACATTAATGTGAAGGTGATCTTGGCCCTCTGCGGAAAAAAGTGGCATGAATCAGAAAAAACCCGAAGATCCACAATTCACTGATGTCTAAACTGTAAACTCTATGGGAATACCAACTGAGGTATAGGAGAAATAGGAATTATCAGTTTCACATTTCAGCTGGGAAATATGGTGGGAGGGTTCCACAAAAGCTGGGACAGACTTCAAAAATTACAAACATATCACAACACACTTTTTCACCACCTATACAAAGCCGACTTGTTTTTTTTAAAAAGTTAACAACCTGAATATACTGGTAGCAATGCTATTGGGACATCAGCAGGGCTGCAAGGACACCTGCATGCCACTACCACAGTAGCAGAGAGCAATGGTAGGCACAGGGGGACCAGAACTCCACAGGCTGGAGCACTCATGCCTGTAGGCTTCACACTGCCAACAGCAAAGGCTCCAGTGAGACTTGGGGAAGCTCCACTTTTGGTACAGGCACTGTTAGAAGAGGATTTCTTCAAACTTTACTTACTCCGGCATGTTCTCTCTATTACATCCCAGTTCTTTGCTTTCTCCATCATTAGTTCAGTATCTTACTCCCATTCTCCACAGCTCCCCAGTCCAAAGACATACTCCTCAGGTTTCATATCCCAGTTTCCATCTCTTCCTCTGCCCTTTTCCCCCACAAATCTCATAGCTGGCTCCTTATTACAGGCAGCCCTGCTTTCGTCCAAGCTCTCTTGCTTCTTTTATTCCCATAATCTTTGTGTAGTTCTTGCAACCCAATGCAGTCACGCCCCCTCTCTCACCAGCGATCCCCAGTACCAATCTGTTTCCCTAAACCTTCATGGACAGCCTATATTCCCTCTTCGCACCAGTGAAGCAGCTTTCCCCATTCATCCCTGGTGAGAAGCATCTTTAGGACAGAGAGTATCTTTGGGCAAGCTGGCTCGTGACTCTGAAGGAGTAAGGACTCTCCACACTGATTACATATACACTGTAGTGTTTTAAAGGCTTACAGCTTGGCTGAATGGGACAGACTTGTTTGGATATGGCAAAAATCAGACCACTGACACAAAAGCTAGTTCAAGTCTTGCTCCAGAAGTCAGGGCCTCCATGCTCCCTACCACTTCCCTTTTGTTTAAAAATTAAAAAAAAACCAGACAATGTACTCTTTTCTAACCTCTTTCTCAGAAAATACCTTGCTTTTTTCTTAGAGGCCCCCCTTTCCCTGTGTTTCCCCAGACAAATTGAGCATGAGGAAAAATAACCAGCACAAATATTTCAGTCTGAACAGGTCAAGTTTCTAAGAAGGCTGGTAACCAAGAAGAGACTACCAGAGTGGGCAGCACAGAGCATGAAGCTGAGTTCTATAACATCGGAATACTGCAACCATTTTCTACTTAATTGCATTAAACAGTTATATGTTCAGATGATTTACTCAGGATCTCTTTGACTTTGGGGAACGCAACGTATCCTACCTTAAAGTTCTTTAAAACTTCCTGTGTATTTTTGGGTTGTGAGTAAGGCTTGGGTGTCAGCATAGGCACAGCCTTGGAGACAACACTTTTGCTGGGAGATGTGCGGCCCGTTGAACCGCTGGACTCTAGTTCAGCGGTGGGAACAATGGTTGCTTCAATGGTGGCGGTGAATTTTGGAGCAGGCAGCGACTGTTGCCTTAAATATCTCAGAGGATTTGGGTCTTTCAGTGGAGAATTTGGCTCCACTGAATGGCTTCTTTCCAGAATTTTTGGCATCTGCAGACGCTCAAGGACAGCTTCACTGATAGTGAATCTTTCAATGTACTGCTGGAGGATGCTCTCAGCCTCCTCCTGTGACTTCGCATTCTTGTATGCCTCATGAAGCTCCCGCTCTCTTCTCTCTCTGCAAGGGAGACAACACAAGAGAGACCATCACATTAAAATTAACACTGGAAATCACTCCTCTTTCCTCTGCTCCATCAACATCCTTCCCTCTCCCTCACTCCAGACCTACAGGCATGGCTGCCCACAGTTACCTATCACCTATGGAGCAGACAGCATTTTCAAACATGCCATTGCACTTCAGTAAAACAACATACTTCTCTTCCACAATTTCTCGGTAGGTTTTGATGCTTTTTCTGCGCTCATTTGTCCCATCTCCAGACAATAACCTTTCCATTTTCTTTCTCTCAGCCTCTTTTTTTATTAAATCCTGTGAAGCACTCCTTCGACGACTCTTCCACCGAGCCAGGTCCTGCGAGAAAAGGAGGGCACCTGAATGCAGAGTTGCAAATAGCTAAAAACAGCCACAGAAACCAATAAACCCAGATAGCCACTTTGCAATGCTTGTTTCCTGGCTGTGGACCAGGCTCCCCGTCACCTGAAGGCAGTGATGTTTATTTTAAAAAGAAAAGGAGATAACACCACAAAATGAAGATGTTGCCTGACTGATTTTTCTCCTAACAGCAAGATTCAGTAAGGATTTCATAGCTCCATTGGTGTATTTCCTTTTTGGCTTTGTAGTGTTGCAGAAGCACACTAGGTAACACCAGGAAATTTGACCTAAAAAGACAAGTCAGGGCACTCATTTTCACCTGGGACAACGTTAGGGACAAAACCTGATTCCCCAGGAAGATGAAGGAGAAAAGTTATGTTTGGTGAAGAATTTTAATAATCAGATGTGTGGGAGGCAGGAGTTCATTGGAGGAAGGGATGGCGTTTCACCATGAACTGCAGTTGTACCGACAGTCTGCCTTGGAGAGCTGACAGTTCCATACTTTGCCCACACTATCAGCCAACTACATGCAAGCATGGTTGACTCATGCTTTTTTTTTTTTAACAGAAAAATCCAGTGAGGCATCCAAACTTAAATCCTTCCTCCCGGGCACCCTCCAATATTCTGGACACAGATCTGAGCAACACAAGTTAGGGATTAAAGTGGCTCACACACGGTTGGTGTGAGACATGACAGAGCAAAAAGCCTGTGGTTTGAATCCAGCTATATAGATATGTCCTTGGTGAAGTAATGCTCATACTCTTTTTGGAATCTGCCTGCCCAAAATTGTCCCGAAGATCCACTGATTCTGCCTCTTTACTTTTCTTGCAAAACCATCCTGACACTAAACCGGAGAGACACAGGAGATATTTGCTACAGGTATTTAGATCTTCCAGCCTACTTGGGTTATGAATTCACAAGTCCTGGAGAGTATAGAGACAAGATCTTTTTCATTGTAGAAGTATTACAGTAAAGAAGTTTCCTAAGCTATAAAATTTCTTTGCAGCCAACTAGGAAACGAACAAAATTTTACATGTAAAAAAATAATCTCTGCAGAACTTCTACAAAGAAAAATAACCACCTAGGAAACTGTAGGGGCACATTTGCCATTAAATTTACAACATCAGAAGATTAGTATACAGATTATATTTCATGCATTCTAACAAATTCTGGTTTTAATAAAAAACAGATATTCTGTACACATACTTAATTCAAAGACTATTTCATTAATTACATGGTTTTCCAAATATTTTAATTGCATTTTTATTGGTAAACAGCAGAAGGTACCGCAAGCATAACTTATTTTATTAAAACCAGGAACAAACCTTGTCACTTTTAATTTAGCTTAAAACCACAAATTATTGATGTTACACTCAATGGAATGCTCATTAAAGTATTTCTTCACATGACCTACATATATCAGTCTATAATCCCCTTCTTGAAACACAGGCCTTTCATTTTCCTCAGTTACTAATTATTCTCATTGAACTACCAAGGCATTTCTTTATTCAGCTACTCTCACTATTCCCTATTGTTTGGAAATTAGTTTTTCATTAGCAAATTTCATGACATAAGCCCTTCTCCTCTTTTGCAATTGAAAACAAGACATGTTTATCTTTTCCAGCTCTGATGCTTTAGAATAACAACAATTAAAAAAAAAAAAAAAAGCCATGAAACTGTTAATTGTTGGCAAATTTGCAGCATGGGCCTATAAAAAATATCTGACCATGAATGCAGTGTCGTCTCTATAAAGTCCTTTGAATGTCAAGGACATTCCAGTAATGGCATTTTTAGTACCTCTTCAGAACTTTTAGTTCAGTGTAGAAGGTGCTGAGGGCCTGGAAATCTTATGGACTTTAGCTCAGAGGATTTTCCATTCAACAGCAAAGAGTTCTCAAACCTCTGGAATGCCTGCGGACTCATTCTTATCTCTGCTGGGAAAGTACGGCTTCCCACACATACAGACCTCTCAACTGAAATCTTTCATTGTTCTACTATAAAAAGTTATTTCTTAGTTGTGTATACTGTTCTTTTTTTTGACTTTTCCTTGAATTTTCTACCAAAAACCTCTCTGAGGTGTTTCGCAGAAGCTGTACTTAGAGTAGGAAATTACTGTACTAGCTGCTTGAAGAGATTTTTTTTTTTTTTTAATTTAAAAAATATGCCCCAAATTCCTCATTTAAAATCAGTCTTTAGGAACGAACAGGACTGATACTAAAATTCCTGATGCTACCTTACCTGCAAATCACACTTTTCTGTCATTACTAATTTGCTGAAGATAATGCCAAATGCCAGGGCAACTTAAAAAACACATTGAAGAAAGGGGGTTTCAAAAGGTTTTGTAACCCAAGCAGAGTGTACTTAACTTGAAGGGTAGTTTGTTTGCTTGGACAAGATAAAAAATGTTTAATTTTTCTGTATCTATGCAAATTTATTAAAGCTAAGCCCAACTTATTTATTTACTGTCCTGCTTAGTCTTGTATTTTGTCACTTTGGGCATTTACTAATTATAGAAGTTAGAGAAATCAGCAGTTAGAACCTGTTCTGCTTCCATTTTTACCTAATCACAGTTTAATTACATTTTTAAAAAAAGCAAAACACCGGGTACACACGCAGAGACACCAGAAGGCCTTGTATTCTGCAATTTACATCAAATTACGAGTGTCTATGCTTTTAGCAACAATCCATTGGAGCGGGTGGGGAGGAAAGGAAAAAAGCTCCTGATTATTTTAGTGCTAGAAAACAACTGTAGATTTAGCAGCTTGCACTTTTTTGCCTAGCTGGTTGGCCCCAATGCCAGCACTGCAGACGATGTTCCATACTCACATCTTGCCACCTGGTCTCATCCTCTTTCAGCTGGTTGTGTATGTTCTGTAGCTTCTCATGGCGAGCTTTGCTATGAGGCTGAGTCACAGCTGCTTCTTCACATCTCATGTCAAACATGCTCATACTCCTAAACATGGGAGGAACAAGAAGTGGTGCAGCATTATTTAGAGGTTGATATTCCTTCAGCTTGTTAGAGTTAAAGCCACATGAGGGTGCTGCAGCAGAATCAGACACCTGCACCACTACGAAGCTCCCAAAAGCAGCAGTCCCCTAGAAGGACCTGTTAGCATCCATATGGCTCCCACATAGTACTTGTACTTGTACATAGTACTTATACTCCTCAACTTTCTTTTGTCTTTGTTTGTTGACAGCAAGTTTGTCTCTTGCTAAGAAGCACTACTAACATTACACCTTCATCAATAGCTCTTTTATTAAAATCATTCTATTCAGAGCCCAGTTCAGAACATTTTATTTTCTGAAGATTTGTTTCCCAGTGAGTTTTCAAGACCCCTCCCTCCAATTAACACCACAGACAGAGGTTTCCTTAGTGTAAAACAAGAGAGGCTTGAGAAGCAGATTAGAGGCAGGATGGCTGGCTAAATGCTACTCCTACAAAAACAGGGAGAGCCTGCCCAGAGGAGTATACGCAGCACAAACAGTGTGGTACTTCCTCCTCTCCCCTCCCTGCCTCAGAGAAACTCAATGCTATCAGCACCAACTTAATAACACGGCGAACCTAACAAAGAAAAGCTGACATTCAGGACAAAACAGTTTTTTCCATACTTTCTATTTCTGTCCCTGACCTTTAGAGAGTTAAAAGAAAAAAAAAATGGTATTATACATTTGTTAATATTATATAAAGATCTTCACATGAAGATAATATACTTACTACTCCTCCCTTAATACTCATTATTAATAAAACATGACCTCAGTTGTGCCATTGAAAAAAGGAAAAAAAAAGCCATGCATTTCCACATGAAGTGATTTCACAGCAGTCTTCAAATAATCAACTATAGCTTTAGGTAAGCCAACTAGCAGAAGCAGCACCCAATGAAGATAAAATTGTAGGTGACTGTGTCCACAGTAATCAATAGACACGGAAAGCTGTGCGTATATTTATTTAGCCAACATCTGTATTCAGGCAAGCAAAGATGGGAATGAACCACTCTCAAGGGGAAACGGAAAGGTCATGCACAGATTCCATCCTGTTAGTAGGTATTTACTGAGAAATAAAGGACAGAATACACATCCTATTGCCTTTAAGCATGAACAGCGAGGTTAGCATATTACTGTGCTTCACTCCTTAAACAGAGTGCTGAGGGGTACCTAATTTGTTTTTTTCTGTGGGTACTTTAAGGGCTGCATTGCTCAGGATTGGATTGGAGCAATCCTAAATAAAACAATCTAAAGAAATGGCAACTTCTGTTGTTTTTAAAACTAAAGGTATATCACCTACTAAGGAACATTTAAATATCAGCCAGATTTTGTAGACTGGTGAGGTAGGTAGGGAAATGCATAACTTGTAATATTTTGAATCTTATGCTAAGAAAAGCCTTCAGTGTTGTCTTTGCCACCTTGCGCCTACTGAGTCGAACTGGTTGTGTAGCTCCCTTCTTGTACCCTTCCCTCATGTCAGAGAATTTTCATTCACATACAGTAGAAGAAAACAGAAGAACCAAAATGGTGGTAACTGGCTCTAGCAGACTGCACAAGTATTCGTCCTCTGCCATTTGGGATGGGAACATAAAAATACTTTCTACCAACAGTCCCCCGATGTCCTAAGGAAGGGCTATTATTTATTCCCTGCATTCACTCAGGTCTCTCAGGGTGCACAGACACAGCAAAACCGAAGGTTCTATGGCTGTTAACAGTGCAATAAAAAAGGTACTCTGGAAAAGGCTTCAGCCTAGGCCAGCAATCAAACCATACACTATGACACCAAATGCACCTTCTGCTCTCGTTGTCACCTCCTGCTGCTGGGACTTCATTGCCATAGATAAGAAATCAGGTAGGTTCAAACACCAACTCCACAGAAACATGTTATTGCACAAATGTATCTTCCCAAGAGAGCAATCTGAAGGAGTCACACCTCAAAGCTCTTTTCTAACCAACATGTAGTAACCATTAAGGAGAATGACCTACTTTCCTGAATACACGGACAAGGCCAACTGAAAGGTCTACGTAGACTTCTCTGCCTGACAAGCTCACCCTTAGAAAAGAATCAAAGAGGCCAAAACTCTGAGCTTCTGCCAAAAGACAGTTTCACTATGAGTGTCACATCATTTTGTCCTATTTCTTTCTTATATAAACTACAAATGGCTCCAACCCATCACTAACACCTGCACGAACAGAACTAGATTTACTCTTTCCTTCAATCATGTACTGGGCCAGCAGGCACACAGCAGGCAAGCAGGCAAGGGAGATGTAAATGCACCAAATTCATGTTCATGAATTTTCTGCCATTAGCAAAGCTCTGGGGAGTCTATCCACACACTGTCTGGAAGCAAGGGGCCTTTCTGCTGACCAGTGTACCAGTCCTGCTGTTCTAACAAATATCTGGGAAAACACACTGTGCAGACCAACAGTATATTTTGGAGGGCCAGATCTTTGGGATGATGTGACTTTTAAGTTAAGATACTTTATTCTCACAAATTACAGTTGTTCTTGTCAGTGATATCATGCAGAAATTATTTTTTTTCTTTTTTTTAAAGAGGTCTGAACAAGTGTTGGATAAAAAAGGTCTTCGAGGACTTGAGTGTTCAGACTAATTTGAAAGTGAGAAATGAGGTTAAAAACTTCTTTTTATGAGAATATGTTAAAAATCCTTATGCAAGGCACTTACTGTGTGGCTGCATTAGCATTTTACAGACGTACTAAGACTTAAGAAAACCCAACAAAACATAAAAAGTGACAGGCTTACGAAAGAATCAGAATCTGGTAAAGAAAAACTAAAAAATCTCAGCTCACTACAATCCACTTGACAGGCTTAAAGTAAAAAGCATAAGCCTAAACTCACACTGGACTGGCACACTACCACCAGAATTCAGCCCCACCTCTTCAGGAGATGGGAATGGGACTGATTAGCAACAACACACAGGACCTTGAGACAGACCAGGACTGAAGACAATATCTAGCATTCGCCAACCAATGAAGGGCACTTTGTTGGTCTAACAAGGGAGTTTCTAGTTTTACCGCTAGAATAAACAGCACCTAGTCTACAACTGAATCCAAGTTGCAGAGTTTTCAAAGGAGACTTCACAAACATTTTAGAAGCATTTTAAATGTCAGTTCAATTTATTTTTCCTACTTGGGAGCCAAATTTTATTATTCTTTGTAAGTACTTCAGAAGGAAAAACACAACCTTACGCTTATAAGAACTTTAAAGACAGTTTAAGAAAACAGTTGCTCTGTAAACTGCGGCACATCTGGAAAGGATGACAACAAGGCTTGGACATTTATTGTTTTGCCTTTTAAAACAAAATCAGAATCAATGTGAAATAAACAATGCGATTTATTAATCTCTGCTACTCTCACATTATACAGCCAAATACATTGCAATGCCTCTCTGAAGGCATCTCCATGTACCTTCTCTCATGTTTGCATTTAATATAGACATGCAAAAATGCAGGAAAACAAATGAACAAATCAATAAGGCAGGCTTTCTGAAATGGCAGGGAAGCCTCCATTGTTAAGTATAACACTTCTGTGTTATGTACTTTTCATCTCAGCTCTTAATTTGATTGAAAAGACTTCTGCTGCTTGAAAATGATCACATTTACTCTGTGGTCATAGGACACAGGCTTTGCATAGCATAAAGGTATTACAGATCCTGTACAGAATATTCAGTTCATGATTCTAGCCTTTATCATTAAAGTGTGAAAAATTATATATGACTCTCTGAATATATTTGTAACAAAAAAACTTCTAAGCTATTTCTATTTCGTGATTTAATCTGGGAGACAGAGAAGGTCATGTGTACTTCTGTGAACAGAAGAAGGGTGTTAAGGACATTATTATGTGGGTAGCTCACAACTAGTTCTTTGCTTCTAAATGCCTGCATTTTGTAAGAATAGCTAATATTTTCACAGAGCTTTCTAAATGATATTACATACTATTCTGAACTACAGTTTACATGCATCCACACACAAAGTACGTTTGAGTGCAATAAAGGTCACAGTCCTACTCCCATGAAAAATAAAGCCCTGAGGTGAAAAGCTTAAAAAAAGGTGAAGTTTAGTACATTATTAAATTAAACCCAACTTAGAAGGGATTCAAGAGAGAGTTTTAACAAGACAACAACGGAACAACTGAAGATGTATTTTCCTGGTAATCACAATGGATTTTATTTTACTTTGGGATTTCTTTTTTCTTCCTGTATAGGTCATACTTCACTTTTTAACTCAATACCCAGCCCAGATTCAACCCAACTCTCTTTACCTGTAGCTGATTAGAGGCAATGGAAAACGAGAAGGAAAACAAAAGAAAAAAGAAAAAAAAAAAAAAAGAGAAAACAATACTTTAAACGACAGCTGGACATTAGTGTTATGCTCAGTTTTTATGGGCTTGTATATAAACATTATTTTTAGCTGCAATGTAAGCCATATTGCATTCCATTTTTCAGTGCTTTTCTGAAAAATTTATTTGCTGGAATACTGCAAAATAATAATGAGGCATCAACTGCATTTTAAATTAGTAGGAAGACAGGAAAGCATGCAGTGTAAGTTGTTTAAAATAGAATCTTGTGAACACAAGACAACTTACTCTGCGTCATCAGACACAGCAGTTCTGGGGCCGAATCTACAAGACCAAATATAAAGTTAGAACGTTGATAAAAACATTACGTAGTAATTGCAACTGGACCCATACAATTAGGGTAACGTCACTTGACCGTCCAACCTGTACTAGTAAAGCTGACCAAAAAAAAAATCACACTGCCTAGGGATTATGTACTCAGCAAACAAGACTTACCTAATCATCTGAAGGTTGAACTACATAAGAACATCACCCATGCCTGCCTGACCCCATACTAGTGCCCCCAATATAAAAGTCTGAAGTATAAGTAACATGGGTGTAGAAAATTGTTATTGAAAACAGACAACATATTAACATTTACATTAAGTGCCACACATGCAATGAATGGAGACAAATCTTAACACAGTGCTCAGAATCACCATTACTGAAGCATGGAAGAGACAAACATAGGCAGAAAGTGAGCCACATGATTTCCTTTTTTTTTTTTTTGAGGGGGGTGTGTGTTGCTGAAAAAAGGTGTAGGTAATACACAAGTCAGTGTCATTCACTAAAGTGACAGTCTTGTTTAGAGTCATGCAAACCATGTATTTGTATCCGGGATCTATCATAAAAGAACATCAAATATAAAAGTCAACACTGCAACATTTTCTAATCATGGAGAAGCAAGATGCACATCTCTGAGGATGCCCAGCAGAGCCCAGTTGAACCATTTTTGCAATTCACATATATACTGTAATCAAATATTTCCTTTCATTAGCTGTAGAAAAAAGAACAATACATTACACAACTACTCTGCTTGTTTCTAAAAAGGATATTACTGACATATAGTATTTCAGTCTGGACTGAAAACACACCAGGCAATGCAAAATCTGAATTCTGAAGTGTGCACATAGGGTTGTACAAGCTGTGTGATTCACACCATACAGAGCTCACGTTTGCAGATGCTCATCCTCAGATGAAAATGTTTTCGTTTTGTTTTCCTCAGAAACATCCTGAAGCTTAGACGTTTGATCAGAGTGGACTTCATTAAGGCTACCTTCACCCATTTGGGCAGTACAAATAGTCTCATCTTGTCCTGCAGGAGGGAGATTGCATTTTTCCTGCCCTTGCTGCTGTTGTTGCGGTGGTTGTATGACAGGTTTTCCAGAGCTATTAACGCAGACTTGTGGGCTTTTGTCAGGCCTGAGTGAGCCAAAGGCAGCAGTGCAAAGAGATGTATTAAGTAACATTTGAAAAATCACACATACATAATGAAAAGCATAACTGTAAGTTAACAAACACCCCCCCCCCCCCCCCCCCAAACCCAAATAGCTGATAGGTGACAAGCTAAGTGAGGCAGGTGCACAAAACTGATTTTAATAGAAGGCTTATACTTCCGTTCTAAGTCAGAAACACAAACTGCCCTGGACACCACCGAAGATTAAAGAATGAAGTAAATATTTTAACTGAGCTATTCAACTTAAGGTCTTCTCAACACCAAACCACTGTTCAATTCTATGGTAGATGACAAGAGGATTTTCTTCTCCTGGCTGAGCTGCACACTAGTTTTTCATCTCTGTACACACAGGTGCATGCACATCTCTCCCTTCTCATTACTTTGAAGATGTGCATGCATAAGAACCCTTCCACTCTTGCTTGCATGTGGCTCAAACAGCCAACACATAACTATTCAAAGGCTTAAACCACCAGCTTCCCCACGTAGCCTTACTCATCTGAACAAAGGTGCTTTGAAAGACACTGAGCCTTATCAGGAGGGACCTCGGGATCTCTGGGTTTCCTGTTTGGAAGTCACTGGCATCAGCTAAGCCATAGACAAGCATCTAACCTACCATATCCAGCACCTCCATTTTCAGCTGGAAACATCTGTAATGATTAGCTCATATTTAACCAGGAACCTCTGCAAATATAACACAGTCTTGCCACACACATCTGTTTCCACACACTGTTTTGCATCTGGTAGAGCTCTGCTCTGAGTCTTTTCAGGGCTCTACCAAAAGGGCCAGAAACCTTGTACTGCCTTCTTTTGAGTAGAGTCAGCACAGAACCAAGGACAAGTATGGAAGAAACCACTGCTGGGCCAACAGCAACTCCTCCAGATCAAGAGATCTTGACAAACAGCCAACAGGGCCAGCTACAAGAGAAAGGGAAAACCACAACTTTCTTACCTCATAGCTTTCTTCTCAAGTTCTCTAGTTGTGCCCTGCTTATTCTGCTGCTTTGAAAATGGCACGGGAAGGAACTGCTTAACACTGGGCCCAGGCTGTTTTAGGAAAGCACCGGTTCTTCTGGCCAACATGTCATCTCTTTGTGGGTCTGGAAATTTCACTTTGCTTTCTGTTCCACTGTTCTGCTGCTGAGGGATTTCAAGCTGTTCTTGGCTTTCCTCTTGTGTGACAGTACTGCTCAGAGAGACAAGTGACACTGTTCCATGATAATGCTCACTTGTACAGCCCAGGGCAAGAGGCTGCTAAGGCAATGTGGGGTACTGTTACTCAAAACACAGTTGCAGAGTGATGGACAACAAGGCATCTTTAGCTACAGCACAGGGAGTGAGAGCAAGAGGAAACTATGCTGAATGCCACACTTATGTAGGCGACACGTTAGAAGTTGCATAAAAATGTATGTGAGGAATTATTCACTCGGAAGCTGGCATAAAAGCCTGGACAAAGCACCACGGATTGCAAAAGAAACCCCCCCAAAAGACGAAAGGCTGTTTTCATGCTGAGTAGCAATTAACAACTGAAGTACTTAAATATTATGAAAGAAAACAGACCGGTTTATGTTCATAGGATACATTCCTGTAAGTAATTTCATAAAACAGAACACATGCCATGATGAACAAGTAAAACACATCTTTAAAGGCCGTGTGAAGAATGGAACAACATCGCTGACTGATTCAAGCTAGCAACGCACACAAACCAGGCACGAGGCTGAGAGGAATCTGCTTCTGTTCTCTGACCTTTCTGCTTCCCATGGAGTCTTCAAATCCTTCTCACAAGCTACTGGCTCCCCTTGCTGCTGCTGCTGCAGCATATGAGGAGCTACTGAAAGGGGAGGACAATGTTTGGGAATGGGGCTAGTGGTACACCTCTGAAAAGTTCCCATCCTTCTAACCAACATATCATCTCTCTCAATGTCTGGTAAATGCCTGTCGCATTCTTCCTCGGTGCTTTCTTGCTGTTTTTTCAAAGTGCACAGGGTTTGCTTCTCAGAGACGATGCCAAAAGCAGGGACAGGTGACAGCATTCTCCTGCAAGAGTCATCTGTACCTGACCTGGCTACCTCACTAGTGATGAGATTGAGAGGAGGGGTGAGATAAACAAAACATTCTTAGGTCAAACGAAAGGCAAGAACAATAGTCTTTCAACTCAGTTTGCTAATGTGTTACAAACACACAAACTTAACTGAATGAGTTTGCTAAAAGCATTCAATAAAAATTCTTGCTATAGCCACAGACTAAGCTATTAAAGAAAAGCTAAATAGACATAAGTTCTGTTAATATGTTAACTTCCCAGAGCTGCAATTCTCTTCTGGATAAATGCCAGAAGCACAGAGCACCAATATACCTTGGTTTCAGCATTGCATCTTAAAAAAAAAATGTAAACCCATTAGGTTTGAAGAAAGCATTTTTTGAACACCAGTAAGCTGAACAACAAATTTCTAATGTGCTGAAAGCAGGCAGAGCAAAGTTGCTGGGATTCAAGAAGCAGAAAAAGCTTGAATGATAGCTCAGACTCTGAGATATCAGTGATTTAACTGCTCATCAGAAATTTTGAGGCAAGCTCTCAGAAGACCTTTGCACAGTGTTGTTTTGTGTAACCCTAAACATGGTTAAGACACTGTGAAGGCATCAGATGACTTCTGAATGAGACCGTGCGAGTAAACAGCTCTGCAGTCCACCCCCATGCAGACAGCATCTTGCAAGAATAGGTCTCATTTTCCAGCTCAGCAGTGCTTCCTAAGCCACACCAAATACCTGGACTCATTCTGTGGCTCAGATATTTCATCGTTGTGTTCAGCAAACCCGAGAGTGGTTGGAGGAGAGCTTTCAACATCAGAGTGACTCTCTGTACCATCTTTCTTGCTTTCCTCTTCTGTTCCACTCTTGGATGAAGCTCTGCCAACAACGAGCTTGTCCCATTTCTGTTGATCAATCTCAGTTACTGGCCCAAAATGCACAAACTTCTGCTTGGGGCTACCAGCCTTTTTGTTTGCACTGGCTTTGCGGACAGCAAAATCATCCTGGGCTGCTGCTTTCACTGTGATTTCAGCTGGTGGTAGAATGTCACTGGGACATTTGCAATCTTCTTCACTAGTAGGAACGAGGAATAAAAGAATCCCCCCAAAATGAGATCCCAGAATAAAGCAAATTAAATGCTCCTAAGGTTTTGAAAGGTTTTTATTTTAAAATTCAAGGACACGGGTACAAACAGCTGTGGTATACTGAGGCCCAAATGACAGATAAAATCTGAAGATACTGCAGATCTGGGAGCAGTGGAAACCCTTCATTAGGGGAAGGAACGTAGCATACAGCCCATTAGAAACTCAGTTCTTGACCCTAACAAAGCCATAGTTTCCTCATCTGCTCACGCAGACTTGGGCAATGCATTACATGGGACCGCACAAGCACTAGTGCATCCCCTTTGTCATGGGGGAGTTCCAGTGGCATGAGAGCACCAGGAAGGGCAATCCACTTATCCTAAACCAAGGGGACCGAATCTTGGTTTTAATAAATCACATCAAAAGTAACGGAGAGAGTATTAACATCTTTGAGATGAGAGAACGACTGAGTTTTGATGGTTTGGATTAGAGCTAAAATTACACACAGTAACCACATTGTTAGAAGAATGCCTGAATAGATGGCCACCTTTAATTGGAAAATGGCATGCACATAAGCAGGAAGGCTAGGAGCTGTTATCCTTTCCTACTGGAGTCACAAATCACCTGCATACGTTATAGCCCACCTCCACAGGGAAAGAGCTTAGAATAACTGCTTTATACCAGCTCCCTTTGCAGAGGCTTAGTTTAAAATAAGAGCATGTCTACACCATACGATGAGACTCCTGAAACTCTTGCTGCAGTGAGAAACAATGCTGGTGTATTTACTCAGCAAAGTAGTACAATGCCATGCAGATATATCAGCTCAGGTCTCAAAAGCAGTATAGCCACATTAATGCAAAGAGATGCTGATCCTCAGTTAATACCCCCAAGGTATAATGCCCCAAGTCCTGAAGACAGTTTGGTTAGCAGCAGCACAGTGCTACTGAGCTAGTGGTGTTACACGGACCTTTGCACTATTCAACTTAGAGCAGCTTCAATGCAGATTGATCCACGAGACAAGAGGGACCATTCTAACATGACATTAAGGGTGTCCACTGGGGAAGTGATTGTGGAATTACTAGAGTAGTTCTAAACGATGGACATACTTTCATTTCACGGTAGATGGACAGCATCCCTGTACAGATTTTGGATTCCTCCTGAAAATTTAAATAAGTGAGGGCTGGTTGTCATCAAGGCATTCTTCAAGCTTAAAATCACAAGCATACACAGCAGATTGTGACATACCAAACATGCTTCCTTAGGGTGCCAATCCTGTCCACAGGCAGAAACCGTACCTGGGCTCCCCTGACAGTTTCAATCTTTTCCAGGTCTCCAGATCTGCTTTTGTTATAGAGGCATTCACAAAAATCACATCTTCTCGTAGCTGAGGAAGGGTGCTTTGAGATTTCCGCTTAGCCAAATCGTCTCTCTCGGTATCAGGCACTTTCACCTGCTGTTCCTCCTCTGACTCAGTCTTCTCTGTCTGCAGAAGTGGGTTCTCTTTGCTTGTCACTATTTGCCTTGCTAATGCCATGTGCACCTGTCGTTTTCTAATTTAACGCACATTCAAGCACGGCAAGAAAAGATATTTCAAGGGAGCAATGATAAATCAGTGTCAAAGGAGAGGTTCAGAGCACAAGAAGATAAAACTGAATTTATAAGCAGACTAATTTTAGGAAGTAGACATGTCATCAATTTGAAATTGAAACCTCTCGTCTATACTACCTCGTTCACGCACTATTGAGACCACTTCATCACATGACTTCTACTCCTAGCTCAAGCAAGAAAAATCTTTAAGTCAGTACTGTATTTGGCATTTCTGTAATAAGCTTTCTCATAAACAGTTACAAATATTTCACTTTCTTATTATTAGTAAAGTGAATTCAAGCTTTGCTCGCAAACATACTACAGAATTTCTTTGATCTTAGAGTCATGTCAATATAATTAGAATATTAAAATTTGGTTATGTGCTCTTCAGATGCCCTGCCAAACTAGTCATTAGAAAATGTTTATATAATCAAATTAGCAGCAGCTGAAAGGCACATTTTGCATAACTGAAAAGAGCTACTAGATATTAAGAGAAGTTTTCTGACTGTATCAGTTAGTACAGCTAAGGTACACGATAATGTGTATATGGTGGTTTTATCTAGGATCACTTCTCTTTGCACAAATAAAACAAATGCACTTCTTTCCTGAAGATGTGTGCCTAGAAGATATGTGTGTGTAGCAACTTCTGATAGGTCTGTATCACTGAACTGAAGACAGAAGAGATATTCTAGGCTGAATAAGCTTATAAGCCATTCCCCAAACCAATGCTACATAAGAAACAGGACTATGTGCAACACAATTCAGTGCAGTATAGCAGATATACATATTCAGTGCATTAACTAAGTCCAGGTTTTCTGCAGGGTATTAAACGGCTGGCATTAGATGAAAAAAACACATCAAAAAATGAGCTTAGCAAGAGAGTTGAGATGCAAAATATATCTTCTAAGTGTGTTCTCCACTACTCATGCTCATGAGCTGTCTCATGAACTTAGGTAACAAAAGTGTCTAGTCTTTACGTTATTTACACTCACAGTCAATTTAAGCTCCTGGTCCTAATGCTCTAACAAAAAATTACAGTAAGTAATCTACATCTCTTTTTTTTGTTTGCTTTATGATAAAGCATTTGTATTTACTTTACCCTGTAAGTTTCTTGTAGCTGAGACAGCTTTAGTCCTATACAGCAGTAAGCCATGAGAAATCAAGCATTATAATAGAAATAAAAAGACCATGAATGCACACCTTGCATGTTCCTGCTTTTCCATCTGCAATGGCTTTTTAATGTCTTCCAGTTTACCTTTATCTTTACTTGTATAGGGTCCAATTAAGAAGGAGTTAAATGGAACTATGTGTTTGGGTTGATTCATTCTGGCTCTCCGGGTGGCAAAGTCATCCTTTTCTAAGTCAGGAACTCTGCTGGCTGCTTCATCTTCTGACCCAGAATCCTTCCCTTGGTAATGTGTCATGAAGGGGTTGTCCCTGCGAAGAATGATGTCTGGGGTGCTTCCATTGTCTTCACATGTTTGCTTTTTACTGACAGAGCAAAATTAGAGAAAGCTCTTGATGTACCAGGGGAGGAGAAGGGAGCAGCAGCACTCATGTCCAGGTCATAGAATCGCAGAATCACAGAATCACAGAACAAGCACAGTTAATCAAATATGCTCCAGGCTGTTGTTAGATTGGGCAAAGCCTTGTTAAAAATAAAACTTATTATATACAGGTAACAAATCTGCAAGGACTTTGCACAGAAAATCAATAGTGTTGGATCTTTACTTATTTTAGCTATAGTTAGAAGAACCAGTAAGAACTAGTTTAACATACTAGATGCAGCAAATGTGGTACTACAAACGGCAGTATTAAACTTCTTGAACACTTCAAACAAAGAGATTTCATGCAAATACCTGATCCTTGGTCAGCACTGCTGAACCCTGAAATACCAGATATTTGGCACTTTTTCTTCTTAATGGCTCTATTTTTTTTAAGAGCTGACTAATCATTGAGGGTGCTTGCCCTAATATTCTTAACTGCTTTTCTTCTCACACACATACACACTTGATTCTTTCCCTAACTAACCTTCTCTTTTCCCCCAAAAAAGCCCTCTAGGCCAACGCTGGCAAATAGTAGCTACAATGGTACTGGCATGCTGGAAGACGCTGCCATCTGCTTTGGTCAGAAACAAGACTGATACCAACACAACCTTGTTGTTACTGAAGATTAAAAGAATAAAGACCCTTGACAGCTGGTACCCAGAAAGATTAAGCTTATTTTAACTTGTAACAGTCAATACTCTTAAGCAAACCGAAAAGACAGATGGCAAGAGCTATGTGACTCTCCCATTTAAAAAACAAATTGCATTTATTGATAATTTAGGAAGTTGGATATCAAATAGAAAGCTGTAAGCTGAAAATATCTTGCATTTCCTCTTTTATATAGCACACCTTGTTACACAAAGGGAAAAAGAGGATATCACAAAGGATTAAAACAGAGCAAGAAAGCAAATCTGAAGAGCTCTGGGGTTGTTTTGAGTTTTTCTTTTATTTAAGAAAACAGCAGTGCTATAACTCGTTGCTTTTCTCAAACATTTTAAAGCCTTGCGAGCCCACTATACACACCACTTATTTTACAGCTCCAGCTACCCTTTCAAAGTACTGCTCAAGAAAGTTGTCGGAGAAAGTTACAGGGAAGCCACAAACCAGCCCTGAGAGGTCAGCCTGGCTCAGGCCGCAGAGGGCACAGCAGCAATAGGGAACTGCCCACCTGCACCATGTTACGCAGCCAGGCACAGGACCCCTGTTAGCAATGTGGAGAGCATGCTCTCAAACTAGCCAAAGACAACTTTTTCCTTAGATCTCTCTGAAGGATCAAGATTTCATTTAAGGCAATTGACATCACTGGCAGACGGAGCTCCAAAGGAAGCCCCTCTCCCTCTCCCTCACGAGCATCTCTCTTCACAACAGCTTTAGACACAGCTGCAACGGACAGCTCTGAGCTACTGTATGCTTTGCAGTGCTCCACATTTCTAACCCACCAACAGCAAGTATTGTCCTGTCCTTTAGCTTCCACTCATTACAACAACTTCTACTCTTTCTTCCCTAAAATAATACGGTAAGAAGTTTACTGTTTGACATACCAAAATCAACAGGCCTACAAGGTCATCTTCAGGTTCAAATTTCACTGCTGAGCAGGCATTACACCACTCAATTCTAAATCACAGGCTGCCAATACACTAGTGTAATTTGCCCAAATCCAATTGGCTTTTTAAACCTTCAGTACAGTAAGTTCAAGATGACCACCAGGAGGAGAGTCTGATTTTCCATTTATGTTTTTTCCTAAGACATCTTTTGTTTCCTCAGTACAAGAATTTGAGAACTTTAGAGAAAATATACTGACCTGAAAGCAGGCACATGGTGCCCAACATTTAACGCATAAAGGAAAACAGTTATCTAAAAGTCATACACAGTGCAACTTGCTCTCCGAAACAAGCCTGGATACATACGATTAACTTCATTTTTTTTTTCAGACTTTACTACTGGTACCATTACCCTTTTTAGAAATCTAATAATTTGGAAATAATTTTCAGAAATCTGGACATAAAGGGCAAGTATAAAATCAGATAATACTCCACTAAATCTTGTTTATATTTACTTCTTAAATGAAAATCAATAAGATGAGTATTTGTTCAGCTGGTTAGGTTGGGGATATTGTTTTATGCTTTTACTTTTTAAAAGCTATGTATAACCAAGTCATTATTGATTAAAAGCGACTGGATTTTTCAGTCTCATGTCCACCAATGATACTGAAGCTTGAGAGCTTCAAATGTAGCATTTCTGAGAAGAGTGTTTTTGGGAAAGAAATATGGAGTTATAATATTCAAAAGAGCGACTATGAGTCATTGTAATTAATAACTGAAGAACTTACAGCTTTTAGTATGTAACTAGACTTCAGCAATCAGCTTCTAGGTTAAAAGTATTTTCCATCATTTAAATTTTGTTTTTAATGGAATCAGAGATTAGTTGTGACATTTTGGGGTCTCTTGAATCAGTTGTGATGGTCTCCAAGTGCCTTTTCAAGGCTAGTTTAGCATAGACATAGCAAAGACTGTAGATTCAAAGCTTGCAATGGACCAGAATTCCCTGCAGATTTGCAAATCGCTCCTGCACACCCACCCAAGCCCTTGTAGAAACAACACCCAGGTCTATGCTGGTACAGCAGGTGCTTCCAAAGTGTCAGACTGCAGGCATTTGCACTCCCTAAAGCAGGATCTGGCACAGGCTTGTGGATCCTTATATTGTATTTCAGAACAATGAAATGGTTTTGCATGCTTATGCACTATCAAGAGAAAAGTCCCTTTTGGAACAAATATGCCAAAAACATTTGCTCACATTTCTTTCTTGCATCCTCCTTTCCATCATCTATTACAACATGCTTAATTCTCCTCTTTTTAGGGAGTCCCCATGAATGGAGGATGTTCGGACACTGACCCTTTAGCCAAGCCATTTTGATAATTCATAAGAGCTTGGTCTTCTGACATGCTGGTTAAAACTCTGCTTTGCGGGTCACCCCATGAGAAAGAGATTTTTCATGAGGATCCAACATTAGATAATGGAAAGGCACGGGCAGCGCGCCTAGCCATCATCCAGCTCTTGAGTTAAAGAACAGGAAATAACCAAATTGAACAACATCCAGAAATAAATAACACAGGTAATAAGTAAATAACTGATACTCCGCGCCAAAGCCAGTCAAATAATGATTGCTGAACTATGCCTTCATGCTTTAATTGGTACATGTGTTAACAAGCACCGTACTTTTATAGTTCCTGCCATTAAAAATAAATGCATCATTTATTAACACAGCTAAAAATATTATCCACCCAAAAAGTGTGGTTCAGTGAACTAAACCACCCCACTGGCAACAAGTAAAGTAAGTTTCTGAAAGTTTTGCCTAAACAAGGCATTTTTAATGTACATTTATATGTATTTTTTGTTAAATGCAAGAAAGCATTAGGTGGAAGGTGACAAGTAGCCTGGGTAGTAGTTTTCTTGGAGTCTGTTTACATTATGCTGTAAGACAATACAATTTCTCAACACAAATGCGGTTAGCATCATACAACTCTGCAATCCACAGCTGCCACATCACAAGCCTTTTCAGACCAAGACCTTCACTAGCAATTGTGCGTGCTTAGCAGACTGAATTTTTTTGTTAGAAGTGAAATCACAGCGGACCAAGGAAACCCACACTTCAGTCAATCCTAAAATGTGAAGCGTGCACAATCCCCACACCCTTGGGCTAACCTGCCGTAGCGCTGGGCTGCTGACATGACCTTAATACCAGCTTGTTCGAGTCTTCTTAACTTCCTGATCTTTTCTGCATCTTTCCCCTTGAGTGCTGATTCTTTTGCACTACATGAAGGAGACTGGTCTACGGAGTTTCCTTTGTTTTGATTCAAACCTACTTGATTTTTAAGGGAGCTTGCCTCAGGAGCCATGGAGCCCACTTTCTCCTTTTCACACAGTCCTGATGTTTCATTCTGTTCTTCTTCTATGGTTTCAGGGTGGGGTTTGCTATTGAATTATACAAGGTAGTTTAATGTATGCTGTGACTGAAACACACACATTTATTAGAAGCACATTTTGTTGATATCAAGACGCCAAATGATATTCTGATGAATGACCTGGGAATATAATTATGCTCTTTAATGGAAGTTGCTTCTTAAGCCAAGTCCAAAGCAAAATATCAGTTGACAAAACCAGTATGCAAAAACACAGTCACAGCTATAGAAAATGTACTGGTAGTATAGTATACAACATACAAATAAATTGATTTAAAAAAAAAAAAACCCACAGCAAAAATATTACCTATTTTGATTCAATACATCAAACATTGCTTATAAGTATCATTTGTCAGTTAGTAACTGTCTTGAGGACTGAGACGGATCACCCAGAACATTTTCGTCCAGCCTTGGGTTTGAGTTCAACATCCATGGTACTTACATTAACCAACATTTTGTCAAACACAAACTATACATTGCATTGTATGGTAAATGATGACATCAAGAGAATGATTTTCCAGTCATTGCTTTTCTACCACCTTTGCCAATTGCTACAATGTATCGGTACCATTTCAGCAAGAGATGTACTACAGCAGAAGGTGCTCCATGCATCTTATGAAAAGAACAAAAATTAGGCAAGTGTTAAAGCATCACCACTGAAGAAGGGAGAAGTTGGACAGCTCAATCTTACCTGAAAGGTCTGTCTCCTAGTGGTGAGGTGGCTGTGCTCCAGCTCTTTCGGTACTCTTCTCGTTCAGCTTTTTTTTTCCGAAGTGGAGCGGGTACATAGAAAGTCTGATTACTTTTGTTAGGGAGGTACTGGTTAAAAGGCACAGCTGATTTAGGTTCACCGTGGGAGGTCCGCCTCGCCAACATATCATCTTTTTTCACATCTGGCATCTTTCTGTGTGGCAGGTCAGTTTCTGAGTCACTTCCTCTCCCTAGTGCGGAAGGAGAAAAAAAATCCCTCTTCTTTTCACTTTCATCCAACTGTTTTTTTTATAATTATAAATCAGAGACGACACCACCAAAAAATTACATTTAGCATGCGAGCATCAAAACTGAGGCCACTTTCACCTGTATTTATATTTTAAAATCAGTCACTGAAGGTAGTAGCCATAATATCTACACAGACAGTAAACATTTTTTCCATCACTTCTTACTCTCTACCCCTGAAAAACTCATCTTCAGCCACAGGTCATATCAGAAAACTCAGGCTCAGATTAAGCCAGACTTGTCAATCACACAGGACAGCTACTAAAGCCTAAATGACTCCTAGGTGTACATATGGGCATGTTTGACTCAATTCACACTCCTGAACCTAGACTTACATGAGTATAGCACAAGCTCAAGCTAGAAAGGGCTGCAGGCTGTATATTCACAGAATGGCAGGAATCTGTGGATGTTTCTACACACACATATTAACAGCAACTTGAATGCACACAGCAGCACCTTTCATCAAAATCTGAGAATAAGCATCAGCTGCTATACATCAGAAGACTCAGATGGCCTCTCCAGTTTCATTGGTCGCCTGGTCAATCAGTCTAGCACACTGCGAAATAGACAGAGAGACTTGATCCTTAGATGGGAAGGTGCAAGGAGAGAGGGAAGGGATCTCAGGATTGAGAGGTTAGATCAGTACAGCAAAGACTGAAGAATACTTGCTGGCAAAGAAAAGAAATAAGGTGAGAGAGAAAAATCAAGAGCTACAGGAATAAGATGTGAGATCAACTGAGCTAAGTGACTACTTTTGTTCAAATGAACTAAGCTTCCTGATATTTACAATCCATTTAAAACACAGAAACCCAGGCAAGACTTTCCAACTTGAAAGCAAAGCTCACAAATGGTAGGATAAATACCTTAAAGAGCATTTGCAGTGGAACTAACCTCATAGTCATTTTGGAAGCCACTTCATAGACATTCACTAGATTCCCTGCACCATCATGAGCCTTTTTAAGTAATTCACAAACAAGCTATGTAAATAGTTCTCTCCCAGCAGTGCTACATCACCACAGGCTCTGGTTTGATGAGTGAAATGGAGCATATTCAGCCATTTCTCCCACCAGCATTCAAGTCTTCTCCCAGCTTTGGAGCGTTGGATGTCTGTGGCCCTTGGTCCCTTTGCAATAGCTGTTCCCCTCTTTGGGGCGAGTGGGAGCCACCCAGGTTGTGCCCTCTTGCTAATTCACCATGTTAGTAAATAACTAGCTAATTCACTACCTAACAAACAACTGAAAACAATGAAGTCATAAAAAATCACAAGTAGCTTGTGTATAATTCAAAGTAGGGGAAGGAAAAGACGTCTAAATGTGCTAGGAATGTTACTTGCAAAGAGCTTTAGCAGCAGATTGAGTTATTCACTGTTTTCTTGGAGAGACACAATGAAGACTGAAAAGGAACAGTAAGAAAAGACAAGACATAATGGAAATGAGCTAGTTTTTGCCAGTAATATTTTGCTTGAACAATTTTGGTTAACAGTATACGGTAAGTAGCACCATGACTGGTAACCTGAGTCTATGTCTAAACAAAAAGTGGAGATGTGACCACAGAATCACGGGTGTCTGAGGACAGCTGAGGTTTGAAGAGCTGTAATATCATTAGACTGAGCAGGGCCACAGAGGAGCTAAAAGAAAATTAAAAGAGTCCTTACTGTTATTTGTTATTCTGTTTGCCCTTGACTTTGTTCTGGTGTTTATTTTTCTATCATGTGAAAACCAGTCTTGTACCAGCAGACAGAAATGTTGAAACAGATATCCACAGTAGCAGAGGAATTAGAACAGATTCCTCTCCCTCATTACTGATGTGCCTACCAGCATCCCCAAGCTGAGTACTTCAAAGACAAACAGCTTCTTTAATTATTCATATTTTAGTCAAGAAAGTATTTTCAGCTCAAATTTGCAAAAAAAGCACTTGAAGCCAAAGCACTAAATGGAAGATGCAGCTGTGCTCTACATTTATAACCTTAACTTTGTTGTTCTGCATTTCCAAGTAGAAGCAGCAGTAGCCAGTTTCCAGTACCCCTAACAAGCAGTTATACACCACAGACGTGCACAGATCTTTTGTACAAGGATCCACACACAACTGCTGGCCAAGCAGAGGATTTTATTCATCCCTGAGTATACTAGCAACTCTATGGACAGGTCAGCCTACAATTCTACTGTGTTTTAAACAAACTGTTCTGATCTACCACTGGTTTTGTTTGATTTTTTGCCAAGGGACAGAGTCCACACAGTACACCAGAGCAGTTCCTAAACAATGAGGCTAATCACAGATGGTATTCATGAATTACTGCTTCCACCTAAACTAATGATCACTTTAGAATCAGTTAGATGATCTCCATTCATTTTTTTTTTTTTTCCCTAGGAGCAGAAGGAATCATAGTTTTATTTCACTGTCATATTACTGGGTTTATAAAGCTCCTATCTGAATGTAGAGAGAAGTAATGCAAGCAGAACCTTTTCCTCCATCCAGGTTTGCATATACATTATTTCTATCAAAAACTACATGCATCTGAGTAAAACCCTTGCCTGCTGGGGCCACAGGAAGAGGTTACACAGAAAAGAGGTCATCCAAGCTACACTTCACCTGCAACTCTTGGAGGACACAGCTGTGAAGTTATGGCAGCAGCAAGCAGGGAAAATGGGACATAATAGAAAGGGCTGGCTGGACAAGTCATACGTGTGCACTCAGCATCTGCATGCACCCTGGGTCTGGATATCTTTAAAGACTAATTTTTAAAAGCAAGCTTTGTACGCTTGCATCTTACTATGTGTTTGCTATGGACTCAAGAACGTGACAAGACAGTATGTCTTAGCTGTGGCAAACAAGCAACCACAAAACCTTACTAAAATCTGCTAAATACAGCAGCAACAGGACATGTGTAACTGGCTGCCCACCAGCTCCAACTAGCCAGGTGGACACTCCTTGAACACCCAGGATGGAACACAACTTCTTGATTAGGAAATGTGAGGAGTTCCTATTTGCCAACATCACACTTTTGTCTCATTTGGGAAGGCAGAAAAATGTTCTGTAATGCCGAGACTATGCTCTGTTCAGTGTCTGAGGGGGCATGAGGCTGATTCAGGGCATCAGCCCCAGTATCTGGTTCAGGATGTTCAAGCAGCAACAGCCTCAATACCACAGGCCACTCAAAACAGCAGAGCAGATCTTCGCCCAGCTTTCACCATAGCTCTGTCATAATTCAGCTGTGATACCAGCTCTCCCTGCCAGCTTTTTAGTTTTAAGGAGTTCCCCATCACCTCAGGAAATCTCTTGTGTGTCCGGTTATGACGAGCACCAGTTTCTTTCACACTGCCAAAAGCAGTACGAACATCTGGTTCCTACCAAAAAGTCTTTCTGCCCTTCCTTTTTTTATTAAATAAATAACATTACTAAGAAGTGATTCACGTGTGGAACCTAACTTCACCTGACGATGAAGTCCGACTGATTCATCCGTTCATCGGGAATGTAAGCGTGCGGGGGGAGCCTCAATCAAGCATCCTTTTGTTCTGAACCAGAATCCTGCTCATGACAGGTAACCCATGTACATGCTCCACACCTACCCTTAGCAAATCCTTCCTCATCCAGCACGCTGTGTTTGCAAGCCTCTGGAAATCAGACAAGAAAGGCAGAGAAGCAGCACCCCTTCTGTAAGCCTAGATCTGCATGTCCTCACTCAAAGGTGTACAAAGATGGCCACAGCTCTGATGCTGGCAGCTATTAATTTAACCAATTTTCTAAATATCGTGAAAACAAATACGACATTTGATAAAATGTTGTACAACAGACTTCAAAACTCTGTCAAGTACCAGATATTTCCAAGATATTTCTGTCATTTATCTGCCCAGGGTGTACTCAGGCAAACATTTTATTCACTTCAATATTTTTCTTATTCCTGTGCTTTTATTTCTTGCTCCAGACTAGTTTATAACTTAAAATGAATCTGCACAACATCCCCTTACACCGTAGCCCAGAAAAGCACTCTTCCCATCATAGAATTACACTGCAATGATGTAACTCATTTTCCAACGCTACGCTATCCTAACTCAGACAGACTTCAAGCTGTTGGCAGACACCTAAACCTCAGGGAGCACAAATCAGCATTCACAGAGAGGTTCTCCCACTGGATTAGCACAATTCAGAGGCTGTGTCCAGCGTCCGAATGGCACATTCACTCCAGAAATGTTACTTATATGTCACAACGTTACGTATGTGCCACACTGTGACTGGTACTCACCATCACTGCTCCCTCTGAGCACTACATCTGGAGACGGTGTCTGCTGCGAGCGGGAGCCAAAGGAGTCCAGACTGTCAAAGGAATCATCCCTGCCGTGGCGAGGAGGGGAGAGGGAATCGCTGCGTTCAGAGTCCCAGCAGTCTATATAGCCGCTGTCACGAATGCTGCGTTTTGGGCTCTCAATATCCTCCGTTTCCTACATGGAAGTACAGCAGGCACCTCTTCATAAAGAAGCCACTGACATACCCGTGAGATCCATTACACACCAGACAACAAAGCGTCTTCCCAAATACCAAAAATCTCCTCCCTCAAAAAGAGTTTCCTTGTTTTCTACCCCTTCCCCCCATAAAAACAAAAGTGCAAGCTTGCAATAAATCCCAACTTTATGCTGATTAAGAGGAATCCCCGCTCATTAGATTAGTAAGATGCACTGAGGAAAAGCTGCAATAGACAAGTTAATAAACCGATCAAAACTGAAAGTAACCTGTAACTTGACGTCCATAGTCCATAGCACAGGCAAAGGCACTACAATTTTAATATCGTGCCTGCATCAGGTTTAAGTCTGCTGCTTTCCAAAAGATCCCCCGCCTCCCCTTGCCCATCTATTGTATCTGGCTGGGACAGCAGCAGACAGCATTTGTTGTTGCTGCTTCGGCTCGGCAAAATAATGAAGCAGTGTGCCCCAGCCTCCCTCTACCTTGAAGAGAAATTCCTGTTATGAAAGAGGGATGTCTTTCTGAAGCAATCAGCAATGAAAAATATGCAAAATGCTTTTCCTGATGCCTCAGAAGAATTCAGTTGTGCTCTTTACTCTTTGCCAGCTCCTGGCTCTGGGGGATATGAAAGCACTTGTAGCTGACCCACATGTTCAGAGCAGGGAGAACAATGGTTGTCTTTGACAGCCCTGTGATTATAAATTCTTTCCAGTGCAAGCAGCACATACTAAAACACTGAAACTCCAGCAGAGGAAAAGGTCAATAGAAGCCATCCTCACCCCTGCATTATAATAAATCCCTTGTTTTAGAGAGCGTCTTAACATTAATTACCATTGCACAGGCTGAGAAAAAACAAAAATAACTACTTTTATGCAAAGATAAATCTGTTTTTTTCTCCCCTGATTGTATGTAAAGTCAGAGATGTGGGTGCCATTATCAGACTGACATTTTGTGACCCAAAGAGGTTGGAATGTGATTTTTTTTCTTCTTCCCCCCTCAGAAGCATTTGAATATTAATTCCTAATTAAGAAGCACCCCCTGCTTACCACTAGCTGGAGTACAATGGCTATGTTGAGCACAGCTCCCACTGTCCTTGACTGGTAAGGTTTTACCCGTTACTACTATCAACAATGAGAAGATCAATCAAGAACATCACAGTACGCTATGGCGGGCCACCTCCCCAAGAAAGTGGGTTTGCTGTAGAAGTGATGGAGGGAGGAGAGCCCTGCAGCAACACACCAAAACTTCCACGCTGTAGAAGAGGGAGGCTTAAAGCAAGACAGAGAGATCAGACCCAACGTCCTGCAGACTTTTCAGGAAGAAGGCTTAATTAGTGCCACACACTATTATGCTGCCAAAATACCACATTAAGGGCAGCGGCAAAGGTCCCCTAAGGCCAAGTTAAACTGTGGTAATGTCAGTAAGTAACCTCACTGCAAACTGAAGTGAAAGGATTTTCTAAAACCAAATAAAATTCACTTAAAGTAGTAATCAGATCCTATGTAATTTCCTTCCCCTGAACTAAAATGCTAAACACTAGACAACAAAGATCTGTCTCCCTGAAATCTGCATGAGTTACACACATCTAAGAACAAATCTAAAAATCCTATCAAAATCCTGTTTGTGACATGATCCAAAGATCTTTTAAAAAATCCAAATTCCTTAAATCCCCTCATCCCTTCGTACCAATCAGCTGTTCTCAATCCTCAGGCATACTTCCATTTTCCTAAATTACTCTATTTGAATGACACAGAACTGCTTAGCAGCTACAGAACCTGAACTTGGGCAAAAATCCTTATCCTGCATTCACTGTCTCCCAGAGTCTGAAAACAGTCCAACTGGAGCTAACGAGTTCTGCAGACTCTACTTTCAAAGGCCTGTTGATGGTAATTTTGCATGCTGATCACCAGGAATTAGGAGGCAGGCACCAGGATGGGATCTTAGGCTTCTGTAAACAAGTTCTTTAACGGCCTTCTCCTTGGCAAAGCTACTCTCCCAGCCCAACACCATCTCACAGACGGGTACTTGTCTTGCTCTGAGCAAACATCATCTCCCAAATGTTATCCATGGGAAAAAGAAAGTGGTTATCTGCAGGACTGGATAACACCATAACACAGCACACAACAGCACATTAGTCTTTCGTATTATCTAATTAAAAACACAGTACGTCACTGAGTGGTAGTAAAAGTGTGGCTGCCAAATATAAGATGTGTTTCTCTAGGATGTTCCCCCCACTAAATATAATCAAAAAGCCATGGATGTTTTGTCATTGGGAATTCTCAGTTTAAAAGTAAAGAAGAATGTGCATCCTAACAGTTAATGAAATTAAAAACAGAGTAGAATGAATAAAATTAGAAATGAATAGCCTTTTCAGTATGAGAAGTAGAAAAAGATGAGTCTGAGACAACTTGCATTCAAGCTGTCTTTTGATTTTCTTATTAAAAAAAGAGGGCAGAGAGGATTTATAACAGAAAAACCAAACCAGACTGAATTTATGGTCGATCTAATTATTAAATTCTGTGGAAAAAAAAAGAGAATGTGATAAAGTGTCTTTTCATCACTCAAGTTCAACTATAAAGAACACCAGTGTGTTGCACAGCATGATTACCATGTTCTAGTTTACAACGAAATCCTCTTCAAATTCAGTAACAGACAAGCCCACAACTGCCAATGGGAAATACTGCAGGGGTACAGGAGAAGGGAGGTGATCTTAAAATAAGTTACCAGTGGCCCTTGTAACAGTACCAGTTAAACAAGACTTTTCATGACTGCGAAGTGCTCTGTTTTTACGTCAAATGAATAATGAGTTTTCAGCTTTTATGAGATCTTTGCTCCCAGCTACAACATCTGCAACGAATCAAGTCCCAGCCTCTTGGTTTTGTCCCTGACCTGCAGTGCTCTGCACTGCCCAGTCAGGCACTCCACAATCATCAGCTCCTCAGAGAACGCCACCTTTCAGCCCCAGCCTACTTTATCCCACTGAAGGGCTCAAGATGGGACCTTCAAAATGCTCTGATGATTAGTTTGATGGGTAAACATGAAGTGGAAAGAGATGAGCCTCGTGCTGCGAGACATTAAAAAATAAACCATGATACCGTATGGCACTAACATTCTAACAACCTGCACTTCGGCTATTTTTCTGCATTAGCTCCCTCATCCATCTTTGTTTCACTTCCCAGATTCTTTAAGTGGGGACAGCTCCTTCCCTGCTGTTTCTATTTTGAAACAACTCAAATACAGACTTAATTTCTTTATTGCTTGGTCTCAGTCATATCAATCATGAATGGCAAAGTCCTGAGCAATTAGCACAAGTCATTTAAAATGAAGACCAAAATAAACCTCTACAGAGAAGCAGGATGCTCTCTTTTCTCTCCATTTCCATCTGTTTGTTCACAGGAACTGGGCTCACATACAGGGATTTTACCAGTTTAATAAGGCTCTCTGGTTACACTAGAGCATATGAACATATATAGAGCATATCAGTCAGCCAAGTGTTTCTTCCTCTCCAGTGGCAATCTGGTGCTGGGCTTCTGATATCCCAGAATGAAGAGCTGCAGCTGGTGCAGATGCAGTAGCGCAGAGCTCAAGGACAGTACAGAGCAGGAGTACCCCATGGTTCCCAAAACCTATTGCCTGTGGTGACTTGGCTCTTACATGAAATAGGGAGGGAGCAGCAGGCATAAAGCTCTCCTGATAGCTGCATAGCCTTTCATGAGCAGGATGTCCAACACATGCAATGCCAGCACCGGGTGCTGCCAACTTCTTACACGCCTGCTCCTTGCCCCTTTCATCCCCAATAAATGCATGCTTGGATACCAAGGCTAACCATTACTGAGGTTAAGCATCTCATGTAGAGGTTCAGGCATGCTGGAGTGCTCAGTCAGAAGTCCCCAAACCACCATACAGCAATCACCGTTTTTACTTTCCAACAGAGCTCAGCTCATCATAAACCACCAAATATGATTTCGGCCAGAATTTAGAGCTTGACAAAACACAGATTCATCATAACTATGCCCTTGATGAAACATAATCTCCTCCTTCTATGCTTCAGCTTTACTTAGATACTTTGGTTTGATGCTTTATGTTACAACTTAAAACCAAAAGAGCTGCCCATGAGACTGAATGTTTTAAAGAAGAAAAAAAATCTCTACTCCTATGAGTCCCACCACCTTATTTTTGAGTCTCAGCTCTTCTAACTGAAACTCTGTGTCATAAATTAAAATAATTCAAACCAAAACCTATGGAAATGAAGATGACAGAGCCACGTGACAATTCTAAAGCCCCATTTGACATCACGTGCTGCATCACTGATACCACCACAAAGCTGGCTGCCGAAGAAAGTTGTGTTCATGGCTTGGTAGAGTAAGGAACATTTTTGAAGGAAGTAGGGGTTTACTAAGTAATCAGTACTTCAGTCCCCCACTTCTCTCATATTTAGCAACAAACAGGTTATTTATGGGAGTAATAATTTGAATGAAATTTCCATTCCCAAAACACAACAAAAAAAATACCTTTCTCATCTGTGCCAGCAAACCTTCAAACTCCTTCAGGTTCAGGGTTGATCCACTATACGATGTGCAGGTATTTGCTGCTTTCCCTAGCCAATAAATGGTGACTAATACCTGCAGAAGTTAATAAGAATTAATTGAAGTCATCTACACAGTCACTTAGGTAAATTTACTTCCCTTCAGCATCTCTCATTTATTCTAAACTGCATAGCAGCACAAGATTTTTTTATAAATCAGGATTGAAAAGGAAGTGTCTGCCAGTGGTTAAACATACATACATAGGGCAACTATGAAAATTTAAACAGTCCTACATAATACGTAACTTAACACATTATCTTCCTAGCAGTTTTATTAAAAAAATGAAACTGTCACGTCTGCGTGGAAAATAAACAGCAAAAATAGATCTGAATAGAAAAACTAGGCAGGATATTTGAAACTGTCTAGAACATACACTTATAAATATATCTGTTTGTAAATCCAATTGGAAAAAAAATCCCTAAAGAGTACTAATACTAGTGGTCATCAATTAAAACCATTAAGACTAATGGAATAAATAAAACATCTGAAATGTGTGCTTGCCTATTTCAAGGACAGAAAAGGTAGCTGCATTTTTATCATCTTAATGTAATTAACTAGGTGACACAACATTTACTTCCAAGCTTCTGCTAGCTTAGGAAATGCTTAGCCCAAGATTATCCAAAAGCCATGAGCAACTGGTTGTTTCTATCAGGACTAAAGTGGAAATAGTTAATGGTTTCATTCTAGTTTTGACTTGATGTCTCTCCGTAACTCACAAGTCACTTCAAAACTAGCACAGAAAAAAAGCCAAGAATTGCTCTTGCAAAAGTTTATATACCCTCTCACTCCTTTGGGTAGCAAAGAAATCTGATCTGACACTGCTGCTGCACTTCTTTTAAGAAAGGAGAAATTATGATGCTCAGGATGGTCAAATCCAACACCTCCAAACCCAATGATATTTATATCATGCAGGGAAAACAAACAGTCCTTCTCTGCACCCACATATGTCTCCACTTAAAGCAATGTCTTTAATGGTACCTGCGCAGCAGCAATTTGGATCGGAAACTGATCGTCAAAGGCAATTCAGTTCAGTGTTTTGCACTGGTTAAAAATGCCAAACCATCACCTCAGAACTTAGGGCTTTTTCTCATTTAATGCTTGTTATTTCTGCATATGCTGTGACATTGCAAAGTATTTAACTGCAGAACAAACAGGAAATATTTTGATATGGAAAAGATGTGCAACCAATAATAAATAATAGTTACCATTAATTGTCTCAAAAAAGTTAAATAAACTGAAATATAGTATTTTATGTTTTGATAGGACAGGGCCATATAATTCATACTATATAGTGAAGTAAAGAAAACAGGCCTAGGAGAAATCCCAAGGTGGCATTGTGGACAGACATCTCTGTCAGACCCTTCTTCCCTAAAACATGCACCCACATTCCTTCAGTGCTTCCTCCTCAGTCACATATGCTCAACTTCTGATCAGCCTTTTCTCATCAACTTGCTCTAACATCCTCATTTTGCATTTAAGTGTGATGTCCCCAATCACACACAGCACTCCAGCTGAGTCTTTGCCAGAAGAGGATACAGCATGTGTCATACAGATCCCCTGTTTAAAAACAGGGCTGCATGATGTAAAATATATCTGATACATAAACATAGTTTATATTTCCTTTTAGTTTATAAACAATATACATACCATGAAATAACTGAATAACATTTTTAATAAAGTTCAGAATTTTTCCCCTTGTTTTTAAAATTACCTCCAAATCGATACTACTGTGCTGAGGAGAAGGAGGTGGTTGTGCCACCGCTCATTTTTTTTGTCTTGAAACAACCTTTATCTGAGCTGTTTCCCTTCAACCAGCACTACTCAACAAATATATGTAAAAAATTCTTACAGTACATGTTCTCAAGTTAAGTGAAAACACTTGCAAATATAGTATTCCTAGCAACCAGGAAACTGTCCAATTCATTTTGCCATTCAGATCTCTGATGAAGGTTGTGGTATTTTTATTTATTTCCTCTAGCAAGCATTTGATCACTTTCTCTCTTGTTCCTTTCTTTATCTACTCTACTTTTTTTTTGTTTCCCAAATAATGTCACATTTGCAAGCAATTTCAACTGGCTGCCAGCCGAGGTTGTAGGATTATGCACCTGGAAAGCATATATTGCCTACAAGCACATTGTGGAGGATACTTTGGAAACTCTACCTTTAAAACAATACATCTGTACAAAGATATTTAGCCAGTGCCCACAGGGGTGCTAAAATGCCAAAACTGAACTCCTCCCCTAAAACTTTGTGTGTTGTGGATGCAGAAGGTATTGCTCTAATGCTGATGGGAAAGACAGGATGAAATAATTTGGGGGGGAGGGGGCGGTATATGTTTTCTGTTTATTTATTTACCTGCAGTCATGATTACTGGCTTGCAAAGTTATTAGGAAAAGGTCTTGGCATTTCTTAGCAGTTTATAGGGATATGAGCCAAATATAAAATGATTTTATAGCAGTTTACAGCTGACTAAGATCAGACAGCTTGCTAGGTTTTAGGATAATAACTAACTCTGAGACCAGCAAAGTTCAGCCATTTTCTTTTCTACTTAACAATTACAGGGTCCATTATCATTGGTATTGGTTTAAATCAAAAAGAAATTAAATGGAATTAGCCTTTTCTGGAAAAACAACAAGAAAGCTAGCAAAACTAACAGTAAAGACTTGCATCCAGATGTAATAATCATTTTGCTTAATTTTAGATACTTTGTGCAAATTTACTTTATGCCTATATATTCATGAAAGGCCACAGAAGTGTAGCTTCATGGGTGACTCAGATCATTCCCAGTGATAACAGTGATGGACAGCACAGAGATCAGATTATTTACCCCTAATTAAGCAGAAACAAACATTCTCCATGATATTTCTATCATATCTTTACCATAGCAGCTCTACCAAAGTTTGCAGTAGAACCTGGTTAGGTTTGTGTTCAGAAGAACTTTTCAGCGATACTCATCTGTACTAAGTTTTTAATGACATAATTATTGCTCAGGCCAAATACAGGACTAACCAGACAAAAAAAAAAAATACTCCAAGTAATGTACTTACATTTTTCAGCTTCCTACTATGGTCAGTGTTCCTGGTTGCATACATACACACACACACAAAAAAAAGAAAAAAATAAATCAGAAAGCAGATACACTTTCCAAGAGTGTGTATGCAGCACATCACGTTTTCCCTAACAAAAGCCTGAAGAATGCTTCTGCTGGCTGGAAACACATGAAAGCTATGAAGATGTAGTTCACACATTCATTTATTCATAACGTGGGAATATTTTGTCACCATTACTTCAATCATTAAATCAGAATTCTGGAAGTACAAAAAGAAAGTGTGTTTATAATGGTTCCACAGTAAAGTAGGACAGTGCCAAAAATATTTCCTTTAAACAATGCTGTTGATTTCTTCAAAAAAGAAGACCAAAGTCCTCACTGCTAAAATATGTTCTGCAGTAATCACACAGTCAGATTCTGCTCTGTGGTAAATCATGCAACCCGTACAGATTCTGGAAGGAACTGAACATGCATAGGAGACTGAGGAAATCATCACCAAACACTAAGGAAGTGGGGCTTGGTACTTCTGTGCAAACAAGCATCACAAAGAACAAAGTAGATGGGTGAAGCAACAAAGATCCTGCCACTTGCAACAGAACCTGCTGTGGAAAACATTTATTTTTTGAATATATACTTGAGCACTCAAACAGAATATCCTTCTCAATTTAGTTCTTCACCAGTGTTCAAAGGGTGGAAGGTTTATGTGAGAAACAACAAAGCACAGTTTGCACAAACATAAACAACAACTCAAAATTTAGCAAAGAAACCATTAAAAACAAATGGAGGAAATGTATGTCACATTTAGGTGCTGAAAAATAAATAACAGCACTTCAGATTTAGAACAGATGGTCTCCTGATTATTTATAATGGAATTGTCTTCTACTGTAACAGTAAGTTCACTCCAACATTAAAGGTTACCCGATAAAAACAAAAATCAATGTACTAAAATTGTACAAGAGCAACGAGAGCAACAAAAGTCTAAATATAGGCAATACTAAACTGAAGTATTTTTGAAAACATCTTTTTAAAGCCAAATTTTATCCACCAATACCCACATACTAAGAAAAACAAAACAGTCCTATTTTTTTTCTTAATAAAACAGCAGTGGAAAAGAGTCCTGTTTAACAAGTCAAGAAGAAATTCTTCACAGCATTAGCTCATAACTTCTGTAAGCTGAACATTCCAAAAAAAAAAATTAGATGTAATGCACACTTCAATTAACATCTATATGGAAAAAAATGGTTAAAAATGTCATTATCTTAATCATGTGTAATAATGTCATATTCATCCTTTACAACAGAAAAAATATATTTTTTACCATGTTTAAAAAATAACCCAAAAGTCTTCAAAGAGGGAAAAAAAGAAAATCACCTTCATGCTTTGGGAACTAGCTAGCAGAAGAGTCTTGAACATATTTCTCTACAACAGTCATGGACTTGGCTTGTACACCTCAACTCAGTTACTCAGCGTGAACTTGGACAGTGCTAAGAAAACATTTGGCTCATTGCCACAGCTGCTTTCTCTGAAGAGTTGATGGGGGAAAAAACCCCCAATGCCAGTGAGACACTTCACATCTATCTAGCATCATATTCAGCAGAGGGCCAAGATGGCTCTGGAGAGTTTATTACTCCTGTTTTAACTTGCTTATGTGCTGGACAGCTCTTCTTGGAGCTCCATGCTAGTCCCAGCCTCTCAACCTGCTGCCTCAGAGGTACTCCACCAACCTCAACCCCAAAAGATCAAGCTTCTTACCAGAAAGATCCTTTCTCTCTGGTTTTATATGGAGATTAGGGTTTTATATTGAGATTAGGGATTGCTTTGCAACTCCCTCCAGCACTCACTGTCATGATTTTACAGGACATCATGAAGAACCTCCTTCATTGCACTATTACCAGATTTAGAAGAAACACATTACATAGGCCCCCTTCTCACTGGTATGTACAGGCGAGAAGAACCTCATATTAGAGCCAGAAACTTGGAAAGGAGCAAAATGTGGGAGACACTTCCTTAAAACAAGGAAAATGGCCAATTTGATTTTCAGAACCTTTGAATTTTCCCAGACAGTTCTTGAACACCATAAAAGCTTGCCCAACTTCCACTGCCGGAAGGGAAAAACCCCAGAATGCTGCTGAAAATTAGTAAATTGTTTCCATTTTCTAAAATGGGTATGTCTGACCAGGACTTCATTAGTGATTTTTTTGGCCAAATGAAATAAGGCCATTCAATCAACCCAGCAGTATTTGCTTGTCTGTAGAGCAGAAACTTTTTAGTATTATATATGATAGATCCAAAAATTTCAGGAAAACTTCTAAATAACACCAATTACAATTTTTTTTAATTTTATGAAAGCGTGAGGTACTCTTGCTTTCAGGGGGTGGGGAGCTTGATTGCCATTAATATAAATAAGAGAAAAATACAGTTTGACTGCTTCTGTTCCTCTAGTCCATGGTGACAAAGTTTTCTCTGCAAGGGACAACAGTTCCCATTTAAGACCTCAACATTATGGACTTTGATTCAAGCCTGCTGTGTGTGACCTTATGCAAGCTAGTAATTCCTTCTGTGCCAGTTTCACATCTATATTTTACATCACTTTGTGGGGTGAAATGCTGAAAATACAAGCACTGAAGTCTAAGTGTGTAGTATTCTTTGCAGTGAGGGATATGCACATATCATGGCTAAAAAGCTGTTGGTAAAAGGAGATTTTTGAAAAATCACTTCGCCCCCCAAAAAACATGAATTAGTTATTATGAAGGAGAACTTCTTCATATGCATATGGTAATTTGTGTGGCAGTAGGTGTGTGACTTCGGTGAAAAAGTATCTAAACTGCTGCATTTCCAGTCCCCACAGTTCACAGACATCCTCAGCCCAAATATCATGTCCCAAACCATAGGTCTTGTCAGAAAATAAACAGGCTATGCCCATGTCTGCACCTTGTAGAGTCTGAGGGGCCCATAAATTTCCTATAATGCATTTTCAAAACAGTCTAATTGGAAATAACAGAGCTGTGATTTTTTTTTTTCTCTCAGCCTATACAGTTCATTAGTTGGACTGACAAAAAAGAATGCCATCAGTTTAGACTCAGGAAACCCCCTAAATCCCACAGAATCTCATTGCTTAACTGAAACAGTATTTTAAAAGAGTTGTGGTTATCTGTCTGGGAAAAATAACAGCCCTTAGAGAAAGCCTGCTGAAGGGAACAATGTATTCTTCCCAGGGCTGAAGGTTTCCCAAACCAAAGCTTCCTATTTGCTTTATGCAAATGACAGTTCTGTAGCCTTTTTGCTCATCCTTAAATATTTACTATTGCATCACATGCATCTGAGGCTGTAACATGGCAATCACAAACTGCTGCTGTACTTACTTGATGGTTACTCTGTTTGATGTGTCCTGCAGATCCCCAGGATCAAAAAGCTGAGATTCTTTAAGTCCCAGCTCTTTGCAGCCTCTTAAGAATAAGATGATATTATCCTGAAATGAGGCAAAAAAATAAAATACTGTTAATTCTTCTTCACTGAAAAAAATAATCCTATTGAACCAACCTCTCCCTGACTCGGTAACAGCTCACAAACAGTTGTATCATTAGTTAAATGAAGATTCAAAGACATTTCCAGTCATATAATTTAAGAAGTCAGTACATGTTTTGTTTGAAAACCATAAAAATATGAAACAAAATTATTTTTTTTTTTTTTTAAATTTTAAATATTTAACTGCAACAAGCTTGTTGGCTTTTATCTTTCCAAACCCAGATGTTGGCAACTTCTTTAACTGAAAAAGCCCTGCTGATTTCCCCACCTGCTGTAGGCTGCCAACACCACTTCAGCATGTTACAGGGCAGAAAAGGCTGGATTTCCGAAGGGAGCAGGAAGGGTAGGTATGAAATAGTCCACCACCATTTAAGCAAGCAGTTTGTTCAGAAAATGTTTTGCATGTCAATATCAACAAGCCAGTTACTCCTAGTTAAGACAATCAGTCTCTTGCCTCTCCAACCTTAGCCAGCCAGAAGCCGCTGCGAAAAGAAGTAGGTCCCTTCTCCCCAAACAAAATGTGTGAAGCTACACTTTACGTGACTGACCACTGCCTGTAAGAAGAAGTAACACCAATTTTGTAACACTTTTTATGGAGGATTTACACTTTTAGAGAACTGGTGAATCTTTCTTATGCAGATAAATTCTGAAGGTCAGCAGGGAACATGTTTTTAGATATGTACATTGCTAGATCAGCAACTGCAATGATAGATGTGTGGACAAGCAAGGATGTAACATACAGCTTGATATTCTCTGATCATCTGTCATCTCAGGTAAGCTGCCACATGAAGAGTCAGAAAGGAGCAGAATGACAGCATGGGTCAGAGACTTCCATTTTTGTAAAAACTAGGAAGCAGAGAAGCCTGGGCAGCATTCAGCTCTTGCCCACCCTGCATGACAGAACAGGATTCACAGGCAGGGCTCTTCCCACATCTGCTCTCAGCCTTTTGTTTGGGTGGCAGGGCCACAGCTAAGCGAGAGCAGCCCTGTTTATTCTGCCGGGACGAAGCGATCAGCATGCTAATCGCTGTGGCTCTCTGCATGCCAACGCTCTCGTACACAAAGTTCACTGTCACCAGTCACACCGCAAAAAAATATGGACTTGGAAATTTAGAGGAGTCCAAATCTCCCTTTCTTCCCTGGCTGAAACTTAGAAGCTCTGGAGGGGAGCCAGGGGGAAAGGAACAGCAGTCGAGACAGTGGAGAGCCCATAACCCAGGGAGACAGCATCATTCATGACATGAAAAGATGCTTGTAAAAATTCCCCATCTGGCTTACTGTTTGCACTATAATTTCTCCAACTGCAATGTGAATAACTCTTGTGTTTAGCCTTTGATGAAGGACAGTTCTGGTCACTTCCAAATGGTGGGTGATGTGTAAAAAATGAAAAAGCATTTAAAAAATGTTCCTAACAACATTTCCTAAGAAAAATATACAGGACATACAGAACACGGTAACCTAATAGGTTCAGAAAACAATCAAAGGAGGGGGAACTCTGGGGATAACTAATTGCACCCATCTTTATGCCAAAAGTTCACATCCAAGTTATGATAAGCAGTTACAAAAATACAAACCACTCGGCAGCCAAGCAGTTTGGAAACTTGGTTCTTCTGTTGATGAACAAATGCCCACTTCTCAAAACAAGCAGTGTCACCAGCCTATGCCTGCTTTTTTACATGCTTTTATTTTGATGGTCATCATAAGAATAATGTTTGCAACAGTCACTAACACCATCACCCACATAATTCCTCAGAAAGCTGGTATCTTATATGGGCATAAACAACTGCATGTCAACAAGATGCAATCAGTCAGCACTGAAAGTTTTTGCTTCTGTAAACAATCTCAGTTTTATTTCCCAATGGTACTAAAAATGGCATTTTGTTTAAAAGGATTAAAAAAAAAAAAAAAAAGCCGAGAAAGAAATTGTTTTCAAGTGACAGACATGCAGATAAACCCACTTAGGCTGCATATCCCAAGCCAAAATGTATCTCATATAATTGCAAAACTAAACTTTTCCTGGTTTGCTTCAGCACAGTTGCAATTTGTATTTGTTAGTTCTACCAAGACACTGAAGAACACTACTCTGAAGCCACTAAAAGGAGAAAGGAGTCTTATCATGAAGACCCAGCTCCCAGGAAAGCTTTCTCCCTGGATTACTACACCTTGCATTGGCCAAGTCCTGGTTTCTTCAGTTCTCAGAAAATTTTGCTTACATTTTTTGAGGGAAATTACAGTTGCATATCTGTTAGCTGTAACTACACAATGTTTTTAGTCACCTATTCTAAAGCACCACTTCTTTGCTGCTGTTGAAGAAACAAAAAAAAAAGAAAAAAAAGAAAAACAAACAAACAAGTTTACAAGCAGCAACAGTATAAACCATCCTTACCTTAAATAAGGGACTGAAAAATAAAACACCCTTGCCTTAAATAAGGGACTGCAAACACACACCTAATGTACATGTCCAGCTCCTTAACACTTGGCAAAGGTTAAATAGGTCATGCAAACGGGTCACACTGCAATGGGAAGGACTGCAGCAGCCAGCTGCCATGCCTCAGTTAACTGCACAGGATCTTTTACAGTGGTCTCAGAAGATGCACGACCAGAATTCAGTTCCTCTGGCAGCCATGCCACTTACACACCATTTCCTCAATACATTAAATGGAGATGATATTGCCTTTCTCTTAGCGGTTACTTGCTGCAGTTGCAGAATTGGAGTAGACAGTGGGTCACTTGGTCAGCACACAATGTCCTCCAGTCCCAGAGGACCTGCAACTGGCTCTTCTTGCTTTCAGTCCACACCACTATTTAATCAAAAATCTTCTGGTTTTTGTCCTTGTACACTCAGAGAAAGAGTGAGCTTACAGATTGCAGCCTAAATTTCTTTTGCAAATTTATCTATTTTTTGCCTATAAAATTTTATATCTATATTATATCTATTTTATATCTATAAATCTATAATCAATAGATATCTCTAGAAATCTATAAAATTTTATCTATGTTTTCTCTATAAAATGACAAACTCTAAACAGGCTGCTTACAGAAGACAAATGCTTCAGTGTGGTGACAGACAGAGGACACAAGCACTGATAGGTTAAAACCCAACCCTTTTCTGCTTGCCTAAGCAGAGTCCTCATAGTTACTATTAGATCAGCAATATACGCAATGTCATTTACTTCTAAGTATTAGAAATGCAAAAGTTACTAAATACTTTGCTATGCTTAATTTCAGAACAGAAAAACTAACCAACACACAACACATTACTAACTCTCAGACGCAAAGCAGCAAGGAGGGCTGGGGAGGAGCAAGGAGGGACGAACAGGAGCGTGGGGCACTGACTCCCTGAGAGTCCTGGCTCAGAGGGATGCATGGGAAGGAACTGTAAAGCTGCTCCAGCTCTCACAACTGCATTTCAACACTCACCTTTTCATCCTTTCTAGTGTGCAACCTGCATGACTCACCTCTACAAAATCACTTTGCCAGGACAACCACCTACAGGTATGCAGAGAGAATGGGAGGCAGAGGGGTTACACCTCCATGAAGGTGGAGGGAGGGAGGAAGAAATAATATGCTGCTCACTTGTAATAAGTTTTTTTTGGTTGTTTTTAAAAGCCTGATAACCCGTGTGCTATAAATATGAAAAAATGTTCACTGTATAGCATTAGGTCATTTTCCTCACACATGAAGTAGGGCACAAAATCCTGAACCCTGTAAAAAAACCCAGAAATTGGCAGTTGTGCAGGACAGACACCCTGGAAAGCCACCGCAAATTCACACAGTAGTGCTGCCAACATGCAAGATAGCTCAAGCTAGCAAGAATCAAATATTCACAGCAGGCAAATTCTCTCCATAGGATCTGCTGATCAGATGCAATGGCAAGCGGCCTGAATTTGGCCCACTTCCATTCCTTTCATCTGCCACAATAGTATACAAAATATTCTCACTGTATCCACGCTGCAGATCAGACCTGCAGCTTATCACTGTGGAACCATCGTTTGTCAGATGTGCAAGTACATGGTCTGGATGAGATATACAGATAAACTCAGGGAAAACAAAAGCAAGCCAAGCTCTATGTCTGCACAGAACGCTGAATAAAATGCCAAGTGCATGCCACTTCTGCAAGTTGGAGATATTATTAGTTGCCAGTAGCACTGCACTGTTTTGCAGGACAGCTGCAGACAAACAGGTGACCATTTTCATTTCTGGAACACTGAAATTTTCCCTGATCCAGAATAAATTGGAAGATTTCTAAATATCTGTATATATCTATATCTATATATATCTATATATATGCAAACTGCTTTTCTGAGCAATTTCTAATACAGACTCTTAAAAGCCTTTTCTTTACTCCCAACATTTCTTCCCAATTCCCTCATTTTTCCATTTTACATAAATAATTAGTGGTGATAATTTATGTTAGCAATGTTAGCAATGGATCCTGACTGATTCACAAGCAGACAGAAAAGAAACACAGAAATACTCAGTTTAAGTCCACTAAGACAGAACTTTCATGAGAAAGGCTGTGAACTTTTCATATTTTCATATATATTTATACATACACACATACACACACATATGTATATATATTTTACTATTTATCCAGTATGCTTTGCATATGTTTTACCGTTTATATACAGTAAAATTACACTTTCACAAAACATTGTTTTCTGTTACATATTCCAAATCAAAAGATTTGGCAGCAACTCAAACATAGTCAGGACATTTAGAATCTTGGGATGCTTAATCTCCAGGAGATGATGGATGACAGCACACCAGAGCTGAAGGCAAGCCCCCACCTGAGCAGTAAGGGGAGACAAGGCTGCATACACTCCAAAAGCGTTCTGGCACACAATAGCCTCACCTAATGAAAATTAAATGCTACATGGTGAAAAACAGAAAGGGAGCAGCCCCAAGAGCAGGGAGGGAAAGCAGGACTTACCAGCTGTCAGCCTGACCCGATCCTTGCCTCTCAAAGCACAACCAGCCTGTGGAGCGGCAGGAATGACAGCCGGCCGGCCAGCAGCTGGACTGCAGCCCCAAAACTCCACCCCCACCACCCCCGGGGCTGCGCTGCGGGCAGCACCCCAAAACCGTGAGACGTGCCAGGGCCGTGGTGTGGTGGCAGTCCCCACTCCCCCCTCGGAGCGTCAGTTCCCATGATCACCATGTGTGGAACCATGTGAACCCTGGAGGTAAAAAATAGGTCCAGAGAATAAATACAAGGATGATCAGATGAAAACAGCAGGAGTAACGCACGCTGACAGGAGAGGCCACTGCACCGCTCGGAAGGCAGGGCTGCAGGAAAAGCAGGGAGAAGGACCAGGCTTGCCAGAAGCACCAGTGGGCCAGCAAGCCTGGCAAGAAGAACCTGTAAAAGCTCAGCACGGAAGATGATGGAGACTGTCTCTGCAAAGAAAGCCAAGCCTTTTTCTCCTTCCTTTTGGGCAATCAACGAGGAAAAGATACATCTGCTCAAACAAAAGCCCTGGTAAATGCAAAAAACTACCTTGAAAACTCTATGAAGAAAATGGGTCTGTTGGGAGCATATTGCAATGACACAAAACATACCAGAGACCTCAAATGTGGTTCTAAGCAATCTTCAGATAATACCTAAAACTGCCAGATTATGTTCAGTACCATACCCTGAACATCTGGCTGGAAGTGCCAAATTCCCAGCAAGGTGCTCAGATCCTTGCTGCTTCCAACCAGGCTTACTAAGTCGGAAACTTGCAAGTACCTAGAGCAAGAAGATGCAACTTTAGTACCACTACTTTACAAGTAGCAGAAAACATATTCTCCTTTGATAGTGTAAAGGGAAAGCTGGGCAAAAGAATGTACCCCATTTATCTTTTCAGAGAGCTGTACTTAGCATTTTTGCCATCCAAAATTTTTTGCTAATAGTTCCAACCACTAGTCTCACCAGCACATCCAATCTGCACTAATCAACTGAAAATAAGCAACAAAAAACCCCCTCAAAATCATGCCATGAGAATTGAAACAAGCCCCAAATAAATGAAATGAGTTAAACAAATCAAATTGTAAGTACGCTTGTCCTTCGGATATCAAAAAGCACAATATTTAAACTGAAAAGCTTTCAGCTCTCTGAGAAAATCAGAAGTACAGCAGCACTACTCAAGAAAGTGTCTTTGACATTTTCCTAAATCAGTCCTTCCCCACCAGACTATTTTCTTTTAAAGATCTTTGCCCTGTAACAAATTTCAACCACACTTACAAGCTTCTTATGTGATGTAGTGTATTACTATCATTTGTATGATGGTTATAACTAAAATCCCCTGATGGGAATGGCCATATTGTGTATAATGAAAGGCAAATGAAAGGAGCTCAGAATATAAAATGGAACCGTAGGTCTTGGGCAGGCAGTGAAAGTGTCATGCTGGGTACAGAATGGATGATATATCTTGTTTCTGCAAATTTTTAAAATGAGCTTAAAATCCCTGCAGCATGGTATGATGTAAAAGGAGGGAAGAGACACTCCGGACAGGAAAGAAGAAAATAATGGGAGGGGACAATACTACAGAATATGAGCAAGAGCAGCCTTCAGATCAACAGGCAAAAGCAAACCACAGGAGGGTGGGAGGAGTGCACACAGCAACGAGCACAAGGCTGACCCTATGACTTCACTAGTTAAGCAGATCCTGATATTTCTCCTTGCTGCATCAGGTCATTATCCCTGAAGGCACAAATAAAACATCTAAACGAATGGGGGCTCAGTCAACATCCTTGTCTTTGGGGAAGAGAGCAATCAGATGATGTGCATTTGCTCAGATTTGCCAAACCCCAGATAGACCCTGAGTAAGATGGCTTTGTTCACAGCAATTAAGACAGAACATAGGCAAGCAGGGAAAGAAGCCCAGAGCATTTCCAGGCTTTTCACTGGCTCTGATGTTGGTGAAATCACAGTCAGATCTATCAGCCAGATGTCAGATTTCACCCAGTCTTGGAAACAGGGTGCCTATCTGATGCCATATTCTATGGTAATAGCCGTGCTATGGCCAAGAAGGACAACATTTCCTTTCTATCCCCTCTCTGCTGCTTTTTAGTACCACATGACAGCACTTCGCTTGTGAGGGTTTGGGCCTCAGTTTCATGGCTTCTTCTGTTACCCATGTTTCACACTTCTGATGAATAAGACTCACCAGAAGCAGGGTTAAAAACAATCTCACATACATTGAAGCGCAGCCAAGCACTGCTAGAAGCTGCTGGGAATTCACCTTGCAAATCCAGAGAGAGATGGCTAAAAAACATAAGGACAGGAAAGACACCACCAAAAAATCAATGTATAGTTCTGTCTGCTGTGAGGGAAAGGACCGTTATTTAACTTGCTCTGCCTTGTTGGTTGGGCTATGTAGTGAGTCAATACAAAACTGACCACAGACCAGGTTGGGGAAAGAGCTACAAAAAAAGACAAGAAAGAAATAAACACAACAGCAATGTTCTTGGTGCAACTGGAGCTCAGCATCTGTGGCATCTACCCCTTCTTACCCACCCTCCTGCCAACAGAATCATAGGATCATAGAATGGTCTAGGTTGGAAGGGACCTCAAAGATCATCTAGTTCCAATCCCCCTGCCATGGGCAGGGACACCTCCCACTAGACCAGGTTGCTCAAAGCCCCATCCAAGCTGGCCTTGAACACTTCCAGGGAGGGGGCATCCACAACTTCCCATGGCAAACTGTTCCAGTGTCTCACCACCCTCATAGTAAAGAATTTCTTCCTAATATGTAGTCTAAATCTATTCTCTTCCAGTTTAAAGCCATTACCCCGTGTCCTATCACTACATGCCCTTGTAAAAAGTCCCTCTCCAGCTTTCTTGTAGGCCCCCTTCAGGTACTGGAAGGTGCTATAAGGTCTCCCTGGAGCCTTCTCTTCTGCAGGCTGAACAATTCCAACTTCCTCAGCCTGTCTTCATAGGAGATAGTTGTGCTGTCTATCTGAAGAAAAAAAGGTCATGAAGACAAATTTGACCTTTATTTGCACTCACATTATGAGTGCTGGGAGGATAACCTAAACACAGATTTCAAGGAACCCTGAAACCACAGCTAGGTGCCACAATGCTTCCGTCAGGACATCCTCTTGGGGAAACTGGACACACTCCATTCTCAGCACATGCCTGCGGCTGCTGCCCCCACAACTGAGTTCTACAGCAAAATATTAAAACAGGCAAGAAATTCACAACAAAGGAGAACATGCCGTTTTCTAAGTTTGGTTTATTTGTGTGTGATTATCAGGACATGATAAAGCATTAAGGAAAGCACAGAGTCTGACTACAGATCTAGGAGATCTCAAAGGCTGCCATCTCAAACAAACTGCTTCAAGTAAACAGAAAAAAATACATACATTTTAAATCTAGAGTTATAAGTCATAAGAACTACTACACTAGATTTGTGAAAGCAAAATCAGTCTATATGTCGGGGGGGTGTCCAAGCAATGGGACCACCAAAGAAACTAACTTGAGCATTAAATACGGGAGAGTACAGTTTTCAGTAGACATACTGTTAAAGACTATCACCCCCCACTTAAAAAAAAAAATAAAATCATAGATGAATAAAGTTGAATTACCTCCTGAGTGATATATCCAAAAAGTACACCCCTGGGGTAATCCAAAGGAACACTGCAAATAGTATAAACTCCAACACAAACAAGCCTTTTACATGTCATGTATAGCCATCAACGACAACCAAACACTGCTGAACAAACCTTTGCCTTTCCTGACTGCTGTAGATGCAGTTATGTGTTAAGACATGGCACAACTGATGCTTCTCAAAAGCTGTTTACATATATGTTCCTGCTAAGATACTGTACTACGGTAGTAACGAAGGTTACCTCTGCAAAGCAAATCCATATTCTAAATTTGTTTCCATGTTTTTCTAAATTATGTTAACAGGTCTAATAAAAGATACTAGCTTTTTTCACATACCCTACCTTCCTTTCTCTGCCTACAGACTACAAGCTTCATGGGATCCCTTTGATCACATCTGATATCTTAGGGCACTGTTATCCAATGCCTGCTTTCTATATTTTGACCTGACTGTTGTGAAAATAACCTTCTTTTCCAGGAAGAGCAGTGCTGACTATTCTAGGGAACCATCTGCAGGAAACCATCAGATGCAACTTGCCACAGGACCTTTGGGATGGAGTGGGGCTCGTGGAGAAGGAAAATTAGGAAAATCCTGTGGATTGTGAGCCTCTCCACCTTAAAATGTATGTCTGAGGGTCATTAATTACCTGACCAGAATAATCTATTATGAAGCAATATACGTAACTTAAAGCATAATCAGTGCACCTGCATGCACACGTAGAGATGACTATCTGAAAAAATACTGTAGTGATCACTACAGACTGTTTCTAGTTTTCCTCTCTCACTACATCTGAAGCAGATGGCAAGGACAAAAAAAAGTAACTGAAAATAAGCAGTAGTAAGATTTACACCCAATGCTTTTCTGATACACAAGTACCTAATTAATCATAGACACAAGGCTGTATTGGAGTTATAGCCTCAATTCTGACTTTTCCCTGGTCATTCATCAGCTGTGTTCCTACTCAGGCACTTGATTTCATTCGAGGTGTACAATTCCAGAAAATACAGGATTTTTATGAAAATATGTGCATCATGAATCTCATTTGAAAAGTTCTGCTGCATCCACCTGTGTTGAACTAGCTGAGCACAAAACTTTGAACATTCAAGGCCAGAAAACAGCTGAAATTTTGTATAATGTATTTTTAACGTTTCAAACTGTAAAGGTACAAGAGAAACTGGCACCTAAAATTAAAATCAATTTGACATGAAACCTCTGAAAGTGAATGTATGAGCACTGACTGGCAGACTACAGTTCTAATCGCAGCTATTAACATAACTTTACTTTCTTGCCCCTTTCTTTTACATGGCATATTCTCTTTTTCCTGGTATATTAAGCAAAGCTAGCTTCCATTTAAAGCCAACAAATAGCAGCAGTTGGCCAATACTCGGATTTCCCTCTGCAAAGGCGGCCATCCGCTATGCCGGGATCAGGATACCACACAGCCAGAGCTGTTGGGAGGCCTCCGTGTCCCACTGTCCAAGTACAATGGCTGTAGGTGGGCCTCAAAAGATGCAAGAAAGCTGCCTGTGGGAGCTGGGGGCCTGGCAGTAGCTCTTAAAATCAGACCAAATCTCTAATCCCCAAAGCAAACAGCAAAAGAGTGAAACCGCCAAGGAGGACTCACTCCTGCTCAGTTCGTGACCTCTGCAAAAAAAGCAACAAATTCCATTTCTCCTTTCAAATTAAACATCTACTCTTTATTGCCAAGGAATATGTTTTAATAATCTGTGGTGTTCAAGGTTTGATAAACATCAGAAATCTCTGCTGCTGTTACATGATACCTGACATACATTTACCCCCCCACCTTCCACTCATAGCTTTGCATTTTCATGCCAACATTACATAAAACATACCGGACTTCTTTAATGTACAAGTTGGTTCTTCCTCGTACATACTTCTAAAAGAAGCTGATCAAGTCCAAAAACCACTTTTTTTTAAAAAAAAAATAAAATTGGCTTTTTGTACTGAATGAAGTTCCAGCACATTCCAGTTGGAAAACCTACATTATTATTTTCACTTCCAGTAAAAAACAAAATATAAATAGAAAGTTTTCACATTTAAATGTCTAGAATTATTTCAATGAGGAAAAGGAAGGGGAAGAAAATAAAAAAAAAAATTGAATTTGCTGTAAGGGCATTTTACAGACAACCAAAATATTTGTGCAAAAAAATGCTAAGGAAATCAGTGCCCACTCTTAACTCTCATCGTATACAGTGTCACTGCCTAAATTACTAAATAGCACAACACTCAATCCATCTGTTGTTTCTTTCTCAGATTTAAAACCATACATTTAGTGTCTAAGTAGCATGGCCATAACAGTCAGTCATCTTGAATATCTCCAGTCTGGAATATTTTTAGTGGCAAATATACAAGGCAAGATGAGTTACTCAAAAGTTTGGCAGTGATTTCTTTTCCATCTCTTTTCAACCATCAGTAAAGCATACCCCAGATATAATTCAAGAACAGGCACAATTATACATGAAGCTGTGGTAGCTGCAAACTTAGATGGACCACGCAGAATGGCCAACTACTGTTGATTACGTCTATAGAGGTCATGCAAATACGCCTTTGAAGGACTATTTGAAAGCATGATTCATGGACTATGTCTGGACGCCATAATAATTCACAGTTGTGAAGACTAAGCTTTCAGGAGAAATGAAAAGCAGTACAATAATATACTGTATTTAAGAAGCAGAATTTCCTCACATTTATGGGCATAAAATCAACAATAAAAACAAAAGGGAAAGAAAGGAACTCTTCTTTAATACAGGGTATTCCCATTGCAAGGCATTCTCCCAGCTCTTTTCACAATGTCTTGGTTCTGGTTCCTCTGGGCAGCAGAGTACAAGACAGAAAAGGATCTCCCTTCCTACAGGACAGACACTCCTGTTCTTTCATTTACTGTCAACAGGCTAGAGGTATATTTCAGGCATACTTCTGCTACATCCTCTCTCCCCTAGCAATGCACAAAGCAACAAGGTTAGGAACATGAATCCATGCATCACAAGCCTTAGGAACTGGGACTAAGGGGTGGAGATGATAAAAATAGCTTGTCACACTTGTTGGTGCAAAGAAAGAAAGGGGAAACAAATGAGCTATCACTGATAGTTTATTCCAAAATTTCAGTTTATACTCTACCTTCTGTCCTAACCAGACTCAAGATCACCTTTTGTTTGTATAGGAAAACTGCCAAATCACGCTTATAATTCAGCTTGCCTGGGTATAACCAGTGGCTCCTGCTCAGAGCAGTCACAAATAAGGCCAGTAGAGATGGTTGTGCACCCTCAAACCACAAGCTTCCAACACCTCATCTGCTACTTCTGAAAACCTTTGCAATTTAAAGCCATATTATATAAATCGAGGTAAATCTTAGCTGATGAGAGCATATAAAGGAAAAGGAGAAATTTAAAGCAACTATGATTTTTTCCTTTCCTCAACAGAGGGACGCTGTTCAGCTGGTTGATCAGAGAGGTGTATCTAGACAGCAGAACCAGAAGAGTCCAGCAAGATTATTAGGCCAGGCTTCACAGGCCATGAAAGCAGCTGTACTAGCTCCAGAGCCAACAAGAAGCCGCCAGCAATTTAGCTGATTTAAAGCACTGCAGAGCCCCAATTCCCAGCCAACTCACATGTCTCCACAACACCCCTGCAGATGCAGATTTCTGGAGAACGCAAATGTTACACATGGCTACCCAAAATCAGCTCAAGGCCAGCGGGACTTATTGGCTTTGGCAAGAACCTCTACACTGCCTTTCCTAGCAACTGGGCATTATTCATCAAAGTACTGCCTTGCCTGAATGCATGGACCCAGCTGAGGCTCAGCACTGTGTTGAAGCTAATTGGCCCTTAAATCTGGAGACCCTACTATAGAACCATCTGGGGTTTACCATGTCAAATACAGGGGCTGTAGAGCTATGCAACCATCTTAGGTGATGGGGGAACACTGCCCAAATTATAGCACAGAGAGCCCAACCACCCAAAGGTACCAGACCCTGGGCACACATGCTCTTTGTACTTGTGGGTGTATGTGCCAGCCAGCCCGGAACTGCACAGGGCTTCAGCATGCCCCTGGCTCTATGTATGGCTGCAGAGAGCCTGGAGAGTCAGCTGGCACATGAGCAGCACCCAGTTTCAGGGGCTTTTTGGCTACCTGGAAATCCCTAAGTGTGCTCCGCTGAACTGCTAAGCTGATCTCACACCTTTGGGTCACTCTTGTGAGGGCCATCCCATGGCTGTGTTGAGCCAGGGTGACAGATGCTGCTGCCAAACCCAAGCAGGCTGTTCAGTGAGTTGCCCGCACCCACAACATAGAGGTTATCCAGGGTTTTCCATTCTCTGGCATATCCCAAACCCCACCTTCTATTATCCTGAATAGAGCAGTTGACTGTTTTTCCTCTTATTCACTTCCCATCTGCTTCCTAACGTCAGTCTGGTACTTTTATTCCTCCAACTTGTATTGTTAGAAAGGTTATGAAGTTCTAAAGGACAAAGTTATATGCAGTACATAAAGAATATTTGTACATTGTTATATTAAAAGAATAAATCATACTACAAGCTGGGATGGAGAATACTGACCACAATCTTTGCAGTCATTGGTCTGCAATTTGCTTACATAATAGTTTGTACGCAGGCTTAAGTGCTGGATTTCTAATATCGCTCATCAAATTTCAGCCAAAAAAATAGAATAAGCAAGGTGAACTACTCTCAGGAAGTTAAACTACCTATCTGCAAGAATTTTTGATGCAAGTACTACATGGACACCAAGAACTCACAGTTCTTCATAAAATATGTAAAAGTCTAGAATCCAAGGTGTTTCAGTTCTGTAAGATCATATTTTAGAAAGTAATTTTTAATCAGGTTTGGGTGGCTCAAGAGATTGGGTAATAGTATTTTAAAAAGCAAGTGATTAATCTCTGATCAACCAGAGGGTAAGGACTAAAGAGCATTTCAGGTCTCAAACACCCCTGGGAACTAGCCAACTTAGTATAATACTGCGGGTCCTGACTCTAGGCAGATTTTGGATTTTCTCAGGCCCAGTCCTCATACTTATTAATAGTCTCCTCTGAATTTTACCAGAACTACTCCATTATCCTCCCTAAAATTCTGCATTACAGTTATGTCTAGAAAGAGCCAACGGCATTTAGATCCCAGGTTTGCTCACAAGTCTGTGCTGTCAAATAACTTGTTTCTCCAGTTCCTTTCTAACTGCATCTATAGGTTGTTTCGTAATTACAAACTTTGGAAGGGAGAGACTTCAGATGCCAAATGGCATCTAGCATAAGAGGGATGAGAAGACTCACCACTAAGCTTGATACATACTTTGCAGGAAAACAGATTTCGATCACTGCTGACTATATCATTCAAACATCTGAGACACTCAGAAATTGAGGCCAGGCACAGCTGAAAATACAGCTCCTAAACTCCCTTCAAACTAATCATAATATTGGATTGACTATTGCTCTTTCAGTTGTTTTAGACAGAATGAAAGAAGTAATAACTAGTGTGATATTGCTGAAGATAAAGTATCACACATTCAAATATAATTTTGCTAATACCCTGCTTACTCAAATTTTTGTTTGACTGCAACATTTCTCTGAGAGGATGTAATTATCTTGCTTCTTCCCTGTCTAAAATTCTAGTCCACTGACATACCAGATTCCACCCAGCCACTATCAAGCACTGTAAAAATAAAATACAGACATGCACACTAAGAAGGAAGCTCAAGCTGGCTTGGCTTCATTTCTCAAAAAAAAACAGAACAAAACAAAACCCAGCCTCATATAACAAACTTTGTGTCATGTTTCATTTTTAAATGTTTGTTACTAAACACTGACTTTAGTAATGAATTTTGTGTCTGTTTGGTGCACAACATTTAGTTATTTATTTACATCTCTTTGCCTCTTTATAGGCTTTTATAAAAGCTCTGACAGCACTCTCTGGGGACTGTTCCATCTGATTTACAAGTTTGCAACCAGTTTTGCCAATGATTGATGCAATTCCTGCATTTGTTTTATGATATATCAGAATATACAGTTTCCAATACACACTATCAAGCCTGTAGTAGTTGCTAATTTTTTTTTAATTTGCTTTATTTTCCTTGAAAATAAACAGCACAGCAAAACAGAGTGTCTGTGTCAGATGTGTGTGGCACTCTCAGGACATTGAGTTATGCTTTCTATGCAGTTGTTATGGTTTAAGAAGCAGCTACTGTCTGACCTCTTTAGGGGTAACAGGAGAAACTTAATGAATGAAAACATCCGAGAATTGTATAAAAAGGAAGGGTTTTTCCCACTTCTGCTTAAGTCAAGTAAAAACTGTATAAATTATTTTTCTAGATCAGAAGTTGAGAGATTTTATTAGCTTGTGCTAATGACCTGTGCAGACAGTTTTCTGGCACAATTTTCATGACTTGTTTATGGTATCACCTCGTTTATCCAGAACTTGTTATCCCAACAAGGGTCAAATTCCTTACATATATTAATTACACTGAAAATTGCCCTGGATTACTTGAAACCTCAAATAACTGAACCTATTCACTGTCCTCCCTTTTAAATAACAGAGGACATACTGTATAGTGGTGCTAATACTTTGCAGCTGATCCCTGTAACTCCAGAAACTAATACATAAACGTCACGCTTCTTATCTAGGAGGTCTGTCAGCTTTGGTCTGAAAATCAAGCTCAAGAGGCAGAGAGTGTTTATAGCATGGTCCTACTCATTGCCTCGGGCTGCAGGACAGGAGGAGATAGGAGCTAGGAAGGACAGGAAGGTTAAAACCAAAAAACCACCAACCAGCATTCCTGATCCATGCACTGCTGGCCAAGGAAACAGAGCTGCTTCACAGTCCAGCCCTCCCTGGTCGACAAAATGACATTGGATCCCTCCTGTAGTCAGCCAAAGACTCGCTGCTGCTGCCTATATGGTTAAGTGTACATCTTACTGACGCTTGAGCTTTCATAGTTGTGGCTACTGGGCTCCACCTCCTCCTATAACTGCATTATTGGAGCCTGAATGATGAGGATGCACAGACCTACTGGCAACTCATGCATTCAGCCATCTCCAGGCATTAGCTCCAAGATCCCCAGTGCTGTTGCTAGGCAGGAGTGGTAAAGTTCGGATTGGTTTTGGAAAAAACAGCAAGCCTCTTTCCGACCAAACTAGAAATGGCATTCAAAGGACAACAGTGACGAGGCAGCTTTCTTTAAGAGAAGGTATTAGAAACATGCAGGAATGCTTGGAAACACCCATGGGGTTTGCTGGCTGTGCAGCCAAGCTACACAGCACCCAACCAACCCAAGTTATAAAAGGCAAGAAGAAAGCAGAGCATCAGCAGCCCCAGCTACCAGTTTAAGGCCAGAACTTTGTTGCCCCACAACAGGTGCAGGGGTGAGATTCACATCTGGCATTCAGTCCAATGTGCCTCCCAAAACACCGATATGACTTTGCAACCTGCCAAGTCAAGTAGCATTTCTCTAGCTGTTGCACTAAAAGGAGACCAAATAATACCAACAGTATGATTAAAAAAGGAAAAGAAAGGGTAAGAAGGGAAAAGCTAGATGTTTACCATCAGCCTTACAGGGAAATGCAAGCTTGATTGTAAATTGTGCATGAAAACTAGTACAATTCAAAAAGAAAAGCCAAGGTGATGAAGGAGTGCACAGAAAGGACTGAAAAAAGTGGAGTTGAACTCAGTATGCACTTGGATGCATGCACGTATTTAGGAAGTTCAATACTCTCCCCTTATTGAAAAGCATGAAAAGAAAACTCCCTTTCATACATAGCACAGTAATAAATCAGTGCACACTATTGCCAAACAGAAAGAGACATTCGCCATCTAAGTAACAGTGCTTCCCGCATGAAGATGAGGTAGCAGGAGTAAATAAAAACATGGCAATAGTGAGGACCTTAACAGAAGGACATTGCTTCAAATAGCTGAGGATTGCTTCTGCACTGCAATATTAATTTTCTAGACTGTTAGTTATATTGCTTGTCCAAAAATGAAGGTGTAATTCTTCTACTAAGCTGTGCAGCAAATTTCCACATAGTATCACGAGGCTATTCAGATTTTAAAAAGTTAATAGCTTTGATGTCCCTCAGTCAGATAGTTCAGCCTACCACTATATTTTTGCACAAGCAATTAACTAAGCTGCTTCCTCTGCAACATTAATTTTTACAGGTTTACAATAGTATCATCAGACCTCTGGACATTTAAGAGGAAGCACATTACAATTGGAAAGTACTGTGCCAAGCAGGAAGAGAGTGGCTTTAATCCAGGAGCACTGAGGAATGCAGAAGGCAAGGAGACTTCAGCGTCAGATATTTCAGCCTCTGTGAACTCTTGACCACAGCACCAGACCGCGGAATTTTACTGGCCTCTTAAATCGAAGAAATCACTGCACACGGATCTTTAAGGCACTAGTTTTCCACTACTTTGCCTTAAGCTAGGGAAACAACTGCAATGTGATCTTTGGAGCGAGACACGTCCCATCATCTGCATTCAGCACGTAGGCTCTTGCTAGTGACATGCACATCATCTGAGAGAAATCCCCTTACAGTGCCCGGAAAGGTTTTCAGCATAGAAACACTGCGAACAGTTGCTAGCAGACGTAAACTGCAACAGACTTCACTGAGTTGATTCGCAGCCAGGCAGGGGATTAGAGACAGCATTCTTCTGCCACCATCTTCAGCCCAAGGGCCAGGGTCACAACAGACCGTTGCTAACTCACGCTTGCCTCCTTTTCATAAGCGGGGGAGGTAACAGGAGGCTTGAGCCTCCCTGGCCCATTTTGAGGCAGCAGATCTGTCAGTCCAACCATGCTACGGGAACTTTTGTTCCTGCTCGCCTCCTGGGGACTGGACAGGTCAAGAGCTCTTTGGAAGGTACCCTCCCCCTTTCACATCCCCAGTGCTACTGTTATCTGATTATCAACATTCTCCATACCATATCACGTGGATTTTATGGGCAGCAGCACCCACCTCTCAGATGCTGTGAGAATACAGGGTAGCAGCAAGTACAGCAAACAGTCCAGTCAACCCCACTTACACTCATGTTAGCTCTCACTCTGTCAAATAAACACTGGCATCTAGCTGTTCCCTGCAGCAGAGGCTACATGTCACTGAAAATGACAGTTGAGGATCAGAGATGGTATTTATAGCGTAGACCTACAGACTCCAACCTGTGAAAGGCTTTCCAGAATTAGGGAGTGAGAGTACTAAGTATAGTTTTAAACACAGACAACCTTTAAACTGAGGATTTTGAGATGAGACTTTCCCAGGTCCCTGTGTCCTTCGATTTTGGTCAACAACTTAAGGATTAAGTTTAAACTCCCTAGCTGCAGTTTTGGGAATACTTTAAACTGATGGAAGGACACCTCTTCAGCCAACTTGATAAGCCTATTCCTTCCCTCCTGATCGCACTCCTCCTCATGCCATTACATGCTGTAAAACAAAGGAGAAGGGTATTTTTCAGCTAAATCTGTTGCCCACTCCAGCTAATAAACATATAAGTGCTCATGCCAGTATGGTAGGTGGTGTAGCAAAGTCAAATTAAGAGCAGCTGAAAGCCACCATAGCCTCAGGTCTACTTTTTCCTGTTAAGGACAAAAGTTGATACATCTTTTAGTCTCAATACATGGATATTCGTAGCTCTGCTTATTTTATGTGCACTGGCCTAATCACATGCAGCACACACCAGCTCAGTGCTTTTTATATCCTCATTGGAAAACTAATTGATTTTGCAACAGAAATTACGTGAAGATTGCAGGTGCCTGGATACAACTCCAACAGTGCGGCATTCATCAAAGGGCACTGGCAACACATTCACATACTTGGGGCATCCAACGCTTTCTCTGAAAACTGAAGATGCTACACAACTCCAGAGCATGTGCCATTTGCCCAACTATTAAGAGAAATCATAAGCTTCAACAGAGGGATAGGTCCTGAAGAGTTTAAGCCACTCTGGTCAAGAGGCCTTTCGTTTCTAAGACAACAGCTCAAGGAAGGCACTAGATTCTTTGTTTAGTGCAGTCCTAGGCTACGCAGTGAATGGCATTTTGTTTGTTAAACTATCACTTTTTCTGACAGTTACAGATACTTAGAGACTGTTCTTCAAAAGCTTGCGATTTCTGAAATACTCACTCAACCACGGTCAGTAAAACGATGCAGCACAAGTCATGGCTGAACTTGCAGAAGGACACTAAGATCTGAAAGCAAATCTAAAAATTAATCCAGTGGGCAACCTGCTTTTTCCACGGGTACAAAATGAGCTCCTCCGGGAAACCAGCTTCCCTCCCCAGCCCAAGGAAAGACTTTGTCATTTATAGTAAAGGTTAATACCATGATAAGGGCAAGTTCACATTTCAGCTGCCTAGCATTAGGGCTTCAGCAGCAGCAATGTTTTTCTTTTTGCTGTCTTCAAATGTTATCCCTGGAATCTTTCACTTTATTAAACCTTCTATGTCAAAAAAAAAGTAAACAATCATTACAGTAAGCCTTTATTTGTATAGTTTTATAAATAATGTTGTCTTTGTGAAGTCACTTGACAGCTCCAAAACAGGTAGACTCTTTGCTTTTAATCAAGCATGTTTTTTTTCTGAAGTGTGGTAGTTGGCTTTCCCTTCTCAGGTCTGGACAATAAAACTGTGTAAAACAACAACAACAACAAAAAAATCAAAAAGGAGATCCTCTGCAGTGACCATCCTCTCTTGGTTTTAACACAGAAAAGGTTCTCTTTACCTCTGAATTTGCATACTAACATTTTAAATTATTCAGTGTGAATAAAGCTAATTATAAACCTATTGATTAAAGCCATGGTTGAAGACTCAAGTTGGGAGAACAGTCTAAAAACAGACTGTGAATGACACAGGAATGCCTGTGATATTTTTGTAAGTGTTATTTATTATTTGTATTAACATACCATCTAGGAGTCCTGGCCACAGAGCAGGACTCATGGGGTGAGGTGTTAGACAAAAACAGACTAGCAGATGATCCTTGCCAAAAGAGCTTACACGTATTATTAGCATTTGGCCAAACCAAGTCATGACATTCTCAGCAGCAGAACTCAGCATGCTCAGTGCACGGCTTAAGCTAACTGTCAAACTGCTGCACCTTTGAATCCTAATCAGTCTAGTTTGGGAACAGGTCTCAACAACATGACAAAGCTTGCACAGCTTGCAGCTGTGGTTTGCAGCTGTCCTTCACATGCGTCCTGCAAACCTTTACCCATATTGGCTGATGCTATCCTGACCCAAGAAGGAAACTGTTCAGGGTGCTCAGGGTGCTAGCTGAAAGGCTTCAAGTTACAACAAGGGACAAATTCCTGGACACTGGCAGGAAGGGACAGTATCCTTAGCATAACAAGTAATGGTTCCAGCCAACAAACAGCTTAGCTTACTGAGTGCACTGTAAGCACTGCAGCCAAGGCCAGCAACGAGGTTAGTCTGCAGAAGTCCTGAGTAGGGCGAGCAGTGCAGGAAGCATGCAGAAACCCGGCGGGATCAATAATGGCCAATTCAGAAGCAAACAAGGTGTCACTCACTTCAAGTTTCACCTCCAGTCATCATAAATGCAACACTCCAGCTGGCAGCTGAGGACAGAAGGGACCGCTCAGTGGGATGATGAACACGAAGACTACTAGGAGCTGGCTGAACTTACTTCTCTGAGCTTTATAACTAAACACAGCTCAGACCATCAAAAGCAAATAAACAAGGTGGGGCCATTTACCTCCTTTGGGTTTTTTTTTTGATGGTTCACATATTTTATTAATTTCCTATTAATTCAGCTTCTCTTAAATCCATACATCAGGTTAAAGTTCAAACTTGGATGCCTGGGCAACACAGGCAGAACCCAAGTGCAGCAGGGGAATACAACTCCAACACATACTCTATAGTCAGATCAATGATTAGTTTCCAGCACCAAAGTATGAGAGTTTTGGAGCCAAACCCGACACCCTAGCAAGTGCATCCATTCCAACCAATAAAATACTAAATGAGATGCCAACATTGTGTTTTGTATTTGACTCACTAGTTTTTCTCTTAAGGGAAGGAAAGTGATGCCTTCTGGACAGCATTTGCATGGTTAATTGGGAGAAATAAAAACCTTCAATCCAGTCTAAAAAAGAAAAACCAGCTGAATTTCAACATAAAGTTTTAGTTTCTATTGGTTGGCATCTCATTTTTTCCCCACCAATGTTGCTTCCTCTATGCTTCCTGCCAAATTTCAACTGATGGCTGTTTTCCTCTTTTGTGATGAATTAACAACAGCATCAGTGTAGATTGTTCCACACAAACTCTGTTTACAAAGTGTCTGGTTAAAACACACCTGTTAGTTTACTTTTGTATTCTTCATGAAGGTTGAAAATGTTTGTGAGCACAGCATAGATACAGATAAATTCCTTAAAGACGAATTTTATAAGGTAGCTCTGTCTGGCTCAGATGACACCAAAACAAAATAGGCAGGAAAATCTAAATGACAAATTAATTAGAAGACAGAGTCTAAAAAACTTGGGGAGGTAAAAAAAAACCAACCCCAGACAACACAAGCATACAAGGACACAACGATACAAGCCTTTTTCTTTTTTTAAGGATACTATTGTTTTAGTGAAGGGATCCAATATATATTACAGAATGAGAACAGACAAAGCACACAGTGCTGCTCCAAACCACTGGCCAGACCTTAAGTATTGTTTTAGTCAAATGCTCAGACAGCAGAACTGAAGGCAGGCATAGGAGGTGAAGAGAAGCCAATTGTCATTTAGCAGTGAAGATACACAGAAATCATGGCAGAATGGTTTGCATTTTGCTATGATGTTGACACTTTGCCTTCCATCAACATTCAGAAAAACGCTTTTGGGATGCGGGTGCCAAGAACTTACTGTTTTTAGACAGTTAGGAAAATTTTCTTCTGTTTACCTCACGTGTACCACAACTTACACAGCAAGACTTTTTAATGGATACAATTGTGCTGGCAAATAATTTGTCCAACAGCAAGAAGCACAAAATAAAGAAACAGAAGTTATGTGCTATAACTTCAGGTATTACAAGATGAGCAGGCTCCTTCCAGAAAGTACTACAAAGAATAAAAGGAAGAGTGAAAAATTAAAAGGAAGAATGAGAAGATAATTTTTTAAAGAAAAAAAAATAATAGTAACACTGAAGTATGAGTAGAAAGCTGACAAAAATAATGCACATCAGTTAAAGCTCCATGTATTTCTCTATCTTCTATAATTATTTTTAATTCTGTGAAACACTACACTATATTTGGGTCTTGTAATTTTATTTGCAGGTTCATATCCGCATGAAGAAAAAAGTTCTTATTTGCTGAACTTAATCAGAAGCACAACTCCTGAAAGCTAATACAATGCTGAAATTTCTCTGGGACAACATATGACAACAAAAAAAATACTGGAATTTATGCAACAGTACAGCATAAGAGCCAATTACCAGCACCAGTAGACAGGTAGCTATTCTTAAAGGTTCATAGCAAGTTCCCAGAGAACACTTTGCCAAAAGAAACTTCCTAGGAAAATAATCACAGAAAAAAAATACCCTGTTTTCAAAGGATTAAGTTTTTTTAAAAGCACGTTACAGTCCTGTTCATCTTGGTGCAATAACCATGCAAAAGTCACCTGGTTGCAGAGCTATTTTTTCTATTGCTAAATCATACAAATGTCACAAAGTTGAGGACTGTGCACAAGCTGAAAACTGGATGCCTCAGTAAATATTTTTATTCAGTAGTGCCAAAACACGAGCCAAGATCCAAGCTAAAGTTCGGCCCTCCAACTTTGTCTTGACTACTTCCTACTATTATATGTGAGACTCTTTCACACAGCCTCTGAAGTAAGTGTCTGAGCTCCTGTGGGGATTGTTCAAGGAACTGAAGTAATGCTATAAACTCTCCTAAACTCTGTCAAACAAAAGATAAGGCAGAAACCTTTTCTTTTCTCACAGAGTGACATTATTCAGGGACAGGAAGCAAAAACTAGAAATATTTTTAAGGGAAAAAGATAGTCAATATATAATATAGAACAAAACTTATTTATGATGCTGGAATTTTTTTATTTCTATAGAATTAAATATATAATAAGGCATAGTTGTACGGAATTGCAATTAGTAGAAACCTTAAAAATTAGTTGTGCCTGCTATGAATGTCAACACAAAATGAAAGAAACCAACAACTCACTGAAAAAATTGCTGATTTTGTAAAAATCACTTATACGTTAATAATATTTATTGTACTCTAATAATCCATCGTTGTAAGACTTGTGCAGCTTCAGATGGTCATTTAATTAATAACTCAGCCAAAATACTCTTCCAGCCTTGCACAATTAAATAGATGAAATGATGCTTCTGGAAAGCTGACAGTCTTAAAACAAAGATGTTCAGTATCCATTTCTCACATGAGAAAACTTCTTCTGGCAACATGGCTCTTTCAGCAAAGCTTGTTATTCCTGCCTAGGTTTAATATGTTATTTGGATGTTTTATGAATTTGCTTTTTTGGTGGGAGCATTAGCTTTCCGGATTAATGAATACTGAACAGGAATGAGAAAGCACTTCATCAAATGTAATACTCACTGTTAGTCTGAATACCAAACCATTGGTCCTATGTTTTATTTCACTAAAGCAATGTATCATTTCTGCTGTGATAACAGAAGCAGTCTGCACTTCTGGAGATCAAAGCAAATTCAAAACAAGCCTGCCAAGTTGAACATATGTAATTCTATATGTAATGCTGCATACAATCCACATCCTGACTTTGACTTGCAATTAGACAAAGATCATCTTTGTGTTTTTATACAGCCTGTGCTTAGTATGGTGGTGTGCAGACCCTCGAGTCCTTACTTTAACACTACAACACTGTAACCAATACATTTTGTTTACATGATTGGTGCTGTGGTGTACAACAGGTCTGCAAATAAGCCATTCCCTCTTAAACCACATGAGAAAGTCACTGGTAAGAATTTCAGAGTAATTGCAGATTCACCTAGCTTTAAACACCAGGAAAAGTTTGAAGAATTCAATCTGTCAATACTGGACCAGTTATACATAATACTTCACAGCAGTGTTTTAAAAATTCACTCAAACATGAAATACAGCCAAAATTTTTACACCTGATAATACTCCCAGATGAGCACCTGGGCATTTATCTGATACAGGATTCAAGTCTACTCTTACTTTCCTTCAATAAAGCCTACTCCTTCATTTGTCCTTAAAATAACAAAGGAGAAAAATGGAGCATCATCTGGACAATTAGACTCATGGAGACGTTTTGCAGAGCTACATAATATATGGCTGTTTGTGTCTCTGGAGGTTAGAGATGAAATAAAAGGCACTCTGAGTACTTTACAAGTTTTAGCTCCAACTCTAAAAAATCCCACATATCTATTGCCTCTACTAGATAACTAAATACTATCAGCCATTGGGAAGAAAATAATTAATTAATTCTGTCAGAATGATTAAGTTACACTTTTTAAGGGAGAAGCAGTATCTAGGAGTTCAAAAGCATGTATCTCACACAAGGCAGAAAATGTACTGAAGCTTTCATGGTATTTCTACATGTACTGGAGGAAATCACACTCACTTGGGTGCAATAACTAGAAAGAAGTACCTATATACTATGTCAAGCCAACCAAAGCTAAGATAACAAAGAAAAATTGGCAATAAATAAAGGAATGCCACTCATATGCCATCAACTACCTAGGAGGTACAACACTTTCTGGACTATAGTGCCAATATTTTAAATTTTTTTCAGACATACAGACATGGTACAGGTAAGAGAAAAGCAAAAGATACACCCTGCACTCAAATATACTCCTGACGTCTACAAGTTAAAATAATACATGATAAATATGCGTAACAGGCTAGAACACTTGATCATTTAAATTCATATGCAGTCCTTAAAACAGCCACTTACCACTGTAAGTAAAAATGGCAACAAAAGTCAGCAGGTATGGAACTAGATACCTTCAAAAGCAAGGGGACATTTGGATGGCTTCCTTTGTTTGGAGCAATTTATTCACAGAACAGTAGATAAAAACACCCATTGGTAATGGTCAAGAAGCCAGAAGCACCAGTGAACTTTTTTAATAGCCTAATTGTTTATGAGGAAAAAATATTTAGAAAAGTAATTACTAAAGGTAAGTAGAGGACACAGGCATAGAGGTAAAAAAGTCACGTTCCAATGCACAAAAAAGATCTGCTGTACCATTAATAGCCTGAAAACTGCCTTTTTTTGGTAATCTTGCAAGAGAGATTTATCTCAAGGAATAAGAAAAATACACACACATAATGACTTTTTCTATGTCCCTACTACTACAATCACCTTACCTTTGGGATTTTACATATGAGTAAGAAAAAACCCCCAATGTAATTCAATATCATCCTCTTAAAACAGTCATAACAAAAATTGAGTCTTTCCTGAAAAGGAGCCAAGGAAAAGAAAACTGCACTGCTGGTATCTTTTGCAGCTGTTTGTATCAAATATTCCTTTCAAATAGGACTGCATAGGAATAAAACTAGACGGGTTTTAGCGGCAAAAAGGCACACAAAGAAACTTTAGAGAAAGGGTGTTGGGGATCACAAAATAAACCCTAAAACTAGGCAGTATTAGTACAGAAATATGCCTACCAATCTATGGGTTGAAAGACTTGGCCTCAAAGGCTATGTAATTACATTACAGAATCAATTTTAAAATGAATGTAACATGGTTTCTAATACACTGAAATTTTTTAATGTGGTTTATACAAAAGAACATTAACCTCAGCTATCAACAAGTAATACATTCTGAATCTTGCACAACTAATCTACAATGTGAGTAGTGCCAGAACAGAAAAGAACCACATACGTAAGTGTATCATCAGTCTAAATTGAGGATGGCCACCTTCCACATGCTCAAGGGCCCTTATATTCCCAGCCACATCTCAACGTAAAATCAATACAGCCATATTTCTATGTGGCTAATCCTGTTAGACCCAACACCTGTTCATACCCCCACCTTCTTCCCCAACAGCAAGCACGGGACTGTGCCACCCCCCAGAGGTGACCTCCTGAGCACCCAGCACTCCTGAGAGCCCATGGGCTGTCAGCACATCTTCTGTGATCTTCCTTGCTTATAACAGATTATGGCCAACTTTTATTCTGCCCTTAAAGTCAACATGAAACAGCTCCCTAGAGAGTCCTGCAACGAATGTTATCTGCAGACTGTGGTATTTTGGGGAAAGAGAAAATGAGACAAAATATACAAGTACATTTTTCTTCCTTTCCAAAAAGCTATCCTTCTGTGGCAACAGCTTCTAATGCATACGTTTCAGTCTTTCTAAAGCTAGCACCGCAACTGGAAGACAACATATAACCAAGAAGATATTCTTCCTCTAAAAATATACTCTGCCTCCTGAATACTGCCAACTTCTGGAAAAAAGACAGGAGGGTCTTAAGGTGACTACACCCAGAGTTCAGATTTCAGAGGGACTGCCTGAGTTTAGTAGGTTAGAAGAGTTCAAATTACAAAAATGACTGCTATCTAAATTACAGAGTCATAAAATCAAGGTGCAAAAAGCAGAACTAAAAGGTATTTTTCTCCATTTGACATACTCACCAAACCTGCAATGGGGGTCGGTAGTCTATTGATCTTTTTTACCAGTCCCGGCTTTATTGCATTCAGCAACCTGTTATGAGAAAGGAGTATTTATGAGTAGTAAGTCACAAAATCCAAATTATCAAAACTTTTCCCTAGCACATAAGGATTTCAGTATGGCTGGAAAGGAAAATGCTCCCCTTTCTCCCCTCCTGAAAACACATGTGTTTACCACAAGATCCATCATTGAAATGAAGAAAAACTAGGAGGAAAAAAAAATCCACAGCACAGTACCACAACAGTATTTCTTTTACACCCTAAAAGTATCTCCATCACCTCAGTCTTCACAGGCTATGGGTGAATTTTGTCACACCAGTCTGCCTCCATTGCCTAGAGGCAGGCCATACCTAGAAGGGCCTCAGAGCAGAAACCCAGAAGGCATCTGGGTATCACCATATCTTAGGAAGAACAGTCCAGCAGTTTCTGCACAGCAGTAAAGTGAGAAAGCATGCACACTTCATGGATGGCCTGTCTGTTTTCCTGCATCTGTACCTGAAATTAAATGCTACCCTTGCATATGTTGTAGAGAACAGAGATCCCCATAAAATGTAAATGTGAGAAGACAAATAAAAAAGGGAGTTCAAAAAAACTCACCTCCTCATGAAAACATCATGAGGCCAATGATACCACAGTTTAACACTGTTCAGTGTGCAAAGATTAGGAAGCCCCCGAAACAAAGTTTCCCACCACCCATGAACACACAATGAGAACTGCTGACATGGCTCATTGTTAGAATATTCCAAAAAACAATCAAGCCTCTAGAAGTGGGGAATTTTAATTATAAAACTCTGTTGCAACAAATACTGTTTCTTTACCACCCCTCCCCCAAGAGAAAACCCTTATGCTTTTTATCTAAAGGACTAAAATTCAACCAGTCCCATCCACTGGGAAGAAAATCTTCAGGTCAAGACACCCACTTCAAATTAAAGGCTTTTGAAGAGAAACAAAAATGTCCATGATAATGCAAAACTTTCTAAAATTAGAATACCCACCATGGAAGAGAAGAATCTCACTTTGTGCTGACACTATCTCTGTTCGAGAACTGACTCTTCTAGTGGGCTACTGTGGGGGTGAAAATATTAATGTTTAAGATTTGAGAGAATTCTTCTGGCTACGAATTTTATTCTAACTAAAAGAACATTACTGTCAATCAAAAACTAAATCTGTGGTTGTTTCCCACTGCCCACTTCTGAGCTACAACACAGGATGTGCCCCTCCTCTAGGCTCTTCCAATTATCCAATCTCTCCATATCATCACGTTCTTTACTGTTTGACTCCTCCTTAGGAAGTTAGCAAGCTCATTAAGGACTCCATCCCTCCACCAAGCGTGGATACTTGGCTTTGTTAACATTGAAATGATTATTTTTCCTCACCTCCTTCTTTCTTTCCCTGAAACATTGTGTAGGCTGGGTCTCTGCAATCACTTGGAGGGAACAGGGGAGCAGAGGGGGAGATACTATTCTCAATATTCTCTATGATCAGAGTTAATAAATCTTCTGTTCGACCCGTCCTAAATTGCATTTGTGTTACCGCACACTTGGAGTCCCCACATCTCCAACACCACTATAATCAGAAGTGGCAAAGAACCCAATGTGAATGACATTTTCGGGAGTTGCAGGTATTTTCTCCATCTTTTTGTGGTTAAAAACTCTATAATCCAAGCTCATACAGATTGCTGTGCTATTCCTGACTTCTGCTTAAGGTACAATCTAACACTATTATATCCTAAAAACAAATGATGAAAGAATATACTTTTATGTACAAACATTTCACTTTTCCCTCCCCAGATGCACAGAATGGCAAGAAAATAACCACACATCTTGCTTCCTATAATAATTTTATTTCACAGATGACAAACATGTATTACTTTTCACTCAAAAGGCACAAATTTTTCAGACCTGCACAGCAGCAACCCTATAAACAATTATATTCCATTTAGCTGCAGCAAAAGGCAACTTCAGTTTATTCTTTTTTCCATCAGAGCACTTCTTTCCAAATACTTAGCTCTATTGTGATTTCCATCTTCAATCTGTCTATTCTGTCTCAGGGAAAAAAAAAGGATCTATTGGCTGAAGCATCCCATTTTCTTTATTACTCAAACATGAACACATTAGGCACTACAAGCAATATTGCACGTGCAGATCAAAAGCCATAAACAGCAATAGAAAGTAAAATAAAGAGATCTTAATGCAAACCTCTAATGTCAAAACCCATTCTAAATAAATCTTCAAAATGGCTCATACAGGATTCCCTGTGAAATATAGGAGAAGGTTAAAATGGGAGGAAGGAAAGGAACAGGGAACAAACAACATTTGAGATGACTGTTTGGAGTCTGAAGAGGGAGGAAATGGGATGGGGCAAGATGGAAAAGCCTGAGGAAGAAAGGTCTCTATTATTAAAATGTTTACCTTCTGTTGGAAACATCTCTGAACAGTCTGGCACCAAAACCCCCAGGACTTGCTCACTGCAGAACGTGCCAAAAGGAGATTTCTTCCAGAGCAGACTGGCTGCTTCTAAATTATTGCCTCATCTACAGCAACAGTCCAGATGCCAAAATATCAAGTGGCTTAAGCTTGCTTGGCCACCAACCTGGCTGAAAAGCTGTACTGTTTATGCAGAGGGTCTCAATGGTCACCTTCAGTCACACAGCTACTATGTTTCTGCTTTTTGAAAAAGCCACTGAATACACCTCCTCCCACATAGGTTGATACACACAAACTAAATTTTCTGTGCCTGTTTAGACTCATGTAGAACATCTGTCTTGATGTGTAAAGTTTTATCATCTCCAGCAGGTTTCTGTTGCAATACAGGGCAAAAAAACCCCTAGGACGTGGGCAAGGCCCTCTGCTATGGCCCAGGGGAAAGAGTCACCAGGGGAGAAAGCACTTCTGAACCCAAGCCTTCCCCCGGCAGCCGCCTACAATTGCAGCCCCATGGTTTTCTCACCCTGCTAACCCTAACCAAAGGACTTGGCTGCCCTGAGCCTCCCTCCCATCCCTACCACATCTCAGGTTAAAGAGTTTGCAGGGGAGAAAACGTGCAGTGCACACCTCCCTCCAGCAGCCCCAGCCAAGCCCTACCACCACACCTGCAGCTTTAGCCTCTAGCTCCTAACCCTAGGCTCATTCTGAGGTAAAGGCACTCAGACAGGGCCCCAGTGAGCAAGTTCACAGAGAAGAAAATCTTTGCAGCCTAAACTTTCCTCTGGCCTCACTACACCGGTTCCATTTCCAGCTGTACTACAGCTATAGCTCTAGGCTTTGTCTCCCAGTCCTAGTCCTGACCATAATAGCGTGTGTTGACCCGTTAATAAGCATTTGTTGTTATTTTTCTGTACCACTCAAAAAAGAGATTTTGTAAAAAAACCCCACCAGTTACCGTTCAGAAACACTGGCAACCTGTACATGGCAGAGTACTGTCCTGCCTACTGCATTGCAGAAGCCAGAAGAGTCAGATGTCAGGCAGTCATCAACATGACTGTGACCAGAAGCAGCTATTCTGCACTTTGCCGCATAGCACATCCAGATACCTGCACTATAGCCATCTATGGACGGGGGAACAACTTCAGTATCTGTTGTCCAGCCTCATGGTTATCTCTGAAAATTTTGTAAGACATTACATACTTCCCCCAGAAAGGACAAAACAACTTCATGTTCTTCTGGAATCAAAAGTTTGATAACTTAAAAAAACATCAGAAATCCTGCTGAATGCATCAATCTAGTACATTAAATGAAATCTTTTAAAATACATTTGTACTACAGTAACACTCGAGAAAGGTATGCAGAATACAGTGGCAGGACAAGTGCTATGGGAGCAATATAGAACCCATCAGCTTCCACATCAGCTGAAACACACACACACATCGTTCAGTGCTTCACTTTGACAATATTTATTTCTATTACAAAAGTTAACCACATCACCTTTGTACCAAGTCACATGGGGCAGGCAATCAAAGTAAGCCTTGCTACCACATAAATTTAAGGCCCCATCCCCAGACCATGTTAAACAAGTTAGTTCCATCACCCATTCTAGCAGCAGGAAGACACTTGAAGGCACTTGCTCAAAAAACACACCTAGCTGATGGCACATTTAGATCCTCTGCCTCAGACATCTGATCAGTCTGGCCAGTTCAGCAATACTGATCCATCTAAGGAAGGCAATAAGGTCTCTATATCTGTCCCTACAAAACAATGTCCCTCAGTCCTCTTTTCAAAAAGAGAATGTAGGTACATTCCCAAAGTTTGACCTTTTTGGTAGCTGGAGTCTGGTGAGCAGCAGACATTTTGGAGATGACTGGCAAAACACTTTTAGGGGCAACTTTCTAAAACTTTAGCTTTCAGTCAAGTTGTTTCTCACAGAAAACATTCTGGAGTATTAGGAGCTACTTATGCAAGAAGTTAAATGACATGGGGAAGAAAAAGAAAGAACACAAAAATAGAGACTGTAATAGTTCTCCTATTGAGGCTTTCTGATACCTGATGTGACCAGTGTTTCTCTGATGTGACCAGAAGAAAGATACGATAACAAAATCTCAAGGGAATTTTTAACAGTAAAAGGAGTGAATGCATGACAAAAAGAAATACAGATAAAAGATTTAAAACAAAATATGATGAGGGCAAAACCCTCCAATAATCCCACCAAACACCCATAACCCGAAACAGGATAAAACCTCTTCAGGCTCCATCCACAAAACCTGAGTCTCTATGACTGACCTATCCTCCAGACCCTTCAGGCTCTCCAATGGGATTTCTGCCCACCACCCCTGGCATTTATGCACCTGTCCTGAGTCAACAATCCTCTGTTCTCCACTTCTCAAAGTCCTCACAGTCCAACATCCACACACCCAGCCTCCCTTTCCCCTGCGCCAGCTACTGGCTTGGACTTCTGTAGTTAGCTGTTAGATGAAGCACAGTAAGACAGTGCATAGAAGCTGAAACCTTAGAGCTGCCTTACCTTATGGAAACGAAAGGGCAGGATGGAAGTGGAAAGCTGCTCCATCCCCACTCTTATAGGGAGAAGCTAGGTCATTTCCTTCCCCCGATAAAAAAACAGCTCTGATAGGTATGGGGGAAGAATCAATTGCTCTATTCGGTGCTGTCCCCAAGGCTTTGCATTCCAGGAGATACGGTATCTCCACAGCCGGACAGACAAGCTGAAATCAGTACTAGCCACTGTGTGACTAACCTATTACACCTTCCTGGGGTTGTTTATCACCAGTTAAGAATTTGAAAAACTTCTGCCAGGAAAAGAAGGCGTTTCAGGCAACAGCTGATAAAAGATCTAATGAAAAGCACCAAGACAACTGCCCATGAAATTCTTGCAAGAAAGCGTCAGTTAAGAAAATATTCAGAGGATGGCTGCCAAAACCCAGCCTCCAGAAAGACCTTGTTTCTAAGAGGAAATGGAAGAGAAGCACTTGCAGAGAATAAGCTTCAGAAACTGAAAATAAAAAAAAAAAGGCTGAAGTGATGTGTGTTCACAGATCAATCCAGGCTGGTGGGATAGGCATCCAACAGAGCTCTTCGCTCAAATAACAGATCATATTCCTAAAAAGAAAAGCTGACTAATGACCTGATCTTAAAGTAAAAGGTCATTTCATATTTAAGAGTTCAGGAAATTCTACCCACAGTAAACCTTCACAGAGACATTTCTCTTTTCAAATTAAGATTTACAGATTTACATTCTAACAAGCAGCCTTTCAGCATCTGATAATTATCAGCCCAGACAGCTTCAGTATCCATACATCTTAAACTCATGCTCTAGTAGCAGCTCCAAAATGCCCCCAAATAGGAGAGAAAAATCCACTTTTAGTCTTAAAGATGAACAAGTTGCATTGAAACAGAAGACAACAAAATATCAAAATATTTTGTTGCAATGAAAGTAGTAAAAAGGTTTCAAAATATAGAGATGTTCCTGAGGTCACAAAAATATTTTTGGAAAAACATTCTTGAGTGATTGCTAATGATGCCCCTGACATTATTTATTTAGGATCAGATGAACAAGGTACTTTTTTAACAAGCAGGACAGAACTGACTTTGTCCTATAAAGGACTTGCAGTCCAGTCTGATAAGTAAAACATGAATAAAGGATGATGCAAATGTGTAGGACTGAGAAAACAAGTACAAAAAACACAGGATAGCATAGGTCTTGCTCTGCCAAAGACTAAAAATACGAATAAGATAGAGGCCTGGCAAAACAGCTCAAGAAAAGCAACTGGGAAGATTGTGTAAATGCCTTCACAAGCTATTTATACAGAACCTACCTCTACAACAACTGACATGAAGAACATCCCATGCACCTGTAGATTTACAATTCACACAGTTTTACAATGAGTAGCAATGGCCATGGATAATTGCCCAAAAGATGTATCCAATATAATTTGTTAAACATACACTCTTGGAATGCTGAAACCTCTCACAGGATTACCTTACTTAGCACTTGAGCAACACTCCGTTTGAATGGGTCAGTGTTCCACAGTCTCCTGCCCTGTCAGTCACCAAGCTCCACCGAAAAAACCTCTACTATTTAGTCTGCTGAGATGCATATTTTTTTTTTTAACATAAATACAAAGGTAGGTCATTCTGGGTGTACCCAAGGTATGCCCCTCAGTGGCTATTCTCCTCTTCCCATGCACACAGCTAAGCATTACAGTTGACCCCTCACCTAAACTGTACTAATAAATAGCTCTTCTTTATAATACAGCAATAAAACTTAAAGATTGAAAACTCTGAATTCACATAGAACTGTTTCAAATGTCCTCACATGAACCTAAGTCTTGATGCTTAATGAGCTTCGGGGCCCTTCTCTCTAAACTGGAGACATGCCAAATCCACGATGCTGATAATGTTTTGGCTTCACAACGCAGAGCCTGGAAACCACAGGAGAACAGGAATCCCTTCTCACCTCAAGGCATGGGTCACATTCAAAACTTCAAGTATGCCTATGAAGCTCAAATACCTTCTTAGTTTCCAGGAACAGGAAATCCAAGCAAAAGCCTAATAAAGCATGAGGGCCGGGCATCCACTAATTCCTCCACTGAGGTATCTGGCAAGACAGGAGTCTCTGCACTGTACACTACAGAGCCCAGCGCTGAACTGATGCCAGGTCTATACCACTGACAGACAAGCAGAATAAGGTATCTGCAAAATCCTACTATCTACAAAGATGACTGCGTATTTGTTTTCCCCTAGCAGGTCTCCGTAAGTGACATGCCAATTCTACATAAGTGACAATAACTTGCAAGAAGTTGATTTTTGAACAGCCAAACAACTGAAACACCATATATACAGTGAAGGCTGATCTCCATACCTAATGGTACCACTGACACAGAAGACAAAGTTTTACTATTCCATAGCATTAGACTTGCACATTGCATTACTGATCTGGCACATATCCAGCCCTTGCTGAAAACAGCATTCATGTCGGCCCAAAGCTTGGTCAGATGCTCTACAATAATGATGCAAGCCCAAAGAAACTCTGCTCTCTGAGAAAAAGCAGCTCATTCATCAGCAGTGACATGAAGAACACAAGCTAAGGAGATTTCTTATTTATAGAAGAAAATTATTCTCCTGATGGAGTAAATCATAAATTCCATTGAGTAATTCTTGATCACAGTCACTTTCAGCTCACTCAGATTTACAGTCATACTTCTATTTTTCTTTAAATACTATTAAAATAATCTATGTGCATGACTAACTTCTTACTTTTTTTTTATTTACAAGTAAAACCTAAAAACTTTTTAAGAGCATATATTCCTAACATGCACAGATGAAGGGAACTGCCTTTCCTAGATATTGTCCTACATGAGAAAAGTGTAAAACCTTTTCCTTAATTCACTGTACATTACTTAAAAGCAATAAAATACTTTGTATCTGTTCCTTTAAAAAAAACAACAAAAAAGTTAAAGAATCCTGTTTTCAAACAATAATCACAATTTCTACATATCTTACTAAGCTACATAACACCATGTGCTAATGTACAAAACAAGTGTCTCTAAGAAACAAAGAAAAGTTTAGGAAAGTGTTCATAAGTTGGTATCCAGAACTGTATATGCAAGTGACATCCATCTTTCACCACGTACAGTTATTCCTCTTTCACTTTTGTATGTTTATGCCATGACTTCTCAAGGTATGCTGCTAAATATTTATTAGAACTTTTATGCTTGAGAAAAAGCAAAGATTTATTATGCCTGCATCTACTGCTATAAATTGATTTACATACATAAAAAACAAACACACAGCTAACCCATTCTGCATACAGAACATAAGGGATTACATGCAATCATGATGCTGTTGGACTCTACTGCAAAGCCAAATCATTTCTGCTGATATCGAAATCTGGATTCAGTTTGAGTTGACTGTTTCAGGTCCTTTGTCCAGGATCCATGTCTCAATTGTCATTGTTACTCTTCTTTATGGTTTGGTCCTATTCCTGACATTAGAATCTCATTACCATTAACACAAACTTTCAGGGTAGCTGGACTCCTAGTACTGTTTGATTCCAGAGAAAGCTTGAGAGAAAATATGATCCCAGTTGCATGTCAGAAATGCTTACCGATTTATTGGATATATATCACCCTTGGATAGTCATACCAAGCAAGAAAATAACTTCGATTTTCCAGGCCTCACATCCCCACAGACACCTCTCAACTGTTGAATGCCCAATGTGAAAGACAGAACCCTGCAGCAGCAGAGCTGGGCAAGGGGAGGTGGACGGCATGGAGAATAGAAAGAAACTGCTCACCTTAAAAACACACTCACAAGAATATTAGAGCAGTAGTAACAGGGCAAGGTTGCAGGAAGACATATGCATTTCTGTATTCCTGTAGTAATTTTTAAATTTATTAATAGCAATTGTTGCATGGTTTGAAATAAAAGCAACTTCAACTTCCTTATCTGCTGTTTCCGTGGGGCAGGCAGATTGAGACAGCATATACTTTTTCTTTTGCAATCAACCTTCATTCAGATGCCTGAATCTGTAGAATAGGAACACCTAAGCATTGCAACAACCACTTCTAATTTATTCCTGATTAATCCTCTAGCTTCTTATGACATCTGGGTCAAACCTAAATGTTAAAGCTATGTAACAAGGAAAAAAAAAAAAAAAAAAAAAGAACGTGCTGGAGTGGAAATTGTGGGGATTTCTAGTTATATTTCCTGCTATTGGTATTATATTCCTGCCTCATATCGATTTCCACCCATGCAGAAGTGTAGCCAGGAAACTCCTCAGTCTTTGCATATGACAATTCAATACACAAAGCAAGAACAGAGCAAGAATTGCTTTTGCCTAGCTATGATGTCCCTTGCTGAAATCACCATCTGCACTGATGTGAGATAGCTATGCCAAAAAGCCATGAACTCATTTCAGACAAACAGAAGTCATAGTCACTGCCTTCTCAGCACAGCTGGGTGAACAATTAGAGCCGGCACCATCAGGGCAACTGCACAAGGGGGCTTTCAAATGCCCAGAAAGAAGGAAGGGCTTGTGCTACTTGCATCTGTCAGCTTGCTGCTTCATGGCATCCTGCATTGTTTAAATATGCTCCTCAGCTCCCGAGCTGAGCGCAGCAAGCTATACAAGCCAAACTTGAAGGCCAGACTGGTAGCTCTTTGATTAATGCTCTGTAGCCTATAGAGTTTTATCCACTAAGCACAGCTGCCAGGAATGGGATGCAATACACACAGTCTCTCAGATTAGAGGTTGAGGAGAAAGGCTCCTTCAGACTGGTTTGCAGTGACCCACAGGTGGTAAGCAAGGACAAGCAATTTGCTCGACATCACAGAGCAATTTAGTTGTACAACCAAGTGGTGTGCCTTGACCAGCCTATTACTGGAGCTCATAGCCTCTTAAAAATACCTATTTCTGCATTTCATTAGCAAAACATTAGTTAAGCTTCCCATCTTAAAGATTTACAGCATTTAAATCAGACTACCTTCGCTTACTTGCAGATAAGATTACAATCTAATCTCAAAATACACGTCCCTTACTTTTCATGCAACACAATTCAACCTTAACATTTAAAGAACACTGTGAAGTGATTCAGCACACAGCACTTCCCTTGAACACACAGAGAGATGTTGCGCAAGAGGCAACCCTTAAATACAAAGAGGTAAACTACATGCTCCTTCCGAGTTACACAACTTTTGATCAACAATAACAACTATTTCCCTCCTCCCAAAGCCACTCCTCAGCAAAGACATGCAACTACAATCAAACCAGACCATATCATTTCCTTTACGTTTTTTTCCCCTTTAACAGCTAAAGTTCAAACTGTCTGATTAATGACACCAGTGAGTCACCAGAATTTACAAAAGTAGGTTTCAAAGCCATCGTACCTAGAACTGAGTTACAGGATACTAGCTCAATTCTATTGCTGAGAACAGTTCCCAAGTTCCAGCACCTTTCATAGTATAAAACTTAACCAATAGCTGCAATGGTCCAGCTAAACATCTCCAGAGATCTCATTTATAATTTTCAATACACATTCAGTTCTGCACAAGTTTCATCCTTCTGGTGTGCAAAGATGGCTTTTACCAACTTTCAGTGACAACCCTGCACGCCCAGGGAAAGAAATCGGTCTACTCAGGTAATTCAGATCAGCAGATTTTCCCGAACTCCTGACAACCTGCGTGGGATTTTCAAAGAACTAGAGGTATTAGGGTACAATTCCAAATTCCTCTTAAAAGTCACCAGATTGCATCTAAGCCCACAACATGGTTTTGGAAGACTCTGCTTTAAAACTAGCTATTAAAAACTCAGAGAGAAGCATGCAAAAGTTAACTTGCATCTCTTGTCCAAAAATTACAAAACACATCATTCGAATACACCTTTAGGTAAAATTTAGAGGATGCCTAACCCTTCCAGAAACTATAAAAGCAGCTGAGTATTGATGGTATTCAGATGGCTAACTCTTGACAGTGCTCAGACCTGGAGTTTGTCCAAAACACCTCACTGTAGCAGAGAAGTCCACAGGCAGGTGTGGAACACCATTTGCCAATCTGTGGTTAACATCTTTAAACAAAAGGAAACCAAAAAGCAAACATCATTTTTACTTTACATAACTAAGGAGCTGGGGTGGAGTGAGGGAAGTACTTTGCAAAACCCATTTTCTTCAAGCCACATTTCAGTCCTCAGCATAACAATAGTTTTGGCACTGAAATGACGCTGCCGTGAAATACCAGTGTGCACAATGTCAAAACTTGCAAAAGGAAACCAATAACTGGACATACTGCCGAAAATTCATTTCAGCTTTACTCAATATTGTATCCAAGGCTGAGAACTGTAAGTGTTACTTACTCACACAGAAGAATGCCGTTTTCTAATCCAGAACGAAAATCCTTCTCACCAAAACTTCTGCCTGTCACTTGCTGCAAAAGAGTACGGGGAAACAGAAGAGTGACATCTATTAGAAGGTGAACTTTACAAGAACAATTTATAACATTCAGTTAAAGCATCTGCTGCATAGGAAACATCTGAGCTTTACAGGCCTTGCCAAAGGACTAAGTTGTGTCCATCAACTAGCTTCCTCCTCCCTATCTCATTGAGCTATGTAACACACAGGACAAAGTATTGCTCAGGCCAGTGCAATTACAGATTATACCAGAGCTGTTTTCTAGAAGTAAAAAACAACTATAAGCAAAACTATAGTGCAATCTTCAGAATATTTTTAAAATTTTATTCTACAGCATTTTGAATTTTACAACTATTGTGTTAAGACAAACTATATATTTTTATTGCTTTTTTTGCACCCCTTAATAAAATCTGGGCTTGAACTTTTGGCCTTTAACCTATTACCTTTATAGAATAAGCGAAGGCAACTGGAAGTGCTTGCTTGAGTTGCAGCCCTTCAGACACACGCCACAGTAGTCCTGGTCATATTAAATGACATTTCACATCATGAAGTCAACTGTGAGTGTGAATACAAAGTCAGTAGAAGCTAAGGTTTAGGCACCTACTCCCAGCCCGCAGCCTCTCAAGGATGCTTAGACCAGGAGGTACATTCTGCATTACAAGCTCTTAAACCAGTCTGCACTGCTTAGGGATGGACCATCTAGGAACCGTCTAGGAATCCCAGTCTCGCCTGAGGGTGTCAATGCTACAAGCATGACTGAACCCCCATTTATGACTCAGTATCATGTTGACAATGGCTTGCCATTCATCCTCAAATCATTCTCAACAGATGACGTGTTCAGTTACAAGTAAGGAATATTTTTTATTACCACCAACAAATATATAAAAATAGTTGCTATGTTTAGAAAGCACTGAACAGAAACAAAACAAAGCAAAAAAAGTCTGCCTAGTTTTTAATTGTCCTCCAGGAGGTCTTCTCCTCACCCAGCCAAAACATTTACCGGATGCTTATGGAGTTCTCATGGCTCACATCCAATCTTTCACAGCAAGACCCTTGCTCTGGGCGTTGCTTCCACCATAGAGAACAGTGACTTGGGGACACATCTGCCCTTATGTCCCCATTTTCTACTTGCTGTTCCATTCAGATAGAAGACCCTTTCCCTCCCAGTTTCCTGCCATAAAGACAGCAATTTATAAAAACTGACAAGTTTGGCACTTTCCCACGGGATTAGCAAATGCACCAGCTTCACAAATACTGGTTATAGCTATGCACTGTGTTAGAAAACGTAACTTTTTTTTTAATAGAAGCACAAATGCAAAGCCTAAAATTTAATCCGCCACTTAATTGTAAATCTATTGGTTTTTTTCAATGTGAAGAAACTTCTCCCAGCAAACTGGTATAACAGTGTGCAAACTTTAATCCCCTACACTCTGCAAAGTGTATCATAAAGACATCAGCTGACAATCATATTTTATGGAAATGCACAAAGTAGAACAAAGCACTATGTTGCCCTCATACCTCAGAAGAAAACAGATGCAATTTACCAGTAATACATGACCTCTAATAATTTAAACTATCTCTAATCATAGTAAATCATCTCTAATCTTGATCTGCTGGGACAGAGGAAAATCATGACAATAAAACCATTAGCATTTGGGATGAAGAATAGATGGAGCACATCAAAACTGACTTTTATGTCATCCACAGAATAAAGTACAGCACAGAAAGGAGTAGGTAGAGCTGTTTCATAACAGCCTGACTCATAGTGGTTTTTTCATCTATACAGACACAAGACAAAACAAAACAAAAAAATAGTGATCTTATTTCACTCCTTAACATCAAACCTTCCTGCTACAGAAGTCAACCTTTTATGTGTTTGTTGAGCACCCTCATTGAGTAGGGAGCAGTACTGAAACTCTTAACACAAATCAGGTAAGAATCCACCTGCCAAAAGCTGTCACCTGAGTACTGCTGTCACTACTGCTGAGGTTGGAAGGTTTCACACACAATTTCTAGTTGCACAAATACAATCATAAAATGCTGCAAATGCACAGCTGGAATAACAATTCAACAGAAACTGACAGCAGGTGAGGAAAGACAGGAAGGTCCAGGAACAGTGCATGTCTCTGAAAAGGAACTGGAAATAAATGAGGCATGCAAAGATTTCTGCGTGTTCTAGATGATCTAGCTGCAGAGGGGTAACATTAATCAGCTACAAGTCGTCTGATTTAGCCAATTAAAATGTAATGACAGTTCAACAGAGAAAGGCTAGAAACTAAAAATAAGCATGCAAATGACATTATAAATGACAAAGATAACCCAAAAGAGGACTGAGAGGAGCAAGAAGCTGGGTCCATCTGGTCCAGAGTAAAAGAGAGCTCAGTTCCTTGGTGTATGCACAAAGGTACACACATGTGTGCGCACACACCTCTGCCATGCTGTCTGCAGAAGGCCTCTTTGGGCCATACCCTGAGGAACACCTGCAGCAGGTCCCAGGCCAGCCTCCTAACTGCCTCACATAGCCTCTGCTCAGTGCCCTGACAGCAGGAGGAGTGAGGATTTGAAGGGACTGCAAGAAAAAGGATTGGCACTCTCACATTTGCAGAGTCTGTACTAAATTTTGCCCAGATCTGTGTAAAAAGGAAGGTATGTGCATTAGCCATGGTATCACAAAACTGTCGCACGTGTCACAGGGCCGTGTTCACTGGTCTGGTTCCTACAAGCTTATTTTCTTCCATCTCTGGAAAAAAAGCCTCCCGTTTGACTGCTGGATGAAATCCCCAGGACACAGGTACAGACCAGCACCCTTGGGCAGTACAGGAGGGAGCGGGATAGATGGAAGAGTTCCTTGTTCACTTCTGCAATGCCAGTACACTGTAATTCTCTGCAGTGCAAGGGTACAAAAGTTAGAACGAAGCACCTTAAAGGCAAAACACATGCTGTATCCTGCTAACAATTACCAAAAAAAAAAAAAAAAAAAAGCCTGCCACTTCTTTAATAAGCTCTACAAAGCTGAGAGGAAAAGAGCCGCCTTTCCGTATCATACTGCAACTTAAAAAATAGAGAACAGAAGCAAAACAATATAATTTATTGTTGTGCTTCATTTATCTGAGGAGGAGTTGGTTTTATCCATCATCTGGATGGTATTTTCTTTTCTGTATAAAGCTGCAAGCGCCTTCAACCAGGACATTTATTTGACTGCTGGATGCATTTCTCAGTTTCACTGACACTTAACAACCCAGAAAACAAACCTAGAATTAATAATAAAAGTTTTTCCAAGAGGAGTATCACAAGACTAAACCACAGCACACTGACTCTCTATAACAAGCTTATGGCAACAACTTTAATATATATTTTACACACAGTAACACTTCTTATATACAGTATTGTTGCTGATTAACTCCTTTGTTCTTTGCAGTTACACATGCCACTAAATTTATGTCATCAAGGATGGCTGTCATTCATCCACTAACCAGTGCCATATTACACAACTGTTTTCACTAAGCTTCAGTTCACATTGTTTTCCTTGCATTTTGTATTGCTGCTGGTGCTTCCCGAGATGGAGCTTGCAAAGCCTCTGGTGTCAAAACAGCTTAAGGGCACGAAAAAGAAAAGGTGACAAATTAGTGAGTAGATGCTGGCCTCAGGCGAAATTTATCTTGGCCAACAAGATGTAAGTAGTTGAATAAACACTAAGTCATCAGGGACAACATTTTGGAAATGGTTAGCTTCGTTTTCCATGTGCACATCTGAAAATACCACGTAAAGCAGTGAAAATACAGACACAGCAGAGAGAGGTCTTTGTAACTCATTACACATTTTAGAGAGCTTGTGAAGCATGACAGCAAGGAAAGAAAGATTTTGAGGAAGTTTGGTAGGCTGTTCATTTCTTTGTGCACGGGTACACTGCATTTCAATTTTGTACTACCACTAGTTTCCCCTATATAATTTTTTACTTAAATGAAAAAAGCTCACCCTCCTATCTAACTAGAAAACATACTGCTTTTACTTCAGGGAGATGTGAAAGTAATGGTAATAATCACATATATGTAAACAGAAAGCACTGGATCATATAAGCAGCAGGGAATACAAACCACCAAAAGAAGCATGACAGTTTTTAGGGCCTCGGGATCTGGCGCCTCTAGAGTAGTGAATTCCTACTTTGACACTTCTGACATATCATTTGAGCTAATAACATGAATATGCAAGTTAAACTGCATTTTCATGTAGCATAGACAGGAGATTTCTGAACTAAACAACGCTGACCAATTTAAAGCCAGCTTTATGTTTGCAGACTAGAATTGTACAACATTGCGATGGCAGCACGATGGGACTTGGAGACCCTTCACTGGCTCCTGGTTCTGCCTGTACATGCACTCACTGCTTTGCTCTGTCAGCAAAAGGGGGCAGAACACATCATCTATATATGAGCTCCCGCTCTCTAGTCCACAGCAGAGGGATTTAGATCATTAAAATTACAGCACTATATAAGCCAGTCCTAAACAGCTTTATTACAAATATTAGGAAGCTAGTTGATTTAGCATGTACAAACTTGAAGACTGCATGAATGGAGCTTCCCAAGAGCAACAAACACTGGTCTAGGTCTACCTATCTTCCTGAAAAGCTGAATGATGACAAGCACTCTGCACAACTGTGGTGCTTATCAAGACACTACAATATTGAGGTAATTTACCACTAAATTCAATAAAAGGGTGAACAATTTAAGTATCTTTATTCTTCTGTATTTCTACTCTCAAGGACAAAACCAGCATGAGCTCAGAATGAATAAAGTAGCCAGCAACAAACCACCTGAAATTCTGTGGTACAGAACTTGAAAATTTAAAAGGATGCACGGGAGGAAGGGGAGAGATTTCACACTTGGGTAGCAAGATTAACCTGCAAAGAAAGCACTTAATGTTATTTAATTTTAGATCTTCCACTTTCTGGTCACTTAAGTTTAACTGCAATTTGCAAAGTTAACTGAGCATGCTGAAATCCCCTTTGTTCTTTTCCTCTGGCTAGTCACCCTCACACTGTTCTGTGAAGAGCCAGGGAGCTGACTTCCTCTTTTTCACACTTCATAGGAACTCAGTCTTTTTTCTAGCAACAACAGAATAAAATAGTGGATAGCACATTCTCCTCTATTTGACATAAATTTCCATCTGACACACTGTCACTTGGGTGTCAAAACATATCATGGGAGAACCATACCCTCTGACACAAACATATTCCACACACCTTTGGTGGACCCAATTTTAAGTCCTCACCAAATGAATGATTTCTTTGCTACAGGATGCCAACGAGTGAATTCTCATTTCCATGAAGGGAGAGACAACTAAAAAGTCACAACAGCTGTTTTTTTCCATAGTTTAGTGAGGAAGTGATCCTATGGATGGACAAGTGAATTTATATTTAATGCATAGATTAAAAGAACAGTTTCAGTCAGTACTCCATTTAGGAAACATGACCAAAAGAACACAGAAAGAAGAGTAAAACAAATGCACCGGACACGAACTTCCACACCAGGCCTCCACCATCCCTATTCTTCCTATTAAAACAGAATTTACGAAGATGAAGACAAAAGAGCTCCATTGACACTCAAGACAAACCCCAAGCCACCTCTGAACTGCTACAGAGCAGCACTGCTCTGTTGACCCAGGCTTTGAGTTTCAGGCCTTTGACAACACCCCTTCAGCACTTGCATACAGACCAGCAGAGAGATCAGCCTCTGAGCATCTGCACTACAACTCTGCCTCCTGAAAGGCAAAGACATGATGGGAGAAGACAACTGCAAGCAAATGAGGCTTATTGCTGCTGATAAAGCACAGGCATCACTATATTCCTCCTTTTTCCATTAACATACCGCCGCCATCAGCAACTATTACCTATCTAAGGCTTTAAAGCTAAGTCTGGGAAGGTTTTGTCCTTACTAATCCTGCCCGTCACCAGACCTTTCCACACTGAAATTCTGCATTGCTAACAGTAGTATTATACACGCAAGGGTTGCCATACGTTGTTTGGATTTATGATCTTGCAGAGCCACGCGCATTTCTGCCAGGACATCTGGTAGTATAATCCTGCTTGGCTGGCAAGCTGCTAAGGAACATAAAAATTTCATGATAGAGTAAAATCATCCTCCTTTTTCATCTCCCCTCCCTAATGCTGTTTTCATACATTCCCAGGTGCACTGCCAAACACTGCAGCCCTTCCCCTTGGGGGGCGGCGCAGCAGAAAATGTTTCATTCGAGATTGAACATTTTGTGGAGAAAGAGAAAAAAGAGCAGCAAGAGAGAACTTAAAAGTGACTTCTGTCAGACTTCTCCTGGCTGCAGCGCAAACCCTGCAAGCCTCACCTAGCAGCAGGTCATTTGTTACATCAAATTTGTATTTAACAGTCAGTAAATTGGTATTGCATCATTGTTTTATGGGTAACCAACCTCCTATCTGTACTTCAAGCAGTATTATCAAAATTAGATACCAGATGACAAACATGACAGAACACTCTAAGATACCTGGTTTTAATCAGTCCTTCAAATTAGGGTTCTTTTTATTGCTAAACCAAAAATATAATAAAAATAAATAAATATGAGAAAAACTTATTTCCTGTACTGTAGAATCCATCATCTTTTTGTTAATTTTAATGTGAATTAAAGAAGGGGGGGGGTTGTAGGCTCCGGCCATAGATTTATCAGTCGAGTGTTCATCCTTCTTCTTGACTGGGGAGGAGAAGGAATGAAGCAACATTTCAGGGAAATAACTTGTATTTGATGGAAGCTACACCTTACCATAATGATACATTCTTTAGTTCTGTTCTCTTTCCAGTAAAAACAAGACCCCATGCAGGTGATCAGAGGAGCAGAGATCAGGATTAGTACGCACAATGTGGAGCCAACCAGTACAACAGAAGGCAAGAGCACAGAATGCACCTCCTCAATCCAAAGCCCTCGTTCAATCTAGTCCTGGCTGCCTGGACAGCCTGGCCTCACTCCTCTACACCCTCTGAAGAAAGCTTTTACCCCTTTTACTAGTGCATAACCTATCCCAGTTCAGGGTGAACCAGTACTTAATGGTAGTACCTGCACCTTTGAAGGGAAGAGGAACAGATGACTAATAATTACTAGCTATCATGAACACCTTTTCCCAAGGTCTTATTTTCTTACCCAGCCTGGCTAAACAAACAGTCTGCTCATTGAAAAATGAAAGGCTGATTAAAGTTGTTATGAATTTTCCAACCTCTTTAGTGCGATCCCCTGGGGCTTGCCATGGGCAGACAAGCACCTGCACTGCCTTCTATTGTCCCTCTTTAGTTGCACACAGCGAACTGCTCCGAAAAGCAGTAACTATTGATTTAGCCCTTATTATTTCCCTAACATGATGATTCTTGAAGCTGAAATCAGTGCTGATGGAGACAGAGAGATAACTCAAGCTCTGGCTCTGAACTCAGAGTAGGTGTCAGACCAATACATGTCAGCTTCACATTTTATCACCAAGCCAAAATGCTTTCAGCAAGAGCCACGAGAAATTTTTTTCTTTGTCTCAGGTTGATTACACTAGTAACTATCCAGCAAAACAGGAAATTGAGTTTCTGGCCATCTCTAAAAGACCAAAGAATTAGAATAGACATTGTTTTATCCCTTAATGCCTTTTTCTAGTTGTAGAATCCCATGGTCTTAAAAAACTGCTCATCCAAAATATATGCTACATTGCATCATCTACATGTTGCAACTGAAGCCTCTGCTAATAAAACCCTCTATATTCTCTCGTCCAGCTTTAGAAAGTTTAGACAGTCCTGAATCAGAAGTGTTTAAAACTCTGTCAACTAATTACAGCTGCAGAGGCATAGCAACACACAGGCAGCAGAGTCCTCATTGAGCCCAATGTCTTGTGTCACCCTCAAAGCAATGAAGAGACCAACAGCTCTGTAGGAGATGATGGGATCACTGCAGTATCTAGATTTGTTAATCCCCACTTCACACTTCTCTAACCTATTTCACATCATCGTTGCATTTGTGTTTTACAAGACCACTGCACTGCTACTTCTTGGAAGAGCAAATTTTTGACACCAGCACATTGCTTTTTCCTAGGAATGTGCATCTTGGCAGACAACTTCAAAACTGCAGACATTTAAAGCTGGATAGAGACAGGGATACAATCATAAAAGAACCTGCAAGTTAGAGGCACCCAATACTAGAAGCACTTCAGCTTGTCATTACCCACTGTCAACAGATATTACCAAAGCTCAGTAATTACTGAGCTTCTGCAATGAAAAGTGTCTGTTAGGAGACACCAGCTTCCCTTTTTGAAGAAATTAGGTGTTCACTTGAGCAGATCATTACCAAATTTAACCAGCCATTTAAAGGTGACAATGTCTTTAGGTCTCAGTGGAGCCTCTGAAATGCCAATGATGAGCATCACTAGGCACCAGTCTACCTTGAAGATTTTAAATTTAATGTCATCAAGTCATATCAAGACAAGTCCATATGTAAAGTGTCCCATTTACAGTCTGTACAATTTAAATATATATATTTAAAAAGCACAGCTCAACAAGACATTTTAGGACCTGGTTCTCCAGACAATAAGCCTGGAAGCCCAGAGCAAGCAAAGCAGGAAACCGTCTATGGGGAGTCAGTCACTTCATACAGACACTGCTGAAAAACATAATTCTATCTACTGTCAATATAACTCTGCAAAACTTTGCTCCTTTCAAATAAAAGGGAAAGAGGAAAAAAAACCCCACAACACTTCTGAGAACAATATCTAAACTCCTTGGATGTTTCCTCTGAACTCTGGATCATCACTTGGCACGTTCTCCAGCAAGAACAGTTGCGTGCCGCAGCTTAGCAGTCAGTTGCAAACAAACCACAGAACTACCAGCTTCTAAACAGAAAAAAATGTGCATTTCAAAAATCACAGAATCAAGAAAAATGATCCACTTTCCTGCAGAAAGTAGGCTAACTTAAATTCAGTCATACACTTTTGAGGCCTTCATTAATAACTCTTTCGAAGTAGAATCTATTATGCTCCTGCCTCTATAGATATAGAGTTAGGGAAAAGCATTCACACTCTGAATGCTTTTCCAGATAAGTCAGTTTTTAAGCACCATTTGGTCACCAAACAAGGTTGGAGCTATATTCATAGTGCTGTCAGGGAGCAGCACAGGCCGTCTGCTCCCTAAGGGCAGGTGAGCCAGGAGATAAGGCTGGCTGTGTCCTCACAGATGGGACAGTGGCACATAGGACACAAACTGGCAGGTAAAGCCAGGGATTCGTAACAAGGTCCATCCATGGCATCAGATGTGGCAAAGTGATAAACTGGGTCCAGGGTCTGTACAGGGAGCCCACTCAGGAGCAAAAGGAGATAGCATCAGAGACAGGACTAGAAAAAAGATTACAATGTGGGTCCAAAGTTCATTCAGGAGCCAGGACCAAAGACAAGGAACAGACACAACCTGCAACATATGCACATGGGGTCTACCCAGGAGACAAGGTACCTACAGAAGTATATTGCACGCCAACAGCAACAGCTCCAGAAGCACCAGCTCTGAAGCCATGACAAAACCAAACAAGCAGCAAAAAACAGAACGAGCAACCAGAAGGGTCATTTGGGAAATGCCATCTCTCCTGCCAGGTACTCCAGACCTCCAGATTCCAACAGAAACGGCAATATTCCTCCAATCCACAACAATTACTGATTCTCATGACACTCCGATTCATTTTACCCATCTTATGGCAATAGAAAAAACCTTTTCTTCTCCCCTCACATCTTGCATGAAAACTGGAGAGGGTAACACATCCACAAAGAGAATGCTGCCACCCGGGAAGAAACAAAAACAGAAAAGAAACAGGAAGGCATGTTGAAACAGAACAACTGTTTCTTTCTAAGTTATGACAACATTACAAGCAGAATAGAAAGCTTCCCACAGCCTCTACTGGAGTAAACTGTTTTTCTGTCCTCCCCTACTCTGCTCCATGCCTCCTATGTCCCAAGCCCTGAAAGGAGAGACAATAGGCCTGCAGGAGGAAGTAGTGGCTGCCATTAACAGTCCAGACAAGAGAAACATAAGAATAGCTAGAGTAACTGATGTTTTGGAGCTAGGGGACATGATAAGGTGGTAGATTTGACTGTCTTTAAAGAAAGTACTTCTGCAAGATTTCAAATCACAGCCTACTCTTGAAAATGCACTTGCAAGAACAGCCATGAGCTTTAACAAAACTAAGAACCTCTTATTTTTTTTTTTTTTGCCCCTTCTGCACTATTTACTTCTCTCCCCTCCTGCTCCCAGCCTCCCAAAAATCACATTTTTCCCCAATTAGAGAGTGTTTAGACTTATCTTTCAGCCGATTGCTCCCACAGGAGCTAGTGATCTTGCAGCGCATAATGAGTATTAGAACTGAAAGCCATTTTTCATTCATCCTATTTAGTTGGAATAGGCCTGTTACATGTAGGTACCAATAGAGTTTTCTGAAAAATGGAATTCATAAATCAGTATTGTTGTCCCCTGCAATGATAAACACACCACTTACAGATCCAGAGCATCAAATCAAGTCCTATTTACAAGGTTGCCCGAGACAGAAAACGGCAATGTTACACAGGGTGGGTTGCTGCTATTTTCTCCCCTCCTGCTGCAGATACAGGGAGTGTTTGTTTGGTAGACATTGAGAACAGAGGGAGAAAGGGAAGAGGATTGATGATGCTTACAACAATAACAAACACTGCTCTTTCTATTGCTAGAGCACCTGCTAACTCCATCAGTTCAGGCTCATCCATTATGCTGTACACTAGCAGCAACAGCTCCAGAAGCACCAGCTCTGAAGCCATGACAGACCTGAGCAAGGAGCAAGGCACAGAATGAGCAACCTCTCATTATCAATGAGCTGCATTAGCACTCATCCTCTTCCCTGTTTATTGCTGGGCAAAACAAATACTAGGAACAATTAGATTAAGCATCTGGTCCAAATACAGAGGAATAAAAGAAATTTGCCTTCAATAAAGTTTGTCAATTTGGCCTTGTAGTCAATAAATTCCTGAAGAGAGATGAAAACCCAACAACTATTTTAATCGCTGTTACTTTTATTTTCACTGTCAGTGGAAACCATGTAAGGTCTAAAATGGATTGAAAGGAATGTAATTATTTCACCATAATGCTTTAATAGTGGAAAAGGAGCCTATTAAAAACATACTTAACATTTCCAATCTAAACAATCAGAACTACAAGTTTCAAAACATTTGCTACATTTCTACAATTCCAAGAAGTCTTTTGAGTTGGTTGTTTCCCTGGCAGAAATCAGGCCTGTCCCATGGACATTTTCATGCTTCCCTGCCACTACCGACCCAGAATACCTCACTCATGCAAACAGGGTAACTCAAATGCTACTTTAAATATGAAGCACTGGCAGGATTCAACACTGAAAAGTATATTTAAATAGTATCAGCACTGGATTGTAAAGCACTTTTCAGAATTAGTTGATTAATTCACAACTTTCAGCTGTCAAAATGTGAGGAAAGAGCATGATTGACTGAAGTTCTTTATCAGCAAATTGTTTTTTCCATGTACCTACTGACACTCATGTACACTGAGCAACCTTCTTCAAACATGAAACAAATTTGCTAAGTGGCACTCTCAGCAGTACTGTATTTCCAGCCGTGGAAAAACAGAAGAGCACTACTATCTTACAAACAGGAAAATGAACCAGAACTACCAGAACAGGAATACCTGCCTAATCTGCAAGCAAAATTACAGACAACATGAAAAACAAAACCAAAACAAACATACCCACACCACCACTACTCCCCAACAAAAAAACACTACAATGTATTTAAATAATGCAGCTACTCAGTGTACCAGCCAACATTTTTTTGGACAACACCGCACGACATTCTTTTGAGAAGGCAATCATTTAAAGGAAATTTTATTTGTCTCCCCTTGTTTTTTAATCTGAAAAGGTATATGCATGACAGCAGGAGCCTTATTGCTGAGTTCACATGCTCATAGTTTCCAATCCTGACTGTCTGCAAGTGCACCAAAGCCATATTAAAACCCAAGATGATAACCCTTGTGATGTTTTAAAAGTGAAAGCTCAGGAGGAACCCAAAGCTTCTTTCTCCCTGGCTAAAATTAAAAGTGTCTCTTGCTATCATCTGATGAATAGGTGCAAATTCTAAACCTTCCATGCTAAATATTGCCTGGTTTAGGCTGGAAGAAGCAGTCACCTACAGCAAGCTACCAGCAACAGCTGTCTGATAACAACTGTCACCTGGAATTAAGGGCAGGTGTTTAAGACTTCCCATGAGAGGGGGGGAAAGCAAAAAAGCGCAACTGACACAGGTTTATTTGCTACAAAAGCATCAGTTGACACCTCATTGAAATCTGGACAATTTCACTTTAACAGTCAGTCCAGTTTCTGAATATGCTGCCTAATTTTTCACTCCATGACTAGGGGCAGACTGCTCAGCAGAATATGACAGGATTTATACGGAGTTGGAGAGGCTGCTGGAAAACCAACATTATTTTGCCAGGACTGATCTGCTGATACATTTGCAACCACCACCTGATTTAGCTATGCCAGTGAATCTGTCTTAAAGCTAATTTTTCTTCAGGTATCAATCTTACCCTTGCTGTTTTTGTACATGACGAGAGGCATCAGGTATCTGAGTATGAGCTGGCTCCTTTTAGCCAAAACAGGAATACCAGCACACTCTCCAGCCATCTGTTTTTACCATACTCTGCAAAGGTTGGCCAAATAACTTTAAGTCCAGCACTTCTGTAGCATTTTGCATACTTTGCACTCTGACTCCACACTTTAAAGAACTGCTAGAAATTTTATCGCAGTTAGCTTGCTTATACTCACCTACTTTTCAAAACACCAGTGACTTTTAGCCCTCAGCAATAAAAGGAAATCTTTTTCCTCAATCACAAAACACCAGTAGGTACAAACGTTTAGTAGGACAAACACTTACGTGGGAACAAAGGAATTTAATAAAAGGATGCTAAAAGAGAGAAAGTCAATCTAACTGTTGCCTCAACATATGGTGAATGGTAGAGGCAAGGGAGGCAGGGAGAAGGGCAAGCAGTGCTAGATGCCCTGATTGCATAGCATTGCATCCCATAAATTTTGTGCATATCACTTTCAGGTGAAGTCTGTGCATGTATTTTCTCTGCTTTCTCAAAGTTTGACTTGCGTAAAAATAAGAGAAGACACATGAGGATAAAAAAGAAGTTGAAGACAGAAAGTACTTCATCCGTTAGGAGCTACATGTAAGTCCTTTTGATGCACATTAACTCCTACAGAAAAGCACAGCTGCTGTCTCCAAAAATTACAAAGCCCATGTTCATCCAAACTCCAGGAACACAAGAAAAGGTCCCACCACACTCATTCTAGTTATTTCATTTTTATCTTGATGAGCTGACACCATGTAATGCAGAGGCATTTGTGTGAATACAAAATTATCAAGTTAAACTGTGTCTCAGAAGCCGTGTCTTTATACTGCCTGTCTGAAGAATCATTATATAATGGAACAAAATTGGACATCTATTAACATGAAAAAAACAGATTCAATATCAGAAAAAAATTACTATTTTTGTATGTTTCGCATCCAAACCACAAGCCAGCAAGCACTAGAATTTTCTCCAAGACTAATAAAAGTTGAGTTACTTTGTGGTCTCCGGTTACTGGGTTAAAACCAGATACATTGCTTTAAAACTTTGTTTTTACGTAGCAGGGCTTACAATTTAAACCAGACAGCAAATGCAAATGAACATTTAGACAATTGAAACCGGGTTTTGAATACTATTTAGCACCCCTCCACCTAGGTCTGAACTGCCTCTTGAGCTGCTCCAAAAAACCACATCCTCTCCAGAATTCAGTCATGCCAGTTTCTCCCCCCTCCTCTCTGCCTTAACTTTGTACAATAGGACCAATTTTGGCCACTTTGTTAGAGGAACTGAAGCAGGATTCTGTAGAGACAAGCTTCAGATTAAATGACCTCCTATTTTCACATTTTAGTGGCATTCTTTTTGGCTTCAGATACCAAGGGAAGATGGAATGGCCCTGTCTAAAGCCAAAATTAAAAAGTGATATTGTACAGGCAAATTAAATAACAAATATGCTGTCCCTTGCTACATCATCAACAGATCATGATGTCTTTTGCAGACCTTTTAAGAAGGAGCAGCAGGATCCTACATCTAGATTCCTAAATCTGTCATTTGTTTTTTCTATAACAATTTGCAAGACAACCCTTGCAAAGTTGAGCAAGCTGAGCAGAGGTGCTTACTAAGATGAAAGGTAAGGTCTTAAAGACTTGTCCAGGGAAAGTCAGTGACCCACATAATCACATGGCACCTGTAACTTGTGATTTATTCTTATGAAATAAACCACATGTGTATAATGAGAAAAAACCCCAACAAATAGGAACAACAGAAATCCAAGCTGATACATTTAGATGAGCTATCACAATACTGTGTGGAGGGGATAAAACTAAAAGCGAAAATGCAAAGTTTTTCTCAGTCTATTCCTAATGCTAGCAGATGATTCCTTTAGCTTCACTGACATTGCTGAGACTCTCTCCAAAACCCTCTGGTGTGCTACAGCCACTCAAGTACCACCCATCTCATTTCTCATCATCTCATCCTTGCTATTATAGTCGCAGTAGCATCTTTCCTCCAATTTACCCAGTTTTGTAGGCTAAAAATAGAAAATAAGTATTTCCACTCAGGAGTGAAAACTAATGTCTAGTTAAATATCCCTTGAGCTTCCAGTTTGGTTCTTCATTCATTTTCAGTCAGGCACGTGGCACTTGATCCCAAGGCAATAACAACCATCCCAACTTCTATTAAGATTAAACTAAGCCAATTCAGTTCTCAACAGGGAACTAACTGTGTCTTAACCAGTTCAGCTATTTGTAGCCCATTTCTGTATAAGAATTAAAGAAGGTGTTGCTGTCTGCAGATGGTAACTCCCACACAGGGCGAGAAGGTTGAGATTTGCTGCTTCTTTCAAGTACCCTAAAATAAACAGACCCCTTTGTTCCTTCCCCTTGTAGTAACAGGAGCGAGCAGATGAGAAAAAAAATCAAACAAAGGTTTTTCTGATCATATCCATTTTATTATAAGCAGATGGTTTTCCCAAAGTCATCGCTAGATCTTACACAACTTTTTGATGGCCTTATGCACAGAAGTAATATTTTAATCTACACTATTATTTTTATATCTATCTACATAAAAGGCTTTTAAATCTTCATATTGTTGATTTGCATTCATTCAACAGCTAAATACAACCAAAAATTTAACAGATGAGATGATCACCCCAGCTAACACATTTTACAGGTTTTATCAGTTTGCAAATTCACAGAGCAACCTCCCAGGGACCAACACTTACAAGTTGCACAATCAAAATAAACAAAATCTGCAGTCCTCAGAAGATATTTAGTAAACAAAACAAGGTGTGTGCTGACTGAAGTATTAGCATAAACAAATACCACTAAAGTAATTTTTTCCCATACTTCAGAAGCCAGAACTTATTCCAGATTCTTAGGAATTTGGCACAACCTGAATCTCTGCTCAAAGTCACCTTAATGCTGGGAGAACAGCACATCTAGAAAAGGACTCTGAAATAATACCTTTCCAAATAAAAACACAACAATTCAACAGAGTCACAAACTAAGACACTAATGAGGCTGTTTGTAATTACCATGGAAAAAAGAAACATCAGCAATAAACCTGCCAGCTCTTAGGCTGACTGCAACCCCAGAGAGTAGGAGGGAGCTGAGAAATATTGGCAGAGACTCCCAGTGTGAAGGCTGAGGGTGTGAGAGAGCAGAGGAAGCAGAAAGCGAAAGGGCGATGGCTCCTCAGCCCCTTCCAAGACTGTCATCTGTAAAGGATCTATATGCTTTAGCAAAACCATGAGGTTACGCTGCTAACAAACTGTTTGCAGCTTGTGTCCGTGTCTGCCATGTGTGTGCGACTAAACAGGTCCTGATGCACTATGGCATGCAGCTGACTCGAATCAGTAGCTTTGGTCTCCTCAGTATCAGTGGCTGCCACATCTAAGTTGTGTTAAATAATAACATTACAAGCATTCAACAATAGTTTTGTATCCATTAAATCTTTAAAAATCAAGTAGCAAATTAAAAAAAAAAATCTATTTTAAGAACTTAAATGGTTTTGAACATTGGGCATAACCTGTACTGAAGAGTTTTGAAGGAAGCTGCAAAATAAAAATAACTTAAAATTTTAAAAATGTGTTTGGAAACATTTCAGCTGCTTTTCTTTTTAGTATTTCTTTTTGTGGTTTAGCTAGGAATTTTTTAATATTCATTTGATTAAGTGAACAGATGCCAAAGCTTCATCTCAAAATTCTGTTTAAGAGTTTAATTCATTTTTGAAAAGGAGCTAATAGGTCTTAAATAACCAACTCTTCTTCACAAGAAAGTCCAGAAACAAAACCCAGCCAAAGGTCAGACTTTATATCTATGAAATTCAGATTAATACAGTGTTTCCTGCAATTAAAACATTTTCTACATTTCCCACTGAGCTCAAAATTCAGTCTTTTTGCCATTGGGACAGAAGGCAAAAATGAACTCTCTTCTAAAACTACAGGTTTAGAAACATCCGGCTGTGCAACTTCTGAACTACATAGTCACACCAAACATATGTGTGCTTTGGAGAGGTTATCCGCCCTCCCGTACCCTAATTACTCATTTGACAAAACTGTGAGATAAAAGCACCTATCTGATCCAAAAGTCAGGAAACACGGAATTCCCTGTTACACTCTAAGCCCAAAACAGATGCCTGCACCTGATTCCCAGCAGCTCCCTCAGCCACTGCTGGACCAGCCCACCTCCACCCTCAGCCCTGACAGAGATCTCCTAGGCCTCCTGTCACGTCACCTCCCACCATCGGCTCCCACTGGTGCTCTCCTTCCCAACGCCGCCACCAGATGCTGGAAGAAACTTCACGACCACTTCCAGGCTGACTGTGAGGGTCAATCAATGAATCCTCGAGAAATCTCGAACTCAGCAGGAGGTGGAGGACAAACATTATTGCTAAAAGAAGTTCTCCTGGAGTTATGATGCCTAAGACGCAGGTATCTGGGTCCAGCTGCAACTCAGCCACACGCTGCTTGGCTTAGACAAAAACCTCTACATATCAACTGCATTATACAAACCTAGTCTCTTGGCCAGGATTTTCAATGTCTCTTTGCATGGGGCCTTTTATTTTTTTTTTTAACATTATCTTTGAGGTTAGTTATTGTTTTACGAAACAATGCACCTCTAATCAGCTTTTAAAGTCTAATTATTTTCTGGACCAGTCTCTCACATAATACAGTTACTTTGCACAAATCAGGCCACCCAATTTGCAGGTATAAGCACTTATTCATTAGAGATAGAGGCAGTCTACAATAAAAACCCCTGTTCACAACTGTCAGATTAAGTAGGACACACAAAGTAATGCAAGAATCTTAGACTAAAAGTTCTGTAAAAACAGATGCTTAACGTCCTCACATGTGCTCTTCATTAAAAATAAGTAACTTCTGAAAATTGAGTATTTATCTGAAAGTCCCCAACAACTACAGAAACAAACAAAGTTTTCTCCACAATTAAGACTTAAAATTTTGTTCCCTATATACAACAAAATTATCATTTTGCTGTAAGAAAACAATCTATGATTGTGAGTGTCATGAGGATGGAGCCAGGCTCTTCTCAGTGACATCCAATGATAGGACAAGGGGCAATGGGTGCAAGCTGGAACATAGGAGGTTCCGCATAAATGTGAGGAAGAACTTCTTCACAGTGAGGGTGACAGAGCACTGGACAGGCTGCCCAGAGAGATTGTGGAGTCTCCTTCTCTGGAGACATTCAAAACCCGCCTGGACGTGTTCCTGTGTGACCTGACCTAGGTGTTCCTGCTCTGGCAGGGGGATTGGACTAGATGATCTTTTGAGGTCCCTTCCAATCCCTAACATTTTGTTCATCCTGAAGAGATAACTAAATCGACCACCTTGAAAACAGAGTAATTGACATCCATTCAAGTGTCCCCATTCCTATCCTCCCTATCTTAAAATGTGTGGGTTTAAATTTCTTTTTTATTTTTTCTCACCAATGTCATTTCACTTAGTTATGCTACCATAAATATTGAAGACAAACCAGCATTTACTCCACTCACATTCATTTAACATGAGCTTTCCCAAATTCATGAAGGTGGCTGATAAAACAGACAGCACTCCTTATCAGAGACACCCCAAGCATTCAGCTGCGACCATGGAAGCTGTAGGATAGTTTACAATGTCAAGTCAAAAAGAAATATCATCACACTTTCTTCTCAAATTATCAGGTTAGTAGATTGCACGTTTTGCAAACAATTTTACACCATTTGTACATCACCAGCATCCTTTTGCTCTGTTATTTGAGGGACAGAAGATTTCCAAATTTCAAACAGTCCTGCAGGGTCTCAGCCTGGCTAAGGCACACCCCGTCTTCTCCAAAGTGTTTTATTTAGAAGGCAGCATTGCAAAATGTACTCTGGCACCATCAACCTGCTTTTCACACTACAGAGGAATGCTGAAAGGATTAGGGGATTTTACCAGGATGCTATTTACCTCAAAATCGTCACCAGCAGTATACAAAGACTAAAGCTATGCTAGGGGTGGTGTTTTCATCCTTCTGAGCCTCCTTTATTAACGAAATTAACCATCCCTAATAGTAAATTACTAGTGAATGCAAGCTGCTCTTGTCAACATCCGAAAAGCTGGGGTCATGATCTTATTCTGTGATCCTCCACAAGTCACTATTAAAAGGGCATCCAACTCTTCCCTTCGCCACACAGGCTGGGGGTGGAGAGGAACGTCTTGCTCTTCTGCATTAGAGGCTGTTCTGGGGGAGGAATGCTATAGAAACACCATCGTTCTCATCAAGTGCACAGTCACATCCTTCTCTCAGGCAACTTCTACACCTGCCTTAGTTTGTAAAATAAACATTAACAACGTTTCAGGTAAGGATACCATCTAAGACGTTAAGTCTCTCTAAAATGATAGAACTGAGTAAGTCAGCTTGATTTTTTATTACACATTTATACAAGAACTCTTGATGCATATAAAGAACAAGGTATATTTCTTGTAAAAGATTTATTTGGCATGTCGCACAAACTGCTTTATTCAGTTTTCTCCAATTAGCAGAGTTATTGTCTATCCAATTAGAAGAACAGGGTATGTTTAGTCTATGGAGCATTCTAGCACACCAAACAAGAGTCTTTTGTGATCAGTGAGAAAATTCGCAGAGAATGCATACGGCTTAATCATTTTGCATTATGTGTGAAATTACAGATCTTTAACCCCTTAAGGAGCAAGCCTTCCACACAGCTCCCCTGGATGTAGCTTCAGACAAGTCTTTTTTATCCACACTGAGAGCAAATTGGCTCATCACCTTACAAAGCAGCCTGCCTACTAGGGAAACAAAAGGGAAGAAAGTTCCCTGTTGCCTACCACACATGAGAACCATACTCTTAACAGACAAAAGCACAGTTGCAAGGCAATAAATACTGGGTTTTTTTACAAAAATAACTTCACCCCACATAATTCAAAAGGTAGCTCACTGGCTCTTGAAAAGTCTTGCTTTATGAAGAGTCAGGAAATGAAGGGGTTGTGATGCTGTTATCCACAAGCAAAATAAACTGAAAAGCAAACGCCCATAAAATATAGTTTCATAAGAAAAGAAAATTATATTCTTAATTAGAATGGTATGCAATCTGTTTTTTGCATGTACAAGTCTTTAACAGCAGTCCATTTTCAATTACATTTCAGAGATGGCCAATTTCTCTTTTCCCATTATAACCTGTGTTAATAATGCTCCAATGAGCCTGGGGCTGAGACATCACCTCCTCCTATGTGGAAGACATTGCACAGTAATAACCTATACACACACTCATGAGTTCTGTTTTGTACTTTTTTTTTTTTTTCATTTTCTATCAAAGATTCCCAAGGCAGGGCTAGCTTTCAAACTATCACTTCACCCAGAGAATTATTTCCAGTCTTAACTCATTCAACCTCCTGTTGTTGTGACTATCAAGCTATATGATAATGTTAAAGAATGAGGTGCATTTGGAATGAGGAGAGCTATTTTAAGTCAAAGGACAACACTGGCACAGGAATAAGGAGATCTAGGTGCAGTTGTGATTGATATATGCTGAAAATGAGAGTGTTTCTAGCCATGGAAAGGCTCTAGGGCTATTCAGGCAGAATTTCATAAGTGCACTGCTTCGCTGTTTCTTATTACTTTTAAGATGAAGCTTGACTATCGTATGGTTTTATGGAATCATATGTCTCAGTTGCCTGCAATAGCAAGGGTTTCCACGTGATGCCTGCTATACTTTCTAGTCCTGCATTCTGAGGTCTCGTTCCAAAACTCAGAGCAGCCAAGATTTTGGCCACATCCATATATACCAAGTTTCCTCTCAACTATTGTAGACCCATGACTTTGTACAGCACCCTCTGTGCATCTATTTCAGCTGATTTCAGGGTTTTTTAATCTCTTCCTCATCTTTCTGCTACAAACATATGTGCAGAGTCTGAACTGCAAAATGCTGAGTCTTGTTGGTGGTATTTCAAAGCTGAAACACACTTGCGCTGGGTTTAGTTTCTCCATAAGTGAAGATACAATTGTGCTAGAATTAGATCATGAAGCACAGTCAACCCGACTGTAGAGGAATGCCTAACTCGTTAGATAAGCTAAGAATAAGACTAACAGGACAAGCAAGTAGTTGTTTTTCTTCTCCTATCTGTGAACTCATGTAACTACCCAGGAGCATTGAAATATCATTAAAAAGACAAGGATGAAAACTCAAACCAATCAATTAAGAAAGCTGTTTTTGGTACCATGTTTAGATACTGCGCAGTAAGCCTGGAGTGATGCCACACACCAAATAAAGAATACCAATACTGAACAGCTGCCCTAGCTCTGTGCATCTTATACACTGAAAGAAACAAAGACTGCTGGACAAAGGGAGCTTCTGATCATGTAAGTAAAGATCACAACCTATACTGCATCTTAGAATAAGACTAGAGAGGCAGCCTAAATACTAACACCAAGTTTTGAGTGCTTATCTTCAAATTCACTCTACTTTTTCACAGAATCACAGAATATTCAGAGTTGGAAGGGACCTCCAGAGATCATCTAGTCCAGCTCCCCTGCTTAAAAGCAGAATCCCCTAGAGCACATCACTCAGGACTGCATCCAGGCGAGTCTTGAAAATCTCCAGAGAAGGAGACTCCACACCCTCTCTAAAAACTGCAAACTAAATTAACAAAATTATTAATTCTTTGTACTGCCTTTGAGAGCAGCTCCCAAACACCTAGGCACACAAATTATTTCATTACAAAGTGCTCCTAATTCTAAGAAAAACCTTCAGAGATAAGCACACATTTCCAAGGGTTGCTCTGAAATGCCAAGTGGAGACCCCTTGTCTAGAACAGATAGTTTACATATTTAGAGGAGTATATATGAGCTACCAGAGAAGTAATCAATTCTGCAATGGTTTTGCTTCACAAAAGACAAAACTTATTTAGAAGAAGATATGAAAACAGAGTCTAGATTGCCACATCTTAGATATCTCAGTTTTATAGAACAGCTTGTTCAGAAAAATCCTGCTCCAGGCAACTCTAAAGAGTTGATTTTGGACTTGAGGTAACAGCACCAGAAATGGTGTGCACAAACAATGAACCTCAACACGGCTTTACTAATCGGAAAAAACAAAGCTGTGCTTCAGGCAAGCAACAGTAGAAAGAAATCTAAGAAAGTACATACCTTCAATGCACTTTATGTTGCATTTTGTAACAACTAAACCAATTTGTGGATCGTTTAGCATATGAAATCACTTTTATGCTTTACAGAATCAAACTACAGTAGGCACCACATTCCCTCTGCTTTTAAATGCTTTGTTCCTTATTCACAGAGAGAGACAAAGAGTGGAGCATCATAGCCTCCAGAAAATTTTTACATGAAGATGATTAGTTAGACCAAAAGCTCCTGGCCAAAAAGGAGCCAAAGTGTCTGTTACAAAGCTCCACAATCCAGCTCACACAAGGACTCTTGGACTCATCTCTCAGATGCTGGAGCTGACAGACCAAATGCCCTGCTCTGGTGTTTGAAGACTGCTAAGAAAATCTTGCATCTCTCACTAGTTCATGCCCATACACTAGCCATCACCCAACACATACAGCAGCTGGATAAACAGAGGTTTGCATGAACATAAAGATTTATTTTGATTTATAATGAAAACCATTACTGGCCATCACAGCTCACCTGTCAGGGAACCAATAATAGCTTTAAATGTCAGGCATCAAAGGAGTCTCAGCACAGAGTCCAGCCTGAGCTCTGGCATTTATGCCTCTTAAGACACATATTGAACACAGAAATACTTCCCACTTTCCACATGTAAGATTTCTCATACCTGTGTTGCAGATCTGACTAAAACACAATCCAACAGTATTATTAGCTCTAAAAGGAGAGGGTGGGTTTTTTTCACAAGGAAGCAACAACCCTCCTTAAAAGGAAAGCATTCTCTTCCCATTTCCTTTTCCTGGGTTTCTCTTAAATACCTGACTGACAATTATGGGCAGCTGACATCTTCAGCCAGCTCACTCTCAATTCCTCCTAAATGCTGCTTGTGGACATGTTCTGTCTCTATGGTCTTTCTTAGCATCCCCTTCTGTCTCACAAAACAGGTGTCCCTAACAGAACCAAGATGTGCAAAGTAGCTGGGAAGCTATACAAGCCCAGCTAATGATAACGATGTTCAGAGCACAAAGCCAATGACCTCAGTGAGTCAGAATGCAATTCCCTTTGGCTTTCTGTAGAAAGCACAATCTATTAGATGCATCATGCACATCTACCCCTGCACTAAAAAAAAAAAAAAAAAAAAAAATCACTATTCCAGATGATCATCTTGTTCTTTGTATACCTGACAGAGAGGAGCACTGCAGTGATATCAGCCATTTCTCTCAAGATCCTGGATGCACCCCATCACATTCATTGGACTTCTGCATATACAATTTCTTAACAAGTCCCTTTATCTTCTCCCACCCTGGACAGTATTTCATTCCCCAAACACTGTCACTAGGCACAAGGAACTGGGAGTTCAAGCCTGAGAAGACCTTATCTGAGGCAAAGAAGGCAATGAACACCTCAGTGTTTTGTGTCTTTGATCACTATATCCTCTGCACGATTCAGTAAAATGTCCACATTTTCCTTAGTCTTCCTTCCACTGCCAATGTACTGTGAGAGACTCTTTTGTTGCTATTCACATGCTCCATACCACCCTGGACTTCAGGAGGGCCAACTTCGGCCTTTTCAAGCAATTGCTAGGGGAAATCCCATGGGACAGGGTACTTGAAGGTAAAGGGGCCCAAGATAGTTGGTTAGTGTTCAAGGACCTCTTCTGAGCTCAAGATCAGTGCATCCCAACAGGTAGGAAGTCAAGAAAGGGTGCTGGGAGACCTGCATGGTTAAACAGGGAACTGCTGGGCAAACTCCAGGGGAAGAAGAGAATGTACAGATCATGGAAGGAGGGGCTGGCCACTTGGGAGGAATATAAGTCTGTTGTCAGAGGATGCAGGGAGGTGACTAGGAAGGCCCACTGGTGAATGAGGTGCCCTGGTGACAGAGGATAAAAAGAAGGCAGAGTTACTGAATGCCTACTTTGCCTCTGTCTATACTGCTGGAGTCTGTCCTGAGGAACCCAGGACCCCTGAGGCTCCAGAGGAAGTCAGGATAGGGGAGGAGTTGGTCCTGGTTGATAAGGACTGGGTTAGGGATCAGTTAAGCAACCTGGACATCCATAAATCCATGGGTCCTGATGGGATGCACCCACGGGTGCTGAGGGAGCTGGCAGATGTCATTGCTAGGCCACTCTCCATCATCTTTGTTAAGCAGTGGGGAAGAGGAGAGGTGCCTGAGGACTGGAAGAAAGCAAATGTCACTCTGGTCTTCAAAAAGGGCAAGAAGGAAGACCTGGGTAACTATAGACTGGTCAGCCTCACCTCCATCCCTGGAAAGATGATGGAACAACTTATCCTGGGTGCTGTCTCTAGGCATGTCAAGGATAAGAGGGTCATTAGGGGCAGTCAACATGGCTTCACCAAGGGGAAGTCATGCTTGACCAACCTGATAGCCTTTTATGAGGACATAACCCAGTGGACAGATGATGGTAAAGCAGTGCATGTGGTCTATCTTGATTTCAGTAAAGCATTTGACACAGTCTCCCACAGCATCCTCGCAGCTAAACTGAGGAAGTGCAGTCTGGATGATCAGGTAGTGAGGTGGATTGTGAACTGGCTGAAGGAAAGAACCCAGAGAGTTGTGGTCAATGGGACAGAGTCTAGTTGGAGGCCTGTATCTAGTGGAATCCCTCAGGAGTTGGTACTGGGACCAGTGCTATTCAATATATTCATCAATGACTTGGATGAGGGAATAGAGTGCTCTGCCAGCAAGTTTGCTGATGACACAAAACTGGGAGGAGTGGCTGACACACCAGAGGGCTGTGCTGCCATTCAGAGAGACCTAGACAGGCTGGAGAGTTGGGCGGGGAGAAATGTAATGAAATATAACAAGGGCAAGTGTAGAGTCTTGCACAACTCCATGTGCCAGTATAAGTTGGGGACTGACCTGTTGGAGAGCAGCACAGGGGAAAGGGACCTGGGGATCCTGGTGGACAGCAGGATGACCATGAGCCAGCAATGTGCCCTTGTGGCCAAGAAGGCCAATGGCATCCTGGGGTGTATTAGAAGGGGTGTGGTTAGTAGGTCAAGAGAGGTTCTCCTCCCCCTCTATTCTGCCCTGGTGAGGCTGCATCTGGAATATTGTGTCCAGTTCTGGGCCCCTTAGTTCAAGATGGACAGGGAACTGCTTGAGAGAGTCCAGCGCAGAGCCACAAAGATGATTAAGGGAGTGGAACATCTCCCTTATGAGGAAAGCCTGAGGGAGCTGGGTCCCTTTAGCTTGGAGAAGAGGAGACTGAGGGGTGACCTCATTAACATTCATAAATATGCAAAGGGTGAGTGTCATGAGGATGAAGCCAGGCTCTTCTCAGTAACCTCCAATGACAGGACTAGGGGCAGGGGGTACAAACTGGAACATAGGAGGTTCCATGTAAATGTGAGGAAAAATTTCTTCACAGTGAGGGTGACAGAGCACTGGAACAGGCTGCCCAGAGATGTCGTGGACTCTCCTTCTCTGGAGACATTCAAAGCCTGCCTGGACATGTTCCTGTGTGACCTGACCTAGGTGTTCCTGCTCTGGCAGGGGGATTGGACTAGATGATCTTTTGAGGTCCCTTCCTATCCCTAACATTCTGTGATTCTGTGATCTCAGCTCCATATGAATTTTGGCCTTCGCAACTGGCTCCCTGAATGCCTAGGTAGTTTTTCTGTTCCTCCCAGACAGTCTGTTTGTTCTTGTTTTCACCTTCCATAGGATTTGCTTGCATTCCATAATTAATAGCATCTGCCTGATTTCCTGCACAGAGTAGAAGAAACTCAGGAACAGAGCTGAGGAGTGTCCCTGAAGACCAGCCAGCTCTCCTGGGTCCCTCTCCTTCAGATCAGCTTCCTATAGGATCTCTCCTACCAGTTCCCTGAGCAAGCTGGATTCTGCTCTCCTGAAGCCCAAGGTGCTTATTCTATTATCAGCCTTCTCTTCCCTGACAATTTTAAATTCCATCATTTCACAGTTGCTGCTGCCAAAGCTGTCATCAAACCCAAACTCATTCTTCTTAATTCAGAAGCAGCAGGTCTGTCAGAACTGCTCCACTGGTCAAGCTTGTCCAGCACCTGTGTTAAGACTCAGAAATGACTACTAGGGCTATGGACTGCAGCTTATATGCAATGCAGAGTGTCATCCTACAGGAAACCATATGATTCCGTTCACTTTACATAAGATTTAGTGAGCTAACAGTCAAAAAACATGACCAAAAAAAAAAAAAAAAAAAAAATCAGTGCTCTGGCTTTTCTCTCCTCTCATGATGCACAGAAGAATCCTCTGGAATACAGAGGATCCCACACAGGGCATTTCCCAGGCATAACTTCAGGCGTGACTTCCAGAGAGGTCCAACATACCTTCAGCAACCATCTGAATTATTTGAAGGCTGCAGAGTTTGAGTGCATCAGGAATATGCACTGATGTCAGTCTAGCTTTTAAGTATTCTTAAGAATATAGAAAAGGAAGAAATGAAAGAGGCAGTCATGGAATTTGACAACACAGTCATTGTTCATTGTTTTGAGGATCCTGATCTCTGGCATACATGGAATTTCCAGAAGGATTTGACTGTCACAAAGGGAAACAGAGTCCAGATGTCCAATACTCAAATAACAGAGCCTGTGTAGAGTTGTTGGGGAGCCAGAGTGAAAGAAGTCTGATATATTTATGTTCTGTTTGAGTATTAAAATGACTGATGAGAAAGCTGAATGAATGTTTTGATTTGGACAACAGAAATAAGGTCTCTGAAAAACTGGAGACAACTAATAGACGGCACTAAGTCTAGACTAATGTTCAAGTACTTCTTTTTAAGAAGTAAAAGAAAAAGAAAAAGAAAAGAAAAGTACTACTTTTCTTTTTAAGGTCAAACATGGATCAAGGAAGGGTAAGATATGGAGGTCAGCTTCCATGAGAAGATTTTTATCAGGAATCCTTTCCTCAAGACTTTTCAAGAGGCAGAATTTTGAAGCTGCCTGATAGGCCACTGCCTCTGGTTGGACACTCATACTGCCATGGGTCATGCAGTCATGGTTCAACGAGTCTACAGAAGGCTGCAGCATTTTAAACAGCTAGTGCAGATTTACTTCAGTTTCGGCCTTCGTGGACACCACCTTCCAGCTTCTTGGGCTTCTGCTCCCTGGAAAGCCATCTTATTCTTAGCTTGCAGCAGACTGTCAGAAGACATACACACTACATCCTTATCCAAAGAAGCTTCATGTCTGCTCTTCTGCTTGTCTACAGTACAGACCATGCAGCTGAGGAGAGATGTTTGCCAATATTATTTTTCAATCAATGACTTTCCCCCACACATGCTGGCAGCCCTAGCTATACTTAGAGCTTACTCTCCAAGCAAGAGAGCTGTACTAGAGTCAAAACAAAGGAGAGAAATTAAACTTCACACCATACTCAGTATGAAACATGGTGTGAAAACCTTGAAGAACCCAACACACACATGCAGACCTCTAAGAGGACTTCTGAAGCAGCTATGCACAGGAACAGTCTTTAGTAGTAAGCAACATTTCACTATTTCCCAAATTACCTTACTAATACTGAAAGCCACTCCACACTAGCAGTTCAAAGCAGACTTCTCCATGAAAAATACTGAGAATTTCAAGAATGCATAGTCTTTACTCACACCTAGCAAAATAGTTGTTAGTACTATGACCTATAAATCCTTGCCAAAGAGGCTTAAAAATAAATAATTATGGAACTTCTGTCGTCTGACATGCATTTGCAAAATTGCTATGGGAATAACACAATAGTCCCCATTTTCTATCCCCACAATGCCTACCACAGCATTGTTAAGAGTGGTATCAGGCCCACGGACTCGCTACAGCTTGGGTGCAGCTCAGGAAAAGAAGTGTAACAGGGAAAAACAACACTGAAAAAACGGAAGGGAAGCTCCTCCTCAGTAAGATGCCCAAGAATTCAGCTAGCTTCCAGCAGAGCCCTGCATCAACATAATTATTGTACACAGCTGGCAATATTTTTAATACAGACACCTTATACACCCCTCAGACTGTGATCACAGTTCTACATGCTCTTGCTCTTTGTTTTGTGAAACAAATGATACTTTCCTTAAGGACAGAGTAAGTTTGCAATTTATACTCCCCCTTCCCCTTCCAGTACTGCATGTGCGGGAATAGTTGATCATTAAGGTCATAGATTACAAGAGTTAAATGAAAGCCTATGAGGACTCAAGATAAAAAAAAGAAACAGTAATGTTGCTGTTTCCTTTCCTAGGTGGAAGGATTGCTTCTTCCATCAGAACAGAACTTTCTGAGAACATCTTTTCAATTCAGCTACAACTGTAACATTTTCCTGGCTTATGCGCGCTTTCTGATGTCACTATACAGCCAGCTGCCTGTTTATTTTCATTTAGCTAAAACCAACCAAAAAGTCTTGAGTTTGTTACATTACCAAAATGCACACAAGGCACAAGAGAAGGTTTCATGTGCATGCATTAAGACTGCAAGAAAATGGAAATAATAGTTAAGAAATTCATACAATATCATTCAGAAACAACAAACCTAGATCAGTCTCAGAAGAAAAAAGATTAATTATCTCCTAGCCACTAAGCCATTAGTTTAGGGGACAAAAATAAAACACCAAAGCTCAAATACAGTAAGTAACGATAATGATACTTACCGTTTCTTGATGAGCAATCCCTACCCAACAAAAACTCATTTGGCCCACAACTCCAGAGAACACCAGCTCTTTTTGCTCCATCCAGCAGATCCAATACTACAATCAGTCTCACTAGCTCATCGGGGTGCAGTTTGGGTTGCTGAGAAGATGGCTGCTCCCTGCTTTTCTTCCACTTCATTGCAGGGAAAATACACCCAAGAATCAGTAAGCGTGCACTGCAAATAAAAAAGCTCAAGAGAAGGGTTCTGAAGGACTTCCCAAGATCCTCAATGCCCCCCAAATGGGATGTTCTACTGAATTCAAAATCAGTACCCAGCACTTCTGCTATGACAACCTTAAAACTTTATTTCGGAATAACAAACCATGTCTTTCAGAAAACATCTGAGACAAAAACACAGGATTCAAGTGTGGACAAAGTTTTACCCCTATCACAACGCAAAAGCAGTGAACAAGTTTCAGAGAAAATAGGTCTGCATCAGTTATGTTCTAACCTTCACAAAAATAACTTGGGTAACAAAACAAAACTGTTTCAATTTGACCAAGACTTCCTGATACCCATATAACAGTCCCAGTTCATGCTAACTCAAAGCTCAGAGACTTGAAGACATGCTACACACCAAGACATATGCAAATGGAGACTTTCATAAAACTTTTCATTGTTTATACAGTTGGTAACCATCTACTGCTGAAGGCAATATGCAGTAAAGGTTTTTTTGTTGGTTTTTTTTTTTTTTCCCTTTTTTTTTTTTTTTTTTCTTTTCATGAGTTGATACCACATGTTAATATAGACAAAAGAAAAAAAAAAATTAAAAAAAATCTTTAAAAGCCAAAGCAGCCAGATTCATTTTGGAAAGAAGCCTGCAAAATCCCAGTGAATCACATCTGCAGTGTAACTGCAGCAATGATAATAAAGTAATTCCCACTAGTTCCTAATTTCTGTGTACTAATGTAAAAGTTTATCCCTGTTTTAACACAGCACTGTCTTTGAAAAAAGGCTTTTCTTGCCTTGGCTACCATCTAATTACGTTAGCTTCCACCCTACTGAAACTGGTTAAACATTCCCGCTCCATCCATCAATCCAGTGTCCTCATCCCATGAGATTCTCTGCTGACACCACTACAAAATTTAGTAACTCAGACGTGACTGGGGCAGCCAAACAAAGCAATAACCTGTAACTCTTGTAGTAAATTTTGCTGGCTTGGAAAGTTAAATATCTTGGACTAAAGCAGTCCTGCAATGACTTCAAGGAGTTGCACGAAAGTACTGACTCCATCTCCCAGCTCTGAGCAGTTAAGCTGTCCCATTTCAAAGCAATTCCACAAGTTGGCTTTAGCTGCAAGCATTCCACATTTTAAGAAGTGTTGGGGCTTTTTAATGTGAGCCTGCAATAGGAAGCCACACATTCAGAAAGTGAGCTCTGAAAGCAAGTAACAGACTTGACCACAGACTGCTCTGAACTGAAACATGGAAAATTTACAGGAAAGCAGTCTACCCCTACAAAAGGAGGACTTCAGCATCTTACCAATGAAAACCCTCAGGAAATCCAAGAAGCCTGTCTTGTCTCTCACTTCGTCTGTTCATTGTAGGAGGGAAAAAATTCCATCTGTGCATAGAGAGCTCCCAAATCCAGACTGCGTGCTGTTAAATTAGTGCATTCATTAGTAAAGTGTTTTGGAAATGTGCCCATATATTGTGTGGGGAAGAGGAAGGATCCTTCATTTAAAAAAAAAAAAAAAAAAAAAAAAGGAGAGAGAAAAAATGCCCTAAGCTGGTCTATCCTAGCATCTCAGCACCAGTAAAAATTATCATAGAAATTCCCCTTACGAGCTTTTACACAAAACAGATGATCTCAAGCATCAGACTAACCAGTAGTGCAATTACAACTTGATCATATACAGTGTATCTCCTGAACAAAGAGCATGTATTATGTCTTCAGCATATCATTGGCTTGGTTTGCTTTTCTTTCAAATCTGTATTTAGCCTGACACAAGCATGGACAGCTCTCCCTGCACACAGTTTTGCATACATCACAAAGACGGAGGCCAGCTCTTCCAATTTCAAGAGAAACAGAAGAAAGCTTCCTCCTCAGCACCACCATAGATACCTCATCCTAACTGCCTTTCCCATTGCATTTCAGCTCCCACTAAAAGCTTTTACTTTTCACACTTATTTAAGTACAATCATCTGGTGTAAAAAAAATCACTTTCCCATTTTTGCTCATTTTTATGGACAATTACTTGTTACTTTGTAGTATGACCATTTAAAATAATGGCTGAACTTGGGTTTTGCCATCCCTGGGAGTTGCATCTTCTTAGTGCTGACTACACTGGCTGTGTTTTGACACTTGGCAAGGAAGGTGATTCCTACCAACCACCTTTGTCACCTAACTTTAAAGGTTTTCCCACCAGAAGCTCAACCTAATGAACCCAACTCCACTGACTTGCAGGTGCTCAAGAAAACTAATTCCTTCCCTCCCCTGATGCCCCATATAACTTTAAGTATCTAACATTACTTAGCTTTCGTTCTTCCCTTCCCTTTTAAGACCTGGACACTATTGATGCCCACATTTCTATATGCATAAGTACACTCAAGATCTAGTTTTACGTTGTTTGCTTTTCAGCCTCTGCCTTTCCCATGACTTCAAAACTCCTGCCTACATGTCTTCCATCTGTGGATTCAAGTTTCAAGAACATAAGGCTCATCAACAGAACACTACTCAAGCCTGAATCTGCAAGCACTCAAGTGCAGCAGCAGTTTTCCACATAGAGATGGAAGTCCTCTGAGTGCCGCAGAACTGCTCGGGTGTGTAAAGTTACTTATGCGCTTAAGCACTTTAGGATCTGTCCTTAATTTTTAAAGCAAGTTTTGTGCCAAAATGGCAAGAAGTTTCACAACAATCAGCAGTTCTTGGGGAGATTTCCTCTTCTTGTTCTAAATCTTATAAGAACAGCTGTTCTGGAGAAAACTTGGCCATATGTGAATGTCCAGGCAGGCTCCAAAACCACAGGTGCAGGCTCCAAGCCAGGGATGCATATGTAAGTCTTCCTGAAATTCAATGGGATTCAGGTTTTCTCCTTTCTCTAACTACAAAACCACCACAGAAGGCAGTGATCAATAATGAAGCTTCAGCAATAGACATGTATTTGCTGCTCACATTGCAGCCAACACTATTAATGAAATTTAAGGTTGAGACAGTTTAGCAAGACTTTTTGCACTGTTCCCACTCCTGACTGGCCCTGTTGTATTAAGCTTATAGTGTCTTTGTTTTTAGTACTTCGGGTCAGTAGGCAAACCAGAAAAACTAGACCATGCAGTGTGTGGGCAGGGCTCTTGGGGGGCAGAGGGCTACTATGCTATATCACTAAAAAAGGCATTTGTTCAAAGCATGATTACAGCATTACATATGCTGTAATCAGCAAACACTGGCTGTAAACAGCCCTGAGAGTAAATCCTACTGAAGCCTTTGTTCTTTGTAAGCTTTACCAGTTAGCACCAGACGTGAAGCAGACACTGCACTGACTAACATTAAGAGAATTCATAAGACCTACACAGTTTTCTCAGTGAAAAGACTTGCCTTAAAAAGAGAGATACTCTCTCCTACAGTCATAATTCCTGTACCACTTCCCAGCATACCTGTCTTCTATCTTCTCCAGCAGAAAATTTGCTATTAGTCAACCTTTCCACAAGCCAGACATTTTTTCCTGCCATCTATCACTGAGAACAAATCTGTATGGAGTTCTGGAAATCTTTCTTAATTTGCTCATATTAATTTCACAGAAAGCATATTAATTTGTTCATATCACCCTCCTGATGATCAGGAGACTTGAAACCACATATTTAGCTACTTATTTGAATCTTGTGCCACAAACACCTTCTCCAGAAGTCATCACAAATGTCATGACCTAGGAAGTGGGAAAAGTGAAACAATTTCAGATACTAAAGTTTACATTATGAAATTATTTACTTTGTGGCTAGATCATTCATTTAACAGGTTTTTGCTTAGTCAGCTCATTACCAAATTTACATTGAGCAGTGATCTATATAGGCTTATTATATTGCTAAAGCCTCTCAACCATGTTCATTACACCAAACATCACCAACTGTGTTTCATTATGGGCTAAACAGATAGTGTATTTCATGCAATATGACTCAAGTCCAATAAACTGTAAATAACAGTCTTAGTTTGAAAAAAAAATTAAAAAAAATTAACTCTGAAAAACTGTTTATTCAAAACTTGACATAGATTATCAGATTTGGGATGCAGGAGGAAAAAACCTCCAATTGATCAGAAAAATACATTAAAAATACTCTCTCACATTCCAACAGCTATAGATCATTCACTCCTACATGCAAACCATTTTGAACTTCCAGGTAGCACCAAATTCCAGCATTCCATCAGGGCTACCTGCATGGTAAGAGAAGAAATTCCTAGAATTTTGCAGCTTATAAGGTGCAGGTGCAGAAATTAAATTGATCTCTGATGCTCAAACACCCACTTTAAATTCCTCAGCTGCTCTTTGCCTATTACAGGACTTCAGTAACCTCCAAGGAGACAGCTTTGGTAAGGATCAACAGAAACTTGAGTAAAATCTACGACAGATTTTCATGCCCTTAATTGCACTTCATCTCCCTTAAGGTGCAAGTTAAACTGCATACCAACCTGTACTCAAAACGATTAGAAGTCAAGAGAACTGAAGTCCTAAACTCTCTAGAGCTAATCGGCTAAAACAAAAGCTCAGGGTTCATGGACTGCTATAGCAGCAGCATCAGTAAATGCATTTACTGATACATCTATCCCTTGATATCCCCCAGGTAGTGCTGGCTGGCAATAGACAGCAGCTTTGCAATGAATATTGCTGGATTTGTCATACATAACTGCAGAGAGTTTCTCCTGTCAGCTTGTGGGTAGGAGTCAGAGAGGGGACCCTACATGGTACAACTAATTAATTTAAAATATATGCAAACAGCCATACCATTCATCATGGTCATCACCCACAACAAAGTCTCAACTCGATTTTCGTTTAGTACTTTCTTGCCTTGCAGTTTCCTTCCTCTGCTTCACAGAGGCAGTGCTAACAGCAAAGAAGAGAACAACCCGCACAGTGTGGGAGTTGCACAGATACTGTGCTACTTAAACGTGGCAAGGGGCCTGGGACGGGAATGCAGGGCAGAACCGATCTGCCTTCTAAAGAATAAAGGTTCCTCAGGAGGTGTGGGTGTGTGTTTGTAACAAAGTCTTCACTATAAAACTGAGACTTGAGACGTCAGGAAGAACTGTATCACAGAGTCACAGAGCAGTAGGGGCTGGAAGCAAGCTAGAAAGCAAACACCTTAAAAAGTAAAGAAAGAAGCTTGGTTTTCCTCTCCTTACTCAACACGAAAACATAATTTGCTCTCCTAACACAGCCACCAATGATTTTGTCCATATTAAAAGCATTACATAAAGGATGAACCTGATGGAAATGAATTATACAGAAGATTATGTAATTTTTAAGCTTTACTGCTAGGGAGGCTGATTTTCTTTCTGTACAGAACTCTAATCACTTCACTCTTTTAGAAAATTAATTCCAAGCATTTATCACTTGAAATCCTCCACATCAGAAACAAAACAATGCCACCCACCAGAACTTATACATTGGTCTTATTGTATACTATAATAAGATGTTACAGAAAGGCAGTGTTAATGGGAAGAAAATCAGCCAGCATCTTCCAGAATTTTGGAGGGGGAAAAAAAAAAAATCCAGCCAGAATTGCTCTAAACTTTTTTAGAAGTCACAAAATTAAAAAAATATGCTCATACTAGCATTGTCAAGGGTCATTCTGATATGCCTTTTATTTAGATACAAGTAATGTGGGAGAAGGAGAGAGCAGAAAGGATAGTGGACATACCATGTGCATATATCTACGAGTGGCAACACTCCCAAACCTGCCATATAGATTTATTGCATAATCTGTGGCTCAGTCAAAATCCCTTAGCTCTGTACGCCTGTACACGAGTATGGGAGAATGCGCATGTGCATATTTGCGCATCTGCTTCAAATCATTACACTGAGGAAATCCTACACAGTAGACACATGAAAAGTCTTTAACTACAACCTGTACCAAAGTGTGAAAGAGACTGAATGAATTTGAGAGAGAGAATTTTTTCCTGCCCAAAGGAGGACCGAGCTGCAAAAATGATTCGCTACATACCAATATTGTTTTGCACTTCAACTGAAGTGTCAGTAAAAGTTTGGTTTAGGAACTGAAACCAGTAAATTAGCGCGAAGTATACAAGAAGCTGGTGTTTTTAGTAGGAATTACCAGCTGGTATCACACCAGCTTCTTGAGAAACAACTCAAGGGAAGGTCTATTATCCAAGTTTTCAGCAAAGATGAGTGTGATGCTATCTTTGATCTAATTAACTACATGTAGAGCTGCAATAAGCAAGAAGATTTGATTTCCTATATACAGCTGTGACTATAATAAACAAACAGAAGGTGTGGGGAGTGAGAGAAGCTAACTGTATTCCTTGGAATGTTAAGGTCTAGAAGAAGCTCCAAGGTACCCTCTGCATTCTCCATTCACTGAATCCTGTTTGATGTAATGGGCCAATTCAAGTTCAAGTGGTAGGTACCCCAAGAACCTAATGAAGACAGTAGTTCCCAGCTCCAATCCACCTGGCAGGACTCCCTGCTCTGCACAAAGCTCCAGGAAAGGCACAAAGACATGCTCATTCAAGGAGCTGTTAAATCAAACAAGGCCCAAACAATGCCTATAAATCTTGCCTTTAACAGCAGACTGTAAAAGAAATAACTATTCTGATCACAAGCAACCTGCAAGTTGAATACTGTCTTTCACTTCAGTCCCATAAGAACCTTAGTCATGACCTCATCCTATCTACAACCCTTACAAAAGAGTTGGGGTAGATTAACTGAAAGACACTGCCAGTTTCATTTCTTTGACTTATCATATAAAAGGAAGGACTCCTCCTTAACTATCACCCTCTACACAATGTAATTTTGTAATGAGTAGAGGGTGAGAGAGCTCTGCTAGCTCTGTGTACACTTAACAGACTTTTACATTTCTGCTCCAGTTCTGGTTCTGAAGCAGCACCCACCGGTCTGAAGGAGGATTTAAACAATGTGTAGAAGTGGTATTTTAAATAATTTTGTCAGAACAAAAAGTTTCAAAAGACAAACAATGGGATTCTACAAAACAAGTACTCCATGTCTGTGGATATCTATGTGTATCTTAGTTAGTTATTACTTATATTAACTGTGTATTTAGCATAGCCAAATCTTTCCACATTTACAGTTCTTCATGAAGAGCTTCTGTGCCAGGTCAAACCCAAGATTAATTTTAATGAACACCATAAACTACTTGGGAGGGAATTAATAAATGAAACCAAGTGAGGGATAGTAGACATTTTCAAAGCTACTAGAATTCTACAGGCACAAAATCTTCATACAAACATTTCCTCAGTCATTTGCTCTTGTGAAATAGCTTTAATTACTGAAATTTTCCTGGCAGAATGACACTCTTCCTCTAGATCTTTTTATGCCGCATATAAGTCTCTTAGGACAATAACTACAAACCCCACAAATATATGAATGTATATGAAATTCTGAAAGTCGAGTGATTATTCTAGTTATTTGCCACTGTTTTCTCTTTTGAATTTTCCCAAACATTTTGCAATATCACGCAGAGATATAATTTCATATAGAAAACTTAATACTTAAGGCAAAACATTGTAAAGCTGCTGAAAATGGAATAATAATTCCTAATATTGACCTCTTTATACACTGTCAGAAGGTTCATCTACAGACAGAGATATCATCTAAGACAGAAATGTTACCTTGTTGATAAGCAGCTGTTACTTTTTTCCATATAACAGTGTTTTCTTTAGCACAATAAAAATAATTTCTTTGACCTTGATTTCTGTTTGTTGTTTGAAAATGTTAATACTACAAACAGGGAACAGGAGCAAAGAACCTACACATTTGTATGTACTTACTGTACTACAGATGTTTTAAAAGTATGTAAATAAGGGTGATTTTATAGTAAGGAAAAAGTGGGCAATTTTAACCTATCACCTGAAAAGCTCTCACACAAAATACTCAAATCAGCTCTGCACAGAAGCCATTTCACTTGGCTAGTCTAAATGGGATTTTCTTGTCTAGGTCCTTCATCATAGCATCATTTAGCACAACCCAAAAGCTACCTTTCCAGTCCTGATGCTTGACAACTACGGCCTATGCTGAAATCACACCTTTATCAGCAGTTCCATTTTTCCTGTCTGGTATAATTTCCTGTCCCCTAAACCTGGGACCCTTCCTGCCAATGTGTGCTCTGACCTGTAGAGCTGAGCAAAACTAACACATCATTTGATTATGGCATTTCATAGCAGCCACTAATAAGTGAAGTGTCCAAGTACATAAGGCCTCCAAATTCTTTTTCAGAGGATTTAAACCCTTGTATTACGTCTGGCCAAAAATGCTGGCACAATACTGATGAGATATGACTTACAGAAAGTCAAACCTCAATATTACTCCAACTTAAAACAATTGTTTTCATTTACAGCCAAAGATCAAACATAAATCTTTACTGTTTACTGTTTGGTTGCCCTATCCCCAGTAAGAGTTTGCACAGTACGCTGCAAGAGACCATTCACTGTAGGACCGGACTGAGACATAAAGAGCAATTAAGGTTTCTTAAAAAAAACAAAACAAAACAAAACAAAACAAACACCAAAAAAAACCAAACCAAAACAAACCCCACCAAACCAGAAAGATTTGCAGGAACCATTTGCAGAACATCTATTTTCAAACCATGTCCTCTCCATACTTCACAGAGCAGTTGTCTCTGAAGAAGACAGTAGGGACATGGTTTAGTGGTGGACTTCATAGTGCTAGGTTAATGGTTGGACTTGATGACCTTAAAGATCTTTTCCAACCAAAACGACTCTATGATTCTAAGAATGGTCACTTTCCATTGAGTTCCCAGGGTCTCCTTCCTTTGCAGACTAGCGAGTACAGCCTTTGCTCTGAGTCAAACCTTCCTCTGAGCTTTTCAAATGCAACCACCATCTACCAGCTGCTGGCTTACTGCTACATCTTTGGTCACCATAATGCAGAACAGAAGTCACTGTGATCGGTATGAGCTGGATCACCTGCTTGCTGCTGCAAGTGCTGCAACGCTGACCTGCACTGTAGGAGTCAACGCCAAGAGCAAAGTTGCTAGGTAGCATCTGTTTAATAAATCCAGCAACCTTCAGATTTAAAAACGGAGAAAATTCAGAAGCAACAGGGCTGTCCCAAAGCCCATCTAACCTTCACTAATAATGCAAATGCACTAACATTATGGTTTGAAAAAATACAGTACAATTTGGTTGTTAGAAATATCCCTTTATTGATGAGCCATGTGAAGCTGAGTGGGAAAACTGCATTTTTGAAATCAGTCTACTACTACTTTCTAAATTAATCAGTGACAATTCTTGTGTGAGACAGCCAATACCTGTATTTCCTACAGCCATAAGTTAGAAACGCTCTTCCAATACATTGCTAATTCTGAATAGCCAGGAAAAAGGGGAAGGGAAAAAAAAAAAATAAAAAATTTTAAAAACCACCAAGACCCTTTACTAAAATGTATTATTCACAGATTTACTGTCTCAAATAAGAGCTTTCATTTCTCACTTGCTTAAGTAACAAGAGTTAGAAAGCAGAAGGATCACAGCATCAGCCATGGAAGGAGAAACTGCATAGCAATGAAAGCTTTCACCATCCTACAAGCAAGCCAGCATAGTGCAGGAAGGTTTAAGTAATTGCAGTTCCATAGCGGTTTTTCACATCACAGATTCAACACGCGTGCGCACTTGCCTCCAAAAGCCTGATTTATAACCACTTTTGGAATTCTTGAAGGAGTTGATTTTTTTTGTAATAAAGGCTTTAGCGTCATGTTCTGCAAATAGAAAACTTTTGTTATCCCAGTCTTTCGATACAACATGTGGATAATTGTGTTGTTCTTAAGACCTGGCAGAATTTTAAACCACTAGGCAGCTCCATAGGAGTGAGGGAGTTGGGCAATAAAGAAAAAAGCTGGGGCATGGGGGTGGAGTGTGGCATTCCACAGATCAAATGGTATCAAATATATCATTGTACAGACATTTGTTCCCAGTTCTATTGCATGCCACAAGCTACAAGCAACATGATAGTGTTCCTAAATTTGTCCACAAGGAAGAAGTCATTTGAACTTAAGCAAAATCTTCAGGATAGAGGATGGGGGGGGGGGGGGGGAAGGAAAAAAAGGTAAGAGTCAGAAACCGCAGACCTGAATGATTTTGAAGACCTCTCTGGCAAAAGATAAACAACGCCCTTTGCTACCACATTAATTCCACAGCTAATTGAGACAGTTCAGCCCAGCAGCTGTAAGCAATGTCACAAGACCATGTGGCTGGACTTGGCACACGGCAGGACTACCTCAGCTGCCCTCCCCAGGACTGCCAAGATAATTTAATGAATATATATATATATATATATATACACACACATACTCACACACATACACATGCCAACAAGCAACAGGAAATCAAAAGAAAACTGAGATACTTTTATTTTACCCATATAAATTCAAAGACAAAACAAACTGGGTTTTTTTTTTCTGCACTAAGTTTAGGCAAACTTAGGAGACTTAACTTATCTTAACCCATCCCTCTTCTTTCCCATTAGGTGATTAAAATGAACCACACACATCAACTGCAAATAAGAACACCCAGAAACTCCAAGAGTTTCATAACTGCCCCTTAAAGGGGGAAAAAATGAAAGAAGGGAAAGAAAACAAAAATAAAAAGCCACATGCAAACACAACTTGAAAGCGCCACACACAAACAACTTCTAGAAAAGGGAGAACAAAAATTAAGAAAATGGGGAAAAAACCCTCCAAACATGAGAATTCAAAAATGCCCTGACCCAGCAGAGCATCTGCCTGGCATCTGTCAAGCCCATCACAGGGGCTCACTTCACTGCAAAATTTCATTTCCTGAACATATATTACCAATGTACAGAAGAAAGGATGGCAATATCTTTAGCTTTTCTGAAAGAACATATATGTGAAGAGTAAGCTGTAGTTTACAAACCATGTTTTCCTTAAAATCTGAGTATATCAACTATCATCCTGCAGTCCTTTTAGTTCTAGTCTTTTGGTTTTGGGGTTTTTGTTTTGTTTTGTTTTCCTCCAGCCAGCTAATTTTTTTCTCATCTTTGAACTAAAGAGAAAAACCATAAGAGCCCACTTCTGGCCCTGGGAGCAGCCAGGAAGTTCTGCAGTGGAGCCCAGCAGCGCAGCTGTGGTCCAAGGTTAACCTCAGGCACTGGGAGGCTGAGGCGAAGCATCGCCTGATGACACGTTTAAGAGCAGCCACCGTGCTTTTAACCAGACAGTTGCTGCAGCACAGCCATTCCTCCACAGCTCTGAGAACGGCAAGGACAGGCCCTTTTTCTGGCTTAACAATGCCACTTGGGAGATAAAAATTTCTGTACTCTTTCTTCAAGCTCATTGCCCCTTCAAAAGCTAGAGACTTGGTCATTAATCATGTCCACCATATTCCCTCCTTGTTGGATGGAGTTACGGCAGTGGTAACAATCCAACCATCTAATAGTTGCAGTGAAATCAAGCATTAAATCCACATTCTGGCATATTATGATCTATTAGGTTTCCAGTTGACACTTTTTCCCTGATAAAGCCCTGCCTAAAGGCTGTTGCTTAGCCTGCTCAGCATTTGAGTCAGTCAGCCCTTTGCTGGAAGGGGTCTTGGCTGGGCTAAAAAGGTACCCGAGACAGCAAACCATCTCCATGGCATCCCTTTTGCAGGCAGTGAGGACCCTGCAGCATTTAAAAACAGAGTGGAAACTCTGCATGTCTTATGGTCAGGAAGAGTGGGTGACGCCAGGTCAGGAGTAGTCTTTTTTGAGACCAGCAAACCATTTGGGCAGGGCAGAAGAGGAGGGAGGGCATCAAGACCTGGGGGGAGCAAGAGGAGGAGGGAATTCCAGGAGCAGTTGGACATGTCTGAGATATTTGGTTTCAGTGTATGTTTTAGAAAAGGAATGGCATGTTTAAAGAAGGCCACAGGCGTCAGTCAAGCTGTGCTCTTGATACAGTCTTCCCCTTCTGGAGTATTCCCTGTTGAGTTTCATCAGTGATACAGCTGGATGAGTCCACTAACAGACTGGCACATGGTCTCACACAAGGAATAGGCTGCTGTGCACCAAAGGCACTTCAGTAAAGGCATTCAGGCGTTACCATTTATTATACAACGTTTTCTGGGCAGCAGAGCTGGATAACAATACTGTATCTCATTCCAGACCTCCAAGTTCAAAAGTGCCTTCCTAGGAGACAATGACCATTTACCTGCACAGCTGCCCAACTAGAGGCCAACTTTGCACCTGAATGTTGAAGGACAGTTGTTCCGATATATGATGCCAGTAGTACCTAATTGATAGTCTTCAACCAGCACAAGTGTTTCATACAGATTAGCTGTTAAGATAATGTGTGTATAAACCATTGGATAATAGTTATCAAGTATTCAAATGACTCATCTACTTTGCTGTGCACTAGGTCTTGTTATTCTGTAATATGAGCTAAAATCTACAAAGCAAGTGATAGGGAAAAGGAGCAAAAGAGGGGTGACTCTCAAGCCAGGGCGAATTACCTCACAGGGGAATCTGCCCAGTAACACTATCAGCTGCAAGGCCAAGAAACCAACAGCATGAAAACAACAGGAGAAAAATAAGGGGAAAAACACTGCCACAGTGGCTCAACGGCTTGGCTGGAAGAACTGCAAACAGCAGACCCTCAACCTTGCTAAGGCACCAAGGCTACTAAAAGTGCTGTGCAACCACAGCACCCAGGAATCTTTTAAAAGCCCAGAGTTAGCTCAGAAGTCTGGCAGACATCCACATCAAAAGCCGAGCATGCTCCTAGGTTCAGCAATGATGAGGAGATCTGTGCTACAGAGAGTTAAACCCTTACAATTAAAAAAAAATAGAAAATTCCACAAACAAGCTATTTCCCAGCAGGCCAGCCAAGCATGACAGAAAAGGATGATGTGCTCAGACAGCCTCACCTCATAGCAAAGTCAGTCTCTGAGGTCGGCCCTCAGAGACGGGTGGTCTTTTGGGTAGAGCTAAGGGCCAGCCCCGAGCAGGTGGCATGAGCTGCTTCCAGCTGTGTGAAGCTGGTCACTGTCCTCTTTCCTCTAACCTCAATCCCTTAACTGAATCAAAGAAGTAGGTATGAAAAGGTCAGGTGTCCTGTAACTACAGATATTCAACACTATATATGGCTAGATGGAATAAAAGCCAGTTGAAGGCTGACAATCAAAATCCTACTTCAGTCTGTGTGTCAACCTGCTTTGATTCATAAATGCATGTGAACATTTGTAAAAGGAACTTCATCTGAATATGTCATAACATTGTTATGTTAAAAACTCATTTTCTCCTGAAATAAAGATGGTGATGCTCCTCATGCTGTCTGTCACAAAAATCTCCACAGGAACTGCATTTGCAGAATAAATTTAAGCTTTAATGCCATCTTTCCTGAGTCAAAAATTAATATTCCAAGCAAATAGCTGACAAAGCTCAGATATTTAGTTCATGTAAGCCAATAATCTACTTTTTGACAAAATCAATTAGGAAAAATTCCAGCTTTAGATTTTTCATTCACCGCATTTATTACCAGAAGAAAGCTCAAGCTCTTCAAGAGGTGGCAAGACAGGACTAAGCCTCCAGTCAACTTTGTTTATTCACATTTGTAACTAAGAGCTACTTAGTAAATCTTTTCTTCCTGTGTATTTGTCTGCTTGTTTATTTCCTCCCCAATTTACATTTGTATTCAGAAATTGGGTCCTCGGTAACATCTAATGGGTGAACTGAATGGCCATACAGTAGAAGGTATTAATAAAGCAGAGTCTTTTACTCAAAATACTCTATGTTGTTCTAATATCACATTAAACAAAACCACAACAGGACTTACAGGAGTTGTAACACTTTCAGGCAAATGCTGTGAGACCCTACTCAGAGAATTCACAGGGAATAAAGCTACTCATGAGCCTACAAAAACATATCCTATTGCCCATAACCTCAAATTTTAGGGGAACTAGATAAAGACTGTGCCAGTCTCCTGTAAGACCTTCTGCAAGAGCATCCAGAAAGCACAGAGGGAGTTCGCCAGCTGCCTTCTTCCACCCTTTACAGAATAGAAAAGTCTGATTTTCAGAGACGGGAAACTGATGGTGCTCACACATATGAAAGAATGGGAAAAATAAGTCTTCTTTACTGTATTTGTGCCTTTTTCTAGAGCCTGCACAAGATAATGTCTGGCTCGAGTTTAGTGCAGCAGGTACACTCCAGCTTCAGAAATTCTCTTTTGGGTAGCTTCATTCTGCGAGCTCCTCCCCTTACTTCAAGGTCAGCTACTTTGGGGAAAAAAAAAGGTGTATTCTCAGTTTTTCAGAAACCACCTGGACCTACAGGATTTAACATCAAAAGGTGGTGGTTTTTTTGGTGCCTGGTTATCAAGTGTCTGCCATGCAACTTTCTGTTTGCCATCAGCAGAAAACTGCACAAAGCTACCTTGTGCTAAAATCTCAAGTTTCTTCTCATTTCCACAAGAGACACTAGCTGCAAGCATTTTCCCAGGGTTCCAGTCAAAACTTTTATTCTACTTACCTGTGCCCCCATTTGGGAGCCTATCCTCTACTTCTGCCCACTGTCATAGTGCTACTATTGTTCCGAGAGATAATTTCATGCCAACACACCAAAAGACACTCGTATGATGCAGACCCTGTGCTTCAAAGCCAGACAGATAAGATTTCCTTTCTCATCAATGCTTATCTTACGAAAATGGGAAGAGAAGCCTTACAACAGTATCCTAAAACTTAACTGAACTTAAATATATAGTTTTCCAATTCCCTGAAGCTTTTATTCAAGATAAGACAGTTCATGTTACAGTCGCAGCATAAAAACAGACAAAAAACCAAGCTTCTATCATAACATTTAAAGTTACCATGTACTTTGGAAACAGCCAAATTTTTTTTCAAATCTGAAGGGTCTCCAAGGCAAGAGTGATTCTCTGAGACAAGTCAGAAATTTACATCCTACCTGACTGTGATAGTGTCACATTGCTGTCCCCTCAGCCTTCCAAGGATTAGCTACAGGGAGATGTGACATCCCTTTAAAGACATGGTTGGTGTGTCTGTGTGCACACTTGACACATACCCTCTCTTTAGACCTTCTGGTACCACAAAGAATCACCAGCTACTAGGACCTGAGTTTATCAACAGCTTGCCTCAAAAGTACTTAGCATATTTTACAACTGACATGCTATATGTTGAGACAGTGCTGTCCCTGAAACTGCACTGACTTATACATGCCCAAAGGACTATTGGGACAAAAAAGTAAAAACTGACTTTACTGGTTTAAGTTCAGACCAGGTCCCACACAATATTCCCTCCAGAATCCTTTATTTTGTTGAATGCCCACTGCCTGTGAACACCTAGCACAAGTTCAAAACATTGTTGTATTGTGGGTCACACCAGACATACCACTTGGACTCTAACTATCCTACTTCCATAAACACTGAATTGAGTTATTGATTACCAAGATGAAGTCAGATTTACTATGGTTCTTAATCAAATTTATTATCGATCCTTCCTTACAGAGAAATTGTTTATTTCTCCTTTCACCATTACAAAAAACAAAAACAAAAAAAACAACAAAAACCAACAATAAAAAAAAAAACAACTCACAGCTATTCTTGTTAAATGTACTTAGCTGCCATAGGCAGTTTTTACATCTTGTAGTTAGGTCAAAAGTAGAAAGTGAAATTTGTAGATATTTAAACTAAAAAATAGATCCCTGCTTCAAATCTGCCACAAGACATTTTACATTTTAAGAGAGCTCCAAATGAATACTATTTTACAGTATACCAAAAAAAGAAAATTAATGAGCATAGTGGGTATTAAATGAAACATTTCAGTTAGACTATTCATTCTAATTACAGAAGTTAATGAAGATGTTATTGAGATAATGCAGATTTAGAATAGCACAGTGATAGCAAGCAGATCCACTACCAAGACAAACTGACAAAGTAAGCTTCCACAGCCTTTGACAGACAAATTTTTATCTGTTAACCTTCACACACCAAAAAATTTCAGCCAAAAAATTCAGACAACCTAAATACCAAGGAACAGATGACACAACAGGACAGCTGTTATTCACTAGCCTGCCCAGCCCTCACTCCTACCACAGGTCATTTCAAAACTCATAACGTATGGACTCCTAATTCATCATGCCTTATTTCCAAAAAGTGATCATAAGCATGAAAAATGTTATATTCCAGTTGAAAAGTGTATAGTAAGCTGGAAATTTTGTGTTGGACAAGGTCTTTGATGGGTTTTATCCAGGGAGGTGAAGACAGGTCTGCAATGCCAGCCAAAAAAGTACTAATAATTACAGCAGCTTATTATCTATTAGCAAGGGAAACAAATCACTTGGGTTGTACCATGGTAGGATAAAAAAAAATAAATTCCTAGACAAAGACATTTCAGCCCTGCTTCTTTGCTACAAGTAAGGATGGCACATGGTCCCAAGTCTTGTGACTCAACAGCACCCACTTTGCTCTCATTTAGGCTGATGGCAACTTTAAAGCACACAGTCCAGTGAGGTATGACAGCGATGGAAATGAGAAGACAGGAGAAAAGGAAACTGCCTGAGAATGATAAAGAACAAAGAACTGGTGTTAAAACAAGAAAAATTCATTAGGTCACTCATATCACAGGAGACTGAGATTAAAAGCAATTTGTACATAGGCAGTAAAAGCAGGAAAGAATTGTAGGGAGTTGATGAGATGATCTTATATTTCAGCCTTCTACACAGCTTGGTCTGAGATTTGAATGCTCTCCTGGTTTGTGCCACAGTACTCAGTTGTGTTATTAGTCAAGTCATTTCTACTAAGCTTTTGATAGCTGATTACTAGTCACACGTTGCTCATTTGCTATGAGTGCCTGGCATCCCAGTGCATGGAAGAGAGCCATAGCTGTGCCTCTATAATGCTACAGAATGCTAAGTACACGGGAAAGAATACAAGGTCTTAAGAGTCTCAAATTAGCATACAGTCTTGAATCTGTTTTCTCCATACCACAGTCCTGGTACTTACAGTGATGGTATGAAATAAGGCTCGTGCTTGCAAAGAACTTTTTTGCAAAGATATTGTCATGATGAGCACCACAAAAGTCTAAGAAAGTAATTCTGTCCTCGGGATTTGGTTTGAATAGCGCATAATAAACATGGCATAGGACTGCATGTTGAACAGTAAGGAGAAAGTGAAACACTGAATAGCTGTTCATTAAACGCTGCGCTATTCATTCTGTGCACTAAAGAGATACTCAGAAGAAACACAGCAGTGACCACGTATTTAATATGCACGCCCATGAAGGAGAGTTGAGCTTGGAGAGACAACACTATTGTACTATTTCAGCAGGCTTGACCTTGCAAATTTCATCACGTTCTCCAAGACTGAAGACAGAAACTTACACATGTAATTATTCAGATAATTCTTATTTCACTTGTATTAAGCAGTCTTCAGTGAGATCAGGTTCTAAGATGCTGCGTACCGGACGAGTAAAGTAAAAACTGATCTATTTCCCCAGAAAGAATACAGCACATCTCTTGGTAATCTGATGTTTTTAAGTTTGTACATTCAGCTCACAAATGCTGCAAACACAGGACAGGAGATGAAGTGCCAAAAGAGTGAACAGTCAGACAAAATACATGCTCAAATGAAAAACATTAAGGAAAAAAATTAAGTGCAATGGAAGAAGCTTTCTTGTCCTGAAGTCAAACAGCTTGGCTGGGCTTTAGCGGAGGCTACAACTCCAGCAGTAGCCCATGCATAGCAGAGATACTCTATGTATACAAGAAATTATCATTTGCATTAGTATTCACTTGTCTTCTCACAAGCTCTGCTGCCCATGAGGGCATGAAGCTGGATTTTCTGGTGCTGTATACATTAAAGTTCTATTGCCGTAGAAAGTCAAGGATTCTCAGAGGAACACACTGAGCCTTCCTCAGCTCTCTGCAATATTATACCAACTGATCTGTACAGTATGAGAAGCCATCACAACAGATTTTAAAAAATCATCCACGTACTTAATACAAATAATTTCTTTTTCCATTTGGGTTATGGAAATTACTCCTGTTAAAGCCACAACAAAAGTGAGTAAACTGACTCAGGCCAAGATACTCTTAGCACACTAAATTTCTTAGGCAAAACAATAAGTCTCCTGTAAAAATTTAAGTATACAATCTTATGGTAACAACAACCATCAAGAAACCAGAAATAGTCGCTCTATCAAGTTACAAAACTTACCCTAAAATCAGTGTGTTAAAGAACAAAGCTCATGAGCATCTGGGACTCAGGGAAGAAATAAGAAGCCATCAGCAATGATGGAAATACACACAACATGGTCTTTCAAGACACACACTTATAAAAATCTCCGATTCAAGCACTAAATATTTAAAGAGCTCATCTCAAGCTAGAATCCTGACTCCAGCCTGGACAGCTGTCAAACTCCAGTCAATATTGGTAATAGAAGTATTACATGGGAATCTTTATAGGCTACTTTATAAAAATGAAAATGGAAGCAAGCTACTGGGCTTTTGGGTATCAATGGGCTTTGGGTTTATAGGGCAAGGCTGGCAGATTTTACATTAATTGAAAAAAACAAAGGCCCAGAAAGCCATGTTCCACTCCCACTGCCACCAAGCTTAGCTGGATCATCTGCCTGGCCTGCAATATGGCACTAAACCTGTCTTTGGGATAGACAAGTACAAGGCATTATAAACAGAAAGCATGTAATTTTAATTCTTTGGCCTTTGAGAGAAAGCTGGACATGTAAATTGAGTCTCATTTAAGAAAAAAACCCAAATGTTTCTCAGTACTTACTCAGTAAATCTTTCTATTGCAGAAATTTAAGAAAGCAAGACAGTTTTTATAGCTTTCATCTTCTTGAAGATGAACCTTGTGATTATAGACATGGTAGCAGGAATTACTATTTTTTAATAGGATTTAGTATTATTTTCTCATTCTTGAGACAGAATTCTGTTGTGTCAGATAATGCTCAAAAGCACATACCTGGATTTCCAAATATTTTCCAACTATAAAACGGGCTGGTATCTGAAACTGGGAATGTCTTCAACCTAAGTCAGTTAAGTCTAAAAATACAACAGATATCAGCTGAACAGAGTATTGGAAATTTGTCTCCTGTTGAAAGGTTCATCAGTTCTTTTCCCCTCCTATTCATAGCTTTGTTCTTTGTAATAATGAAAACCACTTTTGTTTTTCTCTCTTCACACCCATGGTTAGCCCACAAGAGAATTGCCACCAGGAGCATATCAAATTCATTCATTGCACTCTGGCAGCAGGATAAATCAGAACAAATTGATGAGCCTAGGGAAAGGGTATCAGTACAAGAAAAATTAAGGGGTTATCACAATTCTTTCCAGAATTGCACAGACCATTATAGACACAATGTGTGAATAGGTGTTACTACAGCTGAAGTGACGTACAGACTGTGAGAGACCAATAGAAATGCTTAACATTCTCTTCATCACGCATGAGACCCAAGACCAGTGAGAAACATATTAGAAAAGAAACAGATGTGGCAAGAGCACACACCTCAGAGTTCTTCCTTTACCTGATTATCAGCACCAAAACAACCTGCATAAGGAAACAAAGCCTTTCCATCCAGCCTGGACCACTGCCAGGACAAACTAAGCTACAGAATCAAAATAGAACTGATTCTTGATTTTAATTACAGGAGGAATGCTCGTGCATTAGCTTAAAACTGGAGCTACCAAAACATAAGACATGAGTTGCTTCTCAATGACTGTTGAGCAGCAGAGAAACAAGAGGAATGGCCATTCAAGCACCAAGTGTCCCCAAAGCAGAAAGTACTCTCCTCTAGCTACACCCAGGCCAACTGTGCTGACAAGAACTGCTGTTGCCACCTCCACAAGAGAGGAGGACACCAGGTTGGAGGGACACCACCTGCACCATCAGCACTGTCACAAGGCACTGGCAGAGGTGCCATCATTGCCACCATTACAAGAGCTCTCTTTCCAAGACCGTGCTATCCACGTGACCAAATCTGGAAACCAGAATAATCATCTTCAGAGAGTGAACAATACAAACACATGCTGAGAGTGACCTTCTTCTTGCTTAGACTTTAAGTGTTCAGGGAACAGTTGTATAGAGTCCCAAACAAACGCATGGTATCTGTGGTGCTTCAAAAACAAGCAAAGCCAAATGAAGTCGGGCTTTTAAGATTTTGGCTTGAAAAACATTGAGAGGGAGGGGAAAATGTAGAAAAAGGAGACCATTTAGGGTAAACCTTTACTCTTTGCACATGGGGCAATTAAGATGGAACTCTAAATATGAAGGATGTAGAGCAAATTAAATATTTTAAGCACTATAGAATTACCGGTTTAATGGGTCTGCCAAATGACGGCACACTCCCGGCAAAGAGTTCTGGCTGCAGAAAGCCCTTAATCCCAATGAACAACTAACTGGGAATAATGTCAGCAGAACAGCTGTCAGGATGGAATGCTGTTCAAGTTGACTAGAGGAACGACTGCCTAAAGCTGGAAAGCAGTATGTTCAGCCCAACCTCCAAGCAAGGAGCAGGAGCTGACACCACAGTTTAACTAACATCTGCTGCCACCATCATCTTTCACCTTAAAAATGGGAGTATGAAGGAGGAAGACAGAATCCGCAAAGGAGAGAAGCAACTGTTTTCAGAAACACAGCAATGTAACTCTGCGATGGATCTGTGAGTTACCCAAGCCTCTTTCAAAGAGAGGATGAGGCAAGTCAGTATCTAGTCAATGCTTCTCACTTTCCACTAAGGTGGAAAGGGATACCAAATGCTGATGCAGTAACTGTTAAGAAACAGCCTCACAGAAACAACGTACCAGAGCAGCTCTGTTAGGCTCTGCCAAGCAGCTTACAGGCAAAATTGCTATCCTGGATTTCCAGTAGAAAGACCTGCATCATGATCCTGACTCCAACCACGACTCCTCAGGAAAATAAAAGGATTTTACCATGGATTGGAAAAGCCTGATCTATTTTATATCCTCTGAAGCACCTATCTGTTTCAGGTTTCATTCTCTTGATGCTCTTTGTCCAGGCTCTATCTCTCCTCATCCCTTCCCTTCTTTCAACTAAATTTCTTAAACTTTTTTTCACTGCATCATGATTGGACTGGCTTTTCCATATGGTAAGTCGGGATAGGATCGTTCATCAGAAGCTCAAGGTACAGCAGTTGCTCTGAGCCAAGACCTTACCTACTTGGTTATGCTCCAACATGCAGCACAGGAAATAAGAGATATTGCATTTCTTACCTAAGAAATATATTCTGGTTCCAACAATGGTGCTTGAAGTGGCAATGCAGCTTTATCAGTCCTTCAAAATAGCACTAAAAAGAAGGGCCCATTCAGAAACCCACGAAAAAGTTTCTAAGAAAACCCCTGAAGCTATATACACCACAAGATGTGAAGATTCAAGGAGAATGGATGACCAACTACACACACACTATTCAACTGAGCTTGCAATAACCATTCTCCTACATAAAGATATTTAAAGCACTTTGGGCACATAGGATGCAGACAGCTGGCAGCATTCATGTGACAGACATCAAGTGTCTTTTGCCACCTATACTGCTCTGCATTAACAGATGGGTTACTGGGCAGTCATTTACAGACAACAAAATCTCCTAACTTTGCCCACACAAACAGCAAGCAAAATGGCCCACAATCCTCTAGTCAAAAGTCAGATTTGAAGTCAGATGGACTGTTGATGAGCAAGAAAGAAGCTTTCTGTTTTATTAGCAAGAACAAAGTTGTAATCCTCCTAGTTGTATTAGTCTAAACAATCTGTCACTGCACTGGGAGTGAAAAAGCTATAGTTACCACACTTCAGAAATTCTCAAGTGTGCTCTTTCTACCCAACAGCCTCATTAGACTTCTGGCAGGAAGAGAAGAGCAGGACAAGTGCACAGGCACACACCGCTTCGAGATCAAGTCATTTACAAGACACTTTCATGGCAATCCATAAATGCAACTGGCTGTGGAGAAATTGTCAGACAGTAGCTCCTTTTGTCTCATGCCATTGTCCTAAGGAAAGCTACTATGATACATCTCCAGACAATACAGGATGTGAGCATACACAGCTGGAGTAATGTTCTTGCCAGACAATTTCTACATCATACTCACAGTAAACACAGAGTACCAGTAAGAGTTTTTGACATGCATAGGCATCTCAGCTTTGTAGACTATCATCTTTGCTTCACCAACCACTTAGGTCATGCATACAACTGCAGTTCTCAGTCTAAAGACCTCTCCCTCCCCACCAAATATGAAAACAGGAGACTGTGCTTTGCTCTCTCCATACCTGTTGGTGTATGAGATGCCCACCTTCTCCCTCTCAATCCTAGAAGAACCTCTGCCTGCTGAGGGTTGCGCATACTGGAAAATGTTCACTGCCCATAGCTAACACTGATCACCCCTGTTCCACCAGAACTTTTTCCAACACCACGTATATCCTGGGAGTACTGGAGTCCAAATCAAGCTGCATGAAACTGCCACTTTGATTCTCCATATTAGGAGTTCCCTATCTCACACAAAGGCTGTTACCACTGCTGCTTCTGGAAGTCATCTCCTCCTAGTCACGTAGTCCTGTTCCCCAAACACACAGTGACGGGATACTCCCCTTTCCCTATACAGAGATCCCCCTTAAGCTCTTCCTTCTCTTGGGAGATACCAATAGACAGGAAAAAAGCAGAAAACAAAAGCTTTCAACACAGTTTGAAATTGCATCACTTCTAAGAAGCCTGCTCTGGCTTTGATCTATTGATTTCAAAGCCCTTAATGTGGGAAGCTGAAATGCAAGTTTTCTCCACACAATTCTAAAATGAAAAAGAAAACCCAGTATGGCACTGGAGAATTAAGCGCTGTACTGAAAAACTAACAAATATTCAGGGGGGTGGAAAACCCACAAATACCAGATCTGCCTATAACCAGAACATGCACTTAAGAGTCTTGGTTGAAATCCAAAAATAAAAAGTAAAGAATTAAAACTATTATTCAGCAGAGCTGCATCAGACACACTAGTAAACTACAATGAATGGAAATTAATGGATAATTGGACAGTCTGGATCAATGGGCTGAGAACAATTTTATAAGGCCAAGTGTCAGGTCCTGCACTTGGGCCACAACAAGCCTATGCAATGGTACAGGATTGGGGAAGAGTGGCTGGAAGGCTGCCTGGTGGAAAAGGACTCAAGGTATTTGTCAACAGTTGGCTGAACAATGAGCCAGCAGTGTGCCCAGGTGGCCAAGAAGGCCAACGGCATCCTGGCCTGTATCAGAAACAGCGTGACCAGCAGGAGCAGGGAAGTGATTGTCCCCCTGCACTCAGCTCTGGTGAGGCCACACCTCAAATACTGTGTTCAGTTTTGGGCCCCTCACTACAAGAAAGGCACTGAACTGCTGGAGCACGTCCAGAGAAGGGCAACAAAGCTGGTGAAGGGTCTGGAGCACAAGTCTGATGAGGAGCAGTTGAGGGAACTGGGGTTGCTTAGGATGGAGAAGAGAGACCTCATTCCTCTCTCTGAAAGGAGGTTGTAGCAAGGTGGGGGTTGGTCTCTTCTCCCAGGTAACTAGTGATAGGATGAGGGGTAATGTCTCAAGTTGTGCCAGGGGAGGTTTAGATTAGACATCAGGAAAAACTTCTTCACTGAAAGGGTTGCCAGGCACTGGAACAGGCTGCCCAAAGCAGTGGTGGAGTCCCCATCCCCAGAGGGATTTAAAAGACGTGTAGATGTGGTGCTGAAGGACATGGTGTAGTGGTGACTCAGCAGTGCTAGGTTAATGGTTGGAATTGATGACCTTAAAGATCTTTTCCAACTAAAACAATTCTGATCCTATGATAAAATCCCATAAGCACTGGTAGACAAGTTTCCTATTAAATCTTACTAGAATGTCACCTCAGACCTCCTGTGAATTTTCATTAAGTTATCCCACAGCTACCTACAACAGCTTTACTTACTTTCTCCCCTGAAGCTACTCACAAGAAGGAAAATGAGGGAAAGGCATGAAGTAGCAGAGCATTTATTACTGAGATGCATTTTTAAATGAAAATAAGGATCTTTTTGTTTAGGATACTCTGAGAAGGCTCTAGCACCAACTGCAGTGCATCCTTCACATGTGACACTGGAATAAATCCAGTTTGATGTTTGTCTTTGAAGTGCACCCATACTGAGTAAACCTCTGCAAATCTAATGGGGAACTGCTTCCTGTGAGAAAATAATCATCAAAAGATGTGAGGGAGGTGAAATTACTTTGCAGCTTCATCAGCTTTATTTTTAACACCCTGCTCCCTTTACGCTCATCTCCTCACAGAGAATATCTCAACCCTCAGCTGTGCTGTGTCAATCTAAGAGGCTCTGGATGCCAGGAACCACCACACAACAGCCACCACCTCCACTTTCAGAAGTGGCCATGTGCATGGGCTGTCCAGGGAGAAAAACATAACACTGCCTACAGCCCATACCTCTAGTGAGACGAAGTACCCACCTTGACAGAAGCACCCATCAGCTCAGCACCCTCGGCAGAGGAGCGAGACTGGCAGAGAGGCACTGATCTGAAAGAAGGAGAAAATAAGGCCCCAGAAAGACTGAAGATCTGCATGTTCATAATTAAAATGTTTGGAGAGTATTTTTGCTTCTCTTTAGAAGAGGCAAGCTGTTTCTAATAAAGGATCATTTGAGTCACTTGAATTGTTGATTTATGAGTTTTTTCATGTTATTCCAAAACTGAAGGCCCCCTTGTCAGAATAAAAATTGGTTTTGGGAGGAGTAGGATGTTAGGCTAAGTTTCTATATCATTTCTTTCAACTCAGGAGAGAGTCACCTTTATGACTCACCAATTCTGACATCTCCTTTTTCTTGCCAGCATAATTTTTTCTGGAAAACAGTTTATTTTCTTGGCTATCTTTAATAGATCCAAACACTGGCAGCAGACAGACACCACACGTGCACACTCCCAAATCAGGACTCCCCTTTTTCCTGACCACAACTTAAAAAAAAACCCAATTCATCAGAATCAAGAAAGTGATAAACAGAAAAAACACTTATATGGTTGCTGACATTTTTTTTTCTGTTTAGATTACATATTTACAGTGATGCTTCTGGGCTAAAAGATGATTTCCAGAGCTGTTTTTCTTGCAACAATACATGCAAGTTAGCCCACTGAAATGAATCACAACAGTCGCATGGAAAGAGAGCCAAAGGATTCAGTGGAAAATGTCCCGGCACACGGGGCATCCCTGCCTATGCCTGTCTGACAGTGACAAGGCATTCACTTCTGCCTCTCCTCATTCTGCCTCCTCTTCCCCAAATCCAGTCAGAAAATGCACACTGCCAAATAGAAGACTTCACTTAACACACCACGGCTCCTTTTTAAATTAGGAAAAGAAAAAAAAAGGAAAATACAAGAAAACTTGTTAGCAAAGGCAAGCAGTTAATAATACTTAAAGAATTATAAAAAAAAAAAGGGGGGGCGGGGCGCAGGGGGAGACTTCAGTGCTTTTCCTCAGGCACGGAGGCTTCCTTTCTCTGACAGCAGACTGACAAAAAGTCTTATTTATGAATTTTCTAGATTAGTAAAGCAGGCACTTGGACGAAGCATTTTCAGAGTTTTTTCAGGGGAAGATGGAGGGGAATATCCAATACACCCATGTCAGGTATAAAACATGCATCGCTGATATTCAAGAAATGAAATCATTATGAGTTCCACAATTTCCCACAATAGTTATATGCTATTGAATACTGAAGTGATAGGTTTGGATTTGGTTTACATTTGGATAGGTTTTGGAATTTGGGTAGGTTTACATTTGTTTTCAGACATTGCAGGAAGTCCTCTAAATTCTACTAGAGCCACAATCTTCTGCTGTGATACAATGACATAACATAGCCCTGTGCATTTCATGGAAAACAGTGCTGGCAATACAAAGCAATACAACCTGATTAAAACCTCAGCCCCTGTAGGAATGTATTTAAAAGAAAATGACCATATAGTGAACCAGCCATACGGGATGTTGGCCTAGGTACGCAGCTGCATTCTAGAAACTACTTCAAAGGAAGAAAAAATAAGAAAAGAGCAATGACCGCTTCCCTAAGGAATGCAGGAGTGAGCAGATAAGAGTGACCAATTGGACACTGCGGGAGAAGAACTTAAGAACCAACGGGAACTAAACTAAGCTATATGTTTACCTTGTGCTAGAGACTTTTAACCGATTAAATGATGCGTGACCGGGGTCTAGGGAAAGTAAGATTGTATAAAAGGGACAGACAAGGTAAATAAAACGTCTTCAGTTTGATTCACACTGAATGGTGCGGAGTCCAGTTTTTTCTCCTCAAGCCCCCTGTCCTCTCTAGCCATGCAAACATTCTGCTCCTGCTTGAAATCATTTACGGGCATCAGCCTCTGCTTGCGCAAAAGCAAGACTTCTCAAGTCAGAGCAAAGGCTACAACTATTTGTGCCAACCTGTGGCCTGCTGCTGAAGTACAAATTCATCTGAGTTTCTTGGCCTCTGGTTTTAGTGGAAAGGTCATTTGGAACTTTCTTCTGCCATTCTGGAAATGGAAAGTTGCAATACAGGAAGATACACTTTTCTTCATCTTCAATTCACAGCTTCTTCTTCCAAGAGTCCCATCCTGCATAGGGGATGCAGTACTATTGAGCATTATCAACACTATACGTCAAAGTCCTTGACCTGCACTTTTGCTGGATTTACCAGATCCAAAACAAGTTTGGGGAACTCTTGTGTATTAATCCTTTTATAGATTTCAGCTCCACAACATTGGTGAGAAAAACCTGAATCACAGCAATATATGATCTGGGGAACGGAAGGCAGGTAACAGCCTAATTTATCTTTTAAATGATACTGTAACCCAGCCAGCAACTTGATTGCTCATGATTGCAATACCGTAAGTGAGATCTATTAACCCCTACAGGAAAGGAAACAATAGGGAATGTATTTAGAGTCTCAGGATGAGGACTCGGTTTTTCTGCATTACACGGAGTATGTGTAGCCACTGTCTCCATAGCTTGTAGATAACTGGAGAACTGGGATTCTTCTAAAGCCCATGGAAAGGTCAGATGGAGACAGGGAGACTTTGGAGGTTGGAACAGTATAGGGAAAAGACATCACAGAATTTTTTTCCTTTCATGATGTTCCCAAAACTCACTGTGGGATCACATAGTGCAAAAATCCCTGTCTTATTTCTAGCATGATGCAGAATCATGGAAAAAATTCTGTGAAGGAGAAATTAATGAAGTGCATTTCCCTCTTACCTTACTCATTCAGCCGTACAAAGCAGCATTAAAGAATTGCTTCCTCTGCCTCTACCACACTGCTCTTTAGCCTGGGAAGCGCCCTGTGAATCACTCACAATGATGTCAGAGCCAACAAGCCACAGCAATATTATTTTTCAAAATCTTAACTTGTCAAAGTTGATTTCAAAATCAAGCTGTCTTTGATACTAGGCATGAGACCTCAAAACAGCAGAAACCAGCAAAACAGGATTTCTCTTCAAATGGGCAAACCAAGTGGATTTTCTCCTTTCCTCACCAACCAAGAAGTAACTAGACTATTTTAAGTCAATTTTGACATCAGATGCAATTTCTATTACCTCCATTGTTAAGCTACTCATTCCGCTAAGGTAAGCCTTACTAGCAATCATCATTATATATACACACATACAATAAAAAACCTAGTTAACATTAGAAAGTGATACTAGAACTAAGCAGAGTGACTGTCAAGGTAGAAGATTCTTATAACCAACTAATACCACAAACAAAAGACTAGAAGACTTAACATGAATTCTTGAGAATTAAGCCTGCACATCATCTTGTCAAGATGTTAAAAGCAACGGAAACAATCTCAATTCCTCGCTGAAATAGCAGTGCAAAATAAATTAAACAACAACAACAACAAAAAATCTCGCCAAGGAAATCAGTTGCTTTTACAGTTCTCTAAAATAAAACAGGTTTAGCAAAAATAGTTAGACTGGAAGTCAAACACATTTTACACTGCCTTGAGGAGTTCCTACAAAGGAAACTCAGCATACCCTGAAAACATCTGCCATAAGCCATAGGAGTTTTGCTTTTGTATAGAGAAGGATCTTGTTCATGTAAACAGGCTCTTAAGTACTACAACAATATAAGCAACCAATAAAGTAGCATTAAAAATAAAATTAAGTGATATTGACTTATCACCTGTCAAGAAGTCACAGGTGCACAGGACAATTCCGGTTGGTAGGGACCTTGGAGGGCCTCTAGTCCAACCTTCTGCTCCATGCAAGGGCAGCTCTCAAGTCCAACCAGGCTGTTTCAAACTCCACCCAGTCAGGCATGAAACCTTACAGGAATGGTGACCTCCCAGCCTCTCTGGGCGACCTGCATCAATATTCAGCTGGCATTGTGGTAAAGAAACTTTTCCTTATGCCAAGTCATAACCTTCCCTGTTTTATTTATGACAAGTATCTCACCCTCATGCCACATACCTCTGTGATAAGATAGAACCAGGCTCACAGGTAACGGGGGGCTGCTGCCACATCCCCACAAAGCCACCTCTCCTGAACAAACCCAGCTCCATCACCCTCTTTCTCAGGGCAAGTCCTCCAGCCCCAACCAGCCTGGGGGTTCTCTGCTCAGCTCCCTCCACCTTATCAATGTCCTTCCTGCACTTTGGGCCCCAAAACTGGATGCAGCTAATTTAGATGTGGCTGAACAAGTGACAAGAAGGAGCAAACAACCACTTCCATCCATCTACCAGCTCCAGAATACCAACAAAAGGCTAACCCCCCCTGCTGCCAGGACACTGCATACTCACAATGAGCCTGTTGTCCCACAGGTCCCCCCAAGTCCTTTTCCAGCAGAACCGCTGCCCCAGCAGTCATTCCCCACCCTGTCCCAGGTACAGGGAGTACATTTATTCTGTTTATAAAATAAATAGCAGTAATAAGCAGGGTTTTTTCATTTTAAGCTGGGGTGTGTTACAGTTCTTCGCATTCTTACAAGGCAGCCTGGAGGACACATGCTGCAGCCCTTTTATCCAAGATGGCAATCAACATACCTGGCAGAAGTTTCAGGTATCAGTTTTGATGTTATTGGTGCCACAGTAGCTGTTGTAACCATTGTGATCTAAGGGACTGAGTAGGGCAAGGAAAGACAGTACTTTCTTCTTTAAATGATATATTGGAAGAAGGAGGGAAAGCTTAGATCTTCAGGGTCTGCATGCCAAAACATTCATACCTCCCCCCCTGTGCAGCTGCCCTTTTAAATGGCATTTTCACCCCATAAATCTTGCTTTTTCTGTAACATTGTTCCAAAACTGCTCTTGTTGGGATGTTTGCAGAGAACCAACACACAGCAGTATTCATCCATGGATGAAAAGCTTCTATACTGGCAGATTTTTCAAACAAATATAATTTTTATAACCTGTCATGAAATAACACTTCCCAGATTGGCCAACACATTTAGAAGGTAGAAAATAATTCTGCTGTATCAATCCCATACTTGGGAAATATTCCATCTTCCTTTCTAGAGGACTAATATTTTCCTTTAAAAAATATTTTTAAATGTATTTAACACTAGCAGAACAAGTAGAATGAGATTACATAGCTGTGCTAACTGATCTTCACCACCAATTGCATAATGGCATTCCAGACTCTGGTGTTAAGTGCAGATCTTTTACCTATTTTAAAATTTTAGTTCTGAAAGGAGAAATTAATTCAGTTTTAACACAATTAACAGCTCAGTCCTGCATTTCCTTACATCATCTCTTTATCAATAGTATTGCTGTTCTGATTATTGTCACTCTCATGCCAAGCACTACTTGCAACATGGCTTAAAAGGATCTCATGACAAGGGAATTGGGTCCATGTATACAGGACAGGAGGTCAGTTGCCAGGCAACTGGGAGAGGAAAAACTTTCTAGATGGTGGTAGTCTGATACGGTCAGGGGAGTTTGGGCAAGTTCTTCTACTCCCTTTAAATCAATTTAGTTTCCATTCCACTGAATGACTAACTTGGCCAGAATGAAGAGCATCCCATCTGCCCTTTCTGCAGTCCCTAAACACTGCCCAAGAGGAGATGTAGAGATAGCAGTGAAGAATTTCTCTCCATGTCCTGTCACTATGACCACCATGAAGTTATTCTGCATTCACATTCGTCTAGGACCAGCAGCCAACACACACCTTTTGACTCCTCATGGTCTTCAGACCCTGTGGGTCTAACTTCAGTTTGTCCACAAATCGGCAACCTGTCTAAGCCATTTGCATAGGTTTCTGCTAGTCTGAGAATACACTTGGTCACTTTAATAAATTCAGTCCCTGCAGCAGCACCCAAAGGTCCCAGTCTGGCTAGAGGCACCATCATTTTAGGAACTGTATCAATGTTCAGAGGAACTAGAGTCCCTAGTCAAGGATCTTAAAATCAGCATCACAGCAAAGGAAGAGTAAATGTCTACACATACTTGGAAACAAACACTCCTGTGGGACACAGGATACTCATACACTCAGTGAATCAGTTAGCTTAGCCAGCACTTTTCATCAATAGAGCTTTATTGATGTTCCTCAAATGTCATACCAGATTTTGAAGGTCATACAAACAAACTTGTGTATTCCTTAAATTCCAAGCCCCTATAGCAAATATTCCAATCAAGTCCCTTCAGCAAGTAGAATAGATTTTGTCAATGAACTACCTTTACCTCCTTTGAAGTTATGTTTTTGCAATGGGAGCCACAAGCCTCAGCTCTCTTGCACTTCACCCACATGGAAGAGAGAGATCTTACAGAAATCTTCCTTCCAGATTCCTGGTGTAAGACAGTCACACAAAGTTTATTTGCCTGTGCCACTTCCCTGGTTTTATGCCTCTCATACTCTCTTACACAGACGGTGGTGCAGAAGTGGCATGCCTGTTCTGCTGTATGATGTGACACATCCAGAAGCACTAAGGAATATACCTGGTCCCACCTAGAAGCAGTGCCACAGTTACTGACTTAAAATGGCCACAATCAATACAGAAATCTAACACAGGTGTTTTGCTAGAAGGAAAAAAGAAAATAACCCACACACACCCAACAAACCCCTCTGGCTGAAAAATTTCTCCTTAACAAGAGAATTCTCAAAAGAAATACACACATACATATATATATACACACATATATATATTTATATAGGAGACAAGTGAAGTGCTGGGGTCTGAACCCTGAGCCCTGAATTAAGGTTGACATATGAGTGGTCCCCATGGTGTTTCAAAAGGAGGGGATGAGTTTGCCTTTTGGCTTTCCTCCAAGGTGCAGCCAGCCTTGTAAGGAAAGCCCTTGGGTAAACAAGCCCCAGGTGCCCTGCATTGGGTAAATGAGTGCCAGGTGTCCTGCTTTGGGCATAAAAGCTGGGACCACTTGCAGGAAGGGTGGAGTGTCTGTCTGTGAGGTGGATGCACTTTGCAGAGTTTCCCTATTGGGGAAGGACCTCCTGACTCTCCCTGCAACTGGGCTCCAGTCAGGTTTGGCATTTGCAAACACAGGCTTTGTGGGGAGACAAGATGGGGTTACTTCTGTCGTATATGGTCAGCCTATTGACTTGGCTGTCTCCCATCTCTGCTATGGGAGACTTCGTTGCTTTGTTTGTTCCACTGATTGTTGGCAATGTTATATCATTCTTGAAGTCGCTGGGGTTGATACCTATTATGTTTGATCTGTCTGACTTTTTTGTACCCCCAGTGATCCCCCATACACTGACTTTTCTACATACAATAGAATTTGGTTACTGGATTGTTTTTCTGCTGGCTGTGTCCTTTGCACTAGGCCTGGTAATTGGCAAAACAACAAGCAGCATGCTTCTTGAAAGTTAATGGGTTTTAGCCTATACACATCTAGAGGGAATGGCAGTCAAGCACTGACCACAAGGGACAGAAAAACATTACTTTATTATTACCATACAACCATAAAGGAAGTATTCTTATCGGCTGGCAAAGTTTCGAAGGAACACAAGTCTATGGAAAAGCCATCCCTAACTGAACTAAGTCTCAACAATGAGGAGAGAGCATATTAATGAGGCACAGCTAGGAGGTACAATGAAGAGATAACATTACCCTTAAGAGTTACGCTGGTATTAAATGTAACTTCATTACTGTATTAGTCTCTTAAGAATCTTCACAGCAAGAATAACTCTGCTTATACAGATGTTTTTTCAACCATCAGTTGTTCTAGGTTTAAACACACAGACAGGGAACCTTGACATTTCAAAATTACAGGCCATTAGATTAAATTAGATTTGTTCTTTTGCTGTAGTAACCCACAAGGCTTTACAAGGCTGATAGTTTCACTGAAAGAATATGAGATGCACTAACTGAAATGAGATACCACACCTTTAATAATGCAGATTGCTCTAGTGCTCTCACATGGTTTTTCATTCAGCACCTTTAATTCCTCTAAGTGCTAATAATATGGTTCATTTTATTATTAAGAGGGTATTCTTCACTTACATAGTACATGCCAAGCTAAACTAAAATAATAGGACTGGTTTACTGTTATACAGGGGGATGCATGGTTGATATTTATGCAAAACAGAGGCTGAACTCTGGTTTCCTGTGCAAAGTGACTGGTGATCAAAGCAGAAAGTCCACAGAATTCCAAAATCCCACCTTCTGCAACATACAGATGACACCAAGTCTACCACCACTCAAAATACTCTCTTACAAAACACAAGCTGTTAAATATACAAGCAGACTTGGCAGTAAGAGTCACAGCTCCGGTTCTTTTCCCTGCTCAGGGGAACACCTTAGTGCTACTGGTTCAGAGCTCCAGGGACAGACAAGAGTATTAATGAGGATCCACCCAAACCTCAGTGCAACTTAGACTCCCCTATCCTGCAGCATCCAGATTCAAGTAATGCTGGCAGAAGAAAAAGACAACTTCTAGCACCCAGAAGACCTCCTCTGCAAAAGGTCACAAACCCAAGGAGTAAAACCAAGATGCCGTAAGACCTCTGGACTAGAGGAAAGGAAGGATCTAGATTCTTGCAGATCTAGATATTCATCACTTCACGTCTTGGTTTCCCATCTGTAAGGAGAGGGAAGCCTCCCTTTGTAGCCTTACCAGAGGAGAAATGCACTGCAGACCACAGGGTAGATTCCTGCCAGCTCTACACAATGGTGACAGCATTCACACAAGGATTTAAACCAGATGAGAATCCAACTAGCAAGTCACACAACTTAATCATTAGAAATAAAAATGCACAGCAAGCTCAGAGTTTTTGATCTGTCCATTTCTGCTTTAATTTCCCTACATGGCACTATTTTACAGCCTAAACCAGGTTTTAAGCTGTCTCACACCACTAACATCCTCACTAGCCTGTCTTCTCCATACTGTGGAGGTCCAGCAGCCCCACTTGATACCATAACGGTTTCTTTTATTTTCATTTGAGGGAGATGTCATTTTAAATGGTCAGAAGTGAGCTGCAAGACACAACACACTGGAGACTTGCTAACGTCTCTAGGCCAAAGAATAAATTGGTGAGAGACAACTACAGAGTCCGCTGAAACAGATGGGTCTATTAGCCAGACACAGAACGACTCCTATTTCTGGTTTTCACCCAGATCAATAGGGCCTGGCACACTGACTGTTGACACCTACAACATTCCTCAATTTTTGACATTTTCTTTCTTTTGTTTAGATTGACACTGCTTTTCAATAGCTTTAGACTAACACATCAAGTTCTGCATAATTTGCTCAGTCCAAATGATCCAGATTTAGAGCAGTGAATGCTGACCAGATTTCTGGAAGAGATAATTACCCTTATGCTCCAGAGTTTACGCCAAACTGGGATTAAAAGGAAATATAATGTGTCAGACAAATTAAGACATATTTGCTTTACTGGCAGCTTCTTCCTCCTTTCTCTTTGTAGGAGCACCCACTCTGGGCAGTGCTGGAAAGGCAGATGCTTCCCTCTCTCAACACAGCCATGGCGATGCTCCAGGCTCCAGACACACTCCCGCAGGCAAGAGGATGGTGGCAATGGTAACAGCATATTACAGTTTTGTTATTCACACGTCAAGCAGATTAAAGAAGTGGAGGAGGAAGCACAAGAAGTTATAGGCAGCTTCCCTTGCACACATGCACCTCTCAGGCCTGCAGGGAGGGCACAGGGAGTTGAGAGCCCTTCTGCTCTGCTCACCAGGCCCTGGGTCACACAAGAACAGCCACAAGACCTCTTGTCATGGTGAGCTGTGGAATCAACTGCCCAAGAGGGAAGTTTCTGCCTGACCCACAAGTTTCTGCTCTTACACAGGAAAACTTATAGTCCCTTCAGCCGCACACCTGAAGTGACTGCTGGCAGCTTTGTTATCTACAGAGAACTGCTTCACCATTGAGTTCTTGGCTTCATTAGTAGTCAGCAGAACTCAGGGTCACAAGGTATTTTATGTACCACACATAGGATGGAGTCACATGCCTCTCTCCTGGTCCTGTGCTACAAAGAAGGCTATATAGAAACCACTGTAGTCATCTTCTCAAGACAACTGCTGTTTATATGCACTTCACTTTTCCAGGCTGTACATACTCACCTTTCCTTGGCACACAAGCCCTTCTTTTCACACTCGCCACTGTTTTTCTGCCTCTGGTCCCACAGCAGCCACCTTACTGTGCCAGTGCCAGTTCCCTGGAGTCTGACACAGCATTACCTTTCTGGCTGATACTGGAGCAAACCATTACAGACTGAAATTCCCAGGGCTTCAGGGAATCTCTAAGTCGCAACAATTTCAACAACAATTTGCCTAACTGCTCTTGGGAAGCGGAATCCACAGAGGCTTACCAAAAGCTGCAGATTAAATTCAAAGCCGGCAGCTGAAGGGAGCTGTTACCCTGATATCTGGGTTTATACCACCTTCATGCGTGTTCTGCACCGGCAATCAGATGAAGAACTACTTAAGTGTCTCTATTGTTACATGCCAAAATATTTAGCTATTAAATTTCACCCACCACCTGCCTGTCTTTGCATTCTATGGCACAAGCGAACAGATCTGTTTTTCTGCCCTGCCGGAAGAGCAAGGATGAATGTCTCTCCTGGGCTTGGCCCAGCGATGCGAGAAGGGGCTACAGGGACCCCTCCCGCAGGACACCGCTGACCCGCGCCCGCTGTGCACACACACACCCCCACACACACCCCCGGCCGCCTCCCCGCGCACTGCGCAGCGTTACCTGCGCGGCCGCGGCCCCCACCGGCGGATGGCGGAGCTGGCTGGGGTGGCGGTTCCCCCAGCGGGGCGGGGGTCCCTCGCCGCCCCCGAGACACCGCAGCCGGGAGCCCCGCTGGGGGACGCGGCCACCCCGCGCACCTGCGCGGCATCTGTTTACAGCCGGCCCGGGTTCATCCCAGCGCAGGGGGCGGGGAGGGGAAATGCGATTAAGTTTGGCAAAGATGCGCGGAGGGGGACGAGGGGCAGCGGTCCGTGCGCGGGGGCTGAGCAGCGCTCGGCGGGCCCCGGCCGCTTTCCCCGCAGCCAGCAAAGCGGGGGGGGCTGGGACGGAGCGCGGCGCGGAATGAAACGCCTACGGGCCCCACGGCGAGGGGGGGAAGGACACCGAGTCTCCCCGATGAGGGCCAAGCGCCCGCACCCTGCCACCCCCCCGGTCTTACCTCGATCCACTTCTGAGCCTCGGTGAAGGCCAGCTCGGGCTGGGGGCGTTCGGGGGGAGGCTGACCCTCTCCCAGCTCCAGCCCGGGACTGGCCATCTGCAGGGCTGCGGCGGGGCGGCAGCCAGGCGCTGAGCCCCAGCCCGAGGTGAGCGCGGCCGCGGCGGGGGGAGGCCGGAGGCCGCTGCCTGCCTCAGAGCCGCCGGGGCGGGGGCCGGGGGCGGCGGCGCTCTGCAGCCCGCCTGGCTGCCCCTCGCCTGCGGTAACCTCTCTCCGCCGGTGCCCCGTGTGCCCGCCCTGCCGGCTCGGTCCTCCCCCGCCCGCCGCCCCGCCCGCCCCGCCGGAGCAGAGCTGCGCTGCGCTGCCAGCTAAAAATAAATGAGCCGGGCGAAGCCGCTCTGTCCCAGCCCATGCAAATGCCCGCGCCGCCGCCTCCCCGCCGCGAACAGCGCATCGCAGGCGGCGCTGCGACCGGGGGGGGGAGGCGGCGGGACCGAGCACCCCGTGGGGCGGGGGGGCGATGACAAGGCCTCCCCGGCTTTTTGGGGACAGCTGATCCCCCCCTCGCCGCAGCTCCCGGAGGGTACGGAGCCACCCATACACGCAACGAGCTGCTGGTGGCGACTCTTCCATGAAACACCTTCACGTTAATTAACGTTATTACACGAAGTCCCCGCGACTGGAAAAGGCTTCGCTCCCCCGCCCAGACCCGCACCCCTCCTCACCCCCAGGTGCGGGGGGCGCCCCCGCAGGTATTCCCTTCCCTTCCCTGTGCTGCTGGGATGGGTCAGAGCGGCCTTGCTGGGGCCAGCACAGTACCTGACAGCACTTTCTCCTTTCAGAAGCGAAGCAGGCATCGAGGTGTGCTTAAAGCCTATGCCTGAGTGCTCTTTCTTTTCTCTTTATGCAGGGGAAGAGAACAAACTCTGTCCTGCAGAGGCCTGCACGCACCCTCTTGCGTTGTGTGAGTCGTCCCTGCGCCAACAGGTGTTCTTCAGCGTAAGGTTAAGCATAGAAGTTTCTAGAAAGAGGAGAGAAAAATGCTTCACAAGGCTTTTTTAAAGCCAAATCCTAAAAATCCCCTCGTAAATTTTTGAAACTTATGAGCCAAAGTTACTTGTTTATATTTGTTCAAGCACAGAAAGAGATCTGCGTGCTGGAAACACAGGTAGGTCGACATTAAGCCTGACTGCTGAGGGGGTTTTTTGAGAAGGGTCGTAACAAGTCACATCTTCAGCTTGTCATAGTTGTAAACAGATTTGGAAGAGAAGCAAGCTGTGGGACCTGCTTTTCAACATGCCCTTATTTTAGGCATGAATTCGCCTCATTTCAAAACTTGGGATTTTGAATCATGTTTGTTGTTATAAATCAGTCAAAGTAAAATAACCACTAACTCTTCAAATATAAATACATTGCGTAAATGCATATATTTAACTCTTATTTCCATTCTGGGGGTTTGTCTTTATTGTTCTCTACCTTTTGTTTTGGTCTTTGTTTATTGTTTGAAATTTGCAAGAATAACGAAGGGCCTTAAAACAGGAAATGAATTTACAGGGATTCTTCTGAGAACCACAACTAGATGAAAACTAGATGAATGATGATCTAATTTCAAACAGTTAAAGAGAAATAATGTGTATTTTGAAATACGCTAGAACAAACTGTTTTCTGATTCTTGTAATATTAAATAACACCGATCTGTATCAGACATCAATTAGATTTATTCTCCCAGGGCAGTGGAAGACTACCAATTTAAAATAATTATCCTACCTCTTCTATTTATTAGCGCACGATATCAAATGTATGATTTTGCTGTCTGGTGATCTCAACATCATTTCTCAGAGAACTAGAAGAGCTGGAATGGGCTGGGGTAAGCATCATACCACACAGAGCAAACGTTTGGTATAGAGGCCACCACCACGTACATTGTCTTGAACTGAGAGGTGGACATTCATTTCTCAGTTATACACTTGGTTTCTATGGATCACTAAAGATAATGTGCTTTTATACATACTCTTATACACACACTCAAACACACACTTACATTCAAGTATACACATCTTTTAAAAGTGATTAAACCTGCACAAAGGCATGTGGATATAGAGCTAGCACAGTCCTTTAAAGACCCCCGTCTTATGTTAGGAGTGTAAAAGACACCATGAAAGGCAGCAGGAATCTGGCCACTGCTTTCTTAATCCTAATCCTGAATGTGCTGCCCATTTGGTCAAGTACGAGGCAGCATCCCTACCTCCCTGTTCCCATGGAAACACACTTCTAGCATCAGCCCAGCTTGATTTTTTTTTTTTTTTTTAAACCACCATCTGCCTGGAGAGTTGCAGGCCTTGCTCTAAGCCCCTTAAATACCAGTCATAGGGTTTTCAACAGTTTTTCTTTCCCTATTACAGCTGCCCTGGCAACTGCTACAGGAGGCAAAATATGAAAATGAGCATCTTAGAAACTCCAGCAAGGTTTTCCTGAGGTCACTCTGCTGGTCCTGATCAGAAACATCATGAGAAACATAGCGACGGAATTTGAAACAGCCACAAAATAGGAGAATTTTTCCTGTAGCTGTTTGCAAAACTTTCTTCTTTTGAAACAAAAGCTTTGGTTTAGCTACCCTGTTTTTCTTTCCAGCAAAATTCAAGCTAGCATCTCAGTAGTCTCTATCACCTGCAACAAACTCACATCTGTGATTATTAGACAGAGGAAAACCTGTGGTGGAGTAGACATAAGTGTTGAGCTGTGTATCTTTGTCCAGATGCATTCACCCTTCCTGAAAGGATACTGTGCCTATGTGCAGGTACAGTAATTGTGGAAAAATGTGTATCATGGCAGAGGAGCTATGACCAGAGGAAGAAGAGGGTCTTCTCTGATTATCAGGGATCTCTCTACTGCTGTGCACAAGAGGATAAACAGAGGCTTTTAGGAAGACACAGTTTCAGGTAGAGTGAGGGTCCATGAATTAACCAGTTTGGTCTTCTAGCAATTTAGTTTTCTCCACTGGGAAGAGGAACTCCCCTGTTCCTTCTTGTCTTCAACATAACATCTAAAATCTTTAAGCCTCTTGAATAATAAGGGAGTTAATAAGGCCTGATCTTATCCCACGACAGCAATGAACAGCTTGCACGGAGGAAGCTGTGCCCTGGACAGCTTCTACCACTGCAGTGTGTCTCCGTGAAAGAATGGGACTGGTGTTCAAGACAAAGCTCTGTGCAAAACTACTCCTAGGTGGCATCTTTGTGCTCTTGCTCCTTTTTCTGTTTGTATTAACCTGGCAATAAACCTTTTTCTTCAAAACAGATCTGACACAATGTGCTTCCAGTAACACGGGCACACTCCATTTGGCAAAAATTACTTTTACCCAAAAAAATGTTGCACAAAGAGCAAATGAGTGAAACATCAAAAGATCTTCTACTTCTTTTTTACCTGGCTTATTAAACTTTTTTTTGTGAGCTTTTATAAATGCATCTTAAAACAGCAAAGCTCCTGGGCTGGTTAAGAAGGGAAGATACCCTGCTGGCACTGGGGCTTTTCTGCCTCCTTATCTCCTCTGCAATCTGTCAGTCCTGGCTAATATTCTCTGAGCAGAGCTTCTTTTCCCCCCAGACCATAATTGTCATAGTTGGGGATGTTGCACAATCCTAGGCTAGATTTCTGAAAAATCTGAGTTGAGCCACAAGTGGACTGCTCTGGCTAAACATCTGCTTGGTTGTTTGCTCAAGGACTTTTATACATTTCATTGGTTTGCTTGACCTTTTCATCCCTTTAACAAACCACTGAATGTCACACAGAGAACTTGAGGCTGTATGGTATTTATTGTGAAAATTCTGCTTGGAATTCCTTCATTCTCTAGAGTATCAAACAGGGGTAGGCACATCCAGCTGTGTATAACATCCAGATTATTTCAGAGCTGCTCAGAGATGCAGCCTCTGAGCCACCATGGGACTCAGACCATTGCAAAGAGCAACGTGGCTGCCTGGTGATGGTGCAGAAGTTGTTGGACAGCCCTGGCATAAAGCATTCTTGGTAACAGAATCATAGAATCATAGAATGGTTTGGGTTGGAAAGGACCTCAAAGATCATCTAGTTCCAACCTCCCTACTGTGGGCAGGGACACGTCCCACTAGACCACTAATACCTCTCAACAGTTATTAATCCTGATGGAGAGTATTTGGAGATTTTTTTACTGACTACTGAAGGCAGGTTGTGCACTTTCACAGCTTGCCATGTGTGAAAGGGTGAGCTGAGTGAGCAGATTGAGAAGAGCCCTTACAGCAGCATCTACAAAGTCAGAGGAGGGTGGAAGAGATCTTTACCAGAAGATTAGCATTTTCTTCCTTGATAAAACTAGATTCAAAGGCAGTTCAACTCTCCATGACATGCAGCCTGTCTTTGAGAGCAGGTTGGTAAAGATATCTACTCAGAAGCAAGAGAGAAAAAAACCCTAATTTGAAAAAAGGAAGACTTTTCCCATTCAAGAGTTTTTCTAATTTAGGTGTTTTTTTTTTTAAATTTACAAGCTAAAAGAAAATTAACACCAGAGCTTTAGATATTTTTAATTCTCATGAAAATCAATTAATCTGAGATCATGATAGCATGTTGGTTTTTTCCAATCGTGCAAACAAATGTTGTGACTTCACATTTTATTTAATCGGGGCATCTGCTATGCTGCATTTGCAGTGCTCAGCATTTGGCTGACAGCACCTGTTTGTTTATCCCTGCCACGCTGTCTTCTATCACAGTCACTTTCTCTCTGCTACCACTCACTCAGCAACATATTGTCAGGCTTGGCATTGATGTTCTGTGTCATTCTGGGAATTACAGGAGTGGATGGATCATCCGAGTTTGTTCTTTCCTTGGAGAGAAGCAGTATTATCCCTTCTCACTGTGTCCTGGGAGATTGTGAAGCCCTTTTGTGAAGCAGTTTTTCTCTATTTTGGAATTTTATATTGATTTTTGAAAGCTAATACATCCAATTGTCACCGCTAGCTGAACAGCATTTGATGTCTTCCTATTTGCCTGTCTTTGCATTTAATTAAATTTTTAGATTTTAAAAGCTGTTGACTATCCAGTATTTACTATACTACTACACATGCTGCTATTTAGCTAGCTATCAGCCTAATGAATCAGAGTGTAGATGATCCAAAATGAGAGATCATGTGCATAAATGTCTGTAAATATTCAACGTCATTTACAAAGCATAATTTGGGGGGTCTTCACCATTCTCTCTGTTCCCTGTGAAACAAATCCCTGATCAGTATCTCTGTGTTTTGAGTGCTGCTATGCTTTTAGGTGTGGGTTTTTCCCTGCCCAGCCCTCCTTTCTGGCTTTGATGCTTGGTTCTGCCTCTCCTGGAGGCCTCCAGGCTGATAGCTCTGCTGATTGCACAGAGCCTGGATCAGCTTCTCCTTTCATCCGCAGACACGGTCAATTCTCCCACTCACCCAAACAACCATTTCCTTCCTTCTTTACATTGTTCTCATCAAGGCCTGCCTTTCCTCTGGTATAGGAAATTCCTATATCCAGCCTCCTCTTTAACGAGCATCCTTTTTTTTTTTTTTTTTTCTCCACCAGCCTGCTATTCTTTGTCCCAGTCTGCCATAGGCTCCTGTCTATCAGTTCTGTAACTTCTTTCAACTCCACTCTCTGTCTCTCAGGTTCCAGGTACTTCTCCCTTCCTCTTGTTCACACATAGTAGGTGGAGGGACAGCACAACAAATACAAGCTGTGAAAACTACTGGGAAGAGGAGTAGGAAGAAGGCTAGGGAAAGGAGAAATATCACAAATGATACCAAATTACACAAGGCTAAAAAGACATTAATTGGGTTGACTGAAGAGCAATTACATGAAAAATAAAAGGAGGAGTGGTGAAAGGGAAGTGAAGCAACCCAAAATAAAGATACCACAGTAAAGGAAAGAATAAATCTGAGCACAAGACCAGTGAACTTGTTAGGCCAGGGAGTATGCTTTCATTCTGTGTTTGTAGCTACCAAGTGCAGCAAGGACCAGGTCCATACATGTTCTTTCTAGGGCCTCCCATAAAATGCATACCATGTTATGAAAGGAAAATGACCACACGCATAAAACAGCAACTGAAAGAGGACTCTGTGGCTCTCTCACCCTGCTCTGTATGCCCAGAGCTGCATAGTTCTGCTCTCTTGACAGGTTAAGTCGGGAAAAGGATGTGACAGGACACTGGGCCTTCCACTAGCTGTTGACAAGGATCTTTTTTAGCCCATTAAAACAAAAGTGCATTGGTGGGGAGACAATCCTTATAGGTTTGTGTACATGCCAATGTGACACCTGTTCTCTTTAATGCAAACCCAACAAACGGCCTTTGCTTTTCTGCTGAGCTGGACGTGGCAGAGAAAGGCAAAAGAGTATTGCCCTTCCAGTTTTCTTCTGAGTTTGACTGCTTTTCAGCTTTCTTACAATCTACTTCGTTAAAGACTGGAGTTGGAAGTGGGGTGTTCTTCCAAACACAGTCTGACATGGAGCAGAAATCTCCAGTTCCAGTATGTATCTGCAATAATCTTCCAGCTGATTTTGTACTCTGCTCATTTAAATGCAGCATCTTCCCCTGCTGCCACCCACCCAGAATGTGTCTTACCCCACTTCACCATCCCAAGTAAATTTTTGAGCACAAAGAGTTACTCAAATCTTTCTCGGTGAGAAGCATGGTAGAGGAGTTTCAGTACCTTCAAACAAGTGCAACAGAGTTGTGGTATTTGGGAGAAGAGAGGGGCTGTCATGCATGAGACAGCGTGTGATGAAGGCACTTAGAAACTTTTGCCAAACTTGTGTCAAATGGGATGAAAATAAAAAACTATATGTGAAAAAAAGGTGATTTGGAAACCAAGTTCTAGCTTCCAAAGTAAATTCCTGGGCTCTCATATTAATTTTCTTGGTGTATAACAGATTTTGTGTAGTGGTGGCTTTACCATGTAGTTCACCAAACCATGTTGTTTTTATTAAATGTGCAAAAGGAATAGCAAAAAATCCTCTCACTGATATTAGCACAACTATGTGCTAGTTAGATGCTTGTGAAAGTCTGAGAAATCTGAGAAAAGCCACATCACATTCAGCCTTTAATTTTAGCAGTGACTTGCATCATCTAGAAAGAACTGGTGAATGGTATCTTCCCTTTTCCTTTCTTAGTAACTTTCCCTGTGGCACAGATCAAAAGGGAAATCCTCTATCTGGAATTAACACAGGGCTTTATCCAAATTTGTTTGGGGTCTTAGCTGCTTCTCAGAGAATCAGCATGTTCGTTTACTCAAGATAAGAAAATAAGCAGATGAAAAGGGAAAGGAAAAAGAGAAGCAGGGGCAGAAATCAAGAAAAAGAATAAAAGAAGGAAAAAAGACTGACTTCATGCAATAGGACAACCATATATCTTATTTAGCAACATTACAATTTAGTTCCATGACACAGGAATATTAGGGGCTTTTTTCTCCTATGTATTGAATTTCTAAAGGACAATATTTAGCAGAGGATTGTGTTCAACTGGAAGTAAGAGAAAGCAGTGTAGTGTAAGATATAGGTGAATTTATTCCCTGGAGGCAGGCTGTCTTGCTCAGTGATCTCCTGTGGCCTGACAATCCTTGCAGAACAAGACATTCATCAAAGCCTGTGGAGGTGCTTTGGTACAACAAATGCCATTTCTGGGACAGACAGCGTCCGTCATGCCATCATAAACATGGATGGTCACATATTCATAAGAATCAGGGTGTCAAAATCAGCCGTCAGTCCAAACTCAAAATGAAAGCTATTATGGTTTTTTGATTTTGTTTCACCCACCATTTCAAAGGATGGAGTATTATTTGCAACCCCACCTAAATTACTACTGTGAGTTAGGAGGAGCTGTGGACATCTCCCCGAATAGCAACCTTTCTTATAATTCCCTAAACTGCAAGTACCAACAGGTTGATATGTCTTAGCAATATTATTTCAGCACTTACACACACACCTCAGCTGAAAACTCATTCACTGGAGCTACTAATGGCAGAAAATGTAAATCTAAGTGTGACCACAGATACAGAATACTTATTAATATACATGCGACATTTAGGTACTAAAGAAACAAGCAGTACTATGAATATCTGTTGGACCTTCCTATAACCTTTCAGTGCTCCTAGAGAATTACTTCCTCTGCTTTCTTCTGGACCTCTTGAATATCAAACCTGACTTCACAGAAATCCCTGGGAACTTTTCTGAAGGTAGAAGGCCCTACCCTGCAAGAGGGTGGGTCCAGCAAGGACTTCCACATCTCTTGGAGTTGGAAGCTTTAACATAAGCTTTTTACTCTGCTCTTTCAAACCCACACCTAAGTTCATTCTCCTCCCAGCTAGTAAGCTGTGAGCCAACTCCAAACCAGTAACACCATTACTGTACCACTGACCCTGACTTAACAAGCTGGGCTTATTAGTTCGATCCCAAGTACCATGGAGTACATTCTGGAGCAGAGTTGGCCCTCTTCCAGCCTGCTTTAGGGCTGGACGTAGTGACGTAGGTCTGCCTGTTGGACTGTCGTCCATGTTGACAAACTGTCAGGGAAGAGAAGGATATTACACTTTGTTGAATCACTGTCTGAACTGCTAAATGATTTATTATATGAGAGCTGCCCACCCATATGTAAGTGGAGCTAATGAGATTGCCAAGAAATCACTGCTATTGAGTGTACAGCCAAAAAAGTTCATGAGGGCTGCTCTTAAAATAGCAAAATTGGAAAAATATCCTGTTAAACTTATTTTCATAAGTTTATCTTATTATTACTTTTTTAATGATGTCTTTCTGTCTGGCCAGCAAAAATGTCTGGAGTTTTTTCCAGTTTAGAGGCCCCAGTGCTTGTCTATGAGCCTCCAAAAGAAGCCCAAAGGTCAAGAAAACTTCAACTAATCATTCAAGAGAATGGAAAATACTTTCTGGAAGCTGATAATCCATGTTACTGAAATGATTTACAATACCCATTGACTCTTATTCTCTGGCACTTTTTGGCCACTGGTGGGACTACATATCACAAGAACTCCTGATCTAGCCGGAGGAGAGGACAGGCAGTCCATAGTTTTCAGAACTGTAGCTGATACAAGCCAGCACTTTGGAGTATATCTACATTTTTTCATTAATCATTGTTTTTTAAAAGAACCATATTTACTGAGTGTTTTTTCTTTGTGGAATATAGAGTCACTGAATGTGTCCTCTCTCTGTTGATGACCCATGCCCAGGAAACTGGATAGGGATTTTCATAGGACTTCAAAGGAGTTAGGTGCTCAAATCTCATAAAAAATAATGGGATCAAGCACCTATGTCCCATTCACGCCTTAAAAAATTCAGTGACATCATGTTTGCTTAGCATGCTAGCAGGTCACCAAAAGATCAAAATGATGGAATGTCTCAAAGAGATCACAGCACTAGCGTTAAGAAAACCTTGTAGAAGTGATAGCTCTAAGTTCAGGTCAGACAGCAGAGGGAACACTAGAGTAATTCATCATTTAGTAAACTTCAGTTCAGCATCAACCATTTCTAAAAGACAAGGGGCCTGTAGTTAGTGTTAGACAGTTTGTGGAATTATGTTTCTCTGAAAATGAGTATTTAAATCAGTATTCTGTGCTAAATTAGACCAGTCTGTATGCCAAATTTGTGTCTGTCCACTACTTCCAGACTTTTCAATCAAGCTTCATTGCAAATCCTTCTCTTTATAAACCAGAATGTAGCAAAGATTGTTGTGAAGGAAGGGATGATCAACCTTTGGAGCACCTTGTGAGACTGGTCAGTACCTTACATGCCTCAGGGTGTCTACAAACCATCCCAGAGAGGAAGCTATACAGCGGGGAGAACATATCCTAGCCTCCAGAAGCCTTTTCTTATCTCCCTCTTAAACTTCTGGCCCTCCATGCCTGAATGGAAATTAACTTTATTGGAACATTCTGCATTTGACAGCTCATGATAATACAAAAGCCATCTTCTGACTGATTTCTTACAGAATCACTGTTCAGAAGTACGAATGGAGATGTTTACATCAACAGATATCCTTAGTTTATAACACAGGGACTTGTGTTATTTTTAAATTTTAAAAACTTGGGATTGACTTTCCAAACCTGTTTAAGTTCTCAAGTGATCATAATACAGTTAACACATCCTTTACAGAAAACATGCACAAAAATAAGGAAATGAATGCTTAAATGCATAATACATCTTTCACTCTCCACAGGATAAATATACTGTGCTTATCAGGTGTAAACCGTGGCCTATTTCATAATCATAATCATAAATCTGGCTCAGTTATTGTATGCATTCTACTATCTGTATATTTACTTTTGCTGAATACTGCTGTAAATTTCCAAAAGATAAAGGGATTCATTTTTTTCGTAGATATTTACAAGTTACTAGTTCTGGGTGATAATAGCAGGAGTACTGTCAGATGGGAAAGTATATAATGACAATTTATCTTAAAATTATATATGCAGCTAAAGTTGCATCTGGAATTGGAAACAGTATATTGATACTACTTTTAAAACTTTTAAATATATTTATTTTGCAATTATTGAAGAAATAACAAAATTTTGGGGGGCGTGATTAAAACAATTATGTTAAATAGAAATATACCTTTCATTACTGTTTAAAAAGGAATAGTGTGTTTTTCTTGGTGTGTCAGATGTGTAGGATCTAGGACATGTGTAACTACTTGTTACTTTGCTTTCAGGCACATGGTGGTTGTTGTTGGTGTGGTAGCTCTTTAGCTGTAATACTTAGAAAGCCCACATTGCTGTAGTGTGAGCACTACTGCTGGAGGAGAAGCCAGGCTGTTGGGCTGTCCAGGTGGATTTCACAAAAGGTTTTGACTTTGTGAATCAAAGTAGTTTGTTGATACTCCTGTAATTTGACGAACTAACAAGTCCTTTTTATGGAGGGTGTTTTCTATCCATGATATTTTTAGAAATGTTTTGTGGTTATAAACAGAGTTTAGTGAACTGGTATATTGGCCCTGGTGTTACTGAGAATGATGTTTGCTAAACTACCAACAAACACTAAGGATGCTGACAGTGCCATTTATACATAGTGCTGTTAAGATACAAGAGTCCTTATCGTGAAGAAGTTACGTGCAAAGAGAAAGATAATGGAGGAAACCATTTATGACTTGTCATATGTAAGCAGTTGGTTTTAGTTAGCTCCTGCTCGTAATGATAATCATTTGCATGTTAATTGCCTCAAATGTCTTACAATGCATTTGGATTTATGTCCACTCTGGAAAAAAGTCAGAAGTTGTGTTTCAACCAGGACCATCTGTTTTGCTGTGGATGTTTGTAGTTTATATGGATGCAAAAGCAATTGAAGAAATTCACTGAACAAAAATCTGTAAGGGATATTAAATGTAAAGATACCACATCTGCCTGTATGGTGTCCCTCCAGCTCCTTGTAAGCTGGTACAGCACGTAAGGGCACACCACTGTATATTTAGTCTCCTCTTAGATTCTGCCCCAAGGTCATGCTATTGGCCACTGACAGAGGCTGGATACTGAAATTGGGTGCTTTTTTATCAGATCCTGTATAATGCTATAATGCTCTTGAGACCAGAAATCACACTTGTGATTTGAGGTGCATCTTGATGTTACTGATGGTTTTGAGATTTTTTTACCTTCAATGTCCTTTTTTGAGATGGCAAAATGCTGATAGTGTCAGAAAAAAATAATGGGTAGGGAAGCAAAGCATTTGGAAAGTTACAGTGCCATCTATGGAAGGAACACAGCACCAGCCTGCAAACTGAGGTCTCATTGCCTTCAAAAACCTTATTTTGTACCTTCAACAACAAGGTCACTGTTTTAACCACCAGCTCGTATTAAATCCAACAGAAACTCTGAGCACTGCACCGAATCTTTAGGCATTAATGAAATCCTCAGAAAATTTGTTCGGCTTTCCCCTCAAGTTCTCTCAGACCAAATTTTTCTGCCTTTGTTGTCCCAGTCTTGCATTTGTGTTTTTTTCTAGTGGGCCTCTGCTGCTTGGTGGTCTCAGTTAAGGGCTAAGGGACTCTTAAACTTGGCCTTCCCTTTGCTAATGGGTTGGGCTAGTAAAGGTGCTTAGGTTGGGCTTTACACAAGACAGAATTGAGCAAAGTCTGATAATTCTCAGAGTGCACGTCCAGTTATCACCCAGTGGGAAAGGCTCTGACTGGGGGGGTCAGGGATCTACCTTCAGCTCCCTATTGTACATGCAGCTGGTGCCTCTGTCTTTCAGGAGCTGATGACCACCAGCAGGCTGTTACAGTGTACAGTGAGTAGTACAGCTTGCTGAATTACGGTTTGTGTAAAGAAAGTGGATATACATTAAGCCAAGGAGAGTTGTTGGGATGTTGACTTCATGATGAGCAGTTAAGAACTGGTGTGGAAGAGTCAGATTCAAGTCCTTATTTCAGTGACTGTTTCATTGCTTACAAAGTGGAGGAGCACTGCAGGAAGAAAGAGAGAGAACCATTCACCATGAAGTGCCAGATAGCTTAGTGGTTAAACTTAGTTAAACATAGAGGGCTTCAGTGCATGTTTTGGATGCAGAGCCAGAGAAAAAGCCTAGCCAGAGAAGGGACAGAACCTAGAGCTGTCTGTCATGTCTCTTTGTCTCTCATTCAAAAAGGTACCTAACATTAGGAGACTATCCACAGTTAAAAGTATTAAGCAGAGATAAACACCTCCCTCTTGCCATCACAATGTGTTTAACCCCTTTTGGAGTAAACCTTTGCATAGACTCGGTATTTCCCACTGGCTACTTTAAGCAATGCCCCACTCAGCTTGTTGGTTTCTGTGCTGCTCAGCCATAACCCCTCACTCCTCCTGTTGGTTTGGCAGGGGATCATCACACTGCCTAACTGAAGGCTGAGGTTTCCCCGAGTGCATGGGAGTGGGGTTTTGCCCGCTGTAGCTTGCTCGAGAAAGCTGGTGGCAGAGCAGGGCATTTAATGTCACGCTCTGGTGACCTACCAGACCGCCCAGCCCTCCTGCTTTTTTCTGCCAGTTGGCTGCAGCACTGTGGCTTATTACTAAGCATCCTCATTGCTCTGGGCAATAACAGCTTTGGTTTGGAAACTCTCTGCCTCTTGTAAGTCTGTAGATTTTGGTGAGGTGAGTAAAAGACCTAGGATCTAACGTAGTACCATTTACCATCAACTTCGGCTTGCTTAGCAGTTGGTTTTATAACCCCAGAGAAACTGGATGAACTGTTCTTAAGCTAAATGAGAGGAATTATTAACTCTGGTTACTTTTATAATGTCTTCTTGCCTGAACTTGCTTCATTAAGACCCTGATTTTGGAGGACATAAGATTGAAAAAACCAGCTTCACTGTGCAGTTGAATTTATTGTGGCTACTTACAGCAGTATGTGCTTCCATTTTCAACACTGGCAAAAACCTATTTGCAAAACAACTCAGAGAACAAATGAAAAAAGATAAAAATGCACAGACATTTTTAAAATAAACAATTTAAAGTCTTTCACTACTGAAAACTACATTTTAAATTTATGTAATATACACAGAAAATGCTATATTTTCAAAAGCCTTAGCTTAGATTTGAGGAAAATGCTTTGAATGAGCAGGGGGAATTAAAATTTACCTTCCAGCAGGACTAATGCTTATGATCTTCGCTCCAGAGAAGTAACAAAATTGTTGTTAAATCACAGAAGTCTGACTAGCTGAGATGACAGTCTAGGTGCTGCTATTCCAGAAATACAGACCTGTAGTTCTTTCACCACTGGCCCCTTCCTTTGCCTGTCATCTAAGTGAATGCTTATTTTTTCTAATTGCCCACCAGCCTGTAGAAAGTAGCACAGAGTAAGATGATACTCCACAAGAATAAGGGCATGACAATGAGAACCATTAGCTCTCATCTCAATGAGAGCTCCATGGAGTCTCTTGGGCAGAGGTATTCTTTGCATGACCAAGGGAAGCTGTCACCCTTTGAGATATGGTGGGAACTGAGGGGATATCGTAACACAAAGATTGTTCTGGAAAACAAACCCCACATCATTGCATGTCAGCTAAACTCCAGCATAGCTCAGGCTGCGTGGCTGCTGTGAAGGAATGCAGACCTAGGTTGCTTCTGTCTGTCTGTCGTGTCTCATCCTGAAGGCTACCCGGACTGGCAGACTTAGAGATGTACTAAAATGAGCACATCTGGGCCACAAGACATCAGTGAAACTCACTACCGATTCAAGTACAAAACCTGTATGTTAGAATACAGTATATTTCTATAGAAAAAGACCATTCCAGACTGTGAACATTTTTGAGATCAGCTGTAGTTTTAAATGAAGCATGAAGTGAGAGACCTGTCCATCTGTACTGTGGGCAGCAGTTGTATACTGAAATACCATAAGCGTGCACTGGCTGTAGGTCAGGAAGCCTTTTCCAGTAGTCCATTCCAATAATTTCTGCTGTCCTTTCCTTTTTCAATGCAGAAAGTTGAACTATAATTCCCTATAAGAAATTACATGAGTTTAAGAGCACTTCCGTACATTATGAGTGATTTCTTTCTTTTTACAGCTTACGAAGTATATGCATGTTTTAAAGTATTTGCAGAGGTTTTCTCGAGCTAGTTATCTTCATACACAGGACGGATTCTTAAGAGCCCCACTGTGTACCCTTTTGCCTTGTTTTGGATTTGACTGCTCATGATTTATTTGCAAATAAAACATGCACAAATGTTTATTTTGCCCCAGATAAGAATGAATATAAATAAATAAACAAACAGGCATTGAAAGCCCTTTCTAGTTCTCGCATCTGTGTTCCCCTCCTGAAACAGAAGTCATTCTGAAAGCTTCACTGAAAGCTTGCTTTGAAAATGAGTATTTTTGCAGACTGCTGACTGCAGTACTACATTTACTAAAGAGATGCAGTCACACAATGGTTTGCCTCTGTATTATCTAGGTCACGGGCCAGAATTCTCCTGGGTGCTAACATTTCCAATTAAGCTGAATTTGTCGGTGCACAGTGGAGCTATTTTCCCTTTTAAAGCTGGTCCTAAATGGGAATGCAGAGTGTCATGCCTGGTTTAACTGTTTTTGGTTTTGTGTAGAGTCAAGGGGCAAAGTCCTCTCCCCCAGGGGCTGGCCACTCACTCTGCCATGGCCAAGCATTAACCTGGTGTTGAAGTCCCCTAATTTACGCTCCCCATCCCATGCATTCACTGTTGTGGATTTCATTAAGTGACTGGCAGTGTTCTAGGGGGGATACCTGGAAGGGTCGCTTGCAATCATGCATAAAGAACGGTAGCTCAACAAAATATAGCTGAGCCCAATTTCTCTGCACCTACATTTAGGTACTAAGAGCCTAAATTAAAACCTAGAAATTTAAAACCTGGGATTTAAACCCTAGCCTGTTGCAGTAGTCAGTGCATGAAAAATGTTCCCTAAATTCAATGCAGTAACTGATCTTCTTTTTTGTTCCTAATCATTTTCCTCTTACACGTGAGCAGTAGCTTTATCTCAAGCATTTTAAAGAAGTACCATGGAGGAAGTATTGACTGTGTTTAGGTTTTATGATTTCTTATTTAGACCTAAAGTTTTAAAATTATTCTCCATATTAAGATGATCAATCATATTAATGATGATCAATGCTGCATATTTTACACAATGTGGATAAGGTATTAAATCTGTTACATACATAAAAGAAAATAATGAAGCTGGGTCCACTCAGGACAGTGCAAAAAAACCTAAAGATAAACTGTGTGACCGGTTCTGTCCCTTATTGCCACTGGTTCTGCTCTTTTCTCTGTACAGAGCCTTTTCTTTACCTGTTGGCACATACTGTATGTATGAAGTTATTATATAGATACAATAAGAAGTATACCTTGGCCTGACTGCTGAAGTACTGGAAGAAAGAATATTGAGATCTTGCCATAAACATGAAGAATAATGTGGGACTGGATAAACTATATCCAACTTGGTATTGTTTTATTTCTTAAGAAGCTTTATAGAGCTTATTTCTTAAGAAGCTTTCCAGCAGCATTCTTAGGGAAAAAAAACCCAGAGGGAAGTTGCTCTGTTGGTGGTCACCACTAGTGACAAGTCCAAAAATGTCCTGTCTGAGAATGAAGGCAGAGACAGCCCACACAGGTCTGTGCTCTTCTAATACACACAAACGTTATCTATTATATTGCAGTGTGCAAATATGCTAAAAATGTGTACTTTATTTATACAAACTCATGTTACTGCCACAGTAAAGAATATTTGGGAAAGCAGTTGAACTTGTGAACGCTTACTCTTCAGACTATAGTTACATTGTTGAGATTCACATTTTCTGCCTGGTTATAATTTATAAACATTGGATTTAGTCAGGCAAAGTCTTCATACAGCTTAACTGTAATTTCCTGTGGTAAATCGAGTCTGATGAGTGAGGATATGAAATCTTGGAAAAGTTTAATCATTCTAAAGGAAGCTGTCCCGCTTGATGTAGTGGAATTGGTATAATTTTGTGTGAAGGACTGGTAGTTTGCTAATTCCCTGTCCAATCCAGAGTGAGAAATACCAAGTGAGGGGCTTCTGCTTGAAAGCAAATGGATTTTTGCCCTCCTACGATGATGGGATCAGGCTTTGAATCTAAGCAGATGTGGAAATATCAAGTGTCTGACTAAGGAAATCGCTTCAGCCTACACATAACTTAAACCATGTGCTCAAGCCTAACTGAAGGCTTGATTTCAGTTGAAATCATGGACTAACCATGAGCTGAGGTGCTTTGTAAAATCAGAGCCCAAGTGGTGCATAGTAATTAAAAATAAGTTCTGCTGCTGTAGCCTAGGAGCTGAATTTAGCTAGTGTATTTGAGCAGAGAACTTTTCCCTGCCCCACCAAATCTAGTGGAGTCTGCTGCCAAAGTGATAAAATGACATTTCCTGACATGCATATACCAAATAAATGTCAGTAACAAAAATAATGTTGCTGTGGAGCTAATGTTTCCATTTTTTTGAGAAGCATTATTTTCTTGTTTTGACTGCACCTCACAGGCACCCAAGTGCACTTGTGAATTCTCTTTCAAATGTGCCAGCTAAGCCTATAGGATTAAAAAAAACACAACAAAACAAGACCTGCATACTGTTAGCTGCTGGTGGGAGAAATATTGCAAGCTTTCAAAACCAAAGAGATTTTAAGCTTATTTCTTCCCTTGTTTTTTCAGTCTGTCAGTGAGTGTGTGGTTCTCTGCTCAAGACATCGCAAGCATATTCCCTGCAGGGAACACGGGCAGCGGTCTCAGGCTCTCCTGGGACTCTCTCCTATTATAAGCCTCAGGAGTGGCAGCCATGACCTATCTCATCCAAACTGCAGCTAAGCAAAGGATTAAAGTCAGTCATATGAGTGACATGTATCCCTGCAGCAGCCACAGCATATGGGGTGGTAGAAATGAAGCAACTTTTGTAAAACATGTTGTGCAAGATCCCCAGCTGCTTAACCAGCAGTTTCTCATTGCCCTGAAACTCTGCACTTTCCCAAAGAACAACTGTGTGCCTGCAGAAACACTTTCCTAAACCCTCACGACCTGACCCAGGGCCATGAACATGCATCAGACTGATGCAGAGTATTTTGCCACCTTTCAGAAAAGGTTTTCATGACCTTTTACAGGAAAACTTGTTGTCACTGCCGCCTGTGCTGATCATTTCTCAAAACGCAGCAGGGGTTACTTCATGACTTGTTCCCAGAGGGTCTTGTTGGGATATAGAAAACTGAAAACCAAGTCCCAAACTGTGTCTCATATTTCAGGGAGATCATGCCCACCTCTGTATATAACATTGGGCTGCATGAAAAACCCCTAATAGCTCCTTTCTGGAGTAGGGAAAAATTAACCACCCAGTATCTAACCACTTCTTTTGCTTTGTTCAGTAAAAATTGATCCTATCAAGTATGTTGTTTATTTACACAACTTGACCTTCAGGTCCATTGTTCAGTAAAAGGAGAAAGGATGGTTGGTTAAGTGAAAGTATCAAGGTAGCCAAATATTATTTTCTGAATAATCTTGTTCCTTCACCAATACTTCTTCAAACTATTCCATAAAACCACCAGGAATGTGGCCACAATTTTGCCACCTGACTCTTCTGTATGTTAGAAAGCCTGAATACTGCAACCAGCCTCTTTTCTGTAATCATCTGCAATTTAGATTTATGCATACTCCTCAACTTCCCAGTGTTGCTAAACATTTTTGTGGAATGGGAGGGGGGAAAAGGAGTGAGTAAGTAGTACTTCTTGAATCATGATGCAATAGACTTCTACTGGAGAAATATCTTGAGGTGTTAGAAGGGGACTCAAGGGACTACATGTCAATACAGACCTTCTTTTACTGATAGACATGAGTTCCCTTGACTGTTCTCCAAGTCAATTAAGTCATGGTTAGCCTAACACTGAGCTTTAGGTAATAAGCCATGCTAAGAGGTAGAGTATTAACTCAGGCCCAAAGCCAAACTAGTGTAAATATAAAACCCTGCCTGAAAAAAACACAACAAACCACATGTAGTTATAAAGTTAGTTTTAATTCCAACTCTGCCATCGATTTCAAGTATCGCCTTAGGCATATCACTGAATGTGTGTCTCGGTTCCTTACTTGCAAAATGGGGATAGTAGAACTGCATCTCTCCCACTCTCCATACATTAAGAGTAGAAGCTGTTCTGATAAGATGTTGACATGCACATGTATAAAGAATTGAAAAGAAAATGCAATTCAGTCTAGCTATGGTGCTATAAGTAATGATATTGGGATTGGAATATCAATGGAATTGACTGTCTTGTTTTTTATAGTACTCTACTTGAAATGCTAAACCCGCTGACATACCTTTTCCCAGTCTTGTTCCTCCAACCTCATGCAGATGTCCTCACTTTTTATATCTTGCTGTCGGCCTCGCAATATCAGCTAACTACATCTGAAACTCATCTAACCAAAAAGAACAGAAGAAATTTGCAAATCAGTTCTACAAAGCTCATTACTTGTGCAAGGGACTTCACCCAGAACCACATTTCTGATGCATGGTAATTCTTTAAGGAGATGGGAAACTTCATTAACCTCTCTCACGTTGTTTATGGTACTGCTGTAAAGATAACCTTTGAAAAACAAGCAGGAATTCTCTCCTTTTCCCATTTTCCTTATCAAGCATTCTCTGCTCTTTTTCGTGCACCTCATTCCCAGTGGGGTGCCCTGTACCCTTAGGGATGTTAGACACATCTTCAGGGAGGACTCCCCATACTTCTGTTTCTGATTCATGGGCCATGGAAGAGCTTCCTCAGATCTGTCCCTGGCCTCTGTTTTCCCAAACTCTATGAGAAGAGACAAGCCTCCTAACAGTGACAAAACCTGTGCCTCCTCCTAGGTGCATCAGCTGCTGTTCCTGCAGCCATTCTTGTCCTTCCACCCCTGCTAGAGCTGAAAAACAGCAGTCAGTAGCATCAGCCTCCAGCTCCTCCTGCTGGGAATGGCTCCTCCACGCATGGCACAGAGAGGAGACTCACAATTAGCATCTTGTCAAGCAGCACCTCACTCCATTCCCAAGGCTGGAGCAACATTGATCACTGTTCCAGTTTTTCATACTGAAACAGGTAACCTGGGGCAGTTTAACAAAAGCTGGTTGTTAAATCCTGGTCCCTTGCAAACTTTCAAGGATGGAGACATCCTTATTTCTCTGATGATTTGTTCCAGTACTGTACTACCTTCCCAGTGAAGAATTATTTTTCTAGTTTCCGAATGTCCCAAACTGAACCCTCTAAGCTGTAATTTGTGGTTACTGCCCTTTGATATACCATCTCCTACTACCAAGAAAAAAAAAAAAAAAAAAAAGCTTTGTCATCTTTGTAAATGCCCTTGAAGTAGTTGTAGGCTACAATTAGATCCTCCCTTAGTCTCCTCCACGCCAGACTGTACACGCCCAGTTCCACCACCCTCTCCTTGTAGGCCATATGCTCCTTGCCTCTGGCTGCCTCAGTAGGCTACTGCTGGACCCTATCCAGATTCTTCCATGTCCTTCTTGAACTGTCCAGAACTGGACATGCTATTCCAGGTGCAGCCTCACCAGTGCCAAGTAGAGATAGATAATAACTTCCCTCCATCTGCTGGCCTCACTCCTCCCAATATAGCTTCCAACATAGTATGCAATTTGCCTTGCTCATGAGGAAAACACACAACACACGCTCTTACATTCCATTTGGCGCTTGCCATAACCCCCAGGGCCTGTCGAGCGGGGCTGCAACTTGGCCCGTTGCCTCCCAGCCTGTGCCACGTGTGGTGGCTTCAGCCAGGTGCTGAGCCCTGCACCTCACCACACTGAATGCTATAAGGTTTCTTCCAGCCCCGTCCTCCCATCTATTGAGGTCCCTTGGGTCGGAAGCATTTGGAATGTCAACCACTCCCTGTAACTTAATATCACCCTGTGCAAGAATTTACAAATGACAAAATGCAAGTGATATTTTAATTCCTTTGGTCACAAAGGAATTTTAATGCTGTTACTCAGCTTCTGGCTGCATTTCTCCCAGTTCTTCTTTGCTCCCATTTGGTCCACAGTCTCACTGAGCTGCAGTCTTGTCTTCAGCCTCTTCTTGGCTGTCAGCAGCACCAGGAAACAGATCCTGTGACTATGAGGATCTTGCCAGTCTCATTTTCTCCCTATACCCAGCACTTAGGCTGGTGGGACTGGCTCCTAGAGCTCTGCAGTGCCTTTGCATCAAAGGCAGAGGATACTTGTATGTCTAGTTCCTTTTTTCAGGTAACTACTCCTCCATCATAAATATTTATAGATTGATAAATTGGTCTATGCATCAAAAGTTGGATGCTGCTGCACTTATTCCCACTCCTTCTTTCCTTAGTCCTCCAAAAATGAATCCTATTTAGCATGGAAATAGTACTACATATATTGTACAGAGGTATATACTGGACAAAGAGGTGGTGTGGTGCTCTATCAGCTGCAAATAAGCTATGGACCTAAGCCAAAGCCTACTGAAGTGTGTAAGAGGCTTTAGACATTACATCATGCCTAAGTTAACATTTGACTAAATTAAGGATTGAATATTTGACTCTGAAATCCGAAGTGTGCTCAAGCACACGAGTGGTCCCACTGAAAGCAGGACTCCCTGTGGGCTTAACATTACATACCTGGTTGAAGAAAACTGCGCCTGGATCTGTTTTGCCATTGGTGGCTCCTAAACCAGACTTGCTGCTGAAAGTTTCCCAATGCTGCCACCTACAGAACAGGTTAACTACAGCTTTCAACATAGCAGAGGAGAAAACTTAAGAAAACGATAGATTGCACACAGTCAACCCTGAGTACAGTTCTAAATTAACAATACGCAGGTCTTAACCTGAAATCCAACCTGAGATTAAATATTTCTCCAATATTTCCGAAGATAGTTCTATATATTAACTGTTAAAAGTCCACTTCTGGAAGGCTGCACAAAAAGTGGCAGGACCCTGTTAATTTAAATTAAATCATTTGCTCAGTAGACTCCTCAAGTATCTGGAAGAGCAGTAGTGGCAACAGCCAGTCACAGGTTTCTCTCAGGGCAGGCATAAAACGCAAAACAGGCTTCACAAGCTCCCACAGTTCTCAGTCATTGTCACAGTGAAAAATCAGGGGTAAATTCAGGAAAAACATAGAGTTTTAGGTGAGAAATGAAGAGGGTCAAAAGAGCTAATTAAATTGAGGATGCACAGAAAATCAAGGAAAGGTAGCAGTTCCATATGGAACTACAGATTTAAGATAAAAATACAAAGAGGGGAAAACAAGCAGAGACAAGAAACAAAATGAGCCTCACTTCAGATCGGATGTGACCAACAGAAAATACTAAATTATCAGAGAGCATCTTCTCATGAAAATAATGTGTTTTGATTCATAGCACTCTAAAACAAGCCTAGAGACGTTTACACCTCTTGGTCCAAACACTGCTGCTAAAGTGTGAAACAATGGGCAAAGATTAAAATTAAAAAACTTGCAAGTAGGTGAATCTAGCTGGAAAATATGCCTAAAAAGCCTTTGTTTTGAGATTATACACACCTGGTATGACTTTAAAATACCTACCCCCTTTTCTATTAATGGCTTATTCTATATGGTTTTGACTTGGCACATACACACTTCTATTTATTGTGTCTTTTTTCCTGAATGCAGTAACGTATCTGGAACATCTGCACTGTTAGTACTGCAAGAGCTTTGATCTGTTCATCTTACAGATCCTCACCCATTGCTTGACACCTCCTTCATCTGAGGCAACTCTATCTGAACTTGTGAGACCGTTGCCATCCCCAGCAACTCATCTTCCTCTTTCTACCCAGACTGTTTTAGAGTACAGCCCAGCTGTTTGCCAGGCCACTGTGGTAATTTTAGTGAGGGAAAACAGCCTTGCTAGTGATGTTACACATGAGGGGATGGAAAATATTCATTCTTTAGTTGTTCTCTTTCTTACCATCCTTCACAGCTGTACCTGAGACGAGGTGAGAAAGTAAGAAAGGTCTGGCACAACCCTTTCCCTGTTTTTCATGAGACCAAAATTATTCAAATGTTGCCTTTCACTAGATTCTTAACCCAGAAGCTTCAATAAGAGAGTGAAAAAAATTTATGAAACACTGAAGTAACTTCAGTAGCACTAAACATACATATTGCTAGATTAAAGGGAAAAAAAAAAAAAAGGAAAAAACTCCAAAACCAAAACACAGGAACACTTGACTGCTGCAATCACTATAAAAACACAGTGGTATCTCAAAGGCACTTTCAGGTTGCTTCAGCACTGCCTGCCTGCATAACCATACAGGCACAGTTACAGCAGGTACCCTCAGCAATAGCCTTAAAGGCATAAAGGGAGTCCCCTGCAGAATAAAGCATGCTCCCCAGGTATGGCACACAGCTGACTAGGCTCTGCTCTCTCTCCTGCCCCCAACTCATACCATACTGTATTTTCATTGCTCCTTCCATCCTCCTGTGCTCATGCCACGTGCACCTCCTCTCCTGCAAGGCTTTGTTGCTAAGCAGCCTGAGCCTCAGGCATTGCTAGGAGGAGCAGGAGGCTGCAGTGGAGGTACCCCAGGAGGCCTCCCTCCACCCTGTGACAACTTCCATGTAAAGGCAGAATCAGATGTGGTGGCAGAGAACAGCTAGTGACACTAACAGACCTTTTCTTGGCATGCAGCTTTCACCGCCCTACAGAAACTGAAAGCAACTGGTTTTCAGAATTGAAGTACTCTAAACTTTAGCTAATTCTCAGAACTTGAATTCAAATTTGTTGCAATCCCCTGCTAGCTTCAGCTATCAGGTAATTATATATGAGGCACAATACCAAACACCTTCATGCAGACCATGCATGGCTTTAATCAACGCTTGCATTTTGAATTACCCTTCAGAAAAGCTTAGAAGCCATGAACAGTTTGCAGCACACAAACACTGATCACCTAAGAACCTAAATAACCCAGCACCATACAACATGGCTGGCAGGTACAGACTGGGACATTCTGCATTAGACAAAAGGCCCAAGCTGAAGGGTATTTTATCCCTTCTTACAGCTACTTTTGTCTGCAGCTCCTTGCTGATATCTAACAGCAGCTAGACTCAGGTATGAATAGTTTCCACCTAGGGTCAGAGTTAAGGCCAAGGAACATGTAATATATATTAAGTATCTTCCTTTCCCTTGAAGCTGACATTTCATCCTGCCATTAAAACCCCAAGTAGCACAGGTTTCTCCTTTTTTAGGAAGGGACAGATAGGAAGGCCTTGAAAGAGGTTATGCTAACACAATCACAAGTTAATAAGCACACACTGGCTTGCTGAGGATTGTGTTCAGCCTTAGCCAGCAGATTTCTTAACCAGGCAGGGAAAAAAAGAAAAATCTGTTTTTTCTAAGGAAACACCAACCAATTCAGTGGGTATTCTGTTGCTTATACCATTAATACAAAGAGCCACTGTCTAGAGCAGACAGCTTCAAGTTGACATTTGAGTGTTTATCACACCTTACCCCTCTAAGATAAACATGTTCAAGGTGGCAAATTGGAGCTTAAGAGTTTCAGACTGGGCATTAGGAAAAGCTTTACCACAAGGGTAGTGCAGCACTGGAACATATTAGAGAGACAGTGGTGCCCCTCTCCATCTTTGGAGGCCTTCAGAGCCCTAAGAAAAGCCAACTGTCATGCTAACCTAATTTTTTTTTTTTTTTTTAAATCAGAGAAGAGCTTTGAGGGTCCTTTGAAAACAAGCTTTATAGAGAATGCCACATGTAACTACGTTTGGAGAAAGTTACAGTGATCACTTCAGTCCATTTAGACTTCCAGCATAACATTTTATTGTCATTAAAGACAAGGAAATATCAACCAACAGCTCAATTAACATCATACAGATTAAACAAGCTCTGTTAAGCATCTTCTACTTAACATTCGAAAAAAGAGTCTAAAGACATCTGATGTGTCCAAACTGTTCACATTAAAACTTGAGCTCATCCTTTAGCATAAGCTCAGCTGATGTTGCTCTTGTGTATAGCAAAAGGTGGAAACAATTTAAGTTACCAGAACAGCTGTGTTTAACAAGTACTGAAGCACTGGAGTTTAGACTGCGTTTACTGGTGTGCTATTAAGACTGCTTTCCTTGCATCTCTTCAGAGTCTCAGGCAGACTTGCAGAAAGCCACAGCAGAAAAACGAACTTCTCCTTTTTCACGTTCTGTAAATTGTCTGCAGATCTTAGCAGAATCCTTGGAAGGAAGAAAAAAAAAAAAAAAAAAAAAAAAAGAAGCAGCTGTTCAGACTACCAGAATACACTTGCTGTAGAGACCAAGTATTTGCAGCTCCTCTTGCAGCAACAGCTGATAAGCACACTTAGAGTTATCTAGCTCTGTGGCACAATACTACCTTGTTACCATGGTATAAGCAGCACCAACTCATACAGCATGTAGGTACAGCCATTACACACCAAATGCATGCCTCTCACCTTTCTGTAAGCCTTGTTTTCAGGGAAATGAGCTGCAAGGGAGAAGTCTTACCTTCAGTAGCAGGTCATCTGAGCTTGTGCCATGGTTTACAGGAAATGGCATACGCCCATCTGTGAAAGAAAGCCCTATCATTCAGTGTACTTAATGTTACTTCTGAATTAAAAGAACTGAGCAAGTACACAAGTACAAGCAAGTACACAGATGAAGATACTTGGGAAGTCAGAATAACTGTCAGTACATAGCTTGAGTGAGAAGAGGGCTAAGTATTCCCAGCTCTACAGATTACATACTTTACAAGAGGGGGTAGGCCTTCTTCAGTGCAACACATTCAGTTGAAATCGAGTGAAGATACAAACTCAGTATTGGCTTTGAGAGGCTTAGTGAACAGCTTAACGAGCACCAAGTACCTAGCCTGAGCCCCCAACACTGCCATACAGTGTAAAGCAGACCCAGTCCAACTCCAGAGTCCCCAGGACCTTACCCAACTCATACAGATGCCCATCCACATTGACGAATAGGATGAAGTGGAAGTTCACACTGTTGTCCTCAACCTTAGGAGAGACCATTAGATATATTTGTTACACTGAAAAGAGTCTAGTACTTGGAACCCTACTGGTGACTACAGGACAGAAGAGATGTCAACAACAAAGCAAGAGCAAAGGACTAAACTTCAATTCACCTGAAGAGGTCTCTGCAAGACCTCTACATGATCAAGTGCTAGAAATCCTAGTGTATGGTCACATTTTCAGACTAGGTCTGAACTCAATTTTTCAATCCATCTTTGTGGAGGAAATCCTGTACAAGTATTATCCCATGAACCACTCGTTTCTCTCTCCTCATGAACTGTAACAGCTATCTGCCAGACCAAAAATAAAATAAAATAAAATAAAAATGTATTGCTCTACCACCTTCATCATCCTCTTCTCCCAAGATTTTGCACATTCATATCTTACCCGACATTGTCCTTCTTGTGCAACCGAATTGTGGACTTCTTGTATAGCCTTAAGAGAAAGCAGATACAGGTTACTACGTTCTTAAGTGCTGACAGCTGTCAGCAGTTTGTGTAGCTCATATACCTTATTATTTGCAAAATGCTTAGCTCTCTCTTCAGGTGACAGATCAGCTGTTTCATCAAGAAACTTCTTCAGGGCAGACCCCTCATCTGCACAAGACAATCAAAGATTTTATTCAGTTTAGATAGAGCATGAGTTACAATTCAAATGCAGCTCACAGTAATCAATGCTTGTTGCACTAACTAGAAGTCACTGCATTCAGCCTAGAACCATCTCCAGTATAAGCATATTTTAACTACCACCTGAAGTAAGCTGTTTATTCAGAAGCTATTAAGAACAACCTACACAAACAGCTAGAGTTCAAGTGTTTCAGGGTACTCTCTTTCAAATGAGATGTATAGCTTTTCTGATTTCCCCCTTGCAGACTTGGCAGAGGTGTTCAGTCCCCTCTTGAAGAAATTCAAGAAAGATGCCAGCTGTAAGTACACTTAAGTATCAACTAATAGAATATGGGAAGATGAAATTAAACTGAATGAACACAGCACTTGCTCATGCTAGGCTTACTTTGGTCTTCCAGAACAAAAATTAGTACTGCAGTACTGAAATGCGGCTGAGTTCTAGTCTACATGAAAGAAGTGCTGCACCATTCATTTCACTCAACAGGTGTGCTATTTCAGAGAATCCTTTCAAGGAGAGTAAAGCAAAGCTACTCTCATTTAGCCTTCCTTTTGTGTTTCCCACATCACTCAAAGGGTTTGAGTTCTCTTGGAATAATTAGTTATATTTTGCAGCTCTCTAATCTTTGAATAGAGTATTTCCTGGACTCAATGACATCCCTTTTCTGACAAGAACTCGTAATCCTATTCCTAGGAGTTTCCAGCCACCAGCTGCCTAAGCTTTTTTATATCTTTTTCTATAGGAAGAGAACCATCAAAACTATTACCTCTGCAGGAAGAGTCTACTTACAGGCCCTTATCATCCTATACTACTTCCCCAGTAAAAGAAACCAACATGTTTTACACTGATTCACAAGCTACCCTGAGCAAGACTGTTTACATTACACATAAGTGGTACAAAGAACTTTTAACCTCTTCAGTTGACACCATCAACGCTAATGTCAATAGCTACTTCTGAACATGGTACTTAATTACACACTTTGGCCACTCCTACTACGTGACCTTTTCTTCTTGCATCATTCACTAGGATGATACCTCTCCAGCTATCAGATAGGAGTCAGAGTACATTCCCTTCTGCAATTCAGGCAGAATTGTGATGAGACCACATGGCCCTCTCCAAGAGCTGAAAAACCCACTTACCAACTGAAGCAGTACAGCATGCCTTAATTTGGCTTGCCTGAAAGCCCCAGGTGCCTCCTATAGCCCATACCCACTCAATCTTCCTGTCATAAAAAAAATGGAAATTCAAGCACTTCAGAACAATCATACTCACCAAGCTTCAGTTTGTCTTTATTATTAGCAACTGCATGTATCAGACCAATTGTCCCACAGGAGTTACTGACTGTCTGCTTCAGGAAATATACCTTGGAACTGATTTCTTGGTCCTTTATTTTCTCAGTCTGTTGTTTCCTGAAGTTCTCATGCTGTAAACATGTAACTGTTTTAAGCATTTCACCACAGTGATATCTTTTTATTGTGCAAACTACTAGACAAATGAGGTGTGCAGGAGAATCAATACCAGGACTGGATGAAGATTTACCCAGAGAGTCATCTTTGTGGCCTAGGTCCAATAAAGCATTGTATGTCTACACTGGATGCAGGCCAAGTTTTAATGGACTACCTGCATGACTCAGTCATATCCAAAGGCACTGTCCTTAGCCTCTCCACCTGTTCTGTACACTGGAAATCGCTTGGGGTGGGAAATCATATAATGGAAAGCTCTTTTATATCCTCTCTCAATTGTTTTGGTTCATTTAATGAGACTACTCAGCATGTCTCTGCAACAGTTTGCCTTTGTGCCTTTAGGTTACTTCCCCTCATGAACCCCTCTCCATCAGATCAGTGTATAGACAAGAGTAAAACCCATCACTACTGAAAGCCTAAAATCCTTCCTTTAAAGAACCTGTTAAATACAATTTATTTTAAAGTCCATCTCCTCATCTACTTCTTTAGCATCAATTGGACTAAATGTATTAATCATACAGAAGCAATCTAGGCCTCTCCAGACGCAATGATTCAGCATGGTAACAGAATTGCTATTCCTCACGCTCAAGACTGCTCATGTTTTTTCCTTTTTACACAAACTGTATGAGTATTGAAGTAAGAGGCCATGTTTTGTTGCTCAGTTCTTTTTAGTTCAGGCTATTTGGAGGCTAGGGCCAAGCACCCATATCACATACTGCCCACTCCCAACCATCTGATGCTTGGATAGATGACACAGGCACGCTCCTGACAGTGGCCAGTGCTACCTGCTGTCAGCCAGCGAGTACATACATTGCTGCCCACAACAGCCTGCATTTTTCTCCGGGGGCATTTGGGCCACTTGTGGCCTACCTGGGGTGAAGGCAGAAACCCCATACAGCACCAGCTGTCACACAGCACTAGGGGCAGCCACAGGCTCAGTGCCTGAACCCAGCCGCTGCCTCCAGGGCTGCAGCCCAGAGGACCCGTGATGGAGCACTCCAGGAGGGACACAGAAGCTGCCACCCACCGCCTACCTGCTCGGTGAGGGGGAACAGCAGGAGCAGCGCACAGGCCGGGGCCGGCACGGCGCTCAGTGCCTCCTCCTCGAAGCCCAGCACGTCCACGAAGCGCCAGCCGGGACCCACCCCCAGGCGGGACAGCACCTGCAAGGGGACAGCAAGCGGGTGGCACGGCCGCCACCCCCCACCCTCCCAACGGCGGAGCCCGGCTCCCCACCCGCCCCAGTGACACAGCACAACGCGCGGCACCGCGCCGCCACCTGGTGGCCACGCCGGGGGACCACCGGCAGCACCACCCGCCCGAAGCGGCGCCCTCGGGGCGGGGCACGGCCTCAGCACCGCTCGGCAGGTGCAGTCTCGCCCCGCACGGCGGTACCGCTCCGCGGCGCTCCGGCCGGCGCTGCCCCGGCAGGGCGGCGTGCCGAAGGATGGAGGGAGAAGGGGTGGCGCCCGCCCGCGGCGGTCCTACGACGGGGACTCACTTTGTTCAGCATCTGGAAGACAATGCCGAGGAGAGGAGTGAGTGCTGGGGAGAGACAGCGCCCCACCACCCGCCTCCATCCCACCCTCGTGCCCCCAGCCCCCTCCCCTGCCCACGGCCCCGCCGCCCCTCGCGCACCTCCGGGTTGATCTCCATGGGCTGCCAGGCCATGGCTGCAGGGCGGCGGGGAACCGGGAAGAAGACAGGCTGCGCCCCAGGCACGACAATGTCCCCCGCGACACAGACCGCGCAGACCCTCACTGCCGTCGACGCTGCAGCACGGAGCCGCCCACCCGGCTCTTATATAGGGGCGGGCCGGCCCACTGCGTGCCGCGGCGGGGGGAGAGGGAGGAGCAGGGCACGACCAAAGCGCGGGGGACGGGGAACGCACCGGTGCCAGGGCGGGCGGGCGGTAGAGCCGAGGAGCGAGAGGCCCGCGGGGCGGGGGAGGATGCGGCCGGGGCTGAGGGAGGGCCGAAGGCACTGCCCGACCCCAAGTCCCCTTCCTCTGCGGGAGCTGGGCGCGGCCGGGGGTGGGGAGGACCCCAGCCCGCCTTACCTCGGTGTGGAGAAAGTGCTAGAAGCGGCGGGGCCGGGGTGGTGGGAGCGGCCTGCCGCCGGGCCCTGCCCCTCGCTCCCTCGCCCCCGGCCGGGCCCGGCTGCCATGGCCGAGGGCAGTGCTCTGCAGCACCATCAGCCCTGCCCCAGAGCTCTTTGTCCCAAAAGCATGCGTCTGCACCCGTGCGCCTGGTCGCTCCCTAAGCGTGTGACCCCGCTGTGTGTGCACTGCATAGGGTATATGATGGGGTTTATGTTCAACATAAGCATTAGATACTAATATTTAAAATTCCAGTGTCATTATAAAACCATTACCAAAGTCACCTGTCTGCTGATTGCGTCTCTGCAGTTTGAACCAGTTCCTGAAACAGTCCAATGAAGTTGCTTATAAAATATTGGGCTTTTTATCTTTTATTCATGACCTGGCAGTTTCTCCACACAATGTCTTTGGCCTAGAACATCTCTGACACAGGAACAAAACCAACCTGCTCGAAATACTAGACATCACGTGGAGTCCAAACAGCCTTTCAGATTTCACTGGTAAACAGCCAGATGGGAGCCTTGTGGATAACTGAGAGATGCTTCACAGTTGTCTTTCAAACAATGCAAATACTGAACAAAACAGTCAGCTGAATGTCTGCAGTCTGTTTGGTTTTGGTGCCTTTTTTCCTTTGACTTTCCACCCTGTTTCAGGGTGATTTGGACTCAAGTGCAGGAAAATTTCTAAAGTACTTACCTAATTTCAAGCATATTTAAATTATCTGTAGATAGTGGGGAATCATTCACATCAGGTGTGGTTGCACACATATGTTTTTGAATTGAGACCTATTTATCAACCTTACTCAGTTTACAACGACCTCCTAGGGAAAGAAGCTTACAGTTTAATCTTTGAAATATGGCCATAAAAGGTTCAAGATACGCTGTCACATTGGTTCTGCAACAAGACTTAGTGAAGAAAAGACAGGATAGCAAGGAGGGTTTTGTATTTTATGTGCAAAGCTAGGATGCTTCCAGACAGGATAAAGCCTTGAGCAACCTGGGTTGATCTTGTAGCTGATCGTGGTTTGAGCAGGAGATTGGTCTAGAGACATCCTGAGAGCCCTTCTGACCTGATGTATCCCATAATCCTGTGATTCAGTCTATCACAGTGAAGGGAAGAGCAGTACACACTGTTCAAAGATTTTCGGGGCGAGGGGGGGGAAGGGGAAAGCTTCACAGTAAATGACATGTATTTCTGGTTTTTCCCCTTACGTTTGAGCTGAAAACAGCCACAGATACCTATAAGCAAGCTAAAAATGGCCCAAAATATTTATTCTATATATAATACCTTTGGCTATCTTCCCTTTTGTGATCATGCACTGTAAGATGCAAATACAGCAAAGCAACTGGAATGAAAAAATACGATGCTAACGGTACATGTATAGGAGATACATGCATGCAGCTCCTCTGAGAAGATGGCAAAGCACACATCTTGCAGCCTACAAAAGAGAAGGCTAAAAATGGCATGAAATATCCTATTTCTGAATTGCTCAGTGGCAAATGGTGGTTATAACTTCAGCCTGCCTTGGAGCATTGGTAGTGCTCAGATTCCTAGGTTACAGTCAGTCCTGGGATGGCTCCTGTGTCTGGGCTGGTGGGGGAGACTGCAAGCAACTGTGCAAGTGTTGTTTTGGTCTCTGTGTGCCATGAGCAACACACAGGGACCATAGCACAAGTGATCATTTCTCGGGAAGAATCTCCCAAGTCTATCAATACATTAATTTTAAATATGTAGTAAGTAAAACAAGATAAAACTGCTAAAAATCTGCTACCACGCATAAAGATGCCTGCCTCTGGAAAGTCACATAACAAGTGAGTGCTGTGTCATATCCAGTCCCCATCTACCTCCTTGCAAAGAGAAGGTCTCCAGACCATCTTTCTTCAGTGCAGGTGTATGTACCTAGCACATTTAACCCAGTACATTCCCATTACCGCAGTAAAATCAACTCACCTGAAAAAGTGACTGGAAATACTTGTCAACTTTCCAAAGTTTCCTGCACTGTCCAAATGTAGTAATAGTACCTGTGCTTTTCAACACTGTCTGCGAATCAAGCTTTTGCTCAGATGTCTAATCTAGAAAGTGCGTACAGAAGAATCCTTGCTACATGTATAATCTTTTGTTAGATTTCTTTCTCTTAAATATAAGACTCAGTGTTAGTATTCACTTTCCCCTCGTGTTTCAGTCGAAGGTTTACATAAGGAAGAACTAGATTTACAATTAAGGGCTGTTTCTGAGTTCAGAATATCTCCTAATGAAAGTAGCTATGACAAGCAGGGAGACAAAGGAGGCCTTAGTGCAGAGCTCCTGAAATGAAAGCTGAAGTTGTAAACTGTTCTTTAGACAGTAATTTTCCTAATCTCCTGCCAAAATCTAAGCTCTCAGGCATACCAAGTCTTCATCTTCCGGTGCACTATCTGCACCTGCCTAGCAAACACCTCAGACCTGTGCCTTTCTTCATTTTCTTTTAATGGGACTCGCTTCCCCAAGGAAAGTTCCCAAACCCATTCCTGGAAGTCTCCTTAATTCCCTACTCCCTACCTCCCAAACAAACCTCCGGTGTCCATAGCTGGCTGGTGGTGCCCAGGCCAGCGGGATGCAGGTATATGGTAGTGCAGGCACTGGAGCCACAGGAACCTGTTATGGCATGTCACCATTCTCCTGGTGTCCATTTGCACTTTCTCTACAATGAGTTGAAGGTATTTCCCACTACTGTAAGTACATGGGCTGGGTTGGGGGTAAATCCTGCCTGAGGGCGGTTACAACAGCTCAGTTATACTGTAGTAGTGTGCTTGAGGAAGGTTGACTTTAACTGAAATGCAGTATCCTTGAAGAGTTGCTAGGACTACTTTTGCCTAAGTCATAGCATAACTAAGGTGGTATCCATCCAAGCATTATAGGCACATTTAGGATGCCTTCATAATCAGCATCTGAGACAAACTAGAAACATCAGCTTTTCTCCCTCAACTGTAAAGGGAGCCTATGGGACCCAGTTCAGGTGTAGAGGTCTACAGTGGTGACACTGGCTTTCAGATGGATGAATCCAATTTTTAACTGCCTGGTGATGACAGAAGGATACATATCTTTACCTTGCAGCTCACCATAATTAACGTTATGATAATATATGATTAAATATGCATAATGGCATATAGCAAGGACAGACTTTATTTCTGCATGACAGGCTTTCAGCCTGGTAGATATGTGACTGTGAAACAAGACAATTTCCTATCATTTGGCAACCAATGTGCAGTTGGTAACTGGAAATCTAAAAAACCACTGTCCTTATTTTCCACCACTAACATTTTCCTTGTTAATGTATCTGCACATCTGTGTCTCCATCACTATAAAGGACAGATGTAAGGGAATTGCCCCCAACTGCATTTGCCTATAGGTTCCACCAAGTGGATTTATATATATATAAAAATACATGTATTTTTATATATATATGTCTATAAAATATATATTATATCACTGTTATACCACTATCACTACTATCCAGCTATACCACCAAATGTATATAACTTTTCCAAAATGAAAAAATGATATTAGCTGAAGAAAGCCTTTCTCTCAGATTAGATGCTGGAGAAAGTCATATGTGTTGTGGGCTAACCAAAGCAGGCAGCTAAGCTCTACACAGCTGCTTGTTCACTCCCCCCCAGTGGGATGGAGGAGAGAATCGGAAGGGCAAGAGTGAGAAAACCTGTAGGTTGAGATAGAGACAGTTTAGTAAGCAAAGGGAGGAAAAAAAACAAAAACACCAAACAAGGGATGCAAAAAGCAATCATTCACTACCAGCCAACCAATGCCCAGCCAGTCCCTGAGCTACAGCCCCCTGGAAATCTCCCTCCCTCAACCCCCCAACTTTTATTGCTGAGTATGACACCATATGGCCTGGGATAACCCTTGGGACAGTTGGGGTCATCTGTCCTGGCTGTGTCCCTCCCAACTTCTTGTGCACCCCCAGGCTACTGGCTTCAGGGGCAGCAGAGGTGGCCTTGATGCTGTGCAAGCACTGCTCAGCAATAGCTAAACATTGGTGTGTTATCAGCACTGTTTTGGTCACAAATCCAAAACGCAGCCCCATACCAGCTGCTATGGAGAAAATTAACTCCATCCCAGCCACAACCAGTACACTGTGTCACCAAACATAAAACATGACAAACATATCTGAGGCCACTGCAGGGACAGTGGGCGTCAGGGATCTATGTAAGGCAGTAACATCCCCCTTCTCTTCTGGTAAACTGTCTATAGCACAGCAGTAATTCCTGCATGTGAGTGCCTCCGCCTTTAATTAGAAGTTGGGAGGGATCAAGAGGGCAAGCACAAATGACTGCTTTTATAGAGGGCCTGGGTCCATGAAAGCTTTGAGCAGGAAGACAGGCATGTGTTTATTTCTGAATTGCAGCCAGGTTAATTGAAATACTTATATGAGGGGTCTTGGTGACTGGCGCCCAGCACTGTGGGACAGTGTAAGTCCAGTTCCTGCTCAGCACCTGGCTGTCGGCAGCTGCTCTCCAGGTCCACTGGCCAGGAGCTCTGGGCTAAAATGTCTCAAATGTCAAGCAGAAGTAAGACTGGGAAATGAAAGAAATTCAAAGCAGCTTAGAGCTGAGTTCAGAATGGGGGGAAAACCCCAAATCTTTCTTGACTTAATGTAAAGGTTGGAGAAGTTATATTCTCCTATCCCCTTCTCCAAGGGGGGGATGTTTTAGCTAGGAGATGTGAAGCTTCATCACAGGTCAGACCCAAAGTTCACATCCCTCAGCATTTGAAGCTCAGCTGGAGATGGGTAACACTGAAGCAATTCAGCTAAAAAGGTCAGGCTGATGAGAGGGGCTGCTCTGCTAAGGATAGTCTTTGCGTGTATTGACTGCTAGCAATGATTCTGCAATTGCTCTGAACCTCAGCCAAGTCCTCCAGCATCTAAAACCCAAACTCTATAGAATGCAATGGCTCTTCTGGAAGTCTGTAGGTGGAAGTGCTAAAATGTAGCTTTGAAGGCCTGCCTTGAGAGTCTCAGTTCTGAAGACTGTGGCCATCGTTTTCTTGAATTCAGATCTGTCTGGCAGGATGCTTAAGATTTTTCACCTTGTTCCTCTGCAGAAACGTGTCCACCATATGGTGATGGTGTCTACAAGAGGCACAGTGTTTCATGGTAGAAGTAGGACAAACAGAAGGTGACTCCTTTCTCTTTCCACAAAGAAAGCCAGAAGGGACATCATTGTTCAGGAAGGTGTCGTAGTTTCCAATGAAGTGATATGCTATGTGCTTCTACTTGAGATGAAAGTTTTCAAGGCTTGTCTCAATGGATAAGAAAGACAGTATATTGGCACCTCGGCAATGAGCATGTATCTCCTTTCCCTCAAATGCTTTCTTTGGTGCTGTTAGCAAGCCACTCTTTTTACTCTATAGGCAGGAACAATCCGTCTTTCTAGTCTAGTCTAGTAGGGGAGAACAATCCCTCCTTCTTTCCTCTGTCTTTGTTTTTTTAATTTATACATTCTTGGGATTAGTGCTTTTATCTAGACAGATAAAATATACATGTCAAGTAAGAGGACCTCATTTTGTGCAATGTTTTAGTGTAATACATATAATAGCTAATAATGAATTCTAATTTTGATGTAGCAATTGAACAATCTGTGAGAAGGACTTACACCTTACATTTTCACCCAGTCAATGCTTTCCTCAGATTAACAGACACAAGAGAAAACAAGATGAGCCGTGTAAATTAAACTACTGGTTGCAAGAGAATTAAATAGCAGCATTTGACCCTTGTACAACACTGTGCCTTTTCCCAAGTGCTGTGTTGTGCCAAGCCATCCATCCTGGGGTGACCCCAATACACTTCTCCCCTGCAGTCTTCAATTGTTTCAGACACAATTTAGGACTCTTGTGTGAAGGAGGTTTGTTGTAAAATGCTGTCATTCCTCCAGTCCAGCAGCACAAACCATTTTACACAATTTCCTGGAGGTCAGTTTGTCTTCTTTTGGGAGGAGGGAAGAGGGGATGGACAGGGATGGGGATTAACCCAGATGTAAAAGCCTTCCTTCATCCTGTCTTTTTTTATGCGAATGGAGACCCATAGCAGAATTTAAAGTAGTTGACACTTGAAATCAGTGAACAACAAAGCTGCATCATAAAAAAATAATTTAAAGAAGCTGTTTAGCTAACTCAGTCACAGAATCCTGAAAGATGCTTGCTTTGTTCCACACATCTGACATGGTCCTGTACTGATATTCACCCCCACCTATATAGAATATGAAATAAGGTGTGCTCAGCTCAGCATGCTCTGATGCTCTCTGAAAACTCTACTTCTGTAACAAAAACATCTTAGGTAGAACAAACTACCCTGAACAATATATCAACAGGGACACGTGCCCTACAATATTTACACCAACCTGTGCTAAAGGTTATACTTCCTCACCTACATGTGCACACTCTTGAGAAGTGTGTGGATTTTGTTTTTAATTAGAGAAGGGTTCAGAAGTAAAGCCTCAGCCACAGACAGTTTGTGAGAAGTTCAAACATGGTTCTTCTGTTAGAGCTTCTTCACCTGTGGAGCAATGTTGGCACAGAGCTGCGGCCAGTCCAGTAAGTGAAGCTGAAAGCCTGAGGTCCCTGGATTGCCCTGAGACCTATCTAGTCCTGTCCTAAAGTGGGCTGGCTATGCAGGACTGCCTGGGAAAGACACTTTCTGCATCTGAGCCAGTCCCAAACTACCTCCCCTTCATCACTCCTAAGGTCTATGGTATGTCTTAAGAGTTCCTAGCCACTATATATGTATGTATGTTTGGTGTGCAGCTCTGGCAGGCTGGTGATTCAGAAGTGACTCAGAACAGCACAGCTCTGTCACTTTCTCAGTGTGACCACAGTAGATAAAAAGCTTCACAGACCTAGACCTGAGGTGCTCTTGCTTCTCCATTCTGTAACAGTGAGTAGAAGCATTAAATGGTCCCTTAGTCATGCTGATGGAATTCAATATGTGCTTTTTAGCCACTGAGATCTCCAAAGTCTTGCCTGTACCAATTCCTATGTTAATTACAAATTAACAGTAGCTATTCACTTGTACTTACAAGACAAGGCTTTGATTTCAAAACGTGTAAGAATGAAAGACTTAACCCCACATTAATAACCACTTTCCAGAGTACATCTGGCAGAACATAATCCTGAGTTAAGTTTTAATTCTGTCACAAAGTGTTTCACACATGGCGGCCACCCAGTGTATCACTAATGCAAAGCAGTTGTGTTGTATGTATTGCTCTTACTGGGGGAAGCAGCAGTTCAGGGGCCCAACTGCTCTGACACTGCTGTGGATGTTGCCAGTGGAAAGTTACTACTTTTGGCTCAACTGCACGCAATTAACATTAAAAACAGAGTGAAACAAGCTCAGTCAGGAAATATCATCCCTTCCAGGCTTGCCTTGCCCTGAGCCACTCTCAGAGCCTAACTCTGTAGTGCCTCCTGTGCGTCTTCAGAGGCTGGTCCAGATGGTCGAGAGCATCAGCAGCCGTGAGAAAGGGAGGCTTTTCTCCCTCTCCACTCCAGAAATTTTTCCATGCTGTTCAAGGAGGAGAGTATTTCCAACCCCCCACCTTCAGAGAAATGTTTAGACAGTGTTTGTCACTGATAGAGAAACTGTTTTTCTGAAGATCAGTTTAACAAGCACTGTTTTGAAGTGTTTACCCAAAGCACATGTGGGTATGATGAACACCATCATTTGGCCCTTGAGCCTTATTGTTTTAGTGGAGGTGTTTAGCTTATGAATGTGCACGCTGAAACAAATCCCTGTCTCAGTGGATAAAAATATTTAGATGGCAAGGGGAACTACACTATGAATCAGAAAAACAATGGGACTGTATCACATTCTGCAGCTGCAAATATAAACGCAAAACATGCCGCTCTTTCCAGTGTATGTTTATACACGTAGGGCAAAATTGCCATTGAGTGCATTTGCAGCCTGGGCTTTTCTAGCTGTATTTAGGACGTTAGACACTGGACTTTTGTCTCTCTTGTTTCAGAGACAAAGCACTGGCCTTCTGCTGTTAGTAAACGTAGCATTTACAACTTTATCTTAGCTTTCTACACCTCTTAATTAATGTGTATCAGTAGATGTGAATGTGTACATATGCACACATAGCATATGAGCGGGCTAGCCATTCTGGCCCGAGAGGTGGGTTTCCTGCCTGCTTCACCAGGAGCTGGACCGATGCACCGCCTCAGCTGCCCATTGGGAAGCAGAACCGGCAGTGCAGCACTTCCAGGGAAAGCTCAAAGGTGTGAGAACACCAGGGATGAAACACAGCAACTGCTGGCAGTGGAGAGGTGTCGGCTGAAGACTTCTAAGTTGTGCTTTATTTTGTGCTGGCTTCTCAAAATATGGAAAAATTGTAGCCTCACAGGCAAGTGGCATTCCAAAATTTCTATTTCATATTCCTGTTTCTCAGATGCAGAAACATATTAGAACTCATACATTTCAGTAGCCATCAGAAAACAGGGCTATACTTCCCATTTTAAGCACCCAAGGCAAGAAAATCTAGCTGCACCCTAGCTTTGCAAGTGTGAGCTGTTCTCTTTATTTGACTACCTGTAATTACAAAATTGCTCTGTGGCAAATTTTGATTATTTTTGTCCATCAGAGCCATATAAAGCAATAAATGGAGTTTCCTGAAAAGTCAGCTCTGAAAGCACCTACTGCTTTTTGGCAAAGTGCCTATGCAGATGCTGTAGGGTTTAGAAACTCTGCATTAATAGCAGCTTTTTCTTACAAACAGCAGCTTTCCTTCACCTGGCTCCTCCAGCTAGAAGGAAGTCCAAAATGGACTGTTTTCCTGCAGTGGTCACTTGGTGTATTCTCCTATTTCAAATATTGCGATTGTTTGCAAGCTAACACAGTCACCCTGCTCGCCTCCCCCAGAATTTGCCTGTAACAATTAAAAAACATGGTCCTGTCTGGATGAGTGGGTGGGCTCGGTAAACACATCATGGAATCAGGAAGTTTATATGCTTGGGGGCCAGGCCAGGCCACCTTTCCTTCACCTCACCTATAGGAAATCCTCAGATATTGCTGTATAACAGGCAGCGAAAGGAGAGATCAGAGAATTACATCGTGTCAGATGTCTAAGAGATCATTTATAATTTACTTGACAAGTGTTCCCGGATGCAAGGCTTTGCATTCCTGAAGAGCTAGAAAGATACTTTGAAATTATCATTCTGCCTTGCTTGTCATGTCAAGAAATCAAGAAATTGCTGTCCAGCAAATTGCTCTGGATGGAACTTGTACCCATACAGCCTTTGTTAATGTTGTGGTAATATGCCAGAGGTAGCTAATGCAGTGGACGGGAGAGGGCTCCATGAGTATAACAGGAAGCCTTGATTTAGTTCCTGGCTTGATTAAACGACTGGAGTAATCTTATCTAAGACTGCTGTTCCGCAGTCTTTGCTTCTCTGTAAATAACACAGGGAAATTCTTCCATGGCAGAATTAGTCTTTCACTGTATGCTTGCCCAGGGAGCACTGATGAGACAGGAACTCGAAATAACAGGAGCACTACATGCTTTCGCACAGGTCCTGGGAAGCAATGCGTCTGGGGGACTGAACCCTCTGAACATGTTCAAGCCTGTAATGAAAAATGATATGCTACAAGTTTAATTCTTAAATCTCCTAATTGCATGTGTTATGTGTATCATGTTTTTCATTCTTTATGGAAAATTATTTGATTTAGTATTTTAAGATGCAGACCTAATGTCATAGCGAGTTGTGTGAATATGTTAGGAAAAACAGTTCCAAAGAAAATTATCATTCTGCTATAGCTGATTTTTCCTAGTTTAATTTCTATGTTAAGCTTAGGTTTAGGATCAATGTACTCAGCAAAAGGTTGTTTGATGGTGTAGGTTCTCTGAACTATGAAAGTACAGTTGCAACACTAGAGGGTAGCCTTGCTTATTTCATAGCCACCTCTCTTCTACTTCCCTCTGCATCGAGACAGTTTCTCAAAAGATGGGAATCATTGCGTACTTTAACTATGCCCCTGCATGATCTAACCCTTGAGTAAAAAGCTGGTATAATGAAGAAAGCAGGGGGAGAAACTATTAACTTCTCTGGAGAGAAGACTGAGGGGCACAGTCAGTCCCAAAGCAGGGTCTGCAGACCCGTGCCAAAGTGAGGAAGGTTGTGTGCAGAGGGCCACTTGCCAATGGAGACTCCTGTGAGCAATCATTCTGTGTTGCAAAGTCGGGTGGACTTTGACCAAAATAAATTCACAGTCATAGTTCAAAAATAGAAGCAGCCAGATGATGATGAAATGATTTTGGTATGAGCTGGTAATATAGAAAGGCCTCTTTCATTGTACTTGGAAGGTTAACACATTGGATTGCTCTAAACGAAGAGATGTATATTTAATGAGGCTGGCTGAGCCTATGCAAGCAGTACGTCCACCTGGAAATGTTTCTGAGAAGTCTGAGTGCATCAAGCGGCTGTCCATTCCTCATCTAGTTTCCCCAACACTTCATTTTTATGACTTTGCTTACTATACTGCAATCCAAAGTGCATTATATAGACTATGTAACTAAATGTTAATCATAATTTTAACCACATAGTGAAAACCACAATGCAGTGCTTTTACACTTCTCATCAAAGCAATGTGAAGGTATGAGTATCTTGCCTGGCCATTTCTGTCAGGGAAATATATTAATAGGCTATTCACTAATAATCTCAGGTAACCTGATAGTCATCTTGCATCTCTCCAACAGATACAGTGCAAATTCTAGGGAGAGTTCTGCTCCAGTATGCTGCCAAAGCGTACGAGTTTTCCCTCCTGCTGGATGACATGCTTTGCTGAAGAGGGAAGCACCCTGATTTACAAATGCTGGAAGCAACACCTTTGGATGTCTTGGGAGGTCTTCAGTCCTTCTGGAACTGATAGTGATGACACGTTTTTATTACAGATAATGAGAACTATTCGGAAGCTTTTTTTTGAGCTTCATCATAGTTCTAGATCTAAAAATATCAATTAAAATGTGAGGTTTTGCTTATAAAAATGTTGCTTTTTAAAAATAAATTAGAAGATTAAAGCACATCCAATTTTAAGACAAACGGAAAAATGTGGGTACCACTACAAACAAGAATAACACATTTAATAGTAAGTTATTAAGTATTAAAGTGTAATTTCCAGGTGCTTTGCTCTGAATTATTACATCTTTGCCTAATTGTTGCTATTTCCTGTTCATCACTGTAGTGCTTATGCTTGCAAATTTTTTTTTCTGTTCTTTAGGCTGGTGGATGTCAATATGATCTTCTAAAACCATAAATATTTCCAGTTCAAGATGCTATATACTTATTTATCTTAATCATCTTTTTAACTGTGCTCAGTTCATGAGTGTTTTGCTGTTATCAGGAACATAGTTGTAAAGCCAGAGAACAAAATACTGAAGAAGGTTCTGGAATGCATAGGAGAAATCAATCATCCCTTCCAGAAAAATAGATTTGCTGTTATAAATGGTGTGATAAATTTTAAGTAGACTTGGGTACTTCAACAGGATTGCTAAATGTGTTTATGTTAAAGAGTGAATGAGACTGGCCATTTCATTATTGTAATAGTCTTTGACCTCCTTGTGTCTTTGGTCACTCCGAGACTGCTCTTTACCGCTGACTGTTTTGCATCTGTTGTTCCATGGACTTCCTAAGATCATTAGAAGGTGTAGGAGTAAAAGATCTGGTTTCCACTGAGCTACCATCCCATGTTAAATTTTTTGCTTTAGCAATGAACAGTTTCTTCCCCTTTAATCTCAAAAGCCTATCTTGACAGAACAGATGAAATCCCACATATTTGAAAGGCTTTAAACAGAAGGATCTTCCTATGGGTGTGTTCTTCTAAGCCTTACTACTGTAACTGCCTGGGATGTTGCTGTGATTCTCCACGCATTAATCTCAAAGTGTGCCTAAAGATTTGCTTTCAGCCTTACTCTATGGTACTGCATGTGTGAGCTTTCCAAGACTGATCCCTTTACTCATTTGTTTTCTGCACTTGAGAACACCCCATTTTTTTCTGTCCATGCTGGCAGCTGAACACAGCTGCCTGGAGTGCTACACTGGAGTCCAGCACCCTCCACTGGTCCCCAGCTAGAGAGGTTCGCTGACATTCATCCCCACTCCTATGTTGCTGCTGGAGTCCCTATCCAGCCTGAAAACCAGCCCATCCTTCAGGGCGTGCTTCCAAACCTACTTGATGATCTCGCTCTGGGATACAGCAGGTGGCATTTTGGGAGCGTAACTGCTACTGCATCACCATGATCAGGGTATGATTACATTTGCGAACAGGAGCCTGACTCTTATTTTTTTCCCCAAGGAGAAAAAATGTGTGGTTTTTTCATTTTCTTTCAGGGGTGCACCTGCCCCCATGCATAAACCCTTCCCCTTCCCAGGACACCTGCTCTGGAAGATACCAATGAACTAAACTAATGGCCTGGGCAGGTGGACTCTTCACTGGGTTAAAAACTGGCTGGCTGGCCGGGCCCAGAGAGCCATGGTAAATGGAGTCAAATCCACATGGAGGCCTGGTCACCAGTGGTGTTCTCCAGGGATCAGTTTTGGGGCCTGTCTTGCTTAATGTCTTCATTAATGACCTGGACACGGGGATTGAGTTCACCCTCAGTAAGTTTGCAGATGACACCAGGTTGGGTGGGAGTGTTGATCTGCCTGAGCACAAGTCTGCTGAGGAGCGGCTGAGGGAACTGGGGGTGTTCAGTCCGGAGGAGGCTGAGGGGAGACCTCATCGCTCTCTACAACTGCCTGAAAGGAAGGGCTAGCGAGTTGGGGTCGGTCTCTTCTTCCAGGTAACAAGCAATGGGACAAGGGGTGATGGCCTCAAGTTGTGCCAGGGGACGTTTAGATTGGATATTTGGAAACATTTCTTCACTGACAGGGTTGTCAGGCACTGGAACAGGCTGCCCAGGGCAGTGCTGGAGTTCCCATCCCTGGAGGGATTTAAGAAACATGTAGATGAGGTGCTGAGGGACATGGTTTAGTGGTGACTTGTCAGTGTTAGGTTAATGGTTGGACTGGATGATCTTAGAAGTCTTTTCCAGCCAATGCTGTTCTGTGAACTGCTGACTAAAAGCCCCTACCGCCGCCCCGCTGAGGGGCAGCGGCCGGAGCCCGGGGTCAGTCGGGGCGGCAGCGGAGGCTGAGGGCAGCACCTGGCGGCCCGGCCCGGTGACGGGCACACAACATGGCGCCGCCGCGCACCCTCCGCATTGCCTCGCCTCGCCCCGCCCGGCCGGCCCCTTGCGGGCCGCGGCTCTGGGCGGTGGCCGGGGCGGAGGGAGAGGAGGGGCGGTAGCGGCCGGCGGCCGGAATCGTTTCCTGGGTAAGCGCAGCGGGCTGGGAAGCGTTTCCGGAAGGCTGGCCGCATCCCGCAGCGGGCTACGGGCGCCTCCGGGGCGGGCGGCGCAGCGGAGCGGCGGGCAGGTGCGCTCCGCGACCGGGCCGGGAGAGAGAGAGAGGGAGGGAGGGAGGCGGGCAGGGCACGGCACGGCATGGCACGGTAGGGTAGGGTAGGGTAGGGTAGGGTAGGGTAGGGTAGGGTAGGGTAGGATAGGATAGCGCTGCGCACCGTGCGCCGCGACGGTGGCGGGGCTCCCAGTGCGTGGTGCCCGGCGCGCCGCCGCCTCGGCCGGCCCGCTGCCGGAGGAGAGTCTCGCTGCCCTTGCCCGCGGCGGCCCCGGTACATCCCGGTCCCAGGCGTGCGGGTCTGCGGGCGGCCTGCGGCTGCCGGTGCTGTCGGCGGCCCGCCGCCCCGCTCCCGCCGCATTCCCCCGTCGTGTCGAAGTGCTGCGGTACTGGCGGTGCCGCAGAGCCGGCCGGAGCGGCGGTGCGAGCCTGGGCTCCCCGCCCGCTGGCGGGGAATGGGGACGGCAAGCCGAGCTCCTTCTGCTGCGGGGGTGTGAGGTGAAAAGGCTTGAAAAGTGGCCAGGGTGCCTGTAGAAGTAGCTTTTTCTGATTGTTTCTTTGGTGGTTATTGGAGTGGGCTTTGCGAGTTCGGCTCTGATTAAATCGTACGCGGGGTTGCAAATGGGAGCGTGCAAAAAGAGTACTCGGGACAAAACGTGGACCCCATTTAATCCCGCTTGAAGTTCCCAGGAATTGGCTTGGGTCCCATGGCAGCAACAGAGCGACTTCTGCTTGCGGCTAGAGAGAGAATGAGTTCAGACAGATACAACTAGATGGAAAGTGTAATGGTTTGTGTTTGTACTTCATTGCTTTGCCTGCTTGTTTGCAGTTCTTTATAGTTCTTGGCTGGGCTCCTGCTTGCTAAGGAGGGTAAGTGCAATTCTATGCTTTAAACACAAAATAACTAAAACAAAACCCAAACGTGCACTGGTGATGGACTGGAAGGCTTTGTGTGTTGTGGATGCTGTCGGTAGCTGTACAGGGTAACGGTGCCTGCAGGATCGCAGTATCTGCAGCAAGTTTCAGTGGTTCACCAAGGATCAGCTGTGTGGCCCCAGCAGCTGAGGTACGGGGTTGGTGCTGAGCTGCCGCAGGCTTGCTGTGTCCTCTGGCTCGCCAGCGTGTTTCTCCAGTTCTGGATCTGACATGTCATCATCCTGCTATCTCATGCTCTGATACTTTCAGAAAGCTTGAAAAAATTGTCTTGTGTTTAAAACTACTTTCTGCCTGCGTAATTGCATTTGGTTAAAATAAGTCTGCAGATGTCCTAGCAGTTAAAGGGAGAGACATCCTCTCACGGTGACCTTGGGACAAAATCTTGGCAGATTAACTTCCTTGCCTGGAACAGCCATGCTGACTGTGGGTGTTTTTGTTCTTCTTACAGCAATGAGTGTTTGATAGAATACTTTTTGGCTTGTATTTTTGTTTTTTTTTTTAACACTTGAGGGAAACTGAGGTTTGGAGAGGACTCTTTGGAAGAGAGAATAGTTTTATCGTATGTTATGAAGAATATATCACTTGGTTGTAACGAGGAGGGAGGTTCTTGGCTCTGAAGCAGCATGAGTGAATGTGTCCTTCTTGGTGAAGGAGGCGTCTAAGCAGTAGATTACAACAGTGTGGGAATCATTTCCTAGGAGAAGGGATGCCTGACTTGTTTTTTGGTTCTAGAGCTTAGTGAGGAACAGTGATGAAAATGGTCAGTTTTGGTGGGACGTTGGATGGAGTACTATGTTCAGCTCTGGGGACCCCATCATTAGAAGGACGTGAACCTGTTGTAGAAGGTCCAGAGGAGAGCCACAAAGATGATCAGAGAGCTGGAGCACCTCTGCTGTGGGGACAGGTTGAGAGAGTTGGGCTTGTTCAGCCTGGAGAAGAGAAGGCTCTGGGGACATCTTATAGCACCTTGCAGTACCTGAAGAGGCCTACAAAAAAGCTGGAGAGGGACTTTTTACAAGAGCATGTAGTGATAGGATGAGGGGTAGCGGTTTCAAACTGGAAAAGGGGAGATTTAGACTAGATATTAGAAAGAAACTTTTGGCTGTGGGGGTGGTAAGGCACTGGCACAGGTTGCCCAGAGAAGTTTTATCTGCCCCCTCCCTGGCAGTGTTCGAGGCCAGGTTGGATGGGGCTTTGAGCAACCTGGTCTAGTGGGAGGTGTCCCTGCCCATGGCAGGGGGGTTGGAACTAGATGATCTTTAAGGTCCCTTCCAACCCAAACTGTTTTGGGATTCTATGACTCTGCTGTGCCCTGAGTCAGGAGGGATGATGACTTCCTTGGGAAATGCCTGAGGATCCTAGAGAGGGCTGCTGTAGGGCTTGAGCTGAAAAAAGTGGTGACTTTAGGAGGTAGTTAGAGACAAATTTGAGTTCTTGAGATGTCCTACTGTAAGGATTGTTTTTTAGCAGAGGCTGTGAGGAGCTAAAATGAATCCTAATAGCTGGTAGGTAATCAATTGTCAGATGACAGATCTGCACACTTTGGAAGCTATGACCTAGTATGTGCAGTCACACCTGAAGAAATCATCCATGCTGAAAAAAAACTGTACTATATGTACATGCCTTGCCAGTAGAAGATGAGGCCTTGTCTTTATTCCCTACTGTGAGCAAGAAGCTCCACTGCTGGGAACAGCAAAGCAGGAGATGTGCAGGGTTCGTTAGCTCATCGCCATCCAAGCTACTGCTGACTTGCTGCCATGGAGAAAGTAAAAGTGATGGTGGAGCGTGTCTGCCAGGAGACTGGCAAGAGGGGTGGTAGGGTGGGTGTGACCGGTGTGACCTCCTGGGGAGTGCCAGGCACAGGTCCTCTCACCAGGGCTGCGTGTGACGCAGGTGCAGAGAGGGACTGGGGGAAAGAAATGACAATTTTTTGTGGAGGAGACAAGGAAAGTCTGGCTTGTTTAGCCTAGCAAGTGAGGCCTGAGAGGGGATATGATTGCAATCTGCAAGTACAGCAGGGATATAAACACTAGGAAGGGAGAGGAGCTATTTAAACTAAAGAACAATGTTGGCATGAGAACAAACGGATATAAACTGGCATGAATAAACTTAAGCTGGAATTTAGACGGTTTCTTCCCTAAATGGAGTGAGGTTCTAGAACAACCTTCAAATGGGAGAAGTGGGAGCAAGCCCCCTGGCTGGCCCTTGAGGATATATTGAGGAAGTCTTTATTGTGTGCTTGGCTGTGGCAGTAAGAGATGGGGCTTTGTGACTCAGAAAAACCTTTCCGTATGTCTGAGTTAACTGAATGTAGATTTTCTGTGCTAGTGTTTCTTATTTTTAAAATATGACATTCAAAACGAGCATAAAAATAAAATACTTGCTTTACTATTTGTATTATTACTCAGAAAGGGTTGTGATGTCCTTAGTGGCCAATTTCTGAAATGTTTTGCAAGTTAATTTTTTTTTCCCTTCCAGAATAATAATTGTTGGCTTACAGCTGCATCTAATTGTGTAGAAATTCCTTTTTCTTTAAGTCAAAACTGTGAAAAAGGAGACTATATGTTAGTGTGTGTGTGAGCTGTTTGAGCTTATTATCCTTCAGGTTCAAAAATGAACTGTGGAAAACCGTTTTTTTTTCTCTATTGAAGTAATTCATATATCCTCTCCGAAAAGGAGTTTTGGGGGGCGGAAGTGGTGTACAGCAGACCCAGATGGTGTAAACTGAGACCAGTGCTCCAACCTACACTGTATCTGGAGGACTGGAATAAATTAAGTTTAAAGCAAATTTGAAAACAAGTCTAGTTGAGCTAATTGTGCATGTTGTTTGCTGTTATGCAGGACGGTTGAATTATGTAGTGTGGTGGTTGCAGTAGTTGAACTCGTATGGAAGTCTGTAGTTGGTTCGAAAAATACTATGTGTGCAACACACAATACAGCCAGCTGTGGATGCTATGTAGTGGGTCCTGTGACTGTCAGCAGTACTTGACTGCTTCTAGGAGGTGTAATAAGTATAGAAATCAAAGAGCATCTGTGATGGGCAAATCCGAGAGTTCATCGCTGTAGCCATACAAGACTTGAGCAAGCCACGTGGTGGCTGGCTTCACTTCCAAGCAGCCTCTAAGAGCTTCTCCATTGTTTCTTTGTCTTTCTCTTGCCATTGGGAGGGATGAGGAGCTCTTGCTGGCTGACTTATGCTTTAGACTAATCTGTTGCCCACTGAAATCAAATGTGAGAAAATTAATCGAGGAGAGGTGAAAATGGGTGCATGTTTGATGTGCTTCATTGACTCTGTGACTCACATCCCTTTTGCAGGGAAAAGGAGACCTTGGGACGTGTACATCTAATGCATCAGGCTGCAGTTCCTCTCCTGGCTCATCCAAAGCCTCTTCCTGAGCTTATGGGTGTTGGTTTTTTTATTTATAGCTTTCCTATCTGCCACCCTATGAAAGAATGAGTTATTCTTGCCAGCCTTCTCCTGCCACTGTCTGAGCTGGCCACAGACTTATGGGCTGATTTGGCTCTAGACTTGATGGGCAGGATCCCAGCACCTCTGTGCCTGTTTCTCTTTCCTTGTCTCATTATGGGTCTGGGCAAAGGACTCATCAATCATTGCTGTCCCCAGAGCTTTAAGGAGCAGAGGGTGCTGTTAGGATGCTCTGTGTGGTGTCCTGCTTTAGAGTCCTATTTTTTTTTTAACCCTTCACCTGCACCCTGCTCCCTTTTTGATCTGTTGTCTTCTGTAACCCTGACCCCACCTTGTAAGCAGATGCCCAAGGAAAAATAAGAACAGGATGACCTTATTCAAAACAGCCTCCATAGATGCTTTCTGAGCCTCTGGTTGTTTTCAGCTTGGAGTTGCCAGAGCTGGGTGCAACCTTTCCCTGTTTCAAAATGTTTGATGGCTTTCAGTTCCAAATGCTTGTCTGGTCTGTCTGCAGCCCCCTGGGACCTGATTGCAGCTTCTGTGGCCTTTGGCCGGGAGTGCTGCTTGTCTATGGATCTGCTTCTGACTGTGTAAGGAATTTCCTCCTTCTGCTTGTTCTCAGCTGGCTTCCTTCATTTGGCAGCTCTGAGCTCTTGTGTGGCAGCGATGATGCCACTCATGATTTTGTAGGTATCTGTCTTCATCATCAAGTTGGCTTTTGACCTGCCTGAAGAGTTGCCTACTCAAATATTCTTTGTATGGAAGCCATTCCTGACCGTGAGCATCCCTTTCCAGGAGTCTGTCCGGGTTCTACATGTCCTTTTAGGATGGGAGGATTAGGGCTTTATACAGTTTTCAACACGTAGGTGAGTTTTGAGGCTACACAGTGGCATAACTGTGTTTTTTTTCTTTCCTAATGATTTGTGATGTTTGATTTGCGTTTTGGACTGCTAGTGAGTTAATTTCATGCATCTCTGAAATCGTAATGTCAAGATGTTGCTCAGGAGTATGGTCAGTTTGAAATCCCTCCGTTATGTAGAGCCATGGCTGTGTCTTTCCCTTGTGCATCTTCTTACATTTCTTGTGTTTATTTGCATTAGCTTTCCTCTGCAGTGTTATTGACTCAGTGTCCCAGGATTGTCTGGAATTCCTCACATCCTGGCCTTGCTATCACAATACATTTTTTTTTTTTTTTTTTAATCATCAGTGAGCTTCCTCAAGTCGCTGCTCGTTCTCCTTTCCTTGTCTCACATAAATGTGTCTGGCAGAGACCCATGCTCAGACTTTGGCTGTTAAACTTCTTTGGTGACTTCTATTCACTCCAGGAAGAGACTGTTTACTCTTTACCCTGTTCCTAATTTTCAACCATCTATCTCTCCACATAGTACCTTTCCTCTTACTGCTGTCTGCCTAGTTCCCTTGAGAAAGCACTTAGTTTTCAGAGAGGGACTGGGTTGAAGTGATTTTGGAAATTCAGGTAGGTCAGAATGAATGGATGTACCGTGTCCGTGTTTGGCACCTTTGAAGAACTCGGGTTTGTTAGACAGGGTTTCTCTTTGTACAAACAGTACTGACTCTTCTCCAGCAGGCTATTTATCCAGGTGACCAAATTCTCTTCTTTTATTATTAGCATCAGTTGAGTTAATTATTAGCCCAGTAGAGGTGTTAGGCTTTGCAGCTCTGTACTCCCCTGGATCCCTACTGAGATTGTTGTCTCTCTTCCCACTTGCCATTCACCTTGCGCAAAGGATGTTTCAAGCAGGAAGTTGCAGAGCTCTGAATGAAGAATTTGATGGAAGCATTGCGGAGAGTGGGCTGGGATTGCTAATGGATGCTGCCTTAGTTGTGCCTCGTCTGACAGGTCCTGGTTGCATATGCCTGTCACCAGGGGTATAAGGGCAGACCTGGCAAGATGACTGAAGTGGACGTGGGAGTCTGCCCTGACAAAGGCAGTAGGCACTTGGCTTCCATCATCTGCAGAATGACAAGCAGATCCTGTGTGGTGGGTTTTTTATGCTTTAAAAAGATCAAACTCGATTTAGCTTTTTAACTAAAATGTGCTGAGTTTCTGTCTCCCCTGAAAATGTGGTATTTGTTTGGGTAAGCATTTAGGTGGTGATTTTTACTGCTGAACAAACTTTGCATCTGTGTATAACACTGATTAGTGTCTTTTAAAAGTGGTCTGCATAACAATTAGCATGATTAAGTAGATGTAGATTTCTGCCTTTATCAGTTGTCAGCGCTGCATGTGATACTGAACGCTGATCTCAGATGAATGAAGTCAGATGGGGTTTACTCTAGATATTCATGAATGTAAACTACTTACTTGAGTAGCAGTGCATTAACGTGACAGAGGAAGGTTTGCTACAAAATTAAAATATCTACGTTTTTTTTGCTTCTGATCTCAATACTGGATAGCTGGTGTCTGTAATTCTGGTTTGGTTTACCTTATGAATAGCGCTGTGGCTGTAAAGTACTGTGAGCAAACTCCTGACAGACTTATATTTGACAGTTTACTGTTTTGGACTTCACAATTTAAAAACCTCTGCTAAAATCTCGGTCGTATCTTCCCGTAGCTATGCCAAAATAGAGTTGAAACCCACCGTGTTAGTCATCTCGTTCTTATTGTTTGGCTGTCCTTTTTTTTCCCTGTAGGAATCTAACAGAAATCTTTCTCTCTTTCCTTTGTCTTCCTTGCCAGATTATATTGCACCCCAGGTAATATATCCCGTCAGACAAGCATCAGCTCTGCCTGCCCTTGGGAAAACCCTTCTGGAAGCACTAGACGTGGTTTGCTGCAATACGCTTTTAAGCAGTTTTTATGGTGTGTTTAGTTCTTTTGTTCAAGGTTGGTTTTGGTTTTTTTCTTTAGCGCAAGTACAATTTAATTTTCAAAGGCACTAAAACGAACACTTCTAAACTACTCCTGCTGATTTCAAGTGTAGAATATGTGTTTAAAGATTCCCCCTTGGGTTTGATATTGGTGCTAAAATGTCTCACGTGCAGGACATGTTAGTTACAACTGCTTTTTTTTCTTGTGTCTAATAGCTGGTTATGGAGGAAGGTTTCTGGTAGAATTATTGTGTGTAAAGGACAGATTCCAAAGGGAAGGAAGCTGGCAGGTACTAAATGTTCCCTGCCTTTATGAATTAACTTCTTCAAACAGAAGAAACTACCACAAACTTTAAATATTTTATTTTTGTCCGTTGTAGAAACATATGAATCCATTGCAGCGTTATCAGGGTAGAAAGCCCTCCAAACAGTTATTATATTACAATGATTTGGTGTGACTGATATTGGCACAAATTAGTTAAGCTTTTATTGGAAACTTTGGAAGTATAATTTCTCATGTGGGTCAGAGGGAGATAATGCAGGGTGCTTACTGGCCAGCTGCCCTATTTGGCAAATGATGAGCTTGACATTAAGCCATCCTATGTATTTAATATAGAATTTCATTATAAGGAACTGGAAGCAGTAGTTTGGGTAAATGCGACAACTAAGTTATTGCTCCCATGTTTACATTTGCCTTCTTAATTCTATTTGCAAAGAGCATTATTGTTAGGAAGGGATGTTTCTTAGCAAGGTATTGAATTGTGTAGTTACGGAGGAAGCTGTGCAGAGAACCAGCATGAAAGATGAAAGGGAATTGAAAGGAAGAGAAATCGGGAGGAGGGACGATCTCACATGGAGAATTCGGCACTTGCCAGATTAAATTGGTATTTAAATGCAGCATAGTGGAAAAATAGTTTAATTAGTTTCTTTAAATAAGTAGAAGATATAGAGATATATATATGTATATATGGCACAATCTATGAATTTACAGAAAGATTAATCTGGAAGTAAATACAGCAAGGAACCTGAGTGTTTGTGATACACATGGTATTAAGGAAACCTCCAGTGCTATGTGATGGCCTTGTCTCGTTAGCATCCTGCATGCCTCATCTGAGCAGGAGAGGCAGGATCCCCATGTGATTGTTTCCCTAATACCCATCTGGGTGTAAAGTGGTGCTCTTTGGGGAGCATGCGGTCTCACCAGGCCTGGCACCCAGCTGGAGCAGCACACTGGAGGTATCCCCGCAGTTACGTCATGGGAAACTTCTGTTTGCCTGTGAAATGGCGGATGCTGGATGCGCGCTGTCTAAGTCACTGTAGTGATGCTGGTCAGCATAAAGAGGCACAAGGGTAAAAGTATTAGGACAGAGTTAAATTTTGATAACTCCCTTTGAAATACTGTACATCCTTCTATTTAAGTAGTTTATGCAAAAGTTACTTGCTGTTTTGTTTTTTTTTTCCCTCTTGAAAGCTTAAATGGCCATTTTTCCTGGGTGTGTAAAGCCATTTTCCTCTGACACAAGAAAATGTGGGAAATGGACAACACGCAAAGTCTCTGTTGCCATACCAGGAAAGTTTGAGGTCTGTATTAATGTCTTAAAACATCTGGGGAGAAGCCCTGCTGCTAGGATTGAGGGAGTCCAGTGCTGTGATGATGGAGTAGGTACCTGACCTCTGGGGAGTCAGAGGAGCTGATGTGGCTTGGAAAAAATAACCCAGTGCTTGTAGAAGGACCCTGCTGTAGCAGTAGCCTTTGTCCTGCCTTGTCTCCTTCCTTTTCTTGCTGCAGCTCTGCCCTATACTCTGCCATACTGCAGAGACCTGCATATACTGGTGTTGACAGATGAAAACCTCATCTCAATGATACATGAATTCATAAGGTAGCAGTGTGCGGTGGGTGTGTGCTTGTGCAAAATGCCAATACCCCACCCAGACTTTCTGTTAACACATGCTAACAAAACAGCATCTTACTCTGTTACTTACTGTTAAGTTCTTACTATGGTGTAGGATTTTTAGAAGAAATTGAAATGTTAAAAAAAACCCTTTACCCTTTAAGAAATTAAATTTTGCTCTGATATTATTTTTTCTCAAAGTATAGGTGTAAAAGTCATCTTAAAATTATAACAGAGATGAAATATATACTGATAGGTAAAGAGAAAGATTGTAAAGATAATTTCACTTGAATCTGAAAGATAGTGAGACTTGCCTGCTTGGGAAATAACTCCTATTTTTAGAGTCCTCTGGGAGCCTGCTTGCCTTCTTTTTTTTCCTTTTTCTTTCCACCACACTTCAGGAAAACAGTGAAACAATGTGAGAACCATCAGTAAAGGGCATGGTTTAACCTACATGTCTGTATATGAAAAGCTGCATGCATTCAGGCAAGTAAGGTATTTTTTTGAGAAGCTGGAAGTTTGTTAGCTTAAAGTTAACAAATATAAGAAAAATGTTTGATGATGCCTGACTATTTGAAAAGAGAAGCACTGAAAAAGAAAAAAAGAAAAATGTTTTAAATTATTTGATGTTTGCTTCTCAGAAATGTTTGAGATTGGATTTACCAGCCTGCAGACTTATCTGACAGTAAGGTGACTACCCAAGGATACTGAAATAACTTGGTGACAAAGCAATGTTGGCTTTAAACGTGTGCTGTTATTTAAGCATATGCAAGAGCTGCTAGCAAACCATGCTTGACTGTTTTAAAGTGTATTTTAACCTTGTTTTTATAATCTTTGCATGCTGTTACATCAGCATTCATCTAACTGCATTTTTTGCCAATTCTTGGCATGTCTAAACTTTTTCAGTAAAATATCCTGTATGTTTCCATTTGCAAGTATGGATTTAAACTCGGGTAAACGTAATGATCCTTTATATGCCAAAATACAGGAAGCTCTCTGGTAGAGGCATATGGACACTGAAGGACCAGTAAGTCTTTTTTGAAAACCGATATAGATATGTCCTAATGTGATAAAGATGGTGCTGTTTGTCAGGGAAACTGCATAAGTGGTCTCTGGAAAATGTGTTTTTGCAGCCTAACAGCACATTGATCCTGTGATGCCCTTGCACCGAAGTGTAGCTCTAATGGAAGACAGAAAATGCAGGTCTTCTCAGTGAGGAATCTGTGCAGAGAAGAGGGATAAAGAGGGACGATTGGGAGGCTCCCAGGGATGTCAGTAGGTTTGATATCAAGAAAGTCCTGGAGTGATGGGACCCTCAGAGCATCATTAAAGGTTTGTATCTCGGGCGAGAGTTGTGTTTCAGTTGTTTCCTAGCCTGCTTTGGGCTAAAAATCAGCCAGCAGTACCGTGTGCTCGTTCTGAAATACAGTCTCCATGCTCTGGTTTTGGCCAGCCAGTGTGTAGCAACAGATGCAATGGTGTAATGTGGTTTCACATATTCATTTTTGGGAAGGAAAAAAAAAGGGGGATCCCTCAGTGCTCCCCCAGTCCAGCCAGCAAGTCAGGAGGTGATACTCTTCTTTCTCCTTTTGGTGTGTGCACGCTTCTTGGAATGATGGGAATGGCTGTCAGGCAGGCTATGGCGAGTTGCATCCCTAAATTTGTGACAGACTTTGCTAGTAAGAATTGAATTGAAAGTGTTTGCCTGGTAGCAGTGGTTCTGGTGACACTGGAAGCCCCAGAGATGTGACAGCCGAGAGCTGCCTCTGTCCTTACCTTGCAGTAACCCGGAAGCTTTAATGAGCAGCCCTACCCTCCCAGCCTCTGAAGAGGCACAGGAGTCGGCAGCTGGCCACTTGCCATCCTGCAGCACAGTGCTTTGGTCTGCTGCTACTAAACCAGCAGGTAGGAGTGCTAGCTGGGTGGAAAACATCTTGAGGGATTTATCCAAAATAAATAGCTAATTTTAAATGGGTGAGGCTGAAATTCTTCGGCTGCACCTCCTTCCACAGCAGAAGAGAAACCTGCCTTCCTTGCACAAAAACTCGGACAAGCATTGCATATGTAAGGTGAAATGATTATCTTCTTAAATCTAAAGCTTGGATCCTCCTTCCTTGAGTTCTCATGGATGTCTAGATCTATACCGCTTTGAAAACTCATTTGAAAACAGATAACCCAAACTTCTCTGAACCTTCCCCAAAAGGTTCACATCAAGGCGTTTGGCCAGCTTCTCTGCTTCTGCTCTGTGTTTCTGCATAATCCTTGAAGTGTAAATATAGAGCTGGAAAAAATAACACTCAATCTGGTTGACAGTATTCCAGGTTGCACTGGGACTTAATTTAAGAAATATGAGCTTCTGCTATAAATCAGAAATTTGAGTTTGTAACCCCTTAATTTTTGGCCAGATAAATCCTGTTACTCCCAAAAAGCTGTTAAGGTTCATTTCTGTAAGTCCTGAGGACGTTTTAAATGTGTGGATTATTTAGGTAACGCATGTGCCAAGGTTTAAAATAAGACTGCTAACCCACACAACATGCCAGTGGTAAAACCAGGAGTGGACGGTATGGAGCTGATTCGGGAGATGCCAAGTGACTGATCCAGCTTCAAACCTAACTACTGTTGAGCTTTATCTCCTGCTGCCTACACTGCTTTTGCCATGTAGGAAAATTCACAGGATGCTGATGTTTGTACTAGTATCATTAGCTCTCCCAAACTAATGGGGTGAATGCTGGTTGCACAGTGGTATCGGGCTCTCACAGGGCATTCCTGCTTTGCATGTGGTATTAGCATGTGCTGAGTTTTCCCTGCTGCTGAGTGTGAATGCTTGAGAGGTTCCTGAAGCAGCCAGTGTTCAAGCGGGGAACTGGGCTTTCCCCATTTTGGGGTTGCTCTTTGAACTGAGGTTGCAAGCAAATGTTTTTGGCATAGGTAAGCGCAATGTGCTGTTATGGCAGGACGTGAAGCCTGCTTGCAGAAGGTGAGCTCAAAAGGAGGTGTTGAAATTATAGATCCATCATGGTAGAGGATTAAACTGAATTTGCATAGATTTTAAGAACTGATGGAGGAGATGCTCTAAGGAGAATGATGCACATACCCTGTGATTCCAAAATGGAAGATACTTATGCTCCTAAAGGCTGGCTCCGGAAAGGCACTTGCCAGAGGGCTCAGGTGGAGGCAGAAGCTAGCACATAAATAGGTGAAGAGGAATTTAATTACACAGAGGAGTTAGATGATGAAATGGGCTGCAAAATGCAGCAGTAAAATATGCCTGAATCACTTGCATGGAATTGGGCACTAACCTTGAAATAAAACTCCTCCGTGGAGCAGTGGGGAGGCATGCTCCGTACCAAGTACAATATAAACTCACTTAAAAATATTTTCTAGTTTTTCCTTCTTTCCTCTCCCTGTCTGTTTTAAGGACAGGCCTGGGTTTGTCCTGACAGATTCTAAAAGTACCTACATTTGAGAATAAATGTGTTTTGTTTCACAGAAATGGAAGTTTGGTTCCAGGAGTTTCACACGCAAGCTATGTTCTTTTGCGTTTTCTTGGCCATTCCCAAAGTGATAGTGTCTGTAACTTTTATTATTTCTAATTCAGAAGACAATTTCTAACTCGGATGCTTTCACAGCTTGACAGGAAGTTTTAAAAGGCAAAGCTTGTCAAATGGCCACAGCTGGTTGGTAAAAATGGATGATTAAAAACTAGTGTTTTCCAAAGGGTTGTCAGTTGAATGTGGAAGGCTCATGGATGAGATGTGTTTCGGCCTCTCTCAAAAGCTGTGGGTCAAAGAACCTTTTCTTCCAACCAGAGCAGTGTGCACATGAACACTTGGTTCTTCTGGAGGCTAATACAATGTGAGGTAGAAAGTATCTTCACACCATATGGAAAACAGCAGTAAAATGGTTAGTGCTTATGAAATGGATATTTTCCTGGTTGTTAGCTGTAGCTAGAAAGCCCCACACTATGTTAAGGTCAATAAAATACTTAAACTTAAACCAAAGCAGCTCCTTTAAAGGACCTTCAATTGCAAGAAACCTCAGTTTTGCAAGGCGAGAGTAATGCAGCTTGGAGCAGATTGGTTTTACCATGTGGCTACTGAAGATTGACAGAGGCAAAGCACTGCAGTGAAATAAGAAGTGTAGTTTGATGCCCTCTGGGGAGCAGGTGTTTTTGGTTTTGTTTTCTTTTTTTAAAAAAAGGAGGCATCTCTATTGGGAAGTCTGACTCTAGTGCTTTTATCTTAAGAGGCACCAGAGGTGGCTTCAGAAATTAAACTGTAATGGTAGAGAGGCAGCTCATTGTAAGAGTCGAGATCAGGAAACTTGCTTTCTTGCTTCTGAACAGAAGTAGCCTTTGGAGACTTTTAGATGCTCATCTCCTTCGTATGCTCATTGCTATTTCATGGTATAACAATTTCTGTGTTTAAAACAATCTTTTTCTTAAAACCAAAGATAAAGAGCAAAGTATTTATAATGTTAACATGGGGTTGGCAGCTTTTAAATACCAAGTTAAGAAATGACATGTCAACAGGAATTTTTAGATCTACTGGTTTTCCTGTTGTCACATGTATTTCTCTGCATTAATGTAACTTTTGGTAGTTGCTCCCCTGACCCAGTTATTCTTTTTATGCTGTCCTTTCCACATCGAGTCAGGCAAGCATAAACATTTCATGAATAAAAGAAATGAGAAGTTTTGTCTCCAGAAATAAGTTGCAGGCCACTGTGGAAAGGGAGAAGGGAGAAGAGCAAGTGTTCCTTTGATGTCCTTTTCCTGCATCCTCAATGAAGTTGTGTAGGCAAATGCTGTGTTTGGGTCCTGCCACTGTGATGGGGTTTACACTGTCCTCAAGCTGTCCCTGAAGAAAGCTTTGTCATTTCCATGTTGTATTGTAACAGTCATGGTTAGGTAGCTCAGAGGTGTGACTTACAAGAACAAAAGCATAGAATAAAACAAGAATAAATGCTGTCCTCTCTGGGGAGGAGGTGTCCTCCCCCGGGTGGAGACCAAGGCTGACTTTATGTCTGAGGAAACCCTGCATGAGAGGCGCAAAGGACAGGGAGTGTGATAGGGAGTGTCCCCCCAAAATACTGATTGTGAGACGTGAATTTCTTTAACTATATTAATTTTTTGAACTGAAAACTTGGGATGCAAGTTGCACGTTAGTAATGATTGTGTTGCCAGAGGAGGCCTGTTGTTGCCACTGCTCAGGCAAGTGGCACGTTTTGGGTGTTACTCCTGTGAGATGGTGATTGACTGCTGGCTCATGTTGTGAGGGCAGAAAAAGGTATTTTGGTGAAACTTGCGCTGGGCGTGTTTTACCTGGGATGCCTGGCCTTTGGGGCATGGGAGTGTGCACCTGGTTTGCTTCTAGGGGTCTCTGGTGCCCCTTCTGAATCAAAAGGGTTGTCATCCCAAAATGCCTTAAAAAGAAAGGTGAGAAACCAGGTGTTTCCAGCTGTTGATTTCCTCCCCTCACCCCCACTCCCACCCCGGCCTTCTCCCAATAAAAACAAGAGTGTTTTTTTTTTTTTTTTTTTAAATGAGGACTAATTACTATTTTCATTTTCTGAGTAAGGCCACTGGTGATATGAAAGCTACCAGTCAGTTCTTTTTTTGTAGGATAAAAATAGGAGTTAGGAGGGGTGATAGTATACATGACTCTTCTAGGTTGCTTTTATCAGAAGGGATTTCTTTGCCTGAACATCCACTGGTAATTGTTATCATTTAGGTCCTTCTGTCTTTTTCTCTAGAGGAAACAAATCTTACTTTTAGCCTGCATCCCAATTAGTAAAACACTAATTATTCTTCTCTTTCGTTAGGCTGTGGCCAGCCACCAGATTTGGGATCACAGTATTATTATTATTAAGGAACTCTGGTGTTTTAATTACATGTGCGCTGTGCTTCTGAGCAGTATGAAAGGGGTATTAGACACCGCCTGGGCATCCCAGCAGGCAGAGTGAGAATAAGACTTGGCCTTTTTTTTCTGTGGATTTTTCAGTGACTGCTGTTAGGACTGGCAGGTATACAGAAGTCTTCAGTGTACAGAGTGTTAGTTGCTGCTCCAAATAAACTTGGAATGTACAGCCAGTAGAGCTTTACTCTGCTGAATTTATTCTTATGCTTTCAGATATCGAAATTGTCTTAAATTTGGTGGCTTAATTTCATGTCAGTGACCCCTTTGTACAAATAGGTGACTGGGGAGAGCTGTGTGGCATTGCTGAGGCAGAGCACTGCGTGCTGCCAGCCGAGCTGGAAGGTCCCTTCCCCGGCATGGGGTGTCATAACACCTCCTCCCAAGGCTTGGGGCACAGTCACACTTCCCCGCAGATTGTTGCTGGGCTAATTCCCAGCGTTGGTGGGTGCTGGTGTTGGTTACAGACCTAGAAATGCCATTGCTGTGGAGTAGGTATTGTATAAAGGAGAGAAATTAACAGGTACATTTCGTTAAGGAAAATGTTTTTCTTGGGGTTGTTTTTCTGATGAGGAAGAAAAACACAAACTTGGAATTTCTCTTTCTCAGCAGACTGCTACTTCTTGGAGTAAGTGGACCAGAAACTGTAGGAAAAGCTTTTGTGACTAAACGTACCGTTTGTTCTCTACATACACATCAGCCCTATTTGTAGTGAAAGAGAACTTTGTAGGGTTTTGTGTGGTGGTGTTTTGAGGGTTTTTTTGGTTTTTTTTTATTGTTTTGTTTGTTTTTTTTTTAAAAGCAGACTTTTAAAACTGCTACCCTGAGCAGTGAAGTACTGTGTTTTCATTCTTTGTGTACTTCTTGGTTTTGGTTCTAACAGAATATGAACATGTGCAAAAGTTATTTATTTTCCTAAATGGTAAGAGCCCTGGTGTATTTGAAGCACAGTGCTGTGTGTTTACAGAAGAAACAGTCAGTCTTTTGATATGTAAAGTTTTAAAATGGATATTAAAGGAAAGAGTAATTAAAACCATGAATGGAAAATGGGACAAAATGCAGCGTAAGGTTATCCATAAGTAAACTGTGCCAGAGTAAATGACCCCCCCTTTTAATTTTTTCCCCCACCTTAAAATGTGAGTTAGGATAAATATATTGATTTTATCTGGTCTTTAATAAAGCATTCATTATGACATGGAGTGGGAGACCGTAAACTAGAGGAGCAGGTCATTAGAGTTACAAAGCAGTTAGAAGTTTGGCTAAAGGGGAGATAAGAGCAAAGGAGACCCATGGACTCGGAAGACTAGTGATGCAAAAATATTGGCAATCAAAAGTTAGGAATGCACAAAAGACATGTTAATTTTGCCACTGTTAAGTGAGATCAGGTAGACGTGTAGATGTATCAAGCCATTATATAGTGTGCTGTAGAAGTCTTGTCTGGGAAAAAGAGAATCATTTTGACAATGAGAAGTAAGAAAGATAATTTTAAACCCAACTCAGTATGAGAAGGCTCCTCGTTCTGAACATGCACATTGGCTTTGCCTCAGGTAGTACACAGCATTTTGCAGGGAGGTGCTCTGGGATTTCGTGTCTCTTGTTTTCTCTGGTCTTTCCCAGTTTCCTTGCCAACTCTGCCTCAGTTTGCCATTTTTTTAAATCACATTTTTCCTTTCCGAAGGTGTAGAGTACTCTTTGTACTTGTGGCTCTGGAAAAGCTAATTGAAATGAGACTTTGCTTATTGTCTTTGGAAGTGGTGCTAAGGATGACTGGACTGGCTTACTCAGCCTTGGAGAGGGGAAAAGTGCTCTGTATTTCCTGGGCTTTGGGCTGCTCCTGGCTATGCAGTTTCCCAGGCTGTGGGTGCAGCTTCCTATTTGGCCTCTTGAATCTTACCAGAAGGTGGATTTGGAAAGCATAGGCAGAGTTTCAATTTTTCTCTGCTTGCTGCAAGGACTTTGCTGCATACATAGTTGGAATAACAGTACATTAAATACAAAAGGTTGCGTAATATGTTTCTATTTATTAAATGCTATTGTTATCTGAACTTAGCTCATAGTCAGGTTGTGTGTAATATGAAGCCCCCTGGTTTGGGGCTTAGTTTGTGTTTTATAGTTGTCTTACTTAAACGTACCAAACACCATCTGCTCTCCCCAATTTTTTAAATGTCTGTGTAGCCTTACTGTGGAAAAGTGATTCTGGGGAAGGGCAAGCAGCCCTAGGAGCAGCGTTAGGGGTTTCCTGCTACCAGCCTTCCCCAGTTTGTGGCAGGTATGTTAGGAGCTGCCTATTCCATCTCCATCCCATAAAGACAGAGTGTGGTGATCCAAGTAGCGTCTGTTCTTGTTGCTTGCAAATCTGCATAGTGAATGAAGGCGGCTCTTTAAGGTAGACAGGGAACATATTGGAGTGAGCATGAGGGATGACCTCCCTAAATACTGTATTTAAAATCTTCATGGCAGCAATTTGAGATTTTATGTATAGAGTGATTGGTCAGCCTTTTATTCAAGTGTTCTGTCCTGTGTTAGATTTAAAGTATAGGAAATAGTGTAGGAAAACAGTGTAGGAAGTATGTTTTTCTTCTCTGAAGGAAGGTGTTTGCCACCCTTGTTAATGATGCATGGTATGCTGCTTCTAAGTAACTTGTTAGAATTGGGGTAAGATAACAGTGACTGTGGGGAGGAGTGCTAACTTTGGGTCACTCATGGTCAGGACTTAAACATGGCATTGTACATGTTTCATTCTGTACAAGATGTTTCCAGCATCCTCGAAGACCTTTGGATCTGAATGACTTGGGATGCTGCTATTAAGTCATGACAGGGGTTTTGATGTTCTGGGAAAACATTTTTACTTGCCAGAAAAGTATTTTGCCCATTTTGCTTAGCGATGTCTGATTCTTTGGCTTTGTTTTTCTATTTTAAGCAGTACTTTAATGCCTGCAGAACTTTGATTTTTGGCCCGCTGATCCTAATGGGATAGATGGGCTCAAGTACTTCGCTCTAAGTGGAGTGTGATTCATGTTTGAAAGGCTTGTCGCTTTGTTCATGTGAATTTATGTTTTCTCCCTCCCCAAATACTACAACGTCTTGACATTGGGTCATTGGCATCCTGAAGAGCGCAAGCCAGAGCCAGCTTTGCTTCTGCTTGAAGTGTCTGATTTGGCTGTAGGCTGACAGTGTCTAAGGACCAGCCAAGTTGGAGCACGTTTTTCATCCTCTTTCCTGGCAGACGGTGTAACCTTTGTAGTTTCAGGATATTGTTTTTCAGATGTGCACTTTCAGTCCTAATGGTTTAGCTGGTACTTTTTTAAAATTGATATATATCCAAGAACCAAGAGAAACTACTTGTCTGATGAGGGGGAACTGCAGACTGAATTAGACTGGTGAAATATCGAGGTCAAGATATTCTTTAGTGGAAAACATTCGCTCTTGACAAGTAGTATGTCTTTATAGCAAGAATTATGTTCTTGCTTTAAAGAACCTGCAAAACACAAGGCGAGATTACCCAAAGGCAAAGATTTATTGGCTTTGCTATTTATTTATTTTTCTTCCCAAAACAGACTGCAGTATATTGTGAAGGAGGATAGCTGTGTTTGGACTCAAAAGTGTTTAGCAATTGCTTTGTGGCTGCAGTGGGTTTGATAGAGAGCAACGTTCAGAAAATGCATGGCTTTGTGTTGAAGGCAGGAGCACAGCAATGGATGATTACTAATGGGTTTTGTACATGATTAAAGGTGGGGGGTAGAGGCAGAGATGCGTGGCACAGAGCAGAGGAGGCGTAAGCACATGTGCTGTTTGGCCCTATTTCGGTCTGCCTTGGCGGGATGGGCCATAAACATCTCTCCTCCATCTCCCTTTCTGTGTTTTGCTCCCTGCCAAGGAAAATGTAAACTTGCAGTGTTATTTGAGGTTTTCCTGTGCAGGCGTACCTTTTAACTGCAATCAGGACAGAACACCTCCCTCCCCCTGGGTAACCTATAGTAGCATTGCTTGTGTCCCTGTGTGACCAGAAAAACAGAGAAAGATTAATAAAATCTTTCCTGCTGTACAACTTTTTCCTCCAAGTTCAAATGGATGGGAAAGTTCAAAATTCATCCGCCACATTGTTGGGTTTTTTTTGTGTGGAGTTTGGGTTTGGTTTTTTTTGGCAATACAAATAATTTAATGTTGCTGTTGTTAAATTATCTTAATTTTGTTTTAAAACCCTCTGGTCATATCAAACTGCCTAACTGAAGTGATGTTTTCAGTGTTGTTTGGGGAAAGCATTGTATTTAGAAAAACACTTTATTGTGCAACATGTTTAATATTATATGGGAAAATAGTGTTCAATGACCGATAAGGTGATTTGTGTTGCTAAGGCAACTGTGTTGCAAGACATCAGAACAAAGGAGTATGGGTGTTGTAGATTTGTGCCGTGAAGGTGCCTGCCTTCAGTTCCCTACATAACCACATTGTGCTTAATCATGAAAGGATCTGTCTACATTGGCAGTGCTGTGGAATCTAAGACGTGCTCTAATGTCTAGTTTATGTAAGGATTCCTGCATATATTAAATATTTGGTAACTGTGCTAATGTGTTTTGGGGGAAAAAGTGAAGGGAGGAGGCCTGAATAACATGCATTTGGTAGTAAAATAGATATGCATCTGTCTTTTCTTACAGAGTCATATATTTGAGACGTAGGTGTACTAAAGGCATCGCTTTCCATAGGCCCTGGGGAGATTTCTCCACCTCGGTTTTTAGCACTGGTGTTATGAGTGCCAGCTGTGAGTTAGTGTTTGGTCACATAGGTGATAAATAGCATGGTAGATATATCTGCAGGGGTTGTGTGACATCCAGGAATTGGCACGAGGGAAATTTGTCTGCCTGGTTGTTCGTTTACTTGCAGCTTAGCTCTTCTTTTATTATAGATGGTTAAGACAAGGAGAGACTTCGTAAATGACCTTGAGTCAGTGCCAGGGTGATTCTCCTTCGAAAGACTAGCCAACAGATTGTTTAAAAACTTACGAACAACAAGAATCAGCAGCCTGGCAGCCTAAGCCGGCGCAGGCTTTGAATAACATGTGCTTGGGAGCGTTTCTCCTTTGCCTTGTCCGCATAGCCACATTTTACAATGGGCATTATGCTCCTGGCAGGATTTGCAAACACATCCAGTCAAATTGGGCTCCCGACTCCCGTTGCTGGGACATATTGTTTTGCCAGAGCGCTGTTAGCTGCCTTCAACACCTTTTATCAATCTGGCCTTACCACAACATGGAAACCAGAGAGCTGCACAGAAGGTAGCTGTTTAGACCCTGACTGAAGCTGCTTATGTGCTTCATCATCCTTTTGTCCCAGCAGTGATCTCTTCAACGAGTGAGGAGGTGAAAGCCCACCAGCTCCTTTGCAACACAAGAGGCTGCACTGTACTGGAGAAGTGTTCCCTGGTGCTGAGTGGAGGCTCTTTAAGTTGAAATGAGGAGGCTTTCCTGAAAATGTAAGTTTCTAGGTGTTCTTGCGTAAGAAGGCTTCTTTCCTTATCTTACCTGATGCCATGAAATGTATGCGGTTACAAGTTTGGTCAAAGTTGTGATACATCAGTACATTTAAATGAAAACCATCAAATGTTCATGGCTGAGGATTGCTTTTCATTAATTTCCTGTTCAGCTCTTTAAAGGCATTAATGTAGAGATATTCTGTTCCAAACTTTCTTTTCCTTAATATATAAGTTCTTTTTTTATATACTGTGGTTTTTTTGTGCCTTGAAAACTGCATGCTTAGTTTTAAATGAACTTACAGTAAGACAGGTCAAAGCAAAAGGCTAAAAATTTCCTTTCTGTTTTTTTCTTTTTCTTTCTGTTCCACTGCTTTCCAGCCTTTTTTTCCACCCCCCCTCTGCTTCTGAGGATCTAAGGCAGAGAAGCTGGGGGAGGTTATGAAGTAAAGGTTTAGGATTAGCTGCAGGCATGACCATCCCATCTGCAAGAATACAAGAAAGGTGCTGCTGTTAGCTCTCCCAAGAGCTAGTTGTTGATTCCAAAAGAAGTGTGACTTGGAAACCTTCAAGACCCCGTTCAGGCTAAATACAGTATATAGTTTTAGATTTGTGCTCCTTTTCAAGAGCTTCAGGCCCACATCACTGAGAGCAAGCAGTAAGAATGTGGAGAAGGTAAATGAAGGATGATGCACATCTCACTGGAGCCAGTCACACTGTAACTTGGTGCTGTCTCTTACCATTACAAAAGCAGTCTGTGGCATCCTTGGTTGTAAAAGCTAGTTGTGGAGGAGGACTCCATTCTGCTTGGTGTTTCTAACTGGGGACGTGCATATTTAATGGTTAAAAGAGCAATTTGGGAAAGATGTCGCTTATGTGACTTAGGTATTGTGCGCTGTTGGGTCAGCTGCAGTTTGTCTCTCTGACATGAAGATGGTAGTAGCCTTCTTAACTCAAGTAGAAGTTGTATAAATTAGTACTTCAAAAATTCTTATCAACTGTCAAGATAAAAGATACACTGTGGTTAATGTGAATTACTGTTGAAGGAATAATGATGAGATGAAAAATGGAATATCAGACACTTTTAACAGCTGTGGTTTCTACGATAAAGACACACAAATCCCTTCACAGGAAGCAAACCACAGTTTAGGAATTTTTTTCAATATTTTAGCCTGCTTTGAATATATATTTACATTTAAAAATACTTCTGTCTCCCTGATGCTCTGTGAAATCCTTTGAGGGAGAAGGGAGGGAGTGCTTAGAAAGCTCTTTCTGATGTTAAATGGCTTCTTAAAAGCTAAGCTGATAAAACCCTGAATTTGGGGTTTGGGGGATAGTGTTCACAGGGTGGGAAGAGTTTTACTGAAAAGCAGCTGATTGTGCAGGGCCAGAGGTCAGCTGCCCTGGGGTGCCCTTTGGGCTCTGGCACCAGTCCCCGGGCATGCCCTGCTGCTGGAGATGGGGCTGGTGGGGTGCTGCTGCCCCAGCTGGGGGCCAACCACTTGGCATGGCTGCTGGCGCTTCCGGAGCCCCTTCTTGGTGCTCCCATCCTAGTTGGCATACTGTGAAGCTGAACAAATTCCAGTGCTAGCCGAGCTTGTAATCAATTAGGCACCAAATGAAAAGGATAAGGAAAACAAAAAGTGATAGCTGGGTGTGAAACATCAGCAGGGCTTCATTAGGGGCCACATGATTGACAGCTACTCAGCATCCTCATTTGTGTGTGTGCAAGCTGGGCCAAGGCTTCCATCACATCCGCTGCAAAGAGTAAATTGATTTTATCCTTATGTCTAAACATTTTTTGCACATCTAAGGGTGTCCTCTGCTTCTGAAATAATCAATCCTGTATCACTGCTCTGTCCAGTGCAGATATTTACCTCCCTTGCCCCCCAAGAGAAACATTCAGACTAAACCTCATTTATTCATGCTCTTTAACTTTGTTCTTATTTGGTTTATATTAGCAATTTTATCCAGCTTTCTGAGGAGTTGTGAACTCCTCTCACAGTTTGTATGCCTTTTTTTTTTTTTTTTCTTTAAAGAAAAAGGACATGATGAATCGGACTTCAGAAACTCGTTTCCAGCCCATGCTATGGCTCAATGTGAGAGGGGAAATGAAAATCTGGAGGGGGAAAAAACTGTTGTTATGGCAGCAGAAATAATTTCTGATTGAGACTTGCCATTCAGATGCTGCTTTCATGTTTCCTGTTTCAATCTCGAAAGAAGTCTGTGTATTATATGATGAATTAAATGGCTTTTTAATAAGCACATAACTAGTGTCTCACAAACTCTGTAATTTAGGCACTTATGTGAATAATAGCACATGATGTATAATAGCATGTTGCCTTCAATTTTCCAAACTCTAATAGAGAGGGCAATGATGCACAAATGTATAACGAAATTAGGACTTAATTTTTAGTACTTTGCAGCCCACTTCATGCACATATCTTGATTTGTATTGTGGTGCAGTTGAATCACTGGAATAATCTTCTGAGCGGTTAGGTTGCCCAATTATGATTGCAGTGAGTCTGCAAAGGTTATTAAATGAAACAACTCCTCTCGATTTTGGTTTTCTTCTCATTGAGCAAAGTGTGCTCGAAGGTACAATTGGGAAAAATTATCTGGTTTTAACTCACTGGGTTGGTATACATTTGTATACTAACACCTAATGCAATCTCTGCTTATTAACCTTCTCTGATGGAGCTCTGCCTGCACAACGTGGCTCGTGTCTGAAGAGGAGCACTGGCTCCTAGCGTCTGCAGAAGACGTCCGCCTCATGGCTGGGGCTTTCCTCTGAGGTATCAGGCTCTGAGCATCTTCATGCAAGGGAGCAAGTGGCCTCAATTCCCTCTGCTTTCTGTGCCAGTGCTGTTGCTGCAGTATTGCAATGTAAACGGGACTTTCACACTGTTGTAATGGAAAGAGCAAACTTCCACACCCTTTCTGAAAAGGGCTAACCAGGCATCTCCATAGAGTGTGTTTGGATTGGAGTCTGGGAGCATCTTGGGTTCTTGCAGTGGGTGGGATTTGGGGCAAGTCCAAACGTTCTTATTTTCAGTGCTTTTTCCATTTTTCCAGTGCCATTCCCGTGCGCCACCCCCTCCCCCCCCCCCCCCCCCCAGATGCTGTCCACAGTGAAATGTTGAATGCAGTGATATAGAGTTTGCCATAGAAGTCAGGTACCTGTTTTCCCATCGTTGTTTTGCATTGCTCTTCTTCTTGCAGGAATATCCTTTTGTTACAGCTGAAGCATAAATTTTGTGCTTAGACTGCACATCATGGTTTCCTATCCTTTGTTTGCAAATGCCTGTTCTTTCTTTCAGGCTCTGTAGAAGTCCACAGACACCTGAATGATGTCCTGAAAATACAGACAGGCCTTTGGCAGTTCTGGAAGAACTGAAATTGAATTGAAAGGGTTACTATTTTAATCAGGAGACCGCTCATCTCAGACTTACATGGCAAGCAACTCTGTTTGTATGTTTGAGAATAGATAGCTGTTGTTGGGAAACTGATCTCTTTTTACATGCACTGCTCCCTTCAAGTCTTATTTTGCTCTGATCTTTTTAAGTCTTAAGTAGTTGTCACCTTTGATATAACTATAAAAATCTAAGATCTGGACAAGCCATCTTTTTTTGCAGGCTGTTTACTGAAGTGAGTTGGTCTACTAGATAGTAAAATCTAACACAGCACAGAGGTGAATGTAGAGGGGAGCAGGAAGCAGTGAAATGTGCTTTCTGCAACTGGAGTTGAGTTTTTAGGGGAAACAGTGGAGGACTTCCAGTTGCATGTCCTTCACTGAGAACAGTCGTGTCTTCCAACTAGACAGACTTGTTAAATGTTGGCAGTTCACTGTTCAGTGGGAACAGATAGGAAAGAAGGAAATTACAAGTTACATCTCCGTAAGTATTTTACAATGGTTACGTGCGTATGCACCTATGTCATTGACGTGGCACTCCTGTAGCACCTTTACTGAAGTAATTATTGATGAATTACTGTCATTACTGATATTCCATCCCTCACTGGGGATTATCTGAACACAGTTTGGTGGATAATTGGAAGGTAACAATTGAGCTTTTTCCCAAGTATGGAGTGGCTTTCATCGCACTTAAGGACTTAATGATATTGATGTTGGGATACTGAGAGAACCTGGTCCTCATCTTCCATTTGGGTAAAGATGATGAGTGGGCCTTCAGCAGGGAGAGGAAGTGAATGGGCCTTCACAGGCTAGAATGGGTTGCTTTTCTTAGGCCCATGTCTTGGGCCAAAGAGTCTTTTAAAAGGAGACCATGTGGAGAAGTTGGGACTTGGGTGAGCTGGAAGAGATTACCCACTGGAGGAGCTGACATCCTGGAAAAGCAAGGACTTAGACAATACTGATTGCTCTCCTAGCACAGAAAGGCAGATGGCATGACAAATCTTGATGGTCTCCAAAGACCACTTAATTAACTCTGAACACAAAGAAATTAATCATGTTTGCCTGGCTTACAAAATGGCAGAAAAAGGCATAAAACTACTGTTTTTCTTCAGTTGGGAAGAAATTCTTCTGGGCTTGTCTTGAGGGCAGCAAGATGCTTTAATCTAAGGGCTATTGATTTATCTAAGCTTCAAGCCAGGACATTAGTTCTCAGAGAAAATGTTTGCCCACACATGACTCTAAATATATGCTTCCTGAGGTGAAGGGGTTGAAAAGTCTTCAGCAGCACATTCAGTACTGAGAAAACCATTAAGGACTGTGTAGGTTCCCAGATGCTGAGTATGCAATTTCTGAAACAATTTAAACTTTGTGCAATTTATGTAGAGGGTCCTGTTGTGTCTATTATGTGTGGAGCAGTGAGAGGAGGAGAAGAGCTCTGTGGCTAGGGTAGATTGCTTCCAAAAAGGTCTGACGCATCTCCAGGTGGAAAATGCACCCAAGTGTCATCGAAGTCAATATTACAGAGCTATGTAAGAGGTGAGTCTGAGATCAGAGAACATTCAAAGGAGAGCTGCTCTCCCTTCCTGAGCAATAGCCAGCTCTGCAGAAATTGAGCCTTTCTGTGAGGGGCCCTTGTGTACTATTTGTGTGGGACTGTCTTTCCTGCTTGCATGAGCGTTGGAGGCTCTGGTGTGCTGGGCCTTATGGTTGTCTGTATGGTCATCTTTCTGGATCTTGTATCTGTTTTGGTCTTGGCACTACGTGGTTGGTGCTTCCTTGTTTTCCCAACCAGGCTGGCTTTGTGTGGGTGATAGCAGGGAAAGGCAGAGAAGAGATTATAGGGCAGGTAGGTAGAATCATGGAATCCTAGGATGATTTGGATTGGATTGGAAGGGACCTTTAAAGATGCGATCTAGTCCAGCAACCCCCCTGCCGTGGGCAGGAACATCTTTCACTAGACCAGGCTGATCAAAGCTCCATCCAACCAGAGCTTGAACATTTCCAGTGATGGGGCATCCACAGCTTCTCTGGGCAACCTGTTCCACTGTCTCACCACCCTCCTCATAAAAATTTCTTCCTTATGTCCAATCTAAATCAACCTTCTTTTGTTTTAAAGCCCAGTCCAGTTTCAGCAGGTACTGCTGTTCCTCTGCAGTGCTCCTTTTGCCTGGTACCAAAGCCAGACCCACTGTGGAGTAAGCTACATCTCTGCCAGGTGGATTGTGTGCTGCTGGAGACTGTGGGTTTTATCAGGGTGGATCAGACCCTTTGTCCCTTTCTTTCCAAGGCCTTGTCTACAAGGTGTCACTGCTGTATGTTTCTAGAGGAAAAAGTAGAAGCATCTCTGTTTTTGGTTTTGGGTTTTTTTAAATGGGGTAATCTCTCCCACTGTTGTTTCATCATGGTCTGTAATGGTTAAAGGTAGATTCACCCCTTCAAGGTTGTTGATAAATGAACCTTAGTAATAAACCTTGCATAAATGGAACAACTGTGCCTGGTCTTGGTCCTCACATAAGATGTGTCATACTTGACTTCCATGACGTCCTGCAGGAATTAATTTTAGTTTGTGTTTATACACGCACACACATTCTTGTATATGCAAACAGAAACTGTCAGATTTCCTTTTCCACATCGTTTTCTGTCTTATTGTACTTGAGTGTATGTCAGCAGGTTGGGATTGTTCAGGAAGGCAGTCTGTTCTGAGGGTTTTTCCATTCCCAGAGCCAGTCATGTTACCTCTTTCTGAAACGGGTGTAACCTTGGCTGGTTTAGCAGCATCTTTTGAGGTGACTAGCACAGCATGTTATTATAGAGGAGTCTGCGCTAGAAGACGTTTATTAGACTAATGTTATTAATCATTTCAGTTCTGTTCATGCAAGGCTATGGAATTTGTGGTTCTCTTTTTCTGCTTTTTAAACCATAGCTGTATCTTGAGCAGAGACTTTCGTTGAGCTGTTCCAAGTCCCTTTCTAGAGCCTTCAATTAATGTTTTAATTAAAAATCCTGTGAGATTTTATAACTAGTGTAAAAGTTTGCATTCAATTAATACTGAATTCCATTGGCGTTGTATTTCTTGTCTACCCATGTCACTTATTTCTCTCTGCAGACTCTTCACGGTCTGTCAGATATTGCTTTACATCGGAAATTGTCATCTGATGACGTTCCTCTCTCCCTCCCTGATGATGATCTCTCCCTCCTGCAGCCTTCCTTTCAGTTTATTGTAGTTTAAAACACAAGGACATGGGAGACAGGCTGCTGTTCATCTTTGTTGTTATTCACACTGAGCCCTTATTCTCACCCTTGCCATCTTGGCTCTCTTGGCCTTCACAGAGCAGCCTGGTATGGGTTCTTTTTTGCATTGAATTTGTTTTGTAAAATGCATTCATTTTGACAAACTTATGCGTGTTGCACTGTTTCAAAGAATGAAGGGTAGTTCAGGTGAATAAGACCTGAATAAAAGACTTGCCTTAGTAACTACTATTTAAGAGTTAAAAACCAGAAAAAAATGTTTTGGCTGAAATGATCTGAAGTGTTTTCTTCTTTGGCCAGTAAGTAATAGTTGCTTTAGAAGCATTAAAAACTTGGATGTGTTCCAGCCTGATCTTCCAGCCTTTCTTGTTCCTTTTCCCTCCTTATGTAGCTTTATGCCAAGAAACACACCAACTCTAATGGCTCAGACATGACAACTTTATTTCCTTGCATTTTTAGCCCACCTTTTGTATACACATGCATATCCTATTCACTTCTAAAAAGCTGCTGTTTGGAACTAACACTAAGCAGTAATGATGAAAGTGTGTGTTTGATTCCACTGTGTAAAAACTTACAGTAGTTATAACTTTTGAAGAGGGGCTCCCACGGGCAGCGAGATGCGGGCGCACAACTGGGCAGCCGGCAGATGCTGTTGGATGCTCAGAACTGCATAAGGAGGGGGCTCAGCTCTGTTTTCCAGCTGATTTCCATCACCCTTATCCAAAATTGATTGTTACGATTTCAGTATTTCTAGGTACATAACTGAAAAGCATATGCTTTGAAATACAGCTTTCCAAGTATTTCTATAGAATAGCAGTCAAACTTTTCATGAACACTGAGGTGATAGTTCCGTATTAATGACCTGCAATGGCTTTTTTAAACTCAACGTGTAGTCCCTATCCTGAGGAACCAAGGCTTCATTGTTTTATTAAATAAAACATCACACCAGAATACATTTATGTGGTGAACTTGATATAATGATAGTTAAAGTTCAGTTTGATAACAGCACTCATTCATGTGTTGCTCTGGTTTTGCTGCATATGAACCTTAATTTTTAGAGACTCATATCTGTTCTGTATTTAAATGTTAAAAGAAATGTTGAGGTAGCTTCTGACAATAAAACTAAACTGACCAGCTTTTCCTGTGAAACTTCTAGTACTTCCTGCTTCTGTTCTGGCTTAAAATTAATGATGTTAAAAAAACAACCTTTCTTCTGTCATTTCCACTTCTGGTTTTAGCCAGAATATGAAAGCAAGGAAGCACTATAGTGGTAATAAATAAATAAAAAATTAAAAATTCATCATGATCACTTTGTTTTTGAATGACAATTCAAAACCTCTTTTGTCAAGCTCTGACAAATCAGAGCTTCAAGTTGCTGTCATTGTTTTTATATAAAAGGTTCTCTGTGTCTGCCTGTACTTCCACATATTGAGATCTCAGGACACGCATATATAAATATGTGCAGCGAGAGGAAAAAAATAGAAAAAAGAGTTTATAGGAGAAAACAAGCAGCCAAATAAAGACAAATTCTCTGTAGAAATGGCTTGACTTGAGGAACAATTGGAATATTAGACCTTATAATAGCATGTATGTTACTTTGGGGAAATTTATCAAGCAGTGTGTGAATGCTGCCTTGCTGTTGCTAGCGCAAGCCCAGCTGCTGAGATCAAATGGTGTTTAAACAGTAGTCAGTAATTCATACATGTGGGTCAAATATTTTCCAGCTCTTAATTGGTCTCTGTATAAAGTGTGCTGATCGTACCCATTGTTTCTCTTGTTGTCCAAGGTTGTAGTCACTTTCTTCTTAATTTAAGTAGTCTCTCTTTCTGCACTTCCCCCCCCCCTTCCCCCCCCCCCCTTCCCCAATTTCAATTAATTTAGAAGCATGGAAAACTTGATGTGTTGCATCAAATTAATTCTGACTTGTATTTGTGATCGTCCCAATACATCTTAGGTGCAGAGATGCCCAAGCGGTGTTCATTTAGTTATTTCTTTCCTTTATAGTGCTTGAAAAACTTGCCACATCAAGTTTGGCATTTAGTGCCAGGTTGTAGTGAGGATGAAGCTGTCTCGAAAAAGAGGATCACTTCAATTTTATTTTGTAATAGTATAAGCTAAATGAGAAAAAGTGGAGTCCTGCAAGCGAACCCTTGCTCTGCAGTATCTTTAGTCTGAGTTTTCAAATCTGAAGTCCAGCCTGTGCTGTATTCTTGTAAAGAAGTAGCTCAACTTCTCGAGTCTGACGAAACACACGGCTACAATTTTACGGTAGGCTATGTTTCTGTAAAGTTGTAGCCAACATGCAGCAGGAGCATGGGAAGGGAAGAAATTAAACCCAAGTTTTAACAGCAGTGAAAGAGAAAGGAAAGGGTTAAAAAAATAAAGTGGTCATTGGTATTGGATGTGTAAATGAATATAATTTCTCAAGTAGGTTTTATTTGTTGAGTTTAAAACCTGGAAGCCAGCTGACTTTAGATAGTGGTGTTTATGGCAAGATAAAAATGCAATAATGCAAGCAAATGGTTTTCCTGACTTTTTAAATCTGCAAGCATAACAGTAACCCCCTGAGTGAGATTATTACAGAGTTGTATGACCTTTCCAAACAGCATTTTGAATTTGGCCTTACTGGAAGCAAGAACAGTTACTCTTGTCCTGCATCTGCATAATGCTGATCTGAATCTGATCTGGTATCTTTTCCAGAGATCAGGGTTTCAGAGCACAGTTTGGTTTTGTTTGTTGTTGTGTTTTTTGTTTGTTTTTTTTTAAGGTAGTGCGCTGTCAAGTATTGTTTTAAAGGTTAAATACAAGAATTGAAGAACAGTGTGCTCTTAGTAAATAGAGAACTGCATTTGGACACCTGAGCTGATGAAACCCTGTGTGTGCTCTGCTGAGTTCCAGCTGACTTCAGTGGAGTTGGGCTCTAACGTGGAATTTCTATTCATGGTCAGTGTTGCTGGGCAGGTGATGCTGCTTGTGTGGTCTTTCATTCTTTACCTTGCTAAAAGATATGTTTCATTTCATAAACCTGGTATACTGAAATAAGAATGAGGAATTTGCAGCTTTCTTTTGCTTAATGGGTACCCAACACCTACCCAAGCAGAACATTTCAAGTCAGGATTGCACATGCTGCTTGACTGCTCTGTCTTGTTCAGTCAAGCGTTGTTGGAATTTTTCTTGTTGAATAGTCCCCCTGCACTTGGTTATCGTCGGAGGATTATCTGCACTGCACATGAATGTGCTGTGGCTGCAGAGGAGATCTGAGCCTGGTCTCATGCAATCTAGCTCAGGGCCAGAAGCAATGTGGTTGAGCTTGGACAGCAGCATATAGCCTTGGCAGTTTGGGTTGTTGCCATCTCTGTCCTTTTAGAGTCTTGTTTTTACATTTACAAGACTATATTTAAAGGTTAAAAAAAAAAAAACAAAAAACGTATCACTTGTGATAAGTCACCTGTCCAGGCGTTTTGTCCTTTGCATCTTTACTTTGTAAAGTGAATAAAGTTATAATATATGTAAACCAAAAACATTTGGACTCTACCATAATGTTATTTTATAGAACTATAACTGAAGATCTTTAAGCCTTAATAGTTTGTAATCGGTTTTGGGTTTCTGTAGGGAAAACTGTGCTGATATATTCATCAAATTTAGGGGATTAAGATGAGGAGGAAGTTAGATACCGTGAAAAGTGTGTTTGAATTGCAGAAACACAAACAGGCTTGTATGAAAGATGTTAGGAAACAATCTGTTCTCTGTTACAGTTTCAGAGATCTTCAGTGAAAAAGAGGAGTTTTTTGTTTTTCTACACCCTGAGGAATGCACTCCCTTGTAGGTGGGGTACCTCTGAAATGCTTTTAACAGCCTAATCGGCGCATAAACAAAACCACCCCAAAGGCTGCTTTCTTAGTGGAAGGACTGTGCTTGTGTGGTATGTGTTTCTGGCTGGATCCAAGTAGGGGTTTTTTTGGAGGCCTTTTGCATTTTTTGCGGTAACCCTATGAACAAAATATGTGGTGAACACATCCCTGTGGGGTTCCTAGGTCTTCTCTTTTGTCAGTGATCTGTTTCAAAGTGTATCTTTGACATATTTCTATGCTCTGCAGTTTTTAATATTAAAAAAACACTACTGCAATACACTCTTCAGGTGCTGTTCAAGAGCAGTGTAAGCTGGCAGCTCTGGCGGTGATGCCTTTGTGGGCAAGCTTCGAGCATTAGACTGCAGTGTTAGTCGTGTAAGTGGTATGGGTTCCTGCGTAACCGGACTTATATATTGGAAGCAACTGGATGTGTTTTGTGACTTCTGGAGAAAGAAAGAATTCAGTTCCCTGGGGTGAATTTCCTTGATTAGCTGTCAGACTCATAACTTTGCAAAAGCCAGCTCTTATCTGATAATGGAAAATAGTGCCTGACTGTTCAGGTTGGTGCTGAGAAGCAAGGAAGGCTCTGTGTTCCCTCCTGTGGCTTGTAGGGTGCTGCTGAGTGCTTTCTCCTCAGCTCAGTTTGCTTCCTTGCAGAGGGTCAGACCGAGTAACTGATCTTGGACTTCTTGCTGCATTTCCTGACTGCCCTTCCCTAGCAATTAGTAGGTATTTTTCTCTAGCTAGCTTATGGTACTGAGGGGATGCTGACAGAAATATTTCACAAAAGCAGAACATTAATGCTTTAAAGATACCTCAAACTGTAGAAGAATTTAAACTTCTGTAGTGCTAGTGTATAACTGTGGTACCTTCACACTGCCTACAACTGGTTGTTGTTGTTTGGTTGTTTTTAAAGCCAACCCAAGCTCAGAGGGACCATTGCTGCCATTTGGTTTCACTTCTTTCAGGAGACTTTGTGGATGGTTATATACAACCTCAAAATGGAAACTCTTAGTGGAGAACAGTGTATCAAAGCATTCTTATGATGTTCCTTATGAATAGCTGTGTTCGTGTGGGTTTTTGGTTTTCTGGGTTGTGGGGTTTTTTTTGGGGGGGGAGGTGGGGTGGGGTGGGTGTTGTTTCAGTCCTGGTCTCTGGGTTTTCTTTGGTTAATTAAATGATGACTTTTTTTTCTTTCGCTTACAGAAGCCTGTTATTTGTTAGCCGGGTCAGCTAAACTGTGTGCACATATGCTCTCCTTTCATTGTACCTGGAAGCTAGAGGTATTGTTCCAGGGACTTTTTGGGCCTATTATGGTGAGAAGCCATTGGAACCGAACAGGGATTTTTGGTGTGTCTATGTAGTTTATGTGCACTCTAAGCAACTGATTATCAGTGACATATTAACTCCATGTTAGAAAGAGTACTGAGCAGTTCAGTTATCAAGTTGTTGGGTTACTTGGGTGAACAACAGGAACATCAGGTTTGGGTTTTTTTTGTTTGTTTTTTTTTTCACCATCACCTCTTATATTGAAAAGAAAGTGCCCTTGCATAGGAGTATCACACTGCAGTATTTTATGCAACAGAAAGTTGGCTTGTGAATGTGTGAACAGAAATAAAGTGGATTTTTTCTGCCCTGTGTATGTATACGATAGTGAACTACTGAAGACACTTCACTGACTTGCATGTCTTGCAGTTACCAAAGGAAACTGTGTTCATGAGAGCTGCAGAAAGGGCTGTTGTCATCACTGATGGTGACCTCTAAGCTGCTGTGATTCTGGGAGATCCAGCAGCCATCTACTGCTGGGTTAAGGCTGCTCTACTTGATTGAAGCAAGGCAGTGTCAGCTTTCTCGTACCTGCCCAGGCAGTGTACCATAGCTGAACAGTGTGCTATTTTAGGTAGGTACATGAAGAGGGTGATTCACCTTATCTGTTAAGGGGAAGGGGGCTAATGCTCTGGAGGATTCCTGTCGTTCTTATGATGGAAGTCAGGCTGGGCTTTCACAAAACAGAGCCTTGGTGTCTATAAGAAAAAAACCAAGGTATGAGATACTAATATGGCTTCATGTCCCACTGTGCAGTAGCTCTCCAAACTGCCTCTCTTGGTTGTTGTCCTTGAGACTGTTGTTGCTGAAGTAGGATAACTGTATCAGCCATCTAGGATGACGTGCTTTCTTCACAGTGAGGTGTCTGGCTTGTGTGGTTTGGATCAACATATGGTTAGGCATTTGGGTATATCTCTTCTTTTTTAAAGCTTCTGGGTGCCTCTTTCAGTTCTTCGTCTCCCTGCTACTCCTTGCTCAGGCAGGGGGATTGGACTAGATGATCTTTTGAGGTCCCTTCCAACCCCTAACATTCTGTGATTTCTGCCTTTTCTGAGCTCCAGCAGGTACAGTCTGGGTCTAGTCATCCAGTACAGGATGAATAGATGTTCCTGTTGTGGGGTGTTTCTTGACGGGGCTGTAGCCAGGGTCAGTGAGACAGGCTGGGAATCACTCAGTAACTGCAAAAAGGAGTTAGCCAGAGGTGATGACTGTCCCTCCCTACAGATGTTTGTCTAAGCATACGTAAAAGTGCTCGTGGACTGAAGTTTTCTCAGTCAGCATGCAGCATGGTGAATTCACGGGAGGTGCATTTTTAATCTAGTATAACCAAGCAGAGAAGTAGTTTGAGTGCAGGGGGATGCCTCAGAGTAACTTCTCTGGAGAGAATGCGGTCAAGTGTACCACCTAAATGGTGTGTTGTTGCAGTTCTATCAGACATGACTTAACATGTCCAAGGGCAGAAGCAGAAAATATTTGAGAGTGTTTGTTGTAGTTTTAACCCGGCAGGCAGCTGAATACCACCCAACTGCTAGTTCACTCTCCCCCATCCCCCTGGGAATGGGGAGAGAATTGTAAAGAGACTCAAGGCTTGAGATAAAAACACTTTAATAATTGAAATAAAATAATAATAGAAGAATATATGAACAACTGAAGCACAGTGCAGCTGCTTACCAACTGCTGACCAATGCCCAGCCTGTCCCTGGCTAGTGATCCCAGAGGAGAGAAATCCCAAAACCACAGTCCCAGATGGGGAGAGAGGGAGAGGCTCTCCCGCCAACTCTCAATTATATACCAAGTGTGAGGTTGCATGATGTGGAATATTCCATTGGCCAATTTGGATCCATTGCTCTGGCTGTGCTCCCTCACGGCTTCTTGTGCACCTGCACACCAGCAAAGCATGGGAAGTTGAAAAGTGCTTGATTTCTCAGCAACAACTAAAAACATCAATATATTATCAACATTCTTCTCATGCCACATCCCATACTAAGTCCAAAATGCAGCACTATTTTAGCTATTAAGAAGAAAATCAGCTCTATCCCAGCCAAAACCAGAACAGTATTGCAGTGTGCTTCTCAGAAGACAGTGTAATTACTTCATCAAAGGTCATGCTAAGAAATTTCTAAGGAAAGATTTGCTGCGATGAGCATTCCAAGAGGCTTGGTTTGGAGGTGCAGAGGTGAACATGCTGCAGTTTCGTTTGCAAGGAGCATGTCTTCTGACTGACATGTCTCATGGTGGCTGTTTGTGATTTCTCTCTGTTTACACTAGTTAGTTGCATTAGATTGGTGGGGAGGAAGTTAAAAGTACTCTGTTTTCCTTCGGTGATGTTGAAATCAATTTGATTTATGACATCAAGGGAGGAATATAAGCCACAGGTAGAAAACGTATTCTGGTTTTGCCGTATCTAACAAGCTCTTATTTTTCAAATTTATTACACTGTGTAATGTTAGGCTTTATTAGCTGGAAGTAAGCATTTTAGTGAAACTGAGTGCTCATTCACTGGCTTCCACATCCCACTGAAACTCACTGCTTTGTAAGTGCTTTCTGTTCCACAGAATTTCTGTTTTCTTTGTTTTCTTGGACTATTGCCTAATGTTACCATTTCATACTCTTGCCATCAAGTGGTGCGTTAAAACAGGATGGCCTTGTCCGTGCTCAGGCGCTGCTGTTTTGAGGGAGGGAGTTGGCTGGAGGGAGCCGGGTGGCTGGTGCTTACAGGCCCCTGCAGGAACCTAGCAAAATGCTTCCCATTCATGGGCCCCTAGTAGTAAAGTATACCTTCCCTAGCGTTTCCCTGCTGTTTTACTTGGCTCTGCGAGTTGCCCAAGCTGTGAAGAGCTCCTAGCTCTCGGTGCTCAAGAATATTTTGAGTAGTTGAAGATGGAGTGCCTGCACTATCATCCCTGTGGTCTCTGGGCAGCAAGGAAGGCATGGAGGTCCTGTGCTGTGGGGCTGCTGATAAAGTCCTGCTTGTCCCATTGCAAGCATTGCGGAATCTAGGCTGACCCTGTGCTGATCAAGCTTTTGTGGTAGGAAGAAGGTGGTAAATAGGTTCAGCAGAAGATGACTTTTGAGACTGTGGCTCTAGGTAGGCACAGTGCGAATGGCTTTTTTGTCTTTTGCTGCGTCTGGCTTCTGGGCAGTTGGAAGGGGAATGTGGCAATGGAGGGCTCTCAGGATACTTTGTTCAGTGTTTGCTTTCCTCTAGGTATTTTTGGACTGTCTCACTACTAGGCCCACAGTAACCTTGCTGGAGTGTGATAGTTCTTGCAGTCCTGTCCAGTTTCACTTGGGAGTTGTGGAATGTATGATGAAACTCGTAGCAGACGGGGAGGATTTCCTTTCTCCTTGATAAAAATAGTCTTTGGCTAAGGAGGAATCGCAATTCCCAAAAGTTTAATGCACTGGGTAAAAATTCGCCTGTTGGGAAGCGCTTGCCGCAGACTTGCTGATGAGCTCCCAGAGTAAGTGTGTGGTACCATCTCTGACAGCCGAAATGCTGAGAGGAGAGTAGCAGGACATGGGAGAGAAATATTCCATGGAAATCAGTTGTCATTGGCTGTAGATTCATTTCTCCAAGAGTTTTGGAAACTAGTCTTGAATATTTGGGGCTGAAGACTAACTGGTGTTTGGGGCAGGTGTCGTCTTTAGAAATGAAGACTAGCAAAAGGAGGGAAGTGAGTACTTGAGATTACGTACGTTTCTGATGTTAAAATGGACATATTTTGTGCATTGTGAGAGAGGTAGAGTTTTCTTTCTTTGAGCTCTGATTATTTATTTCCAAAACAGAGCAATTATGTTGTCCTCCCTGGTGTTTTGTTATCCCAAAATTAGCCCAGAGCCATGTATGTAGGAGGAATTGATGGGGAAATTGATGTTCTACATAGGCAGTGTGGATGAGGAGAACTGGCTGCTCATGCTAGCCCCATAGTGTTTACAGCATGCAAAAGTTGCAGTGGGACTGTCCTGGCTATAAGCTGTTCTGTAGGTGTAGGGTGACTGTATGCTGCAGTATGCTGTCAGACACCCTTTTCAAATTAATTGGTGGGGTTTGATAATGAACAGTGCTTCCCTCTGCAGTAACAGTACTGTACCCATACAGCAAGTACTGCTTCTCACAACATATGCAGGTCCCTGATTCCTTACGAGTCAGAGAGAGAGCAAAGCTGTCCCTGATACCTCTAGGCAAGTTGTATTTTGACAGGTAAGATGACATAGCAGCAGAAATGCAATTTTGACAGGTTTTGCTGGTGCATAATGCATACCACACTGGTTCTGTTACTAAGTCACATTAAACAGGGTAATTTAAGTGAACGTATTGTTGCGGTGTTGGAGAACTCCATCGCAAGTTAATCAGTAAAGTCTTGATTCTATTTAAGTCAGTAATATGCTTGCTTATCATTTCTTCCTACTTAAAGAGTTGTAGTGATTCTGCTGTTTCGGACCATGGGGAATGAAAACATTCAAATTATGAACTGCGGTCCTCTTACTTTCTGGTTACCATAGAAATCTAAATAAAGAACACTGCAAATAATGTAAATATAGCACTTAACTTTCACAGCTCTCGCTTTCTTAAAAAGACATGCCGTTGTTCAGATTTCTGTAGTAACTGATCAGTAAGGGCTACTGCCCACATTCTGAATAAAATGGCTGTAAAAGTGCTGTATTTGCACTATTGCAAAGCATTCTCAGTATCAGGGCACTTTCCCATTACTGATTTTTAACATCAATTTGTTGTTGAGACTGGCTGTGGAAAATGAGACCAGAAAAAGCTGCTTTGCATTCTTTGTAAGAGATGTAAAATGCTCAAGATTTTATGGATTCTGAATAAGTCACCTACAGAATTGTTCCTGTAATTCCAGCAGGAAATGCAATCCAGTGACATGCAGAGCAGCCAGCTTAAAGCTGCAGCTAGAAACTCAGGAAGTAACAAGATGTCTTGTCTGGAAGTGTGCTGCTCTTCTGGCGACCGCGCAGCCTCTTCCCTGGTCTGGCTTTCTCATGCAACTTGTTGCATAGGGGAATGGGGAATGGAGGCGAGCTGGATTTTTGACCTCAGCAAGTGGCGTGGTCTGACTTTTGGCAAGTTGGTTTGTGACCTAGTATCTTTTTAGGAGCTGAGAGTTGTTGCAGAGTAAAGGTGCCCCAGGTTTTCCCCACTGTCCTTAGGAACATGTGTTATGCATGTCTTATCTGGTGGGATCTGATGGTATTTTCACCACTTTTCATTGTTTTCAAAGTAAATATTAAGACTTTTTTTTAAAAGCAGTCACTGTGGTTTCATCTGTTTCCAGTCATCTCATATAATATGTCACTTTCATATTCCTAAATTTTTTTTAAATTTCCCCCCCCCCCCCCCCTAAGGTTGGCTGGCTGGTAGTAGTAACCTCTTTGCAGAGAGAGCTAAGCATCTAAGAATTTTAAATGAGTTTCCATCTGGTGTTGTTTTTAGCTTGGTAACAGGAATAAAAATGTTTTGCATTTTTACAAAGTAGAGGATTTTTTTTTTCTCCTGATAATTGAAAACTGAATCTAAAAAACAAAATGGAAATTTACAGACTTCCAGAGCCAGGTCACTGAGCTGTGCCCTTACATCAACACGCAGCTGAGGGAAACCAAAAAAACATCTCGGCCATGAGATGGATAGGCAAACTGGGGATTTTTACAGGCAAATCTGAGCTGGTATGGCTTCCCAACAGCTCTCTGAGCGATGTAGCTGTACTCCTGGAAGTTTCTAAGTTAGCTCTACTAGTCATCTGTAATTAAACCAAAGGCAGTCCCCATGCCTACATCATGTTCAGGTGTAGGACTGGATAATTCCGTGCAGTACTTCTTTGGGTGTTGGCACTCCAGTAGCTACTTAACCTCCTGGTGCAGATTTGGAGAAAGCCAGGTAGTGGTTCTGCATGGGGAGGGTAACACCACTTTCTTGAATCCTTTTTCGTTCTTGCTGCTCCCACTTCTCACCTTGTCCCAGCAGCTCTGGCTGGGTGAGGTGGTTTACACTTCTTGACTGGGAAGAACTGAGACTTTTGCAGATGTTGCCAGATTTGCTACATTTGTCCAGAAAATGCAGGCACCTTGTTAATGAGTGGGACAGTGTTTCATGAGGACAGTGTTGGGAAGTCCACTCTTCTTCTTCAGCAACTCTCGTTATTTGATGGCGTTGGTGCTAGTCTCTTGCTGTCTTTGGGCTCTGCGCTGTGCATGTGTCTTGCCAATCACTAGGCCTAACACAAAGGATGCAGCCAGCAGCAAAACAAACCAGTAACCAGGTTCTATTGCACATAGAAAAGTCAGTATATGGGTGATCACTGGGGGTACAAACAAGTCAATCAGATCACACATAACAGACACCAACCCCAGCAACTTCAAGAATGATACAACATGGACAACAATCGGTGGAACAAACAAAGCAACAAAAAGTCTCCCATGGTAGAGATGGGAGACAGCCAAGCCAATAGGCAGATAATATAGGAGAGAGGTAGCCACATACTGTCTCCCAACGAAGCCCATGTTTGCAAATGCCAAACCTGACTGGGGCCCAGTTGCAGGGAGAGTCAGGAGGTCCTTCCCCAACAGGGAAACTCTGCAAAGTGCATCCACCTCACAGACAGACACTCCACCCTTCCTGAAAGTGGTCCCAGCTTTTATGCCCAAAGCAGGACACATGGCATTTGTTTACCCAAATGCAGGGCACCTGGGGCTTGTTTACCCAGGGGCTTTCCTTACAAGGCCAGCTGCACCTTGGAGGAAAGCCAAAAGGCAAACTCATCCCCTCCTTTTAAAGGACCATGGGAACCACCCATATGTCAACCTTAATTCAGGGCCTGGAGTTCAGACCCCAGCACTTCAGTGTGCTGCAGAAGGGTTTGTGGAGGGTGCTTCACCTTCACATCCCTCTGGTCTGACCAACATGCCTAGTTTGGAGTGCCTCTGTAGGGAAATCGGATCCCTTCCTACAGAAGGTTGGTGCCTGAATGTGCCTTTGAAAGCAAGGCATCGTTCACTGTGGCTGAAACCATTTCTTTCTGAGGGCAAAAGGATCTGGGGGACATATTTATTATTTGATGGGTATTTGATAATTTTACAAGTCTGTTTTTTTGATGTCCTGGCAAACGAGAAATAGTTGTTTCAGTTGCAATTTTACCAAACTTCTGTGGTTAGAAACTGATCTGAACTCAAAGTGTTTTTTTCAATAGTTCTGCAATTTTGCTTTTTTTTTTTCCCATGTCCCGCTTTCTAAAAAGCCTGCTCATCAAATCTAGCAACTATTATATCAGTTAACTATTGACTGTGTTTTTAGATGATTGCAAAAATGGTAGATGGTGGAATTTTAGCTACACAATTCTCTCCTTTCTATGCTAATATGGTGTTGCATTTCTTTTCCTCCCCTAACTCATCAAAACTGAAGGCAGTTCTCACTAAGGTGTAATATGATAAAGAAAAGTGCAATTTAGATGCAACGCTGCCAAGTAATTCTAATCTAGTGCTCTAGTATAACAGTAGCTTGAAATACACTTAATTGCATTTGAAACAATTTCAGCTGCAAAACAGTAATAAAAAAAGAAATATGGCTTCTGGTTTGTACATGGTGTGTGACTATTTGAGGCTATTGGCTCTTTTTCTTTCTGTCCTCACAATAAAGTAAGTTATCATTTAATATTTAATTATTTAATAAACTTACTTATATTTAAGTTTCTTCTACAGTTATGAAAAATCAGACATTTCTCAGGGCTTTTCCATGTTCTTCTCTTCAAAGAACTGAGGTTCACAAAACAGCACAGAATTGCTAAACCAAAGGTTAGAAAATAAAGGTGAAAATTCTAAAAAGTCTTGGCTTCTGACCTTAGTGAGAGCAGGGAGGTAGTGCAAGATCTACCTGCCAAACTCACAAGCCATTTCAAGGTACAGATAAATGCTTTAGTGTGGTGATGAATGAGAAGGTGGAGTTCTGCTGCTTTCAGAGAATTAAGGATGCTTTTTTTTCTTTGTTTATTTTTTTATGATCATAACTTGGAGTGTGATGTGAAATCACCAAACTTTGCAGGCCTGTGGCTTTAAGAAGTGTGTGTGTGTAAGCCATTCAGTTTTCAGCGCTGCAGAGATAAGAGCTTCACCTGAATTGCTTCACTTATCATTGAAACAGAGAGAAGATGAGTGCGTATGGGTACTGGAGGTTTTCTGGGAGAGGAGTTCTTGCAGAACAAAGAACATCCTTTTAGCTAAATGGCTTTGAGTAGAACGTAAGTTAATATTACAGTTAAGCCAGTGAGTTACTGTTGGAAGGGGCTCTCATTCCTTTTTTCACATGTTGAGTGGTGTGACCCTGCGCCCTTGTTTCAGCCAGCTCTGGGACTTTTTTTTATGTCTGTCACTGGGAGTTAAATACATTGGCTGGGTTCATCCTACTCCCTCTGCCCCTTGTGTGTGCTGCTGGGTTAATTCCCCGTGGAGGCTCCCTGCCCAATTAAATGGGTGCCAGAACAGAAGAAGGCCAGTGGTATCCTGGGGTGCATTAAGAGGAGTGTGGCCAGCAGGTCAAGGGAGGTTCTTCTCCCCCTCTACTCTGCCCTGGTGAGGCCTCATCTGCGGTACTGTGTCTAGTTCTGGACTGCCCAGTTCAAGAGGGACATGGAGCTACTGGAAAGAGTCCAGCACAGGGCCACTAAAATGATTAAGGGATTGGAGCATCTCCCATATGAGGAGAGGCTGAGGGAACTGGGTCTGTTTAGCTTGGAGAAGAGGAAGCTGAAGTGCTGGGATCTGAATCCCAAGCCCATAAGATTGACATATGGGTGGTTCCCATGGTCCTTTAAAAGGAGGGGATGAGTTTGCCTTTTGGCTTTCCTCCAAGGTGCAGCCGGTCTTGTAAGGAAAGCCCTTGGGTAAACAAGCCCCAGGTGCCCTGCATTGGGTAAATGAGTGCCAGGTGTCCTGCTTTGGGCATAAAAGCTGGGACCACTTGCAGGAAGGGTGGAGTGTCTGTCTGTGAGGTGGATGCACTTTGCAGAGTTTCCCTGTTGGGGAAGGACCTCCTGACTCTCCCTGCAACTGGGCCCCAGTCAGGTTTGGCATTTGCAAACGTGGGCTTCGTTGGGAGACAGTATGTGGCTACCTCTCTCCTATATTATCTGCCTATTGGCTTGGCTGTCTCCCATCTCTACCATGGGAGACTGTTGCTTTGTTTGTTCCACCAATTGTTGCCCATGTTGTATCATTCTTAAAGTTGCTGGGGTTGGTATCTATTATATGTGATCTGTTTGACTTGTTTGTACCCCCAGTGGTCACCCATGTACTGACCTTTTTGTACACAATATTTCTGGTTTGTTCTACTGCTGGCTGTGTCCTTTGTGCTAGGCCTAGTAATTGGCAAAACAGAGGCTGAGGGGGGATCTCATTAATGCTTATAAATATCTCGGGGCCGGGTGTCAGGAAGATGGGGCCAGACTCTTCTCTGTGGTGTCCAGTGACAGGACAAGGGGCAATGGGCACAAACTGGAACACAAGAGGTTCAGTCTTAACATAAGAAAACACTTCCTTACTGTGAGGGTGACTGAGCACTGGCCCAGGTTGCCCGGAGAGGTTGTGGAGTCTCTGTCTCTGGAGATGTTTAAAACCTGTCTGGATGTGTTCCTGTGTGGTCTACTCTAGGATCCTGCTCTAGCAGCGGGGTTGAAGTAGATGACCTTCGGAGGTCCCTTTCAACCCCTACCATTTTGTGATTCTGTGAAGTTGCGTGGGTGTATTGATCTCCCTGAGTGTAGGAAGGCTTTACAGAGGGATCTGTATGGGCTGGATCAATGGGCTGAGGCCAATGGTATGATACTTGGAAAAAAACATGCTAATTTGAAGGAAAAGAGGATTGTGGTTCTCTTTAAAAGGCCTCCCTTCAGAAGTCTTTTTGTCTGTTTTAATGTCAGCATTGATCTGTCCCAAAATTAGTGAACTGAGGGGATGGTTTGGAGTAACTTTTTTACCTGATAGCCTCTCTTTCTTTGAGAAGCATAAGCAGTTACAATTAAGCCATCAGAACCTATATGGCAGAATTGAAATTACTTTAAAAGTGTTATTCACCAACAGAGAACTGGATGTGACCCTGGCAAGGAAACATTGTCCTTGGTCTGGGAGGGTTGGTGTCTGTCGCACTTGAGATGGGGAAATGTGCCAGGTTACTCAGGTACCACTTAGTTCCTCTCTTGGGGTCTGTTTTATTTAAGTCACTGAATAGAAATTTTTGCTGGGTTTATACAAAGCACAGTGACTTCCTTTCCTGGTTGTCAGGATTCACAGAGTTAGCCTGGTTATGGATTTTTTGGCTTTACAGAATTTGAAAGCCTTGTGAAAAAGGTGGCAACTGCTTGTGGGTTTTTAGCTGTTCTCCTCTGCCTTATCACTAGTTTCTTATACAGAAGTGGGAAGAGAAGCTGCTGCTACTTGTTAGCCATGTGGAAGTGCCTCTTTGGGTTGTGTGGCCAATGTTGAGGCTGCCATGTCCAATTGTTGTCAGGTGTGAGGTGGACAACCCAGTTCTCAGCTAATGCAGTGCCATAGTCAAATAACTTGCCTTTGCCATGGCTTAGTTATAATCTAGTGGTCTGCTGTCAGTCAGTGTCCCTTGCAGTGTACATTTTGCGTACAGGTATCCCTAAGTGGGACTTTATCTTCTAGAGTAGTATTTCATTGAGTATGGTGAGCTTTTAAAAGTATTATGTATTTTCTGTTGGTTTGATATGGTGATCTTGCAAAAAGATGAGCAGCAAAGCTTGTCTCTTAGGAATACTTGCTGAATGGCCGTAACTGAGTTCTTTAATAATCCTCTGTGTTAAGGTTTAAACATACAGCAGTATGCCTGTGCTATGCTAATTATGGAAATTCTTCTTTTGTAACTAGAAATAGATTTGATTTTTGATTTCTTTCAGCAGACTATTTTTGGGTGAGTTCACAAGCGGCTTGTTAGAAGTACAGACAGAAACAGGATTAATTGGAAAGATGATCAGTAATAAATGCCCCAGGAGATCAGGTGGCAGATGATGACTGGCACGAGTGCACTGAGAAATTTAAGGCGTTCTCTCAAATCAGCTTTTTAAACACATATCTGTCTCAGCATATTATATGGAAGGTGTGTGCTGGTTTTTAAGAAATTATTTATTTAATGCATTCATTTTTCTAAAGAGTTCATGAAGACCTGGTCAAATGTATTTGTAATTGAAAAGGAATATAAAAACCCCACTGGTGTTAATTATGGAAACAGGGTGCAGAATCCTGGCTCACTTGATTTCTCTGGGTACAGTTTTTTGTCTGCTAATTACTCTGTGAACAAGATTTCCCCTCACTTACACCAAAGCATTCTCCATTGATTTAAGACCGTACTTAAATTACTGTGAAAGTACCTTTGCCTGTGGCGCTGTCTGCCTCCCTTAGGAAGGATGCAGAACACTTTGCTGGTTTTTATTACATTTTCTAAACTTAAGCTGCCTTTGAACTATAGTGTTGATGCTTTCTCAAGCTTTATCTTTATTTTTACTCTAATACTATTGCATAAACTGTTTGACTTGCCAGAGCAGTGGCATCTCTTTGTCAGGTAACTATTCCTCTGACCCCAGGTATCCAGTGTGTAGGGACTCACGTGATGTTTCTCTAAGTGAAACCCTGTTGCTGCTTGTCACGTTCCACCTCCTGCATCTGCTGAAGTGCCCAGGGCTTCTGGGTGTTGCCGAGCCTTGCTGATGTTTCTGACAAAAGGCGTCTCTTTAAAAATGCTTGTTACTATTGGCAGTGTACACCAGATACATCTAGATTTTTTGGGGAGACTTTTGCTTGGCTGATATTGGGGTCATCCTACCCTTCTTTTTCCAGGTGGAAAGGAGTGAGCAGGGCTGTCCCTGGTTCAGCTACTGCATCCTTTTTCTTCTGGACCCTCAGAGAAGGAGACCCTATTTGTTTCTGCTGAAATTAGATCAGGCTCCCATCTGAATTTTACATGAAGCCATGTGCAGATTTCTGTAAGCTTCAGATATGACCCTGAGATTCCTCCCCCCCCACCCTTATAAACAACACTGAAAACACTGAGTGGGCAGGATAAGAGTTGAGCACACCGGTGATGTTACGTGTGTCGTCTGAGTCATTAGTGCTGGCAGTGGTCCTGGCCTGTTGCATGTGCCAGATGTGACATCTTTCAATGAAGTTTAAAGGTGCAGTGAAAGATTATGGGCATTGTTTCACATTGCTTTGGACTGCTCCAAAATTAACATCTTAAAAGCTGTTGCTGACAGCAGCTGTTAAAGGGTGTCTGTCCTTCGTCTTCCAACTATTACAACATGCCTTCTCCTCCCTGGTGCCCTTGTGACCCCCTCTCTGAGCTGAAGACCCAGCTGAAAACTAACCCTTCAAAGAAGATGCATCCTTGTGATGGTGTTGCTGTGATGAGATGGCTGAGCCAGTCCAAAGGCCAGGTGCTGCTGAAAGGGGACAGTTGACTTAAATCAGTGTAGATGTAAAACTGTACTGGTACATGAAGCATTTCACCCTGCCAGCTGCGGAACAGCAACTGTGACTTCTACTTTCTGTAGCTGAACGTACATGAAGTGGTTCCTTAAGCTGAGGTGGGCACTGCCTGTTCGTACTCAGGTTAACCTGTTGAGTCCAGGTCTCTATATTCCATTTAAGTTCTGCCTACATGAAGTTAAAGACAGTTCCAACTCTTGTTTACGTACGTTTCGCGTTTATACTATGCTTAATAGTAGTACTAAATTTCACTGTTGCTTTTGACTATGGGAATAAGTTACTTTTAAATGAAGACTCTGAGTTGGCTGGCCTTACAGGCATCTAAAATGTGTGCTTGTGTCCATCCATATGCATATTTATACATATTGTATATATACATGTATGCAAACGTATCTCTTAGCAGGAAGTCCTGGAGCCACTGGTTCTCTCCTTGTAGCTCTGCGCATAGCCAACTTCCTAGGTGGGTAAACTGGAAACGGGGGGAACTCTTCCTCTTGGCTTCTGTGCACTTCAACTGAGGTTGTAGGTGCCTACTTCTCATAGTGCTTTCTAACAACTTCCGGCACCGTTTAGGTTTTGCAGGGTCTGGCAGAAATGTTTTGACTTTCAGATGGTCCCACTTCAGCTGTCTGTGTTAAAACTTGTGGTCAGTGATTTTGTTCCTAGAGCTGTAACTCAGCACTTCTACTCTAACAGGTTTTGAGACCTCTTGGAGGTGGCACGTGTGAGAAGAAATACTTGTAAGCTCCAAAAGAGCTTTGAATTTTATTTTTCATCTGTGGCAGAGACCTCAGTCTAGGTTCTGTGAAATTAGTGGCTGAATTCCCATTTATTCACTGAAGGCTTCCTCAAGAATTCTCCATCCATTCTTAGCTCAATTTGTTCCATCTATTACATGCTTCGCTTCTTGTTATAGAGCACCTTCTTTTTAATTTTCAATTTCATAATGCTTTGTATCTTTTGTCACAGTTTAGCCGGAGAGGACCAATACACAGACAGCTCCTGAACTTTCCTGTCCAAGCCAGCATTACTCTCATGCTTCTAGTCATAATCAGTACTCATTTAAGAAACTATCAAGCTCTGTCTCTTGAGAAGAGGTTCCTTTTTTTTCCTACTATATTACCGTAGAATCATAAAATACCAGGTTGGAAGGGACCTCAGTGATCATCTATCTGGTCCAACCTTTCTTGGATAAAGCATGGTCTAGACAAGGTGGCCTAGCACCCTGTATCGATTAACTGTTTTGAGTAAATATGACTGCCTGTGGCTACTTGCTGACCCTGGATTTCTGCAGTACCTCCAAGCAAAATGCTAAACATAGCTGGCATTCTTGGTACAGCATGAGTTGGCGTGTTGGGAATTTCGGGGCGCTAGGACAAAGCACTGCAGTGCATATCCAGGGCAGTCTTTTATTTGGGGGGGAGGGTAAGTCTTATTCTGTGTTAAATTCACTTCGGGAGCACAGCATGGAGAGATCACATCTCTCTCTATGCTTATGTATGATGCCCCTTGGTTTCTTACTTGCATGGATGATTCCGATTTTTGGAAAAAATCAGTGTACTGGGGGGAAAAAAAAAATCAATTTAATTCTTTGGAATTGAGGCCTTAGTTAAAACAAGGGGATGGCAGGAGGTTTTAATTCATAGCCAGAAACTATAGGGGTGTGAGTGAGCTAGTCTGAGAGAACGTTATTAGGGTGAATTTTGTTGCTTCCTTTTGGAGCGTCTGATAATAGCTGCTGTCAGGTCTGTTGTGAGGTCATATTTTCTGTGTTTTAATGAAAGTGGTTGTAGCAATGTACAGAGTATTTTACTGAAGACTCGGCAATATTGCAGCAACATATAAATTTCTGTAGTTTGACTTTTTGGTATTGACATGAAGTGTAATTATAATCATTTGGCAGTGTAATTAAGTATGCTTGATGTCCTGTAGGAAAATTTCCTTCCAGTTCAGGGGGAAATCAATTTAGAACCTTTTTGATTTAATAGAGCTATAGCTGCCTGTCATGTGTATCAGCTTATTTTTTTAAAAAATAGAAAAAAACACAACATTGCTAATAAAAATCTAGGTCTTAAGACCTTAGGAATGGAGAACTTGGGAAGAACCTAGATGAGGATATTTTGGGCACAGCAATACAGTTATTAGATAACCTGCAGCCTTATTGTTTTTATTTTGTTAAATAAAACTCTTTTTAAGTGATTGTATTTTGAAAGAGGTTCCTAATCAAGCTACTTCATTTTTATTTTTTAATAAATTAAATAGATAAGTCTTGATTTTTATTACATTTATTTTATGAGTAATTGCCACGTTAGACTTGTGAGCATGTATTGTATTTCTGGGCTGTGTAATTATACATGAGTAAAGACATTAATGAGAAATGTGTTTTGGGGTTTTCGTGTGGGTGTGGGTTTTTTTTTTTTTTTTTTTTTTTCTTTTAACAAAGTACAAATGCTGAGTGAGCTCCTATAGCATGTAGTTCTTTGGATGTTTGGTCTACAATAGTCAAAAAGGTTTTTTCCAAATTAATTAAGAATATGCCGGTATCTTGCAGGATAGAATATGGCTAGATTTAGGAGAAAAAACTTTTGAAGCCTATATCATGGTTAAGGAAGGCATTGTATAACTTAAGGTAAAGATGTAGTCAATGCTGTTCTGAAGTCAGAGGTCATACTAAGAACAATGGGAAGTCATTGGTACAAACAGGAATCAAATACATTAGACTAACATCTCTGGCATGTAAGTACCAGATTTCTTGTCATCTGACAGCCATCCTTGGAGTTTGACCTTTAAGCAGTGGTTCTCATGACTTTCTGTAGCTGATGATTTTCTCTCTTCTTAATTTCTGTTCTGTGGAAAGCATGGTTTTTTTCCTGTTGTTGCTAGAATTGTTAATCATTTTCTCAGGAGAAACTGCAGGATCTCTTCTACCAGTGGCCTCAAGTTGGTTTAAAAAAAAAAAAAAAAAAGATACTCAGAGTATATGTATTAGGTAAGAGGTTTTAGTCTCATAGCAGATTTTGTGACGCAGTAGGAAGATGTATGCTTGTCTTTTGAACATCAGAAAATTAATCTCATTCTTTTCTTCAGGTTATTGCGACATTAATAGATCTCCCTATCAGAGGCAGGGAATTGAGAAAATACTGTAGAGCACTAGAACTGCAGTCTTAAGTTAAAAAATGATCTAAATATCTTCCGGTGAGACTTGTGAGACCATGGCTGCCGTATTTTTCATCCTATTTACTTTTTTAAGAGATCAACCCTAGATGGTGAGTCAAGTAGCCGTCAAAGATGATAAATAAAGGAATAAGCTAAATAAAGTTTTTTTTTTGATTAACCACTAGCTATTTTGAGAAAGAAATATTCCAAGTACTTGCTGACCCTGCTTTGTTTAAAAAAAAAAAAAAAAAAAAAAAAAAAAAAGGCACAAACCAAACAAAACCAGAAAAAAACCCCTCCAAAATGATGGTTATATTTGAGGTGATGGAGATGAGATGGGTCTGGCATTACTTCTAACAGTGGTTCTGCCTTAATTCTACTAAGCACATATGAAATGATCTGTTCCAAACCTTTCATAGGCTTGCATAAGATCTTTTAATGTGTGGAAGAAAATTTTCTGTAATTTTCTTTAACTTTATTACCCCTTTCCCTTCCCTCCCCAGACGAGAATGGCAGAGGCTTGGAAGGTAGAGGAGATGATCCCTTTTTACAGCTGAGCAGCTATTGTGCAGAAAGTTTTGCATGTGTCATCCCGGTGTGCAGGATCAGTTTGATTTCTGTTAGCACCCATTGCCTAAGTTAAAGGTTCTTCATTTTCTTTTAGCTGGCTTTGAAGCCAAAATTAGGAGGGCTTGTAACAGCATCATTAAAACTGGGGGGAGACCTGAGCCTTTTATTCTGCTTTTTTTTTTTTTTTTTTAAGTGTGCAGTCTGAGAGTCTGCCTGAGCTTTCATGAGTGCAATTTGGTCTCCTGCTGGACAAATTTTCCTATATAGATTTTCTTGTATATATGAAAATAATGTGAAAGAAATAGTATGAAACAAGCTGGAGCATGGGATAATTAGCAGCCTCTGACTGCTGCTAACCACCTCTCACTCATTAGCATTTTCCCCTGGCCTTCCCACCTGCATGGGCAGTCCCCTTTGCCTCCAGAGTGCTCAGTTTCTCCCCCCCACACGTGTCTCTTAACCCAGCTGTAACAACAGTTGCCCTGACATATCCTAGAAGTTTATAGTGGTCTTCTCCTCTCCCCATTAACTGGAGGCAAAGCCTTTTGGGATGTATTTTCACTGCTTGGGAGTGGGGGTGAGAGCAACAGATGGGGGCACAGGGAAACATAAAAAAAGGGCTCAGAAGCTCTGGGAATCCTGGTGCATCTGCACCTGGGTTGAAGTGCTGGCTCTTTTCAGGAAGAGCAGCAGTCAGGAATTCTCCTCTGTCAAGGAACAGACCAGTACAGAAGGTATAGAAGGGAAAGCTTAGACTGGAATCCCCATTACAAACAAAAACAAGACCATTGTGCCCATGTGCTGTGGCAGTCCTGCACAAGGCATTTTCTTCTGACAAGTCAACCAATAAATCGGCCCTTTCCCCGATGCTACGGTGTTCCTGTCCCATCACTTAGAGCAGTCTCATGTCACAATCCCAGAGGCAAAATCCATGGGGGGACCCTAGTCACTGACAATGGAAACTGATCAGGCACACAAGAAATCTGCAGGCAAAGGAACAAACAAGCTGAAATAAGGGTGAAATACCCCATTGCTGGAGGGATTTAAGAGCCATAGTGCTGAGGGACATGGGGTAGTGGTGACTTGGCAGTGCTGGGTTAATGGTTGGACTTGATGATCTTAGAGGTCTTTTCCAACCAAGGCTGTTCTGTGATTCTGTGAAACAACGCAGGCTAATGCAAAAGCTGCGTGAAGGCCAGCAGTGCTGGCAGAGTGGTTGGCTAAGTAGGATGCTGAAAGGCAGAGAGTGCCAGAGAAGCCAATCTGGCATTGCTGTGTGCCTTGTCCCGTGATGCCCTAAGCTCTGTGCTTTGCCCTGGCATGGCAGGTATCCAGGATGCTCTAAGATGGACCACCCTGTTGTGAGCAGCGTAAGCTGGAAAGTACTAGAGAATATCAAGAGAGGTTGGGGAGAATTTTATAGTGACAATAGTACTCCAGAATAGGAATGAATAACCAAAGTTCGTACTTAGAGCAGAGATGATAATGCCTTTTTCAAAAGGAGCTGACTCACAAATTCAGATTTAACTTCAGTTTTGCAGTGCACTTTTAATAACTTGCCTTCATTCAGGAAGGTTTGCAAGCTAAGGCTGAGCGTAGCTTCATTTTAACTTATCTTGGTTTAGCTAACACTTTGTGAAATTATTGTCTTAATGGTGGGAAAGTAAATCTCTTGGGAAATGTGAACAAAAGACTGCCTTGTTGGGAAAACTGTGTCTCTAGTTTGCAGAGCTCTTGAGTTGAGCTGATGATGTAGTATTTTTGCATCATCTTGTGAGCGGGTGTATTGCATTTCTGGTTTTGTGTCCCTGTTTCTTCTGCAGCAACTCATCCTGTTTTGCTGGGTTTGGCCTGTCAATGTATGTGCAAAACAGGAGGTGGAGAGAGAATAACCAAAGAGCATGCTTGCACCCTGGAGGAGAAGGATGACTTAAGCTAAAATGCTGCCTGTGTATCCCGTGGGTATGATATGTGGTAGAGTGACTGGATCTCCTGCATTATTCATTGCCACTGGCTTCTGCTGTGACGTGGGTGTTTATCACATGAATAGTTGTGCTGTGGGTTGCTGCAGGAAAGGTGTGTGTGACCTGAATACTCATCACCCACAGGTCTTTCTCTAAGTGACAGATAAAACCTGGTCTAAAGTATGGTATGTCTGTGAAGAAGTCGAATCATTTGGTGATGTTTTTTCTCTTGGGCAGCTTGTGGATGAGTGTCTTTAGTTGCTTCTAACCCTTATGGTTGGTCTCTTGTCACATGCATCAGCGTGAATTCCCAGGCTTTCAGTTCTTTCCTTAAAATTTGATGCCTGCGTGAAAGTAAGTTTTATTCTTAACGTGTATTTGGAAAATTGTTCAGATTGCTAAGTTGCACCCCATTCTGCTAAGAATAGGATTTTTTTTGAGAGAAATTCAAGACTGCTTTGTTTTCAAATACTGATTCAAGTTTCTTTCTTTTCAGTTTTATGGTGTTTTTTTTCTTAAATTCTTTTTAACTCAGCTGCCTGAGCATTTTCAAAGCACACTTGTTCTGCTGCTGAAGTGCTAGCAGCATATCATGTGTTTGGCTTTTGTGAGCTCTAAGGCTTCGGTCGGGAGGGATAAGCAAACAGAATATATGGCTTGATTGCCACCCACTGGGGGGAAACCGTGCCACACTGGTACTTGGACTGTGCTTGAAGAGTTGCTGTTGAGTAATATGTACCCCTATGTTGATAGTGCTGTGCTTTTGGTATAATAACCCAGAAACTGTCAGCTTCAGCCTAGGTCAGGCAGTTTTGTCATAGCAGCTATCTGTCTAGCTCTTGTTACGCGTCATGATAGCAGTGATGCTGAAAGCTGGAGAGAAGGAATGGGCTTAGGGAAGGAAGGCTGGAGCGGGGGACACAAGGCTTAGTTGTGCTGCTGGGGAGATGCTCAGCGCACTGCAGACTGCCTGTTCCAGAGTGTTTGAGCTGTGTTCAGGATGTTTCTATGCTCTCTTCCTCTTCCATTGGCTTTTGCACATGGATGTATTGGTGCTGAGACCTAGCACCAGGACAGCATCTGTCTTTTGGGAGCAGCTCCTTGCCCTGGCTGGCTGGTTCACCCTTAGGAAGCTGAATTACTCGCCAGTGCAAAATACCAACTCCTTCAGGCTAGAAGGGTAGGGTACTTCCATAGAAGTTTTTATTGGTGGGATATTATGATTTGTGGGTAACTATAGAAGCAGAACATGAACCAAAGTGGGTTTTTTGGGGTGCACAATCTGACAGGACCAAGAGAGCTGGAGCCAATGCTGTGTAGTGGGAGATGTCAGCCTCTTGGAGGCTGAAAATGAATTCTGCTTCAGTGTCAACCCAGTGCCTTGTTTTCTTCTGCTTTGGTGTCTGTGCAGCACAGCTCAGTGAGTAGTAAGACTTGGGGAAAAGCAGTAAGCCATGCAGACAGAGGACCAAAGTAACACCCTGCTGTTTGGGAGCAGTCACTGGCAACATGGAGGTCTGTGTGAATGGTTTGAGGGTGATGGTGAGGAGGATTTGCTAAAATGAAAATACAGACTGGCATGAAAGGAAAGTTTCTTAGCTCTTCCCTTCCCGCTACCCCCTTTTTTTCCTTTTAAAGTTTTACACAACAAAAACCACCTTCCAATATCCACTTTGGATGTTTTTACTAAAAAGAATCACTAAAATGAAAGGAACAGACTTTAGTATCATTCATAAACATCAAGACTGTCCCTCCTCACAGTCTCTTCTGTAGTGACCCTGTGGTCAGTGTGTATTGTGGGGCAGCAGAAGACCCATGCCCATATTCCTTCTTGGCCCTGGAGGACCCAGCATATCTTCAGCCCTTTCTAGGAAAGTGTCCGGAATATGCTTCTTAACCTAGAACGGGAAGAGTGGGACTCCTCCTGCAAATAATGGATAACCAAATATCTCCCGTTTTGTTGGACTTCTCAGAGTTCATAAATAAAACAGTGCCATGTGCATTTTGGTATTTTAGCCACTAATTGTGAAAAAAATACTTACTCCTGACCTTCAAAAAACTGTGCTTCAAAAATTTGGGAAGGTAAAATACCATCTAGTGATGCTATTCTCCTTTTGGCCCTCTATGGCAGTAAGTGAATTAATGTGCAAGGTGCTTCCTTTTGTGGATTTGGCAAAAACTGCTGTCAGAGAAAATAAGATGCAGGCAAAGACAGATGCTATAAACGTCAGGGAATTCTTGAGGTGGTGACAGCAGCCTTCTCCACCTCATCTCTAATGAGTCATTATGTTATGAGAGTTCTCCATGTCTGTCAGACTGAAGTGCAACTTGTTAATACACCCAACAGGCTTTTTGGGTTTTGGTGGGGTTTTTTGGTAAGAAAACCGTAATTTGTTGTTTTGTTTTTGTTTTTTTCTTTTAAACTATTTCCGCAGTAAGGCCCCTAGAAACCTCAGCTCAAAACTCAGCTCTTCCTTCTCTCCTCCTTTTGGAAACAAAACAACCCAACAACCTGGGTTCGTGGGGTGGTTGCATGAGGTTCACCAGGAGGCTGTCTGATAGAATGGAATTAGAAACTGGGAACGTGCTTTCTAGAAGGAAAGAGGATAATTTGTCCCTAAAATAGATGCCATGCTGTACTTATTAATTATTGAGGTTATGCTGGACTTCTTCTTTCTTCTATTTTTAAATTGGAGGAAGAGGTGACAGTCTTACTGGAGAGGTAGGTGGGATCCTGTGATTCCTGTTTAAAAGGCAATTTCGGGCAGAGTCCTCAGACTGATAATGTAAATGCAGCACGCCTGCATGTCTGTCTATGTGTGCCTGGAAAAAACTGTCACCAGTTTCCTACTGGTGTCAGTTCACTCGTCTATATGATGTGTACTGAACATACGTAATATCCTCAACCTTATGCATGGGTTTGTAACTGTGCATTCATTCTAAAAGCACAAGAATTGGGAAATCTATATTTTTCCCAGAGCAACTGGATCCCTGCAGACTTGCCCGTTACTGTTTTCATACCCTTCCACATTGCCCAGCAGAGGCAGACTTGGAGGCTGTTAGCCATTACTATAAAGGATACAGGAGGAGTGCTCCAGAGTGACGTAATACTTAAAATTTGTGTTCCCTGATGCGAGTAGGTGGGTTTATTTTCCTACAAAACAAGCTTTTGAGGTGGAGAAGTGAAAGACTATCTGTTGCTCTCCTTGGAGAGACCTGCTGTCCCAAAGCCCAGGCTGGCTGCTCTCTGCTGGGGCCATCCAAGAAGCAGTTGCCCAGTGGGAAAGGGGGAAGAGTTGGTGAATAGTTTTAATTTTTTTTATGTCAGTTTTTAAATTAAGTAGTTTTAACTCAGAGTAGCTAAGTTGAAGTCAACAGAAGCATCTGAGAACCTCAGTGGTGCAGGTTTTTAAAGGTGAGAACAAAAATGCATTGCCATTGCTGAGGAACACACCATTTACATAGTGTTCTCTTCAGGGAAAAAAAGAGTTACTGAAGTATAAAACCTATTTTGGTACTGAATGACTCCAGTTGAAATTTGGCAATTGGAAACTTGCCTCTTTTATATTTAACCTGATCTTTAAAGTTCTTTACCAAGAGCAGAGTGTTGGAAAGGAGAGCAATCAAACCTATGCCCTTCTTAGCTCTTGGCAAGAAGCACCAGGCACAAGCACAGGCTGCACTGGAGCAGGGGGAAAAAGCTGCAGTGATTCCTAACTCAGTAAATTCCTGCTAACCTCAAGAAAGTAGCTTTGGCCTCAGTTTAGACATTACATATCTGTGGGAAGTCTCTGTTGGGTAGATGTTTGTCTCTGTTATGAGAGATCTACAAAAGTAAGTTTTGTTCTAGCATCTCAACAGGGGCAATAACTCCCAAATTTTCTTTTTTCTGGCTGGTGTTTTCTGTATGGTTTTATTATTTCTAACTGAAATTATGTGGTGTGCCTGAGATCATGTTGCATGCTGGCACCTGTGAGATCACTTGTTTCTGAGGCTAGCAGAGGACAGGATCGCAGGTCGGTGTCCCTTGGAAATTCAAGTACCCAGGAATCCAGTCCCACTTTATGTATCTGTAGGTATAGCCCCATCGTTGCACAGGAAGGAAATGGGGACTGTTTAATTTTTTAAACTCGCACCTAGTATTACCTCAACCAGCCAGTTGTTTATTTCGTTAATTGTAACAGTATGTTCCTACTTTGTCATCTGTGGGCGTTAAACATTTGCTAATTCATTTTATAAGAAGGATATCAGTGCCTGCATGCTATCTGCCTTCCAATTTACTGCTTTTAATAAAGTCCTAAATGAATTATTCTAGCTTGCATAGGTCTGGGAGACTGAGCTTGCTGCACTGATGGCTGGCTGAGATTTTCTTTGAAATATGAAGATTTATAAATGGGAAGAAAAAAATTCCTCTCTTTTCAAGTCTGCCAATTTTCAAGGCAGGCAACATGGTAACAACGTGGGTGGAGAGGCTGGACATGTTCAGCAGGATGCAGAGAAAGGGAAGGACACTTGGGGTGGGGGAGGGATTCTCAACTGGGAAATGGAAAATGTTGGGTGTGCAGTAGCACAGTTTCAGGAATTTATGTCATCTGTGTTAATATCCCTTTGGGTCTGAGGTCAGATATCTCTTGTTGAATCTTTGCTTTGCCATTTCTTATCTGTTTTATTGGAGAGCTTGGTCATTCCTACCTTTGAGAACTGTATGTTGTATTTCAGGCTTTCTCCAGAACTGGTGGCTGACCCCATCTTAGTTTGGATCAAAAAATTGTCTTGTTTCAGGAGCGAAATGATTTTTGGACTGTTGCCTTTTTTTTTTTTTTTTTTTTTTTAATTAACTGTTGTTTCTGTTAGAGTTATGCTAGGCTTGGTTTAGAGCAAATTAGGTTTCATATGTAGGATGAAGAGGGTTAATTATAAAAATGGCCATGCCAGCACAGATGGATGCATCTGTTTGTTTATCTTGGGAAGAAACCCCTTAAGATTATTTGGAAAAAAGCTAGCAAGTATGCCCAGCCTGTGGAGGAGTTTGGGGTCTCAACACCTAACCCAGAAAGTTTTGTTTATATAAAACCTGTGAATCTCAAACAGGAGGAAATCGCTCATTTCTTGGTTTTACTGGTATGAAGGTGTTAACACAGTGTGTGTTTTCTTTCTTTTTCTGGCTTTTTTTTGTCTCTTGAATACTGAGATCTGATCATCTGATAGAAAAGTCTCAAATGTGCTTGCTAAATATTAGTTAAATGAGCATTGTTCTGTTTTCCTGGGGTCTTGAAGAGTTTAAAAGTGCAATTTCATTATTAAAATGAAAATGAGTGTATTTTCTTGTTTTCTTCAAGAAGTGTTAAGATTTTAAAAATGTTTTTCATCTGGCTTATAAAAAAGTCTATTTTCAAGTTTCCAAATGGCAAATATTATTTTTATTGATAACATTTTTAGCTCTCCTAAATGATCTGTCCTGTCTCAGTACTTTCTAGGATTTATAGTTCTTGGATTTCTGTTAGAACAAGGACAGGAAAAAATAAATCTTTCTTTAAAAAGGAACGTAATTTGGCTTGATTTAGCCTGCCTTTTGCTTTAACAAAGAAAAAAAATAATTTTTAAGCTCTATAGCAGATGAGATCTGTATCTTGGGTCTTGCATGGTTTTTTTACTCCAGATGGGAGAACAAATATGAAGTTGAATAATACCTTGAATCCTAGAACACAGTTTGACTGACAGATCTGCTGCTGCTGCTGGAGTATCTTTCGATGGGGAGATAACCTTACTTCTGTCACTATGTGGCAACAATCTCAGTATATTTTCCAGAACCAAACCCCATAACATGAATGTAATCACTTACCAGGGGACAGAACAGTTGGGGAATGACTGTAATACAGCATACAGACTTTGCAAAAATAAATTATATACTTGATGTCTACCAAACACAAGCATAATTAAGAAGATGATTTTTCACTTTATTTTCTAAGTTAAGTTATGAACGGACTGTTTAGTGAGGACTTCTTGCTGCTTTTTTCTAAATTGGGGCTCACCTCTATAATTGAAATTAATTTTTTTCATGATATTTGGTGTTTGTGCCCGGGGAAAACCCCAGGTCTGTAATGCAGTCCAGAGAGAGAGAGAATTTAAAGCATACTTTGCAGCATGTCTCTTACATGCCTGTGGTGCCATAGTCTGACAGCAGCTTGTGATACCTGCCTGGTTTGGGAAGATCCCTGCACTGTAATATACGGATCCTCTGTTCTGCTTTTACTTCTCCTGTGTGCACATTGTTGAATGCAGGTGGTTTTTAAGGATTTAAACTGAAGGTGGCTGTTTGGGTTACCCAGTCACTTATGCTTGTCTGATTCCTAGGCTCTGACTGCCTTGATGGCTCCCACAACCACAGAGAGCAACTGTGTGGGTTTCTTCTGGTAACCTGCATCTTGTGAGCTCAGTAGTTTTCGTTAATCGCTCCTTGACTCTTCATATACAAAAACTCTTAATATGTGACTTGGTTTTGTTTTGCAGCTTGCCTGATTTCTGCAGTGACCTGAGGGGGTGCTGGTGCCCAGGACTCCAGGACCTGGTGCTCTGGTACAAGCTTTCCATCAAAGGGCTGGGGCGAGTAAGTAACCTGTTCCATGTCTGGGGATCCTGTGAAGTGGGAGGGCCTCTTTCTGCAATTTTTTTGTCCCACATCTCAAAACACTGAAGTCTCAGATTTCTCCCAGCACAGAGACTGGAGGTACCTGTATTTTTATGCAGTATTTACATTATTTATGATAATGTTTGTTAACAAAGATACTGCTGCTTTTGTAATACTCCAGCAAGAGTAGTTCTTGGTTTATTCATTGTTGCAGATTAGCTGTGTTTCTGTGACAAAACACTAAAACTTGCTCTGCCACGTCATGTGAGAAAAGACTGTATGCAACAGAGGTGTTTCACAGTAGCACTGTTCCTCTATGGTGTCAGTAATACTATCTGTTAGTGTGGATGCTCGTGTTGGATTTCAGTGTTCTGTGCAGCAGAAGTGCAGTCTCGTGCGATGCCTTCACATGGGTCTGTGTGGGTCTCGGAGTGGGAGGGAGGCCCACAGCAGCAGCTGCTTTGTGTCACCAGCTGAGGCCATCCACGTGGAGGGATTATCTGGTGTCGGGCTCTCCAGCAGCCTCTGGCGCTGTGGCCTTCTCTTCCTTCTCATGTGACCTTACGTGCTGGGTATGTACTTCCCAGTTCCTGGGAAGCCATGGGGCTTCTCATCTTCAGAAATGTGTGAGAGGTCTGGCATTGTCTGCCCACAAAGAAAGTGCTGTTAGCTGGAAGACCTGGGCTAAAAGCATGCCTGTAGGTTTGCCTACATCATACGTTCTTTACTCTTATCCTGTAAGTTTCCTCTTTAGCTGGTTAGTTAAAATGTAGAGGAGATAAATGCTAGTACCTAGCTGAGACATTGATTTAGAAAATGATCTTTCATGCCATGTGTTAGTTGTCCCATAGAATTCCTTATTTACAAAGAATTCATCCTGAAGAATTTCAGAGGTTTCTGTGGGGGTTTTTTGGGGTTTTTTGTGGTGTTTTCTGTTTCTTGGGTGTTCGTTTTATTATTTTTTTGGGGTGTGTTTTTTTTTCTTTTTTTCCCCCTAGATAAAGCTACACTCTGGTGAGACAAGGAATTTCTTATTAAAGCAGTCTTTGCACAAAGAGAACGATGGGAGTCCAGCCAAAGCTCATCTCACATTGGTATGCAGCTGTGTGAGACAAATGTTTTAGCCAGTGCAGTAAGATGGCTCTTGAAGGCTTATATAAGGGTTCAGAGTTAGTCTTGGTCTTTCTGCTTTTCCTGTATGTTAATCAGACTTAGTAGGCTGCAGTACATAGGAGGCTGGGCTAACGATGCAACTTTTCTTTCCAAGTTGTTTTTCTTTAGTCCTTATATATAATTGACAGAGCCTCAGTTTTTAAATGGGAACCAAGCGGTATTCTTCTAAAACATAGAGCTGCCATGCAAATTATTAATTTGTATCATATACTAGGTCATTCTCATGTCTTTTTTTTCTTATTTTTTTCTTCCCTCTTGGTCCTCTCCCTTTCACTAGAAGAGCCTGTAAGTCCTCTTACTGTCCTGAGTCATTTTATGTATCAGTAAGGGAGTCTCATAATTTCCATTTAATAAGATTTCGGTCTTTTCCCTGGAGAAGAAGCTATTGAGTTGAGGACCTTCACCTTAATAGGACCAGTCACCCTAATTCGTCTTACTCCTCTTTGTAGCAATGTCCAGTTCCCAAAGGCCTGTCTATCAGAGCATCAGCATCTCTAGATGAGTTGTTCTCTGTGTGATGCCTGGCTGTCCTCTGTTTTGCTGTCAGGAAGCACTCTGCCAGAGCATGGTGCAGCCATTTGCCTGGCATTAGCTAGGTGTCTCACAGGCAGCTCTGAGAGACCATCCCTGCTAATGTTTAATCAGCATTCTCATGGCAGACTGCTTTGATGCCCAGCTGAGGGGAGTAATGCTTCAGCCATTGTTTAATGCAGTTGAAACATCTCACCCCAACTGCTCAGGGAGGATGCAGCTTGCCAGATCCTAGCTTTTCAAATTAGAAGGAAAGATTACTCATTTTGTGATAGCTGTGGGTTTCAGAAGTAACGCAGTTTTTGTGGGTTTAACTACCTGAGCAGCTGTTGCTGCTTTCCAGAGTCTTTTAGCAGTCCTTGCAGAGAAGGCAAGGATGTCATGCTTGCAGTGAAGCTAGCGATCACCATGTTGTCTCTGAGATCACAGATGCTGTAGCGTAGACTAATTCTTTTCCATATTTCACTGGATTGACACTTATATGTCTAATATGTCTACAGAATCCATCTTAAAGATGGAAGTCCATGCCAAGAGCAAACTCTGTGTGGACACAGCAATAGCTCAGGTTGTCCTTCAGGCCACATAAGTGTCTTCCTCCGTGACCCAGTGGGATCTCTACTGCTAATAACAAGAGAGTTCAATTTTCACAGCTGTTTCAGTATTTCTGCTTAGACAGTAATTTCTGTAGTGTGTGCCTTTCTGTCAGGAGTCGAATCAGAATCAACAATTGATTTCATAGGCTAGTAAAAAATCCATGGTTGTTCTTATCGCAGGATATACTTGTATTGGTGACCCCTCTTTAGTTAAACAGTTTCTTATTAAGAGTATTTTAAAACTGTTGGCTACAAAGCAGTGGGGTTGGTTAAACCTGACCTTCAGGTTCAAGTCTGGTCCAAAAGACACACGTTTTGTAATACTTTGTAGGGAGCCTTTAGATTAGTTTGGGTCCCACTCTGACCTCAGCTCAGCCTGTCTTGGTACTGAAATCATATGATATCATCTGTAGTACTTGTTGCTTGGCAAATATGGTTGCAGTACCTCCGCGGTAGCTCCCTAGTAGTGTGCTGCAAGCCCTCTCTGTGGCTCAGCAGAAGCTATCAGAAAGTTCCTGCTATGTCATCATCACTTAGGACTGGAGTGAATAGCTGCTTGTTTGTGGAAGATGTCACTCGTGAAATCATGTGAATTCTATGCCTGATTTGGTTAATAATAGTAATAGGCTGTGAGAGAAACCTTGGGGAAACTTCTCAGATTGCAGCAGGTGAATGGAATATCCTGTGCTTCTGCTCCCATTGTTGTCATCATTCATGGTCACCTTTTGCCACTGGTAACAGCAGCAGAAGTTGTAGTACTGGGTAGTATAAGACATAGTTCAGTCTTTATTACTACCTTAGTATATCATACTTTCAAAAAGAAAGAAATTTCTTGCTATATCGATAGCAGTTGTCCTTGCAAACCAAGGACACAGTTCTTGCCTTGGGGGAAGGGTTGTAGAGAGGAGAGACCTGAAAAGAAGTAATTGAATCCTGCCTGCTTGTTTGTCTTGAGCTGGTAGTTTATTGTCCCCAGAACCATCTTTTTTGTTGAAAAATGGAGGAGAAAAAAAAAAGGTACCATGAGGTAGAAACTAACAATATTTTAGAAAATGTTGAATAAAGTTGCTTTTTTAATGGAGTATTACTATATTTAATGTGATTATTCATGACTCCGTTAGGATTAGGAAGTATCAGTGACAACATGAAACTCTGCTCTGATTATTCCAACAGATGTTTAATTATTTAAAAAATAGGGGGTTTTTTTCCTGAGAATAAGTTTTTCTATCAGGAAAGGTAGAACTCTTATATGATAACTGCAGATAATGAACTGTATCTTGACTTGTGACTCCATTAATACATTTTTCTTTTTGGATGCTGAGAATCCTTTCCACTGCATTATCACAGAAAAACGTGACATGTGGCATGTCAGCTGAGGAACAATTTAACCTCTATTGCAGCAGGTGTCAATACAATATGGGTTGTGAATGGAGAGGGAAAGAGGTACCCAGGAATATGCTTATATTATTCTAAATGCATGCTATCATTAGCTTTGAGGAAAGAATTAAAAAGCCCCAATGAGATCCTGTTTCTCAACTACTCTTCTGTTGTTTATGCAAGTGATTTTGGTGACTGACACTAGTATAAAACTGGATTTAGATGCAGAGTGGGTTGTGTCCTTATGTCATTCATCATCCAAAAAGGCTAACCAAAGTTTTATCTCAGTATGCTAGACATGGATTTCAAATATTCTTTTAGTTAAATAAAACTACAGATCCTATGTTACATGATTTGGCTGTCTCTTGTAGCCATTATTTTTGAGGGAAAGTGATGCTAAGCAAATACTTTGACAAAAATTCCAGTATAATTTTCAGTATAATTGCTACTTTATTATCTTTCAGAAGTATTTCAGTATGACACTGGTATATTAATCACGAGATTTTGTTACAGAAATGTAGAGGTAGTTTGTGTAGCTTCCTTCTAGAAAGATATAAAAAATCCCTGGCTTTTTACTTCCTTATTTCATTAACCCATTTTAAAGTAGTAATTTATGGTACTGTAGAAATTACTGTTTCCAACATTGCTTTATTTACTAAAATGCTGAGGGGTTTTGTATGGCTGATGATCAACTGTTTAGTCAGTTGAGGTGGTATATGTATCGCTGTATCGAATGTCTCTGCCACAACACCTGCCAACACTGGAAACAAAGGAGAGGTCTATTTTGTGTGCCCTATTTGATACTACAGCATTGTCCATACGAGTTCCTCATGTCCTTCAGTTTATTTTTCCTGCATATCCTTGCAGGTTACAAAACAAAAGAAAAATAAACCCCAGAGGGCTGAATTGTTTTTTTGTCGAAAATGTGAGTTGCTTGCTTCCTACAAATAAAACTCTAGTCCTTCCTTCAGTTCAGCAGCAGAAGAAATGTATTGCTTATCTTGCAAGAGCTGTAGCTGTTGTCCAGTTTATAGCAAATTGAGACACTTAGGCACGCACTTGGTAACTGCACCCAAAAAAGGGGCTTTTTAGGGGAAAAAAAAGTAGTAGAAATTAAAATCCTGCATCATACATCAGAAATAGTTAATCTACTTTCAGTCATTCCTGGTTTTGACTGCTCCAGAGAAGTAAGAAGGCCAAGAAATTGTGCAGAAGGCAGAGTAAAAAATCTGTTCACAAAGTTTCTTCCAAATCCTATTAGATGAAAGCCATTTAATCATTTGAAATGTGATACCCCATATCTTGGGTGTTTCTGTCTGCAATTTTTTTTTTTTTTTAAAATACCCTCTTTGTACTCTGGATATTCTTGTTATTCACTAACCATGCAGTATTATAACCATGCTGGATTTTCGTTGATGAATTCCACAGAAAAGTTGTCGATGCTCTTTCTTTTTTTTTTTTTTTTTTTTTTTTAAAAAAAAAAAATCACATCAGAGATACTTGTCTCTGAAAGATGCTTACCCCCATCATGTTACACATATCATAACTTTTAAGATTATTTTGTTAGATGATTTTATACAGTCTTGGAAGGTCATTCTTGGACCACCTTTCTCTGATGTTCGATATGTTTTAATTTCCAGCCTAAATTTAGCAATGACTGCTTTACCTGCACTTGTTTCTTGTGCCAACATTATACTTTAAAGTTTTTGTTGCTTCTCTCAGCTTTTGTTTTGCTGTAAGCCAAACCCTTCACATCCTTGTACAGGACAGAATTCTGGTACCTTGATTATCTTCCAGTTTCCTGTTTTCCATTAATCCTTGGTGTGTGAGGGACCAGATGCTACCCGACTGTTTCAGATGAGGTCTGGGCATTACCTTGCACAGTGGTGTCAGTGTTTTTCTAGCTCTGCAGGAAAGGCTGTAATCAAAGAACGTATTTGCCTTCCCCTGTGCATGCGTCAGACTGGAAGCTCAGAGCAGATCAGTGGCCAACTGATGTAGCTGGGTCTCTTTATTCCATCACATCCAAACACTTGTATCACAGCCCAACACTGTAAGCAGAATTTCTCAGCGATTCCCTGAATGAATAACCTTGTGCTCTGTGTGTTACTTCATTACATTTCTATTATGCTCCATCTCAGCATCCAATTTTCCTTTTGATGATTCCATCTTTCTCCTTGTAGTAGAACGCCCAAAGTTTGCGTCACCAGCAGATTTCACTGACACCTTTTGTGAAAAGATCATTAATCATAATAATAATTGAAATTTCCTTTTATCATCTGATATTTTCCACTCAGTTAATTTGTGTTTTCCCTCCTCTCGTTGTGTCTAAAGGAGACATTCTCACTTTGCTTCCACTGAACCATTTATTTGGACCTTTCTTTGTGTTTCCTCAAGTTAACTCCTCTGAGGTAAACATTTTTTGCTTCCCTCAGTGCATCAAAGCTCCTGTAGAACAACTGATATTTGTCTGTTCCCCAAGTCTTCCTGGTTTGATGGCCTCTGAAAAATACTTGAAGATACTTGGGCTTGTGTGGGCTACTGAAGTTTGTATATTATGTCTGAGATCAAAATCGAGCATGGAGGAAGCCTGTGTTAATGTCTTACAGCCTTCCATTGCCACAGGTAAAATAGCATTTTGTTGAAGTTAGTTTGCTTCAGTGTAGTTCCTCTGCTGTGAATTGTCAGTCGTATTTTAGCTGGTTGTCCAATGGTCAGGAAACAATTAGACACACACGCACACTATATTTATATGTGTATATATTTATATGTGTATATTTAAAACATTTATGTAATAAATTATATATTTTTATATATATAAAACTGATAGTGTTAACTTTTTTAGAAGAATCTCTACCCTGAAGTTTCAAAATACAACCTGCACTACATTTGTTACTGCATGTGCTACCACCAGGTCCCCAAGGAGCAGCAACAGCTAATGCTGTGAGTGTTGCATTGCAGACTGGGGATATAATGAGCTTGGGTTAAATAAAAATAGGAAACCCTGACAGGAGGAATGAGTAATAAGATAAAACAAAATCACAATTCTGTTCATGGTATTTTGCTTTCAAGACAGAAAGAGTGGAGGCTCCTTGGGACAGCAATAAGAAAAATCACAGAAGGTATCTGCTGGTGGTACAACTGTTGCAGAAGGAACTGTTTAAAGAAATATCAGTGCAGGTTTTTTGGTATTGGTTTACAGTTCTCCTCTTCTTTTCTCACACCATGGAAATGAGCTGAGCTCAGCTTTATCTTATGCTCAGCTTGTCTTTTGAGAGCTTTCTAGTAACCATGGGAGTTAGAAACAGCCTTGGCTTGAAATCCTGGTCTTCTGGCAGTAGGTGGGTTCTACTGTGCCTGCTGCTCGCGTGGCAGCGTAAAACACAGCAAGTGCGGATTAGATCATTTAGGTGCAAATGGGCAAGATGGGTAAACTGGGATTTTTTGTCTTGAGTAGTAAAATGAAGTCGTTCTTTTAAATTGTATTTCAGTATTTAATGGAGGGTACCAGCAAGATGAAGAAGGTGGTGGTTTTGGTTTTTTTTTCTGTCTGAACAGCTGATGAATGTTTTTGGCTTAGCAAACATATCAGTTTGGAGAGAGAAGCTGTAGTTAATCCCATTAGTTAATTGAGAGCTGGCAAACATTGAGATTATGATGTTTTTCTGGAGTTTCTGGTTCTGTTTTGTCTCAGCTTCCAAGTTTTGCATCCATTCTTGAAAGGACAGCAGCAACACTGTGTTCAATGTTGGGAAGTGGAAGTGGAAGAGAAGTGATGAAATGCTGTAACAGAAAACCTGGTTGTGCTTGAAAAGCTTCCCACAGAAAACAAGAACACAATGGCATCTCCAGCTTCAGAAGAAATAAGGACCTTTTCATTTAGAATTACTGCTGTTACTGACAGTCAGCTTTGAGAAATGCTTTTCACTGATCTTGGTGTAAATGAGATTAAGAATGCATCACTGCAACCCTAATATCTTCCCCTTGTTTTAGGCTTTACGGGAAGATCTGCGTTACCTGGCGATGATTGCTTTGATCACGTAATGCCTTTTCACTCCAGCACAGCTCCACAGCTTGCCAGGCTTCCTTCTGGCACACAGCCTGACCTCGCTGCAACCCAGAGGCTCAAAGCATGGCAGTAGTGGTCTTGTCAGTCTTAACCTTGAACAACTTTTTTTTTTTCTTTTTGCATGTGCAAATTTACTTCTAATTTAACAGTTTCCCCCCAAAGAGCAAGTAAAACTCAAATCATTAGCTGATAACAGTTGAGAAGGTCGTACTGCAGTGAATGAAGTTATCTTGATTTATAACAAACTGCCAATATTATAGACAGTGTTTTTATTTGTATTAAAATATATATGGACCATATAGTTGCACATAAGATGTTCTGATGCTTTCTTTTATGGTTTAGTTGAACAAAATCTGCGTTAAGATAACTTTATGTAGAATAAATAAATACAAAAAGTGAGTGTGTTTTACTGAGAAAGTGTGTATTGTCTGTGCAGGGGATTAGGGTCAGGGGACCATGAATGACTTGAATTCAGCTTGCTCTTCACAATCTGGCTGCAGAAGTAGTGAAGCGCTAAATTTCAGAAAAACATGTTTTTGATGAGTTAGGGACTCTCTGACAAAGCCTCAAATATATGAATTAGGGACACTGTAGGAATTTTTTCCAAGTGACTAGCACTGATGGTATCCTCCAGAACAGAGTGAGAAATAATAATGTCCATCTCTACGTAATGTATGGGAACCTCAACTAAGCAGGCAGGTGACACAGTATCTGCAAAAGACAATTAAGAATAAGAAAAGACTTCTAAATAATGGAGAATAGGAAAAGCATCCAAGTAGGAACTTGTTAGGGGGAAGTTAGACGCATAAAGGCAGCCAAAAAGTATACAAGACAGAGAATTGCAAACAAGAATGATTGCAAGAAACAAGAATTTGTGTAGCATTAATTTGTTGGAAAGAGAAATGGTGGAGTTGCCAGGCTTGTTGGGTAGGACAAGACTTTCCAGCTCTCTGAGCATGTCTGGTTTCTGGATTGCACTGCATCCCAGACAGGTCCAAGTGGTAAACCCTTGATGAGTGCAGCAAGGCTGGAGTGCAGGCAGGACATCTGCTTGGCCATGGGGTTGTGGTTGTCTTTCCAGTTCCCGGAAGGCTTTTATCTTGTGCCAGCGCCTGGGGATGACAGGGAGTGAGTCCTTTGGTGAGCAAGGGGGCCTCTCAGCAAAGGCAGATGGTGGGAAAGCGTACCCTCCTGGACGTGGGCATTCCCAGACAAAACTGAAAAGGTGCATAGGTCTCTTGGGTAACAGAAGACTTAAAATTTTTTTTTTTTAAAAAAATCCTGAAATAAAAATAACCTTTTTTCAAAAAAAATGTGGTAGTTTTTTAGATAAAGAATAATGGATATAAATAATTAATGACCTCAATAAAAGGTCACACTTGCAGTGATAGAAGATATTTGGCTGATAGACAACATTATACTTTCTCCAATAGTTATCAGTTGGCTTGATCGACATCTGATAGCTTTTCCCAGCACGGAAAGTGAATGTACTGTCTCCCTGTGTGCCTCTAGAAATCAGCAGCACAAATTCCTAATGGCCTGGCTGCGCACTTTGCTTGCTTGTTTAAATTGTGTTTTGCTAATGTTGTCCTAGAGGTGATGCTCTGAGTGGTTGCTCTGAATGAAGGAGAAGTGAGAAGCAGTTGACTATGGGAAGTGTTTTTGCGTACAAAATTTATGTTTATATACAAATACACTTTCTTATCTTAAAATGAGCCATCCACCAGCCTTATAGGCTGAGGTTTGTTTTATTTTATTTTTTTTCAAAATCAGCCTTTTTCAGTGTCTGAACCCTTTGCAAATAGGTGGGCCTATTTTGTATAGGACCTGTGGCCACTGTGTATTTTTAAAACAATGCAAGGCATTCCTGTTACTCCTTCTCTACCAGGGCTATTTCCTGGTATTCAAAGCAAGACTTTGACTAACAACACAATCCCACCTTTAAAGTATCACCCAGAGAGTACTGGAATGTAATTTCTTGAGTAGGTGTCCCTTGAGAAACGTCATGCAATAACCTTTTTTCTTTCCCTGCTGTGTGTAGCTGTTCCAAGCATTGAATGATGTAGTCAGTCACGCTTGGATGATTTCTGTAGGTAATTTGCAGTCATCTCATATTCTTTTTCTTGGGTGTGTGAGGGTAGGTCTGCTGGCAATTTATTGTGTGAGATTATAGCAGCCAGTATGAATGTACTTATATTGGTGCTTAAACATATATGTATTTATAGCAAACACTGCTTGTAGAGAACCAGGGAAGGTAAAGAGTCATCTGGCCATCTAATACCCTCATAAGCACCAGCATATGTGAACAAATGAATTTGGGTGAAACACAAAAAAGGTTTAATGGCCATTAAAAATATGGAGGTTGAACTATGAGTTGCTTGTCCTCAAACAAAAGACAATGGAATTAGTTCAAGCAACCTTGATGCTGTGTGCCTGCCATATGGACATAACTCTTGGGTTGACTTGCTCATTTAAAAAAAAAAAAAAAAAAAAGAGAGCATCAAAATTGAGTTTTTCTTTTTTTTTTTTTTCTTTTTCCCCACAGTAACACTGAAAGATTAATACAAGTAAAATAAAACTCTTACGTAGTAGTTAAAAAAACTAAGAAATATAAAAGAGCCGCAACAAAAGAAGCTCTGTAAAGAAAATGGTTTAGGAAGATGACAGCCTCAGCTGAAAGTCATGGCAGGCCTCTCGGCAAGATGATTTATTCCCTCATTATGTGTGGTGATGAGTAGCTGGTAGCTCTGTCACCACAGCTCCCAGAAAAGACTTGGCACGCAGTGAAGCAGATAGTGCTTCCAGGTGCTCCCCTGAGGGGCAGGTATGCAGGGATACTGCTCAGGTTTTGTTTCTGTCATTTTCTGTCATTGCTTGTGGCATGGGGCTGGTTGCCTGAAACAAATCAGGGAAGATGGTCAAGAAAGGACAAAAAATAAATCTTCAGGCAAAGCCAAATCAAATTTTAAAGAGAAACCTTATGGTTTAATTAATTACCTCTTTAATGCATATATGTGCGTTTGTGTCTATATAGTTTTTAATTTAACTAAAAGGTGTGAAAATCACTATAAAACATTTTAAAAGCAATTTTGCAGTAGAATAATAATCAAAAAAAAAAAAAAAGAAACAGAAAGCTGTTGCAAAATAAACATGAGTGAGCAGGTCAAAAACTGATACTAAGAAGACCTGATCTGACCCATTAGGTTTATTTGTTTTTCACTCTGATTTACGTGCAGTTGTGGATATCTAAGTTGTGTACATTTAAAAACAAAACCCAAACCCGTACATCCATTGTACTTGTATCTTTTGAAAGGAGTATTCAAGACCTCCTTCCACTTTATTTACTCTTCTCATGGATGTATATGGAAAATAAGTGCTAGGTTTCAGATAATTCAGCTGTGGTAGTTGGATACCAACAAGGTCACTTAGGTTTCTGTGGAAGTTCTTTGAGCTTGCTGAAGCTCGGGAGTCCCTCTGAGATTCACTTGGGTGAGTGGATGTGTTTAAGAGGCAGGTTGCTTTGGCTGTTCTGATCACAATTCAGAGATGGTTCTTGAGAAAAAACAAACCCAAGCAACATCTTCGTTTGTCTTGATCTGGGCACATCCCTGCTGGAACATACAATCCTGTATCACTGCTTTTTTGCAGGGCAGTTTAACTTCACTTACTGTGTGGCACTTGCATCTAAATTGACTTTTAATAGTTGGCTTTAATCCAGGTTGTAAATCTTTGCAGTTCCCATTTTACACAGTAACTGATGAAACCTTTGCTGTAAGGAGAATATGTATCTTTATGTGGTCTTTTCCATTGAGATTCTGCACAATGAACCTTGCTCTGCAAGCTGTCTGTTTTCCGTCAAGGGTGCTGAGGGAGCTGGCAGAGGTCATTGCTAGGCCAGTCTCCATCATCTTCGGTAAGTCATGGACAACAGGAGAGGTGCCTGAGGACTGGAGGATAGAAAATGTCACTCCAATCTATAAGAAGGGCAAGAAGGAGGACCCGGGTAACTATAGACCGGTCAGCCTCACCTCCATCCCTGGAAAGGTGATGGAACAGCTTGTTCTTGGCACTATCTCTAGGCACATCAAGGATGAGGGGGTCATTAAGAGCAGTCAACATGGTTTTACCAAGGGTAGGTCATGTTTGACCAACCTTATTGCCTTCTATGAGGAAATAACTAGGTGGATAGATGATGGTAGAGCGGTAGATGTGGTTTATCTTGATTTCAGTAAAGCATTTGACACTGTCTCCCACAGCATCCTCGTAGATAAGCTGATAAAGTATGGGTTTGGTGATCAGGTAGTGAGGTGGATTGTGAACTGGCTAAAGGAAAGAAGCCAGAGAGTTGTGGTTAATGGGACGGAGTCTAGTTGGAGGCCTGTATCTAGTGGAGTCCCTCAGGGGTCGGTACTGGGACCGGTGTTGTTTAATATCTTCATCAACGACCTGGATGAGGGTACAGAATGTATCCTCAGCAAGTTTGCTGATGACACCAAACTGGGAGGAGTGGCTGACACACCAGAGGGTTGTGCTGCCATTCAACGAGACCTTGATAGGCTGGAGAGTTGGGCGGGGAGAAACTTAATGAAATTCAACAAGGGCAAGTGTAGAGTTTTGCATCTGGGGAAGAACAACCCCATGTACCAGTACAGGTTGGGGGCTGACCTGCTGGAGAGCAGTGTAAGGGAAAGGGACCTGGGGGTCCTGGTGGACAGGAGGATGACCATGAGCCAGCAATGTGCCCTTGTGGCCAAGAAGGCCAGTGGCATCTTGGGGTGTATTAGAAAGGGGGTGGTTAGTAGGTCAAGAGAGGTTCTCTTCCCCTCTATTCTGCCTTGGTGAGGCTGCATCTGGAATATTGTGTCCAGTTCTGGGCCCCCCAGTTCAAGAAGGACAGGGAACTGCTTGAGAGAGTCCAGCGTAGAGCCACAAAGATGATGAAGGGAGTGGAACATCTCCCTTATGAGGAAAGGCTGAGGGAGCTGGGTCTCTTTAGCTTGGAGGAGAGGAGACGGAGGGGTGACCTCATTAATGTTTATAAATACGTAAAGGGTGAGTGTCATGAGGATGGAGCCAGGCTCTTCTCAGTGACATCCAATGACAGGACAAGGAGCAATGGGTGCAAGCTGGAACATAGAAGGTTCTGCATAAATGTGAGGAAGAACTTCTTCACAGTGAGGGTAACAGAACACTGGAAGAGGCTGCCCAGAGAGGTTGTGGAGTCTCCTTCTCTGGAGACATTCAAAACCCGCCTGGACATGTTCCTGTGTGACCTGACCTAGGTGTTCCTGCTCTGGCAGGAGGATTGGACTAAATGATCTTTTGAGGTCCCTTCCAATCCCTAACATTCTGTGATTCTGTGATTCCTGGGATTTTAAAATGTGGTATTTAAAGTGGTCGTATCTTTGGGTCCCTACCTGGCCTCTCCTAAGAGTAGTGTATTCTCATGGTGGGCACACTTCTTTAGGAGAACTGTACTCTAGTTTAATTCAACTGCTTGAGAACATAATTGTGGAGTCTGGGATTTTTAATTTACATCTGTTAGGGTTTTTTTTATTATGGTATGGAACAGAAGGCCGCCTCTTATGCTGTGCTGCTAGGTAGGGAAAGAATAGTGTGTCTCAAATGTAGACATTTGATATAATTTAGTGAGTATTATCGCTTTAGAAAAATGTATCCTTTCTAAAAAGACAAGAATATATTTATGAAAAATGAGTAATCTTGCAGTTCCGTAGATACTAATAAAATTCTTTCACAATCTAGGGAAAAAAATTGTAAATACTGTCATCCAGTGACAATTTTTGTTTCTCTTCAGTAAATTTTTTTTAAAAAGGACTGTTCTGTTGTATCCTGCTATGGATTATGAACTTGGTGCATATGTATTTGAGGGGAGTAAAAATGTTAATACATTTGGAGTGAGGGGGAGACTTAATTTTTTCTGCTAATAAGTATGTAGGTTTTATAAGTTCATGTAGATCAGGAAAGGGGAAGCAGCCATCTGCAACTTTTTTCGTTCCCCAGCTTTGTCATGTATTGAATTGGCAGAAGTTTGAAAAGGTCTATATGGCCCATGGCAAGAAGCTGTCCCATATTGCCCTGTTTACTACTCACTTTTCATCATAACAGCCAGAATTCTCCTTTTTGTTGCCAGAGAGTACTCTCTCATTGATTCACTAAACTTCTCCGTTGAGGACAGTTGAACAGGACATGCTTTGTCAACACTGATTTGGGAAATAATGGACATATTTACCTGTTTTTTGCAGTGTCAGATATGCTGCCTTGTAGGTGTCTGTATTTCAGATGTAACCCACAGAGACTGTAGCTGTGTTATGCGATTGGGTTTTAAGTCATTTTAAGCACAGGCTGCCATGCTCCTGTTCTTTCCACTTGCCCTCACTAGCTACCAATACTAGTGCAACCACCGTGACCCAGTTCAGGAGCCTAATCTGACTGAAAATACATCTTTATGTGGAGTTTTCAGCTATGATGGCTCCCAGACCAGCTTGCCAGAGAATTGCATGGATGCCAATATATATAAAAGGCTCATCTAATTCGGGAGTAAGCTGGTGTTCTGCTCAATCAAGGAACTGATGTATCTGAAGATTTGTGGAGATCTCCCACTTTGGGTGCAGTGCTACTTCATCTATGTCCTGATATTTCTTTCTCTTTCCTAGATACAAGAAGCTTGTGCTTGTAGCTGCAGCCTTTGACAATAAAAATCCTTAGTGAATTAGGAAAACACTCCCCAGAATTTGTTGCTTTTTTGGGCCTTCCAGCAAGGGAGAGAATGAAATAAAAGGAAATGTATCTTTATAAATGGCATGGTTGACATGCAATGCATATCAGAAGACGTCTGGGAACATGAAGGCTATTCAGATAGACTAAGAAAAAGATATAGCTGAAAATCAGCTGAAAGCTGTATTTTAGTACAAAATCTTACACCCAAGAAAGAAACAGTGGGGCTTCTTTTTAGACTAAAATATTTTATGCTAGTTATTTGTCAGGTTCAGTAGCATTTCAATTAAGATTTTGGATTTGTGGTTTGTTATTCCAAACTGACTGTGAGCTGTGCTGTGCGTTTCTTGTTGGCTTGGGTTTTTGATACTTCAAGAAAACAAATACACTAGCAAATAGCCTGCATTCCTGTCAAGACACTGGGTTTCAGGGACAGATTCAAAGTGATCAATTCTATGCAGCACAGATAAGTTTTGTTTCTGTAGCAAATTGTTTCATAAACGTATTGCTTATTGATTACTTCACAAAATTTAAGACGATGTTGTTCTTAAATCACACCTACTGGCTAACTGTATTTAAAGCCAAAAGCAAACTCTTTCTTGCAGTTTTTTGCTCTGTCTCATGGGTCAAAAGAAGCCTACTGTATGACCTGAGACTTCTTTGTGCCTTAAAATTTGTTAGCTTATTAATGGAGGCCAACCACTAATAATAAATTTGTGCTGCATGTATAGCACAACAGTTCATCTCCTCTGACAACATGGCTATGAATAATTTATAGATGTAGTTATCCTGAAATTTGTAGGGGTCATTAGCATTTAAATGAAAAAGATACAGCTGTTGTACTAAATCTTTGCCTTTTTTTTTTTTCTTCTCCCTCAGTTAAGCGTTTCGATCTGTACTTTGAAAGCAGCTGACAGCGTGCGGTAATGTGCTGACTGGCACTATGGGCAGGCGCTACCCGGGGGCTCACTATCGGCCAAGCAGCTCATGTATGTATGCAATTGGTCTAATTTTTTTGTTGCTTTATTACTTTTGAAGGCTGCTAAGTTTATAAATTTTGAAATAGTATTTATAAATGGTGATGACATATTCTAATCGACACCAGCTCTCCTGTGTGTGTACCCAAATGGTAAGTATATTGATTTATGTTTAAGCTGCAAAGGTGATTTCTAGAACTTCAGAAAGTGGCTTGCAGTGTGACTTGACCAAGTCTGCTGCAGTGTGCTGTATTTTGTGTTCAAGGTCTCCAACTTCATTTAATCTAGTATTCAAAAGTTTAGCTGCTATTCCTCTTCACTCCCATCCCAAGTTTTTAGTGCCAAAAATGCTTCAAAGTAATAACTTAATTGAGCTTATCCTAAAATGTCACTGCACGCTATAGCTCTAATTGCTTATGACTGCAACTAACATCTCTAGTTCAGATTATTTATGTGCTTGAGCTCAATACTATTCACATTGTTTTTTCCTCTCAATTGTATGATGTTGGATTACAGTACATTATTTCTTACTGAAGGTTGTCTTCTGTAAAAGTGCAAAGGCAGCTTCTAAAATTTATCACCTGCACCTTGCATTGAGTAAGCAGACATCTCTCATGCTAGTGCAGATGGCAGCCACCACATGGCAGTGGTTCCACTGCGCAGACTGTGAAATGAGCTGACGTGACCTTCTCTGGAGAGCTGTGTGGGGCAGTGCCCCGACTCCAGAAGATTGCTGCTGGTCCTCATGCACTCTGTTGATCCCTCAGGCTGCTGAGATGAGGTTGGTGGTAGGTTGACTTTTGTATTCAGTCTTCTTTCTGCTGTAGCGGAACAACATGATGCCACGTGGCTTTCCTTGGCATCAAAGCCAGTTTAAGAAGCTCTCACTTCTGTACCATTCTTTCTGTTCTTTTAAAGACTTTTTTAAAAGCCTCGATCACTTCTGGCATCCAGCTTCACACATGCTTGTGTTGGCTAATGCAAGTAGTAAACTGCAGTGAAAGCTTATAGCTGTGGCAGGACAGGGACTTCCTAGGGTGGCTTTACCATCAGATACGAGGAACTCCATAGTGAGGTCCTGTATTCTGAACTTAACTGTGTGGGATTTTACCTAACCCCAAGACTAAATCCTGGGAAGCAGGAAAGCATGTTTATTCTCTGCTGCAGACTAGTCATAGGTGTCATGATGATGTGTGTTAAAATGGTGCATTAGAGCCAATTTAAATACTACTTTTCCAAAGAGTTTGTCTTGGGTATTACTGTTGGGATATTGCCTGTACTAGAATAGGGGAAATAAATGGTTGTTACAGTTTTGACAGGTCTGTGGTGGTCAAGTGCTGGAGTACAGAATTGGACTGATCTGTTTGAATCAGTTGACATTAAATCTAGACACTAGCCTTCAATCTTGGCCTTTTAGCATTCTGCAGTGCATGGCATCCATGTCTTATGCCTAGGCTTGAAGCTCAGCTTTAAAATGATCTAATGTAGAGGTAGGTAGTCAAGTCTTTCCCGTTCCTACTTAGTGAGAACAAGTAGTGGGCATTAAATTCTTAGCTGAAGAGCCTAGGATGTTTTTCCTGTTGTATAGTTGAACAGTTGCAGACAGTGAAGAACTGGAATTGGTTACTTGGGGAAATGCTGGGGTTCCCATCATCTGCCAGGGCCGAAACTTGCATAAGAACCAACTGGCGCCAGAGCTCCCTCTGTTTGAGGACAGAGATATCAAAATATCTGCTTCATGATTGCCTTATGCTTTTGTTTAGCCGTGTTTTCCCTTTCCTTAACCTGTCAGGGTTTCTAAGCCAGGAAACTTGCTTTAGTTTCTTGGTTTTGTTACTGTATGATTTGTGCAACTTCCTGGTGCCTAACATAGTAAGCACTTTGGGCATCCAACAATAACGGCATTGATATGTCCAGTGTTTGGGAAATGCAGGTCATAATGAAATCTCTGATAGCAGATTAGATCTCAGTGAAAGTGCTGGTAAAATACATCATTTTGCTTTGTTTTCTAAGGAGTAATTGCACCATCTTGGCTATTGTATTTCACATTCATAGTTGTTGCAATCTTAGTGTTGTATCATTAAGGACTTGGTGCAGCCTTAAGCCTTAGTCCCTGACTTTTATCTTCTGTCTATACATGTGTATATACGTAAATAAAGTCTGTGAGGGGAAAAACTAGGTCTGTGTGGAGCACGGTGGTTGTGTTGCTTCTTTGGTGGTGAGATAATATTTCATCCGTTTCTGACATTGACTACTTTGTTGAATGATTTAATAAGTTTAAGGAATTTAATACTGCATAGTCTTAGGAGAATAGCAAAAGTTTTTATATTCAAGGAAACACATATCAATTTAAAACAGCTTATTTAAAGCCCAGTGCTAGGCAATAGAGGTGATACAAGATATAAGAAGATATAAGAAACAGTAAGGTGTTTGAAATGTAAAACTGAAAGCTGTGAATTTAATAGATGCATGCTAATTTAGACTTTTTAAATGCATAATTAAAGAGCAGTGATCTCCCTTGGTTACTGACAATAAGCAAAGCACTCTTGGGTGTATCCCTGGCTCTGTCTAGTGCTGCTTGTCCTCACTTAACACTCCCTCGTGTGCTGTTCTGTTGGGTTTTATTATTTTTCTGTGCTTTTCTTGTGACAAATACAGGCCAAGGATGTACAGTCTCCAGCTACTGAGAAACTAGGTTTTGTAAACAGACCTCTTTCATGAATTTCTCTTAAACATCATTTATATTTATATTTTAGTACTTGCTCATAAACCCCACTTTTCTGCATTAGCTGCAGCAGCTCTCCTGAAGATACTGTGCTATTTGTGTTGTTAGATAACCTCAAATTTTCTCTCATACTGTGGCTAAAAAAATATTGTTCTGTGCACAGAGTAAAACGAGTTTATACCCTGCCCCTATTATAGTAATTAATTTCTTTTAATTATTTGTAATGTTTTACACGGTACTAAAATCTGAGCAACGTGTTTCAGAGAAAATAATACTGGTTCCAGTGCCATTCTGCTGGCATTAAATGCTCAGGAAGGGTTTAAACAACAATAATAATAAAACGCACGGTTTTGAGAGAGTTCTTTTTTTCAGAAGATGTTGGAAGTGAGGAAAGGCAGGAATCTGTGGGTGATAGTTTTCGGTACTTTTGTTGATATAATTCTGCCAATATAATTATTAGAGCTGACTGGAGTTTTATGTCAGAAACTTATGATGGATGGTGATTGTTTTATTTTTTTCCCCCCAAGCAAACTTTTTTTGGGAAATACTATTTTGATGAAATGTTCGTACTTCCTTTCATCCTCACCCTTGATGTATCCCTCATGGGAAGGCACTACCCTGGACTGCAGAGGAGAGAGGTTTGAATCTCGGTTCTTCCTGATCGTCTCCCATGCTAGAGCTGTTCTTATAAATAATTCAATATACTTGAGGTCAGAGAAAGCAGGGTTGATTTTATAAACTTGGGCTTTGATTTTGCTCCAGGAACACTCATTCCTGCTTTGCCTGTATCTCTTCATCTTCCCAAGGAGTGCCTGGCTGTGACCTTCTTTGCACTGGGGCAGTCCCCTGCTGCTGGTCTTGCAAGGTGGCTGCTGCTTAGCGAAACTGCTGGAAAGTTTTAGCTTCGTTGCAGTGAAATGCAGAAACAAGAGTGGGAACGGTGAAGTTGTAAATAACAGCAAACCCCTGAAAAACCCAAACTTCCACTCTTGCTGCCAGTGCCAGTAATTACATTGCTATTGTTAGCCGAAGATGAGTTGGTGTGACAACGTACCCTAGAGTGGCTCTGTGGGCTTGGCTTGGAGCTGCTTCCAGAGTAACAGAAAACTCACCCAAAGAGGCACCCTTACCCCCAAGGAGGAGGATATCCATTGGGCAACTCTTGGTAGAAACATCCCAGTAAAATTATACATCTGCAAATTCCTGCCCTGTATCTCATGACCTTTTATTTCCAGAGAAAGATACCTAGGTGTAAACGAGACTCAAACTTTAGCACTGCTAGGTCATGCTCAAGGGGGACAGTTTTCCATAAAGTTGCTGAAAACCTCCATGTAGTCTTTGCATAGCTGAGGAAAAGGCAGGAATATAGGTGATTCATGGAGTAAAATTTACAAAAGCAGGGAATGACACATATGTTGCTTTCTCTGTTAAAGCCTCTCTTGTTTAGGTTTCTGCCTTTCCTAGGAACCTACGTGGAGACTTGCGTAACAACAACATCAAGACCTCTTGGGATCAATACACATGCTGGTTTCCACAGATAGAAGCTGCCTCAGAGCATGCAGATAGAAAACGTTCTTTAAGAACTGTGTATTACTCTGAATGTGTATCATCACTTCTGGTTTTATTTCTTAGTGTAGTTAAATAGGACCCCTACTCCAGGACCCTGACAGATCCGTTTCTTCTTTGTGGTGAAACCAGAGGCAGAGTGCTGAAGGCTTCCTGGTAACTCTGCTGAGGGTTGTACATGTTCACGGGGAACACGGAGAACCACCATGGTACCAGATTTGCATTGTGTGTTCATCCTCTTTCACAGGAACCCCAGCTCCTTTCGTGTTTAAGTGATGTGTGAAGATCTATGAGTTTGTAGATAAGAAAAAGGAGTAGAGGATTTTGGCTAGGATACTAGCTTGTTCTTTTCCACTTGTTCAATGTCTTCTACAGCGAAGTTTGCTTTTTCTTGAAACTGAGCCCAATTTTAGCCACACTTCATGCCAGTAAGTGCAGTTGCTTTTTTGTTATGTTCCCTTTCCACCTTATTATGGATTGATCTGTTTAGTTTATAGGGACCATAAAGCAAATACGATACTTTGATTTCATGCATGAGCATGTGGTTTTGTTTTATATATGAGCACTACAGGTAGAAGTTTCTCAGTGGTAGTACAACAACATTTTCAAGGAGCTCTACTTGCTACAGGCCAAAATTGAAGTTATTCCTGTATTCTAGTACCATAATTACATTGGGTGAGTTACTTTAGGGTATGCCCATTTTAGACCTCTCTCAGCATTCTGTCAGCTTAAGTTTATAAACTGTTTCTATGTTTTGAAGTATTTCTGATTTGTCCCAGTCAAGTTTGGTTGAAAGCTTCGCAGTGAACTTTTCAGCCTTGCTGAGATGTAGCTCTTTGTGTAACATGCCTTACTTTAGTTCAGCTTTTAATGGAAAACCAGACTAGGAATGTGGACACCTTTTTTGGTTTGATGCATCCTGTGCTCTGACATACATCCTGTTTTATTACTGGGAGCAAGGAGTGTGTTGGCAAGACAGCAGGCCCAACTTTGAGACAGTTTTAGCAGATGTAGTTAAAAGTGCACCTTACCTAGGTGAGATACAGCAAGTTTTTAATGTATGTGGAGTAGAAACAATCTTGTTAATGTGCAAAATCTTTATTTCCTCTCCTTGAGAGCCCTCATAGTCTCATTTTGCAAAACCTGGCAACCAATCTAATGCTCTGTTCTAAGACTTGGAATTTTTTATTTTTGCTCACAGGTCTAAACTTACTGTTAGCAATTTGAAATTATTTGCAAACACTTATGAATTAATGAAATTAGAGGTTTTCATTCTTCATTTTGAGGCTTTTGATATACATATATTCTTCATTTTTTTTCATATATAGTTGTAGAGAGTCGAAGGAAAGGTAGTTTCCCATTTATTTAGTTTTCAGGTTTTCATCTCTAGAGCCCAATTTGACATGAAGTACAACTTCATGGTAACAAGAAAGAAAATTTGGTGTACTGTGCTGTTTCCAATGCATTTTAAGATCTCAGCCATGAAGATGGCTCAAAACTACTGCTACCAGTCTGGGTAATTTGAGGATAAAAACATTTCTGGATAACCTTGATAAGAGCTTACTATGTAACTAGCCATAAACTTATTATATGCAGTTCAGAGAGCAGATCAAGTTGTAGCAGCTGAAATCATGATGCCAGGCCAGAGAAGTTTAATTGTTAAAATATATTAGTTTAAAAAGACAAGGTGAAATGTCTGTATTTATGTGCATGCAGTTAGTTGTTCTCAGGGAAGCAGATAGTGCCCAGGAGTATGCAGTGCTGTTTCTGGGCTTTGTGGGAACAGTTGAGGGTAAGCTGCAAATAGCAAGGCCACAGACAAGATGCATGGGAGGTGGTTAATGATAATCATCCTGGGTTTTTTCTTTTTTTTTTTTTTACTTTTTTTCCTGTCCAGCACAGATGCAATGCTAGAAATTAACTCATCCATTGCATCTGACAGGGGCTCAGTTAACATTTTTGCTCCTTCTGTTAATAATGCTGACACCTATGCTTAATCTCTTTCCTACTTTTGGTGCCTATGTCTCCTGGTCAAAGAGCTTGGTATTGGGCTAGTGCAGTTATGAACAGCTCAAAAGCTGGTGCTGGACCCTCTGGGTTTCTTTAGCCCTGCTCAGGAATCAATCATCTTCTGAATGGTTCTACTTCCTGATTTAGGAGCTGTTGAATGATCTGAGTTAAATTTATATGAGGCTGAAAAATCCCTGGTCTGAACTCAGTTTAATCAGTCTAAGTCATTATGTGTGCCGAATCACAGAATGTTAGGGATTGGAAGGGACCTCAAAAGATCATCTAGTCCAGTCCCCCTGCCAGAGCAGGAATACCTAGATCAGGTCACACAGGAACATGTCCAGGCGGGTTTTGAATGTCTCCAGAGAAGGAGACTCCACAACCCCTCTGGGCAGCCTCTTCCAGTGTTCTGTTACCCTCACTGTGAAGAAGTTCTTCCTCACATTTATGCAGAACCTCCTATGTTCCAGCTTGCACCCGTTGCCCCTAGTCCTATCATTGGATGTCACTGAGAAGAGCCTGGCTCCATCCTCATGACACTCGCCCTTTTTACATACTTAAAAACATTAATAAGGTCACCCCTCAGTCTCCTCCAAGCTAAAGAGACCCAGCTCCCTCAGCCTTTCCTCATAAGGGAGATGTTCCACTCCCTTCATCATCTTTGTGGCTCTGCGCTGGACTCTCTCAAGTAGTTCCCTGTCCTTCTTGAACTGGGGGGCCCAGAACTGGACACAATATTCCAGATGTGGCCTCACCAGGGCAGAATAGAGGGGAAGGAGAATCTCTCCTGATCTACTAACCACACCCCTTCTAATACACTCCAGGATGCCATTGGCCTTCTTGGCCACAAGGGCACATTGCTGGCTCATGGTCATCCTGCTGTCCACCAGGACCCCCAGGTCCCTTTCCCTTACACTGCTCTCCAGCAGGTCAGCCCCCAACCTGTACTGGTACATGGGGTTGTTCTTCCCCAGATGCAAAACTCTACACTTGCCCTTGTTGAATTTCATTAAGTTTCTCCCCACCCAACTCTCCAGCCTGTCTAGGTCTCTCTGAATGGCAGCACAGCCTTCTCGTGTGTCAGCCACTCCTCCCAGTTTGGTGTCATCAGCAAACTTGCTGACAGAGTACTCTATTCCCTCATCCAAGTCGTTGATGAATATATTGAATAGCACTGGTCCCAGTACTGACCCCTGAGGGACTCCACTAGTCACAGGCCTCCAACTAGACTCTGTCCCATTGACCACAACTCTCTGGCTTCTTTCCTTCAGCCAGTTCACAATCCACCTCACTATCCGATCATCCAGACCACACTTCCTCGGTTTAGCTGTGAGGATGCTGTGGGAGACTGTCAAATGCTTTACTGAAATCAAGATAGACCACATCCACTGCTTTATGATCAAAAATCAAATCCATGACCTTTGATTCCTTTCTATGACTCCATTAAGCATATGGGTAGGCTGCCTGTCCTATGAAGTATTTTGGTTGTCTTTTTTCCCTGAGATAGCTTATCCTAGCTTTCTTTTTCATGTGGCATTGTTCTTTGGTCTTGGTAATTCTGATCAGGTTTGATTACACATTGTTTACTTTCGGATTTCGTAGGAGTTATTTATGGATGATGCTTGAGATTGAAGTTGCAAGATATGGAAGACCAAGTCCTCCTTGCTTTATTAGTCATCTCTGTTGCAGATATTTAAGTTAAAATTTCTGAGTTTGTGTCTCTGTGTAACAGAGAATGAAGTTTATGCTTGTGCCCTGTATTTGTATGTGTGTTTAGAGTTGTAATTAACAAGTTGGAGGTGTGATCTTTATTTTAGAGATTGAGTAATTTATACATATAAAAAAAACCCTGAACATTAAGGCTCAGGAGTTTAATTTACACAACAGGATTAGAAAAAATGACTGAGGCCTACTTAGGAAATATAGCTCTGAATGTATAGGTCTGGTGACAGAAAGTCTTATTGTCTGTGCTTGCAAGTAGCCAATAGATAAAACACACTCCATCTTACCTCGACAACACTCTTTGCCTGCCAGACTGTTCCATTCTTCACAGGGGATAAAATCTAATTAAAGGGAGAAAATTGAATTTGGAGAAGACTTAGTATGACATCTTCTTTTTTCTCTTAATAAATGCAGGATTAGTTGGAATTGCATGTCATGGTTATGCCGTATGTAAGTGAAAGAATTGCTCTTTATTTCTCCAAGTGATCACTTGATTTAAGAATACTCCAGTAGCAAGAAACGACCCAGGTTGTCTGCAACATAGAGTTTCAATCAGACAGTCAGTTATATACTGATTATCTAGATATATCTAAATAAAATTAAAACTAAAGGAGCAATAGTTTTAGCCTGTTTTTTTTTTTTTCCTTCCTTTTTCTGTTGTAGCTGTTAAGATACCTCTCAGAATCATATTCTATTTCCAAATTTCTGCTGAAGGAAGATTTTGACTGGCTATGTGGCAAGTAGGAGGGAAAAAATGGGAAATGGGACCGTGTACTCCGCTTGAGTGCCAGAACTCATTGCAGGGTCTGAAGTTGTTTTTTCCACAATAACATTATTTAAAGGCAGATCAGCATTATGGATTCCCATTAATAAGGGCATCACTGGAACAGAGACAGCACTGCTGCTAGGCTGTTGCAGTTGGTTGGCAGCATGATTAGCTCTAAAAGGAAAAACATAATTATTGTGGCAGCAGGGACTGGCAGGGTGCCTCTTGGGGAAGGAGGAGCCAGGACATAAAGCTGGTTACCAGATAGTGATTTCAGTAGGACTAGGTGAAGCAGAAATAGCTGGAAATGGGAGAAGCTGTATTTAGCAAGCAGGTTGAAGAGGTGATTTTGTTGTGATGTGAGCACAGAGCCAGGGTGTAGTGGAGAAGGCAGTAGTGATTCCCTGCTTGGGCAGGGCGGCTGGACTAGAAGATCTCAAGAGGTCCTTGCCATTCATCCTCAGCATCTTTGAGATTGCTGTGGAGGAGTCTGCAGGCAGGTTTGAGAGCGCATGTATGAGCTGCTTGCAACCCTGCTCTTTTCCTGCACTTGCATTCCCAAAACCGCTCTGCCCACCATTGGAGTTTGCTTTCTTGGCTTTGCTGAGCTTTTTCTCTCAGCTTCCAATCTCAGTCCAGCAGAGATGTCATTGCTGGAGGGAGCAGTGAGAAGAAAACCACTGGCTGTAGGAACATAAATGTTTGCTCTGATCTGCCACAGCACTTCATTCAAGTGTTTGTCCCCCTTCTTTTTCCCCCTCTGAAAGTGTTTAACATCCCCTGGCATTTGTGTAGATACGTAGACAAGAAGGAGCACAATGACACTTGACATGAAGAAACCCTCTAGTCCTGATTCTCATTTCAGCTGTATTAAAGTAAAGCTAGACTTCATGAGGATGCTTTCGGCTGACATCTGTTTTACTGTTATCGTTTAGCTTGTCTGAGTTGAAGAATGCAGATGTGAGAAGACAGTGTGTTAGGATACTTAAGAAGTACTGTTTTAACACTGGGATTCACCCTTTGAAGCAGAGGGAGTTAGCTAGTGTTGAGTTGCAATCATTGTGTAATGGAGGCATTCTCCCCACCAGCTTAGGCTTTAACTAGAGCCAAACTGTATGGGACTTGAGGCTATAGCCCCATGGCATGACTTTGTCATGAAACATTTTTCCTCAACAGATACCCCTGCAGAGAGGAAATCTGGGGGAAAAGGTTTGTGTTCTTTCTTTCCTATGTTCCCTAGACATAAGGGCAGAAATAGTCTTGGCTCCAAGTGTATGTGTCATTTGCATCTAAACCAGAGGCTTTGAGGCAAAATGGTTTGCTTATGAGAAGATGGCCAGGGAAGGGTCCTATAGAGGAGGTGACTACCTAGCTTGCTTTTTATTATTCTGTCCTATGGGATCTACCGTGCAGACTATACTTCTTAGTTTCATATGCTGGATCTTGTTCCGCAAATTCTCATGTGAACCTGCCTTAGTACTGTGTTTATTTTTACCAACACAGGTGTAGTTTCCTGAGTAAGCTGTAGTTGGGTAATTGGGGAAAACCCCTGATTTTCTATCATCATGAAAGTTTTGCTACAGTATGTTGCTTAAAACTGGAGAATATTGTTGAACTTGTGCTCCTAGTAAAGAACACATTAAGAAAAATGTCATAGTTATTTTTAATTACTTGTTCACATTGCTGTAGGGTAGCCTCTCCCATACTTTCATGACTGTCAAATATCATTGAAAGTGCAAAAGATCCACGTTACCAGGTTTTGTTTAGAATGCTTAATGTCTCTCAGGGGCTTCTGAAATGTGGTATTTCTATTTTGTGTTTTCCTTTGGTTTTAATTCTTAAATGATCCCTCTTTTCAGATTTCAAATTATAATCTATTTCCTGATGCATTGCTGACGCCCCGTGAGCCATGTCAGAAGTACTTCCAGGTCAGATGCCCTTTAAAAGATTCTGCTATGCAAATATGTGAAACTTGCCTCTTTTTTTCCTCCTCCTTCTTCTCAGGCCCATATTTCGCTTTCATTTTGCACTTACATATGAAAAAGAGCAAGCACTTTCTCTTTAACAGTGCATTTTTGAATAAACTCTATTAAGCTTTTAAAAAACTATTTCTATAGATGATACAATGCAAATCGATCATGCACTGTTTTCTGTTTGCAATGGCATTTTCTCCGTAAAGTTTATGACAAGGTTGAAAAACATCGATAAAAGCCATTCAAGTAATAGCTTTATTGTATTATTATGATGCGTAGAAAATTGGGGCTTTGTGTTAAACACATTATAGTGGTGAAAGTGTATTAATCTGTGTCTGTAGGTATGTTTCTAAACATTAGAAATATGCAGTTGAGATTGTAATTTGTTTTAAAAAGTAAACAAGCTACAATCATTAATGAATTGCTGTAATAGATATTCTACCTACTTAAATGCTGGTTTTAAGCACTATTTTAATAATGTGTTATTATTCCCAGTAACGATAAAATGCTAATTATTCTTAGTTTTTCACAAGAGTCCAATATTTTTTATTATTCTACTCTATTTTTACTCACTTATAGCTTATCACTGTTCACTTGCTTTAGCTGAGATGTACGTATCAAGCCAGCGATTCCTGGTCTGCTTGTCCATTTGTATTTGCTTTTCAGCAGAAGGCAGAGGAGTTGGAAAAAAGGGTGCCTTGTGCCAGTAGTGTTGTCCTTGCCAGTGGCCAGGCAGTGTGAGGAGCTGCCCGAGCAGGCAGGACAGGGTCTGCCTGTGTCAGGGTGCCTAGGTGCAGGGCCCCTAGCACAGGGTGATTGCTAGCTGGTGAGGGGTGCAGTGTGTGTTAGGTCCCCCTGTGGTGTGGGAGGCAGGGGCAGTGGGAGAGACAGAAAATACTAGATGGGGAAGTCAGCAATTGAAATTTTGGTCTTGAAATTACAGGCACAGGAAGAAGTTGCATTTCCTTGAAGTTCTTAATTAGAAAGTTGGGATGTGCTTCCTCTGGGAAAAGTGATGTGTTTCGAGCATCACTGTGTCCTGTATAAAGGAGGAGGGACAGGCTATCGCTCTTCTGCCTTATGCCAGTCTACTACGCAATTTAGGGTTTTTTCAGTGCGTTTAAACTTTTTCTTGCATTCAGACATTTTCCAGCACTTTAGTTAGTCCTGCTCTGTTTGCAACTTCTGCCCTTGATATGCAAGACCTGCCCCTTCCCATCTTTATTTCTTATTCTTTTTGCCTCTTTTGCTGCTTCCCTTTTTCCTACCTTTGTATTTGTTTCCATGAGTGGAGGGATGCCAGCTGTGCATATCCCAGAGCCTGGCTGGGAGTGCAGGGTGACAGCCAGTGAGCAGGTGCCTGTCCCTTGTGAGGACAGCCTGCTCCTCTCTGTCTGCACCTCGTGGTACTGTCTGCATGTTCATTGATCAGTTGATCATGATGATTTGATCAATGGATCAGGGTGGATCAATGATCAATGGAAAGGGTGTCAGAAGGGGAAGTGGTGTATTGTGAAAAGTTCATTTTGACATTTTTTCTGATTATGACCATCTACCAACCCAACTTACAAACACTGCTTGGGTCATAAAGACTTCTGGAGGCTTTGGCTCAGTCATTGGTGTGCCAATGTTCAGGATAAATCCATGGGGGAGCTTTATCAAGCAGATGAGTAAAAGAATACGTTTTGTTTCAGTGTTTCTGTGTGCTTATTCTTACAGTATTTTTGGTAAGTGAAATGCTAACAGGAGGACACTGGCTAAAGATAATCTGGCAGGCAGATACTTAAACTTTTATCTAGGAAGATTATTTTTTAAGAAATTTGTTCCGTGGTAAAATAGTGGCAAACATCGCATGAAGCAGCTCACTCGTAATGAAGAACAACAATAAATTCCAATCTTATTTCAGATTGTGGCAGTTTTATTTATTGGGGAAAAGAATAAATGCTTGTTTTATTTTGCTGAAGCATAAAGTAAAATATAAGCTATTGAAATCCATAGATACTGTGCAATTCCTAACGGTCAGGCAGTGGGTCAAAATTATCCTGCCCTATAAATTTACTTTTTATTTGACTTCCAGATTGTCAGACTTTTAACCAATGCAGAAAAAATACTAAGCACTCAGGCCATAAACACATTAATTTTTAAATTAAAACATGTGCTTTGGTAACATTTTGTTGAATCAGATGTGACCTTGCTTGCAATAGACTTGGTTGTTTTTAGGCAAGAGGCAGAAAGCAATGTTTATTGATGTGCTTGAGAAGTGCATTTATAAAATTTCTTTAAATTGTGTGATGGTTGTGTTTTAGAAGTCTTTTGTGGCTAAAGCTGAAATCGTCTATAGGATGTGTGTTACCTGTTACCTAAGCTGATGGCTTTTGCAGAGTGTGCGTGGGGTGAGCTGTCTGATGAAGAATTTGCAGTTGGTCTAGACTGACTGACTGGTGCTTGAGGAAATGGCAGGCATGGAAATTTGTAAAATTTAGTTTAAATTCTATTTTGAACAAGTTTTAGAAGTTGCTCTAGGTAGGTGATTTAGGGAACAAAGAATCTACTTGGTGTGCTTGATTTTTAAATGAACCGGTGTGACACCTGAAAGCGTGCAGCTTTGACGGCATATCAAAGGGAAGGGAACACTAGCAACTGTGTGTGTTTAGATAATGTTGTGAAGTGCTCCTTTTCACTCTGTGTTTATGTATATGTTCTTTTAAAACCCATATATTTAATCTCTTGTAAATCTGTACAGCAGTCAGTTCTGTCATATATCAAATATACAAGGATGCACAACTCTGCTAGAATGACCTGTCATCGGCTAGCTCAAATTATAGCTTTTCATTCCTGGATAAGCCCCAGATACATTTTTATGTGCAATATAAGCAGTTGGTGATATCTGAGAATTAGGAACAACAGAAAGGCTGTTTCATGCTGTGGCAGGTGGGAGTGATTTATTAATTGGCCTCTAATTTGGTTCCCAGATGTCAAACAGTGACTACTACAGTATGCAAATTGATGTGTTCGTGGCGCATTTGTGCAGATTATGGGAGCCATAAATAGGCAGTGCAGCAACAAATGACGGGGTTTTTAAAAACAGACTTTTGATCATTTTTTTCGTAGTCTAAAAAATCTGTTCCCTCAGCAAACTTAATACTTTTCAAGATGTGAGCTGTGCCCATGGCTAATTAAAATCAGAAATTTGTCCACAAGCATACAAAAGAATGCTTTTATTTAAATGTGGAATATCATGGAATGGTTTGGGTTGGAAGGGACCTTAAAGATCATCTAGTTCCAACCCCCCTGCCATGGGCAGGGACACCTCCCACTGGAACCAGGTTGCTCAAAGCCCCATCCAATCTGGCCTTGAACACTTCCAGGGAGGTGGCAGCCACAACTTCCCTGGGCAACCTGTTCCAGTGTCTCACCACAGTCGCAGTAAAGAATTTCTTTCTAATATCTAATCTAAATCTACCCTCTTTCAGTTTAAAGCCATTACCCCTTGTCCTATCACTACGTGCCCTTGTAAAAAGTCCCTCTCCAGCTTTCTTGTAGGCCCCCTTTAAATACTGGAAGGCCTGTGTAAGGTCTTCCCAGAGCCTCTCTTCTTCAGGCTGAACCCCAGCGCTCTCAGACTGTCTCCATAGCAGAGGTACTCCAGCTCCCTGATCATCTTCGTGGTGTTCCTCTGGATTCACTCCAACAAGTCCATGCCCTCTTTATGTTGGGGGCCCCAGAGCTGAACACAGTACTCCAGGTGGGGTCTCACAAGAGCAGAGCAGAGGGGGAGCATTACCTCCCTTCTTCTGATGCAGCCCAGAATATGGTTGGCATATGTACTCTATGCTGGGATGTGTGAGCTGTAGAAACAGTGAGCCATCTTTGTCTCTGAGGCAGCCCTTTTTTAAAAGTTGATTGAATTAATGCAGGATGTTTTGTGAAGGGATTTCCCCCCCCCCCCCCCCCCCCCGCCCTCCCCCTTAGAAACCAGATGCAGTGAAATACTCTACTTTTTGTAATCCCTGCCTTCTGACTCTCTACTTCCCTCACAACTGAGTGGCCAGTCAGGTTTAAAATTAACAGTACTTGAGTTCTACCCTAGATGAATAGGGAGTAATATCTGCCTGCAGTCTGCTTAGAAGCTTCTCAAATTTTCTGCTTCCTAGTGACAAGCACTCAAGGAGTTCTTCCCCTCCTCCTTGTCAGAGGTAGAGGTGCAATACTAAAACGGAGCGATAGTAAGGACACCTTCTGGTCTCCCAGGTATTTGCAAAGGGCACTTCTGTCCCCAAGTGTGCTGGCAACAGCACTAGACATGAAAAGAATGCCTTAAAACTGCATTGTATATCGTCAAGCTTTCTGCTTTTTCTCAGCCTCATGGTCCTGATGATCCATCTATATTTTTCTGCCTCTGTTTTTCCTTATTTAATAAGCTAAGCTTTTGTCTATTCTCTTACCCACTTAGGTTGTGGTAATTTTCCTATTGTAAAACAATTATGTAAAGTGTCACATCCCTTTACCAGAAGCCCTAGTAAAATAGTGTATGTAATGAGTGTGTTTCATGACTGTTTCTTTTGCTTTTCCAGTCGATTCTGGCGTAGACGCATTGGCCGTGTTTATGGCAAGCAGCAGCACGACAGACGTTGTGAACCGCAACAACCCCGCCACCCCACCGAACACCCTTAACCTGCGCTCTTCGCATAACGAACTTCTAAATGCGGAAATTAGGCACACGGAGACCAAGAACAGCACTCCTCCAAAATGCAGGAAAAAATATGCGCTGACTAGCATCCAGACAGCCATGGGTCTTTCTGATCCAGCAGCTCAGCCCCTTCTGGGGAACAGCTCTGCCAATATAAAGCTGGTGAAGAATGGAGAAAACCAGCTCAGGAAAGCTGCTGAGCAGGGACAGCAGGATCCCAACAAAAACATCAGTACCACTGCGGGCACAACCGTAACTTCTGAGAAGTTTGAAGGCAGAGAGCCGATCCCACAGGATTCCTCTGGCTGTGAAATACTACCCTCGCAGCCAAGGAGAACCAAGAGCTTCCTGAATTACTATGCCGATCTAGAGACATCTGCTAGAGAGCTAGAGCAGAGTTTTGTTGCGATGGAAGATAAATCTGCACAAAGCAACAGCCAGGCTTCTACTGTTATTGTCAATGGGGAAGTCCTGCCCCGGAAACAGAACAAGCTGTCAAGCCCAGAGGATGGCCAAGTTGCCACAGTGTCATCAAGCCCCGAGACTAAGAAGGACCACCCAAAAACTGGGGCCAAAACAGATTGCGCCCTCCATAGGATTCAAAACCTGGCCCCAAGCGATGAAGACTCCAGCTGGACTACACTGTCCCAGGACAGCGCCTCGCCGAGCTCGCCCGACGAAACAGGTATGCAAGTAAAGGCTGATCGTGGCCTGTGTTTTAGAAACACGTTGCTTAACTCCTCCCAGTTGGCTGCTGGAAGGAGAGCGCGATTTAGTGGTGCTTTCAGTGGGGAAGTGGATTGCATCGGAACGCAAGCATTGGGCTTGCACACAGCTCCTTGTCCACTTGGGAACGCTGGGCAGCCTCTCACTCCATTCTGGCGGCTTCATTGCTGCTTCAGTAAAGGCACCAGCAAACACCAGCAAGGTGCTAAAAATATGCTGACTGCACCTTTTGCTAGTTTATCAATAATTGTTCTTCACTAATCAATGAGTACATGTTGTGAGAAATACGTGATTGTCTGGAGATGCTCAACTACTGATAGCTGCCTGCACACAACAAAGAAACTTTTCTGAGCAATGGTTTTTATAATCAGCAAGGATTTTTACTTTTCTAATTTAAATCTTTGTGAGTGTCCCCCCCCCCCCGCCTCCACCTCAAGTCATTTCATGATGTTGTTTCATTTTTTAAAAAGTCTTCCCAAACCTTGGGTCATTTAATTTCTGTGTGTTGTTTTCTGTGCACATCAGTTCCATACAGTAACTCAGAAGCTGAAACCATGGCATTTCATAATTTGGGAGCCTGGGCTCATTAATTATTTGAACAGTAATGATGACTTCTGCACTGGCTCTGTTGTGATTTACAACACATCTGTATTATTTTTAACTCTCTAGAGATATCATTTACTCTAGTTAATGGATTTTGTCATTTTTTTTATATCCGAGCCAGTATATTAAGGTACAACTTTGACAAAATGAGTGGAGACAATCTAATTCTTAAGGGTGACATGGGGCTAAAGAAGTTCATCATATATTGTTTGTATTTTAAGTGATTTCATTATTACAGCACAGAGATTATATATTATTTGTAGGCCACCATGGTCCAAATCCAGAGCTGCATTACATGTCAGTCATGTGTGAGTGATTTTTACTTCAATGTGTAGGGATTTTTAAAATCGCGACCAGAAATCCTCACTATGTGACATATAATGGATCATCTGATCATCTTTTTGATATGTAGCACATTGCTGTTTGAGGCAATATTATTTCTCGGGGTACTTGATACAATATATGTGACATCACTGAAAACATTTTCTGAAGAAACTATCAATAGGAGATATTTAGATAACTTAATGCTGAACTTGTTAGTTCCTTCTTCCTTTGTAACTGCCCTAGGTTCAGTAATGAGAAACTGTGAGTAGAAAATTTATGTTCACTGGAAAGTAAATTAAAGTAATTCCAGGTAGCCTAAGTAAGGGTGGCCTAAGATGCTAAGAGCTGGCATAAATTTTGTTTCTTTCTGAATACTGTGTTTAAATTTTAATTCCCGCATGTGTATTGCTGCTGTATGGTGTATGAGCTCTTTCAGCACTCAGGAAGGGGGATTTTCTGAGCTGTTTTGAAGTGTTGGCAAGTTTACTTATTTAAGTAACCACGTGTTAGCTGAACCGTGGTTTGTTTGCACTATAGAAATAAAGGGGACTTTTCCCCTGCTGAGTATGGGGAGTTTCCTTGTTTAAAAAAAAATAAAAATAAAAAAAAATAAATCAATTAATAAAGCCTTTAGAGCTTGCCACTCTCCTAAAGCGGCATAAAGGGCTTTTTAAAATTCTCTGCTACCTTTACCATACTAGCAACCAATGTATTATAAACAGACAGTTATAAAAAAGCAGATGTCTAGATACCTGAGTTCATTTGCTAAAAGAAAACAGTTGGCAATAAACAGAAAGCCCTAGGAAAACCTCAGAATTGCCTTTCAAGATCAGAATGGTAGAGGTGTTTCTTTCCCATCCCTGTAGTCACTGTCAGAGGGCATAGAGCAGGACGTAGGACCTGTCATACTGGATTGGATCACTGGTTTTAAAACACCTGTATATATAAGTATTCATGGACTCTAAAAACATCCAACTATTACAACTTGAAACTTACAGACATCCATCTCTTAGGATTATTGGCTATCTTGAATTTACCTCCTCTCCGATAAAAGTGTTTCATAAGTGTTTCCAGTTCCTTTCCAAAATGGGCTGTCAATTGATATGACAGAAGAGAGCTAAGAAATCAAATGTTGAGTTGCCGGGGATGCAGGGATGGCTTTTGGACATGATAAAACAGGCCAGTTTCCCAGGCTCCCTTGCAGCTCCTTCTGGGAGGCTGAAAAGTGGGGTGCAAACACTGCTGATGTATTAAAAAGCAGAAATCACAACTGGTGCAAATATCTCCAGACTTACTCATTTGGGGGCAAATTTTCTAGTTGTTCTCAGGGGCTCCAGCCTTTTAGACTTGAGTAATAAGCCATTTCTAGGCAAGTTCACGTATCTCCAAGGGTGTTTGAAGGGTAATAAAATTAGAGGTGAAATAAAAGTTGAGTGAATGAACTGAACTTTCTTTCTTGAGGCAGGGTCAAGAACAGTTCAGTGTTCTGTGTTGCAGTCACCTGTGCCTTTTCCCTTTCCTTCCCAAGAGTTGCTTGAGTTAGTGTGGTGCTGATCAGCAGGCATTCGCCTCTCGCCATGCCAGGTCAAGCTGTGGGAGTTACCTCATTTGCCAAATAACTTGGGTGCTACAGCAGTGGGTGGCATTGGAAGTGCTGAAGGAAATCAAGTAACACTTGCTGCTTCCCAAAACCCCTTGCACCCTTCTGCCATGATGGGAACAGAGAAGCAGAAACACAAGCAGAAAATACATCCAATACATTTATGTCAGTGGTGGTTGTCTGAAAACCGAAGAGATTCCCAGAGGGCCACGTCTAGCCCCTCTGATGTCACAGAGTACATGTGAGAGCCCACATTTAGGAGTAGACAAGAAGAAGAAACCTCAGAAAGCGAGAATTGGTGGTATCTCAGCTCTCTTGTGATTATCTGACATGGTTTTAAACATTAGTAGATGTGTTGCCCCAACCTGCTCAGGCCATCTGCTCCAAAGGCACGTGGTGCTTTCCCCTTTCCAGTCTTTTTAGTATAATCTTTCATTCCTCGTTGTCCCTCGGTGCCAGCATGGGTGAAGAGGCCTCCCAACTGGGGAGTTGTGCAGTGAGCCCCGGTGGTGCACATCCTGGAAGTCCCGAGATTTTGGGCATGGCCAGGGCTCCTTACTGCTGCTGCATCAGGATGGGAGGAGAGCATCGTGTGGGGTCTTCATGGCTCAGCACTCTCCAACCCCTGCATTTATGGTCCAGTACTAAATGTTGGGGACCAAAGGGAGAAAGGCATCTGGGAGAAGAATCTGCAAAAGCTTAAGTCATATGGCTTCTGGGAAGGGAAAAAAGATAAAATTTTGAGAACAGTTAATCCGTAAAAGACTGTAATCTGGTAGATACCTGGAGAATTACTAATATTCAATACAGAGATTATATTTACCACTTTTTCTATCATATTCCTATGTATATTATATCATTTTACTGAGAGGATACTGTTGAAAATGACAATATACTACTTTCAGGGTTTCTGAGTTGTTTTGTCATCATCTTCCCTCTTTTAACACAATTTGTTATTCAGATCCTGGAAAATGTGATGTTGTTCTGTGTTGGGTTTGTTTTGTTGGTTGTCATGTGGTTTGGTTGGGGTTTTTTTGAGATATGTCATTCAAAGGCCCTGAAAAATTTACTCCTAAGCTTAACTGTTGGCACTGGGGATGCATCACTGTTTAGACAAAATCCTCCTGAACTCTCCTTAGGGCAGTGTACTTTTATATGTGGTCTAATGAAAAGGTGTTTTCAAGAGACTTGACTCTTTTTTCTGAATGAGGAGGCAAAAATAAGACAACCCAACTGAAACATGCTAAACAACTGGCAGGATGTTAAACAAATGTTAATGTTGTTGGTTAGTAATGTTGTTAAACAGATGTAACGGAGCCTGTTAATAATGGCCTCATGACTGACTGCACCCGTCCCGCTGACTCCGCTGTCGTTCAGAGAGCGTGCTGTGAGTTATCGAAGACCAGCTCCAGATGTCTTGGAAACTGCAAATGGCACAGAGCTGGTTTTAAATCATGGCAAATACTTCTTCCCCCTCTCTCCAGAAAATTTCCTTAGCCTAGTTTTCAAAGGAAACACATCTTGTGTTATTACACCCTCTACCTATTCTTTGTCTCTCTGTAATTCACTAGTTTCACCTACATTTTATGAATCTTTGTGGTGCAAATGGCAGGAGTCAAGTGGACTGTACAGAGACCAAACCCAGGGGAGGATGAGGGTGATGGTAGTGCCATTTTCTGTTCGTGGCTTTTTTGTTGTTGTTGTTGATGCATCTCACCAGAAGAGAAGGCAGGCACATTTCTTAAACTTCCTATCACCTGAAAAACAGTTTCAGTGGAAAGTTATCCCTCCTTAGTAAAGTGCACTTTCTATGTAATAATCTCTACTGAATTATGAATGAGAATTCTCTGGGGAAAAAGAAAGGAATTCTCTTTGCCTTAAAGCCAAGAAAAATACTCGAATTTGCTTTTCCTTCCTGTTCTATCTTAATTTGAACAAAACTCCTTCCTTCCAGAGCAGGGAATAGCCCCATAGTTAGGAAGGTCCCTGAAGTGTGGGACTCCCAGTGCTAGAGAGATGCAGTTTTTCTTGCTCTGAGACAGCTGCCTTCTTTGCTCTCTTCAGAGCTTCAGGAGACCGACCACACAGGCGCAGCAGCCTCCTCCAGCTCCCCAGCTTCTCAGCCTTTGGCTCACACAATGGCTTGTTTCTCCCTGGTTCAAAGAGTCATTCAAAGGGGTATCAGAAGTGCAAGCATCCTCTTTCTCAGGGAGTGACACTGCTGTATGCAACTGCCATATACCAAATGCCTGTCTGCTGCTGATCTGCGAGCAAATATGGGAGGGCATTTTTATAGCTGGTTATGAATAAATGAGTTAAACCCAGTGCAGAAATGACAGCGATGAGACTGGCCCTGGGGGATCAGGAGTGTCACTCTTGTAAATAGATCCTGGTATTCTGAAATAACAGCATTTGTGTCTGGGTAGAATAGCCCTCTAATAAAAAAAAAAATTACAGCAAATCAGAAAGATATTACCAATGGTCAGTTCTGCCTCTGATTTTAACCAGCATATTTGACAAAATTAAAATGGATGTCCTCTTAAAAGCACTTTTTTTCCTTTGCAGTACCTATCTGATATAGACAGCTCCTGTGTTATTTACTACAGAACATGTTTTCTGTTTTCCTGAGTGTGGAAAAAGATTTATGGTAGTAGAAATACATTCAGCTACACTGTGGATAAACAGAAGTCCTATAATGCTAGAGAAATAACATATTATCACCTATACAGTTGTAGGGTTCTAGGTAAACAATCAGTTTTCAGATTTTCAGGAATAAGAAGCTCTATTTGACACCCACTATGCACCCTAACGGCCTGTCAACTTTTAATCTTGAGCTGGGTTTTTTTTTTAATCCTGCATGTTACTGATAACCACGTACTAAGAACAGTGCATGTTTTATAGTTTCAGACTTGACTTGACCATTTACTGACTTATGAAATAGGAAAGGTGACATACTGCTGTATATCCCTAGTGTTTGTGTAGGTAACATGCTGTATGTGAAGTAACTAACTGCATGTTTGTCTTCCTTTCAGCTGCCCCTATAAGAGGATTTTAGGGAGGGAAAATTAAGTCAGTTTAAAAGAAATAAAACCTGAAAGGCCACACGGTTACACAGTGTTCACAGTAATGATCAGCATTCAGGGTCCACTGTTAGAAGGCCATAAAATACATTGAACTTGATAGTAAATTGAACTTGAAAGATGACTCTTGTGAGTACATGCTGCTGCTGTCAGTTGCCCAGGAAGGCCACTTGCTGCATTTGGGCAGTCAGGTTGATTTTACCCTGTGATTCTCAGTGGAGCTACCTAAATTCATATCTTGAATGCTCGGATAAATGCTCTGACTAAAGGCAAAGTTTCTGCAGTAAAGTGTGGTGATCAGCACCCTTTTGAATTGAGATAGTTCATGAAAATAGGTATGTAAAAGTGAATTAACATGCTTAAATTTAGTAATGGGAGGATAGATGTTTTATGCAACAGTGATTAGCATCCTCTCACAAGCTGTGTTTGCAGTTACCAGAATTTGGGACTATAGAAGAGGCTTTCAGGAAATGTTGTATGGTCACAGTTGCAGTTTCATACTTACTGTTTGCCAAAAAGACAAAGAATGATTATTTCATTAGAGCCATTCATTTTCTTCCCTAGACAGGGCTTGATTCAGCTGCCTGCCTGGTGTCTCATGAGGTGCCTGGTGATGTCCATGACAGGCAGCAGACAGGAGGCAAGAACTAGGACTTGCGGTCTGGAGGAGCAACTTCAGGCTATGTGGAACGCACATCAAGTAGCACTCACAAATTAATTAACCAGCTGGATAGAGCTGCAACATCTACCCTGCAGTGCAGAAATGAAATTTGTTCCTTTTCTGGGCCTGGCTGTGTTTTTAAAAAATCACTTATTGGTTAATCTCTTCTCTGTTGTGCCTAAAGGGGCTGGGATGGTTTGTCAGATTCTTTCCAAACACAGCTCCTTCCCAGTGTAACATCTCTTCCTGGGTGCTATGGAGCTGGGGGAGATTGAGTTCAAAGACAGTTCCCTTCTAGTGACTGTGCTTTGACTACCAAAACACTGCTGTGCTTAGCTCAATGCTTTGGCTAAAACAGTGTCAGATGTGGCCCCGTCCTAAACTGACATAGGTTCATTAATTTTGATGTTATTGCAGCTGAATTTCTGGCCACTTGATGGGAGTTTAACAAGGTGGCTTATTTTGCCCTTGATATTTCATTTTTTGTTTGATGCTTGTCTCTTCAGGGACACAGAGCACTGGCACAGGCTGCCCAGAGAGGTTGTAGAGTCTCCGTCTCTGGAGACATTCAAAACCTGTCTGGACGTGTTCCTATGTGGCCCCTTCCAATCCCTACCATTCTGTGATTCTGTGACTCTTTCCTTGCTAGTGTAGTAAAGGACATAATTCCTTATCCAGACAAAATCAGAGTGATGCTTTGTATAAGTACATTGCTGTGATTTTGAGTGTTTTAAAAATGAGTATTTTCTACTCAGTGAAATGTGTAGTTGTGAGGTAAACAAATGCCTGCAGACCTGGCTGCTGGAACATGTGGAATACTGGCAGGTAAAAGTAAAAGGTGACAATGGGGAATAGAGGTTGTGGTGAGACAATGCAGGAAAGTGAATGCCACTGGCTGGGTGGAAGCTACAGAGTAGTTCACAAGATTTTCAGAGCATTGCAAGTTTCCCCTACCACCACAGTGCAGTTTACATTGATGTATAACGTTAAGAGATATTATGATGTGCTTTTTATACAGGGCTTGTTGTATGTTGTAGCCAAATGAAACTCTTCTGAGCATCTGTAAGGATAACTTGAGTTTCAGAAGTGGTGAATAGCTTAATTGTATCTGGTACTTTGACAAACTGTTTTTGGAAGCTTTTCAAGCTTCTGTTTTGGGGATGGACAGGTGTAATTCTGGATCCTGCATGCCGTCTCTGAGGTTGAATGCATCTTGCTGTAAAGGCTTTCTGTACCTAGGATTGTATGTCTTCACAGTCTCTCCTGAGACCATAGAAAGAATTCAGGTCCCGTCAGACAGGACCAAGCAAAGAGGAAAGGAAATCAAACCACAGAAGAGAAACCAGAGAAGCTAATGGGGAAAAGTCAGGATTCTAGTAGCTCTTTCAGAGTGATGGGAGGGCAGGAGGTTGCACAGAATAAAAGCCACCATCAACTAATATCAGACTAACTGCCCCTTCTTAAAAAAACAAAAGCTCCCAGTTCATAAAGCTGTGCAACTAATAAATTATGACCAAAATTGATCCAGTAAACCTCTGCCTCAGCAGTTCTTAATGCTGCATAGAACTCGGGCCAAACTTCAGTCCACCTGACTGATGCTTTGAAATGGGTGTAGAAATTTCTGGGGAAGGATAAAGCAGTGTTACCTTTGGGAGGACTCTTAACCTGTGAGTCCCTGTTCATTAAGGCAAGCTGAGGACATGGGTGTATTCTGCTAGGTGGGTTATATGTGCTCTGGAGCTCTTTGCAGCCTGGTTGGGTGCTTGTTTGTCCGTTTCTGTGCTCCTGTATCTCAGCTGCAGGAGGTGTGGTAGAGGAACAGTATTGCTGCTCAGCAGAATGAGTCTCTAGTCTTTACAGAGTCCCCTGAGCTTTTGGAGGATCTCACAGTCGCTGGGGTAGCAGTGATACACCTAGGAGTACAATGTGGGGATGGCTGAAATGGTTTTGGGATTTTACTGCTCAGAAGTGGTTCCTGCCTCTTTGCAGCTAAATTCCCTGCAGAGTGGAAACCCAGCCTGGGCTGCTGCGGTTGTTCCTCTGAGCATCTGCAGTGGTGCCAGCATTGGGTCCTAGCAGCACTAGTGAGCTTGTCTCACTGCTGCTCTCAGCAGAGGAGAAAGCCGATGGAGGAACAGGAAGAGTTGTGGGATGGGGAGGAAGGTGAGAAGGGTTAGAAGATGGGAGCATGACCTGGAGGCTTGTTGAGAGGAGGGACCCACTGGAGGAGGAAGCAAAAGGAGAGTAACTGCAGCTGTGGAGATAAATTACAACTTGACACAAACTGAGCGTGAGCTGGAATAAGCAGAAGCTGGAAGCAAGCAGGGGTGTTGTAGTCAATGGGTTAGGCAAGCAGGAGTAGCACAAAGACAGCAACAAATAGGATGGACTAAGATTTGAGAGTAAAGCAGCAGAAGTGAGTATTGGGGAATTTGTGTGTGTGTGAGGCTGGGACATTATTTCACAGAAGGTCTGCAAACTTAAAGAAGATAAAACCGGGGGCGGTCTGGGTGAAAGTTATATAATACTGAAGCACTTCTAAGAGAAAGTCAAATCCTGGCTCAGGACTGGATTCAGGCCCTGGAGGAAGGAGATGTCTGTGCAGTAAGGAGGACAGACCTAAATTCCCCTCGAGTTTCTGCCCTGGTATTTTTGCACCTGTAGATATTTCTTTTAATCTACCCAAGTTAGTGGCTCCTTTAGACCCCAGTCTCCCAGTGCACTGGTTCCTCATGTGCTTGACTCTCACACAAGTCAGCTTTAACTGATTGAAATTTAATTTAGCCTTAATTAATGACATGGGATTGGCTGAATTGGGGTCGTGGGACCCTTGAGTCACAATTATACTATTGCATGCTCTGGTATTAAACACACAGAAACCTATAGCGTGTACCACAAAGAAATAGACTACATGGTGTTGCAGGTGGCCTTGGGTTCATTGCTGCTGCATCACAGAATCACAGAATGTTAGGGACTGGAAAGGACCTCAAAAGATCATCTAGTCCAATCCCCCTGCCAGAGCAGGAATACCTAGGTCAGGTCACACAGGAACGCATCCAGGCAGGCTTTGAATGTCTCCAGAGAAGGAGACTCCACAACTTCTCTGGGCAGCCTGTTCCAGTGTTCTGTTACCCTCACTGTGAAGAAGTTCTTCCTCGCATTTATGAGGAACCTCCTGTGTTCCAGCTTGCACCCATTGCCCCTTGTCCTATCATTGGATGTCACTGAGAAGAGCCTGGCTCCATCCTCATGACACTCACCTTTTACATATTTATAGACATTAATAAGGTCACCCCTCAGTCTTCTCCAAGCTAAAGAGACCCAGCTCCTTCAGCCTTTCCTCATAAGGGAGATGTTCCACTCCCTTCATCATCTTTGTGGCTCTGCGCTGGACTTTCTCAAGTAGTTCCCTGTCCTTCTTGAACTGGGGGGCCCAGAACTGGACACAATATTCCAGATGTGGCCTCACCAGGGCAGAGTAGAGGGGGAGGAGAACCTCTCCTGATCTACTAACCACACCCCTTCTAATACACCCCAGGATGCCATTGGCCTTCTTGGCCACAAGGGCACATTGCTGGCTCATGGTCATCCTGCTGTCCACCAGGACCCCCAGGTCAAGAGGAGGTGGGTAGATTCCAGGCAGTACCAAGCCATCTCCACAGGCCAGGAGAGGTCTTGTGTGATGGGACCTAGCATGCTGCAGAGACCTTGCTCTGATCTCAGTCCTTGCTTGAGAGTGGGTATGTGGTCCCTGCCCTAAGGGACATGAAGCCTTTTTTAAGCAATCCCATAAAAGCACAGACATTTGCCATTGAGACTCAGTTGCTTCATTGTGAGATGTATGGAGCCCCTGGGTACTCACCATTAGGTCATAAATGTCCAATATCAGGATGCCACAGAACTCAAGATAATGGCATTAAGTGGGTTTCTTGTAGTGTCTGAGATCTGGATTTCAAAAGCCTAGCAGTGTGTGTCCTTTGGTTTGCACAGTAGGTTTATCCATGATACTTCAGTGACAAGAAATCCTTGGGGGGAAAGGGGGAAGATAACCCCAAATCTGAAGCATATATTTTTGCACCCTGCTCATAATGTCTCTAAGGCATTTTTGTCTGGTTTTATATGGTGCTCTGTTATAGGGATTGATTTTAACTGGTATTTGTTACCTTGGTGGTTATATGTGTACATCATTTCATACACTGGACTAATTTATTACTTAATATGATTTACAAGCAAAAGCCTTGAAGTAGTCAGTCTCAGAACTATTGATGCAACTGTCTCTTAATGAAACTATTTTTTCCTAAACAGTGACATAGTTTAATAACAGCTGAATTCGGTTTTCCTGCTATTTTGTTTTTAATTGCTTTTGAATTGAGATTCTGCAGGGTTAAATTGAAATATGAAACACTTATACAGTTATTAAGTCAGAGACAGTCACAGCGCACTGAGTTACAGTAGCACTGTCATAGAGCTCAAGTAAGAGCTGTAACTCTGTAGAGCATGTTTCTTGTTTGTGCGTGCCTGGTAAAATGCTCCAAATCTAAGGTCATGGATTCTTTTACTTTTTAGAAGTGGATTTTTGGCTCTTTCCTGAACCTGAGAAGTTTTCAGTAAGGAACAAAGGAGTCCCTCCCTCCTCCCCTTCTCAAAATGAAAGCCAAAATGCATACCTCAGGTTTGCCAAATTAATTTTAAAATTAGAATACATTCCCACTCAGACTTTAATTTAATTTTACTTCTATTCCTCAAGAAAGAGACAGCCAGGTTACCCTGGTCATTTTGGCTGACATGATTCTTGGCTTGCTTAAATTATTGATTATAGCAAGGGGAGGGACTTTGTGATGACAACAGTGCTCTTTCTAATAGAAGCCTTTCACTAAATCAATTTCTACCATTGCTGCAGTGCACCTTCGGGGAGTTGGAGGTTGGCAGCCTTAAGAGGAATTTTGTCTTTAAAGAGTGGATCTTTGCCATACATTTTTTCTAAGCCTTCTCTTTTCGTGTTTATACAGGCAGCTAAGGAGAAAAAAACCAACATGAATGTATTTCCAGAGGTTGATTTGCACAGTGAGGGGCTGTTCTGGTCCAAAGTTGAGGCTGATTAAATCTTTATGTGATTGATATGTAAAGGCTTGTGGGCTAAAAGTACTGTTTCAGGAGCTTGTCTCCTGAGCAGAGTCAGTCAGAAAATACATCAGTGTTTTGCAAGCCGGAATCAATTCAGTAGAGAATGCACTGTATGCACATGCTGCTGTAATTCCTGTATAGCCATCCCTCTAATTTTTTCCTGGCATATTAGAAAATAGTCATTTAGGTGGTCAGCCTGTGGTGTTTCCTCTGTTACACCTACTGGCAGTTGAATGGGGATGGCTTTTCTTTTCTCCCTCCCAAAGCACCATTCCTCATTAGACCAATTAAGTAAGTGTCTGTTTGAACATAGCAGTGTATTTTCCTATATTTGAGTTGGAGATGCTACACAGAAGGAGAAAATGAAGCTGTTGGGACACGTATATAGCAAATTGAAAGGATGCTGGTAGCAGATCAGTACGCGTTAAACTATATGGGAGCATCTCGTAACTGTAAGTAATACTTCTTTTCTATTTTACTTTTTCGTAGCTCTGGTTGACAATGTCACTTCTCTCTGGATATTGGATGCAATTATTTTATCTGTTAATAAAAATTTTGCTCAGTGGAAGATCAGCTGGTATCTGACAGCTTACGTTGCAGAGTGCATGGCAAGCAGTTAATACTGTAAAGGCATCTTTCTGAATTGACAAGGGATGTTTAAGACGCAGGATCCATAGAGCTCAGAGCTTTTTACATAGGTTTAAACTACATTACGAACTGGACTTACAGTTTCTCCTTTACACATCACAAATCCCTCCCCTGAGACTGCTTTACTTTTCTCGCAGTCAAAGGAGAGGAAAAAAGTCTGTCTAAATAACAGAAGAGCAGTACCCCTAGTCATTCCTTAAAGTTCAATGTAAAGCAACTTCTGATATACTGAGTAAGGTTTTGGGAGTTAGAAATGAGACATGGTTTATAGCCAGTATTTGATTGGGATCTGTCTAAGAATGTTGACGAATATCATGCATATTTTTTTTGTTTGTTTTGCCAAACCTAAATCCATCAATTTGGCCAGGTCAGAAAAATGATCTTTTGTCAGAAAGCTGGTCCACACAAAACCTTTACACAACTGTCAGCAGGAGTCTGTCAGCAGATTAAGGAACTTTATAGTCTCCTGACTACACTGTGCTGAAACATAACCAATGCTTTTTAAACAAAGAAATCTGAAAAGTAGGAAGAAGACATCAGAAGAACAGAGATTTGGGGGGTTAAGATTCCGCTGGCATAGAATAGGAAGTTTATTTGACTTTTCATATAGGACTGTTTTTTTCCACTAAAATGGGTATGTTGGGCTTTGTAAAACTATATTGCCTATGCGTATTCAGGATACGTATAAGAAATAAGGCCATTATGCAACTATCAAAATGAATGTGTGATCATTAACAGAAGATTGTTTTTCTATATTTCTCTTGACTTCATGTTATAGTTGAATTCTCATTTTCATAGCTATACCCTAGATTTCTGTACTTTTAATATACTAAGTGTACTTCTTCATGAGATGCGCTACTCTTCCCTAAAATTGTCTAATCCTACAATTACTTCGCAGGGAAAATGCAGTTTCTTTAAAGGAAACTGCTTTGGGAGTAGGGTGACATGGAAGTTGCCTTATTCCCTGTTCCTCCCAGTGACTTCTGTCCAGATCCACTTTGTTTTTAGTTTCAAGGAGCTGGTTGAGAGAAAACAGTGGTGCATGTCCCGACTGCTTAACACATCCCAGAGGAAACCTGACTTTTTTGGGGTGATCAGGTGTCTCTAACTTGAGAGAGGCTTTTGTTAATCTGTGACAAGATTCAGCTGTCCCAACCAAAAATCAACTGAACAGTGACTCAGGAAGAGTTGTGTTTTTTTGTGAGTGATGTCTTTCTGCCAGAAGTAGGTAGAGATGCTATCTATGTGTTTAACCAATGTTTCAGATTCCCTACTTCCACGTTTTGCTAACATCAGTGCAATAACTATTTGACAGTATTAAAAAAAAAAAACAAAACCAAACAACCCAGATGGACAAAATTTACTGATGTAAAAGTTCTGCTCCCTGCCAACCATGCTTGAAATAGTCTAGTAGTAATTACTGGTTGTATTTTTTTAACCTTTCTTTTTATCTGTTCAAGTACACAACAGAAGCTTTACTGTAGGTGCAGGAATATACCTAGAAGTTGCACAGTAGCTCTCCTTTTGTTTTCCTCTGCTAAACAACCCTATCTGTAGACAGGGCAAGTGACCAGACTGAGAACTGGAAGCAGAAAGGCTCTTCAGAAGAGACGGGAACGGATTTTCAGATGTTGCTCTTTTGTTATTAACACATTTATTTTACATCCTCTCTTTAATTACACAAGAATGCTTACAGATATCACGCATTTATAAAGGCTATAGTACTGACGAGTAAGAGTAAATGCTTTAATTTACACCAAGAAACCAATTAAAAACTAAATGAAAACAAAGTTATAAATTGTTCTTGAAACAAATACACCTTATACCCAAACAAGAGTCTAAAAAGAATGTGTCTTCAAAAACAAGAATCAGTTTTAGCTCATTGTTTATCTTTAAGGATTACATTTTCATTCTAATTCTTTTTTTTCAGCTTTTTTTGGAGGGGGACACATGGGAGATTCTGTGGGTTGTAGAGAGAGGTTGGTGTGGTTTTGTTGTTGTGTTTTGGGTTTTTTTTAATGGACAAGCTACATTTTCCTCATGATTCCAGGAGCTGGGGATTTAAAAAGCACCAGGTATCACAAGATGCAATACAAAATTGTAAAAATTTCTGTAAAAAAAGGCTGAAAACAAGCATAAGTTCACAAGAGTAGTGTTTCATTTCTCTGGTGTTTTAAAAGTAAACTTTTTGAAAGGAATGAGCCTTGCAACTCGAATTCTGCAACAGTGAACAAATCTACTACCTCCTTTGGTAATATACTAAAGGACTTTTGGTGGGACGTGCTTTGTTATTTTATGACTTGCTGTGGGTATGATGGTGATCAAAGTTCAGAAGAGAGAAAACCCTTCGCTTTCTTCTTCTGGTAACCGTACTGCAAAAGGGTCAGTATAAAGGCCACCAGATCAGGTTATTTTGACTTAGTTTTTTCACTTCTGTTTTATCACTTTACAGATGCTATGTCAGGATTGTATGTTGTGCTGGCCACATTCTTCTCTCTGGGCTAATTCTATTCTCAGAAGGTGACAGGATTCACTGAGAATTTATCAGTGCAGAAACAGTGAATTTCTAACTAGCATCTCACATCCAGTATGTTGCTGTCATCTCTCCTTTCTGTTTCTGAATTTGTCTGGAATGCAAATATTATATGGGAAGCAAGACTGTAAATATTTACTGACATAAGAGCTCTTTTGAACGGTAATAATTGTCATATGTAAAAGTACATAGTTTAAGCGGTGTTAATTACCTCCCAAGAGCAGTCTGCTCTGCAGTGATCACTAGATGGGATCTGCTCTTAGTTTCTGCTCTTCATGGTAGTTTGAATATGTTCTCCTTTTCTTAATCATAAAGGTATTTAAGTCCGGCAGATGTACTTGCCTATAAAGAAATTTTTATCTATTAGATGACTCTATACAATTTAGTATAAAAGTAGTAACATCTTCCTTTTAGCTATATGTTAATATAAAATTGAAAGTGACAAATGTGTAAGGATAATAATATTCAGTCCCATAACTCCTGCATTGCTGTTGTCATATGAGGTTATTGTGTACCTTAGGGTAGGAAACTGTGTACCTTTGTACTTACGAGAACAATTTTATTGTGGATTTCCCTTCTGGGAATATATATACCCCTTAGAGGATGTTTGGATATATCGCTGTGAGGGTTCTCATATCAATGTGACTTTTTAATCTGACCCAGTATAATTCTTGTGATTATTTTTATCACAGTTTGTCAGTAATGTTAATTCCACTATTTCCAATGCAAAATAATATACTGACTGGAAGCTAGGGCTCACTTTTACAAGAGTTACAGATGTTGCAGTTCCATTTTGCACATCACCAGATAGTACATCATCTTGTAAGAATGGCTATATCCAGCAGACCATAGGCTTATGCAGTTTTTTATGGGTCTCCTCTGACAGCGGTCAGTAGCAGGGAGCAGTAAAAAGAAAAAACAGGGCTAGCATGAAGTAGTCCTCCACCTATTATATCTTCTTCACTTTCAGCAATTTGTGATTTTAGGGCTTTCAGACTTGGTATATCATTCATGTTGTCATCTTTAATTGCTCTTGATAGACTTTTCTAACATGAATTTGTTTAATCATTTTTGGTCTCATTTGTATTTCTGGCATCCACAACATCCTGTAACCATGAGCTCCATAATTTAATTGTGTTGTATGAAGAAGTTCTTCCCTATAAAATTGCTCTCCAATAATTTCATTAGGTGCCCATTGCTTTTCTGTTATAGGAAGCAGTAAATAACAGTGAATGATCATTTCCTTTCCTTCCTTGCCTTCTTCCCACCATTCCTGATTTTACAAACTTCTGTGACATTCTTCCCTCCTCCCTGTCATTCCTTTTCCAAGCTCAAGCGTTCTACTATGCTCAATGTGTCTGCCTGCAGAAGCAGTTTTATCTGTCTCCATGTCTTTTCTAGTTCTGCTATGTCCATTTTTGTAATAGAGCATGTGGAAGTGCATGCACTAGTCCTGTGATAGTTAACTCTACATTAAAACAGTAGGCATAAGGATTTTTGCCTTGATCTTAGTTCCTAACGTAACTTTTTCAACTGCTAGTGAGTACCAAGCTGGTATTTTCAAAGAACTTGGTGACATTGATCCTTCCAGAGTGGCAAAAGGTAATTAGTTGCCTGCCATATACAATGGTATATGAGGATTTTAAGTAGCAGATCAGAAGAGTTAACAGTAAAGGAACTTTAAGAAAATAATAAAAAATGGGAGATAGATATCTGTCTCGAGAAGGAAACTGAAAAGTGAAGGCTGTGCACTAGAAAAAACAGCTCTTGAAACCATGTATGTCCTAATCATGTGGGACCTATTTACAGTCTTTTGGTTTTGCACAGCAACAAAGGTAAATATAAATCCAGAAAGGGAAATCATCTCATCTGTGTAACTGCAGTTTTCCTGCTTCCCAAGACCACCTGGAGCTCTTTGGCATTGCCACAAATTGTAAGCTTTTCACCAAAGATTAGATACTGTTTTCAGCTGGGGGAATGCCTATGCTGTTGCTTGTGCATCTTGTGTTTTACTGTCTGTGAAAACTTGTGATGACAATTGGCTGTGTCTTTTCCATAGTGCTGATAGATCTCGATGGCTTGTGGTACATCATATACGGGAGATCTTTTGTGTATTGTTTCATTGTGCTTTGGCCTGTTTACTTTCTTACCAAGCAAGTGTTTGTTTTGAGGGAGATTCCAGCTCAGATTTCACAATAAAGGAAACTTTTGAAGTTGTTATATTCTGGACATACGCAGCTTGAAGGAGAGTTTGTCCTCAAGTTTTAAAAGCAAGTAGCTGTTTTGCTGATATGCTTTGAATCAAAGGTGGTGATAATTGGAAGTGAAATTCTGTTGTGGTTCTGCAGAACTGTAAAATTACTTCCTCCCTTTTTCTCTCTCAAATGTTCATCTGGCATAGGACTCCAGTTGTGTGTTGAGTTTGTTTCTGCCTACTGTTAGCTAAGTTAGACTTACCAGAATGGTCAGTGACACAGTTATTTTTCTGAATTTCCCTCTGATTCTTGTTAGTGATTATGTCAGAGATACCATTTCTATCGCCTTAAACGTAGATTTCTGAATCTAGCTTCAGTTATGTGTATAAATCCATCTCTGTGAAAACCATATACCAAATTTTAGTGCTGGAGTGCTGTGAAGTAGGTAAGAGAATGCAAATAATATTTCTATCACTAGATGGGTGCTTTCAAAGATGATTAACAGCTCTGGGTTTGCTTAATACCAAAAGATAACCTGGACAGTATGAATAAAGATTTAATAGGAAGTTTATACCAATGTAGTGATGTGAAATACTTAAACTTCTGGGCTACGAGATCCCCCTATGCACTATCAGCAGGCTTCCCTCTCCTGCGGGGGTGAAGTACAACCAGCTCCCATGATGCTTGCATCTGCTGTCAGAAGTCCCTGTTCATAAAGCCTTCCCATTGTAAATGCTATCCATTGTGTTTCATATATAGCTCTATGCATTGTGCAGGAGAAGACTTAGTTCAACTGAAGCAAGATTACTTTTGAAAAGGTTAAAGTTGTTTGTTTGGGTTTTTTTTAAAAAAAAAAAGTCTCAAAGCTTGAAGGCTGAGAAGTGGAGCTGAGTTCACATCTTACAAGGCCTCAATACAGCCTTTAGCTGCCTGATGTGCCCAAGCTTCTCCCTTAACGTCTTTCTTTGCAGGCAAACTGTAGTCCCTGAGGGCCAATGTGTTGCTTCCTATGCTTGTGCAATATTTCATGCTTACGCGCCTCTAATGCTGAAAGAGAGGATTTTTGCCATAATAACGTCTTCTGCCTTCCCTTCAGTATTGTAGCAATGTGAAATGAATTTGGAGGTGGGGAAACATTAGGTCTTCAGCTCCTATGGTGGAAAATAAAAAGGAGCCTTCGGTTTGTTCTCTAGTGCACTTTTGAGAACAGCTTTTAAGTAGTAAGTTAATCCATTATGTAGATAGTTGAAAGTAACATTCTGGCTTTTACTGATAGCACTAAACTGACTAAATTGGGTAGGATGGGGTAGGAATTACTCTTTTGCCACATTAGGAAGAGCAGCCCTTCATGTGGGATGGAAATGGACTCTGTCACCTGGACATATCGGAGGATGGTGACTGGTCTCTGTCTGTGCACCTTGATCTTGGTGGTGGTGGTTGGGTGTGGGTAGTCTGCACAGATCCCAAAGAGTATGCAGAGTCTGGACATGACTCTAGACCAGTTATTTAATGCATCTCCCTCCTCTCCTTCTACCTCTACTCAGCTTTGTTTAGAATGGAGCTCACAAGGTTGGTGTGAACGTGAAGTCATTATTTTCATGGCTCCTAGAGCATCCGCCATGCTGTGTGTAGAGCTGTGTGTCCACGTGGACTGAGGGATGAACAGAACTTGCACCTGAGACGGTAAATGACTGTTCTTGCAGGTTTTGCTTTTTCTTGAAGCACAACATTTAATTTCAGAGAGTTGTAATTCAATTTTATGTTCTGTTTTCATTGAATCATTAAAGTCTGAAAAAGGTTTTTCTAATGCATTTGCAGTGTGCTGTAAATGAAGCTGTCAAAGAAAAGCAGCTTTAGTCAAGCCATCATTTTAATTGTATGTCTGTGCCACTGGCCAACTTCACTGGCTTTTAATTAGCCAATCATAGGCACAAAACCCACTAATGAGCGTTTCTACAAAATTTCAGACTATAGCAATATATTATGCAGTATTTTCTCCAGAGAAGTACAGTCCTTCCTGTCTCTACATTGTTTTCTCCTGAAGTCAGTAGGCTTTATCATAACTTAGATGAAGAAAATTATCGTGTGCCTAGTACCTGACTTTTTATGCAAAAGTTTTTTCTGTAGTTCCTGTTATAAAGGGAGAAGAAAATAGTGACTGCTAGTCAGATTCCTTCTTTCATGCTCTATCTTACTACTTATGTTGTTCAGATTAAAGAGATATTCACTGATGTCACCAAATTTAAACTATTGAGGCTCTTTCTATTCCTCAATTGAAACAAATCTGATAAAAAAGTGTAGAGTCCAAACCTGTTGCCATTCATTAGTATCAGAACTTGATGGCAAGTGTATTGTAGTAAAGAAATAAGGTCTATCCATCTGTCTTTTGTGATGTGTCAAGTTAAGTAGCACCAGCTACTAGTGGGAGGTCTAAGGGAGATGGGACCCACCTGTGTCTACAGCCAGTCCCAGCAAAACAGAGTTACAGGTCGGGAGATACTGAACTCTGTAATGTTTGATGCTTGTAAAAGAGTTGTACTTGGAAATAAAGCATTGATGCAGCAGTTTTCCTGTGAGGAGAGTTGAGGCTGTTGAGGTGACCATAACTGCTATATGCCGTACATTGGCGCAGCATCTCCTGCTCTGCTGGCATCTTGCGTCTTGAAGTCAGAAGGACATCTGTGTTAACTGCTTTTTGTGTCAGTATTGGTAGACTGAATCTTTCTGTTCCGTGTGATTATTCCAGATTATATTTGTTCAGTGGATGGTTTGACACTAACACATCACTTGCTTTGAGGGGACAGGACAATCGGGCTCTGTATTTCCATAGAGAAATACTTAAATTCACAGCTGCCACCAAATTGATTTTCCCTGTTTTTCTGCCAAATGGTTGACTGCTGTTCCTGAGACAGATTAATTTTGTGGGGATAAGGAAGAATTTACTTTGCGCATGTGCACATTGCTTTTGCCAGGCACGCTGTGCAGTGTGTCTGCTGGTGCAACAGTGCACGTATGGGCTTTGCTGTTCGAGTCCAGCAGTCCCTTGGCTGAGACAGCTGTTTTAATTTTTCTTCTTTAGACTAGACAAAACCCCCCTTCTAAAACAATACAGAGTAGTTAAATAGGATATGAACCTAGAACACAAGGTCATATGCTGCAGTCCTGCCCTCTGTGGAGAAAGGCATGGGAAGAAGAGATACTGTGCCAAAAAAAAAAAAATCAGAAAAGCAGATGCAGATGACTGTTGGACCCTTTCAGCCCTGAAAGCTAACCCACAAGACTGCTTTCAGTGACTTACTGATAAAGAAGATGACACTGTTCTTCATGAACTATTTGTTGCTTAGAGTCCTCCGTGGTGAGGTGGTTCCTTGGGGTGCAGTCTCACAATGTGTGGTCACCGTGGATTTAGACATAGACTCTGTGTTAGATTATTATTAAGGAAAAGTTTTTGCCATCTAGTGGAAAGAATACAGAACTAGCATTTCAAATAAGCAAGAAATCCACTAAAACTGATTGTATACAAAGTGTATATAACGTAACTCACTTGCTAGAACAGTAGCAAATTGTTCTGATTTCCTGAGGAAATTAGTTGGTAGAAATCTTTGAGGTAATGGTGCATTTTGTTCACATGGTATTTGAGGCTATATCTCATTTAAACATAAAGCTGGTGAACAGGGCGTTCATTTTTCTGCCAAATGGTTGAGTGCTTTCACTCGTTTGGGACTCCTTTTCATTCCAGTGTCTGTCTGGGGGCAGAGTGAGAAACAGAGAAAGTCTTGGCCCTATGCAAGCACTGCTCAGCAATATCTAAACCACTGATGTGTTTTCAACACTTGTTCTGGTCACAAACGTAGAACACAGCACTTTACAGGCTGCTATGAAGAAAATTTAACTCCACCCTGACCAGACCCAGTACAGCCTCTTAGTTGTCCAACTCTCCTAATGTTCATCAGCTCCCTATTCAAGAGATGGAGATCTTGTCACGCAGTAAAGTTTGTGCAAGAGCTGTAGCACGTGCCTCCTCTACAGCACTTTAAGGGAGCAATTCATCAGCCTTTGCTCCAACTGAGGTGATCCTTCCTCTATGCCTGTCACTTCATGTTGCCACCACTGCTCCACCTGGCTAAGCACCCACCCTCCTCCAAGCAGGACGAATCTTCCCAGAGCCTGGCTTCTTCCTGGGCCACAGCTTCTGCTGCACCAGCCCTCTTGAGACAACAGTTCAGGTCACCTCCAGGTCTTCCTTCCTTTGCCAGACTCTGCTTGTTTTGTGGCTGGATGTTTTCAGTTGGTGAACAGGCTAGTCCTCTTGTTCTTACCTATTTTGGCCCATTCCAGGAAGGAACACGTGGACCTTTCTTCACGGTCTTCCTGCAGTGCTTTTCCCAGCTGCTGCTGCTATTAGTATCAACTCTCCTGTAAATGCACGCTGTGGTGCTGGTTTCTCACAGCTTCACCTCTGGACCTCAGGCTGTATTGCCCCTGAGCAGACATCTTGTAGAGCCCCAAAATGCTCCCACTTTCTCAGGATGAGCAATACCATCCTAAGTACTTGTCTAGGACTGTCATTAAGAGTTCTTCCAGACTTCTCTCCTGAAGTCATTTGCCCTTGGTTTTCTTTGGTTATTGTGCTAGTACTTCAGTCCTTATGTCAACAGCTTGGGGTTTGGTGGTTGAAAGGCAGAAGAAGCCAGGACACCAAAACAAGTGGGTTTAGTGGTGTTGCTCTTTTCCTGAATGTTGACAAACCTATTTTCCTCTCTCTCCCTTAAAATTAGTCATCTCTGCTTGAATGCCTTATATGCCTGTAGCAACTCATGATTTATACAGCAGGATGAAGATCTCATCACATGGAAAAAAAAATAGTACAGACGATTCATTGCAGGCTTCCTTAGGATTTTTAAGAAATCAGTCTTTTCTGATTATGGTTTATGTTACAGTTGATCAAAACGGAAATTCATTTTGGCACAGATTGTGTCTGGTTACATGTATGCCTGTAAATCCCACATGTCAGCACGTTTTACTGGAACCTGTTTGAGAATCTTCCTCTCCCCAAACGCATGTGGCTGGTTCAGCGATTCGCAAGGAGGACGACAGGGTTGTCATGACAACCAGTTGCATGCTGTGAGAAAAGATGATGCCAAATGACCAGCTTCTGGCTGTTTATCACTCCTCGTTGAGTAATGTTCCCCAAATTAGACAGGCTTGTCTAATTTATAATTACTTGTCCTAGTGGCTTGCATTTTTTCTGCATTTGTCTCTGAGATAGCATTTGTGCTTCTTGCAGTGATGCTTAGGCGAGACTACCTGCTGACCATCATTATTGTGAATTATGAGAGTAGGTGGTACTATTGATTATACTGTAATGCATGCAAAGTGAGGAGAAAATTTGTCTTAGGGGTCTATTTTTGTTAAACCCAAGTATCTTAAACTTACACATTGAGCCCACTACAGGAGATAAATGGGATAAAAACATTCAAAGCCCTTGTTCTTTCTATTGTGCTGTTTAATGGACAGTGCTCCTTTTAGTTTTGTTTGCCTTCACTCATTAATACAACATGTCTTCCCCTCCCTTCCAATGCCTGCCTTGATCTTCAGTGTGCATATGGGCTGGGGGAGCAGTATGCTCCCTTTGTTATCAAATCTTGGATCTGCTGAAGTCAATGGAATCTTCTCAAGAAGGCTAAGTTTCTGTGGTTTTCTTTCCCTTTGGTCTTGTTTTTTTTTACGCCCAGAAGACAGAAGAAACAAAAAATTATTTCAAGATTTTTGGAAGTTCACAAGAGGAAAAACCACTTTATCCCTTTCATTTTTAATAAAACCTTTTTATCCTTCTGACCCCCCAGCTCCTTTCTTGTGCTTCCCCTTCTGTGCCCAGAAGGACGGCATCTGTAACATGCACGTGCTGTTGTGGGCCATCTCTTTCCTTATGCTTTATTCCAATAAGGAAAAAAAAAACATCATATTTGAAGCTAGTGTTCTCCCATTGCTGCCCAAACACTAGGACAGTATGTTGTTAGATCCTGTCACGATCCCATTCTTTGCGATTTTTGGCATAGGAAACTTTGCTGCAGATCTCTTACTTACAAACAAGGTGCTTTTCAGTTTGAAATCCTTCATTTACATTGTGCACCCACTGCTGGAATATCAGAAATGGGAGGGCCAGAGGCTGACAAATGGGTTTACAGATTTATTATTGGCCAGATTAATTTACTATATTTGGAAAACTCTGAACATGTCCCTGTTTGGACCATTCTGCTTCCAGCCTGGATACTGAACACTCCAGTTAAGTGGTAGATATTGAAGTCTAGACCACGTCCTGAGTTTGGACGGTATCCCTTTTCTTCAGAGGATCTTTACAGGAGAAAAATTATTACAAAACAGTCCTAAGAACTGAGAGAACTAAGCTAGGAGTACAAAAAAAGTGAGTTTTTATCTCTGTACAGTATAGGCATTATATTTCCTAACCTCTTTTGATAATGTAGATCAAGTGCTCACAGGTATTGTTGAGCCCTGCAGACAAGTGGTCTCACTTGGTCGTTCTATTACTGTGCAGTAGAAGGTGCCTTCCTTAGCTGGAAAGACTGTCTGAAAATCAGGCTCCAATCCAGTGCATTTACATCTGCTGCTGCTTCCAAGTAGGGGAAATGAGGCCCATATGTGGAAATGAATCGTTTAAGAAGCAAAGCACATATGTCCCTTTCATGATGCAATGATACTGCTCAGATTTCCCTGAATATATTTTCTCTCTTAGTACGTGTCTGCCTTGCTGCTCTTTCCCAATTTTCAAAAAAATGCTTTTAAACTGAAATAATGCAGTTAAAATCGTTCTGTAATGTTTTCTTTCAGATAGAGAATTTCCAGCATTCTGATGTCTCTGTACAGCACTTTTACAGTCTCTGTTTTGACATCACGTATGCTGCCAACCTCAAGCCCTTTGGGACTGTGGTTCCTCTTATTCAAGAGTCCTCTTAGCCATAATTTGATGCCCTAGCCATGCTGGTTGGTGGGATTTGTTTTTACCTAAAGAAGAGCTGTGCATTCAAAATACATGGGTTTTTTCCAAGTACATCTCCCAGTTCAATACAAAATTTATTGCATTAGACCCCTCACCTTGCTTAACAGTGTTTTGTTCAGGAAGTAGGTCTGCTTGTCTTTTAGGGAAGTAGGTTTGAGGCTCTAGTTCCCTCACACATGAGGACATAAGCAGAGAGGCACTGGCAGTTCAGTCTCCATCCCCAGCACCTTGCTTATCACCACTACCAAGTTCTCTTTGAAGAGGAGATAACACCTAGTTGCTGCTTTTAGCCATTTTTGTTTAGTTTAAAGTTTATTACATTCTACTCTAGATTATATATTTTGTTCCCATATGATTTCCTTGCTGGTGCATTTTTTCTTGAGGTATCTATCAGCTCTTCTTTCTATCATATAATGGGATCTTCTTCTTCCAATCCTAAGTAATGTCTAAATACACTAGTCATCTTCCACTACCTTACTGCCAGAAAGGGAAGGATCTAGATTGTTTCTTTCAGACAAGAGCGCTGAGATTTGTTATTGAAGTAATATGGTATATTTCTAGTCTTTATCAAGAAAAGGTCTTGATTTGTTTAATTTAGCACAAGCATAATGTTATACAGTGATTTTAGTACTGGACTGGTGAGAAAGAAACTTTGGACAATGGTGGGTGGAATATTTAGGTTGTTTTATTCTGATAAATACAGACGTTGCTAAGGATGGTGAAGAAACTGTTTTTCTAGATAACAGAATTTGGTCCATAGGAAATCAAGCATCTTGCCAATATTATGCCATTCCACTTTTATTATAACACCAAATCAACCTTGCCTGAGCATTTTACTTCAGTGTAGTTCTTTCTAAATAAAAGATGTGTAATTATAGTCTCAAAACCTTAAGACATCTTTCTGTTTAATTAAAATATATTGTGCTGTACCTTTGCATTCCTGCTCCTCTAGACAGTGCCTCAGGAGCTCCTGTCACTGTCTTTCCATCCATATTTGTTTCTTTGGTCTTCAGTGGAAGGGATTTCTGGCTGCACCTGCAGAAGAAAGCCTGAACTAGTTAAAAGCTGCTTAAGCTTCATGATAGTTAGTCTCTCTAATTATGAAATATCCACAAAATACATCAGCAGAGAATGGTGTTGACATAGTCAGGAACAGCAGCTGGAAAGCTGCGTCGTGTTTAGATACAGGGTGTACTGTTCACATCTGTTGTGATGCCACCAATACGACCTGTGCTTGGTAAGTGTTGTTGACCTTACCTTACAGCGGATGCCTGTTACGAGGGAACAGTTTGTGGCATTGCAAAATGATGGAAGAATAAATTGTCTACACTTACTGCACAAGTTTGCCTGCTTGTCTGCTGCTGAACGCTCTAGTTTTAATTTTTATTTAAATGAACAAGGGCTAATGAGTGATTCATAATGGCAGCAATTTGATTACTATCCTTTCCTCTGAAACAGCAATAAAATAAGTGATAAAAATACTAGTTTTGCCAAAGAGCTTGGTCACTTGTGCTTCTCAGTGAATTATTTGTATTGTTCATTACCATCTCTTTTCAGTATCATAACTCTGCTTTCCTAGATCACCCTCAGATAGTAAAATAATTTTTACATGAAATAAAAATTTAATTACTAAAGTTTCTAATTATTACGCCAAATTTAGTATCTGAACTATAGCTACAGCATGGAATTTATCACTGCTCTATACCAGGAAATTGGCAGAAGCTGACATTTGGAGAAGGGAGTTGCAAACAGCAATATATTACATTATATGGGCTTTATCCTGTCGTCTTTAGAATACAAAATGTGTTCACAAAGCTCTGCTAGCCAGAATTACCAGTTAAATGTGGCTGTGTTTATGGTTTTGTGGTGGTACATCTCTGTTGCTAGTTGTTTAGTTGTTTCAAAAGAGTGAATTAGTAGTTTGATTTTGTGTAACAGACTTCATTTTTCCAGTATTTTTAAAGTTTTGACTGCTCTCCTCAGTTACAGTGATACTGGGATGAAGGCTGTATTTGGGTTTTTTTGGTGGGGTTTTTTTTTAGTGGGGGTTTTTTTGGTGTTTTTTGTTTGGTTTTTGTTCTTGTTTTTTGTTTGTTTTTCTATTGCATGCTCCATGTTTCAGCCATTCAGACAAAAATTCAGACACAAGCATTTATTTCTGAGTGAAACTTAATCGGAGGATTTCAGCAAGTAGGAATCTCTTCAGATTGTTTTGTTCCTTTGTACATTTATTAAAAGTGGAAACAGCTATTCATACCTTTTCCTAAAGAAAAAAATAAATCTTTCTTTGGTACCATTCCAAAGCTTTACTGGCTTTTTGTTAGTCCTTTATTTTAATTTTTAAAGATAAAAATTACTAACATAAATTCCCTGTTTGATTTTAAAAGGGAATGGTAAGGCATTGCAAGGGTTGCCCTCCCCTTGGCCTCTCACTTCTGATAATTTCTTTTACTTTTTCATCATTTTCCTATTCTTTTAAAAACGTTGCTATCATCGCTGTGTTGCTGAGTCTCTGAAGAGATAAAGCGGAGGCTGCGTGGTGGGGTGCAGCAAGTGGATTCCCCTCTGAGTTCTGTGGAGACCAGTGCCAAAGGTTTTCAGGGAGCAGGATCTTCCCCCATTTCGACAAGGCTTTAATCATCCATCTTAGTAAGGCAGAACTCCAACTGAAAAATGTCAGTTCTCTCTCTGCAAGCTGTCCTGTCACGTGAATCTGCCTGCAGAAGATGAGCTGTGAACTTGTAGCTATGTTGGCCTTTAAACTGTCATTGCTGCATTTCAGAAGTTGGGTGGTGACAGCTCACACTTATCTTAGGCAGATTCCCAGGTAGGAGCTCACCAGCCAGGACTGGCCAGTGTGTCCGGACTGGCACGGGCAGCTCTGGGATCAGAGCCAGCCAGCCTTGCTAGTGACAGCTCTGGTGCACTCAGTGTTCAGACAGGGCTAGAAATCAAGGTGAGGGATCATCTGCAGTCTGACTGCCCAGTCTTCTGCACTGGGGGCTGATTTAAACTTCATCTCCACAGTGTATGCAGGCAGTGGAGACAGTCTGTTCAGTAAGGTCTTTCTTCAGAAAGAGTCGGCTTTCAAAGGTCTCCAGTGCTGTGTGAATCTGTATGACACCTGGGTAAAGATATAGCTCATTCCTGTGCAGGGTTTTGGATTGCTTACATCTTAAAATAGGCTTTCCACTGATAAGAATTTGACTCTTTCTTGCTGCTTGCTGCAGAAAGACAAGTTATATGGATAGTATGGATCCAGTTTTCTTAAAGAAATCCAGTGTCAGCTTTCTCATACAACTTAGCTACAATGGCTCTCTTTTATTCCAGTTCAGTATTGATTTTCTTACTTGAGTTGCTTTATGTATTGGATATAAGAAATGTCTTATAGTATAACCTTTCAGGAGATCATGGTTTGCTGTACTACATATGGTAGGTAAACCAACCCCAATGCAAAAGGAAGGATACGTTCTTTTTGTGAATCATGCTCTAATTTTCTGTAGCAAAGCATGCTTTCTGTATTATCAGAGCAACAATATTCTCAAAAAACAGAAGCTCTGTGAGCAGCCATGGTTCACCTGGTTCATTGACCATTCATCAGCAAATCGGTAGAGAGCAGCATGGAAAAGGCCAGGAGAAGCTGGGTAGAACTCCTCCTGGGGATAACTGAGAGGGAATTGGACAAAAATTCCTGATCACTGTAAATCACGTGCCACTGCAGAAGCATGAAGGACTTAGTCATCCACATACTGGAAGGAACCATTTCTGTGTAATCTTTTTACCTCTAAAACCTTGTAGACGTAAGAGGAGTCCTCAGTTTCAGATGAAGTAGTCCTGTGGTTAAGTTCTATTTCCTCTTGGGTTTGTTTCATGCAAGTTATGTGATACCATGTCAACAGAATTGGATTGATTTACAGATCGTAGGATCATTTAGGTTGGAAAAGGCCTATAAGATCTTTGACTCTAACGGTAAACCTAACACTGACAAGTCCACTACTAAACCATATCCCTAAGTGGCACATCTACATGTCTTTGATACCTGCTCCTTTTTTCCCCGTCTTGTGTCTGTAACTTCTTCTACAACAAGACTGGGATTGAAAAGGCCATTGAATGTAACAGGATATATATACGTGTGTGTGTGTGTGTATCAGTTTGGTGCCTTCATTTTGTTCTGGGCGTCAAACCACTGCCCTGATGAAGGACCATTCTTACATTGGCCTGTGAACAACAATTTAATACTTCGGTTCGATGTCGTGAACAGCATCTTTCAAATTCAGAGGAATATTATTTTAGTACCTGCAATACCATAATCAAATAAGAAAAGCCATTGGTGTTCTGTAGTAGGTCTCTGATGCTGCAAGCACATTCATTTGTCCTGTCAGATTTTTATGTTGACTCTTACTTTTTTATGTTTCTCGTGCTGGTATCTCTTGTGATGGTTTGTTATCTTTGACTTGCATGCCAAGTGCATATATATTAGAGCAGTCAGCAAACTAGGGAGATTTTCCAGTTTGTGCCAGTGGGAAATCACAGTCTATGAAAAGGTTATCCCTGCCAGTCTGTCTGAGCCTGAGGTGTGTTCGCAAATGGGCTGGGGGACAAACGTTTAATTTTTTTCAAGTAGATGTGTATAGCTAGCACGAGGAATGGTGTTTCAGTATGAACATGTGCAATCTGGCACTGATCAGATGATCTGAGGTGAGTCCCTCTGCACAAGGAGTACCTGGACACCAGCAACATGCATCTCTTGCACAGACATAAATCATAGTCATTTTGTGTGGAAAATGAAGCTCTTTGAAAGTCCTGAGCTGTATTAATTGAAAACAAATCTGAAATTTAATTCCTATTTTATCTTTGAGGATATTTGAACATGTTTTGGTGTATTTATTTTTCCTAATGAGTAAGTTTTCAAAGTAAATTAGTACTGTGCAGCTAGGTGATATTTTCTTATCCCACAGTGCTCCCAGTTGTTTTATGTTATTTCCTTCCAAGTATTTATTCACATACAAGTTAATTTCTCTTCTAACTAAATGTTGCAGAAGTGTTGGTGTTTTAAGTCTCTGGGTTAGCAATTTTCTTTGTACTGTGAGTTTTGTCTGCTTTTACTTCAAAGTTATTTCTGTTCAGGTCTTTTTGGTACTATATGCCATTGCAACAATAAATAACAGCATGTTGGTTGCTCTGCATCTCTGGTTGATTGGTTTGAAAGGAGTGATTTAATGCAGCCATAGCATAACACTTTGCTAACTGTGTATGTCAATACTTGCATACATGTACATATGTATGTCTAGCAAGTGTCTATCTTAAAGTGAAGAGAATAACATTTCATATCCTGACAATGTTGAAGTATGGTTGGTTGATACTCTATATGAACCTGAACTGATCTGAAGCTTTGCCTCTCTGCATAGTAAAAGCTTATTTTCCTGTTCAAACATCATTAAAAGACCCAATGTGTACATTTTATGGACACTGGTATTATTGTGATATTTTTGAGTTTTATGAAAAAGTTATTTAAGGCTACCCATGTGTATCTGCCCTTGCAGATGTTACCATGCATACTTCAGTGTGATGTTTAGGATTTAATCTTTGCATGTCACTTTTTGCACGATGTGGTCATATTATTGAAAATGTTTTGCTCTTATTTTCCTTTTATATGGTTGAGAAGAGTGCAGCTGAGTTGTTCAGTTGGAAAATAAAAATGGGCACGGATGAAGATGAATGTGCTTTAAGAAGTGTAGGACCTTGGAGTCAGTAACTATGTGCTTGAATGCAGTAGAGGCTACAATGGGGAACATCTAGAAGCGAGTGTTTAGAATGTTTGGGGAATTTATAGAACTGATTATATGAACGTTACTGATTTTAGATATTGGGCCATGGGTGAGGCTGATTATTGAATTTAAGTGTAATGATATTGTCTACTTTTTCTTCTGTAGAATTTGCTCAAATTAGTCCTCAAGTGGTAAATCAGTAACTTATGAAATCTTAAGTGGCTCTGGGGAAGAAGGGGTCTGGTTTGTGACATGGAGTTTAAGAGTTATTTCAAGTTACCATGCTATTTGTGTGTGCGTATGTGTGCATAAATGTGAGTAGCAGAAATGAGAGAGATTCAGAAGTAAGCAACTCTGGTAAAACAACTAGTGAGAGGCTTCCTTTGTTCTTTTTTCTTTTTTTTTTTTTTCTTGCTAGCTCAGTTCGCTGTGCTGGTGTCAGCCTTCATCATGTCAGCTCAAGTGCTGGTGGAAATGTCAGTCCAGGAGGTTACTTGTTTCTCCCTGCAACTTGATGGTCTCTGTAGTAGACCGTAGCAGCTGGTTAATAGCATGTACCATAATAACACCACCAAAACAGTTTAGCTGGGTGGTTTAGAAGAGCTATGGCTCCCTTCCCAGCCTCTGGAAAGCATGTATCCAGCAGAAGGTAACAGACCCTGCTGGGGTTACAGCTGGTTTGTGCAGAGGTGATGCCCCTGCCTTTCTAAAAAGCACCACGTGCTCTCCATTGCTGAAATTTCCTATCTGCATCTGTAATCCCAAGTAAATCCGGGAATGTCTCTAATTAAATAATGAATTTCTGACACTCTTAAGTTAGTAGGAGGTTTGTCAGTAGAGCCAGTATTTCATAGAATCATAGAATAGCCTTGGTTGGAAAAGACCTCTAAGATCATCAAGTCCAACCATTAACCCAGCACTGCCAAGTCACCACTACCCCATGTCCCTCAGCACCACATCTACATGGCTCTTAATCCCTCCAGGGATGGGGGGGACTCTTTTTTAAATTTATTTATATTTATTATTGCTTTACTCATCCCAGCTGCTTCCACATGAAATGTTCAGGTCCCAAAACAAGCATCCCTGGGAACTTAACTCATTATCTAGTTGAAATGCTGGTTGTGGACTGAGCACCATCCAGCAGACAGCACTTCAGCGGCACTTCGCTACCTGCACAGCAGCTCAGCTGAATGCAAAATTCAGGCTCTCCCACCCATCTTTACAAAGCATAGTGCTACCAAAAATAAAAATTAACACACAAATCAGTCTATCTTTCCTCTCTTTACTTTACCAAACCGTGTTACTCACATGTTATTTCATTTCTGTGTTGGCACTGGAGTTTTTGTTTTTTTCCTACCCCATTATAAAACTAATTGAAAATAGTGTGTTTGTTTGCGATGATTGGGGTGTGTAAAATGATCACTCAGTTCTTTTGTCCTCATCATTTTGAACAAGGAGTCTTTTAGATGTTTTAAGTAAACCCAGTACAAGTTGTTTGATTGGTGTGTGGGGTTTTCTGTTTTGAGAAGCTGACTTTGATTAGCAGAAATATATGCTCTGCTACCATGCATTGAGAAGGGAAGGTGCTGTGATGAAGAGGACAGGGTACACCACAACTCCAAATATATCTTTATATGCTGTGATTTAAAGTACTTGAAGTTAAACCTTATTAGAAGAGCTAGTTTATCTGATGGATTAGATAGCTGCCATATTAGAATAGCTCTTTGGTAAGTAATGTATTTTTTTCCTCTCTTTTTAGGCCAAGTCAAACCAGGCTTTCTCATCTTACTTTGAATCTCAGTAACTCAGTGTGTTTTTCTGGTGTTCATTTCCACAGGAACTGTACAATAGCAGTGCCAGCTGTGTATGACTTATATCAGGGCCAAACCTATGGAATAACTGTTTGTGTCTTAGTAACATTGATTATTTTTTTTCCCTTTATTTCTTCCTCCCCCCCCCCATTCCCAGCAGATATATGGAGTGATCATTCATTTCAGACAGACCCAGACTTACCACCTGGGTGGAAAAAAATCAATGACGTTGCTGGGATCTACTACTGGCACATACCAACAGGAACAACTCAATGGCAACGTCCCGTGTCCATCCCAACAGATCTCCAGGGTTCACGAAAAGGGTCGCTTGGTTCCATTACTCCGTCTCCTACTCCAGAAACTGAGGTAACATACTGTGTCTTCTTGTGGGCTGCATACTGTAAAGAAAATTGAAATAACTTTTTGAACTTGCAGGTTTAACTGTTAACTAAACTGGGCTTTAGAATATGGAGCCTGATAATGTCCCAAAGTGTAGCTATTTGCTGATAATACATCGTAAGTATCTATTTCTGTGAATTTTCTGATGGCTATGCCTAATGAAACATTCTAAACCGTGGATGTGTAGGATGAAATCAGACATATCTCAGATAAATTAGACAGCCAGTGCCTGATGAATGTGAAACTACTGCAGTTCTGTAGCATGCTCTGGAGTGTTCCTGCATTATGTTGATACGGGATGCATAAAATTTTTGCACATCATAGCAGTCTTTTGGCTGGACTATTCTTTCTTTTTGGTTCACTTGGTTAGGAGTATTGCACAAAAATGTAGGAGTCTTCATTTGAGACATTAGTTCCTTTACAGGGTAGTTTCTATTGAATAAACATCAAGTATTCTCTAGTGTAAGTCTCTTAATATTTTGCGAGTACAGAATATCTGCACAAGTGGATCACTGTGTTGCAGCCAGTCTTTAACTAGAAACAGAAGGAAATGCATTCTCTTCCACATGTGCTGAAAGAGCAATATGTGATACCGCCTTTTAAAATAATCCTTTTGGGCACAATCCAGGGGGTTGATTGATGTCATATAAGTATAAAAATAAAATAAATTATCAGAAAGAAGAGCATGCTTCAAAAAATGGAATCACTTTGTTTTAGTAAGCTGGGAAGACTTCTATGGAATGAAATACTAATATAAAATCAAATTGTTTTGAAATTAATCCTTTTTCATACTAAGTTTTTGGAAGAAGGTCCAGAGTTGTATGAAATCAAGAGAAAGCTAGTAGAAGGGAAATCTTTTTACTAGCTTTCAGTTTGAGATCAGGCAATCCTTAGGTTTTATTTATTATTTTTTTAAAATGTATTTAGATATGACATTTCTTCTGTTCTTGATTTTGTTGATATGTGCACCAAAATAATTTAAATGAACATTAAGAGGATTTAAGGCCATTCGAGTATGCATTACGATCTTGACCCTGAAACTTGTATCCTATATAGGCTTAAACATGTACATTCTTGTGTGTTATTTTAGAAAGATTAATCCCACACATTCATAAATACTACTCATAAGGTTTGCAAACTTGACCACAACATTTTAGTTATGGTTTACATCAGTCAAGCACTCATGGAATGTACTGTGCACAAAACACTGCAAACCATTTCTGAGAGGACTCATGGAGAAAAAAACAGCAATTGTTGTCATTCAGGTAGAAAACAGGAAAAAAAAACCCCCAAATCCAGAAATGCTGAATGTAAAGTGTTGCGCATGCTTCCAGTATAAATTCCTGCAATGTACATGTGAGTGATATAACTTCACCATCAAGTGTTTTTCTTACTCTAAAATATGGAGAACAGGGCTTTAATTAGTAAGCTGTAGATGTCTTTCACAAAAGCCCAGAAATCAGTATGGTTGGTAAATTGCAGAGGGAAAAATGTGTGTGTTCATTTCAAATATTTTTCTACCTCTGTTTAAAATGTCTTTACAATGAAAATTTCAGACCTGCTGGTGATGTGGCAGGTGAACCTTTAACCTTTCACAATTTTGCTGGCTTTAAATGAAGAATAGTTTGTGATTATAAGTAATGATCATTAATTCTCAGCAGCATCGTGGCAAATACAAAATGTATGAATTATAACAGCATAGGTTTTAATACAGTGTAGATATATTAAATAAGACATTTGAGGAGTCATTCTAAAATGCCATGAATGTGAGTACATAGGTTCATCTAGGTTTTGATATGGCAGTTCTAATTCAGCAAGGAATTCGATCCAGCAAAGGTTAATGCATATACAGTTCTGTGGCAGCATCAAGACCATATACTGTAGTATAAAAGATTATACAGAAAATAAGCAGGTTTCCAAAATTTGTATTAGTATGATATTATATGGTTATTTTAATTGTACGTATAGACCAAGGCATTTGTCTCTTGAAGGTTTCTGCATTCATTGATAAGCATCTTACATACTGTTATTGGGACAATACTGATTTTTTGACTCTGGTTATTAAAGTAGCATTGCAATACAATACCAGCAGACTTACAGTAATGGAGTTCAAAACGAGGGTGTGAATTGGGCTTGGGACTTTGTGTCCTGCCAAATTCAGAATCTGCTACAAAGAGGGGCCATAGCTGAGGTTACAATGAGAACAGTTAGGAGAAGTCTTGGATTTATTGAAACCACAGATGTTGGGCTTTAAGAGGGAACAGGAAGAAGAATCCTTTGGGATTCAGCTGGTTCTGAGCAGAACCCTGGTACAGAGCCACAAGAGGGAAATAAGACGTATTGTGGGGTTAAGAGATAGGGGCAAGTAATGAAATAATCCGTAATCTGAATTTAGCAGTGTCAACTATTTACAGAATCTTTGGTACTTTATCTCTCCGCAACCAGTACTTGCCAGCACCTCATCATCTGATACTGGTTTCAGTCCCTGTTCCCTGCACTGCAGCCTGCCCCAAGTGTTCCCCCTCTCTCTCCCCATGAAAGGTTAACCTGGATGTCTGTGATATGGCCAGTCTGACACAAAAGATGTGGAATTTGATCTAGAATAGGGGCTCCCAAATGTCTTTATCCCAGTGCTACCCTTGGCAGCAGCAGTTGTGGTGGACAGCTTCCAGCTCCAAGTTGGACCATGTGTGAGCTGTGTACTGCTGATTCCCTCATTGCTGTTCGGAAGCCTATGCTCTGAGATAATCTGGTTTGGGAGGGCTGGTTTAGCTCATTCCCACACACTGGAATTTGTATTGCTTTCTTCTGAAAAGGTTGGGGGATATATAGGTTTTAGGCAGATGAAAGAGTATAATCTTGGATTGAAGACTGGCATGGGTAATGTTTCATATCTGTCCCAATAGACTTCCATGAGTCCATTAAAAAATACTTTTATCTTTATCACATTTGTCTGTGAATTGTCTTGTGCAAGTCTTGAGATGAGTTTTTGAGCTCTTGCAGTTTTTAAGTTTGTCAGACATTTAGAAACACCTTTTTCTTTTTCCCCCCACCAGAGTAATGCCTTTTTACCCTTTGTCTTATTTCCTTTTTTTTTTTTCCTTTATTTTGTGTCCCTGTCTCTTAAATTGTGTGATATACAGAAGCTTTGCTTCGTTTGGTAGAATGTGGCTCACAGATGAGGGCAGTCAACAAAGAACAGATCAAGTCAGCCATTTTTATGTGGTAGCTTACTCTGGATATTAGCATAAAGAAAAGCAGTTACTTACTGTTGTTGAACAGAGAATCCAAAAAAAAAGGGTAGGGAGGAATGATGCTGTAAAAAAGGAAAAAATGCAGAAATGTCTTAGTTTCTCACAGTCTTGCAAGGCAATTTTTCTTTCACAAGATAATCAGTAAATTTCAATCTAAAGCAATTATGGGTTAAGCATTATGTGAAAGTCCTGCAGATTTAATAAAAATGCTAATAAATGCTAAATATGAATAACCTGGAACATTCATTCCTTTTCTTCCCCTCAAAAGCATGAAAATATATTTTGGTTTTGCACAGCTGATTAAATTTGACTTAGTTTTAGATGACTCTTTTCTCCTGTATGTTGCCAAATGACTTCCTTTGTGAATCCTTGGCTTTTGTAACTTTCTCTTCCAAATTTTAGAGATATTGCTGCTTCTTTCCCATTTCCTATGCAGAGAAAAAGCTGTAGGGTTTAATTTTCAGTAAGAGCTTCTTTGAGATCATGGCAGAATTTGGTGATGGTAGCTGTGTCGTCTTATAGCCTGACTCATCCCAGGCCTGGATCACCTCTAGAAGTTCTGTAGGTAGCATAACTGCTAGCAGCTAATAACTGAAGAGAAGGGGCTTAGCTGGAAAAGCTAACAACTCAGTTAATTCAGAGTCATATTAGGGAAGAGTTACTCCTGGGAGCTGTTTCTCACAAGTAATTCCTCCAGTGGGGATGTGCTGAGAACACTTCTAAGGTGAGAGGTCCACTCTGCAAATTAATGCATTGAGCCATATTAATAGGTACCCCTTCGTCTTGGGGCTAGGCTGGACAACTTGGGAGAGCTCATCTTAAAAGAGGCCACTAATTACAGGAATACTTGATTTGGTGAAACTACAAAAAGGTGGCTCTGGGTCTCTCAGCAATCAAATCTCCTGTCCTACCTGGCTCTTGTTCAGGACTGTAGGATTTCTGTCCTTGTGGGGAAGAAGAGAGAAGCAACTCCAACATCAGCTGCTTCTCCCAGGCTTTACAGAGGATGAGCTTCAGGTTGCTGTAGTGCTAAATGCACTGCTGCTTGCTTGATTATAACAGTGAATGCTTCTGTAAATTCTGAGAATTTGAATGGAAAATGAGAGGATGGGTGGTTTGTTTGGTGGGGTTTTTTTTTTTCTTAATTGTGTTTTTTAAAAAAGCTGCTAGACTTTACTAAACTACTTTTTCAGCAAGAAATTTCTCTACACTCTTTACTAATCCTTCTTCCCTTCCCTGTCCTTTCCTTGTGTTTCTATCTAGAAATGTTTGATTTTTACCTTGTATGTATCTTCTCCTTGCGTATATCATTGTGTTTCAGTATTTCTAATTCCAATAGTGTTAGGGTCTTTTAATAAAAGTGCCAATTAAATGGAAATCCTAATGTTTCCCCTTAATTGCTGTGTGTCAGAGGCTGGAGCAGCTGTGGCCAACATTCATATTCAGATTCATTTTGCTTGCTTTTGAGGTCATAGTTAAAGAGTAATTTCATTGTCTGTTCCTAATTTATATTAACTTTCCTTGTTTCAATCATTTGTTTTGGTAAGTAACTGTTAGAGGCATGTCTTCTCTCCCCTTTCCTCCAAATGCCATGGTATAGTGGAGTAATAGTTGAAGTTAGAGGTGATCTGTTCCCTAACCCATCCTGTAAATATCAATGCTAACAACAGTGTCTTGTGTTTTTTTTCTTTTCTTTTTTTTTTCTTTTTTTTTTTTTTTTTTTATCAATGTGCTTCTTCCTGTGTGAATAATTATGTGTCTAGAAACAGCCATGGAGTGATTTTGCTGTACTGAATGGGGGAAAGATTAATAGTGACATTTGGAAGGCAAGTATATTGTCAGATTTTAGAACCTTTGATACTATTTCCCTTGATTTTTGCATGGCAGTGGCTGTTTTTTTCCCCTTTTATTTTTCCATGAATATCATTCATAACCTAGGCCAAAGTGAATGGGGGTACTGCTAGGGATGTCTAGCTCACAAACATGCTGCCTTTTCTGATCTTTCCACTTGGAATGGATTCAGCCTAAACTAGCAGGGCAACTGCCATGATGTAACAAGTAAGATGCCTGCACTGAATGAAATGCAGCTTGAGAATATATGCATGCCTCTTTTCAACTTCAGCCAGAAATACTATCGCTTCTTTGCAGGGAGGATTTAATTTCCCTTTGAAATAAGAAATAACATGGTGGTGTACTTAATACTGTATTAATAACACTTAATACTGTGCTAATAGCACTGCCTTTTATCTCTAGGATCTGCATGCAGCCACTGTGAACCCAGACCCAAGTCTGAAAGAGTTTGAAGGAGCAACGTTACGCTATGCCTCTTTGAAGCTCAGGTACAATAGCTTTAGAAGTCTCCATGGAATGACCAGCTCCATTTTGTGCTGTAATTTTTATATGATTTTAAGATTGATTTTTATATGTCTCTTTTTTTTCTTTTTTTCTGTAACAGAAATGGTCCACAATCTGATGATGATGATTCCTGTAGCGTCAACAGTGATCCAGAAGCCAAGGTCTGTGAGAAGATCCACAATGGGATAACAATTATAAATTTGCAATTATAAACCTAACTTGCAAGGTTCAGAATGTCTCCTAGGTTTTGAAATTAACTCTATTCTCCCTCTTGACACAATGTAGATTGACCATGCAGGACTAATTCCATCAAAGGAATTTGCAGTTTTAAAGCCTCATTCAATTTAGTCAGGAAAGTGTGACTTATTTTAAAATCACGTAAGCCAAGATATTAAATGTTACAGCTCAAGATTCTGTTGTCCAACTGGACCCCTTGTACAACTAATTGAGTTTTCTGTCCTGAGTGAGAGGGCTCTGTTGTTTGTCATGGCTTGAAAGCTTCCTGGGGCATTCAGTGACAGAATTTGCTCTTTATTCTCTAGTTTGTCCCTTTTATAAGTACTCTTCCTTGTTTATGTGGCTGCTTGACCTGGCAGCTAATAACAAGCAAGTTATTTTTTAGAACAAGGAACTTTGTATTTTAGTACAGAGAATGCAATCTAGTTTGAGGGCAAAATTTATGGAGAAAAATGAGACAATTGTGTGAATAAGCACCATAATTAAATCACAGCCTTTACTGTTGTAATCTAAGGTTTTTGAGGAAAAAGAAGCAGCAGAAGGTTCTGAATCCTTGTATATGTGTCTCCAGATTTGTCTTGTTGATGGTTTTGCCTTGTGCGTGCGTCCATTTTTAAGGACGTATGTGAATCACTATAATTGAAATCCAAGTAATTTAAATAAGTCTTTTGTTTGTGGCATACACCTGCAGTGACTGGCAGGATCAGAAGCTACTTACAGGCAGGAAGACTGTATGTAACAGAGTTAATAATTATAATAGCATTAATGATATATTTTAGTAGAGAAAACAGACTGATCAGGGTACTTAAACTTCTTTGTCATCTTGATTATTTGGCTTGTGATATTTAAATCAGATGTGAATAAATGTGTTCTGCTTGGCAGGCTGGCAGTTAAAAAGCCAGGGTTTCAGCTGTGCTTGTTAAAATGACAAGCACTAAATTCTGAGCACAGTAAATGGAGTTGGAGGAGTGATGAGCATTAGGTACCAGTCCTGAGAAGCGGAAAGCTGTTCCTTTCAAGATAAGCCTTATGATATGGAAAGCATTACAGGGAGGCAGTATTTTGATATGTCTGATCTGTTATCAGGTTATTTGCACTGGGTAGAATTAGGAGCCCTTCCTGCATGGAGCAGGAAAACCATGGCAGTATTTGTATGAGTGAATAACTCGTGTGTAATCATCTCCCATCCCTCTCTGGCTTGTTGTTTAAACTTCAGAATTCATGGAACCGATACCCATCTGGTGTCTGTGAAATGTGTTGGTGCCAAAAGCTTTTCCTCGCTTGTCTGTCACAGCTGGTTTTTTCTCCTGTTTAGGCAAAACGATGCTGATGATGCTTAAACAGGTAATCAAAATTGAGCACTGAAACATTCACAGAAGTGACTGAGAGGAGCAAGACAAGCAATAGAGGAGAAACTATATGCATTTGGTTTTGTTGTGTTGTTTTTAAATCACTTGAGTCAAAGCACCTTACCTGCTGTCTGTCACTGCCTGATGGGGATGTTGTGCAGGGCCACGTGCATGGTCCTCCGGGTGAAGGTCAGCACTGCTGGTGTTGCTTTGCAGCAGGAGAGGCTGTGGGCAGAGCTGTTCAGTGCATCTGCCCCCTAGAGAGGGTGAGCAGCTGCTGCGTGCCTGTATAGGGACGGGAAGTGGTCCAGAAAGAGCAGGGAAAATCTTCACCTGTGGCAAATGCCCTGGGATCTTTAATTGTCACATGAATGGGAAGGTGGTGCAGTAGATGGATTTCTTGCTAGTCCATTTTACCCAGAATGCTGCAAGACTGAAGTCTGGTAGGATTTGAAACAGATGACTTGAGACATGGAAAATCAAATTTTTTAGCCCTTTAGGTTCTCCTGTGCCACATGATGTGCCTTAACTATATTTGATTGAAGCTTGCTTTTGTGTGGCAGCAAGCACAGATGCTTTTTCTTCATTTCAGCGTAAGAGAAGGAAGCTTTTATTAACTCATTAAACTCTCATTTGGAAGAATTTGTTAAAATGAACCTTGTTAGAGGTATTTTAGAGATCTTAAAGCTATGTAAACATATTCATGACATTAAGCAGTACATTTGAAAACAAAAGTAAATTAAAAAATTAAATTTCCACAATGGCACTGAGTAATGCTGTCTTTCAGCAAAGGGAACCATGCCACCTTGTGGAAAGCTGAAGTAGTTGTCTTCCCTTAGAGTCAGTCAACTTCAGCAAAGATTGTAGCACTGCAAAAATGTCAGTTTTGGGAAAAGTGTGTCATATAGTTCTTATAAGGAAAGTGATTTATGCAGCAACACAGTTAAGCATTCGTAATTGTCAATAAATAACAAATGTTTCTCTGTACATCGTGTGCTTAAGATGCAGTTCAGAGCTTCACATCCTTGGCATCTTGGTGCAGGTTGTCTGCACAAGGCCATAAAAGAGAACGGGAAGTGGGAGAAAGCAGAGAGTGATTATATCCAGCTTCTTGATTTTGGTAATTTATTTTGGTAGGAATTTCTTGAAGAGATGGCTCATTGCACTTGACAAGCATCCTAATTCTGCATGTGAAACATGCACAACTGGAAATGAGTTTTGAATTGGTACTTCCCAGGAGACAGATCATAACCTTCCTGGTTAATTTATAGAGCAACCTGCACCTTCCTAATTGAGTTTCAAGGGAGGTATAAAGATGCTTTTACCCATCCTAGACTGTAAATCCCTCTGGGCTGTCTCTTTTTACATTGTTGTAAAATATGATGGCCCTGTGTAAAAGTATAGAAAGAGGCAAAATTTTTTCCTTGCAGCAAAGAAACTGAACCTTCTGGGAGACCTGTCTTTGTCCCTGGGAATGGGATGAAAAATGGAAAGTTCGTGTGACCCAATTTCTCCAAAATCATTTTAGAAATGGCCTGTTTGACCTGACATTGTGGCTTGCCTTTTCTCTCTCCTTTTAAATGTGGTTTCCTGCTAGGGCTTAACTTAGTCTTTCTGTGTTAAGCATGGATTTTCAGATTCCCTGTCCACATTAGCTGGTTCAGCAGAGCTTCACTTTCCAGCCTTGCTATTTTAGAGTATTTTCAGCTGTATATTGATGTCTAAGAATGGGAAGAATGTATTTATACCTGCGGGAGTACTAGGCAGTTGCTCCAAAAGTCTGTTTTCTACGTTAGAAACCATTAAATGCTCAGGGTCTCAAAAGAAAGGAAGAGAAGGAGACTATTTCCAAGGGGAGTGAAAGTAGGAAATGCTGTTACCAGGTATTTAAATTTAATGACTTAACTGTAGGTGAATGAAAACACAGTTGAAGAAATGGGAAGTGAGTTGGTGGTGAATTCCTATGGCATTAGGGTGGTGAACCTGGGCATTAGGGATTAACCAGTTGGGCTTCTTGAAGTGATATGAGGGATGTTTTTGACAAGCTGAATTGAAAATGGCCTATAAATAGCACTGTCAAAATAATTTAACAAAATACTGTGTGCCCTCCAAACAGTTAATATCCATCTCTCTGCTGCTTTTCTTGTAACGTGGACAGGTATGTGTGTTTTGGAGACCTCCTATGTTTGCTTGTTTCTGGTCTTCTCCACAAGCAAATACCCTGGCTAGACACAGGACCATTAGTAAATAATCAGCATGTCTCCTTGGTGATGAGTCTGATTTCTAATGCAAGTGAAGACTTAACCAGAGAGGAGGAGTTTTTGCCATGTCTAGTAATTCCAAGAAAGGATCATCTTTTCATGCTGAAGTCCATAATTCTCTCTCACAGTCAGAGCAGCTTCTAAAATTATTGGTGTGAATAGGGGAGTATTCAACATTTTCCAGCAGTTTCACAGTCTACCTTGTGCTGCATATAATCTTCTCAGGAGTGCCTGAAACACTACAAAAAGTCTCAGTTCAGTCCCTTTCAATTAATGGATTCAATTCAGTTAATTACTTCTGAGGAGTTTATTCCATCTTAAGTCTCCTTACCAAAAAAAAAAAAAAAAATCTAAAAGAAAAATTGGGCATCTTCAACTTTTTTTTTTTTTTTTTTTCCTCCAATATGGCACTTCTGCTTGTTTTTGGAGTAGGAATTTTTCTTTCAAAAAACAATCCTTGGTTTTCATTCCCTAGGAACCAGGAACTGTGACAGGGTAGAGGACTAGAAGAAATCTTGAGCCCATTCCTTTACCCTTATAGGGAACCACAGTATATAATCCCTTGTATTAACTTCAAGTTTCTTCTTAAATGTTTTTGTGGGGGTTTTTTGTTTGTTTGTTTGTTGTGTTGGTTTTTTTTTTACCTTGACTAGTTTTAGTGATAAACTGATTCATGTATTACTTTTTTTGATGGTCAAAACCCTTTTAACCTAAACTTTTTGAGGCTGTTTTCTATCCTCTTCTGTGTTCGACCATCTTCTAGTGCATTTATAGCAGGCAACTATGTGTGTTCTTCAGCTTAGTTTTATTAAACAAGCCAAGTGCTTTTAATTATTCATAATGATGCTAGGACAGTTGCTATCTTCTTATGAGTCCCCGTTTCCCTGACTATTGTAGCAACTCCGTGGTTTCTGCCTTTAATTTTTAACCATGGGTGATCAGATTTGTTACTTTGGGTGAAGTTTTTCTGGGGTCTTGTAGGATAGCTTTAAAATGTTCATGTTCTCTGCCATCCTCCCTGCCCCAGTCAAAGCAAAATACCTTCTTGGCTGTAAAGTTCCAGTACTGACAGTGGCTTTGTTGCAGGATTTCTAGGCTTTTGACCAGGAATTGTTGCTGGGGTAATAAGAACATAAATAGCAGTTATATTACTGGAGGATAAATGATGTAGATGGGAGCTGTGTGGGTCATGCTTTTCCCTTGAAGCAATTACTGCCTCGTGAGTGCAGTGGGTGGCCAGGTTGCATGGGCAGTTTAGGTGCCTCTGAAATCGCACCTTGGGGCACCGAATGTGCTGTCGTGGCCCCCAGGTTATGAGAAACCGTTTCCAAAGTGAAACAGTGCTGTTAAAATTTAGTGACAGCCATGTTGGAGAAAACATGAACATACTTCTTAATATATATATTTTTTTAATCTTTTGTTTACATGATGCTATTTCTTCCAGTGGGAGCTGTTTAAAAAGAGTTTTCTGTTGCTTCACCAGGTCTAAGTGCTAGTGTCATCTTCAGTGCCCTTTCTCACGGAGATGCACAAGTTCAGCTTTTCCTGGCTGGGGTCTGTATACGGCATCTTGCTGTGTACAACCACTTGACAAACCTTTCTGTTGTGCAGAACACAAGAAAACCCTATCTGCTGCTCTTAGAGATATTTTTTTTTTTCCCCCTTGGAAGAATCTACACTTCCTACTATTTTAATGTTTCTTATTTTTAAGTGGTTTTAATCACAGTTTGTTCTCTGCTCTGTGGTGCAGCACAGTAAACTTTCTGGGCCAGCAGTACTTTATGTATGATTGATGAAGGAGCCCTTGGGAGTGGACAGAAACCAGGGGAAGAACCATTCTTCATTATACTTGTGTCCCACTGGCAAAAAGCTCCTGTTGCCCTTCTGCAGACCAATGAACTTGGTGCAAAGGGAGTTCCCAGTTTAGCTCAGCCTCTGCTGATATTGCTGGCAGACCTCTCAATCAGCTCACCAGCATCTTTACTAATACATTGCAGAGGTAATCATGGCTTGCAGCCCTCTATTCTCCCCACTGGAGACCGACCATTTCACCTTTAAAACTATAGATAGCCTCTGTCAGCTCCAGCTTTAGAATGGCCTGTCAATTGTGAATTGTCTCTTGAATGTCTGTCTGTCCATCATCTTGCTGCGACAAAATGAACTGATCAGATATTTTTGGTTTTCGTATTTTGTATTTTGCTTCAATTTTTAGCTTGCCAGTTTAGGGTTGCTCAGGCAAATAGCCTGCTCTAGTCTACAGTGTCACAAAGTTTACCATTCCATTGCATACATTTTTAATGAAAAAAGTGCAGAGTGTATATTTATGTGTGTATGAATATATAATATATATATTTGTGTATGTTACATATACACAGTTTGAAAACAGCATCGCGCAACCTTGGTGGGTTATTTATCTGTCCTGGACTTGCTGAAAGGTACATTTATGGAGGAAGTTTATTTAAAAATCAATTTAAATTAACATTGTGTTGGATGACAGAGCAATATTTAGATAGCTCTAGCCAGCATGTGTATTTATTTTGGTATTAGTTCTACCTCTAAATTTCCTTTAAAAAACAGGTCTTCCTCGCCAAAATTTCCTGCATTTCATCAAAGAGAAAAGGGAATGGAAGGTAATATTTATCTCTTGAGAGATTTAAAAACATGAGATATGCAGTACGTTGTAATGCCATGTTGCTTCTATGCGGGTATGCGTTATTCCGTATGCTTGAAGATGACCTCTCTGCAGTGCTGCAGGGAGGCAGCATGACAGTAAGTAGGTCCTCAAATGTGGGAGGCCCACCGGGGCTCCAAATTTCTGGACTTTGGATTCATGTTCATTTGAGTCTATTTCAAAGAATGGGAATGAATCAAAAATGATTTAACTTCATTGACTTTGGATCCTGTCATAATTTCTGAAGAAAACAAATTGCGCTTGACGATGTTGCTTCTAAAGAGATATGAAATCCTGACTCTAGTGAAGACAGAGGGATTTTTTCCATTGATTCAGTAAGGTCAAGAGTTCATCTAAAGGTTTTTTCTTTTTTAAGTTGGATGTCATGCATATTGCCTTTGAAATTATGCACCACAGTACTGAATAAGGTGCTGCTGGCTGCATTAGAGCCACTTACATCTATCAGCCTGCAGAAGAGCCCTCAACAGAAAAATCCAACATTTAAGGTTGAAGATAACAAGTGCAGAGCATTAGTTTTTAAGAAATGAATGCACACTCTCCTTCATGCCTTGTAAACTCCTGCAGGGCTTGTATTTACTGACAACGCATATGTGTGTTTGTTGGAGTTGTATTTGTGTTTTCCCGAATGATGAAGCCTGCTTGAGTTATCCTAACAGCTCGGGTATTCTGCAAGATAGACCCTAATGTGAGCATCATTGCAACAGCTGTCCTTTATTAGTTTCTGGTGAAAAATGTGACTGCCTTTTCTTCACTGTGGAAGCATGTTTTTTATTTCACTGTATTAAAATGAAACCCAAAAACCCTGTAAGAGCTCAAAGCAAAGTCCATAAACCCATCCCTTTAGGATGTGAAGTCAAGGTATCCGCAAAGCATCTATAATCAAAGCCTATTCTTTACTGAGAAGACTGGAGGAAAAGAAGGTGATTTTAATTTCTTCTTCAGAACTACATATAGCAAAAGGGTATTAGTAGAGAATAATAGTGTCCATTCCATTTTTGATCAACTGACTAGATTGTTTTACTTGATTCAGAAATACAGTAATGAATAAGAAATTGGGATTGAAAAAAATCTTGAGCCAGCACAATGGTCCCGCAGCATTTTCTTGCCTTGATAGTGCAGATTTGACCTCTGGCTGTGAGCCAGCAGGAACTGCTGAGACAGAAGTATTAAACTCAAAACAAGAGAGGGACGTCTGTCATTCTATGTGTTGGAGTCTGCGAGTCTGGAAAAAATGACTGTGGTGTCTTGGAGAATGAGTAAGGGACTGTGAAGGCAGAAAGTTCAATATTGACCTGCTCTGGAGAAGTAATTTATTTTGAAGGTTATTTTACAGTATTTGTAAAGACCTCATATTTTCATAGAATCATACAATGGTTTGGGTTGGAAGGGACCTCAGAGATCATCTAGTTCCAATTTTATTTCACTGAAGATTACTTTACAGTTATCTGGTTGAAATAACAATTATTAGTGGATTTCTGAGTTCTGTTGTGACCTGAATATCTGTGTGCTTATTTTTGTATAGTATGCACATTTTCAGTAATTCTAATAACACAACATGGACTGCAACAGAAAGCTGGAAATGTTGAAAAGTCATCTTAATATGTTTTTGATTCTACATTTTGAATTGTTTGTAATTACAGAATTTTGATGTGACAACTGTCAGTATTTCTCTGAGAAAATGGATGTATCACAGTCTGTTCATGTCAATTAAATGAAAGTCTTTGCTTGTTAGAATCATAGAATTGTTTTGGTTGGAAAAGACCTCTAAGATCATCAAGTCCAACCATTAACCCAGCACTGCCAAGTCCACCACTACCCCATGTCCCTCAGCACCACATCTACACATCTCAGAAATACCTCCAAGGATGGGGACTCCACCACTGCCCTGGGCAGCTTGTTCCACTGCTTGGCAACCCTTTCGGTGAAGAAATTTTTCCTAATATCCAATCTAAACCTCCCCTGGTACAACTTGAGGCCATTACCCCATGTCCTATTACTAGTTATCTGGAAGAAGAGACTGGTCCCCACCTCACTACAGCCTCCTTTCAGGCAGCTGTAGAGGACAATAAGATCTCCCCTGAGCCTCCTCTTCTTCAGGCTGAACAACCCCAGTTCCCTCAGCTGCTCCTCATCAAGCTTGTGCTCCAGACCCTTCACCAGCTTTGTTGCCCTTCTCTGTACGCACTCCAGCAGCTCAATGTCCTTGTAGTGAGGGGTCCAAAACTGAACACAGTATTTGAGGTGCGGCCTCACCAGTGCCGAGTACAGGGGGACAATCACCTCCCTAGTCCTGTTGGCCACAATATTTTGGTACAAGCCAGGATACTGTTTGGCCTTCTTGGCCACCTGCTGGCTCATATTCACACTGCTGGCTCATATTCAGCTGGCTGTTGACAAACACCCCAAAGTCCTTTTCCACCAGGCAGCTTTCCAGCCACTCTTCCCCAAGCCTGTAGCGATGCATGGGGTTGTTGCGACCCACATGCAGGATCTGACATCTGACCTTGTTGAACCTCATACAATTGGCTTCATCCCATGGATCCAGCCTGTCCAGATCCCTCTGCAGAGCCTCCCTACCCTCAAGCAGATCGACGCTCCCGCCTGACATGGTGTAATCTGCAAATTTTCTGGGTGTGCACTCAATCCCCCCATCCAGATCATTGATAGAGACATTAAACAGAACGGGCCCCAATACTGAGCCCTGAGGAACACCACTTGTGACTGGCTATCAACTGGGTTTAACTCCATTCATCACCACTCTTTAAGCCGGACCACCCAGACAGTTTTTTACCCAGTGAAGTGTATGCCAATCCAAGCCATGAGCAGCCAGTCTCTCCAGCAGAATGCTGTGGGAAATGGCATCAAAGGCCTTACTATGGTCTAGGTAGACAATGTCCACAGCCTTTTCGTCATCCGCTGAGCGGGTCACCTGGTCATAGAAGGAGATCAGGTTAGTCAAGCAGGACCTGCCTTTCATAAATATATTCATTAATTGCATAAGATCTTTTATTCTTCTGTTAATCAGTTTAGCTTTGATCATCTCCAATATTTTCATCTGGAATCAATGCCAGCTTTCTTCATGTATAGCAGGCAATGGAATGTATTTCTTTCTCAGGATAGGGTGCCTATTCTATTTTAAGATACTTGATCTTTCAAAACATAAAAGATATAATTGTTTGTTTTCTTTTTAAACTATTAAATAAAATGTAAGTGGAATTTCTAAGATTGTGTTGGCTGCATAAGAAATGGTTAATTATGTGACCTACATGTGGTGTCTCAGGCACATGCCTGCTCAGTGGTCTGTGATAAAAGGCCTTATTAAATACTGTAATGATTTATGTATGTCTGCAGACAGATATAACCTTTAAAAAGGAAAAACATAAAGGGAAACAAAGGGAAATCTAAGTCCTTTAGGCTCAGAAGTAGAGAAGAAATTACTCGCACAGATTTGAATCATCAAGGTAAACATACTCTAATGTAGATGTTCATAGTGGCTACCAACAGTCGTGTGACCTGAAAAAACAGTCAGTCCCTGTATTTATGTTTGTTAGTTTGTTGTTCTCAAACTGATGTTCTAATCTAATTTTTCCTTTAATAGGGTCTTTCTGTCCATGCCCTTATGATCTATCCAGTTTCCAGTAATACTCTGCCATCAGTCTTGTGTAATTGATCTCTTGTCCCCTGTCTAGTAGGGGATTGTATCTGCTTTGGTTTTCTTGATTTTTTTTTTTTTTTTTTTTTTTTTAAATGTACATGCTTAGCACTACATGAGACAACAGCTAGAGTTTGGCATTTGCTTACATGCAGAGATTTGACACAGCTCTGCATTCCTGTCAAAGCTCCTTCCACAGGTCCTCTTGGAAAAGCTACTGCAGAGCAGAACTTGTACCCTGGTGCAGGTTTTCCAATGCCAAAAAGTAGAACTGTGAACCACAGTTCATTCCTTCAAACCTAAAGCTCCCCCAGCTTTAAGTGATGTTTTAGATTGGAACTGCACTGCGAGGGAGGTTTACAGCCTTTTGCAGAGTATGGATTATAGCATTTATGAATTTTTTTTGGCTACAGATCATTAACCCTGAAACATTAATTGAATTTGCAGCCATGCAAACATATGTTCCCTAGAACTGTGAAACTGACCAGTGATACCTGTGTTTTCATTTCTCTCCACCTGTCTTTTCATGGGGCAGTGTGTGATAACCTAGCTGTTCTTTCCCTGTGGCCTTTTTTTCCCCGGTATACTTTCTTTGCATAACATCCTGTGTAGCCTAGTAGGAAACGTGAAGTTTCCAGTTGAAATGAAAATATAAGATTGTTGACACACTGTGGTTTAAACAACATTTTTTTCATTCACATATCTCAGACACACAATGTTCATAGTACTGTCTTTGATGTTTCCCCATTCTAAACAGCAGTGATCCAAATGCAGTATATAATTCCTAAATCTGTCTTTTGTCCAGCTTTCTCTGGTTTTCTTTGCCAGCTCTTGGAGAAGCTGGGAACAGTAGGTTCAATAGTCTGCTTATCTTTATTCAAATATGTTTTTTCTAAATGATCCTTTGTAGAGTTTTGATTTTATGATAAAGCAGAGGGTCTGACCAGGCACAAAAAACTGTAAGATTTTATTTTGTAAGTTACTGCTAATAATGTGTAATGTGATACAAGGGTTATTTGTTTACTCTCCAAGGGAGAAAAGCAATGAGGTAGACTACTGTAAGGCTAAAGTTGGCATCTGCATTGTGAAATTATGATTTGCCCGTAAGTATGATTAGCCAGTAATTATCTGTGAGCCTTGAGCAGAGGTACTTAGCCAACTGGCATCACCAGGAATGTCTGTTTTACTGAGCTCCTGGACTCTTAGTCAAGGAGAGCTGCACTCTAGTGTTCAGCTTGACTTGTTTTGACTCTAGATATTAGTTCCAGGAGAAAAGAGGGTACATTAGCAAAGTTCTTACAGGTCAAAGAAAGGACTTTGTCTCTTGGCTAGTGAGTACTGTTGGTGGGAGCTGGAGACCCATGATGCTGGATTAGTGTGCTGGAGAACTAAGGAATTCTGCTGTCATGGCTAGCTCAGCTAGCCCTGGTTTAAGAATTAGCTCATTGCTGATTGGAGACACTAGGTGGTTTGTTTCTGCTGGGTTTTGTGTTCTTTTGTTTTAATTAAAGAGTACCTTTGAGTCAAATATTAAGGGAAAAGGAAAAACCCCTCAACAATAAAACTTGAAATAAATCTCTTATAAGAGACATCTACAATTGCTGGCAGTACACAGAGAAGGACATGGGTGTGCATACACAAACTTCCACCTCCCCTCACCCCCGCCATTGATGTGTGTATACATAATTTTATTATACTGATGATAAATGAGCCGTCATATGTACCATGTGTTACATTCTTCATATTATAGTCATATAGTCCTCATATTTTCTAGTGCTGCTATCTGCATGAAGGTCTGCCATCACTTCTAAATCATGCCAGCATGTATACTCAGAGCCAACCAAAAAAGAGAAGATTGTTTGTCTTTAAGTGTATTTTGAGCAAAATAATGTTTCTTGTATGTGTATACTCGGGTACATAGGCATTGCCTTGCTTTGTGGATTGGATTTTGAGTCTTTCTGGGTTTTATTGTGAAGTTATTTTATTTGTGGCAAGTCTTCGGGGAATTGGTTTGTTCTGATGAAGCTGTTCTGAAGCATTTTATTTGGGTTATGGTAAGGGCCCCTGGTAAAACACACAAACAAAAACTTGCCAGGTGCTGGAAGCCAACTGGGTTTCTCACGCCTACCTGGCACGGAAGCGGGGAAGGAAGCCAAGCCCTTCACATGGAGGGGAATACATGGGATGGACAGGAGTGTCCTATTCAGCTCACTCTACTGTCATGACAGTGGGCTGGGAAGGGAAAGAAATACAGTGGATGTCACCACTACAGAAATTAAAACACAGAATTAAAATTACCAGGAAAAAACCCCAAAAGAGTCCACCATCTTTACTAGTAAGACATGTGCCTGCTTCCAATTTGAACTGGTTATTTACATCGTTTTTTTGCCTACTTAAGATATATTCTGTTTATACAGAGTATAAATATATATACTGTATTTATCTCTGTTTGGAATTAGCTAACAAATGGCAGATTTTGTTGAGATATGAAGAAAATGCTTATATATATATACTTAGTTTTTCACCTCTCCAGAGCTAATTTAGAAAATGTATTCTCTGCTAGTACACTGTTGTTCAATGTAATATTGAAATACTTGTAAAAAACCCTTTCTTCTGGCTCAGTAACAATCTGTATTTTAAAAGCTTGCAAAGATAAATATTTAATAACCCAATGGGCATCGCAGCACTTCTAGCAAGATTCATGACGTCTGATGTGCCAAAACCAGTTCTGCAATCTTGAGATTAGATGACCTTAATAATTGCTAAAAAATGAGTGTTTTAGTATCTCATGTAGCCCTGAAGTGAAGAGCACTCCTGAGTGGTGACCCCTCCTTTGTTTCCTCTTTCACCTTCTCCTTCATCTCCCTTTGAAGTCTCAAAGCCAGCACTTTTGTGGCTTTCCAGCAGAACTGGGTCTGGAATTTGCAAATTGGTTTCCTTGCTTGCAAAGCCAAAAAAAAAAAATCCACAAGAATTTTGGAGGCATGAGAGGCTTTAATATTTTACCCACACTGACAGAAGGCTTTAACACAATTTTCGGAGTGTATTTGCTGTCTGATGCCTTAGATGAGATGCATCATTAGTGACTTGTTGGAGTAGGTACCAGAGGTACAGGAGGCAGGCTCTTAGGCTGGGTTTTCTGCTTGGCAAAGTAGGCTGAGTGCCTTATGCAAACTGAAAGAAGGCTAGAGGAGGAAAGAATGGTGAATTCTGTACCTCCCTCAGTTTGCCAAAGTTGACATATTATGCATATTTAAAATACCTTGGTGTTTTGGGATTTTTTTTTGAGGACAGTGGTTCCCAAATGGCACAGCAGTGATGGTGTGTGAGCTTGATCTACCCGCTGACTTTACAGAAGTTTTTAGAAGGTGGCAAATGAATATTCAATATCTGCTTTTGAACTCTGAAGCTGATTTATTTACTGCATCTCAAGAAGAGGGATTAATTGGTAACTCCAGCATGGACCTGCTATTGCTGCTCCTGGGCTGCATGCCCATGTGGGCAGGGTTCCGCTGCGGGGTTCCCAGCGTCACCAGTGCTGGCTTCCTTTGAGCAGCTCCTGACTTCCTCAGACCCACAGGATGCTGCTGACAGCAAAGAAGGCTCTGTGGCACAGGGTGGCAGCGCTGGGCAGTGAGTGGTGGTGTTTGCAAGGTCAAAGTTGTGCTGGAATTTTGGGAGTTCTGGATTGACTGAAACAATTGCAAATCAGTTTGCCAGGACAGCATAACATTTCAGAGGAAACATATGAATAACACTGAAGGAAGCAGGGTACCAAGGACTAATTGACATCCGTACTTGATCCGCCTTGGCAAGGGGAGGCTTGGGGTGAAAGAACAGAGATTTTATACGATGGCAGATTTTCAGTTATTAATTGTAAATTGTCTCACTTCTACTTTTGGAACTTGTGCCTGCTGAATCCTGCATCTCTGTAGACCGCATCATGGTTAACAAAGAAGATTTGGTTGCAAGAAGCGAATGCGACTTCATGTCAGCTCTAATCACTGTCAAGAGCAAAGAGTCACAGGAAAAACAGAGCTCAGAGATGGGGTTGGATTTGATATGGCAGCATTCAGTGGCAGTGTTTCTTGCGATACTAAATACCTAGAAGACAGCAGGAATTTGATATGGGATAGTTCAGGAATTGTTATTGCTGAACCTTTAGGGACCATCTTAAATGTTTGGTGTGTCTATTAAGGAGGTGCAACAGTAAGTCTGGTGCTGCATTGCCATTTGAGAGTGAGACACCCATAATGTTTTCTGAAGGAAACCTTGGTCTTGTAGACAGACTCCTAGTGACTTAGTGTGAGGTCTGTATTTCACCCACTGTAAAGCCTGAGAGCAAGTATACAGTTTTTTTTCAAAATTAAAGCTTTTTATTCTCTACTCTAGTAAATGCAGGGTAGAGATGGAACCATTCAATTTCTCCCATTTTGTTTTGTTTGCAAAATGCACCATATGGGCAGAGTAATGTCGTCTTGGCTTGTTCTGCCAACTGAGTGCTCTGGTTGGCTAAACATCCTTCTGCTTGAAAACTGTATAATTAGATTGTTTTATTTTAAAGGTCATTTTTAATTTCTTCTAGAAAAAGCCTGCTTTCCTCTTATAGCTTATCTTTTGATTAGCACTTTGAATTTCTTATTGCTTGGTACTTTAGTTAAGCTTACTGTAGAAATGATTGCTGTAATTCACAAAAAATAAAATAATTTCTGGTTAAAAGCCAGGCAGTGAGTGTGAATTTCACAACAGGCATAATCCAATAGTATTTTCTTTCTTTTCAGTTAGAACTCTAGGTGCTAGCTAAAATTTCAATTCTACTGTATATATAGTTGTGCTTTTTCCTTTATTGCTCTGTGTTTGTGTGTGTTCTATTTACTGCTCCCTTGTTTCCTCCTTTATGTTAACAAAAGTATTTTATTGCAGAGCATTACTGTTACCTCCACAGATACCTTTCCTGGCAGGTCATGTATTCTTCTTTGTTCCTTTGTATGTTTTCACCTTGTCATTCTTCAGTTATATTTTAATTTACTTACCTTTGAGCATAAGCTCATCTACAGCACCTTGATTTTGTTCCCCTCCTCGTGACTGGGGATCTTTAACCTTAACTGACTAGTTTCTGTTGCATGACAAGATTTCCATAGCTGGATACAGCAGCATGTTGTGTGCTCTGATACATGTTCAGATATTTTTTGGTTTCTTTTTAGTGCTTTGCTGTGCGATCTCTGGGCTGGGTAGAAATGGCAGAAGAAGACTTAGCTCCTGGAAAAAGCAGTGTTGCTGTGAACAATTGCATCAGACAACTCTCTTACTGTAAAAACGACATCAGAGACACCGTTGGCATTTGGGGAGAGGTAAGAATGGGGTGAACTTCTCCTCCTCTTGGAACATCCCTCTTGTGTCATAAAGCATCTTGAAACAACAACTCTGTAAGCAAATATGTCCATGCTCTGGTTTTGGGCTTTCCCTTTCCTAACTGGCACTGCCAAAAAAATATAAAAGGGTTCAAGAAAAGTGTTCCAAACTGCTCAGGACAGCAGATGCCACAAAGATCTCACCTTCGTGTTTATATCTGTGCTCATACACACCTGCGCAATAACAGTGTTGGGGACACACAAGCCAAACTATTGAAATCAGTGGAAGGCTTTCTCCTGACCAGAGGTTTGAGACTGGTGCTTTGGAACAGCATTTTCTCAGGTTTCCCAGTGACAAAAGGGCTTTAAGGAAACCCAGACGGATGTGACCCATGCTTCTGAAATGTATGAGAAGACTGAGACTGATGGACAGATGACTTATTTTCAGATGATTATTTTATCAGTGTTTCAGAAGGAAATTAATTTTATGTCATCAGTCTGTCAGTTGGTTCCTCTCCAATAACTCTTGAATCTCTTCACCAGTGTCATCCAGTTTTGAAGGGTGCCAAATTCTCACACACTAAGGAAAATCAGAAAGTCCAGCTCTGCTCTTTCTTGGTTTGCTGATGGGTCAGTACACCTTCATCAGCTGAACCATGCAAACTCTGCTTCTTTCTGAATTGGCAGCAAAGACAGGATAATGCTGTGGGAGCTCAGGGGGAAGCATGAAGGAAGCTTAGAGGTATTGTGATTTGGAAAAGAGGTGTGCCAGGGGCAGAGGAAGGGGTGGAAGATGTGGAGGGATCAGTAAGTGAAACAAGAAGAAAGCAAAAGGTGGGGTTAAGTGGTGGAACATACAGATGACACAGGAGATAAACTCCATAAAAAAACATCTTTATTATTTGATTGTTCATGGAACTACTTAAACTTCAGACAAATCTTATTCTCTACCTCTCCCCTGACGGTTTCAGGACAGTTAACTAATAAGGATTTACTACACAAGATCTGAATGCAAAAGTGATGTAAAAGTGCGTGTTGTAACCTTCACTTGTGTGATCTAAGAGAAATGGCACTGCCAAACAGAAGAGGAATTAAAAGAAAGACTTATCCATTTCATTAAAAAAGTTAGTATATTGTACATCTAAATGAACAGGATAACATTGGTCTTCTTTTTTCCTACTTCTGTGAAGAGTTTTATTTAGTTAATATAGCTTGATAAGCAATTAAGAGATGTCAGTCATAGACTTCAGACTACTGACTGACCCCAGGAGGGAAAAAAATCCCACTCTCTTTACATGTGTGTAATCCCATCCGTTTTTCAGATGAAAGAACTTTGATCAACTCAAAATATATTGTTTACTTTGAAATCATGTGCTTTATTCTGGTTTAAGAATTAATGTTCATATTTTTCCATATTTCTGTCAATCCTGTTGTTCTTTATTGGAAACCCTTGCAGGTTTTCAAGCCAAACTGGTGAAAAGTTTTGGTCCTCTATAATGGAAGTTTTAATTAAGAATGCTATTCATAAATAAATAAAGAAAAATCAACCTGACAAAACAAGAGAGACACTGTGCTTGAATAGGTGGCCCCTGAAGTAAATTGTCTTCTTGATTTTAAAAGAAATCATTACAACTACATTTTTCTTCTGGCAATGTAATGCTTCAAGAGTGACTGGAAGAGGCACATTTTGGAGAGGAATCTGAAAAAAAGTGTGCTCGTCACTGACATGTCAGATGGAGCACAGAGAGCAGAAATCTATTATGAAGCTAGAGCTGATGACTGCAGACAGAGGTTTTAAGATTGGCTAAAGATTTATTTTAGCTAGAATGTAATAAAAGTGAAATTGGGAGTAGGACCCATCCCCATGTTTTCGTGATTTAAAAAAACAAAACACAAGAAACCCCGCACACTGTGGGTAAAATCCTGACCCTGCAGAAGCTTTGTCACTGGCTTTAATGTAGGATTTCATGCCCTCTGCTCCCCTCCAAAAGAAATTCCCTGTAAATTTCTAACTTCCACGGTTCTGTAAAACCTAAGAAGAAAAACACAGCTCATCTGTTTGTGTTGCTACGTTGCCATGCATTATATTCCTGACATTGCAAAATTACTTAGGTGAAAAGGATATATTGTTTATCGACCTATATAGCACAGTCTAGAACACTTCCCTGAAAGACTGCTGGGAGTGAGCCTTTCTTTATTCGCTTTCACAGAATCACAGAATCACAGAATGTTAGGGATTGGAAGGGACCTTAAAAGATCATCTAGTCCAACCCCCCTGCCAGAGCAGGAACACCTAGGTCAGGTCACACAGGAACATGTCCAGGCGGGTTTTGAATGTCTCCAGAGAAGGAGACTCCACAACCTCTCTGGGCAGCCTGTTCCAGTGTTCTGTCACCCTCACTGTGAAGAAATTCCTCCTCACATTTATGTGGAACCTCCTATGTTCCAGCTTACACCCATTGCCCCTTGTCCTATCATTGGATGTCACTGAGAAGAGCCTGGCTCCATCCTCATGACACTCACCCTTGACATATTTATAAACATTAATGAGGTCTTCTAGTGAGAGCCACCTTCATCTTGGACCATAAGATCTCTGCAGCTCTTCAGCAGTCGGAGACTGTGAGGTCTATGTTCAAGCTCCCAGTCTGTCTAAATCATTTCTTCTTGCCTTACACGTCACTAAAAGAGCTTTTGTATAATGAGACAACAAAACTCAGCAAAATATATGGCTTCTGGCTGCAGCCAAGCTATCCCTTGAGCATTGCAAGGATAATTGTTGCTGACTTATATTGCTTATCTGTCCGTTCTCCAGTCTTTTCCGACTAATTTGGATTCAGTTTTATTACCCTAATCCCAGTCTATTTTGCATGATAAATAGATTTTTCCTTCTTGTGATAATTTTCTTCTGGAATAAATATATAAATAGAAACTGGGTCCAAAAATCAATCCTTGTGACACTTGGTGACATTCTTCACACAATCTGTTTACTGTTTCTGACCTCCAAGCAAATTTCTCACCCTTTTTTTGTGATGACTCTCTTTTCTATTTGGTTTCCTTCATCATCCTGGTCTACCTGGTGACACCGTGGCTTCTGTGCTTTATTTCCCGTGTTCCTTTTCCTGCATGCCACAAGCAGTTCAGTGCTGCTCAATTTGTCCCATTTACATGCATGGCTATTGCAGCCACGTCTGCTTCTGCTTCCCTAGGAGCAGCCTAATATATCCAGTTTTCCATCTCAGCCACAGCTGTACTTTTCCCATCAGACAAAATATTCTTGTGTTGGCATTACATATATTAGGCTGCACGCCCTTCCCCTCCCACATCCCTCTTGGTGCTTGCACTGCCACTTCTGCGTCACAGCTCCCCTTTGAATCCCTGTTGGGAGATTTGGGGGTGGTAGAGGTGGTCAACAGTGCCTGCCACTTGCTGCCTAGCCTGGAAACCCTGAAAGCAGGCCCTCCTAGGATTACATGAATGCATGACACAAAATTAGACATCATTAAGACTTGAGCCACTGTAACCAAGTGGGAAGAGGTTTTCTGTGTCACTGAGGTGAAGAAAAAGGTGGGTTTTGGAACATTTGTCAGTAGGAAGTCAGACCCTTTCCATTCTTTCTGCTCATTTATAGATTCTGGCACAACAGAGAGAAAACAAATGAGTCTATATTTAGATGATAGCTCCCACTTTCTTATTATTATTATCAGCAGGAGCTTGTCTTACCTCTTGGCAATAGATCCAGCATCATTTCTGTGGGATCTCACAGTTTGCAGAGAAGGTGTACAGCTTCTGAGAAGAGAGCTATTGGATGTGACAGAAGATGCAGCAGACCTTTTGCAAATGCTAGCCATAGGAGAAAGACTAGTATTTGTGAATTAGCATCAAAAGGAAAATTGCTCTAAATTTGTTTCCTCTAAGGGGAAAAAGCATTCTCCTTGTTCTTACATGCCAGAAAAATTATGGAGAAATCCTGGCTCCAGGATTCTGCAGTCTTAATGCTAGGTTTTCTCCTTTAATTAATCTTTCTTCAAAGCGTATCCTATAAATCCTTTGACATGTACAAATTGCTGCCTGTTCCCATGAGCCACTGGTTAAAGTTTATGGAAACAAAGCACATTATTTGAAGGAAGAAACTCTGCCTTAAGAGTACAGGTTTTGCTTTTAAGCTTTTACTTTTAAGATGTTTCTTAAATTCTCATCTATTTGGAAGAATTTACTGGAGAAAGGATAAATACATAATTTGTTGAATAACTCAGTCGTTTGGGGTTGAATGAGTCGAACATTTGCATTTAAAAGACATCAAAGCTTTTTGTGATTGGGATCATTTAAAAATATAGGAGTAGCAAGATATTATCTTAGATCTTTTTTCACGCCAGAAGTGAACAAAGTTGTTTTCAGTTGTTCTTGGAAACTTTGAGTAAATTAAGAGGGTGCAAGTCTAACCAGCATAGGCATAACACCTTGATCCCAGTCAGTTTGAGAGAGGGATGTACTGTGTAACTGTACTTTGTCTGGAGTTGCAGGGCAAAGACATGTACCTTATACTGGAAAATGACATGCTGAACCTGATTGACCCCATGGACCGCACAGTTCTTCACTCGCAGCCCATTGTGAGCATCAGAGTCTGGGGAGTGGGTCGTGACAACGGCCGGTGAGTCCTTGCTCTCCTTATCCCTCTTGACTTGCTGCTATTTCTGTCTTCTGATACAGAGTACACATACACCTGGAGCAAGTTAGGTATCAAATTTATACATTTGATTGCGTAATTGTGTCCCAGGGGCTATGAGAGGATGGGTACATTCTTCTTTTTTCTTGCTGGTGTTACTTTTAAAAATCTCTGGTTTTCATAGTTTATCACTTACATGCTGTTTTTCTAAACCTGTATTGACCAAACCTTCCAGGTTAATTCAGACAGGTGCATAAAACTGCACACGCAACATTATTTTGTTTCAGATATATATACTGTTTTTTCATATAAAACCATTTTGAAATATGTCCTGTAGTATGTTTCTCCTGGCTATGTGAAAGCATGTCTTCCTGCTGGTCCGAGTTAAATGTGCTACTTATGCTCTGACTGTATGCATGTGTTTCTGCTTTCTTGAGATATTTGATTTGATGGAGAAAAAAGTTTGAGGGAGAGTAATAGTTTTAAGCTCTTACTATTACTTAAAGATCTTGATGCGAGAAAATTTGCAGATTGCAGAAAACTGCAGATTGCAGAAAACTGAGGTTTGTCACTGTGACCTGACTCCCTGTGAGCTGAAGTTCTTCCTTGCTGTAGGGAGCAACCACAAGTGCGTGCTAAAGGCCTCCCTGCAGTCTTTCCTTAGCTTTCATTCCTGCTTGGTCTTTTTAGTAGCATCCTCCTTTGTCATGTAACATTGCTGTGGGAACAGGGTTGTGAGGGTGACTTATTTAGAGCAGGACATTGAGCTGTCTCCCTGTCCCCTTCGGGATTTTGATGTATCAAAAACTTGCCATTTGCATTGAGTAATTCCAGGATCTTTTGACAGTACCCATCCTGACACATGGATAGTAAGGATTGAATCACACTAACGAGCTGCTGCTTTTTGTGTCCGTGTTTGATTATTGAGATATTTGCAGCAGTAGGGTTGTTTAGGGTTTTTTGTCTCTGACTTTTGATGGGAAATGTCATTTTGGACCTGACAGATCTTTCCCAGTAAAAGATTTTCTGAAAGTTCTTTAATTGCCCTCAAAGCTTCTGGTTATCTCTGACTAAATATCCAAAAGTAAAGGTGATAAGTGTTTCTGTGACCCAGTTCTATCTTTCTAAATTTTTACTTCTATAAATGACCGATAGTTGGGGATTTTTTTTTAACTGTTTTTCGCTTCTATTGGTGCAGATTTTTGAGAGATCTAAAAGTTTGAAATGGTGGGAAGTAAAAACATTTTATCTTTTTATGAATAAACCATTACAGTGCTTTGCTTGCCTCAGAAAATGATGGCATTGCACGTTTCTCTCCAAGTCAGATTTTGTAGTAGCTTTTTTTGGTCTGGAAATAAATAGAGCATCTTAAGGGGCACCTAAATGTGGTGCAGCTTCACAGAGTAAAGGAAGCCATCTTTGCTTTTTGTTCATTTTTTTGAAGACTTTACAGTTGTTTCTTGAAATATTTACATTTATTTGGAAAATAAAATCATTCCATTATGTTGTTTATAAAATAAGATAATGAGCCACATTTCTCCAGGCTGGGTCCCTGCTTCTCCTAAAGACAGAACTGGTCACAGAAACATCGAAGTTGAAAGAAGAGAAATGTGCCTTTTGCAATCATGTGGCACCAAGAATTCTGTAAGCTTTTGGTGAAATGTGGGAGGCAATAGCAAACTCTCCTAGATGAATATATGCCCCATCAGTAGGACAGGAGTTTGTGGGCAAGTTTTAAAACAACAAAAAAACCCAAACTTCAAACAAATAAACAAAACCCCAAACAACAAAAAAAACCCAAACACACTAACCCAGTGTTCTCCCTCCTGGTCATAAAAGGTAGAAGCTGCCTCTACTGTTTTCCTGAAAAGATATTTTATTTGTAACATTGACAACACAGAGAACCTAGTAGAGCAAATAAACTACTTTTTTTTTCTCAAGATTCTACCATCAGAAGAGGGTGTTGGCCTTTCTGTCTTGAAAGCGAACGTTTCTTTTTTCTAGGGAACATGACTTTTCTTGATTGGTTGTTGTAAATAACAGCAAGAAATAGTTTACTGAAGGTTTAATATATTTAAACTACACAATCAAAACCAGCCTTAATATTTCATTTGCTGGCACAGCAATGTTCTTAGCTGCTTTTATTGGCATCTGTGTTTTTCATTGTAAGTTTGATTTCAGAGCTTTCCTGTTCTTAGCTCTTCATAAGAATTTTGATAGATGCTTTTACATAAATTTTGTGTCCAGTATAACTTTCAGTACTGGAGCTCACTCTTTTTGCAATTTATTTGTTAAACATTTTATTTACCTGTTTGGGGGGAAAGGAAAAAAAAAAAAAGATTGTAGGTAAACCAGTGTAGCCATTATTTGTAAGTAAACTCAGACTGCATGTGATGGTAAATAGCAGGCAGAAGACCCCAAAGACAAGCAGAACAAACAAACTTACGACTGAGTAATCAGATGTACAATATGTTTTGGTCATAGAGAGGCTGAGTATAGGAAACGTGCTTTGAAGGGCTGCATAAATGATGTAGCATTTGCTGAAGAAGCACCAACACACCAGAAAAAAAGTGTTTGGTGATGGAAGAACCTGTGTTAAGAAAACTGAACTGCTGAGCTGGAAATTGCACTGTGTCTCTTTTCATGTATACATTAGAATGCAGTCCTTAAGCTCATCCTGGTAAAATTACGTGTTGGTTCTGAGATGAGAAACACCGGAGCCATTCACTGACTGTAAAAGCAGCTTTCCCTGATTATGAGTTTGCCATATGCAGAGAAAAGTGAGGAGATCACATTGCTGTTTTGGTGGATTAATTGGCCAGGAAGCTGATGAAATCCCAGTTTATGGGACGAAGCTCTTCCAGTTGTTGCATATGAATGTTGTTAACTGGCTACATCTTCTGGTCCGAGACCCTATATAATAAAATATATTTGATTTATTATGAAAGGCAGTGTTTAAATTTTAAAATATTGTAGAACTCTGTATTTTCCTGTCTTTTAAGATATTTGAATCCCATAATGATCTGCAGGCCCTCCTTTTTAACTGTATTTGCTTGTAGTAATTTATTTGGGTAGATTTTGCTGTGGAAGATGAAGAGGTTTTCTGATGACACCTGACCAGATGATTTTCTAAGCTATACTGTAATGAAAGATTGATGAAATACAGAGATCTGCTGATAAAAGTTTAATCTGAGGATGTGTCTGCTAACTCACCTCGGGCAGAAATGTCTTCTAGGAGGCTGTAATTACTCTCTCCATACATTACACTATTGTCTTGACCTCTAGAGTTACTTTTTTAAAAACAGTTCTGATAAGCAGAGGCTTCATCATTTTGTTGATGTAGGCTGCGTGGGTATTTTGTGTTTTGAAAGGTAGTTTTCAGTTAATCACTCAGTAAAACATGTTTGACCTTAAGGAAGGCTTGGAGTGCCGTGGTAAAACCATGAACAAAAGCAGGTTCCCACAAGAGAAATTGGTGGCTCTGTATGTGTGTGTGTATATATATGTGTATGTGTGTGTGTAGACTCTGAGCACCTACGTTTGATACGTATATATGGGCATTAAAAGAAAATAAATGTGCTCTATGTGTCCGTCCTGTTGGCAAACTCTTGTTTCTTAGGTGGTCATAGAATCATAGAATGGTTTGGGTTGGAAGGGACCTCAAAGATCATCTAGTTCCAACCCTCCTGCCATGGCAGGGACACTTCCCACTAGATCAGGTTGCTCAAGGCTCCATCCAACCTGGCTTTGAACACTTCCAGGGAGGGGGCATCCACAACTTCCTTGGGCAAACCCGTTCCAGTGCGTCACCACCCTCACAGTAAAGAATTCCTTCCTTATATCTAGTCTAAACCTACCCTCTCTCAGCTTCCACCCATTGCCCCTCATCCTATCATTACAGGCCCTTGTAAAAAGTCCCTCCCCAGCTTTTTTGTAGGCCCCTTTCAGGTACTGGAAGGCTGCTATGAGGTCTCCCTGGAGCCTTCTCTTGTCCAGGCTGAACAAGCCGAACTCTCTCAGCCTGTCCTCATAAGAGAGGTGTTCCAGCCCTCTGACCATCTTGGTAGCCCTCCTCTGGACTCGCTCCAACAGCTCCATATCTTTCTTGCGTTGGGGGCTCCAGAGCTGGACACAGTATTCCAGGTGGTGATGTCATGTAAAAGCCATTGTACTTTGTACAGTCTTCCTCTCCTGCTGTACACCAGAACCATGACCATTCATTTAATATTATTTGTTAATAAGAAAAGTCCTTGCACTTGCTGAAACAGTTTGATTTCAAGATCAGTAAGGTCATTGTCAGGTGGAGGATTTGTGTTATCTCAGGTATACAGTGAGTAATTGTCAGTGCTGTGTTTGCTTCTTAAGAAGCAGCCTGTGGCATGTTTTTTTCTGAGCTTTAAAAGCATGTTGGGAAATATTAGCCTAGTGAAGCTATAAAAGGGTTACTCGTTTCGCTTGCGAGCTGCAGGACTGTACATTAATCATTCCTCAGGTTGTTTTTTGTCTCCCCTTCTCAAACGCTGGTGCATGCCCTTTGCTTTCTGAACAGCTTGCTAACAAGGAAGAGAGAAAAGGTAATGGCCCATCAATTTTGTAAAAGAGTTACCATTAGCACATTTCACTGAATCTTCCTTTATCTTCATTGCTCTTCCACCAACCCAAAGCCACCTCCACTTTTAAAACCTCTATGGGACCTTAACTGCCTGAAAGATCATGGTTCCTTCTCTCATGGTGTCTCTGTACAACAGCAGTATATTCTAGCCAAAAAAAATCAGCCGTTAGCTGGCCAGGAGAGCTGCGAGTAGGTTCTGGACACAGCTTTGGTGGGGCTGAGTGTGGAAGCAGTTGCTGGTCGGTGTGGGCACCTGGCATGTTGGACAAAGTACTTAAGCATGCTTCTTTGTCTGTCCACTAGTTTTGTTGTGACATAGCCCCGTTTTGTTTTCTCTGTATAATTTGTTTATTTCCCTGGGAGGCTGAGGAGGGAGCGTGGTTGCTCTTGGTTCTTAAGAGGCAGATTCTCCAAAATTGGGGTTTTCTGATCATAGGATCTCTGACCAGACAGTGTGAAGGCATTTTACTCCCTAATAATGCCGATTTTGACAGGTGATGGTGGTGGGGATCACTTCGTCTATGTGGATGTCTGTAGTCCTGCTGCTTTGAACCACTGCTGGTTTTCTCCTGCTTGGATAGCTGGGAATAAAATGAGGCCAGGAATCGAAAAGGGAAGAAAGGTGGAAGAACAACTGGATTGAAGAGAATAGGATGATGCATGCACCAGAGATGAGGCTCAAGTTGCCTCAAAAAGGGAGGAAAAACAGCTAAATGGATAGATGCCCAAAGTCAGATGGACATAATCCTGTAAAGCAGGAAGAGAGAGAAAGAAGTCCGAACAGCAAAACAGAAATTACCTGAGCTCTGTTATCTCAGGAGTTGTTAGAGCAAGAGTTGAGAAAACTACTGGGGTGATGTGAGTGAGAAAAGGGGACAAATCTATGGAGAACGAGGAAATGGCATAAAAGTGATAGCTCAGATTCCTCAATATATGGGGAATTAAAAATATTATCCTATCTTGCTGTTTGGACAGCTAAATAAAAATGACCTGGTTTCAGAGGTGTTTTAACACCTGCACCGTCTGCTGACTTCAATAGGATCTCTGTATGTTCAGTGTCTTAAAAAATCAAGTGTCTAAATACAGATTTAGGAACCTTTCTCTACACATCCAGAATTGGAAGTTTTCACTTCAGCAAAAACACTACAGCAGGATAAATGTTTTCTCTTAATTTTTGAGTATGTGTCAAGCTAAGAGGGCGAGAGATGTGTCTGGGTGAGAACTGGTTTGTTAGAGGGAAGAAGAGGAGCAAGTGGGGAATATGGAAGCCATGCTGCAGGTCAAGTGCAGGTCTCATAGGGTTATGATCTGTATTTCCTAACTGAAATGGTGTATTTACAGATGTGGCCTGGGTTGAGCTCCAGTGCACATCTATCATATGGACATGAGATTTTTTGGAGGGATACCTGGTCTCAATCAGACAATTAAAAGCTAAGGAAAGTACAAGTGTAGTGTGGTTGGGGTATCCTACTGTATCTGTAATTTGTTGTTCCCTCTTTCAGAGCGTGCTGGAGTGTGCCCAAAGAAGGGCAGTGAAGCTGGTGAAGGGTCTGGAGCACAAGTCTTATGAGGGGTGGCTGAGGGAACTGGGGTTGTTTAGCCTGGAGAAAGAGGCTCAGGGGAGACCTTATCACCCTCTACAACTACCTGAAAGGAGGTTGTAGTGAGGTGGAGGTCGGTCTCTTCTCTGAAGTAACAAGCGATAGGATGAGCAGAAACAGCCTTAAGTTGTGCCAGGGGAGGTTTAGACTGGATATTAGGAAAAGTTTCCTCACCAAAAGGATTGTCAAGCACTGGCACAGGCTGCCCAGGGCAGTGGTGGAGTCCCCATCCCTGGAGGTATTTAAGAGATGTGTAGATGTGGTGCTGAGGGACATGGTGTACTGGTGGACTTGGCAGTGTTAGGTTAATGGTTGGACTCAATGTTATCTTAAAGGTTTTTTCCAACCTAAATGATTCTGTGATTCTAAAATATTTTGTGTACACACAACACAACCTCAGGCTTCAGTGATGCAGTGTGGCTTACAGCGACATCATTCAGGGGGGTGTTTATGGTCTTCTGGGTTTGCCTTCCCTTTGAGGTGACGATTGAATGTGCTCTGAGATGGAGTCCTTCTCCAGCTCTGTGAGAGCTTATCAAGCTGTATGAGATAATGAATAATAAACTTTCACTTCTGCATTAAACAGATGTGGTCAAGAAAAGCAGAAAGTGAAATAAATTAAAACTGAGATGGTTTTTGCACCTGCTCTTCTGAAAAGATAACACCCTTCAAAGAATGTGTAATTCCAGCTGAACCGTTCAAACTCTGAGACACCATTAATCAATATTGCCTATTCCCCTCGGCCCCTGTAACCTTGGAATAAGGACAAAACATACTGTGAGGAATCAGGTAAATAGGACATAGGTGAGGGATTACACTGGAAGAAAAGGATTTTACTGGCTTTTCTGACCCACATTCTTAGCTGGGTTTTTTGAATAATCTTTTTCTTTCTTATTTTCTATAAGCCAACTGCATCTGAATATCCTTTTCTGTATGTTTAGATAGCATTTTCCTTCAATTATTTAAATGCCACATCTGCCTCAGGATGCTTTTGCACATTTGCTACTAGCTGGTTGCAATTCAAATATTTATACGTGATACGTGTTTATGTAAATCATAACATATACTGTCTTACCCATTACATGTATTTAGAAAGCATTTCCACCTCAGGCTTTTAATTCTGAGGATGGTATATCGGCTTCTTTCCTAAAGTGGGCTCCACTAGGGAGAAGGGCCTTTGTTTGGCAGTGGGATTCTGCACGATTTGCCCTCTGGCAATGGAGGTAGATTGCCCACTAAAGTCTCTTTGATATGTGTGCAGACTGATTAGCAGAAACGCAAATGCTAATTTGAGTAAGCTATATTTTTTTTTCAACAGATAATTCAAGTGTCTTAAACATTTAGGGTTTTTTTTTTTACTGAGTTGGTTTTGTATATAGAAACTGTGTTGCATGAACATCCATATTTTTGTGAGAGGAAAATTGTGCTTAATGACATTGAAAAATCTGTGTGCATTATATCTCTCGTGATGATGGTCTGCTTTACATAAATACTGTTCATCTTAATGCCATAAAAATAATTTAAATTTATAATTTGAATGATGTATTAAACATGGAACTCAATTGTCTATAAAATTGCAATATTTTACTGCTTGAAGTTCCCCTCTCCCTACCTTGATTAATAGCAAAGCTGGGTGGACGTATGCTTGTGTGCCCCAAGTCTGACCAAATTCCCCTTACAATTGCTGGTAAGTTTTCTGTTAAATTCAACATGAGTTGAGTTAGTCCATAACTTAGAGATGCAGACCTGGAAAACCTGGATACTGCTTCGTAACATCAATGTAATACTTATGGGAGTGGCAGGATGGTTTAGCTGTTCTTAGCAAGGTAAGGGCTCTTCTTGTAGTAGAACAAAATAGCAGGTGGAAAAGTAAGGAGCCTACTGTGAATCTTAGAAGAGTATGAAAGTTTGAGGTCTGCAAGGTCAGGCGAGGTGGCTGGCTTCGGTATGTGACCTCGTGTCCAGCTGATCTTATGTTTAACATCAATAAGGTAAAATCTAAATAAACTCCAACAATGTACATATACATTTAAGATAGAAAGTACCCAAACCCACAAGAAAACTGATGCACTAAGGAAGATTTATTTTTTTTTTAATCTTGGGAGTGGGGTGGACAGTTGTATGTCTTTTATTAGGAAAATTGCTTTGCATCTCTGCTTTTGCTCAGCTACCATCAGGAACATAATGAGATGAATTAGACAAAGTAAACTGAGCAATTGCTCATGCCCTCTGTTCATTTATGAAGTACATATATGGCTTCAAGGGCCTTAGCTTGAAAAACAAACAAAGCCCTTCTGGGATATTGCCAAGCCAGGCATTCAGAAATGGTATTCAGTCTGTCACTTCCGAGCCTTTAGGATTCAAGGTACTATTTCAAACTTTCCTCGTCCATTCGTGGGTGCTGGAAACGTGTTTTGTGGTGTGCATGGAGATTCTCATCTCCCTGTCTGAATCTCAGAAACATTTATGAAATGTTTCCTCACTCATCTCTCACCTTGTCCCTCCTCTTTTTGAAAATAATACGAAATTTCAGATAAACTAGAAGATTTGGCACTGCTGTTGCTGCTCAATAATTTGTGATGGAAGTAGATGATCACAGCGATGGGGTGGGAGGTTTTAAGCTTCTAGGTTGTTAAAGACTAAACAACACTGTTGTGCTCCGAGTTTTGCTAAAAGGACTAAGTTTTTGTTTCTTGGAAGTTTCAGGATATTTTGCTTCAGGATAGGGTGGGTGCCTCAGAAGCGAAAGGCAGGGCACGCTTGGGAAATGTTTGTTTCTCTTTCTGTAGGGCAGAAGTGGAGCTTTGAATGCTGCAGGTCCAGGAGCCGGGATGGAAACCTGCTCCCACTTTTATCTCAAGTGTAGGACTATGTGTCTACTGATCTGCTACTCTACTGAGCCAGCACTGTGTGTAGCTCCTAGGGCTAGCTATCCCTCCATCTCTCTACTTGCACTCTTGGCCCCACAACATGAATTTGTTGCTACACTATCTTTTTCTGTATATTCAAACTGAAGTAAACTGCAACCTGAATCCAGGTTCCTTACTTGTAAACTAATTTTCTTTTTTCCTCAAGTTTTTCTGTATGTGAAACCCTTGGATCCTGACCTTGTGTGTGCACAGGACGGCTATGAGGATATCAGCCGCTGATAATTTTGTTTCTGTAGTCCAGCCATGGCTCTACTGGTATTACCAGGGCTGTGTGTGATGGGATACGCAGTATTTTGCTCTGAGGTAAATAGATTCTGGCCATGCAATAGGAATATTTGATCACTTTGGGGAGAACTTGGTCCCACCCTTGTGTCTAGAGTATAAGCTAATTTCAATTAGACGGATGCCCTACTGTTCACCAGCAGTTTAACCAGAGAGTTGGGCACATCATCACTGCCAAGCGCATGGAGATCTGCCCAGATTCTTTACAGTGCTAAATATCCACTCCCTCATTATAAGCTTGGCTGAACCTTATCTCCAGTGAGGAATATAGCATCTTGGAGACATATAACGCAGATGGGGACCCATGAGAGTGCAGCACATGATAGCTGGGAGAGGCTGGAACAACACGTATTGTATTTATACACCAGGCATGCCCCAAAACGCCCTTGAATTTGGCATTTCTGCCAGTGCAGGAGTTGAATTTGTCAGGTCTTTGTGAGGTGAGAGCTCTCCTGGGCAGTTTGCAACTTGCCAGGGCTGTTGTGATGGTTTTTTGGTATAAATTTGACCCATTACCTGCTTCAAGCTCATTTCTTTTGCAGCCTGTAGGTAAATTGCAGTAAAAAGCTCCCTCCTCTTTAGTGACTTGGCTGCAAGCTGACAGCACTGGCTGGCAGTAGGAAATGGAACCTGGTGCAGTGTTTGCACTGGAAATTTTTTCGCATAGTTTATGGTAGCAGTTTTTGCTGGGGAGAGCCTGTCAGCTGAGCTCAGCAGCCAGTGCTGAGTGCTGCAACTTCCATGACTGGTCGCAAAACTTAGGTTACTGATGATGATTCTTTAAAACACAGCTCATGAAAGAATACTTTCGCCTGAGTTTCACCTTTCGTTTGCAGAACACATATATTTGGCTAAGTAAACTCAAAGGAATCAGAAATCAGATACCAATACCCCCCAAAGCTTATATCTAAAATTTTAAATTCATGTTTGAATTTCACGTTTTTGGGCAGGATTGAAGATTGGTAAAGTGAAGTTTGGGCAGAGTGACAAACACGAGGCACAGCTGTAATTCCTAAGGAAGTTGCCTGTGCACAAAGGGGGAGGTATGGAGCCCAAACTGCTTTTTCATTTTCAGAAGCTGCCTGCTGGCCAAGCCCTGGGAGATTTTCCAGTTGCTGGTAGCAGAGGTCAGTCCTCTGCCCTTTTCATAGACAGCAGGTAGAAGCAACAAACGTAGAGGAGCAGAGAGTGTAGGGCAAGGGAAAGAGAACCTGAAATGCTGATACCAGGGCAACTTATTTCTCAACAACAGACCCAGCATGTTCGTATCTAGGCATATGGTTACTGAAAGGTGCACAGGCAATAAGTATTGCACATACCAACACATCAAAACAAACACAGGATTAGAATTCAGTTGCAGTTCATTTACTGGATAGCCAGCTAAAAACTGGCTGGGACATTTTTTTAATCATACTTATTTTTACAAGTTTCCAAAGTTCTGCTGAGTTGCTTTTCTTGTACTGAAGAGAGGTTCAGGGAAGGGTGATTCTCTCCCACAAACTGTTCCAGCATATTAAAACGGCAAAGTTTGGCTGTTCTTCTAAGAAGCCTTTTATGTCGGAATGTGACATTGTTCTCACGAGTGCTGTCGTTTGGCCAGCTGGAAGTCTACCATATCCTGTTGAATGCTACTTGCTGAGAGTGAACGAGTAGAATGCTATGAAGAGGGTAGTTGGCATAGATATCAGATGAATTCTGTCTTCATTAGTGAGTTTAAACAAGTTAATGTCGAATGCATATTGGAACCTAGTTTAAAAAATGTAGTGCCTGTGTATCTTACAGCATTTAATCTGGTTCAGGTGCTGTTTTGCTTGTCCATAAAAATATCCGCTTTCCCCACAAGTGAGTTCCACACTTGTGTCAAGACTATCAAGTACTTGTTTGCTTCAGTGCAAAAATTCTTATATGGCCTTGAATTCTTGTTAGTGCTGGGCATCCGGCACATCCAAGAAAGGAGGAGTTGGATCTGTTTCTTCTTGGGCAGCAACAACAGATTTGTTTATTAAATTCCAGCCTGTTACTCCTGTGGAAATTAGCGGAAAGCTTTCAGGATGGCACAGGTTGTTGCTTGAGTGTAACTGGTCCTGCCAAACCTTGTTGACGATACGCAGGAGGGAAGGAAGGAAGGAACTTCACTAGACTCTCAGGGTATATTTAGGCTGTGAACAAACATCCTGCTCCCAATGCTTCTGTGTGGCTGGAAGAAGTGACTGCCAGCAAATTGTCCTTCACTGCTTTCCACCCTCTCAAATCTGCTAGTGGAAGTACCTATGGTTATGTTCCCTGCCCTGCTTTCACTGATGTTGAGTTCAGCTAGTTTGAAGAGGCTGGTTGGTGAGCATTTGCCATGTTGGCTTGTTTTCCTTGAGGAGGGCAGGGTGTGATCCTGTGAGCAGCTCCACTGCCACATTTGAAAGAGCAAGTCCCTTGGATGGAGAAGAGTGATATGCAGGGTGGTGACCCATGTCCTCATACCATTGTGGTTGCTCCTTGGTCAGAGTTTTCTTCCCCGTAGTCCTCCCCTGTATCCAGGAGGACTGATGTGCGATGTGCAATGCCATGGGTAGCTGTGAAAGCTGAATATCCTGGGATGGGGTTTAAGCCCCACTACGTTTTCAGTGCAGTCCCTGCGGAAGCAGCTCTTCATTGCTGGTTGGGCATGTTTGATGGGGAGTTTTGCTAAATAAAAAATGGAGTTCCAGAAGCATCGTGTTTACCGTCACCTTTACTGCAAATGACACCTCTAAATTAGATTTACTGTTGTTGCATGTGCCGGTTCTGGAAAATCAAATTATCTGGTGTGTTTGTTTTTACAGCTCAAGGATAAATCTCACTTCTAGCATAAGCAGGTGTAAATTCATTGAAGTAAATGCAGTTGTACTTCTGTCTGAATTTTTGGATTTGGCCATAAATCTTTATTGCCTTTTAAAGGGACTTTCTTACTCTGTTACATTCAGTTCGCTGTGAAAGCTTTGCACTGATTCTGGGAAACTGGGAGGGGAAGACTCCCGGCTCACTTCAGCTTTCCCCAGAAGATTGCTTCTGTCACAGCAGATTAATCTTGGAAGTTTACAGGCTAGAAACACAACACGTAGCAGTGAGGATTTCTTAAAGTGGGAGGAGAGGGACCTGTGCGGCCGGTCAGAGCAAGGGGACCAAATGGTAACGGTGATAGGAGGGGAGGAACAGACACACCCCTGATGGAGCAGTGCCTTCCAGGGAGAAGCACCCACTCGCTCTCAGCTGGAGCCGGCAAACACAAGCGTGCACAGTCCGTGAGGAGAGTGGGAGCTGACATGTGCTTCGACTCGGTGTAAAATGAATGAGCTGCTGTTCTTGGGGGTATTCAGCCCCTGTCGTTGGTGTACAAGTACGCTGCAGCATGAAGTGCACTTTGCATCATCTGATGCCTAGATAACATGCTAACAGAGACCGGGACCAGGGAGAGCATTGAGTTGGGGGTTTGTGTATGACGTGCTTGGCATTCAATTTCTGTTTGCTGCAACAAAAAGGTAAGAAACTTAAAAAGTAACAAGAAGAAAACCTCAGCCTCCCCCCTCCCAGACAACAGTCTCACATTAGGAGCAGCCTTTGTCTCAAGCTGTATTTTCAAAGCTACAGTCCATTAGTCTAAAGCTTCTGTGTGGATGCCTGCAAGGCAAATTACAGCTCCTAGTGTGACAAAGGCAAGTCAGATTTCTTTTCTCTAAGAGCTGACACTTAACAACCTTCAGGAGAGCACTGTAGCAGAAATGGGGGACTGTGTGCTGAGCGGTAAGTATTTGATGCTGTTCTCCCTCTCCTTTATCCCTTCAGATGTTGCTCATTTGAGTGGTAAGCTAGCTAATGGATCTGGATGATTAATAGGTTTGGGGGTCAGTGTTCAGCTCGGAATTATATGTTCTTAAACTGGCTCCAGTTACTTGGCTGCATATTGACCAGCCTGATTCTGTAGAGGATGAGCATAATTTGTTTTTACCGGTAATGCTGTGTTAACGGATAAAAAGTCTCTGTAGTTAAGAGCAGCAGAAACCTCATTTACTGAAGAAACCTCCCTGTGTTTTCCTCCAAACATACAGTGCCTTTATAATTATTTATGTGCAATTCCCAGCTAACTTCTAGCTAGCTAATCTGGGTTTTCTTCTTTCAGCCCAGAACTGACAATGGAGATTGTGCAATTTAAAATCTTTGTAGAGCTCCAAAAGAAATAAACATGCTTAAAGACAGAAGTATTACACTGGAGGGGGGGAGATACGTGCTTACAAAAATATATTTAGTTGAAGTGAAATGGTTAATGGCTCTTTTGACAGAAGAGGAAACTTTATTATTTAAATGTAATATATTGCCTTGAGGTCTCTGTGCTTGCTTAATCCTATCTATATTCATAAATAATTTGCAGCAGGAGAAATTTCATTGATTTGTTAATTGATATATAGCTTTGAATCCTCATTACGCTGGGTTCAGAGGGGAGGGAATAGAGATAAGAACATTTATCTTTTTCTTTAAACTCAGCAGCTTCACTCCTAAATTAGGTTTCTTGCATGTTATGGAATCTCATTGCTCTCCCTGCTCTGTGCAGTAATTTTTGCTTTCTTAAAGGATAGGAAACATTGCTGAGTCTTGATCTCTATCAGGGAAATACATGAAGTGTTTCATCTCTTAAAATTATGGCTTTAATTAAGTTTTTGTAGCTGTTGCCTTGCAGTTAATGTAATTATAACAACTTGTGAGTGAGGTAAAGGATATTATTTAGCCCTGAAGTATTTCTCAGTAAATATTGACTTTTTTATTTTCATAAGGAGTTAAAAGAAAGACAAAGATAGTGAGGTTTAATTATGTAATACCAGTTTTTTTAATTTATTCTTTTTAAGTATAGGGTAGTTTTCCCTTCTACAGTAGTGAATGTATATTAATAAATAACCCTCTCTATGAAGATATTTTAAACACTGATCAGTTGGAATGCAGGTGAGGATTAAATAAATGGTGAATTCGTATTTTAGTTAATTAAGGTGTGTATTGAATGTCTGTGGTGTTTATTGTGCTGTTACAGTCTGTTGGGTATCTTGTTGCGCAAGGCTTTCTGCTTTTGCCGTTCGGAGTTTCCTGTGTTTCCTGGTGTGAGGTGGAACTCTGTGTTACTGGGAATGAAATCCTGATCTAACTGATGTTAGAGTGCTGGTAGTGATTCAAATGCTCTGTAAAGCTTTAATTTGTGTTAGAGTGCAGACTTTGCTCCAGTGTAGTTTGAGATAGGCTGAGATAACCTTATTCGCTCGGTGAAGTTAATCCAGGTCAAAACCTGAAATTTACAATTGTAAATCAGGGAATATCAAGTCAGTAGGAAGTGTTCAGTTTTATTTTCTCCTATTAGAAAATAACTGGCATGTCCCTGAATTTGGTTTGGTATCTGCCAAAGAAAACAACACCCTCTTTTTTTTTGTTGTTGTATTTTGATGTGATATTAAAGCCTTCTTTATATGTCTTAAGAGGTTTCCAAATTGGAAATATCTTTATGGCTGAATTTAATTATTCTTAAAAAAATTAAACTGGAAAATCTCATTTTCAACTCATCCATCTAAAATGGTGGTGTAGTGATTTGGGAAAAAGGTGGCCTGCCATTCAAAGTTCTTTTCATACTTCCAGAAATATGTTTGTTTTCCCTAACAAGCCAAACGTAACATTTCCTAAGGCAACCAAAATGGTCTGCAGTGGATTAGGAAAGATGCCCTTTGCTTACATCAGGAGAGGAGGTGCCTGGGTGGCCACAGGCTTCAAGGGACTATAAGCACATCCACTCTTTCATCTCAGATCTTCAGTCACTGTATTTAGTGTGTGCAGATGAGGGAAACCCTGAAGAAATTGTAAAGTGACCTGAGGTTGCTTATTTATGGAGAGGACTTGAGGAATAACAAAGAATCAGCTTGCCTGTTAGACTCCAATATGATGTCTAGCACCCAAACTATCAGTGGGACTTCCTGATCGGAGCCTCTGATCTTAAGAGTACAATTTAGTCTTTACAAAACATGGATTCATATAATGTGTCAGGCTGTCTCATATTTTCTTTTTATTTTAAAAATAGAATCTGACTAGGTTATGGTAGTCTTCATAATATATGATGAGCAACAGAAGGCTAGATCAAGCCATCAATTTTTAAGCAGAAATCTTCTTTGCTACCAGCGGAGAATTGCTTAAAAATTGATGGCACAATCTGGTGAACATGGGATTTAGCATTAGTTGTACTTCTAGTCAGTCTCCATTCTGGTGGTGACAGGGACCCAGAAACTCAAGGCCAGTATGCTAGAATAGTCTGGTACTTGTTGGCAGACAAAAGGCTTAAGGACTAAAAAAAGGTTAAGCTACCAAACCCTTAGAAAAATTATAAAGCAGAGCTATTTTTCTTTCAATGAAAGCAACTATATTTCTCTAATGGCATACATAAATGAAAAACATAATCATTCTCGAAGCAACAGAGAGACTTCCAAATGCACAGAAATGAAGCTTGTTTCCCTTATTTCTTCATGTTATGTTGTTGAGGTGTAAATACATTTTACATAAACATTTTACTGTATTAAGTGCTACTAGACTTCGCCATTACAAATTAGAAAGCTGGAGTAGGGCCTCTTCTGTGCCTCAGAGGATACGCTTGGGCAAGTACTTCTAACTGTAAATAAAGATGAAAGGCTTGTGCCATGCATCATTATTTTTAATGAAGTAAAATGTGTTTTACTCCACTAAAACTCTTCAGTAACTGAAAGCAAAGACATTTCAGCTGGTCGTTACCTCTTAGGAAGAGAAATGGCCAGGGCTGCTGCTGATGGGTATAGTCCCACATGAAAATGTTTAAGGACTGTGGAGGCTGGAAGGCAGACCTCTGTACTTGCTGGGTGTTGGGGACACAGGGCAGCCTTATTTTTTCTGATCTGCTCAAAAAAGACAACTGAGGAAGCTGCAGTCAGACTCCAGGGGAAGCTACAGGAATGAAGAGGTGTAAAGTGTCAACCTCTTCACCCTGTTAGCTGAATGTGTCAGTCACAAAAATAGTTTGGCTGTAGACAAATTCACTTTGCCAGGTACGGGGGATTAGACTCCTAATGCTCTCCCAGCACGTGCAGTGTGCTGCCCCACTAAAACTTTAGCCAAGCATGGGAGCGTCACCTTGATCCTTAAATACCTTATTGGAGATGCCAACAAGAGCAAAACCCGTTGCATTTGTTGGTGTGGTTTGCTTTCTCATCACACTGTGGCCTTACAGTAGCCCTTGTTGAAGTAAAAGACACAACAGTAGCAACTGTGGAGTATTTGGAGTCCAGGGCATCTGTCCTAGTCATGGGGACGGATGGGTGAGCAGGAGACCTGAGCTGCCGGGGCTCTTGGGCATGTTATTTTGCCCCTGCCAGCCCCCCTAAGCCCGACACTGAGACAGATCCAAGGGCTGGTCATCTACATAAGCACAGTGTCACCATGTCCATCTGCACAGCATGCCTCTGTCCTGTGCATAGAGGTGTTTCTGTTACAGTCACGGGTGAAAAATCACCCTGGACAGGACTGCAGCAGGTCATCTGGACCAGCCTCCTGCCCAAAGCCGGGCAGGGTTCAGGATTACCTCAGGGCTGTTCCTCGCTGATGTTTTTGAAAACGTCCCAAGAACAGAGATTGCACAGCAGAGTATCTCAGAGTATCTCTCTGGGCTTACCTGCTCTCTTGGCAAAGAAACTTGGGTTTGCTCTAATTTTTAAACCCTTCTATGAGTGAGTGGGAGACGCTAATTAGATCCTCCCCCCATTACCTCATCCACAAGCTAAACAAACCCACCTTGTCTATAGGCTAAACAAGCATCGGTCCTGCAGCCTTGGTGGCCCTCAGCTAGATGTGCTGTAGCTTGTCACTCCCTCTCATGTACTGTTGGGCCCAAACTTGGATGCAGAAATCCAGATACAGCCTCATGAGTGCCACATTGGGGGTGGTTTTTTTGGGGGGTGAGAGCGTTAACCACTGTGCCTCTTATTTATTCATCTCCCAGTGAACCCTCCATTACTCTTCAGCTTGTGGGGTGGACGTTGAATACCGACTATCAGCCTCCAGCTTGCAACTTGCACCAGTCACTGATGTACAAAACTTGGGGCTGGAAGAAGAAATTGTCTTATATGCAGGCATTGTCACATGTTGTGAAGACCTCTCCCATAGGATGGTGCCCCACCAGTTACACCTCTATCTGCAACTGTCTTGCCTGAACTGCATCCCTGGGCCAGGTACAACCCTCTGCGAGGGGAGTGCAGGTGAAAGGGGCTGACCAGGGATGCAGGCACCCTCAACAGTACCATAATGTGCTATTTATTCCAGTAATGGGCCTAGCAGAAGTGGTGAGGAGCAGGAGACTGTCATCCCCTTCCTGGGGAGGCAGTGTCCCCGCAGGGCTTGCTCAGGGAGGGATGCTCCTTTCTCACACCTCTGCAGGCTGTTTTCCTTGGAGGTCTTGGCCTTCTTCCATCAGAAATGAATCTCAAGTCCTGCGTAGCAGCCCTGACACAGTTTTGTAGGTATCATCTTCCCATGTTATTGGCAGGCTCTGGCTTGACCCCTTTTAACTCACTCAGCTTGGAAAAGGATATGTAGAGCACCATACCAAAGCACTTGCACAGCTGCTCTTGCAGTGTTTATGGCACTGAGACCCATCAGCAAAATCTGCCATTTGAACTGAAACTTTCTGTGTCTGCTTTTTAGAGTTACGGTGAGTTTTTTACAATCTACTTATTTTAAATTTAAAGGTAAATCATTCGACCATATTCAAGCTACCAGGACTGAAGAGAATACAGACTAATAGTCTTGTGTGTGAAAATAATTCATAAATTACAAGACACTCTATGAGGAGATACTGGGTTAATTAGAAAGCTGTAATTAACTGGTTAGAAGCAGGATACAGCCTTCCTCCTTGATTCACATGCATCCCACAGTGTGGGAGTCCCCCAAGTGGAGCCCTGCTTGTTCCTCACTGCCCAGGGAAGTCCAGCAGCCCAACTGCTCATATTTTTCCCTCACCTTCATGAAATTCCTCCCGTGTATTTTCTTTGTCTGTGCTGGTGGCTGCAATGGTGATTGTTCTGTACAATTGTATATTGCATAACAATAGGGGAATTAACAGATCTCCCTTTAAGAGTTTCTCCCAGTAGGTCATGTTTTGCTTCCGAGTTGTACTGTGTTCAAAATCCAAGACATTTGTTTTACTTTTTTCTTTTTCCCCCCCAGTAGATTGTGTCTAATTTGCTGGAGGATTTTTCCAATATAAAGCTTTTTTCTGAGAGATGATCTGTTTGTCTGCTTCATATAAAGCCAGTGATTAGTGCATGAAGAAAATGATATATGTATTTTGCTTCTCATACTACTTAGAAACATGGATTGTATTTTCTGGGAAAGTAAAAGTGATAATACTTTTTCAATTCAGATTTTCAAATTGGCACTGACATACAGAATGAAGGCTGTTTAGGCTTGAAAAACTTCCAGTATTTGCAATACTGAGATCTAATTTTAACCTCTTAATTTATAAAATGTTAGCAATAGACGTGGTGGAGTCCTTGCTGATTCTGCAAAGCCCAGCAGAAAGCCTGTGGAGCTGAAGCAAAGGAAGGAGTGGGGTTTTGGTTGGGGTCACACAGGTCACCTTTGGATATTGCAGAGGGGAAACCCCCAGTTCACGGCGTGGAAGGAAGATGCATGTGGGAGGCAGGGGCAAGGGAGCAGGACTTGAGCAACTCTCTTCTGGAAAATGATTATTATCCCTGTAGAGACACTATACATTGCATAAAGTGGTGTCCTGTTTTCAAAGAGGGGTGAGGAGAAGCAGGCAGCAACCTACCTCATTTCTCAGCACAGCTAACTCTTTGTGGTAATGTCACGGGAACCCTTGTGCTTCCTTCACATGTCAGCTCCAGAAGTGTGCCTGCACCCACGAACTCACACTGCTGGTGGCTAGTGTGACCTAGGAAGCAGGTAGCTGCATGGGTGCTGGGGGACCCCCAGTGAGCCCTCCCCAGGGCTCAGGTTGGAGCAGGGAAGGCAGAGCAGCTCTGCAGGAAGGGGGAGAAGGGCAGTCCCCAGCCAGGGAAGTTTGTGCCTCTCCTATCCACCTTTGCCTTTGGGAATCGGATGTTGGTTTAGTTGTACTAAAAGTTAGTGGTTGCTGAAGTGCTTCAGAAGTGAAGGTGTGTACTGATTTTATATGTCCTGGCTTCAGCTCAGTGCTTGTGCAAGGTTGTTACCTGGGCTGTCACTTCTTCAGGATGCAGCTCTCAGAGGAGCCTGAGTGACCTCGGTGCATGACCTTTTGGAAGAGGCATTAAAAAAAAAACCTCATGATGATCTTTCTGCACTTGTGGTTTAAACAACATAAGGTTTTCACAGCCTGAAGAATTACACTTGTTTGTTTTGTCAGTGTCTGCTTTAAATAGTGTTATTTTGGAAGAAGGAAAGTTCATGCACTTGGTATGTCTATTTGTGCTTTATACTACTTCCTGAAGTTGTGTGTGGTATTTTAAGCTTGATTACCTCCCAGTGGTGATATGTCTGTAGATGTGTCTCTAAATTCAGCTGATGCCTTTTGGCTTCGTTGCATGTTTCCGAAAATACAAACTTCAGAGCAACATGATTCAACTAAAATAAGTGTTTACAATTATGGCAATATGCTTAGATACACCGTGCTACAAACAAACCGTGAACTTTAAATGTACAGCACTTCCTTCAGCTACTCTGTCTCATCATATGCTGGAGCTCTGCATGAGTGCTTTCTAACTCCCTCTTTCTCTTTCTTCATGCTTCCCTGGATTCAGAGAGAGGTAAATGATTTTTGTTTTTCCATTATTCTGTGTGTTTATCCTTCCAGCATGCACCTAACAATGCTTGTATTGGTTTACTTGTATCAGTGAACAGAAGCTAAATTTCAGTGAGTAAATTTGTATCTGTCAACTTTTCACCTGGCTATTAACAATATTTGTAAAGTTGAATTGTCCACCGTTTGTTTTTTTTTCCCAGGTTCCCAAACCCTGTACTAGAACAGTTTAAAATCATGCAATGCAGTGGATTTTGATATTTGTTCTTGTGTTTTGAGTTTAAAATTTAGACATTATTCTCTGTAATCTGAAGTGCACGAAAGTGGTATTAAAATCCCACCTTTTATTTTTTAAAAAAAAAAAAAGTTAAAAACAGAATGTGAAGAGCAGGGGATTTAAGAACCAAGTTTAGTGAGAATTGGAAGCTTCAATGTTTATTTCCTATTTTTGGTGTTTGTTTCAGATCCAGCTGGGTTGGTTGCTTGTCTTTTGAGCTGGAAAAAAAGTTGTCCCCAGTATGTTTGATTTGTTTGGGTGTACAAAGGGATCATTTGGGATTCTCTACAATGCTTCCCGTTTCATGGGAGCGCAGACAGTAAGGCATTGTAGTCAGGCGCTTTGCAGCACAAGGGCTGCAGCCACTCCAAAGGCTCTTACTGATAGAATTGCATCCCTCAGATGAGATTTGGGGTTTGTTTGCTCTTCTAAATTGCAAGGACTTGATACTGGGACTGGGTGGGAGGAATGAGGTTTAGAGATGCAGACTGTTCCTCACATTTGCTGTGTGGAATATAATTAGAACGGTTTCCAGGCTTGACTGGTTTTTAATCAGTTCTTTAGGCAGCATTGGCCTAGGGAAATGTTTGAACTTTCTTGATTATGGCTTTGCAATCTAATGTAGATTTCATGCATGTGGGAAGCGATGATCCTCCCAGACTAACACTGGCAAAAGTGTGCAGCAAGCAGATTCGCAGGTAGTGTCTGGGCGTGATTGCAGTGTTCTCTGTCTGAATAATAAAGAACAAGGGAGAATTAGTAAGCATTGCTTATAAAACAAATCACACTGGAGAGATTAACTGTTCTAGTAGTCTGCTGTTGTCTTCAGTTAAATCTGTAGTAGTGCTTTGAGCATCTCAACTTGATGTATTTCTTTATTAAATCTTTAAATGTTCCTTATAAACAAAGGCTCACGTCTTCCAATTAGATCTGGAAGATAGAAGCATTGTCAAAAATAGCTAAACATTAATTTTTCAAAAGCAAATTTACAGGATCTGCTCCAAAGAGACTGTTCAGAGGTTCACAGGCATAATAACACATTTCTGTGTCTTAAGGAAGTTCAGCATTCATCAGAAATGCTAGACTGGCCATCCTGAGGAGTTGAACCACTACTTTGCAATGCTACAATGGCCTTGACAACCTACCTCATTTGTGTGCCCTTACCCTGAAAACTGTGCTGCGCATGGTAGGACGGCAGCTCCCTGGCTGTGCATATTTCATAAATGTTGTGACAAAATTATGAGAAAAATAAATCACAATGAAAAATTTGCAGCAATAAAGTCAGTGGTCAGTGATTTTCATAGGATCTGTCCCTGAAGTTCTGTCTTCCTTTAAGTTCATTTAATAAACAAGCTGAGGTCTAAGCTGCTGCTTGACTTTTCAACTTGCCATGTCTGTCTAGCAGTTGGTGCGCAGCAGTAAGCCCCATCTGACCCCCAAGCACCAGCTAAATGTGGCATACTGTTAGCTGGGCCCCCCTCATGCTGCCAGTGCTACAAGAGCACAGAGCCTCCACGACAGTCTTGGTGATGACCATGGCACATGTGATGGACTGTCCTCCTTGCCCTGACAGTAGTACTTCAGCCATATGATCATGAGGTGAGGCTGGGAAGGAGGACCGGCATGAAGTGTGAATCTTAGCTGTACAATCTGTACTCTTGTCACTATGTTAACACAGTTCATGGAGCTGGATAGCTCAGATATTGAGTCACACTTTGACATGACTCCATCTATGTAAATCTGTCACCCTTTGCAGGGGTTGAATATAGCCCTTAGTAGTAGAAAAGGAAATGATTTGTAATGGCTTGGAGCCATCTTTCTGGCTAGCAAGGCAGTGGTGACAAGGCTGATGGGACCACCAACAGGAACAGTGACAAGGCTGTCCCTTCCCCACGAGAGAAGGTGGTGGGCAGTGTTGAGATGTAGGAAGTGTCTAGGGGAACAGCTTCTGTGGCTTCATGAGGATCAGTCCGCAGGAAGGAAATTGGAGTGAAAGTTGTGCAAATGCTTTCAGGCTTGGGAGCACTGGGCTCCTCTGAAGGGCTGAGCTGGGTATTGGACGTATCAGCTCTGTGAGGGTTTTAACAAATTTTGGAAGCGTGCAGAACTGTGGCAATGATAAGACATCAAAGAAAAACTGGCAGGCTGTGTGTTTTAGGGCTGCCAGATGAAAGCCTCCAAGTATCGCAGAAAGTAGCTGTAGCTCCTCCTTGAGAGTTAGCAAGTGGCATTATCAAGGAATGAAGCAAACAGCCTTTCAGCAGGGGAAAATTTGCCCTACAAACTTTATGCATGAATCAGAAAAACAAACTACACTGTATCAATGCCAGACCATTTGAGGAGAACTTCATAAATGCAGAACTGGTGTTTTGCAGCAAGGAAAACACATTTTTCACTTGTGTGAGAACTGAAATAAGTGAAGTCTCCCAAAAGTCTCCACTTGCAAAGGCATCTTAACTACTTGGGTTAAAAATTAATGACTGGGATAACATAGTGGTGACCAAGTGTGGTTCTAGCTGGGGAGATGCCAAAGAGGTGCAGGAGTTCTGTGGGGCGGAGCTCTTAGAGTGAAGAAAAATTGCAAGGCTTTCACAGAATCACAGAATAGCCCTGGTTGGAAAAGACTTCTGAGATCATCAAGTCCAACCATTAACCTTAGATTCCCTTCATCATTACGCAGTACCTCTCCTAAGAGACCAAGTACCAGGGCCAGTAGAGTTCAAATACCCAACCCATGGTTTCTGTTTGCATTTTGAATTAAGAACAAAGGAGTTTGGTAAATTTTCAGGTGTTTATGAATATTTAGACTGCTAAGTCATGCTTAACCAACCTGATAGCCTTTTATGACGACATAACCCGGTGGACAGATGATGGTAAAGCAGTGGATGTGGTCTATCTTGATTTCAGTAAAGCATTTGACAGTCTCCCACAGCATCCTCACAGCTAAACTGAGGAAGTGTGATCTGGATGATCAGGTAGTGAGGTGCATTGGGAACTGGCTGAAGGAAAGAAGCCAGAGAGTTGTGGTCAATGGGACAGAGTCTAGTTGGAGGCCTGTATCTAGTGGAGTCCCTCAGGGGTCAGTACTGGGACCAGTGCTATTCAATATATTCATCAGCGACTTGGATGAGGGAATACAGTGCTCTGTCGGCAAGTTTGCTGATGACACAAAACTGGGAGGAGTGGCTGACACACCAGAAGGCTGTGCTGCCATGCAGAGAGACCTAGACAGGCTGGAGAGTTGGGTGGGGAGAAATGTAATGAAATATAACAAGGGCAAGGGAAGAGTCTTGCATCTGGGGAAGAACAACCCCATGTGCCAGTATAAGTTGGGGACTGACCTGTTGGAGAGCAGCGTAGGGGAAAGGGACCTGGGGGTCCTGGTGGACAGGAGGATGACCATGAGCCAGCAATGTGCTCTTGTGGCCAAGAAGGCCAATGGCATCCTGGGGTGTATTAGAAGGGGTGTGGTTAGTAGGTCAAGAGAGGTTCTCCTCCCCCTCTACTCTGCCCTGGTGAGGCTGCATCTGGAATATTGTGTCCAGTTCTGGGCCCCCCAGTTCAAGAAGGACGGGGAACTACTTGAGAGAGTCCAGTGCAGAGCCACAAAGATGATGAAGGGAGTGGAACATCTCCCTTATGAGGCTGAAGGAGCTGGGTCTCTTTAGCTTGGAGGAGAGGAGACTGAGGGGTGACCTTATTAATGTTTATAAATATGTAAAGGGTGAGTGTCATGAGGATGGAGCCAGGCTCTTCTCAGTGACATCCAATGATAGGACAAGGGGCAATGGGTGCAAGCTGGAACATAGGAGGTTCCACATAAATGTGAGGAAGAACTTCTTCACAGTGAGGGTGACAGAGCACTGGCACAGGCTGCCCAGAGAGGCTGTGGAATCTCCTTCTCTGGAGACATTCAAAACCCGCCTGGACATGTTCCTGTGTGACCTGACCTAGGTGTTCCTGCTCTGGCAGGGGGATTGGACTAGATGATCTTTTGAGGTCCCTTCCAATCCCTAACATTCTGTGATTCTGTGAAGAGTAAGAAGTAGAAGAAACCCTCTATGTTTCTGTGTTCTGCAAAGATTTTCAGGGTACTTGATATCCTCCACTACTCGGAACAGCAACTGTCAGAAACACAGGGAAATTCCTTTTCTCCCACATCTCTTCCAGCTCTAATCATGGAGGAGAGAGGAGTACATGTGGTTACATGCACTGTGACTATCTGTGGGAAATCGGAAGGAGAAGACTCGTGGGAGTAGTTATTTTTCTTCTTCCTCCTGCAGGATTTGATTCTGAAGTGGTTGGTGTAGTCACCTGGAGAAGGGGCTGTGGGTTTCCTTGGGAGGGTGTGGAAAGGAAGCAGTGGTTTCATTCAGTGTCTGTCTGGTATCTAATAGGTGAAATGGGAGTTGAAAGGTCCTCAGTAAATCTTCTACAGACAGATTTTGCAGCTTGTGTGAATGCTGTTTGTTTCTAGTTCTGGTTCCTTAACTTTGCGATTTTCTCCCTAACTTTGCAAACTCCTTGACACAAGCCTAATAAAAAGACAAGTGAACTGAACAGAGTCCCAAGCTTCATTTCAGCTATAAATCATTCCCCTTTCTCCTATGTGAAAGATCAGTCTTCATAAAAAATTTGAAGTGTTAATTCAGAAGATCTGTAATTTCTGTCATACATATTACTGCAGGGTTTCTTGCACCTCATCTTCTCTGCCGTTTGTGATACTAGAAAATTTGTGTGTCACGGAAAAACCCCATCAGAGCATGGTCTTGTTGGCATTATATTTATCCACTTTTCTTCTCATGTGTCTCCTCTCACTTTCCTTGCTTTTCTCCTCTGCTCATTTACTCTGCTCCCGTGGGTGTTCTGTCTCACTGGTGAATGGCAGCCTCCTGCCAGGGGCCTTCTGACCCCGCTCTGCCATAGTGGTGGCTGCTCTCATCCTTTTTCTTCCCACTTTCACAACTCACTGGTCAGCTGTTTGTGGGAAAGCAAAGTGAAGCCTCAAGGTTATAGACTCGGGAGGCAGTTTCCCACAGCCTGGCTGTGGGCCCACAGTGTGTGCTCTGTGACCCTGCAGTTGCAGGAGTCTGTATGTTCACACCAGCGTGTAGAAATCAACAGTCATCTTCTGTAGGCTGTTCTGGATGATTTTCAATTCTAAGACAAGCCCAGAGGATATCATTTTCTGGTTCAAGGATTCTTGTTACAATTTGTATTACATAAATCTGTAAAGTGATTTACATTTTCCTGCATGTGTATCATTTTAATAGAGTTGTTTTAAATAGCGGCAATTTAATTTTGATTGATAAGAGTAAAAAAATTTATTTCAGACTGCAAGGCTAGGGTGCTGGGTTGGCTGCTGTTTTTTTTTTAAAGAAAAGGGATTAATGCAGTTCTACACTTGTTGGAAGAAATAAGTTTACAGTAAGGAGGTAATGGAGGATGTGCTGCTTTTTCAGGCTGTGCTTAATTGGGATGTCTCCTGGGACTTTAGCCTAATAGTGGCAAATGGCTATGGCTGCTACTCAAACAGGACAGCATTAGCATAAATTGCATTTAATGTGATTATATTCATCCAAGGTTGGGCAGCTAAGTGATGCTTAGCCAGGTGTTAAATAGGTATGGCTATCTAAGGTTTAGTCAATTACTGTAGACATTTGCCAATTAAAGAGGGTAAAAGAGCAAATCAAAATGAAATTCCTTTCTGCTTAGCACCTTACATTGTCTTTGCAGTTCTCTAAATTGCTTTTTAAATTATATCTCTCTAGTCCTGTACTCTTTCAAAATAAAAAAAAAATTTCTACCGAATTTTTTACTGATAAGCAGATCTAGTCTTTACCCACTTGTGCAGCAAAAATAATTTTCTTACCTTTTTTTCTGGTTTTCTAGCTTTTTTCCAGAGTACTGATTTATATCCAGTTCCTGTAACTGGAATGATACCAGTGGATCATGTAGTACATACACAAATGATTTAAAAAAAACCAAAACACCTACTGTGCAGTACCCTTTCTCTATAATCCTGTATCAACAGAAATGGTGCACTTCTGTTATAAACTTTTAAGAATATACAGCTTTTTTTTTGCAACAAAATACATTATTCTCCCACTAAACACCTTGCTGCTTTCCCCACTGTGGTGGTTTCGACCCTGCCCCTCTCCCACTCTCGGACGGGGACCGGACAGGGAGTAAAATACAAACCCCAGGGCTGAGATAAGGAAGATTTAATACAGCAGTGTAACAACAACAGACCGAACAACAACAATAACAGTGATAACAATGTACAGAACAAGAGCTGTACCGCACGGACACAGCACGAGGGACAGACCCGGACAAAAGCCGCTCCTGCACTGCCCCACCTGGGCACCCGGACATGATGTCAGCATGGGATGGAATAGCCCGGCTGTAGCTCCCTCCTGACTGCAGGGGAAAATTAACCCTATCCTAGCCGAGCCAGGACACCCACTGACATGGAAGGGAATTTTACCCGGGGCTGTGGTTCAGATCCCACAGATTTCATGTGCACACCCCCCCTGCTGAGACAGAGGAGACTCCAGCTGGATGAGATGTATGCTAACTTTGGATCTGGCCATGGGCTTTGTAAAGGTTTTTGACTTTCTTTTTTCCCTTGTTTTCCCACCAAGGTGTAAAGACAGGAGAATGGTAAGAGGAGGCATTTGCCCTTTTCCATAAATTTCTATTAAAAACATGTTACTCAGTACTTCTTCATTACCAGAGGAGCCTGTTGGCACATAAATCTCACTTAAATGTTGATCAGCTTCAAGTGAGCTGCAGTTGAGTGGTTTACAGATGAAGTGACCCAGAAGGGATATAAAGAAAGAACTCTCAGAGAGCAATCTTCTGGCTTATTTGGTATTCAAGGCTTTGGACAAATAAGAAGCTGCTGCCTTCTGTTCCTGTGTAGGGAAACACAAAACTTTTCCCAAGTTTTACTTTGTTATTGATGCTGCAGGGAGCAGATACTCCAGAATCCCCAAAACATACTCCTTTCTCCAAGAAGGAGCGCAGAGCACAATTTTGTTTTCCCATCACCTAGAAATGCTTGAAGCAAGGCTACAGGACTCCCATTGCTGCTGGAGGAACCAACTGCCACCAGTCTGTACCACCATCTCTAGGTTCTGGCTACTGAGTTGCTGTGTAGGACCACTCGTGCGAACGCATGGGCATCTAGGTGACTTCATGAATTAGTGAAATCAGTGGTATCATTTGCGCACTGTCAGAAGGGAGAAGGACAGTTTGTGTTCTAATTTTGATTGATGATGTGAAAACAGATGGTGTTGGCAGGGTTGCACGTGGTGCAGTACCACAGGCTTTGAAGAACTCAGATTTCCTCCTCTGTCTCAGCAGATTTATGGATGCAGGCCCTGATCACCTAAAGGTTTATGGATATTCACAATCCACGCATGTAATTAGCCAATTTACCTTGTTCAAGTAGTTCCGATACTTTAAGTGAAACACTAATGTGTGAGTCTGAAGCACCACCACAAGGGTTTTATTAGCTTTCAGTAGATGAATCTGATGTACTAGCTGGTGTTTCATTTTCACCTGTAATTGTGCTATACCACATTGTTTATGAATGCATACTGTTACGCACAGAAATATTTACAGAAGCTGCAGGACCAAGTGCCAGAGAGGCTCAACAGAAGCATTATGTTCACTGCTGCAGTACTTGAGGCAGTGTGTCCTGAGCCCAGGCGTGGGCCAGCTGACCCCCAGCACCCATCAACACTCCAGAGGGTGGGAAATGGCATTTCTGGCACTTCCTCAAGGCGACTCAACACAAGTGAAATTTCACAGGGCAAATATGAAACATTTCTTGCAGCCTCGCGGGCTTTCCAGGCCACATGCCAGAGACTTGCTGCAAATAGTAGAGGCATCAACATTTCTTCAAGGAGAACCCAAGTGTCAACACAGGCTGGAGGATGAAGGGATTGAGAGCAGCCCTGCAGAGGACTTGGGGTTACTTGGTGGATAAAAGCTTAGATGTGAGCCGGCAGTGTGCACTCACAGCCCAGAAAGCCAACTGTGTCCTGGGCTGCATCAAAAGAAGTGTGGCCAGCAGGTCAAGGGAGGTGATTCTGCCCCTCTACTCTGCTCTGATGAGACCCCACCTAGAGTACTGTGTTCAGCTCTGGAGCCCTCAGCACAGGAAAGACATGGACCTGTTGGAGCAGGTCCAGAGGAGGGTCACTAATTTGATCAGAGGGCTGGAGCAGCTCTGCTTTGAGGAAAGGGTGAGAAAATGAGGGTTGTTCAGCCTGGAGAGGAGAAGGCTCCCAGGAGACCTTATTGCGGCCTTCCAATACCTAAAGGGGGCTTAGCTGAAAGATGGGGACAGACTTTTTAGCAGTGCCTGTAGCAATAGGACAAGGGCAATCATTTTAAACCAAAAGAAGGTAGATCCAGACTAGATATAACAAAGACATTTTTTACAGTGAAGGCGGTGACACACTGGAACAGGTTGTGCTTAGAGAGGTGGTAGAAGTCCCATCCCTGGAAACATTCAAGGTCCAGTTGGATGGGGCACTGAGCAGCCTGATCTAGTTGAAGATGTCCCTGCTTGCTGCAGGGGGGTTGGACTAGATTATCTTTAAAGGTCCCTTCCAACCCAAGCCATTAAACCAAAAAAAAAGTCCTGCAGCAGTCTGTGGAGGAGAGTGTTAGGTGGCATATATGTAGGATCACTACCAGCTCTGTGAGAAAATCAACACATTGCATTTTGACTAAAAATAACATATTTGTGGGTAGTATCTGCACTTTGGCAAGTGCAGAGCAGGTCTGCCTCATCAGGACTGTTGCCATCCTCCTCTTGCAGAGACAGCAGGGTTACAGGCACTTCTGTGGCAGGACTGAAGTGGCAGGTGAGCCCCCTTGTCACCTGCAGTGTCCCACTACAGATACTGCATCCATAACAGTCATCGGACTCTTCCCTGCGCTCACCACAGGCCTTACCATTCAGAGAGGTCACTGAGCTGGGCTCTGTGTGGTGGCTCGTTCATTTGGCTGTCATTACCCTTCCAGGAACAGACAAATGTTCTTTCTGAAAAGCACGCAAGCTCGTTAGACGTTAGTGCTGCCCTCCACATTGCTCTCCTTTGATCAGAAAAGTAAATTTATGCTTGTCAGAGAAATGAGACTTAGCAGGTGGCCCCAAGTCCACCTCTCTGCCTTTCAAGTGCTGTGTTTCCACTTATGGGGCATAATTATGAGTTGTGTTCCTTTATGGCCAAAATCTTTGATCTTGACAGAATTCAGTCTTTAGTTCAACAAAGTTTTAATTGTTTGGCTTATTTTTATCTCTGCAGTCCTTTGAGTCCTGCCACCACTGGGAGATAACGTGCTCACTAAACACATTTAGTATTACCTTACAGGTTTCCTAAAGGCTGGAAATCCTTGCAGTTGAGCTTGGGACTCAGATAAACTCTCCACAGGGTGACATTTAATGTGGCCTCAGGGATTGTCCATGCATCAGGGACTTGGCAGAGCAGTGGCTCCAGTGACTTGCTTTGGTGGCCTTGTCCCGTCTTTTTATTAACGATGAAAGAAGGTTCTAACAGATAGTTGTATGGCTAACAGAAGGGGCAAGTTATCCTCTGTGTTTGTGCAACTCCTTGAAGGTGGTGGCCTTATAATTAGAAATCCTGGTATCGTACAGTGCTCCTGGGGCTGTGCAGGTTTCTGTTTATTCAGACAGGCTCCTGTGCAGTGCAGGCAGCTTGGCAAAACAACACAGGATGCTCTTCTTAGGATCGTCTTGTAAAGGAATCCATAAATCACTTGTAAACAAGTCCTTGAAGGAATGTTATTGATTTGAGGTAAATGCTTGTAAATGGTAATAAATAGCCATGTAATGGTCACAGAGAGGTAGCTTTCAGTGCTGTTTTAGGTTAATGTGAACACAGGTTTCAGCTTTTATGTCTGTACTCTGAAGGAATAGACCTTGATCCAATAATAAGGTGTGTGCGGCAGCCTGCTTGTTTATGTGTCTTTGTTACCCTGCAGTGATGGTCACTGCCAGCAAGTTTTTCTTGTGTGTAAAAGTGGCAGGAAATCTTCATGAAGTTATGGCAGCAAATCCACGTCTGTTGAGTGAACAGTGTTTTTGTGTTGCAGTTAAAATATTTGTAAGGGAAGGTATTTGGACTCAAAAATGTGAAGTCTGAAACTTAGGGCATTTAAAAGATGGCAGCTAAAGCCAAACACATAGAAAACAAAAATCCCAAATGCTTAGGATGTCTGAAAATTCCTCACTTACTGCTCTCAAACCAGGCAAGGTCTCTTCAGAGTTCAGGATATTGTATGTGGGACTTCGGTGAGCCTGAGCATTTCCAAACACCTGCTCTGCAGATATTTCAGGAGCATCAGTAATGTTGAAAGCTTACTTACAAAGGCAAAGATCTCAAAGGGTTTTTATGTGGTGCTTGATTTCATTTTTTTTCCCCATAGCTTCCAATTTTTCATAGGCCATGGCTGAGCCATACCTCCTTCTTTTAGTCTTATTACTGGAGTCCAGCTAAGAGTCTTCAATTTGCTTTTGAAACATTAAGCTAGGAGGAAATCCTTCTAAAGCAAGGCTTGGCACATGTACAGAGGAGCCAAAAAGCATCGGCTTTTTTCCAGGAGCAAGGTTCCAGCTGGAACTCAGCACCTTCATGAACTTGTGGAGCAGCAAAAGGAAACAACATGCCAAGAGGCTCTTCCAGATTATGGTGGAGGTGCTTAGAGTGGAGCTAGGAAACCTCAGGGCATCTTCTGTAGTAGACAGCAATGGACTATTGATTTGTGATTTTTCCTGCAAGTCACAAGCAATTGGGTGAAACACTGTCCCTCCCCAGGGTGCCTGCGTGGCACGCGCTGGCAGGGCAGTGCTGCAGCCTGTCACTGAGCAGCACAGGCGGTGGGCAACTGCCTCTTTTGTTGAAAGGGCTCATTAATGACAAAATCTAGTGCTGCCAAATTAAATACAGATACTGCAGGACAATGTTCATATCTCCGTCAGAGCTAGAAGTTCAACTATCCATCAGCCACAGTCTCCAGTTCTCCCTGGATAACTTCAGTGCAAAAATCTTCAACTCACTGGGCATCTACAATGAACAAAGACATTGGCAATCCATGCTACATTAAACCCTGCTCAGGATACTTAACAGACTTTAGTATAAAGGGAAGTATTCCTGTATATGAAACCTGTGGTTTAGGAGGGGAGGGATAATACGGGTTTTTGTCCACCTGGAATATCCCTCCTATCTCTTCATCAGTTGGAATCTTGTAGTAATTAGTTACATGTAAAGAGGAAAGGTGCTGAAAAGAGTCTTCAGGCATAAAAGACTGTTGGGACCTCCAGCTTCACTTGCCTGGTCTAATTCTAGTTAGCTATTCAGCTCCAACTCTTAAACAGCTTGAGAACAAATAAACATAATTCTGGTGCTTTCGTCACCCATGGGAGCTGTACTATGCCATGGTGACTAGCTGGTATGCTGCAAAAATCTCTTCTGTTAGGGCAGCTTTGTTTAACTTTTGAAAAAATAAGGTCAGAAATTTAGGCCAATTAGTGTGCGCAAAGCTCAACAGGTTCACATTTCCCTTATGCAACCAGATCTCTAATTACTATCTGCATATTTTAAACACTTTATACAGTCCTTTGAAATACAATTTTTCTCTGACTCAGATCTTGTATGCTGTTTCTCAGATTTTTTAGCACTAAAGAGCTGCATATGTTTTCTGTCTTAATCTGTAATTCTCCCCCACTTCATCTTCAATAAAATATTTGAGTAAATTTTCCCCTCTATTTACAATTGCAGTTGGAATTAGGGGTTGTAAGTTCAGTAAGTTGCCAGGGTTAGGAAACTGTAATGAGCTCTTTAATTATATAGAATAAGTACTGAACTTTAGGATATGTGTTTCATGGGTATGCAGTTTATTACATTTGTACATCTGCTTTGTCCAGGTCATGTGTTTTGCTTTTTGACAGCTGAGACACACATCTGCTAAATCGAAGTAGAACTTGCTGTTTTGGAGATATTACTGATTCTAATGCCTTAATTCATTTTGCTTGTTTCTAATATGTCAATTTATTTTGTTTACACAGAGACTTTGCTTATGTGGCAAGAGACAAAGACACAAGAATTCTGAAATGTCATGTGTTTCGATGTGACACACCTGCAAAAGCCATCGCCACAAGTTTACACGAAATCTGTTCAAAGGCAAGTGGATTTAAAGTCAACTGCATCGATCTGTTTAGAGGTCCCTGAGCCTAATAAATACAATAAGCAATCATACACATTGTTACTTTAGTTTGTATCACTGGCAATGAGAAAAAATGTAGAGAATCTGTAAAGAAAAGGACGCAAATGGATGGGAGTAATGGGAGGGTGAGCATTTAGATTTGAGGGTGATATGTGCTTTTGATTTGACAAGTGTGTATAGACACGGAAGGTTTTCTTGAATAATAAAGAAGCTGCGAGTTCAAAATGCAAAACCACACAGCTTCAGTTAATAATAAATGATGACGTTAAACTCCATAAATAAATCAGACCTTGTTTGAATGGTATTATTCAATGGTATTATCCTGAAGGACAGGCAGGAAAATAGTTCCAACGTTAGCCTGCCCACTTCAAAAAAGAATCAGGGAGAAGAGGGGGTTTAAGATACTCCAGTTACAAATCCTAAGGCATCTTAATTCCTGCTTGTGGTGGTGTTGTCTATAATACTGGAGAGGACTGTTCTTTTCAGTTGTTTTACCTTACAGATTTGCCACCATTCCCTGGTTATTCATTTTGGTTTTCTTGCATGATCAGTTCATGTGTGTCCACTGTACAGTCATTTCATGCAGCAGTAGCAAGGCAGCACATCCTTTGCAGCAGGCAAATCAGATTGAAACACTGTTCAGAGACAGACCTTTAGAGAAAGAGAGCAATCTACTTGAAACTCTTTCATTCTTTTATTGAGCTGTGGTGGATTTGAGGCTGCATCCCCCTTTTTAAAAATATTACGCTGCTCATTTTGGTTTTCCTTAAAACAACTCAGTTTGCACCACAAGAAAAGTGAGCTGTGGGGATCAATAACCTAATCTGTTATCCCTGGGTAACTTGTCCCTCCTCATGAGTCACAGCTTTTCTAGAAAAGCTAGCTAGGAAACCTTCAGGTTTTAAAATTCTGCTGATTTACTGTATCCCTGTCATTTGCTTTTTACATTTTGTCTTCACATTGGTGAATGAAATCAGTGATGTCAAATTCCCCTCTGTACCCAGTTGTTTTCATTTTTGCAGCACTGCAGACATGACTACTGAGCTTGAGATGTTTCACACAAATGACGTGAGCATTTACACAGTGTGCATTACTGTAACCTTCTAGGCAGTACAGTCTTGCCTGAGGCAGTGGCAGAAGGTAGCCCAGCACCTGTGCAAATCCTGTCAGGTCTGTCCAGCTTGGGTGCCTGAGGACATGCAGGTGGCAGGGCTCAGGGAGCTGCTCAAGTTGGCCAGGGAGCTGCAGGCTGTGCTTGGTGAAGTTTGACGCTGGGGACTGCAGCAGTGACTGACTGGAGAAGCCTAGTATGTCCCTCCTTTTTCTCCTCCAGCTCCCAGTTCTCACAGATGTTTCTAGCAAGTCTAACAGGGAGAAAAATATGCCTATACAGGCCCTCCTGCAGCTGCTTTTATCCAGTAAGGTCAACATCAAGTGAGTGCCACGGTACCTATATGCAGGGGTATTGGAAAGGCAGTAGAGCAGTCACATATGTAACTATGACATGAAACTCCTGGTATTAATTTTGGGTAAGAGAGCAACTGAGCATTTGAAACCATAGTAACACTGAATAAAACAGGATAGTGTGGTTAAGTAGAGCATATTTCTTCATAATTCAGCAAAAGACATAATCCTGATTCAGGGAAGCACTTGGAGTGTGCTAACTGACACACTGGACCTCTTTGCTGAGTCAGGCCTTCTTCCTAAGATATAGTGTGTATCATTTTTTATCCTCGGGGGAGTATTATCATGTGTCCCTGTAACAGAAAATACTTTCAAAATATAAAACCTAAAAAAAAAAGAAGGGAGGGGTAGAAATTTGCTAGAAGCATCTTCAGGCATCTGAAGTGTCATCTGCTGGAATACCAGTTATCTTTATAGCTTAATTACAATTAACAGTCATAGCATAAAGAAGTGGATAGCAGTGCTTCACATATGAGCTTTGGAAAACCTCTGTTAGCTTCCCTGGGTCCCTTCTCCCGCATATGTTTGTAGGGAATAATCATCCAAAGTGGTTATTCTGAAGATGTTTTTTTCCCATCTTTTGCTAATATTATACTTTTTGGGGGAGGAACAGATTACATTTTGCATGGGATTTTTAATTCCAGAAGAAACATAAAAATGGAGGAAAAAATGATACACAACAAAAGATAGATCAGAGAGGAACATGAATAATTAACACTCTTCTCTGTGTTAAATATTTATATTTCTTGCTATATTACTCCTCACTGCAATTTTGCTGTTGATAAAAATGGGTAGAATTTTTTTCCTCCTCCATCTGTCTTTTATCTACACTTGGACACCACTTAAGTTCTTTATGTAGTTAAGGAATGATGAATAAACTGGAGGAAAATTGAAGCTGTTATTTAAAAAGCTTAACTTGTTTAGTCATGTAGCTTCTGACTTTTTTCAGATTTCAGAAACTAGGGTTGTAATAGAAGTAAATTTATTCTTGTAGTTGCTATTGTACTGTATTTTTTTTTTTTTAATGCTCTATTATCACTGTCTTCTTCAGATTATGGCTGAACGGAAGAATGCTAAAGCTATGGCTTGCAGCTCATTGCAAGAGAGGACAAATGTCACCCTTGATGTTCCTCTGCAAGGTACTGTATGTTACAGCTAGTATCCTTGGGATGGTCCTATTTTAGGTATGTTTCATTTCTAGTGCTGCTTTTGACCAGAAATGGGGCGTATTGGGTGGAGAGGTCAGGTGTGTAATCCCATCTTTAATTACTGTACTCGACTGTAACCTGCTACTGTATTAAATATTTTTATTGGTTGTGTTGACAGTAATGGAGTCCTGCTCAGTTATGTCAACTTGTGCATTTCCTCTTACATTTTGAAATACAAATGTTGCAAACGCAGACTTGCTTATTTGTGGGTACTTGCATGTATTGTCCTTTTCACATCAAAATATCTCCTGATTTAAGACTGCACAAATTGGCCATATCTTCCTTAAAACCAAAATATTCTCTAGTTAATCACTTTGATTCAGAGGAGCTGTAGGGAGGGCTTCTCCTAGGTTTCAGCACATGTTTTAGCAGTTTCCAAGGCAAGGGGTGCAGGTGGGTTGTCATCAAACTAGAGTCTTTTGCACACTCTACTGCATGGCAGAAGAAAGTTGCCTTTGCGTGTCTTTTTTAGTCATAGCTTAATAGTTGCTATTTTGAAAGTATTCCAGGAGAACAAACATACTTTTTGTTAGCTTTGCAGGAAATTACATGCTTCTGGATCCACCAGTTTATACTGAATATCTTATTCCTAATCCATACATCAATTTGTGTAATTGTCTGCTCAGACAGTAGTATTGATTACTCATAGACTGTGTTTACCATATTAATAGGGATGGTATTAAAAACAGATTCCAGATTTATTAGTTATGCAGTGATACTTAGGTCTGTATGTCTCAGAGATGCATTCACCTATATTTTCTGGTTTTTAATACGACAGCAATATAGCGTGACCTTATTCTTAGCATAGATCAAGAATTAGGTGATGCAAGGTTCTCCCTAATTCCTTTAGAAGTTATTGAGCATTGTTCAGAAGGAGTGAAAATTTGTTTTAATCAATACAATATGTTCAGAGGACAATTACTGGGTAAACTATTTTATGTTATTGATGAAATAAAAGTGGTTTTCCCTGCTGTGAATGCTTATAAACAGAAAATGATTTTTGTTTCAATGCAGTAGATTTCCCAACACCAAAGACAGAACTGGTGCAGAAGTTCCACGTCCAGTACCTGGGCATGCTACCTGTGGCCAAACCTGTGGGTATGTAACACTCATCAGTGACTTCCAGAGTACCTTCCGTAATCTCTAAGGACTGGACTCTGCTAGCCAAGTGTAGATGCATGATTTTCATAGGTGAGCGATGCTTGTACTTCAGTCATACAGTCAGGCATGAAGACATCTGGTATTCAGGGCCTCATTTGAAGATGTGTTTTGCAACTAGAGTATTTTGGGAGCTGCCAAGAAGGCAGAGTTTCATTCTACTGTGTTCTCTGAATATGAGCTCTGCTACTAATGAGAAGGGCCCTAGAGAACAGAAATGGTGCAGCAGATAAACAAGATGCTACCCTGTTTTTATTAAGCTGGAGGCACCTGTTTTGTTTTTGCAGATGAAGAAAACCAGCTTCACAACTCTTCCTTCCATCATCAAATTCATTTTAATTAGGAATCTGAAACAATCTGTTTTCTGTACTACTATGTGATAACAAATGTTTTGTTATTGTTTCCTTATATTCATGTATTTCTTTTTCATTATCACATTTTCTTCTGTTTAGGAATGGATACTCTGAACAGTGCCATTGAAAGCCTAATGGCTTCCTCTAGCAAAGAAGACTGGATGCCAGTTACCATGAATGTTGCTGATGCTACTGTCACAGTCATCAATGAAAGAGTAAGGCAGACTGTCATGTTTAGAACACATTTAACATAATATGAGTGTTGAAAACCAGGAACACATAAACACTACTAGAAAGAGTTCATTTCTACTACAATTCATGTGATTATTTTGCATTTTATTTTTTCTCAGGCCTGTGAATCTGCAGAGGCTCTTACTGCTTGTATCAACTTCAGCTTAATTTACCATTCCAAACATCTCCTCAGAAATGTAAATTCTTATAAATATTTATTAGATACTTAAAACAAAATCAGTGTTACCCTTTCTAAGAATTTTGAGCCTAAAATGGTGTAGGTTAAGCCCCAAGTAGCAATCCTAAATTCTAAACTCTATTTACATTATTCTTGGTATGGAAACCAAGAATAAGCCAAAAGAAGAAGCCCAAATCTGTGTTTCACATCACTGTCCTTTTGTAAGGCATTTTCTGTATAGATTAATACAATTAAACTTTCAAAGAATGTCTTTTATATATGTCTGTTGATGAGGTACTAAACCAACATCTCTACCTACCAGTGGCAGGGAAGCATGTTTTGGAGTCATGATAACCGTGTTGGTTTGTGTCTTCACAAAATAAGCAGTATTAGAAATGCACAATATGGTCAGTGCTAATGCTCAAAGTCTTGGTCTTCTGGTGATAGCCTAGAAGGGGAGACCCAGCCCAGGCCTGAGCACACTGGGTGTTATGCAGAGAAATAAAAAGGAATTTCACAATACTGCATCAGTGCGTCCCCCCGTTTAATCAACTTAAAACGGAAAGTAAAGTTCCACAAAATATCCCAAGAGTAATGATCAATCATTCGATTCATAACCAGAATGAAGAGGAAATCATGGTGGAGTGTCGTGTACGGTTCCTGTCCTTCATGGGAGTAGGGAAGGATGTTCACACATTCGCCTTCATTATGGATACAGGAAACCAGCATTTTGAGTGCCACGTTTTTTGGTGTGAACCAAATGCAGGCAATGTATCAGAAGCTGTTCAGGCTGCTTGTATGGTAAGTGACCTTCCCCAAAAGCACCTAATGACACTTAGATTTTTCACTACCTCCATAAATAATCATCTTTCCAAATTTGGAATTAGGCTAATTTCAAGACAGAAAAAGAAAGAACGGATAAAAATAGGAATCGGGATTCTGATATATTTAATCAAAACCCAAACATTTTTTAATTTTGAAATGTCAATTTAGTGAACAATGCCCCTTTAATCATCTTCCCTCCTAACCTCTGCAACATCTCTCTTTAGTTAGAAATCTTTTCTTTCACTACACAAGTTATCTAATGCCGGAAAAACATTTTGATCGAAGTTGTGTTGCGTAACCCAGTGAGAAGGTAGTGAAAATAATCCTTGTTCAAGAATAGTTGAACCCAGAAAACTTACTTTTGTCTTCAGAGGGCTGTTTATATGATTTAGTGTCTCTCATGTGCTAATGAACAGTTTCTGCCCACAGACTCACCAACCAATGTCCCATTAACTTCAGCTGGGCTGTTTGTTACGGCCAAAATGGAGGGTTGCCTGTATTTCATGAGAAAGTATTCAAAGTGTATTAAAAATGCTCTGTGGAAGTATTGGATACAGTAAGGACTGTGGAATGCTTTTGCTTTGTTGCAGTTACGGTATCAGAAGTGCTTAGTAGCCCGACCTCCGTCACAGAAAGTTCGACCGCCCCCACCTCCTGCAGACTCAGTGACTAGAAGAGTTACAACTAACGTAAAAAGAGGAGTGTTGTCCCTCATTGACACTTTGAAACAGAAACGCCCGGTCACTGAGATGCCATAGCTGCATAAGAGAGAAGATTCTCCTAACATTTAACTGAAGATAACAGTAGCTACACTAAGGAAAATGAACTGACGATGTCTGGCCTTCCATTTCAAGTTGCTGATGCTTTGTCTTCAAAGAATTTACCCTTACCGAAACAATGTTAGACAAGCATGTTCTCTCGTTCTTGCCACCATCGTGTGATATGAAAAGAAGCATGAATAATTTTTTTGCTGTCAGTGAGTTACATCATGAGCAGTGGAAGGTCTGTTTGATTGTAAATACATGAACGTTACCTAAATTCACACACACAAAAAGAATATGGCCACGTCTCTCCCAGTGAACTTATGCTAAAGTCCGTGGAGTGAATGATGCCTGAGTTGATAGTTTCACCGTCTTGAGCTGGATTTGTCACAAACCAATCTTAAATCCTACAGCACTTTGCTCTGTTTTCAACACTGGAGTAGGTACCAAGTATTAGCTACCATTGAATTACTGTAGATTAAATACCAAGTTTTATTTTTTACAGAACTACACCTGTTAGTTTTAAATTGATTGTGAGCATTGGTCTAGCAACCACGTTAACATCTCCCTGACATGTTATTGAATCATGGTGTCATCATTTCATCTCCTGGTTATACGTTATGGTCTCAGAGAAGAATCGTGTTTAATACCAAACCAATGCTGAAAAGTCCAGAAGTGTTTTCAGTAATTGGGTTGCAGGGTGATCCACTCAAGCTTTTCAGCTTTAAATATACAAGTGTACCTGTTGGCTGTTAAATTTATTCTCCTAAATCTGTCATTAATTCATCAAAAAAACAATTGTTTCACATAGGGCTCATACCAATCAGGAGTAAGAAAGAATTAGTAATTTTACTGTCTTAAGAGACTAAAAGGTTCCATAACTTATCCGTACAAGTGTTTGCTGAAATGTTCACTTCAGCGTCTGGTGGCACAATTCCCCCTTCCCATCAGAGTTTGTGGCTGAATACTTCACATGCCACAAAAAAGAACAATCATGTTTCTCTTTCTTTACAAAATTCCATGAAATTTCTTTTCTAATGCTCTTGTGACAAAATAAGGAGTTGTTTTTGAAAGGATAGTGCTTTGGGTGGTACAATTTGATTTCAGTGCTTTAGCTCCAAAGACTTCCTCCGATTGCTTTGATCTACACATGCTCTGCGCACCCTAGCAAGGTCAGCCCAGTATTGCCCCTTAAAACTGTAACTCAGGCTAATTTTCCAGTACAGTTATGCGTCTTGAGTCTCTCCCTTTGCCATCTTCTCTCTAGACCTGCAAGATGGGTACAAATTTTGGAAGTGGAGCATTAAAGATATTTTTAACTAGTGTTAAAAATGTTTTGCCTCCATTTATAGATATGTTCCTAACTGTAACTGTCTCCCAAGTCTGCAAATCTGGTCATACTGTAATTTCAAAAGAATATTGTCAAGTCTGTTATTACAGTAACTTTTTATTTTACTGTGCAAGAGACTGTTGCAAACAAACAATTTTCTTTTTATTTGATTGTTTAAAGAAATTAACAGCAACACCTGGGCAAAACAACTTAGGAACACAAGGGGAAAATAATGATGATTCAAGAAATTTCTGCATTGAAAAATGCAGAAAAATCATTAAACCAAACTCAGCCTGATGTATGAGCAAGTGTCAGGTGAAGGCTAGCTGTGCAACTATTGTAATTAAATTTAGCTCTCCAGAATACCCAATGAAGAGCTAATCCTCCACTCGTCTCAAATCTCTTTATGATCATGATCCTGCACCCCAGGCACTGAAGCAGTTGTTTTCCCTCCCAAGCCTCACAGCCCTGCTACCTCATTTGCACCAGCTCTATTGCTTGTACAGCTGGAGGAGAAGTTGCTTATGCCAAGTAGGCAGGGGGAACACATAGCCGGAGGTGAGGGGACACAAAAACCCCACCCTTTTTAGTGGTTTAAACTGACCACAAAGCGCAGAGATGGCAGCTTGCATACGTGCTTGTTTAGTTTCTAATATTGATGTGTGATGTCTGCTAGGGGCAGTGTAAAAACTCACTTCCTGTCATGACTGCTAGCAAAATGCAGTGGCTAACAATGTACCTTTGGGTAGGATTGTGAAGTTAAGAGACAAAGTTTCCTTATTCGTCATCATGCCAGTGATTCAAACTTTGACTTTATTTTAGAAAATACTTTGACAGTGTCTTTTTAAAGTTCCAGCAGGAAACACCAGGATTTGGGATTCGCAACTGTTCTACCACCATGAATTTTAAACACTATAATTGAATTTTGTAGTTGCATCTGCACAGTGCTGGTTCTCCTCAAGAGAGATCCGGACGCTCTTTAAACTAAACTGACACTTGGCCAACAGCAATGTAAAGGTTCTTCTCTGTAGGTGTTGTCAAGGCTATGAACATCTAGTCAGCTTTCACTAGCAAGGTGTGCAATCACAGGGAGGGCTGAGGAGAAGAGAGAACGGTATTTGAAAAGCTGTGGGTCACTTGCTGATGTATGTTTTAACAGTTTTGTGTCTGTTAACAAAATGTTGCTGATTTTGCAAATATTTAAGTAGTGTGCTTAATGTTCTGACTATATGCGGCCTTTTTGCTTCAGTAGAGTTCCTTATTCTCCAAAATTATTAAATATACACCCAGGTGTTTGCAGAATCAGAGCCTAATACTGCGAAGCCAGTTATCTTTCATTAAACAATATATTAAGACACTCTTTACCACGGCCAAAAAAAGTATGTATGGGGTATGTGTGTTTGAGCAACTGTCACTGTTTTAGTTGATGTTATAGCGACCCTTCAGTTACCTGTGCATTTTTTTATAATGCCTAGTGATTCTATAGGCAGGCAGCCATGTTCACAATGCCTTGTATGTCTGATGCCATATTTTAAATTAACCTGTTAAATACAGCTTAGAATATTTTTATTTTATTTATTCTATTTTTACTGAAATATCCTGCATTATTATGTTGATGTATTGTCTTTACTGGACGTGCTCTTGTAACATTCTCCACTCTGTGTACTATAGATTGCCTTAAAAAAGGCTTTGTAATTACTTGTAGTCACATTTTTATTGAAGTCTGTAGAAAAATCATGTAAAGCAAATGCTAATTTCTTAATTTTTTCAATGCAAGTAGTAAGTTAAAGGTAAGTATCACATGTCAGTCATGTCATTAATATGCTCCCTTGCAGAAGCAAGGAGATGTATATTCACAGTCAACGACTAAGAGATAAAAGCCTTTCTTTTGAAATCTGCAGTGCTGGCTGTAGGTTTTATTTAAGCCACCTACTATTTCATTTGAAGGAGAGTGAGGGGGTGTGGGAGGTATAAGGCTACAGAGGCCACCTACAGGGTGGTTAAACAGGAATTACAAAAATTGCACGGAAGGGCACAGAATCCATTCACAGTAAAATGAGTTTTTAGTGATGTACTTTGTGTGCAGAGTCACCTGTACCTACTGAAACAACATGACCTTCCATGAAAGAGGAAGAAAAGCTGTGAGTATCTAATAGCTTACACCACTTCTGTGTCACTAAGAGTTCTACGTCCCTTTTCTTTTAATTTTATCAAACATTTCATAGACCATTGAACTAGGGATCTAAAATTGTTAGTAAATCACCCATGGAAAAGAGAACTTTCTTATTTCAACAGCTAATATGGGCTCAGCCTTTCAGCGTTACCATTAACCCCATTACTCCTTCCTTGGGCAGGTTAAATAATACATTGCTAAAACTTGTGCTGTACAGTCAGCAAAAGCAGGTTTGATTTATTTAAACAGCAGTAAGAAAGAAGGAAACACACCCGCTGTTTATTAGCAGAGCTCAGTCTTACATAAAGCACCTGACTGACAGTGAAAAGGACAATTTTCCCTGCTGTTGACCACATTTAAATGTAATCTGTTCTGAGAATAAATTTAGCTGCGTAAAATGATTGTCTCAACTGTTACTGGTCCATGAAATTGGGAAATTATTTCTTTTGTTCCAAATTGTGGTTGAGGGGAGGGAAAAACATAGTGGTTGTTTAGAGACAAGAGCAGCACAATGGACACTTTTGTATTTGGAAAGCTGAATCAACAGTTTCTAGCTGAAAGCTACAAATACATAACTGGATTAAAGATAATACCTAAGATACATCTTACATAAGATACAGTTTTACTGGAAAAAGTGTTTAATTGAGCATACAGGCTTCTGCCTACAAGCTGTGTGAGGTCAGTCCCAGATGTCGCCACCACATGATGTACAAAACAAGCTGCTGACCTGCAGCATCAAAATCTTCACTACCAGATGTTTGATAGTCTTGGTAAGACATCAAGACTAACTGGTTTATCAAGACTCTAACTGGTTTAGCCTCCATAGCATTTCAAATACACAAACTCCTGAAAGCAACATGAGGCCAACTGCGGGACATCATGATGCGTATTACATAAGTAGCCCAGAAATGCTGTCATCAGACAAATGTATGTTCTTTTAAAAGTAATTTTTATTGCATTTAGTAAATGAATCATACAGATTTTTATTTTAAAAAATTAGAAGTCAGTTCTCTAACTGCAGAATATCTGAGTTTCTTTTAAGCATTTAAGAACCATACAGGGGAGAAAAAAAAAATAAAAAAAATCTCCTTACATTCTATTCCTTTTAGCTACCAGATAGAATCTCTCCTTCTCCAAGATGGTTTTGGAATAAAATGGAGATTTTTTTTATTTTTTTTTTCAGTTCTTTGCAAGCACACAGGCATAGATCAATCCATTTGTTCAGAAACAAGAATGGACAGAGTTCATCCTTTTATTGGAACAGGTGATGAGCACAGGTTACTCACAGGGGTGTACAGCAGGTGAGTGATGCCTTTGAACAGGACAGTCAGCTCAGACTAAAATGCTAAAAGAAATTTTCACCAATTCAGTGAAGCAATGATATTTATCAGCTGAGCAAGAGCCAGCCATCTACACTGCTGGTGTAATATTATTCACAGCCTTTCTTCTAAAGGTAGTGCTGATCCAGCTACATTGACTGGTGTGAGGGAGCAAAAAAAAAAAAAAGAGATGTTAAAACATTTTCTTTCGATGGGTCTAAATCCAGACAAATAGGTTAAGATTCCATACCATACTGTCGACACTACTGGCAACACTCTTGCCAAATACCTTGAATGGTTGCCTAGAGGAAAATTTCTCTTCTGGGCCACAACTACCTTTGCCTTTCTATATTGCAATGCTGTCTTTGTTTCATTTCTTACAACAGTATAACCTAAATAAATGCAATTCTTGAGGTTCCTCTTATTGTCATTCTGTCATTGTTTGCCATTTTCCTTCTTTGCCCATATTTAATACTAAATCAGATTCTTGTTAAAAGTATCTGTTTCCCTTCTATCCTTTGCTCAGACTGTAAGACAATTGTAGGTATTTTACAGTTATATTTGCTAGCTATAGGAAGCAGGTTAGAAGCCTACAGTTTTTTCCAAAGACAAACTACTCTGTTCTGTCATTCAGCTGCCCGGCAGTAACATGAAAGTAACTTACTTTGAGAGTAGCAGCCCTTTTCAACTAAGAACTGCTTATGTTTAAGTTGGTGAAAAGCAGTTATGAGCCGTGCCATAGTCTGACATGACATTATGATCACAATTCAGCATTTTTAGCATGACAATATTTTATCTAGTTTTCATTGTTAATACTGTGAAGCACACCTGAGAAGCCAAGTCATTAATTACCAGAAAGCCTGTGTGTGGGTTTTGGTGTAATTGGCCAGTTGCCTATACAAAGGTTCACACCTAGTTTTAGAAATAAAGGTGACTTACCTGGCTTACTTTCCATGTACCTGCAGTCTAAATAGAAACTTACAAAAATAATATCTAGCACTTGTAACGAGAAATAGTCACTTAAAAAAAATGCAGTCTCACTTTAAAAAAAAACAATTTGAAATTGAGTATTCCTATAGATCTGTGCAGGCCATGGGAGGAAAACCTCTATGCTTTAACTTGTCACTCTAAAGTGTGTAGCAAAAAGCTACAGTTTTTTGACCTCACTATCAGCCTTACACAGCTGAGCTGCATTCGCTGTAATGTGTAATTATCGATCCAAACTGACTGTCTAACATGGGTATTTCCATGTAAATCTCCAACAACGTATCTGTTCCCACAGCAAGATTATCCTGCATAAAGATAAACTGTAATCTAAGTGTATTGATTAATATATACAGGAATCTTTACCTTGTCTATAAAGGTAGGGACAAAGTTGGAAGATGCCTACAGCTGTGGTCGAGGACGTCTAACCACAGTTCGCTTGGCCACCTCAGACAGAGGTTGTGGAGGTATCCTACCACTCGGACCCTTTGCTGCAGTCCAGCCACAAAAGCAATGGCGAGTTGATATCCCAGGTTTGTTTCCTTGCGGACTGCCGTAGGGTACTATGTCTTGAGGCAATTCAATTTTCACAGGCTTCAATACAAGCATCTTAGGTGCCTTTCTAGCAAGTGTCTGTTTTTCATACACCTTGCACCCAGGTGACAAAGGAGATGTGTGCTTCAGTGCTTTAGGCTGAGCTGTGTCCGAAACGGGATTGATGGACTTCTGCAGCAGAGCTTGGCAGGGTTTTTGGTTCACGTTCTTTTGTTGTTTGTTACTGACTGCTTTAGGCACTGAAACTTCAGCCTTAAGATTAGATACAATTTGATGGTGAAGAAACCCTGCGATCTTTGCCTCTGTACCACCACCAGTAATATTACGTCTACGTTGTGTGCCTTTTTGTTGCTTTTTCACCTCTGCCTTTGATTTTTCTCCAAAAATGTCGCCTAGTAGTCCTTTTGCTGCAGCACGAGCCAAAACATCTTGAACAGACACATTTCCAGAAGAATCTTTCTGAAAATTTCAAAGGAAACGACAATAAATCTAAGCTACAACACAGAGCTGCAAACTCAATACTTTAATCCCAGATTCCTCAGAATTGACTCCACAAGAAAATTATGGCAGAATCTAGCAGAAAAACTTAAGTTACATGTGATAAATGCTAACCAAAATATTTATTCAAGAATTTAAGAGCATGGCTGTTTTTTAAAGAGGTATCTGAGCATTTGCTCTTCAGGGACTTTGCCCCCTACAGGCCTGAAGAGAGGAAACTGAATTCTGCACTCTACAACATCTCCCACATTAACTTGCTCTGTAATGTGTCTGTAATAACATGCATATATATATATATATATAGAAGTGTGCATCAGAAATAGTTGCTAAATAGTTGCTAAATAGTTGCTAAAATACAGAAATATTATCAAGAATATTAAACATGAATAATTTTCATAGTTATGAAAAATCCTTGCTCAGAATACATAAGCAAGGAACTCTCAAATCAGATTAACTAGGAACCAGGTCAACATCCAGATATGTAAATAGAAGCAATGGGGAAGAAACTATTCACAACCAGCCAAGAAGAGGGTTTCTGTAAACCCGACATTTCAGTTTAAATTATAAGTACACATTTTTCTGCCTTGCAGAAAATGTTCATTTCCAGAATCACCTAAAAATTTGCCATAGGAGCAATTGCCTCTGTGCATTAGAATTTGACAGAAAAATGATTCAAATCAACTGCCTGAAACACAATTGTTTCTTTCTCTGGAGGGAGAGAATACAGTAGACAGATGTACACAGCATGATTAACTGAAACTTATTAGTTCAGGGAGCCAGGTTAAAAAATATTTTACATTGAAAAGAGAGAGGTCAATAATAGATGACTTGAAAGGCTTTTCATGTGTCATTCTCTTAGTCAAAATAAAACCTTTCAACCCCCCCCAAGACACAAGCTTCTTTCAAGCACTGTAATTGCAGTATGACAGAAAGTGCTACAAATAATCAAGTAAGAGCTCATATCTTTAATTTTCAATGAAATTCTAATTAGCTCCCCACCTTTCTCTTTTGGTGAAAAAAGTCCTGCTTTTCTTGGCCACAAGAGGAAAACGATGCTCAGAGATGCAAACATGCCCTTTAAGGGCATTCCCTTCCCCAGGAATCAGGCCAAGACTTTTCCATCTACTCAGCAAAAGCCCCCTGCTTTTCAATCCAAATTTGCATACGCCTTAGTTTTGGAAGAAAACATATTCATACCCATTTTATTCAAATTCTAATGAAACCTTAATCCCTGTGGTGACACTGTCTGCTTGGATACTGGCAAATCTTGGTGACACATACAGACATAACAATTAACTCTACTAGACGCCATTTATCAAGAGTCTAATTGAGCTGTGTTTAATTCCAAGGTGTGACAGCAACAATATATTTCTTCTGGATGTTCCTAGTACTCATGTAGATCAAGAAACTGCTCCGATCATGAACAGCTCCAGAAAAAAAGGCATGTGTTGGGAACCTGTGCTCAGCATAAAACTCTAGAAGTGGCACATTTCAACTGCTCACATATTCTTTGTTCTTAAGACAATTAAAGAACAGACAGAAAATTTTCTTAACTGTTCCATTTCATATATCTTTTTGTGAAAAAAAGGCAATATTCTCTTTCTGTGAAGTGTTTTTAAATGGTAATTTTCTTAGCTTACCTCTCTTGCTAGAAGAGCTAGAAAACAGCCACTGGAAATTTCCGATGGCTCCGTTTTGAAAAAATTTTCCATGGAAGCTTCTGAGTTAGAGCACCGATTAAAAACAGGAGGAATAAGCCTGCAGAAAATAATCAAATTACTAGAAGATAGTGTTTAAGGATATAAAAAGAAATAACCAAAGATATACTAAAATTAATTTCCAAATTGTGTCTTTCAGCGACAGTTTCATAGAGTGTCTTTAATTTTAAAAACTGCAATTCAAGAAAGACATGAGAACTGATATTTTTAGAATTAAATTTTTTCCAATAAATAATTATATTAACCACCAGATAATAAATATGCATAAACATAATTAACAACTATGTTCTTTCTCAGGTCTGCAATACTGGATTATCACGTTGTCCTTGGAAATTGGGAAGTGCTCTGAAAACACTGACCAGTACATAGAAATTGTGGAGGTGTTGACTTTGAGTTATTAAGTATATGCTCATAATAAATATCTACCAAAGCTAAAAATCTTAGGTTAGAAAAAACTCCCTATTTGTAATCATTGAATGCTGTTTTTTTCAAATTTACAGTTCTGCAGTGCATCAGTGAGGAAGGAAGAATGATCCTTTTCTTACATTCTCCCTGTATTCCAGTAATCCCTAGATGTTATAAACAGGCCTCAAGAACTTTGCTCATAAGACTGCCAAACAGGTACTAAGTTGTTTCAGTACAGAAAAATGCTATCAAAATCTACTTATCCCTCCTCTTCGCACTGCTGAGGACTGTGAGATACAGCCCCTCCCCAGTGCTCCATCAATCCTCATGAGACAGAGCTTGTTCAAAGATGGTTAGAAATGCATTCAGTTTTTGTAAGCAATATCCTGATGTGGCTGCCTGGTCCATTTTGCACGGGAAGTCTGCAAAGCCATTTGTTCCCAAGTTTTCACTGTAATCTAGATTTTTTAGTATATCCCTTGGAACTTGGACAGGCTACAAAGCTCACATCCTCCTTGTATTACTAAATAAAACTCTATATCCTATGACAGGAGATTTTTGCTTTTCAATTTGGTCATTCAATGCAAAAATGTAATAATTTTGATTGATGTATACAGATTACTGTTACCAGGAATCCCTTTAATGGATGGTCTGACCCTGAAAATTGATGCAGAAATTAACTCAAATTTGATATACCAAAGGGAAATGCATGAATGGTTTAGCGTCTCCTCTATACATGCCTGTTTACAATGTGTACCCTTACATAAGGCAAAGCCTTTGCTACAAGCTGTTTGTCATATCCTTAAGGTAAACTCATCTTAGACAGCGGGTACATGTTTGAAACCACCTTTACAATGTCATAGCCCTAAGACCAGTTGTATGGCCCCAAACTCCAGCACAGAGTTGTTTTGTTCGGCACCACTCCAGCACTGCAAAGTAATTCCAAAAGATGCAATACACATAAGCACAACTTGCATAAGGGTTTCCTGAAAGCCCTCAACTTCTTGGAAAAGGAAATTAATATGAAGTAGATCTGTGATGATCACACAGGATGTTTTAGCATTATAACATGCCTCTCAAAGCCACCACTGTGAACACAGGAGTCAGTAATTTGCAAGAGTTTTTCCTTCTGTCCTGCCTTCTATTAGACAAATAAGTTACCTAATTAATTCTAAGGAAAGTGTAGAAGGAACTGTTCTAAGTAGCACATGCATCTTAAATGGCTTGAGCTTTCACCTTAAGACAAGCATAATCTCACTATATATTTCATTTATGGTGTTCTGTTCTTGGTCTGTTTGTGCTGGTTACCAGCAGGCTGCTCTCTTCTATCAGTGATTTGCAAGAAAGATGCGTTTTGTTGTACTGTATCTTAACAGTATGCATAACATACCTCTTTTTAAAATTCTTTGCACTGGCAACAGTTAACATTTACCATTTTAATCATGCGAAATTTAAACGCACCGAGTGACATCTTGAATGACAGTACCTTTCCCCATGATGGCCAAGTCATTAACATTGCCTAAGATAATACAAAATCTAAAAATACAGTATTACTGTCCTGTGCTTTTGGCATCATAAACTCTTTTAACCTGCATCCTGTATTGTATGTATGTGCAAGAAAGTGCCAACTGTTTGCATCTGTCTACTGTGACTGAAAGGAAAATCCAGAAAGTACCCATCAGTCTTTTAACAATGGCTCCAGCTGCCAGGGGTGACAGCTGACAGGTTTTAACTGCATATGAAGTATACAAAACACATACTTTTTCATATATACTTGTATTTGTTATGATTGCACAGGATGTTCTCTTACTGTAACCTGTCCCCCCAGGAGTCATTCAACCGAATACAGGGACAAGCAATCCTACAGCAAAGGTTCATGTTCTACGTTATTCTCTTTTTTTAAGACTTGGTTTCTTTTTCCTTTGAAACTGATCATTCTAGGTGAGAAGCTAAGATCATGCTAGTAAATTCCCTAACTTCTAGTCTCCATTTTCTCTTAAACTAGCTTAATTCTCTGAATACCGATAGGATGAAAGCAATAGCTCCATCAGGAGCTCACCACAATGTTATTTCCAACCAGCACTGCTTTCCTCCCATCTCGATTTCAGATGGGAACAAAAATTTTAGATGAAGTCAAGAAGATCCTATTTAGTACTGTCGTAACATCAAAAGGAATGGAATAAGAGATAGCAAAAAAGTATTTTAAATGTTCATCTAATGCAAGATACAGATCAATCTAGGATACGAATTATGCTACAATTCAAAGTTATACTTAATTTTTCCATTGACAAAAGTTCTCATTCCATACCTATATGGTTGTACTTTACTTCTTTCCACTCTCAACTCCAGTGCTTTTTGCACTACTAGTTCATTTTCTTGTGGGTAAATTGAACAAGTGCAGTAAACAATAGCTTGTACTTCATTAACTACAAAACAAACAAACAAAATTTGTCTACAGTTCAAATGCTTCACACATACAGTGGTTTAGTAAGGACTCAAACCAGCATAAAAATTACATTTGGATGTCATTCTTACCAAAAAAATATATCCTTCTGCACACATTCGTATTCAATCTCTAGTAGTCTTTTTTTAGTAATTGAAATGTTTTCAAATATTTGCTGATTTTAGCAGAAATTCAGGGCATGTTCAGCTACCAAAGGAGGGAGAAAGAAAGTGGCAGCATGCAGATGGGAGGTAGACTATATTTACAGCTTTTCCAGAGTATGACTAAGCCAGTTCTCTATACAATGCTGAAATTTATTGTATTAATGGCCGGTGAACACTAGGACACAGATACATCTTTAAACTTGAGAAGATCATTATTTAGGGGGTTTAGTTACACACTTACCAATAACAGAATAATTGGTGTATTAGTAACTCTACAAAAAAATGGAGACAGTACAACGGAACTGACAGTACACGGTGTTCCCAGAAATCCAAGAGTTACCACACTTACATTTCATTGCATGCATCAACTCCTTAAGCTGCCTCTCAGCAAGAATACTGAGTTTATCCTCAGATACAGATCCTTGGAAAACGTCTCTTAGCAATCCTGCGTCTAAATGCAAAGAGTTGTAAATTTATTAATGCAACATGTATTAGTGTCTTAAAATTCGGTTGTTTGCAGAAAATGCTTTGGTAACAGACCTGATTATTACTGGTGCAGTGGGAAGACAGGCTTTATGAATTACAGTACCAAGGAATGCCTAAATGATTCTTCTTTCCCTCTTTACTGGTAATTACTACTGCCTTTTATTTATTTCTATTTAAGGAAAATTGTATAGGGAATAGACTTACACAGTCAATAAAGAAATGTAATCAAGGGAAAATTATGTATACTCGCTGGTATCTTGAAACAAATTTTCTACCTATAGTCTTTTTACTTTAAAAGAAAGGCTATATACACTCTGTTCTCCAGAATAATCCTCAAATAATCCTATCGACTTCAAATTGCCTTTACAAAACACTCTCAATCCTTCAGTGACACCTAGAAAGATTTTGTTTTCTTGTTGAGAATCCTAAGCTAGGCCAAATACATTCTTGCTCACTTTGTGTGGAAAAATCATCTGTGTAATTTATTTATTCTCGTTTCTATTGCCATAGTAGCCTGCATGTACATTACACATACAGAATTATGCAAGTTTTTTTAATATGTTTGGTTTATAGCAGTTAAAACAAAAACCTAAAAGGATAGGTATTTTATAAAATGACATGATTTACTGAAGCAGCTACCATGTCCAGACCACAACAATTGAATACTATTTCTACCAAATAGCATGAGCTAACGATTGTATGAAAAGTTACCTCCATGTTCAGTTAAAATAAAGTCTATTGGATCGCTGACACCCAGTCCAGAGCACTGTGGTAGCAGCAAAATAACTTTTGCCTTTTGAAGTCTGGGGTCTCTTGGTTCAGTCTCAAGAAAGTCTTCATGGAACAACTGAATATCTGGAAAAAAAGGGAAAAATTCAACAGTTCCACATGCAAGCAAGCGTGCTTAATTTTAATGTGATAAAGATGAAAAGACTGTGGTGTTACACAGGCTCCCATACAGCTAGAGCCAGATCCTCCAAAGTATGTCCCACTGATTTCAAACAGATTGAAGGACTAGCTAGACCTTAGCATCTTCCACTGAAAAGACTGCTAATGGGGTTCCAGAGTCTTGCTGCATTCTGTTCTGATCGTGTCCTCTGGGTAAACCGGATAAGTGCATGGGTTTTGGAGTAACACACTCAAACAGCTGAAAATCAGACTGAAAGCAACTGCCAAGACACCAAATAAATGGACCTAGAAATTCCCAGCTATCAGCTACACCAACTACTATCCTATATGGAAAAATTGACCCTGGCATTTCAGGAGTCTGCATCTAACACATGGTTAATCTGCAACCTTTGATGAAATCGACTGTAGCTGAAGAGCCGTTAGTTCACTTTGTGACAAAAAATAAGTTACTACTGTCTTCCCCAAGCCCTCAGACAAGGGAGCTCTGAATTCTGATACAATTATGCCATATTTATAGATATCACAGACATCTATATTACAACACTTCATGCATACCAACTGTTTTAACACCTACTTTCACATCCCATGTGACTGAACAACTTCTCCAGTTCTGCTGCTTTTGCTGAAGATTTCACGCCACAAACAAAAATATTGGACCCGCTGTGGTTTGTCAACACTGACATATGGGCAATGGTCAGATGGGAACCTACATGAGCCACTATAATGTCACCACCTGCATTCAACTGCGCCTGTGCAGAGTGTACAGCAAGGCTGCGAGACTTATCCTAGAAAATAATGAAACAGAAGTTAAGTATGACCAACTAATTTGGTTTCTATGAACCTTCTTTTCCAAGTTAGGGAAGTACTTCATTGTTTTCATGACAAACAGGAAAGAAGGGAGGAGAAAAGTGAATCAGGGATAGCTGCTAATGGAGAATTAAATAAAGTACAAACCCAAACATCGTATTAAGTCACTCACTAAATTTAAATAATTTAATTATAGCTAATGCAGAAGAAAGCATAATATCTATAGCTGAAAAGAATGTAAGTGTGTATCGTCTCTATAAGGAGGAACTCTTAGCAACAGCCAGTTCCAGAAAAGATAAACATAGGCCACAATATGCAGAATTCATCCTCAGAGGCAGCTTAACAGAGAAATGCAGAACTATTCACGTAGCCCTTCATAATAACTATAGGAGAAATTAAGGCCTTACACAAAGACCAAGCTGAAATTCGAACACTACAGAGGCAGATTTAAATGCAGAAAGCATGGGGACCTCTCCACAAGAATAAATGATCTCATACTACAGGTGATGAAAAGAGATATATCAAACATTATCTCCATCAAATTACAAGGCAAAGACTGAAGATATGGACCACTGGTACCATGGTTTGCACCAAATCTGGCAAACACTGATGATAAAGAGGAGGAGGAAAATAAATTAAAAAGCACTAAACCTTTAAATTCACATCAATGTCTACATATCCACTTACAGCAGTCAAGTATCACCCTACTCCACTAGAGAGAGATGGAGCTTTTGAGGGTTCTGTTTCCTCACTTTGAATATTCTTAAGTAGTAATAATCAGCATTTGTTCCCATGACCTATGGGGCTGCAATGTATAGTTCTTTTCTGTAAGTCTTCTATACAAAATACACATACTGAAATTAAATATCGAATACAGAATTACATTGTAAGTTGGGTAATGAATTTTAAGGCCGAAATCTCCAGAAAATGCTAAGCATCAAGTGAAAATGCCCTTTGAAATGTTTCTGCTAAGCACTTGAGAACAATCAGACATGTTAGATAATTTGTGGTCATGTGTTGTTGCACAGTTACTTCAAACCATCGCTCTCCAATAGGAGCCTTCAACCAAGCTTGCCTGGAGAGGCTAATGATGGCAAGTCAGGAAATAGACCAGTGGGGTTTATGGAGATTTAGGAACCACACTCCACAAAACCACGAAGAAGCGTCATTGTTCCATCACAAATATGCAGCTGAAGAGGAAGAGATGATATAGTACTAACATACCATTATCTACTAAGTGGGGATAATGCATATAGATTTACACAGAAACTTTCCTCACATTTTTAGAAGTGAGACTGCCTCTTTGACCACTTGTGATGTTTATTTCAACAGTTTTAAAATTGAATGAAAAACATTCTACTAACTTAATTGTAGCTATCAATTACAAGCATTAACATTTGCATGCCAAATTTAGTAAGTGAAAAAGTTTCTAAGCTTCTGATTAAGAACATGCAAAACCTTATGAGAGTATGTTGCTGCCTGACTGATTTAATACGACAGTCACACAATACATGACCTCATTCTAATGCAAAGCATTATTTTAATTTGCAGATGGTATTACTCAAGGGTGACATCAACTCACCTGCAGTAAGAGTTTGCAATCTGCAAAAGGCTCTAAATTAAGCAGTTCTTCTTTAAGAGAGGAAGGAAAAAGCAATACATCATGGCAATGTTGGTCCATACAGTATGTGTAATGGTCCAAGTCTGACACAGATTCAACTCTTGTGAACCCCTTCTTCTTCAAATCCCTGATAACATCTTGAAGGCTGTTAACATACAACTCTGGCCATTAAATATACAAGAGTTCTTTAAGCAATATAGTTCACATTGATTATATGGATTTTTGTCTTTTATTTTTTAAGTGTGTGTATATATGTGTGTTTGTGTATATAGACATATATTAAAAAAAAAAAAAAAAAAGCAGTAGTGTCTAATGCAGGAGGGGAATTCACTCAGGCATATAAGTTCTGGTTTGAAACAATTAAGTTAATAAATCTGATAAAATAAATTAAAGACATATGTGTCTCCAGATGATGATTCAAAGCATCAAAACATAAGTGTCCATGTGCTCAGGAGACACTGTAGCAAATTTACTGTTGGAATAGTTTAGCTCTTTTAATTGCTTTCAATTAAGTCCAGCTTGCCAATGAATCTAATGGCTGATATCTGAAATAATCCTTTTGTAAATGTAATAAAGGCATAAATGCTGAGGTTTGCAATTTAAATATCATAAAGATTTAAATGTATATACACTAAGACTTGTGTGTTGAAATGCAGTTTCAGACAGTGCCATAAGCTTATGTTACATTAAATATAGGGTCAACACAGCAGCTTTCAGCTCAGTTTAGGTTAACAGTTGCAAAATCACAACCAGAGTAAAACACCTTCTCTAAGAGCCTATAACCTAAGCACAGAACATTGGTCAAAGACAAGACTATGAAAACAAAAATCTTGAAAACATGATAAAATGGATTACCTGTCTAACAAAACAGGTAACAAAATAACTTTGTAAGGTTCATGTATCAGCACAGAACTGGGAACACCACTGCTACATATATAGTAGCCCACTGAATCTAAGGATTTGAAAAAGTGTATTTTTATTTAAAGTTTACACTATCCTTACAGAATAAACACCAGTATTAAGTATTGTATCTGTCTTAACACCCTTTCCCAATGTCATGGCTTACAGTAATACACCCACTTTTTAAGACACTTTATTTTTCACCACAGAGTTTACTCAACCATATATTTTTTTCTAACTTTACTTCCTCATTTATTTGGTGAAAGATCCACACAAGCAACAGAATAGTAAGAAAAACTGTTTCACAGCTTTGTTACAGTTTAGGAATACCATTACTGCAATATATAAAAACTACGAACAAACAAAGCAAAGTTGCTGGACTAAGTACAATTTACTACAAGAGACTTAAATTACTGGTAATAATATAACCTGGAAATTCTGAAACAAGTGTGTAGCAAACTATATCACTTCATATGTAAAAACATCAGTACTAGATGATATCTTAAAGACATTACCTGATTTTAAATGTGTTTATCCAAACACATAAAGGTAAAGCAGAAGCCCTTTGTTCCTGCTTCTGTATGGCTTCTGGTAGAAAGTATTCAATTGAAAGAGCACCATGTTTGATGCGACGCCTTGCTAATGCAGCTGCCAACCTGGTCTTAAAACTACAAAAACATGATCACAAGTTTAATAAGTTTTATAAATGTTTACACTAGCTATTTACATGCAATATTTCTATTATAATAACTACCTTGCTCAGCAACCAAATCCAAAAGTGGGGCCTCATTTTGCAAGCTGCTACAGAAAATACAGTTATAGGACATTTTCCACCCCAGACAACAGTAAATGCAAGGTACATAGCTAAGACTGTTTTACTTCAATGCACACAGGACAGGAATTATGACAGATGACTCTCAAATATGTCAATTTTCTCAGCTGATAAAAAGCAAATATGTTTTGGAACTGCAATCTGTAGAATACAATCATCAGATTTTTTTTCTTTGTTTGAAGATATAAATACATATATGTGCAGAATGAGCATTTGATGAAAGCTGATCTCTAAACGTGTCCAGAAACAACACAAGTATGACGGCAACCAGGAGTTTTATTATTATGACATGAAAATGTCAGAGGAAATATTCCCAGTCTTTTCTTCCCACAAGCTTTATGCATAATCTTGATATGTGGTAAATCAAAGCAAATAAAAATATCCCAGGAAGCTACTTCAGATGTCAAGGAATATTACTGTCTTCCAGGAATACCTTGCACTTATGATATTCATTAACTTTTTGGGCTATTCTAAACCCAGCAGCAACACAATTTTCTCCAACAAATGCCTGATGAGTTCATCAACAGACTGACAAAAGAAATACTTGAACACTATTTTAAATGCTTATTTTACATATCCTATTTTTGTTCTAATTACTCACAACAATAAATATTAACAAAGTTCCATAATAGAAGTATTGCTAAATAAATGGATGTTATTCCATTCCATGACCTCTTGACTCTATTACACTCATATTTATGAACGTTTACTATTTCTTTTCTAAAACTGTATGAAAAAAGTTTCAAGAACTCCAAAATAAGACACCTTTTTCTAGAAAAATAATCCACAATATAAAGACGGTTTGTTAGCTTTATTTTTCTTAACTACAGAAATATGAAAGTTCCCCTCCAAACTAGGTTCTCGTTCAAAGTATAAACAAAGCCCACAACATTTGAAGCTGAAAGACATACTGTAATATGACAGTACTGCAACACTGACAATAATTTTTAAAAAGGCACCGGTTATACAAATCCGTATTTCTGCTAATATATATATCAACAAAAAAAATTCTTAGCATATATACCTGTACAGATAATGCTCTATTTTCTGAACTTCTGCTACATGTTCCTCTTCATCAAAAATCTTCCGTGCTTGAAATTTTCGGTCTTGTAGGTCATACAGCATCACAACAAGCAAGCTGGTTAATTCATCTGTCTGCAACAGAAAAGCAACTGGCTAGAGAAAGCGACACAAAGCATGCCTTACTTCTGCAGAAAGATCCGTATAAACAGCAGCCTCCCATGTAAAAGGCATTTGAAAACTCCAATGAAATGCTTATTTGTGAGAATATGAGAGTAATTCCTCATGGAGACTTAGTAAGAATGCTGAAGAATTTTTTACAAACTCAAATACACAACTTAAAAGTTACTTAGCTTATCAAACTTAAAAACATTCTCCATACACACAGATAATATACTATATCTTAAGAACTTTTAATTTTATCAGAATTTAAACTTTGAAATTCTTTTCTCCTCATAAAGTAGTTCCTTGAATAGCTAAGCTAACAAAAGCTTCTTGTCTATCAGTTTGTCTCTTGTGGGATTCTTCAGTACATAACAACCGATAAACTCAGTTACAATAACCATTCTGCAGTTAGGATGTATATAAAATCTCCTTCCCATATCCAAATGTTTAAAACAGGCAGCATCTCCTTCTTAGGGACAGAAATTAACAGCACTTAAGTTACTGTTGTCTACCTCTTTTCATGAAATCCCTACAGTTCTTATGCCTTCGAAAATTCTATCCTCACAAGTTAGAAATTAGCTAGAAATTAGCTAGAAAACTCCACTTATTAGGGAAATACCACCCAACACAAAATGTTGCCACATAAGTCTTGCTTCCTTACAAAAACAAGCCAAAAATCAAACAGATAATTTGCCTGCTCACATTAGTCTCCACAAATAACACCAGTTCAAATTCATCTTGTAATTTTCAAAGCCATCAAAGACTAAACTGGAAGGAATGGCAGATTACTCTGCCAGCTCTAGATTTTCTTTTCATGTCAAAGCAGGAAACCATGCTGAGACAGTAAACTGCACTGATTTTTGCCAGTACAATTATGAATACAATAGAGTTTGCCCAGGAAATGAAACAGGTTCAATGAATCTTTTTGTCTGATGGGGTTCATACTCCATGCCTTCCAATTCCCAGGAACAGGAAAGGAGCATGACTTTTTTCCCATTCACAGAGGTGCACACCTAGGAAGGAAAACACATGGACTGGGTCATGGACAACATCACTGAGCAGTTATTACTGCTTACTGCAGTGTAAAAGGTTCACTCTCCTACCTTCTTTCTTTGAAGATTTTGTTTCCCAGCAGTAAGGTGCAACAAACAACATACCTAGTACCTCAGAGATCGATGCTTTAGACAACTAACTAAAAAAGACAGTAATATTTCAGCCTCAGGTTACCATATAGTTCAAAATAACATCCTTGGATGTGTTTAAAAGCTGTCTAGATATGGTGCTTAGGGACGTGGTTTAGAAGTCGGCCTGGTAGAGTCAGATAATGGTTGGACTTGATGATCTTAAAGGTCTTTTCCAGGAATAACAATTCTATGATTCTATGTTGTTTTGAAGAATGTTGCAGAATCCTCAGAAAAGATTCTAATTACATCAACTCATAAAATACAAAACTTATTTCCTCACAAAAATGTTCACTTACTATTGACTGGCATGGGTAAACACGACTATCTAACAATATTTCTTCAAGAAGATCTTGATCTGCAAAAAAAAGAAAATATTGACAATTCACACTTTGAAACCTACAAGATTTTATGGAAGAAAAATAAAAAGTTATAAACCACTAAAGAAAAAGCTGAAAGTTTAAGCATCGTGAAAATTAAGGCCAAATTCAATCACAAACAGTAACAACTCTACTTAATTCCTTTACAGGAAAAAGTACAGAGTTTAAATGTTTGATTTCACAAAAGTGTTAATAATGCTTAAATTTAATTAAACATTTGAGGGATATGAGTGGTCTATTAGTAACCTTCCATTTGATGAAAGATTCCCCAGATCTCTGCTGTCAGGCAGAAACTAAACATTGTTTTTACATATGCTCTCTGCTATATCATTTCTGCTGGCAATTTGTGAAAAAGTTTTGTACTTACACTTTAGAGCACTGAAAGCCAGTTCATAAGATATGCGCTGGGAATACTCATCTTTAAAAGCCATCATGGGAGATAATAAGTCATCACCATACAACACCGATATTCTATTCTTAGGCTTTTCAGTATGAATGCCTTGAAAAATCTTAGCTGCGTTTATGTATATGGAGTCGTGATAGCCATTCTTCTCAATCGGAGTCATTGTTCTTTTTTCAACGGATCCTTTTTCATCTGAAATTTTCATTTCACTCAAGTCTGAAGTATCATTTATAACATCCTCATGTGAAGACACCAAGTTACTTTTAGAACCTAGCATTTTTCCCCGTTGCTGATTGTGCAACTGCAGGTCACACTCGTGCTGCCTCTGAAAAAAAAAAAAAAAAAGTTTGTATTGAAGTATGAAATTTTATTTCACTAGAATACACTTTTCCCTTCATTTTCAGGTTTTCAATAGAATTAATTTTCCTTTTTAGGTTCTAATCCTGCAAATTCGTATATATGCATATCATCTATACTTCTATACATCTAGCATCTAACATATAGAAATATTTCTAATAAGTTTCTTACCTTATTGACTTTCACTAATGCAGGTACAAAGACTGGTTACTTGTTTCAAAGAGTGCTTTATGATAAGCGATCCTAAACAGACTACAGGCAGAGATTTGATTCTCTGTGTCTCATAAGCAGTATTATATCTGACTAGGAATTCTCCTTTCATACAAAGGCACTACTGAAATTTCAAAGTAGCCACTGTCTCTTCCAAAGAACCACCATCTTGAAAAGAGCTGTGGTGAATTCCACTGAACTGCCTATCAGTTCCTAAAAATGGATAACAGAGAACACCTGAGTGTTAACGTATTTAATGTATTACCTAAACAGCACAATTTTACATGGAGGAGATCCATTGTGAAGGTCTCTGGTGATGTTCTCTCCAAATAACTCTCCATAAGCCCATGTGCGTTTCTTAAATTTTCCACGTGTTCCATAAGCCTGAGGGGCTCCCCCAGGCCAGCCCGCACGCTGGAGCCTCGCTGCGGTGGCTGGCATTACTAGCAGCCCCCCGCCCCATGCTGGGCAGGGAGCAGGAGCTCCCAGCCACCCTGCACACCCCCAGTACCCCTTACCCGCCGGCGAGTGATTTTCCCCGGGCCTCCCTGGGGCCAGGATTAAGGATGTACAGATAAAACTCCCTACCCTGATTCAGCCCCCAGATTACTACCCATTACTGATATTTCAAGTAGGCAGTGATGAGGTGGCCACCAGAAGTGTAGGGGCAATGAAGAGAGACTTCAGAGCCCTGGGACGGCTGGTTTAGGGATCGGGTGCACAAGTGGTGTTCTCCTCCACCAGTAGCAGGGACTGATGAGGGGGTGTTTTGCCAATCACTAGGCCTAGCACAAAGGATGCAGCCAGCAGAAAAACAAACCAGTAACCAGATTCTATTGCACATAAAGAAGTCAGTATATGGGTGATCGCTGGGGGTACAAACAAGTCACAGAATCACAGAATGTTAGGGATTGGAAGGGACCTCAAAAGATCATCTAGTCCAATCCCCCTGCCAGAGCAGGAACACCTAGGTCAGGTCACACAGGAACATGTCCAGGCAGGTTTTGAATGTCTCCAGAGAAGGAGCCTCCACAACCTCTCTGGGCAGCCTGTTCCAGTGTTCTGTTACCCTCACTGTGAAGAAGTTCTTCCTCACATTTATGCGGAACCTCCTTTGTTCCAGCTTGCACCCATTGCCCCTTGTCCTATCATTGGATGTCACTGAGAAGAGCCTGGCTCTATCCTCATGACACTCACCCTTTACATATTTATAAACATTAATAAGGTCACCCCTCAGTCTCCTCCAAGCTAAAGAGACCCAGCTCCCTCAGCCTTTCCTCGATGCTCCACTCCCTTAACCGTCTTTGTGGCTCTGCACTGGACTCTCAAGCAGTTCCCTGTGCTTCTTGAACTGGGGGGCCCAGAACTGGACACAATACTCCAGATGTGGCCTCACCAGGGCAGAATAGAGGGGAAGGAGAACCTCTCTTGACCTACTAACCACCCCCTTTCTAATACACCCCAGGATGCCATTGGCCTTCTTGGCCACAAGGGCACATTGCTGGCTCGTGGTCATCCTCCTGCCCACCAGGACCCCCCGGTCCCTTTCCCCTACACTGCTCTCCAACAGGTCAGCCCCCAACCTGTACTGGCACATGGGGTTGTTCTTCCCCAGATGCAAAACTCTACACTTGCCCTTGTTGAATTTCATTAAGTTTCTCCCCGCCCAACTCTCCAGCCTATCAAGGTCTCGTTGAATGGCAGCACAGCCTTCTGGTGTGTCAGCCACTCCTCCCAGTTTGGTGTCATCAGCAAACTTGCTGAGGATACATTCTGTACCCTCATCCAGGTCGTTGATGAAGATATTGAACAACACCGGTCCCAGTACCGACCCCTGAGGGACTCCACTAGTCACAGGCCTCCAACTAGACTCTGTCCCATTGACCACAACTCTCTGGCTTCTTTCCTTCAGCCAGTTCACAATCCACCTCACTACCTGATCACCAAACCCATACTTTATCAGCTTATCTACGAGGATGCTGTGGGAGACAGTGTCAAATGCTAATAAACCACATCTACCACTCTACCGTCATCTATCCACCTAGTTATTTCCTCACAGAAGGCAATAAGGTTGGTCAAACATGACTTACCCTTGGTAAAACCATGTTGACTGCTCTTAATGACCCCCTCATCCTTGATATGCCTAGAGATAGTGCCAAGAACAAGCTGTTCCATCACCTTTCCAGGGATGGAGGTGAGGCTGACTGGTCTATAGTTACCCGGGTCCTCCTTCTTGCCCTTCTTATAGACTGGAGTGACATTTTCTATCCTCCAGTCCTCAGGCACCTCTCCTGTTCTCCATGACTTACCAAAGATGATGGAGAGTGGCCTAGCAATGACCTCTGCCAGCTCCCTCAGCACCCTTGGGTGCATTCCATCTGGTCCCATCGATTTATGGATATCCAGATTGCTCAACTGATCCCTAACCCAATCCTCATCTACCGAGGCAAACTCCTCCTTTATCTTGACTTCTTCTGGGGCTACAGGGATCAGGGGCTCCTGGGGAAAGCCTGCAGGAGTAAAGACAGAGGCAAAGAAGGCATTCAGCACCTCTGCCTTCTTTATATCCTCTGTCTCTAGGGCACCCACCTCATTCATCAGTGGGCCTATATTGCCTCTAGTATTAGTTTTATTAGCTATGTATTTGAAAAAGCCCTTTCTATTATCCTTGACCTGACGTGCAAGGTTAAGTTCCAAGGAGGCCTTAGCTTTCCTAATTGCCTTTCTACATCCTCTGACAACTGTCCTATATTCCTCCCAAGTGACTAGCCCCTCTTTCCATGAACCATAAATTCTTTTTTTCCACCTAAGTTTGCCCAGCAGTTCCTTGTTTAACCATGCTGGTCTCCTAGCTCCCTTGCTTGATTTCATACCCATTGGGACGCTCTGATCCTGAGCTTGCAAGATGTGGCCCTTGAATGTTGACCAACTATCTTGAGCCCCTTTACCATCTAGCACCCTGTCCCATGGGACTTCCCTTAACAATTGATTGAGGAGGCTAAAGTTGGCCCTGCGGAAGTCCAGGGTTCTGGTCTTGCTTGGTACTCTATTCCTCCCACACAGGATCCTGAACTCCACCATCTCATGATCACTGCAGCCAAGGCTGCCATCAACCATCACTGCTTCAACAAGACCCTCCTTGTTGGTAAGTACAAGATCCAGCAGCGCTCCTCTCCTAGTCGGCTTATCCACCATTTGCATTAAGTAGTTGTCATCAATGCACTGGAGGAACCTCCTAGACTGTGAATGGCTGGCTGTGTAAGTCTTCCAGCAGATATCGGGGTAGTTAAAATCCCCCATGAGGACCAAGGCCTGTAGTTGTGAGGCTGCTTTCAGCTGCCTGTAGAAAGCCTCATCAACTCCCTCGTCCTGATCAGGAGGTCTGTAATAGACCCCCACAGCTGTATCACCCATGCCTGCCTGTCCCTTAATTCTTACCCACAGGCTTTCAACTTGCCCCTCATCAGTCCCTGGAGAAAACTCAATACATTCTAGTTGCTCCCTCACATAGAGAGCAACTCCACCACCTCGCTTCACTGACCGATCTTTCCTAAAAATGACATAGCCATCCATGACCACATTCCAGTCATGTGAGCTGTCCCACCATGTCTCTGTAATTGCCACCAGGTCATAACCTTTAGACTGCACACAGACCAACTCCTCCTGTTTATTCCCCATACTGCGTGCATTGGTGTACAGGCATTTCAGATAACAAGCAGAGCACACTGGTGGGACCCCTGGGAGGCAGGAGGCCTTATGGTCAGAGCCTAAACACCTATCCCTTCTCTTCAATGATCGAAAATCCTCCCTAGACCACCTTCCTTCAGGCCCCAGCATATTGCTCTTGGGCTCATCCTTAACAGACCCAGTTGTCTCCCCTTCCCCCTTCACATCTAGTTTAAAGCCCTCTCAGTGAGCTCTGCTAACTCCTGCCACAAAAGCCTTCTCCCCCTCTGGGACAAATACATTCCACCTGCCACCATCAGGCCAGGTGTCTCATAGAGCAGCCCATGATCAAATCAGATCACACATAACAGACACCAGCCCCAGCGACCCCAGGAACGATACAACACGGCCAACAATCGGTGGGACAAACAAAGCAATGAAGCCTCCCATGGTAGAGATGGGAGACAGCCAAGCCAATAGACGGATAATATAGGAGAGAGGTAGCCACATGTTCTCACAAAGCCCGCGTTCACCAGCACCAAACCTGACTGGAGCCCAGTTGCAAGGAGAGTCAGGAGGTCCTTCCCCAACAGGGAAACTCTGCAAAGTGCATCCACCTCACAGATAGACACTCCACCCTTCCTGCAAGTGGTCCCAGATTTTATGCCCAAAGCAGCACACCTGCCCCAATGCAGGGCACCTGGGGCTTGTTTACCCAAGGGCTTTCCTTACAAGGCGGGCTGCACCTTGGAGGAAAGTCAAAAGGCAAACTCATCCCCTCCTTTTAAAGGCCCGTGGGAACCATCCATATGTCAACCTTAATTCAGGGCTTGGGGTTCAGACCCCAGCACTTCAGGGGGTAAAGAGGAAGAGCCAGCAGATTAACTCCTGGCTCCGAGGCTGGTGCAACCGGCAGCACTTTGGTTTCTTTGATCACGGGTTGATCTTCAGGTCACCAGACATGCTGGCAAAAGGTGGGGGAAGCCTAACCCAAAGGGGGAGAAGGATCATAGGGCAAGAGCTAGCAGGACTCATTGCAAGGACTTTAAACTAGGTTTGAAGGGGGACAGGGGTGGAACCAGAATAAAGTGATGCCTCGGAGCAGCATGCCAGTGCTTATGGATAATAGTGCTGGCAAGCTCTTGCAGTCTGTTGTCTCAGTGAAGGTGAGGGATGGTGACTCATGTAGTAGCAGAGACTTGAGAGGTAATGATAGGCTGGAAGCCACAGAAGAGTCTGAGAGTGGTCAGGTGAGAATTAGGGCTTGTCCCCCCAGAAAAGTGGCGGGACAACTAGCCCAGTTGAAGTGCGTCTACACAAATGCATGCAGCATGGGCAACAAACAGGAGGAGCTGGAGGCCATGGTGCAGCATGAAAACTGTGATATAGTTGCCCTCACAGAAACATGATGGGAAGACTCACACAACTGGAGTGCTGTGATTGATGGCTACCAACTTTTCAGAAGGGATAGGCAAAGAAGGACAGGTGGTGGGGTGGCACTCTATGTTAGAGACAGAATTGAATGCCTTGAACTAAAAAATGTGAATGACAGTGTGGAGTGTTTATGGGTAAGACTCAAGGGGAAGGTCAATAAAGCAGACATCTTGGTGGGAGTCTGTTATAGACCCCCCAACCAGGATGGAGAGGCTGATGAAATATTCTGTAAGCAGCTGGCAGAGATCTCGCAATCGCTCGCCCTTGTTCTTGTGGGGGACTTCAACTTCCCAGATGTCTGCCTGAAATATAACACAGCAGAGAGAGAACAGTCCCAGAGGTTCCTCGAGTGTGTGGAAGATAACCTGCTAACACAGCTGGTAAGGGAGCCAACTAGGGACAGCACCCTACTGGACCTGCTGCTTGTTAACAGAGAAGGTCTTGTGGGGGATGTAAAGGTTGGAGGTCGTCTTGGGCAGAGTGACCATGAAATGATAGAGTTTTCAATTCTTGGAGAAATAAAGTGGAGAGCCAAAAGAACTGCCACCCTGGACTTCCAAAGGGCAGACTTTGGCCTGCTTAGGAGCATGGTTGAGAGTGTCCCTTGGGAGACAGTCCTGAATGTCAAAGCTGCCCAGGATGGCTGGACATACTTCAAGGAGGAACTCATAAAGCCCAGGAGAAGGCCATTCCCAGGTCCCGAAAAATGAGCTGGTGGGGAAGAAGGTCAGCCTGGCTAAATAGAGAGCTTTGGCTGGACCTCAGGAAAAAAAAGGAGAGTCTATGGCCCTTGGAAAAGGGGGTTGGCAACTTGTGAGGAATACCAAAATGTAGTGAAGCTATGCAGAGGGAAAATTAGAAGAGCCAAATCTCAAGCAGAACTCGACTTGGCCACTACAGTTAAAGATAATAAGAAGAGGTTCTTTCAGTACTTCAATAGAAAAAGGAAGGCTAGGGAAAATGTTGGCTCACTGATGAACAAGATGGGCGCCCTGGTGGTGGAAGACGCAGAAAAGGCAGAGGTACTGAATATCATTTTTGCCTCGGTCTTCACTACTAAAGCGGTCCCTCGTGAATCCCAAATCCTGGAGGCAAGAGGGAAGGTCTGGAGAGACGAAGATTTTCCCTCGATAGAGGAAGACAGCATTAGAGACCACTTGGCCAAACTGGACATCCATACGTCCATAGGCCCTGATGAGATGCACCCGCGAGTGCTGAGAGAGCTGGCAGATGTTATTGCTGGGCCACTCTCCATCATCTTTGAAAGGTCATAGAGAACAGGATTGCTGCCCGAAGACTGAAGGAAGGCCAACATCACTCCTGTGAGAAACAACTTGTGTTTTTGCAGTGTTGTGAGAATCATATTTTTGTAGAACCAAGAAAAACACCACGGCCTTGTGCATCCAGGTGCCAGATAGCATGGAAGGATGTAAGAATTGACTGATGTTTTTGTGCAGCACTACAGAAAGAAAAACACCAAGGCTTTGTACAAAAATACCAAACTAGAAAGGAGCCTAGTATCAGTACCTCCTGGTACCAGATAATGTAGAAGGACAAGAGCTACGCATAACAACTTTTTCTTAGAATGTTGTGTCTTACAGGGATCAGGAGATAGGGTGCACCTGAGAAAATATTGCCATCATTCTACAACTATGCATAAACAGCCGGCTGGTAAAAGAAAAACCTCTTATGGAAACCGGAAAAACCTCTTATGGAAACTTATTGTAATAGAATGCGTCGGATAGGTTGTGAGCCTGGAGTATCCAACCAATGGAGAAACAGGAGAGGATAACCCGCGTCAGGATAAAATACTATAAAAATGCTTCCTTTTCTTTGTAACGGCGCGTGTTTCTACTCCGGCCATGGGGTGGCGCGCCCGCGATTGCACTCGCGAATAAACAGAGCTGCTTCACCGTGATCCTCACCTGAGCAAACTTTTTCGGCATAAAACTGTTTCTCACAACTGGGGGCTCGTCCGGGATCCAATTCACCTGCGACGGACGCCGCCGCCGCGCAGGAGGAGGGTGCACCCCGCTCTGCTTCAGCGTCCTGTGACCCGGCGACGGTGGCCCTGCAGAGAGTCGACGAGAGACCCGAGACTGTTTTAAAGCGGCAGGATCGGTGAGCAGCTGGGTAGGGACAGGAAGGGCTATAGAGGGTACTTTGGCCTTGAAAAATCCACCCGGTAACTCTGTGCGCAGACCAAGTAAGAAAAATCAAGGGGGGTTGATCAAGTATTACTTGGGGGTAAGACTCTTCTGTGATGTATATGGAAGGAGTCTGGGATTGGGGCTATTTATGTACAATACTGTCCTGCACGGGGGAAGTGCTTGACAGTGCACCTCATTCTCTAGAACCAGGGGTTTAGTGTGCGGGAGGCTGGAATTCGGTAGCGGCACGACTAAAGGTTGCTAGGAGGAGTGGGGGGGGTAAGGGTTACGCTATTGTCCTGCACGGGGGAAGTGCTTGGCAATACACCCCATTCTCTAGAACCAGGGGTTTAGTGTGCGGGAGGCTGGAATTCGGTAGCGGCACGACTAAAGGTTGCTAGGAGGAGTGGGGGGGGTAAGGGTTACGCTATTGTCCTGCACGGGGGAAGTGCTTGGCAATACACCTCATTCTCTAGAACCAGGGGTTCAGTGTGCGGGGGACTGGAATTCTGCAGCGGCACGACTAAAGGTTGCTAGGAGAGATGGGGAATAAGGGCTCCAGGGCAGTACCGGCAGACAGTCCTTTAGGAAGAATGTTAAGAAATTGGGAACAGGACCCGAAAACAAGATATAAAGATAAAGAGAAAATGATTCGATATTGTGTTCAGGTTTGGTCCAGAAAACCAGAAACAAAATTATTTTGGCCACAATACGGATCCGATGAAGATTGGGTCTGTCTGATTTTAAATCTAGCTGAGTAGTAAAACTCCTCGGTCTGATGAGGAATTAGCTTATGCAGTCTGTTGGATACAGGAGACAAAGCTGTTTCTTCTAACTCAGCAAAAATTGGCAGAAAAGGCACGACAAAGAAATTGGGATCCTTTAGATTACTTACCTGTACTTTCTCCACCACACTCCTCTCTGTATCCAAGTCCGCCCCTCTACCCAAACCTCCCTCCTTTCTCAAGTTCCCTTCTGTCCTCGGGTCGCCATCTTTTACCAGGCTCTCCCTTTTATCCAACTTCTACACCTGTGGCGGCTGCCACGGTGCCAGCAGCGCCTGTCGCGGGGCCCGCCGCAGTGCCTGCGGTGCCCACAGCACCTGCGGCACCGGTATCGCCGGTTGCGGCACCTGCAGTGTCCGGCACGGGGCCCGCCGGGGCTGCCGCTGCGGCTGTAGCGGCTGCGGTCCCTGCTACGGTGCCTGCGGCTGCCGCTCAAGGGGGGGTGTATGACGATATGCTCGAACTGGAAGAACCAGAGAGGACTGGTTCCTCGGTCTCCCTCACTAGCCCATCTCTTAGTCTAATTGAATTAGAACCTATGAATGGCACCAAATCTGAGACTAAAAAGTTCCAGAGGCTGATAAAAGAACTGGAACAGTGTAAAAGAGGCATTAAAAAATTCCCCTTTCCTGGGAATAACACTAGCAGTACTACCCCTGATACTTCCATGTACCCCCTTAGGGAGGTTCCGATGGGGGTGGGAACTATCGGGTATGTAAGTGCCTCCCTTAACAGCTGGGAGGTGAGCAGTTTTAAAAAAGAGATTAAATCCCTGATAGACGATCCCATTCGTCTGGCAAAACAAGCTGATCAATTTCTGGGACCCAATATCTATATCTGGGCTGAAATGACGTCTATTTTAGGCCGGTGGTTCAATGGGGAAGAAAGGGAAATGATTAGACAAGCGGCTATGCGAGAGTGGGAGAGGAGGCACCCCCCAGGACCACAGGCTATCCCAGTAGACCAGAAATATCCAATAAGGGACCCAAATTGGAATAATAGCTCCGCTGTAGATAGAGGAAATATGCATGATCTACGAGAACTAATAATTACCAGAATTAAGGATGCAGTATCCCAGCCTCAGAATTTTACTAAAGCCTTTGACATTCAGCAGGGTAGAGATGAGACCCCGACTGAATTCCTGGAGAGGCTTAAGGATAGAATGCAAAGATATTTGGGGCTGGATCCTGAGAATCAGCTAACACAAGGGTTGTTAAAAGTTAACTTTGTAAGTAAATCTTGGCCTGACATTAAAAAGAAACTCCAAAAGATAGAGGATTGGAATGAGAAGCCACTGGAAAATCTTCTAAAGGAGGCCCAGAAGGTGTATGTTGGAAGGGAGGAGGAAAAACAGAAACAGAAGGCAAAGACTATGATCTCTGCCATGGATCAAGTAGTCAAACAAAAATGGGACACCCAAGAGAAGCAAATGGGGGGGTGGAATCAGAATAAAGAAAATACAAATGAGAGTTTGTGGATAGTCCCTTCCCAACATCCCCAAAATCAAACGCCGGGAAAGTGTTTTTATTGTGGGCAGGAGGGCCACCTTAAACGAGACTGCCCTGAGTTGAAAAAAAAGGTTGTAAATTATGAAAAAGCGAAGGAGGCCGCTTTAAATCCAGAGGCGATCATGTCTCTAGTGCCAGAGGTAAGGCCTCTGCCTGAGAAGCAAGTGTTCAGTGAAAAGGAGATAACAGTTTTCAAGGAATTAGGAACAAAAGAGTCAGATGGTCAATGGATCATCCCTGATGGCTTAACTATTTCACATCAAGGGAGTCATTGGGGAGTTCAGGCAATGTGTGAACAGCCTTGGGGTGGATGAGAGCCAGGACTCAGACCTTTTCACAGCATTCAAGCAGATTTTACTGAATTGCCCAAGATGGGAACATTTAAATAACTGTTGATAATAGTAGATCACCTTGTGGGATGGGCAGAGGCTTTTCCCTCAGTATCAGCAACAGCTAATGTCGTGATGAAAATAATTTTGGAACAAATAATTTCCAGATATGGGATTGTAGAGAATATTGACTCAGACAAAGGAAGTCATTTCACTTCACATATTCTGCAAGAATTAATGAATACCTTGGGGATAAAGTGGGTGTTTCGTACCCCATGGCAGTCCCCCTCTTCTGGAAAAGTGGAGAGAATGAATCAAACGTTAAAGAAACACTTGTCCAAGTTGGTTTTAGAAACTAAACTACCATGGACAAAGTGTTTACCCCTGGCCCTTCTCAGAATCCGAACTGCTCCTAGAAAGGATCTAGGAGTGTCACCGTATGAGAGGCTGTTCGGGCTGCCGTATCTGGGAGGAGATGGCGAGGTGCCCACTCTCGAGACCAAAGATAAATTCCTTAAGAACTATGTACTCGGGTTGTCCTCTTCCTTATCATCCCTTAAGGTACGCGGACTGCTGGCTCAAACTCCACTTCTGGAATCTCCAGTACACACCTTCCAGGCGGGAGACTGGGTCCTAGTGCGTGCCTGGAAGGAGTCAAAGCTCCAGCCTGAGTGGGAAGGACCTTTGCAAGTACTGCTGACCACTGAGACTGCTGTGAGAACTGCAGAGAAGTGGTGGACTCACTACACACGATTAAAGACTTCTACAGATCCTGATGTCTTGGAGACAGACGATTCACCGAAAACCAAGATCAACAGTCCTAACACCGGAGAATCAAGAGACTGAGTGAGACCTGGAACCTGACAAAGGAGAACTGTCATATTTCAAAGCAAAGTATCCTTAAAAGGGGGGGTTATGGGTATTCTAATTGTGTGTACATTACCTTTTAAAAGCTTTTTTTTTGTATTTTTCGACTTATAAGCAAGCCAGTAGAATGTAACAAGTGAAACTAAATTGTAAACCAGTCTGCTGTTTATAAACAATAGGCTTATTGGAACAACCATCAAAAATATAAGGCAGGATCCTGTTTAATTTCAACACTGAAGAAAGGATTGCTATAGTCCTTTTCAAATGCTAGTAACAATTGGATGAATCAAATTCAAGTTGAAGGAGGCAATATCTCTCTTATTAACTATGATAGGGAACTAAATCTGGCCACATTAGTTACATACAAAACAGAGACAAAATTTAATAGAGAATCCAAGTCTTACTCCCTTGTGGGAGATTTTACAAACAGATGCAGAGTGTTTTGTGTCACATTGTGGGTATAATTTTACTCTGTCTCTCTCTTCAAGAATTGTGTTGGACCTGTCACCTCGGTGGGAAGAATGACCATCAACTGATGGCGGATACAATCAGCACACCCAGACCAACGTTTCTGTGGCCTTAAGCTGCATACAGGCCACGCTATGGGTGTAGACCATGGAATCCGGATAATAAGGGAAGGTTCCCTACCCGAAGAAATTTGGAGAATTATCTGGGATAATGTAAAAAGGTATCAGTCGTGGGGTAGTTGATTAACTGACCCAACTGACGTGATCATTGCTGTCATATTGACCATGATCCAGACCTCAGCGTCTCCCATGCACCTGATAATGGCTTTGGGCCTGAACCATAAGGGAAAATCCTATGGAACATAGGGTGTGGGTTTATCATGAGGCTGGGAAATGGCAGACAGTTGACATGCACATCAGAAGTACAGCAAGGATTCATTTGTGAGCAACACCATGAGAGCTCAGGGTATCCGTCCTGATACTGAGCAGGGTGTGTGCCGCTTCAAGATACATCCAAATGGAAGTACTGAGACCCTACTTGTGTATACAGGCAAGGGTTGTGCTTGCATGAAGACATCATCATAGATGATATCACTGTAAATATTAGCAGTCATATTAATCTGTTAATCTCTGCATCTGCAAATCTCACTATTAGAGTAGTACACGTTATGTACACTGCACCTATTTAATCTGATCACACAGCTATCCTATACACATTTTGGAATGTTCTTAGTGATAGTTTTAGACATTAGGTTTGATAACTTACAAAAAAATACAATTCTAATATCTTAGAATAGGCAATCGATGTGCAAAAACACAAAAGAGTAAAAAGAAAAGATGGGGGAATTGTGAGAAACAACTTGTGTTTTTGCAGTGTTGTGAGAATCATATTTTTGTAGAACCAAGAAAAACACCACAGCCTTGTGCATCCAGGTGCCAGATAGCATGGAAGGATGTAAGAATTGACTGATGTTTTTGTGCAGCACTACAGAAAGAAAAACACCAAGGCTTTGTACAAAAATACCAAACTAGAAAGGAGCCTAGTATCAGTACCTCCTGGTACCAGATAATGTAGAAGGACAAGAGCTACGCATAACAACTTTTTCTTAGAATGTTGTGTCTTACAGGGATCAGGAGATAGGGTGCACCTGAGAAAATATTGCCATCATTCTACAACTATGCATAAACAGACAGCTGGTAAAAGAAAAACCTCTTATGGAAACCGGAAAAACCTCTTATGGAAACTTATTGTAATAGAATGCGTCGGATAGGTTGTGAGCCTGGAGTATCCAACCAATGGAGAAACAGGAGAGGATAACCCGTGTCGGGATAAAATACTATAAAAATGCTTCCTTTTCTTTGTAACGGCGCGCGTTTCTACTCCGGCCATGGGGTGGCGCGCCCGCGATTGCACTCGCGAATAAACAGAGCTGCTTCACCGTGATCCTCGCCTGAGCAAACTTTTTCAGCATAAAACTTTGTTTCTCACACTCCGGTCTACAAAAAGGGCAAGAAGGAGGACCCAGGGAACTACAGACCGGTTAGTCTCACCTCCGTTCCTGGGAAGGTGATGGAGGTCATCTCCAAACATGAGAACAGAAAGTTATTGGATATGGTCAACATGGATTTACCAAGGATAAATCATGTTTGACCAATCTGCTAGCCTTCTATGATGCCATAACTGGTTGGCTGGATGAGGGGAGAGCAGCAGATGTCATCTGCCTTGACTTCAGCAAGGCTTTTGACACTGTCTCCCATAACATCCTCATTAGAAAACTCAGGAAGTGTGGGTTAGACGAGGGGATGGTGAGGTGGATCGAGAGCTGGCTGTGTGACAGATCACAGAGGGGTGTGATCAATGGAGCAGTTGAGTTGGAGGCCTGTAACCAGTGGTGTCCCCCAGGGGTCAATACTCGGTCCAGTCTTGTTCAACATATTTATCAATGACCTGGACAAGCGGACAGAGTGTATCCTCAGCAAGTTCACTGATGATACCAAGTTGGGAGGGGTGTCTGACACGCCAGAGGGCTGTGCTGCCATCCAGCGGGACCTGGACAGGCTGGAGAGCTGGGCAGAGAAGAACCTCATGAGGTTCAATAAGGGCAAGTGTAGGGTGCTGCACCTGGGGAAGAAGAATGCCAGGCACCAGTATAGGTTGGGGGGGACCTCCTGGAAAGCAGTTCTGAGGAGAAGGCTCTGGGAGTCCTGGTAGACAGTAAATTATCCATGAGCCGGCAATGTGCCCTTGCCACCAAGAAGGTCAATGCCACCCTGGGCTGCACAGGGCAGTGTGTGGCCAGCAGGTCGAGGGAGGTCATTCTCCCCCTCTGCCCTGGTGAGGCCGCAACTGGAATACTGTGTCCAGTTCTGGGCTTCCCAGTTGAAGAGAGACAGGGTCCAGCAGAGGGCAATGAGGATGACTGGGGGACTGGAGCATCTCCCCTGTGAGGAAAGGCTGAGAGAGCTGGGACTCTTTAGCCTGGAGAAGAGAAGGCTGAGGAGTGATTTAATTAATGGTTATAAATACCTAAAGGATGGGTGGAGGGAGGATGGAGCCAGACTCTTTTCAGTGGTTCCCAGTGACAGGACAAGGGGTAACGGACACAAGCTGGAACATAGGAGGTTCCATTTAAATACAAGGAAGAACTTTTTTTCAGTGAGGGTGACAGAGCACTGGCACAGGCTGCCCAGAGAAGGTGTGGAGTCTCCTTCTCTGGAGATTTTCAAGACTCGCCTGGATGCAGTCCTGAGTGATGTGCTCTAAGGGATCCTGCTTTTAAGCAGGGGAGTTAGATTAGATGATCTCTGGAGGTCCCTTCCTACTCTGAATATTCCGTGATCCCGTGAGCTGAGCCGCCGCCCTGGGCGGGAGCAGCTCCCCGCCCGCAAGCCCCACTGCCGGGCCGCGTCGGGGCTGGGGACCGCTGGGCTCGGGAAGGGCCGCCGACACCCTCTGTCCTCCGGCGGGGGGACCCGCTGCCCAGCCGCTCGCCAGCAGCCCCCGGCCTCCCCCAGGCTGGGGCACTGGTTCGAGCCGCGGCGGCCGAGAGGCAGCACCGTGAGGCGGCAGGACGCGGCCTAAGGCGCCGGCGGTGGTGGCAGGCTGGGGCTCCATCCCCAGGGGCCGGGCCCAGCCCTGGCCTTTAAAGATTCACCGAGAGCCGCGCAAGTCACTAAGCAGCCACAACAACATACCAGATCCGGCCTGGCCTCGGCACACGTGTGTGGGACTATGCGCGGGCTGTGCGGCCCAGCGCGGCCGCGACCAGACCCTGGCAACACCCCGCCTCGAGAGGCGGGGCTGCGCGCTCCTGCCGTTCCTGCCGCTGGCTTTTTTTTCAAAAAAACCTCCTGCGTTAAAAAAAAAGTAATTCCCCAAGCAGCATTAATTCTTGCGCATTCCATGACCACTTTAAGAACTAAATCTGGCTGCATTCATGTTTCTAACTGCGTGGAAGCGCCACCCGTTTGAGGGCTGGGAACGCTCGCGCGGGAATAACCGCAGAGGAGGCGCTGGTTTGCACCTGCAGCCGGCATTAGCAGCGCGCTGCTGCCGAACACCCTGCTCTCGCCAGGTTTGAGCTGTCTCGACCTCAACTTTTACTCAGTCTCCGAACACAAAATTAGATCAGGCTTTCAAGTTGTTTCTTGAAATGATTCCAATAAGCAACCAATAAATCAGCCATAACCTTGTCAGAAAACTCTTTCTTTTTTTTTTCCCCATAAGCTTTGTTCCTGTTCTATCAGTGCTGTCACAGGCAACAAATCATAAAATCTCCCATGATTCAGTTAAAATCTGTGATGACCTTTGAAGAGGCCGAGGGGAGACCTCGTTGCTCTCTACAGCTACCTGAAAGGAGGCTGTAGCAAGGCAGGGGTCTGCCTGTTCCCCCAGGACAAGGGGTGATGGCCTCAAGTTGTGCCAGGGGAGATTTAGATTGAATATTGGGAAAAATTTCTTCACCAGAAGGGTTGTCAGGCACTGCCAAAGGCTGCCCAGGGCAGTGGAGTCCCCATCCCTGGAAGTATTTAAGAGACATGTAGATGTGGTGCTGAGGGACATGGGGTAATGGGGAATTGGCAGTGTTAGGTTAATGGTTGGACTGGATGATCTTAAAGGTCTTTTCCAGCCAAAACAATTCTGTGACTCTCCTGCCCGGTGTCTCACAGAAGCATCTGCCACAGGTATGAATACTCCTACATGAGGAAGTTAGGAATTCAGACTCACTTCTGCAGTAGGACCACACAAAAACACAGTAACCAGGGCTTTGGTCAAGGCTGACTGTACATTTAAGTAAAGCTCAGTACTATTCTTGGCCCATCTGTGTTTTTACAAATCAGGAGGTCCCAGAGTTTTTCTTGGGAGCAAGCTCCATTGAAGCTCACAAGCCAATGCTTGTTATTGCTGCCGAAACTTGGATGTTAGCCAGATGCCTTTCTGATATCAATATCAGATATCTAAGCAAACCAAGCTGCAACTCTGTGCAACCAGCCTGTGACTCTATGCAATCGCATGCATGAGGACTAGAAAATTTGCAGAGTTAAAAACAATCCTTAGTTTGCCGATAGGACAAAGACATCTTTCTGGTTTGGATCTGCTACGTGCTCCAGTAATGCCACTGTAGTTAATTACAAAGCGAGACAAGTAGACTGGGTAAACTTTGCACATAGTTGTTCAAACAACTCTTGAATCCTTCCTGATGAAGGGGAAGAATACATGATTAACAGGTTATGTGGATCAAAAGGGCACTATACTAGCTACAAAACAGATGAAAAGGAGTTCTTTGTGCTGTTAATTTTATTTTGTCCAAATAGATTTTAAAAGACCCGACTGGAAATTACTGCCCGATGCCATTGTCATTTCTGCATACTACTCTTTCACCTTCAAAGTGACAGTGAATATTATTTCATATTCAGGTGAATATTATTTTGCTACTGAAGATCAGAAAAAAAAGTCCCTTCTTACCAGGCTTATGAATTCAAGGTTGTTCCTGAGGTTATACTTGGGTCTTGGCACTGAGAACCAGAAAGTAATGAGAGAATCCAGAGCCAGCAGATCAGTTGCAAACAGGACTGATTGAAGAGAAAGGGGATGGAAATCAAGTTGCACTTTTGAAGGCAATAGGATATTGTCCTGTATGAGAAGTAAAGGATTAAGCACTTCCAGTACAAACTGGAGTATGTCTAAATTCATCAAAAGCATGCTTATAAATTAAGACATCAAATCATTCACAAGTATCTGCGTGGTTTAAATATTAAAATGATTTCTTCAGATTTATGTGACCAGAAACTTGAAAGCAGCCTTGGTAAAAATGGGTAGCTTTCCTATTCAAATGCCCAATGATTATATGAAATCATTGTGGTTCTTCAATTTAAATCATAATGAAACAGGACATGGCCAAACCAGCAGAGAAATGCAGATGAGGATTTAAAACTTCTCTTTTTCTGATGATCTAAACATATTGTAAAGCAGTACTCCAATGGCTTGGGTAAAGAGAAATGTTTAAACATCACAGTCTCCAGTCTCCTGGTGACCTGTGCATAAGAACTGTTAGGAACAGCGCTGCTTCTGATGGTCAGCTCTTGAGCCAGATTGAAAGAAGCGGGATGGGAGGTCTTCTGTATCCTAAATTTGAATGTACACCATTTCTGAGTATTGAGCACTCACTGAGGAGTGTGTCCAACTAATCTTTGCTCCAAGCGTGTGATTTAGGACTCTGGAACTAAGAGAAAGCCCCTCTTCATATAGTTAATTGACACTGCTAAACCCATATGTATATCATGTATCTCTGTATACATACAGCACAAGTATTTATGAAGCATCTTGGTTTAGAAAATGAAATATGGTTTGAGTGGATCATGTGGACTAGTAAATTTAAAAGGACACAATAAAAGATTCGAGCAACATCTTTTCATCCCTGTAGCATATATATATTAAAATAAGTAAAAACATGAATATAAAGGCAGTTTTGTTTTCTGGTACCAAGCCACTGTTGAATCAGCTGAATGCACAGTGCTGTTTCTGTAAACAACTTTCAAGACAAGCATGGAAAGTGAGAGGTCTTACAGCAAGAATTTAACCTGTGCAAACTGCTTCATTAAAAGCCGCCATTTTGAAATGCCTGGCATCAGCAACTTTATTTTATGTTTGTTAGAATGCAATATTAGTGATTTTTTATTTCCCTTATATTTATATGGATTAGTCTGTCTTATTTTTGTTTGACTGTGTTAGAAGTCAAAACTAAGAGGCCACACACATCAAAGCCATGTGAATTTGGACAAAGGGTAACAAAGAGGTCAGGAAATCTGTTTTCCCTCGTTTGCAGAAAACATCATTCCACAGAAGCCCACTAAAGTATTTTCTAAATTGTTATTAACATTTGAAAATAATTTGAGAAATTACATACTGATTTCTAGGGCTGGCCAGAACAGTCTGACAAGCTGTCCTGCACGGTAACATTCTCAGCTTTCTGTTGGGCTTCTTGCATTTGTTGGGTCAGGCGAGCGCAGAGGCCTGCCAGGTGAAGTTGCCACCTGAAGCAATCCCAGCACAGAGCCTTTGGCCATTGCCCTCTGCAGAATGGGGAAACAAAGCCCAGCTACTACAGGGATATTTATAGGGATATTTACTGTAACATTCCAACCAGGGTCAGATTCTGCCGTGAGTCTACGTTATCTGGCAAGTAGCTGCTGCCTATGTAACTGAGGCCATTATTTTCCTGTTAATTTTTCAATAATTTTGCGTACTAGCTTAATTCATACTCATTAATAAAAGGTTTTTGCCTGAACTGTTGAAAGTAAAAGAATGTTATCCGAGCCAAAAAAATTAAACCAAACCTTGCAAAGTTTTCTTCATTTCATTCATTTGTGAATGCAGAAACTGTTTATTTTGCTAAGAGTTTCACTAAGAATTTCCAGTACCTGGGATTATTTATATATTGATTTCTTTCAAAAGACATTAGTACCACCATCTCATCTCCTTTTTGTCTATGACATTTTTAGCTACTGTCCCCTCACTGAAATCACCTTTAAAACTCCTTCATATCTTAAGTTAGAACCTTTAGCCTGGATGATTTCAACTGATTCATGGAGGAGGAATAAAAGGGAAATACTGTTCTGTTTCTTCTGGGCCCTTTATTCACAGAGCTTAGCATGCCATGGAAGCCAAATAATCTCATTAGGGTTTATTTGGTGGGAGCTAAAGTGGCTTGCCAGTTTGCAGACTCAGCCCCCTAAATGGTGCATGAGTGAACTGCTGACAGAGTTAGAGTAGAACAAAAAGAATCAGAATAAAATGGTTAAATCTCATTTCCTTCCTGCACAAGCTGTAATACTTGAGTGTGTTTGTTAGCCTGAATCACATCAAATTTGTTATATGAGTTTGTTTTCTTTCAAGATGAGTATTAGAAAGCCATTAGGCTTTTTAATGTAAGCTGGTGGTTTAAACTATATATAGTACTACTCAAGGATCAGATGCAGTATAACCTGAACTTGGTGACTCAAAGATGGTACAGTGCATTGACGTAAAACTTTTATAGAATTGTCCATGACAGGAACAAGACTTTGTTCCTGAGTGACAACTTCCAGCTCAGAGTCCACTTGCCCATATTTGAAGCCAAGTCTCTATTTTTACCCATGTGTGTCATTTATCTGGACTGATTTTTCTGTCATTTTATTGACCACTCAGTCTCATAAGGTCTTTCTGACCTCATTTCTAACACCTTCCCTCATCCTCACTACTCTGAATGCTTTCATGTATATGGGGAAACTATCACATTTCATTGCTTCCTTCCCTTTCCAGGCTGTTGCTGGACTAAAACATCCCAACATGAATTATTATTACAAAACTTCACTGATTACTTCCCTTCATACCTTCCCTTCCTATCTTTTCACCAGTTACTCTTCCATGCAAGGACATTCTTTCTTAGTCCTCTGATTCTGAAATTACAATCTAAGTATAATAAGTCATGCAAAAGCAAAAAGACCAAAAACTGCCAAACTGGTCATGTCGGCAAACATCTTATCTGCCAGTATCATCCATGCTGAAATCTGAAATGCTGAATTTCTCAAAGAAATCAAGAAACACCAAATATTTGATTTTTCAAGTGAAGTGGCAGGTATTGACAGGGTATATCAAAACCTAGTTGATCAGTTCATACGAGTTTTAATTCATCCAAGTCTTCCACCTTGTGCAAGTTTTCACTACTCACTTCATCCACAGGAACTCGGGTTTACAAGCTTGTGAAGCTCTTCATAATTAAAGATCAGTGAATAAAGTAAATAAGAAGTCATTAACATTATCTACCAGGATGCCATTGTAACAGATGTGTCCGTATTTAGCATTGTGTTGTTCTTGGTGGCTATGGAACCTGACCCTTTGTGCTGCTGCTCTGTTTTCATAATTTTCAGACATACTAGATTAAATATGAGGAAGGGTGCCATTTATATTTGGCCCAACACATGTTGAAAAATTAGCATATAAACAGATTATGTAGCAACTGAGAGCTGGTAACAGAACAAAGACTTCCATAGTTCTCTCAAATCCTCTGTGAGTAACTGTGGTTTAAATCAAATTGAAAATAAGTTTTGAACCTGCAAATTTCTGCCACAAAACAGAGTCATTGTAATATTTTGACTCAAGGATGTCTTTGATTCACTTCTCAAACTATTTAACAAGTCCTGTGTTAAATCTAAAGCCTTTAGGGAGCTACAGTGGGGAAAGACATACAAGATCTTATGAAATCCCTTTTTTCTTTTATGTCACTCCTTCTTGTTCAAGTGTTACACTTGCCATAAATTTCTGAAATATTCATTGGTATCCTAGTTAGGGTCAGCTCTCCTGCCTCAGAAGCTGAAGATTTAAGTTCTAGAACGGAGTCTTCTTTTAAGAGTTAGAAGTTAATCTGAATGCAATGTAACAACTTCAACCTTAAACACTATTTAACCCTACACAAACTACTTCCTGGACTATAATGTCTGAGGAAATAAAGGTGAAAACGCAAATCTTCCTTCTTTGTTTTTGTAGTCTACTTGCCAATCCAGTCAAAAACCTAAGGAGTTCATTCAAAAAAAATCCAAATTCTGATATTTAGTTTTTCTAGATTTTTTTTTTTTTTTTTTTTTTAAATTTAAAGCTAATGGCTAAATGAGTCCAAAAATTCTTAAGAGCCGCAGAATGATCAACTATTCACTGGAAAGGTAGCCCAGATATGTTTTTTACTCAATAACTATACTTTTATTTACTTTTTTTCTTACAACAGTTACAAGAAATCTTGGATTTTGCTTTATAATAAGGAAGAAACAAATTTGGTTTGATCGGGGATGTTATACTTTTTCCCCATTCACTCTCCTGACCATTTATTTTGCATTTGGATGACCATGACTGTAACTGAGAATAGCACAGAACAATTAACAGGAACTGGCTGGAGACCAATAACCTACTAGAAAACAGTACAATAAATAAAGCATTATTTCAGCAATTTGAAGCGTGGAGGATAAGAGAGAGATGATGATGAAGTCTGAGAAAGAAATCCAGATATCACATACCAGAATAGTTGCTACTAATAAGATGGACAGGGGCTTGGAAAGGACTGGAGGAATATGAGCTTCTGCAGGGTGCCTAAAATTAGCCAGTACCCACGGCTAAACTGTAGCAGTTTTTCTGCCACCTGATGACCCCTCCACAGATGAGACGGGGAATCAGTGGCAAAAAGGGAAAAGCCCTGTGAACTGGAATAGAAGCAGATTTAATGAAATAACAAAACTAATACAAACACCAACATAAGGTATACACACTTATACTCAGCCTGGTCCTTGGGAATCAGCGTAAGTAGCAGAACACCAAGAAGAAGCACCAGGAAGAAGTACTCCCTACCCTCAGTAAACTCCCTCCTTTTATAATGAGCATGATTAAGTGGTATGGGATACACCTGTGAGCCAGCTTGGGTCAGCTGCCCTGACTGAAACTTCTGGTTGACTTGGCCTGTGTGGCTGGCCCATGGGTCTGTTCCTGGGAAACCAGGACACAGAGATAACAGGAGCAAGAGATAGAGGAAATAGAGCCAAGTTTTCTAGCCAGAGGCTATCAGAGAAGAAGTAGCAGAGAAGAATAGGAGTGCTTCTAGTCACCCTGAAGCAAGGTAAGATGGCCATCATTGCAGGAATAATTAATAGGTTTTGGCACTAGTGACCTTAGCTTTCCAATTCTTCAAATAATATGATTAAGATTTTTTTTTGTGAAAACAGAGCAGTCAGGGTATTGATAAAATATACCTCTTCGGTTTAATTAGTTTATAGGTTATGTAAATGTATTTCTGTTGCTTATTTACCAAGAAGAATGCAATGCTGAGTTCTGTGTTTCTGGTGGTTATGATCTGTAGCTAGTATAGCAACCATTGCTGTTAACATTGGGATTCAACAGTGGTTTTCTATTTACAGATACTTTTCATAGGCATTTCCATCACAGGCAAAAACTCCTGTTGGCATAAATGGACAATTCTCAAAATAATATCATTTAGCAAAGCTGAAGCTTGACATATCCATACAAAAAAACTTTGAGATGTTCTTAAAATAAATTTAGATACATTTATAGTATTATTCCTTGAGGTTAAGAACAGGAGAACAATTACCAGTACAAATCCTTCCGTGTAATCTAATTACAGCTCAAATGTAAGCATTTAACATACAAGTCACCACAGTTGCCAATGTTTATCAAGAAAAACAAAAGTACTATGTACATTCCATACAAACTATTTGTGCAAGACAATGTTGATTTATGTATATACTAATAAAATTGCAAAGATGTCTGCCAGGAAGGTAAAGGAGGTACAGTACTGAGGAGTAAAGCACAATCAGATAATCTGAACACCAAAAAGCAGTAGTTGTGTGGTTTGGCAAGGTGTAAGAGAGAACATTCTTTCGCTTGTCAGGGACAACATGTTCAGGTTTTAGCGACATAAACAACTCATTTAATTTTCATCTTGTACAAAGGAAAGCACGTCTATACAGAATGGAAAGCCCTGGAGCTAAAAATGCATAGTTAACTGAAGCTCAAAGATTTATTACTATCACTACAGTTGCAAATAAAATTATAACCTGCCTCATTAGTACAATTTTTGTGGAACATGTAAAGTGCTGCACAACAATTTCTGTATCTGTTTTCCTCCTTTCTCCTATAATGTAGATTCAAAGACAGTGTCTAGGAGAAATTGAGCAGATGCAAAGAAGTGAGACCCTCTGGTCTACTCCAGCATCCCTACACAGGTAATGCTAGAAGTCAGAATAGATTTCAGCTCCTAGGATCCCCAGCAGCCTTCCCTCTCACTTACATCCACTGAACTGAATTCAAACACTCCTGCAGAGTTCAGTGATACAGGATCAGGCCTTGTGCCCTATGCCTCTGCCCAGGTAATATCCAACAGTGTTATCAGCTTTGAGATCCTTAGCTGCATGATGCCAATTGTTCCAAATAATTTTCATTCCATTCACAAGGAAATTCTAAGTATCCAGCTTCATGGGAGGACTGGTGGTGTGAGGTCATGCGTGTTCGCTTCTCCACTCTGGCTTTCCACTCTGTTGCTTATATCCCTCTTACTATGATGGCAAAATTTCAGCTACAGAGACCACAGATCTGTGCATGATAGTTATATCTTAAACCCAATTTCACTGCCGTCTGTGTCTCTCCTCAAATCTCGCCTCTTCTGTAACAGTCACGTGTCAAGGTCAAGGCAGACTCTAAATGAGAGTGTGTCTAAACCAAGCGAATGCACATGCTGCTAATGTCCACAAGCACCACCTAACTTTCCTATGTTTAGTTTTATTGTTAGCACTATCAAAATCATATGCCCAAGAATCCTCCTGAGCTTGGTTAAATTTTCCTTCTTTTTCTGGAGGGAAATTCCAGTTTTCAAACTCCTTCCATCTCTAACTGAGGCTCCAGCTCCGTATTTAGAAAACTAAGAGGACCTGTCTGTCAGATCAGCTCTTACAACTCTGCCTGTTTGTATGGGGTACTCATGCCTGATGTTGGGGTGATTTAGCAGAGGAGCCGTGCATTCCAGTAGCCTTCCGTATTACTTGCTATCTAACAGCATACTTTTCAAGTATTTCAGCCAAGACTATTTTTATGTATCTCTTAAAAGTTTGGAATATGTGTTAGGCAGCGTTATAAAAAAACCCTGTAAAGCTTAAAAAGACAGAGATTCATACTTCCAGGGCTCAAACCCTGAACAACATAGGCACATACTGTAAAAAATCCTATTACAAACTAGTAGATTTTACAGGATCAGGCTGTTAACTATAAACTAAGGCAGAAAATGAGCATCTTTGTCATGATTTTCCTGCTTTGTTTGCCTACTGGAAATTATTCTTGTAAGAGTAAAGTCTGAATTGAATGTTGACATGCTGACATTGCAATTTAAGATACACCTGTTTGTTACGGGCCATCTTTCTGATTAGGAGCATTGATCACAGTGCCTGTGCATATTTTTCTCTGCTGATGAAGCTGAGTTCTGTTTCAGAAATCTCTGACACTACTCTGCAATTAAGAACATTGTAGAGAAAGCCACAAGCCTAACTCTAATGCCACCAAGCATTTTAAGTCTCAAAATTAGCTTAACTCAGCCCTGTTCACAGGATCAATCAGTTCTCTCTCAAATATATTTTACATGAAACAGATTTGTGAAAAGTGTTTCTTTAGCAATGCAATTTCACTGCAGTTATTGTGGCAGTATATACACATCATCAAATCATTGGCTGGGGATGAGGTTGCTTGACCTATTATGCTGTCATAGGAATAAGAAATACTCTGTGCTCCTATTTATTGCTTTTTACCATTTGCAGCTCACTTGATAAGTGCCCTTGCATGAAATTGTCCATTTTCCCCTTCTGGATACTTTGTCGCAATTTTCCAGCAATAGTAACAAAATAGTCTATTAATAGCATGAATTGACAAGTTTTTTAGCATGACCATTGCATTTTCAGCAAACAGAAATAATGAAAAGGCACAACCTTTGTCCTGACAAGTCCAGGCTGCATTTTCCTGTTCTTGAACAAACAGAAATGAAGCAGCTCTCCCAACCAGAGATTAAAATAATTTAATTCACTCAACAAGCAGAGGCAATATAAGAGTATTTATTAAAGCTAGGAGGATAAAGAGGAGACAGTGTTTTTTATGGAGCTAAGTGTTGCTCAGGACATACATAACCTGAAAGTAGAAGCAGCTTGTTACTGGGTGCCTTGTGACACATCTCAGATTAGTGGCTTTTTTGAGACCTGTTGTCTGTAAAACAGGTAACCTGCACCCCCCAATGACTTTCAGACTTGGCTTTTTGTTGTGTAATGGGAGAAATACTGCTAATGCTTGGAGCCTGTGCTTACAGTGCCTATGCTTTCCTCTCTTTATTCCTCACTGTAAGCCCAGTTTCTTTCAGGGAATGAAGAACAGCAGTGACCTGATAGAAAGTCTGTCACTTCCCTAGCTTGTATCCTGCAGTGTTTAAGTACTCTGTGAAAGGCCTTCCAACTGATTTCATGTATCTAACAATAGCCTCTTAGGCATGTACCTCATGCCCCCTGCCTGGAAGTGTTCAAGGCCAGGTTGGATGGGGCTTTGAACAACCTGGTCTAGTGGAGGTTGCATTGGCAGGGGTGTTGGAATTAGATGATCTTTAAGGTCCCTTCCAACCCAAACCATTCAATGGCTCTGTGGTTCTATGTAAGCCATCATGCTGTCAAAGTAGACAGAGACATACAAGCCACATGCTCAGAAAACCAATTTTACAAGCTGTTGATAGGTTTTGGTTCTTTCTATGCAGGCCAAAGGCATCAGTTCAATATCAGGATGGCCAACATAGAATGAAGAAGGCAATTTTCTCCTCTGCTGTTTTAGCATAAAAGGATTTATGCACTTCTCGTTAAGGATTGCCCTGAGTATATCTTGCACTTGACTTCATGGCTTATTTGCTTTTTTGCATTACTCAGTGGATGTTGGTGATAAGGTTGCGTTTTCTGAGTAGTTAAATTCATTAACATTAGTAGCTAGAGCTGTTGAATGCCATTGCATATTGCTGTGATCATATTAGCTCTCTGAGCAAAACTTTCCTGAACAGAAATAGTAGTGTGCTTCTCTGGCCTAAATGAAAACAGCCACCAGGCTTCCATTTAAAATTTCACTGATTCTGCATCTGTATGCTGGTCTGGTTCAAGCCAAAGATCATTGTGTACATTAGCATTTCACAACTTAGTAACCAATCTCAAGTATTAGGGTTCCTGTCCAGACTGTTGGAATTAGATGCAATGCTTTTCATAGGAGAAAAAGCAGTTCTGTTCAAAATACTGCAAGGAAACTAACAGGAAAAATACTAAGGAAAGAATGAGAAAATAAAAGCTTGAGAGTATTTTCACATTTATCACCCATCTCCTTTTTCAAAAGCTTTACATCTACTAAATTCTTTGTGAAACACTATTCGGTTATGCTAGCGAAGGATATCATAACATTAACTTGTTAAATGACATAGAAGTTGTTGCTGCTCTATTTTTTCAGTTGTTAAGAATTTCAGTGATAGTATTGATCTTAATAGAATGACTGCAGAGCCCTGAGTTTCATCTTGTTGCGTAGATGAAAGGACCACGGATTGTCTGATATCAACGTATTTATTGGCAATTTGGAGGTTTTGTTCTTCCTGACAGCAGTTTTATATGTGCCTCTGAATTTCCCTTGATCTGTACAAGTATCAATGAAAGGGAAATAAAGGGATGCAAGTCTAGGCACTTTTTCTTTTTTTTCTTCCCCCTGAAACAAGATCTCAAATAGGTTTATATTTAAGTTACAGAAGGAGTCCTCAAATATTTAATTTTTCTTTTCTAATTTATTAAATCCATGTCTTGTTCATTCAGACCAACTCCCCTTGGTTTTAGCAGCATATTACTATTTTAACAAGCCCTGGACTGGCAAAATACTACAGTAGTTCACTCAGTTTGAATTAAACATGTGCTTTTTACGTGGAATTCTGTCTTTATTTACTTATTCAGGTGATTGGCGGTTAGGAAAACTAATAAAGGTTGCTAGAAGAAATGAAAAGCTTTTTACTTTTGCCTGAGGATATTCACCCAGCAGTTTCATGACAATTAGCAAAATTTTTGACTTGAGGTATACTGGTGAAAATGACAAATAATTACAATGATGTTAATTTCAGTGATGCTCCAGTGAGGAACCTGAACCTTGTCTTCTGAACATGCATCACTCCTAAAAAACCTTTCAGACTTAGTCTTCAAAGTTTGTATTTCGAGTTCACAGCATGAAGTCAAATGACACTTTAAGAACTTACAGCAAAAATCTCCTATTTCTTTTACAGATTTCAGCACTGAGACTTGCTGCTTCTGCTTGTCAATAACCCGTGATGATGTAAAAGCTCCCAGAATGTGTGGAGAGGACAGTCGTGGGATAGCGGGCTGGTCTCCCCATCTAAAAGCTTTCTAGTAGTAAGTTGTGTCATAATTTCACTAGAACCAACAGTTAATAGTAGTTAAAACGTGATCTGATTCTGATGCTGAATTTCCTGTGTTTTCAGTACTTCCTGGCAGTGTTCAGACTCTTTAAGCTTACCTTACAGAGCTCAGGTCTCAGTTGCATCCTGATACCTGAATTGAAGCATTTGTAAATGGAAATACACTACCTGTTATTTCTTTGGATAAAAAGAAATTCCATAGAAAAAACAATATTCACAGACTGAACTTTGCCAGAATAATACAGATTTTAATTTTTTTAAAACATTATAATAAAATTCTGTAACATTTTAACCTAAATTTACACTGAATTTACCACACAAAAGATGTATATAAATTCAATAGATGACACTGTCAATTTGGCAGGGTTTCATCAGACATTTTAGTTATCTGATTGCATTAATGCTACATAACCAAATTCTTTGTTCTGTCTTTGTATCTCTCCCTGTTGGAATTCAAGCCCTGTAATCCTATAAGAAAATTTCCTCATCTCTTTGAAAGTCTTAGATCAAAGAAATGAGTGACAGCTCTCATCTCTGAGAATAGAAAAGCACACACTTTGATAACATCTTGCTCACTGTTACTGTCTTGGTTTAGATGGTTGTTCTGTCAGCTGGTGACCCCTCCCCACCAGAGAAGGAGAATCAGGAAAAGAAAAAGAGACCCGTGGGTTGAAATGGAAACAGATTTAATAAAATAATAACAAAGAACTAATAGTAATCCAAATACTAACATGAAATACAAAAGGTTATACTCAGCCAATATAGTGGTCACGAGCTGTGCACTCCTGGCAGCGAGTGCCAATGTCAAACACTGCGAGCACCACAGCTCCAGTGAGAGCCGGACGGTCACAGCAAATGGGAGAGTGGCCTCAGGAGCAGAATGACAGGTGAGACCCTCCGGGGACAGTGGCCATTGAGCAAGAGATATCCCTCCCCAGCAAACTTTCTAATTTGTAGTGAGAGTGACGTTTATGGTATGGAATACTGCTGTTGGCCAGCCTGGGTCAGATGCCCTGGCTTTTCTTCGTTATGGCCTTAGCACCTGGCTAGCTCGAAACTGCTTGATCACTATAGAAACCTGCATGCAATGGCTGGCCACAAACTAAAACAAAGTGTCTTATCAACTTTGTTCTCACAGAATTGAGTGCTGCAGTCTTCTCAAAACTGCAGTTTTCCTGAACAGAAAATTGATTCTATAATTCTAGCCCAGTGAAACCAGGACAATTAAGAAACTGTGACTGGAGACCCAGCACATGGTTAAAGCAGAGTTAGGGCCAGCTCATGTAGTACAGAGCTCAAACTTCATCTGCAACTGAATTAATATGATTCCTGGTGTTAGTGTTTAGATTCAGACTCACACTGAAAACTGCAGATCCAACTTTTTCAAGTTGGAACGTAATGTTTAAAAAATATGATAAAAATCATTAAGCTTCTCTCTAAGCTTAATTTAATCAGAGCCTTTCTGAGCCCCACATGCCAATCTGCTTTTTTTTTCTGGGGTTCTGATCCATTGCCATTACTTCAGTTGCTACAGAAAAATATCACCTGTAATCAAATGGAACAGCATCCTTAGACCACTGCATAGCTAAGTGCTCAGTGTTAACTGCTTCAATCAAACTGTTGGGGAAAAAAAAAGTTATCATCGATGGCATAATGCATCACAAAATGCAAAGAATAAATCAGTCTACATCAGTTTGGACATGCTGGAGCTGTAATCAACTTGGATGCAGACTGAGAGCTGTAATGCCTGTAAGAAGAGCTCAGTCCTGTCCTCAGGAACTTGCAGGAGCCAGAGCCCCTGGTGTCCAGTTCTGCATTGCCACCTTCTGGCCAGGTCTCAGCACACCGCTCTGGGAGCCCTGCCTTAGCAGGAGACCTGGGCTTCTGCTGGGACAACCAGTCCCTCTTCATCTCCAAAACAGCCCAAGTGTGGTCAGTGTAACAACTGTTTCCAGTCTTCCTGCAGTGTCGCTGTGCGTTTTTTGCCTTACTCTGGCCCTGTAGGGAAGCCTGGTGAGCAGCCAAAGATGGGACACAAAGGCACTGTGTGACAGTATAAAGGTGTTTCTGTGTATGTGATGTGATGTACATGAATGGGAAGTATGACACTGCAGGTCCTCACTGCATTTTCAGATTCTAAGCTAGGCTGAGGACCCATCATTGCATGGGAGACTTCCTCACCCATCCACCTTGTTAGCCCTACGTGTTGCTGGCTCACTTCTCGGCAAAGTTCAGTGTTTCTTTACTAGTACCCAGGACAAATGGGAAGTGGACTACAGCCTCATTTTTCTCACCTTTGCTTCTCCATTTATCTCACAGTCCTATATACAATATTTGGTAGGGACACATCACGTGTGTCCATCACAAAAGTAAAGCAAGGATTAGACACACATTAATTTAACCAATAAGTGAAAGGTAATGCCCTCCTAACCAGACCTTGCTCCCTACGATTTGTTATCACCTCTCTGCCGGGTATCACTGGTGGAGTAGCACATGGGAATGCTCCTCAGCCACGTCAGTGCAAAGTCTGATAGTTTAACTTAAGCTGTTGTGCAAGGAGGTTCAAGTGGAGCTGCAGGGTTTTGCAAGGACAATGGAAAATACCCAGATATTCTCTTTCATGAGCAGAACTGAGAGGGGCACATGTTCAGAGAGGGTAGCATACAGCTGGGAGCCATAGCATTGCAAATGTCTAGTATTTTTTTCTGTGAATATTTTGTGTCTGATTTCTACCATGTCATTCACTGGGGGCTTTTAGCAAAGTGTACATTGAGCTTGGTCTTATTTAGAATGAAAGACTCATCATTTCATTTAAGTATTCCTCAACTTGCTGGGTATGAAATGTTTTAACATTAAATTTGGAGAATGCACCTTCCCCTTTATAGTTTTACAGATGCATTTTCTAATTAAATCTCAGAAATAAATCAAAACATTGAAGTGCTGAGTGGTCAATGAATACAATAAAACCAGTAGAAAAATTATATATTTAGCATTACATAGCCTTTCTTCTATGTCTCTGGGGGGCTGAATGTGCCCAGCTTTAGAGCAGCAGAGAAGCCAGTTTAATTAGATTTTTAAATTAGATTTTGTAGACCTGTGAAGAAGGAGGCAAATATAGGCCAAAAGATACCACTGACTGCGGAGAAACTCATCATGCACCGGCAGCGTCCTGGTAAAGGAGATAATGTTCTCTAGCGTGCCCACACTGGAGGAAGAAAGCATTGCAAGCTCTGCCACAGGAAGAGTGCTTATGTAAGGACTTCAAACTAGCAGGGGTACAGAGGGTCTCTACATATTTGAACACCTCATGAAAACGTACCAAGATAGGGAAAGACCTGAACTATTGGCAGCATTTTAGAATTCCTGCATCAGTAGCTTTATATGCAGTTTTCCAAAGGAAAAACTAATTTGCTGAAGGTTTTGTAATGTAGTATGGCAAAGCTAAGGGTAGTTTTTGGATGCCTTTTTCCTCTGAGTAAATAGTACGTGACAGTCTTCAGGACTGGCAGCCCAGCACTTTTCACCACCTTTCCATTAAGAATGCCTTAAATGTAAAAAAACAACAAGAAGCCTGTGGGCCTGCTATTTCTGAAACAGAGCAGAAATCACAATGCTAATTGAGAGGCAAACTTCTCAGATGTTATTTCTTCCTAGATGTGGGTCATGAACTGAAATTTAACTAGATTCAAAGACCTGATTGGGTAAAAAGGTCAACATTCAAGGTCCCACTGATCGTGGTGACATTATTGCGAAGTCAATAGTTGTAATATGGATTCTGATTTTTGAGTTGTTTTTTCGACTAGTCATCAGAGTGCTGTGAAATGAAATGTCTGGGCTAGTACTGACTAATGTCTATATCCCTGTAATTATCAGTGCATTTTGGTATTTCTTCTTGCTATAGGTTCATCTCAGAGTATTTCACAAGCATGCAAACCAGAAGGCAACATTTATCTTCCATAAGGACTGGGGGCACGTAACTGCACTATTTTAGTTCTGCATTATGGCTGCAGATATTTTCAGACATTTCCCTTTATTAAATGATGAAAGGTTTCATTCAGCTGGGGAAAATGACTGGTCTTGGCAATTGCTGAGAGCACAGAGAGCGAGGAGTGACTCTCTTCTACCTTTTTTCCCTGCATCTCTACCGCTCGTCCACCAAGGGGAGTTGTTGGAACAACGTAGCCAATTTCTCTCAAACTTAATCCTAAAGAAAAATACCTGTGATCATTATTAGTAAGGCAGGTTCCCCTTTGTCTATGCTACTGTACAAAAGGTCAAATATAAGACATTTATGAGATACTAATTTACTGTCTACTGATTTATTTCCAGTTTTGTGGAGGAGTAAAAGGTCCACCATGTAATTAGTGTTTTGCAGGCCTTGATGTCATCAATACTAAATTTTTTGTGTTTTGTCTGTCAGTCATTATCAACTGAGAACGTGACAGCTGTGCAATCTAGGTAGAAGAGACATTAATATGGTTGAAAGGGAAGGTATAGGTTTGTTTAGCTTTTTATCATTTTATCAGTATTTTTAAACAAAGAGACTAGTACAGTATAAGCAAAGGAAATTAAAATGGCAACCTAAATTCATTGACTATGCATGATAATAGGTATTTAACTATGGATAACAGGAAGTTTAGCCGTCTACTCAGCATATAATGTTTCCCATACCTTACCTGTATGTTGGTCTGTTTCATTATTAATATGTGTTCATCCTACTGCCGTATCTTGGTCTATACCCTTGCTCTTTTCCATGGAAGTTTGTTTCTTACTATTCAATTATCTTGCCATAGTATTCTGTCAAGATCACATCCTGTGGCAAGTTGTCTGTGTGGGTTTGATTTCATTCCTACCTCTGTGTCCACAAACCATTTGGTACTTTTGGGGTGGCAGGGATGCAAGTGGACTCAAGGAACAACAGCAGCAAATAGACAACTTACATGCTCCAAGTTAAGTAAGTGCAAAGCTCTCTGTAGGGTGTGGACCTTATTCTTATCAGGTTTATCCAATAACTTCCCTCTAGTTAGGTTTTGCTGGCTGGTTTGGTCATTATCTTTGGTCCTCATGCCTCTTTCTCAGACTGTGCAGTGTCACAGTGATCTTTTTTCCCTCTCTCATTAAGCATTTGTTAGACCAAAACATATTATCTTTCATTCACCAAGCTGGGCACCATAATAAACAGGAGAATAAGTGGCCAGATCCTAAAAGCATTTGACTTTCATGCACAAGGAATTAATATAAAGTTATTTGGGACCTCAATAACTGGATACTTATACTGTGTTTTTTTGTCTTCATGCCTTTTATAAACATATGACGTGCAGCTCTGGTAGAGTTTCCCATTCTGGGACAGGCTGTTATACTACGACCTCCTTCATTGTGTGTGCATCTAAACTGTAGAGCAGAATCAGCCTCCAGGCCAGGTAGAAAATACCCAAATCTATACTTTAGCAAAGTTTGGGTTTAGATATGGATCCAGAATTTCACAGCTAGTGCTGCCTCTGAAATAGGATTTTTCAGGTGGTTTGTTTCAATGCTCTAGGGCCATGGTCATGAGAGTCAACATGACAGTTTGCAGAATATGTTAATTTCCATCTGTACTCTCCTTCAGCTCTTCTGTCTACTGGTTATATCAGCCTGACATGCTCCTAAATCTGTTGTATCTGCCTGCTTCATCACATGATCAAAGGATGCATTAGCAACCACTTCACCGGAGATAAACGTGTGTGGGTCTTGCCACACACAGAGTTGTTACAGTCAGGAATTGTTTCAGTCAGATTGGGACAGAGAAATCTCCTTTTCAGAGAATGGGTGTGGCAAAGCCAGAGCTTATTCTGGAAGCTTTGTGTGCCAGACTAAACGATAATGTCAGATCCTCTCCTTCCTTTAATCAAAAGGATGAACTTTTAGCATGTGTCAATGTGTCACTGTGAACTATTTGTTTAGAGCTGTTTGATCAGTTGGAAATGGGACACAGTCACGTGGGATAACCACGGAGGAGCCAGGCTGGGAGCAGTTCCTACAGAGATATGCAAGTCTTGAACTGAAAAGGAAGAAAATAGGAGGCTGGGCCACCTCTGCCTCCGTCTCACCAGACAGGATCACCATGCTTTTGTACCAGCAGATGATGTAAGGACACTGTGGCTGCATGTCTGCCATGCTGGGGGGTTTCTAGGAACTCTCCCACATCTGCCTGCCCAAGATCCTGATGAGTGTAAAATATTGTGAAACATTTGTGGATATTTGTGCTTCAGTAGGAAACTAAAGTTCCAGTGGTTTTGGCATCTTTTTTTTTTAGTAACTTTTCTGATGATCTTCAAGTAAGAATGTTGGGCTGGAAACATTGTTGGGTTGAGCTTGAGGTGTAAAACTGGTGCAGCTGCACCCTAATAACTGCATGGACACACACAGACTGGGCACTGAAATGCAGGTATTTGAAAATATGAAGAAAAAGTATGTGGATCTACCTTTGATACTATTGAAAAGGAATTGCATTGCTTCTGAAGATCACCATATATCTAACTTTTTTAAAGTCAGGGCAACTTTGCTTTTTCCAGCTTCTTCTAGCTGAGCTAATGTGCCATCATGAAATGCAGGGACTGAGTCCTACTTCAAAGTCCAGTTGAGACCCAGGGATGAATGTGCACCATTATCTTCCTCACGCTAATTTTTCTGGGAGACCTTCCTTTGTTTAACTCAGTCCTGAAAGAAAACTTATCTGTTACCCTGTTCAGACTACAAAGAAAGTGATTTTCCTTCATGGTTCATCACTTGTATTTTTTCAACTATCACCTTATCTCCAGCCTGAAAGGTGGGATAAGTTGTGTCTTCATCTGAGTATACCTCCAGGCTTCCTCTTAAAACATTACAGATGATGCTTTAGCACCTATTAAGAGCAGTGATCCTGCCCCATGGATTTAGCTGTAGTATATGTATGTTTGAAAGGCCTGCAATCAGTAATCAGCCATCTCTGTAACATCATTACTTATTAGATTCTAATCAAGAATAAGGATCCCAAATTTGCTCTCTAAATATGTCTAGTGCTTGGACAAATATTTTCATCACCTATGTTCTGATTACATAAAATAGATGTGGATATAAACAGAAAGTGTTTCTTTCATGGCTAATAAAAATATAAGTAGATATAAATAGTATAATAAGGTGCTTGATTTTAAAAGATAAGAAACGTATCATCAAATGTCAGATAAACTCTGAGTTTGGCTTGATTCTGTCTCAATGTCACAAATTAAAGACAATAAAATATATGTTCATGGACTAATATTTTAAATTATCATTGTTGATGGATAACATTGATAAGGAAATAATCCCTGTATCTTTTTATTCTAGAGTTGGGGTGGGAGAATTTACAGTCAACTGTGTCAAATTTCTGAAGAAATGTTGCCTTGAGTGTATATCTGTTGCTATGTTCCCCAGGCTTGCAACAAACTGGCTAGATCTAACAAACCAGAACTGCTTGCTTTTAATAATGAGCAAAAGAATAGCAAAAGTATTCTGTTTTAAAACAGATTCTTGTAGTGAATGAGTATCTCCATCTGGAGTGGAGTCTTATTCTGGCATTTCTTGCTAGAAAGATTAGTATATTTTAATGGAGTATCTCTCTACAATGTTCTACTCAATGATAGAGTCCCTAATCCTTTTTTCCCCTTGAAAATGCAAATTACTGCTCTGTATTTACTACAGTTTTTCATTATCTTCATTTACTATTTGCTCTTTAACTCCCTCATAGATAATTAAAAATATATTAATAATAATAACTTGGGGTTATTTTTATTTGTGTGTTATTTGTATTTATATTTATTACTCTTGGGGAATCATAGCCAATCTGCACTGTACCTGACCTCATTTTTCAAGTTTTTCTTAAGAGCAAAGTTATTAGTCTTCAGACTTTTCAAGCCGAGTCAGGCATTAATGTTTTCAAAGTAACAACCATAATTAAAACCCCTGCTAGCATTTTCTTTTTCTTTTTTTTTTTAAAATTGTGTTTAGGTGGATGCCCAAGTAGCTAATCAAGAAAGGTAGTTTCATGATCTGGCCTCATGACCTTTTGCACTTGGACTTTTGCTCTGATGTCATGAGCAGCACAATGCTGGTTTTGTCAAAAATATAATCATGTCCTTGAAAACTATTAAAGTTGCTTATACATTCCTTAAATCATGACAGACACACATGCATGCACACACGCACACATTCATGAGGGTAAAGACTCTGCTAGCTTAGTAGGAGTCATTGAAATGCCAGTTGTTACTAAGTAAAACCTTAAAAATGCACCTAACAATGATCTCTACTGAACTTTCAGCTGCACTTTTTATGTATCATTTGTATCAACATGCCTCCTCATTTTTTTGCTGCAAAACTAGCAAACCACTCCTTTCTAACAATGAAGAGAAGGCAGAGCATTAGTTGTTTGGGTGGAACTTGGGGATAACAATTACAATGACTCCCAGGATGCTTTTAGTGATCCAGAAAGCTGAGCATCAAAGCATTTCCCTTTGTTTCTTGTTCTCACAAAGCAAATCCATAGAGGTACTTGATGTATGTTTTTTTCCCCCTTTTTTTGTGCTGCAGAGTATTCTGGCTTCCTGCTGTTGTCCCTGTTCTCCTTTTTTCTCTCCATGCCACAGAGCCTGGTGCCTGCCCCTGCCACTAATTGCTTTTGTTTACAGGTAACATGTGCTGTATGTTGCCACGCAACTCAGTTGCCCTTCAGAAAATCCTTTAACTCCCCTTTTTCCTCTGATAGTACAGCAGTGTGCCAGCAGCTCCTCACTTTTCATATTTGAACCATCGAGGTTGGTAAGAGGCACAATATTGGACACTACTGCTTTGGAGGTTTTTGTGTGGTGGCTCTTAATCTAGGAGGGTGCAAACTGGATGTGTCAGAAAAGGCAGGGTCCAGAACTCTTTTCCAAAGCAGTCATTAGTAGTCAGACCCACTGTACTGGGTCAATGAGTAAAACATTCCTTTCTCTGCCCGTCATGGCAAAAATATACCAGTCCCATTAGCATTGCTGATTTAGCTCAAATTGTAGTTGTTTGGACTTTTAACTTTGGAGGTCCCCAGTGGTGGTAGCATTATAAGTGGAGGCTTCCATAGGTGTAAATCCCCAAATTCCTCAGAGGTAGAGAGCTCACCTTCCTGAGCTCTTCCTTTCCAGTTCAAGAGGAGGTGGTTAAAAATTACTCAGAAGTTGCAAAACTGAATCAGACATAAGCCCCCTCAGAAAACCATTGGCAGTGACCAGAGCCACTCAGAGGAAAAAGTTTGCAAGAAAAAAGGCAAAAAAAGAATGAACCTTGTTTATGTCCTCCAGAACTGCCCAAGCAGCTATATAGTCCCTATTGGGGCCATACACAATCAAGTGGTGGGAGCAGCAAGCTCAGCAGTTTCAGAGTCGAAAGTCTTATGGGGCAGCAGAGGCTTTGCTGGCAGAAGATGTAATCTTTGTGCTTCCTTGGGCCAGCTTCAGTGGATCCAGCCCTTTGCTGCTGGTAATGTTCTAACAATCTAGATCCTGCTGTTCTGTTCTCCAGACCTTTATTCCATGACAAATAAATGAAAGTTGTGCCTTGCAACCTTTTTTCTGCCTTATTGCATAGTGAATTTGAAACTATCACTAAAGTAGACCCAGGAAGATCCATGTTAGTTCATCTGAATTAGTTAATAAATATATCTGCCTGCTCCTATGCATGCAGTGGAAAACTAGAAAACTAAATTGTATTCCTGTGTTTAGCCATAGCTGTGAATAGAACAGAATAGAATAGAACAGAACAGAAAAGAATATTTAAATTGGAAGTGACCTACAATGATAATCTAGTCCAACTGCGTGACCACTTCAGGGTGACCAAGTTAAAGCACGTTATTAAGGGCATTGTCCAAATGCTTCTTAAACACTGACAGGCTTGGGGCATCAATCACCTCTCTAGAAAGCCTGTTCCAGTGTTTGACCACCCTCTCAGTAAAGAAATGCTTCCTAATGTCCAGTCCGAAGCTCCTCTGGTGGAGCTTTGAGCTGTTCCCATGCATCCTATCACTGGATCCCAGGGAGAAGAGATCAGCACCTCCCTCTCCACTTCCTCTCCTCAGGAAGCTGTAGAGAGCAATGAGGTTGCCCCTCAGCCTCCTTTTCTCTAAACTAGACAAGCCCAAAGTCCTTAGCCACTCCTCACAGAACATTCCTTCTAGTTATTGGGGTCCCAAATAACTTCATATTAATTCCTTGTGCATGCTGCCTCTTCCAGAAGGTTTTCTAACTGCTTTACTCCATCTCAGGAACATAACACGGATTTGAAGCCCCAAACAAGTCATTCATATAATGCTCAGAAATGCTCAAGTGCTTGGTACTTTATAGCTTGTCAAAATCTGGCCGGTTCTTGAAAATAATTAGGCCACTTTAAGTCAAAATTCAGGAATATTCAGGCAGCATTATATGACAGAATTCTACCATGTTGGATCACATAACAGCCCCCTAAGCAAGGGAAGACTGTTATATTACTGATTAATGTACTATTATGCCAGTATATAGATGAGAAAACAAGAAATGTTAGCTTACCTGACTCTCTCGAGGATCTGTGGAGGCACTTATTCAGCAAAGTTCCCACTGACTGCATGTGATTAGGAGTGATACCTTAAGGCAGGGAAGGACTCTCACCTCTCTAGGTATATTGGATGTATTTAAAGATTGTTTTCTAAAACTGGTCTCACCTGCAAGATGTGGCTTATCAGGAGAATCCACACGGCCTTTGTGACAGTCTGTAATGTACAACAGGGGTAATATTGAACTTCTGGGATACTGCGGAGGCTCCCCCAGCACGCGGCTTCTAGTTCTTTTGGAAGGTGTCCCCTTCTCTGCTAGGACATCTCCTCTGGTAGGCAGGAGTGGCTGAACTGCCAAAGCTGACTGACAGCTGCTGCCCAAACTGGAACCAAACCAACAATTTTCAGGAAAAGCATCCTATTCTGAGCAATCAGAATCCAAAGTTCACGGAGAATTATGTGTGAAACCCTCACGCTGTAGCATATGCCATTTTTTGGGTTAACAACATGTTTTTCTGCCATTCAAGATTTCCAAACCCTCCCATTTTATGGATTACCTATTTTACTATATATGTGGAAGAAGGGCACAGAATTTCTGAACCTGTTTCACCTGACACCAGTAGACTAAGCACGTGTTCTTTTTCAATTAGACTACAGTGCTAGATTTATTTATCTTCTCAGCCTTTGTATAGGATGTTGCAGGGTTTGTTACAAGGCCTTTGCTACTCTGCTGGATCCATGGAATCTGCACTAGAGCTGACTTTGAATAGCTTGCTTGTCCACATTAACAAGCTATCTTTCAACAACCAGCACAAAAGAAAAGAAGCCAAGTAGTTCTGCTGCTTAGAAGTTTCCCCTGTTGTTCATCAAAAGTAAGCACATCCTTCCCTTAAAGCCAGCTCAGGATTCTGAAGAGAGTGGATACAGTCTGCAAAACCCCACCTTAAAAAAAAAAAAAAAAGAAAATGAAAAAAAAAGAAAGAAAAAAAAGCTGCAAGAACGTAATTTTTACAACCCTCAGAAGTAATTTAAGAGGTCTTGTACATCTTATGTATTTCTTTCACTGAAGTTTCCCCAAATGCTTTATAAATGCTTGCTCTAGCTGGTGAATCTGACACTATTGTTTAGTAAAATGATGTGTTTGCAACACTGGAAAGTAATGTTTTTCTACAATGGAGTAAGGGGTTTTTTTGCATAGCTGTGTTTCCATTCTTTGATGTGGGTGAGGTGATCTATACCCAGTCAATGTGTTGGAATACTTTAAAAAATGTTTAGAAAAAGAAATAAACCTCTGTCTTCTAGATCCTGTCTAAAATCCTTTTGATTCCTTTGCAAAATGCCAAGAACCTAAACAAAAGCCTGTCTATCTATAAAGAGAGCTATTAGGGCCAAAGAGGGGTTTACTGAGCTTTTATTCACCTGTTTGGTTTGTCTGAAGACTTTCTCTGAATTCTGTTGCTCATGTATTTTATGGGAATGGTTAGCAGGTTGTGTACCGAATATATGTAACGGGTTCTATGAAATGCTTGCAGAAAAATAAAAAAAAAAAAAGATCATTTTAAATCTTGTTGTAAAGGAAATGCTAAGCTTTTTTTTTTTTCCTGAGATCTAGTCCTAGTTGTTAGCAATCCTTTGCATTTGGGGGCATTTGGGGACTGAGGCTCAGCATGTCCCGTGCTGTTCCTGAGGTGTTCAGGGAAGGCACAAAGGCTGGAGTTCCCTCTGTTCCACCCTTGCTCCCAGGGCTTAGCATTTGCCATGTCACCCAAATGAGTTATATCACTATTGTATGATATGACTCACTATGAGGAAGACAAGGTTATTTCCCTGTAACCTGAAGTCTGTGAGTTATATTGTTTCTGCACGGCACTATTAAGTAAGTCCAATGTAGTAGGCTTGCCTTCAATAGCCATGCAAATAGGGTTTTTTAACAGTTTTCTGTTAAATACAAAGGGTTTAAATTTGAAGGGTGTGCTCTGGCCTCGGCATTACATTGTCATAGTTCTGCTGAAGAGTTCATATGCAAAGGCAGCTGCTGCTCTGAGCAGCTCTGTGTTGCCATCAAGGTAATAAAACAGTGCCAATACTCAGTCTCAAAATCAGATGGGGTAGCAGGAAGGAAAAGAGAGCTTTTAACTTCATATCTACCTTCTCCAGTTCTTCCCAGACAGCTTTTTCCAACTCAGATCAGGAAAACAGGAGGCTTGTCCTACTGTTTCATACAGCCACCCCATGGAGTTCATGGGATGGGATGACACCACGGGGGTTCACCTGGGATAACACTGGGATAGAAGGACATTCTGTGGCCTGCCAAAGGGTTTGAAAGCATATTTCAGCCCTTAATAGCAAAAAACCTTCCTCATCATGCTGTAATGGATAGAAGGAGCCAGCATCTGGCAGCAGTAGCATCTCAGAGTTCCTCATGAGCCTCCTCCTGGCCCTGGCCAGGGTGGTCACACATGCCACTAGAAGGAGGAAGCTGTCTGGGGCACCATGGTGGCTGTGGGCCTGTGTCCACACCTTGTCCTGTGATGTCCCTGTGCAGAACACCCCTGGGTGGTGGCCGCTGCCTCTCTGGGTGGCTTCAAGGAGTGGTGGGTGCTCTTGAGGTTGCTCTGCTTGGTGTCTCCTCCCAGTCCTCTAGGGAACCATTTTTGAGCTTGTAACTTTTGCACCATTTCCTTTTTTTTGTTTGTTTGTTTGTTGTTCCCTGGAATCAGTTGTTTTTCTTCGCAAGTTGATTTTTTTTTTTCTTTGAGGTCTTTCACTTCTGGGAAGGTGTTGAAGGCTTCATTAGAGCAAAGAGCAAATAGGGTGAGTTGCTGTCCTGAGAGCAGCCAGTGGTTACTTGGAGAACTTGAGAGCTTGGCTGTGACCCAGGAAGTTTGGCCTGCCCTGAGATAAGGTGCTGGGCTCCCCGAGGTGGCAGGAGACCAGGGTGTGGTATAAACCTCAATTGTCCCATCAGGCTGGAGTGGGGGGAGCTCTGCTTGCTTCAGTGGAGGGGGAAGAAAATGTCTAGCCTGTGCCTGCTGTTCCCCCTTCAGCAGGTTAGGTCGGAGCCCAGACCTCACTTGGTGTGGCACCAGCAAGGGGACATTTAGAATAAGAGATTCTCAGGGTTTTATTTTCCTCCAAAAGCCATGTCTTTCCCTTTCTCCTGATTTTACCAGTTTCTGCATTTTTGTTGCTTTTTTGAAACTCATAGTTCTGTCTGTCAGAAGTTTTACATCCCAATGCAAGTGTGATTGGTGTCTGCTAGTAATGGATTGGTGAGCAGAGTGGGAAAGAATATAGGAATTTTCACATAGACAACGGTTTTCTGGGTTTTCCTCACAGTGGTAAGGGCTGGGATCTGGCCCATGGTTTCAAACTCTAGGCTGGAATGCATGGAAGAAAATCCATAGCAGCAGTTTTTTTCCAGAATGCTTTTCTCTCTAGGTTATGCAAGTGAGATCAGTTTCCAGACATGAGGTTTATATAAGCAGAAGACAACTGGCCCAGCTGAGGAGTTTGTGCCGGAGAGATCAAATTCAGCTGCAAGGAGTTCATATCTGGACTTTTTCAGTCAGCTGAAAGTCGGGAAGGCAATTTTCCAGTACGAAGCCTTTGACTGTACTGCTGGATCTTGCTGTTCTTCAGGACATCTGAAACTACTTGTGGTTGGAGAATACACCTGCAGACAGTCACATTTGGCTGCACTGGGGTTTCAGTTCTTCTAACAGCCAGGCATACAACCGGAGTATAACTGGTACCAGTGCTGTGCACTGGGGTTTGACTGGTGCATGTGTTTGCAAGACCTCACAGTTAAATGTATGCCTAATTCTACATTATTACGATGTTTTTAAATATAAGCTGGCATTGTTTACTCAGCAGTTTTCTGCAAATAATAGGAACTTTATTAAAAAAATTCCAGATCAGCTTACAGCTTAACCCCAGTCACTGACAACCATCTTTAACAACAAACCTCTGCTTCTCAGGGAATGGGACTTGTGCAAAACACTGAAATGTCAAGCCCGTGGCAGACATACTTTTTAAAGTTCTTAAAAATTAGGTACCTGAAATATCCTTGTGGAGTGACAGCCTAAACAGTTGCTTGCTTGCCTTAGAAAGGTGTCAGTTGTTGAGTGGCAGAGCCTCTTACTGAGGTAGTTTGTAGCAGTTGAAGTATTTCTTTACCAGCATAGTTTATAACAGTAGTACCTAAGGAAATATATCTATATATTGATAGTATATAGTTATCCTGGTTCCCCAGGCACAGAGCCATGGGCCAGCCATGCAGGCAGGCCATGAGTAGCCCCAAGTCAGCTGGGAGATCCAATCAAGGCAGCTGACTCACAGGTGTATCCCACACCACTTAATCATGATCATTATAAAAGGACAGAGCCCAGGGAGCCTGGAGTTCATCCTGTTCCTGGGCTTTCTCCTTTGTGGTCTTCTGCTCCTGCTGTCAACATCAAGGACTGGGCTGAGTAGAACCTTCTATACTCTGTGTCTATTGTTGTATCAGTTTTGTTATTCCGTTAAATCTGTTTCTACTTCAGCTCACGGGCATTCTGCCTTTTTTCCCCAATTCTCTTTCTCAACTGGGCAGGGAGCATTGGGTGGTAGACTAACTGCTATGGTTTAGCCCTGAGTACTGGCTAAACGTAGACAATGCTCTAACAGAGAGGAAGGAATTTTTTCAGCGGTATAATTGCCAGACCACTGGCTTTTTCTTTCACAAGCTGAGTCATTAATTTTGCACTTCTTACAACATGGTTAAGCTGGCAAGAGCTTTAAGCACTATCTGTTCCTGTGCTTACTTAACAGATAAAGTAGAAGCATCAGAAAATTCTGAGAATCTGAAAAAAAAAAAAAAGGCAAAACAAAGCAATGTAGGTATGATTCAAAATATCTAATAGCATTCCCCATGCCCTTTGCCAGTTTGACTTCCCTCAAAGTCAGTCTTTATTCCAAGCATTTGCGAGTAAAATGTAGGAACACAGGCATCAGTTTCTCATGAAAGCAAACAGCTTGGCTGAAGAAGGCTGTAGGATGGCTGTGTTTTGGGCAATCCAGATATAAAAGGTCTTTTAATTGTTCTGTGATGACCAGGCTGCACTACCAGTGGGACTAGGGCTTGGCCAGGATGCATCCTTACTGTGCTTCAGAGCCTAGGATAGCTGTCCCCATGAAGAGGGATGCGAGGTGGCCATTGCACAGACATTGGTTCACCGGTGCAAGGTACTTCTCTTTCACTCAGCCACAATGACTGACGGAGACAAGCCTGAATATTGCTCTTCCTCCACCTCCCAAAGGAATCTTCTGGCAGGTCTGGTTATTTCATCCAATAAAACAAGCTTTGCTTTACCACCTTCCCATCACTGCCAAAAGCTCTGAATGCTCTTGTGTGTCAAAAAACAGCTTTGCTTTAGACCTCAGATAATTAAAATCAAAGAGAAATTGTTATAACTTTTTTTTTAAAAAAAAAGCTCAGAACCTGTGGGCTAAAGATAAGCTGGGGATATCTTAATTTAAAAAAATGGATTCTCCAGTTGACAGGAGTTTATACAGGTACCTGCAATCTCTCCATCCCTTGAAGAAGGCACTGGCTTCTTCACACATGTAAACTGTTTTCTTTGCTGTATAGTTGCAACATGAGCAGGGCTGCGTGGAACAAAGCCATCCATCCACACTAGCTCAGCATCCTGGCTGCACTTTATGCTCTTTCTATTTTCCAGAAAAGGTTCATTCCTGGAAATATCATCTTCTTGGAATAATCCTGGCAGTCAAAAGGACAAAAATGGCCATTTTTAGGCTGCTTTTCTCCAATGGTCTTAGGCTTAGCAGGTTGCTAGTGCTACCAGGCACTGTTCCCTTGAGGGACCTGGCAGTGTCTCTGCTGTTGGTAACTGTGGATGTTACCAACATTCATTCAACTCCATTCTTCTGAGATTTTTGGCTGGGAAAAATATTGCTCTTCTCCTAGTCTTGTCTCCTGAAGTCTATGGAAAATTAGGATTAAGTTCACAAATACAGCTCTTTCAGAGTGAACAACAAAAAAACTTTTAGAGTAGAATTTGAAACCAAGTGTTTTTGCTGAATTTAATCTTTCAGAGTGCTTTTGCTAAATAATAAGTAACTTTAAGAAAGTTTCTTCAAAACTTAGATACTAGGTTATTACAGTGCCTGCATACTCAAGACTTACATGCTACAGCTAAAATGTACATTTGATCATACTATGTAATGAGTGTATAAGGCTGGTCAAGTTTCTTTTCCAAGTTCCTTCTTAAGAAATTCTAACATTAGATCCAGCATAGGTGCTACTTCTGTGCCTTAAGGATATAATCTTCCATTTTGCTCATAAATCAATAATAATCATGATTTTTAATTTTAATTTTCTATATTCTCCCATTTTAGAACTATGGCAGCAGGCAAATGTACCTGAATGAAGCCCAGCTCCATCTTGGGCTGTCTTTGTTTGGAAATGATAGTATATGCTGGCAAAATATGTGCCGTGACCTTCCTCATGTGTTTTTCATTTATGAGGTTTCTAGAGATGCACTCTAAAGACACATTTCTTATTTAGAAAGAGCTAAAAGTTTTATTCAAAGAGCAAATAATGACTCTGAATATTTGCTTATTCCCAAAATGTGCTTTTTCACATGGGATCACAGGATCAGGCTGTTCCTAGAGAGCATCAGTAAAGCAACCATTTTCCTAATAAGTGTTGCAATTGCCTTTTGTCTCTTTATGATGAAATATCTTCCCTTGGTTTATCTGACACTTAACTTATAACCAAGTGGCTGAGAAAACCCATATTAAAAAAAGAAAAAGAAAGTGTGTATATTTTGATATAGGTTTCAGCAGGAAATCAGCAGCACCTTTCCTCTCTCTCCAAGGGTGTAGTTTGTACAAGGTTTGCCATCAGAGAGCTGTACAGGGAGTGAAAGGACAGTGACAAGAGGTGGGATGTGCTGTGGGTGAAACACCCTTCTTCCTATGTAACAAATGCAGAGCAATGCCTAGGAGCAATTCTGGTAGTTAGGGATTTCATGGTCCCCTCTGCTCCCAGTGCATCCCCCAGATCCTGGCTCTCCCACTCATCCCTGTTGCGGCTGCCTCTCTGGGTGGGCAGCATGAGCTCACAGCTGGAGGTTTCTGAGCATGCTAAGGAAGCTCAAATAGAAACATTTCCAGATGGGCATGATGGGATGATTCACAGATGCACGGTTCAGTACACCATCATTAAGTGTCTCAGGTGGTGCCCATGTCTCCCACATTTAGTACAGGATTTTATGCAAGATGGCATTTTCTCCCCCTCCAAACAGGAGTTAAATCAGCTCTCTAATTACTTCTGGAAAGCCAGACTCCTTCTCTGAGGCTTTAAAGCTTTATCTCGGCTGTGTCCTGGCATATCTCCTCTGTGCTTGTTTGCCTATGTCCTCCCTGAGTATATTTTCACCATTAACTAAAGATTGTCCCCCCCGAGGAGCTGATGCAACATGCCAGTGCAGCATCCCTCCTGTGATCTGCAGCTCAACAGCCTCCTGTTTTCCCCCCCCACGTGTGCTCTTGGTCTCTGTCCGTGATGACTCCAGTTCTGTTTATCTCGGGAATCAACACAAATCAGTTTGCTCTCTAGTAGCTTTGAGTTCCCCGAGATTATTCCCAACTGTGGGAGTTGTCCCAAAACATCTCTGCTGTTGTGACTGCCTTAGCCAGCACCTCTTTGAAATGCAGGCTCCAGGTGATTGACTTCCAAGCAAGAGGAGCTGAATGGGTTTAGACAGATTAACATTCTAGCAGTAAGTGGCAGTCATTCCAAGGAGCTAAATCAAATTCTCAAGTGCTCATTAGCAACAGGGGGAAAAAAAAAAAAAAAAATCTAGTTTGAGAACATAAAAAAGAATCAGTACATAATGGAGAGATTTGGTGGAAGCTGTTTTCTTCGTTAGAGTTTTTCATCGATGGTCATCTCCCTAGAACACCAGGTCGTGGGGTGCTGCTGCTTAGCATTTGTTTATAACGCCAAGTACAAAAGTGCAGTTGACTCCAGTTCACTTCAAGTTCAGAATCAGCCTGGCAAAGTTTGTCTGGCAAGACATGCTTTAGCAATACCGTTTGTTCTTCAGCGGCGGCTTAAAAACTCCTGCAGCTGCCATGGTCTGTCCCGTCTTGGACAGACAGCTCTACAACCCTGAGAAGCAAAACGCAAGTCCACTGTGATGATTTCACTCAGGTCATCCAGGGCACTGCATGTGCTCGTAATAATTTGTCTGTTTGGAGTGTCCTAATAAGATGTAATTGCATAAATCACTGTGTGGGGGAGGTAAAGAGGACATTCACCACTTAGTAATCCAGACGAGAAATACCACGCTGTCTCAGGGCGTTCAGGGACAGTGGCTTCGGCACAGGTTTGGAAAGGTGCAGCCTGCGTTTCTCACCAACACTAGGCACCTCCAAACAACACACTGAGGAGGGTGGCACAAGATGGCCATGCAGCAGCCACCCCCGGCACGCCCACGCTGTGTCCCCCTCCTCTAGCACCTCGGCCCCCTGCCTTGCAGCACTCCCCTTGCCAGGCACCCACTGCTCCATCCCCTCCCCACACTGTCCTCATTGCTCACTTCAGGCTTGGGAGCAAGGGTGAACTGTGAGCCTGAATCTTACTAGTGAGTGGAGTAGTTTACATTAATTAAAAATATTTACAGTTTTTTCTTAAGCTTGTTTTCCCAGAGTTCTACAAATCACGCAAACAGTTTTTTGCAGTTTAGGCAACTGTACTGCAAAACTTCACCTGTTCTCACTGAAAACAGAAAAAAAGACATAAATAGGAAAGATTTAAAACATTTAACAACTAGTCCCATAAAAGTAAGATCAGCTCTATCTGGGTAAGATTTTCTGTGCACCGTGAAGTCCCCATTTACCTCTTACATTTCAAAAAGAGCAGAGGCAAATCCTGCCCCAGGTCTCCCTCGCTGCTTGATTTACTCAGAGAAATATTTTCGCTGCTGTTTCACACAGTGCTAATGAGTTTAAAACCCAGTCAGTTCACAACCCTGAGCTGTACCTGGCTACAGGCTTGCCTGGAGGAGAGGAGGAAAACCCAGAAGCACCTGGCAGACTTGAATGCTTGAAGGAAAGCTGTCGAAGGGTTTAGTTTAAATCTGGCACCCACGACTGGCTTTCTGCACACGGGTGCTCTTGCTGCTGGCCCTCCCCAGCTCTGCTTGGCTGCTAGGTCGTGCTGGTTCGTCCCCTGCACTTTCTGCCTGCTCTGTGCAATGGTGCTTCGCGTAAGGGAAGCTCACCCTCGGCACAGAAGGAGCATCCCTGATGAAAAGTGCCTAGGTGCTCTGGTAACAGTCAACATGAAGCCTGGAGACAGTTAAATACATTCCCTCAACCAGCACCCACATTTTCAAATGCCTTTTAGAAAGCTGCTTTTGCTTGGGGTAGGGGTAGGGTGTGGGGAAAGCACCAAAGAGAGCAGGACATCAGGAAATGCTTTTGCTGACTTGGTACAAAGAAAATATTTTTCTTACCCAAAATGACAGAAGAAGCTGAATAAGCTACTTCACCTTCCTTTCTTTCCTCTTCTCCCTCTCTAGGCCTTCTGCCTCTACAAAGGACATTCTTTCAGCCATTTGACATCCCATGTAGTATATTCATTCACAGTTCATTCTCTTGTATGGTCAGCTCCTGGGACTATTCAAAATGGTGAACACCTCTTGGTTTGGCTTCTACCTTCAGCTGCTGGTGTGGAACCTGGACCTGCTCATCTGTGAACCAGCACTGCTGGCACCAATGGGCACAGCTCCCCAGCAGCGTATAGCACAGCAAAGTGCTCTGCTTGGATCCATCATATACACACGGTGGTTACAGGTTTTTGTGGTGCCACAGATCCAAACACTGAACTAATAGCAAGTGAATGTTCTTTCTGGAATTCTGAATCTCTCTGCTATATTCTTGATAATTTACAAGGAATAAATTTGCGGATCTAAGCCCACTATGCTTGAAAGTGCTGTATACTGCAAAAAATTCTTGCAGGAATTTGAGTAGTTCCTGCTAGGAAGTGTCATGCATTGCTCCCATGATCACTATTGCAAAGAATGATCCTAATTAAAAATAAAAGACAAAAAGTACCTTTGTGTTCAGAACCCTGGCTCTTTGCTAGCATAAGTGATTATATCCTTCCCTTCTCCTTTGGATTTTTTTGTTCCTCTAAACCAACACAGGTAAGGCACAGGGAGCTGGATCCTTTGCCTGCAATACCCTACATCAGCAGGAGCTTAATAAATCGTAATCGCATTCAACTGTACAGCCCCCACTGCAAGCACTGTGGGCACAACGTGGTGTCCAGAACTGTTATTAACAGTGATGATTAATGGACAAGTATCTGTCAGAAACAGCATGGAAATAACTGATCATCCCTTTAGGGAGGGGGATGCTCAGGATGACCTCTCAAAATCTCTTCCAGCACTGTGACTCTCTGATAATACAAAGAGAAAAGGACCCCACCTTGATTTTCAAATCACAGAATCACAGAATAGCCTTGGTTGGAAGAAACCTCTAAGATCATCAAGTCCAACCATTAACCTAACACTGCCAATTCCCCACTAAACCATGTCCCTTAGCACCTCATCTACATGTTTCTTAAATCCCTCCAGGGATGGGGACTCCAGCACTGCCTTGGGCAGCCTGTGCCAGTGCCTGACAACCCTGTCAGTGAAAAAATTTTTCCTAATATCTAATCTAAACCTCCTCTGGCACAACTTGAGGTGATTACCCCTCGTCCTATCACTAGAAACCTGGGAGAAGAGACTGACCCCCTGCCTAGCTACAACCTCCTTTCAGGTAGTTGTAGAGAGCAGTGAGGTCTCCCCTCAGCCTCCTCTTCTCCAGAATAAACAACCCCAGTTCCCTCAGCTGCTCCTCATCAGACTTGTGCGCCAGACCCTTCACCAGCTTTGTTGCTCTTCTTTGGACATGCTCCAGCAGCTCAATGTCCTTCTTGGAGTGAGGGGCCCAAAACTGATCACAGTATTCAAGGTGCAGTCTCACCAGAGCTGAGTACAGGGGAACAATCACTTCCCTGCTCTTGCTGGTCACACCATTTCTGATACAGGTCAGGAGGTTGTTGGCCTTCTTGGCCACCTGGACACACTGCTGACTCATATTCAGCCGGCTGTCGACCAGCACCTCCAGGTCCTTTTCTGCTGGGCAGCTTTCCAGACACCCCTCCCTAGGCCTGTAGGGTTGCATGGGGTTGTTGTGGCCGAAGTGCAGGATCTGACACTTAGTCATATTGAACCTCATGCCATTGGCCTCTGCCCATTGATCCAGCCTGTCCAGATCCCTCTGCAGAGTCTTCCTACCCTCAAGCAGGTCAACACTCCCACCCAACTTGGTCTCATCTGCAAACTTACTGAGGGTGCACGCAATCCCCTCATCCAAATCATTGATAAAGACATTAAACATAGGAGATGGGAGGGAACAGATACTTTTCAGAGCCCTCTAGGTTTTTGTGGGGGGTCTGCCTGCAACCTTCCCACAGGTGCTCAAAGCCTAGTTCTTGTTTTCTCCAGTTGCTCCTGCACACTGCCTGTTACTCATCCCACTGGAAAGGATCTATAATTTTTTCTACCTGTAAGTTAAACTGGTGAATTTTGAGATAAACTGGGCCTGGATGGGTATGTCTGGGAAGAAGAGAAAAGAGAAAAAAGTGAAATATAATAAAAGTTACTGAAGTAGAACAAAAAAGAATTAGAAGAAATTAGAGTACTACTCAGGAGAAAAAAACAAACCCAAAAAGCACCTTGGCCATCACAGTAGAAAGTGCTGCTAACACTACAGTCATGTCAGTTTAGTTGGCTAGAGGGCAGCTGCTTCTGACTCAGTGCACTGCATTCCTCTCCATCTCTCCTTCTTAGAACAATTCTGTCTTTAATACCAGTAGATATTTTGGCTTTGTCAAGGTTATTATTAACAAACCACTAATTAGTAAGCTAATAGTATTAACAAAAAAGAACAATTAAGGCCTATAAAATGCATATAAACTCTCTGCTTTTGTAGGAGTAACCTGGCAGGGATGATGGAGTCCATTAAATGGCACGGAAGGTAAGTCCCAGCTGACTTCCAGGCAGTGTAAGTCGTCAGATCTGCGGCAACTTGTACTTCTTAGCCGAGGTGGGAGGGGATCTGGAAAACTGGTTATTGCTAATAGAATGGGTAATAAAAGCTAGGTTTGAATTTGTGTGTGATTTCCTAGGTGAAGGAGATGTTCATTTATTAATTACTTTGATCAGTAATAGGTTTGCAGTAATCACACTGAAGCAATTCCTTCTCATCTAAGTTTATTCCTGGTTAATTTAATTAACAAAGAGAAATGCTAATCTCATGAATGAACAGATAGTACTGGCTTCTCTTTGAACTTCTAGGTTAAATGTAAAGCCCTTGGCCTCATCATCTTCTCCACATCTGCTTCCTGCCATCTCCCTTTACTTCACTCTGCTCCACGTTAACTATTCCCTCATCTTCTCGGCTGGGTAGAACACATCTTCACCATCCATTTGCACCAAGTGTTCCTCGGTTCCTTCTTTTTTACCTCCCTGTTTCAAGCTTTATCTTCAGTAGAGACCTACCCTCATGTGGAGGCAGCACTGAGGCAATCTGAGCATGACACCCATGGCTTCCAACCACTACTGCCTGGACACGCCTCTAGTAGGGTCAGGACCCAGATCATAGTGTATGAAACCACATTCTACCAAAACAGCACTGCATTTGTTGGTAAGAGACTATTTTCGGGCACACAGGTTTATTTGTTCTTCTCTTACTAAGACCAGACTAAGCCATTAGTTTTTCTTCTAGCGAATCCCTTTAATCATCCTGCCATATATTTCATCAGGGTTCCTGATGGGAAAACCTACAGAGGAGATAATGGTTATTATGATCACTAATACAGTGTATCATACTGTAGGTCTGGAGGGACAGATCTTCCTCAGGATAGAGTACATCTGGACTGGAAATATTATACCACAAGAATTACCTTTTTTGTTATTATTTATACTTACACAAAAGTCAAACTAACTGTGTCCATGACCCTGTTTGTGACTGTCACAAGTTCTTCCAGTTACCATGTATGTGTAATCAAAAGTCATAGTTTTATTTTAATCTTGTTCTTATTCTGTATGAGTACTATATGTAATCCTAAACATTGCTTCTAGGTTAATTTCTTAAAGAACAGGGAATTGCTTAGAATATTGCAACTAAGTCTAAAATAGTGCATGAATATTAATAGACTGTGCCTTTTATTAATATACATACATTTTGGAGTTTTCACATTGACTGGGTGAATTTCACTTTTGCAATATGTCTTTTAAATAAATTGTCAGGTATGGAAGATTTAATTCCTCTTTAGAATTGTCTTGTTTGAACCCTCAGATTAAGCTGAAAGAATGCTGTGAAATACTGAAAAAGAGGAAAAACCAGAAACATACCAATGTGCATCATTAACTAACTGCAGAACACTACAAGTAAGTGAATCAAACTGATAAATATGTTTTTTGTATCAAAGCACAAATCTATGCTGTACTGTTCATTTTGCTGTCATGAACCTACAGGTGCTGGTGAGGGTGGGGGTGCTCTTCAGATGCTGGAACAAGACACGCTGTGCTGCTGCTATATAATTATCACCAGCATTGTCTCACAGGCCCTATTGTAAAATAATTATCATAGAAATGATCAAGACTCGACTTCAGTGCACCCCAGAGTATTCCTGCCAGACCTGGTCACTCTAGGTTTCACACTGGTTTGCCAGGCAGAGTATTTTTAATGTGGCTACACTTGATTTGGATCAGCACACTTATTCCGTGCAAATCCAGCTCTTATAATGGCATGAAGTGCCCTCTGCTCTTCAGTGTAATGTGTATTCCTTTTGTGGTTCTTGGCTTTTTTTTAAAAAAAAACAAAACCAGATAAAACACTGTGAGCTGGAAAATTTCCTTGTCACATAGGCTTCTGTCTTTACTGGCAAGATGTGTGGATATTTTGTAATGTTTAATCACTCCTTCCACCCCCATTGCTGATGCTTGGCTCTTGTAGTCTGCACCCTCTTTTTCCCTTGTGCATCACCATTTATTGATTTCTGTGTCCTCTTCGGAGGGTGAGACACACGCAGCCAGATGCTGGCACTTGTTTTTATTCTGCATTTTGAATTGGTTTTAGTTACAGAATTTTCATGTGACAACTGTCGGTATTTCTCTGAGAAAATGGAGGCATCGCAGTCTGTTCATGTCAATTAAATGAAAGTCTTTGCTTGTTAGAATCATAGAATCATTTTGGTTGGAAAAGACTTTTAAGATCATTGAGTCCAACCATTAACCTAGCACTGCCAATTCATTACACCGTGTCCCTCAGCACAACATCTACACGTCTCTTAAATACCTTCAGGGATGGGGACTCAACTGCTGCCCTGGGCAGCCTGTTCCAATGTTTGATAACCCTTTCAGTGAAGAAATTTTTCCTAATATCCAATCTAAACGTCCCCTGGCACAACTTGAAGCCAAGGTAAATGCAAAGATAACCATAATTTCCTGCTGAAATTCGACTTTGGGCATATGTCCTTCTATGATTAGAAGGTCAAGAACATTACTTGTGGGTGAGTAGACAGACTGGAGACAACTTGGGGTTCAGAAGCTGCAAGCTAATGCACAGAACAGTGAAGAAGCTGGAGAGTGTACAGCAGTGCAGGTGCACAGTCCTACCAAAAGCCTGCAGAGGGGCCTTCTGGTTTAGTGGGATCTGTTGCTGCAAATAAATTATTTCATGATTATGTGATTTCTCCTGTGTCTAAGAAATCATACACTTAAATATTTTTGCAAGTAGTCTGAATTGCAATAGATGTTCCTGATTTTGTTGCAAATTGCTAATCCAAAAAAAAAAACCAAAACCCCACCTTTTAATTTTACCTAGCTATTTTAGGTCAAAAACAACATCAGTATTTATTAACATAAGGCTTAACGCTTATGTGGAACAGAGATCTTGTGTGTCTGGATGACCTTCCTGTTTGATGGGTTCCTTTTCTGCGTTATAGTCCCACAGCCTGTGTCCTGTGTCCTGCTGGGGTGCTTCTGTCTGTTGGAGAGTGGAGGGGGTTCAGCTCTCACCATTACTTTCATGTCACTGAGTCATTTGAGAACGTTTTTTCTCAGCTAACCACCCATGACTATTACGGGATGTGTGTGAACATCCTCCCTCCCTCCCACAGGCACAAACCTTCCCAGTTGTTCCCCTGACCTCTACCCAAGCTCACGCCCAGCCAAGCACACAAGTGTCTACATGTGCTGCGGTGATATCTGATGTTGTCTCAGACCTTGCTTCTTCTGTATGCTGAGAGGCAGAGATTGTGAATTTAGGCAACTTCTTTTGTTTTCTTTTCCCCTTTTACAAAGAGTAATAAATAGCTGAATTCTACTTGGCTTGATTTTGTTCTGTTCTTAGAGCTTGCTTCAGTACATAACGATAATTTCCTGCTGAACTGCTTCTGCTGCACTTTGCCTGTTTCACTTCCCTTCCAAAAGAAGTGACTTCAGAGTAAATACCAGACCAGCACTCAGTGTGTCTCCTAGACAGGGTTAAACCTGACCACATAGCCTTGTGACTTTATCCAGCTTCTGATTTCACCAGTGACGGCTCCCAGTTTTGAGCTAGAGAAATGTATGTTTGCTGTGAAGACAGGACCCAAGTTTTCACCTGTGAATTCTCAACCATCCACAAAGCAGAAGAGGTCTCTGAGCTCCCCTGTGCAAACTATGCACTCTTCTGAGCTGAGAAATTAAAAGAGAAGAGCAATACTGCATTCAGAAGGTTTTACCCTAGCATTTTCAGGTCCTTATTTTGTTACAAGGACTGGAAAACCACTTTGCCTATGTGAGAGAGCTCAGCACAATAATAACAGAAATGACATTACTGTTATTGTTCCTGTGCTGGAGGAGGTGCTGCCCATGTGAAAGTGCAGAGCTCTCTTCTCTCCAGAGCTTCAATAAAGGCAAAAGGGAAGAAGAGCAGCAGTTTGCTGCAGCACCTTGTGAGTTGTGGCTTTGGTTGGAGGTGCAGTGAGGGTTATCTAAGGGCATGTTTACATGCAGCCAAGGTGCATCGTGCAGACACCCCTGAACCAAAGCACCCCAATGTACCTCTCTGGCTCCAGGAGCCCCCAAGGAGTATTTGCTGGCTGAATGCAGCAGGAGCACATGGCATACCAAGTGTGCCCACTCCCCTGAGTAAAGGGCTTACATCAAAGATAAAATAGAGCAGCTGCCACCAAGATAGATGTTGCTTTGACATCCTCGCAATGGACTTGCTGAGCGACAGAGCCCCTCTCAGCTCCCAGGCCCTGGGCAGAGGGGAGCAGCCTGTGGAGCTGCTGTGGCTGCACCTCTGTGGCAGGGGGCTCATGCATACAGGGAATGCAAACCTCAGAATCAAAAGACTGCTTCGTACCTGGCTCCCGCGGGCGAAACTGGCTATACATGGTGCACAGCGACAGAGAGATGGGACTTAGAGGTGGAGGAGAGTTATTGCAGTGAGATGAAGGGCAAGAAGAGGACAGCAAGCTGCAGTGCAGCCAGGCAGGCTGCATAGCTTCTGCCAGTGCCAGGTGAGGGCACACTGCCAGCCATGGCATCTCCATCCCAAAACACAACACTGAATCTCTTGCTGCTGTCACAACTGACAGCCTTAATGAGGGACTCAAGAAAAAGGCACCAGTGGCTTTACCTGCTTCTTTTAGCTTGGTAATTGTATTTAGAGTGATGGTGACATGGAAGGACACATGAGGTTACTTGTAGGGAAGCAAATATTAGAGTGATCTGGCCTGGTGCTGCTGGAGTCATGGCAAGGCAGAGGCAAAGTGCTGGGATGGAGACAAGAATGGGAAGGGCTGAGACATGAAAGGTTTAAACAAAAGCCTGAATCTGAAAAGCATGTATATAGAAGATGAGGCTGTTGAGAAGGGTAGGATGGTCAAACCACCAAGTATGAAAGCAAGATGTACAGACTGGGAGGAGACAATGGCAAGGGAGGGAAGTCACTGCAACAAAGGTTGCAATCAGCCTGCATGGAAGTATCAGAGATAAAACTGCACAGGTGAGAAAACATGAGAGGGCAAGAGGATGGGGAAATTGTGTCAGCTGCTACAATTCCTTAGTAATTCAAATGATAATCCTTATAATTCAGATTATCAAGAATAATTTGAGCTATTCCATTAAACTTCTGTGTTCAATGTGATGAGGTGTTTTCACAACCGCATGAGAAAAAGAGACAAGATTTTTTCCCCTACTCATAAAATATTTCCAAGCAAATTCTTCTGTACATGTCTGTGATGCCTTTCATGAAGTTATGTGTCTGGATTTGATCTTTGAAAGGAAATTCATTCTCTTATTGGTCTTGGTGGAAACTAATCTTGAACCAAGGCAGTTTTGTTAGTAAAAGGCACTATATCCAAGCCACCGGATCTCTGTGTGAATCCCAAGTGATAGGAGTTTGTTTAAGAGTTCTGGACTGGTACCAGTAACAAAAAAGCTATAAATACATTCTGAGGAGAAGCTGAGTGCTTACAATATGGGGAGCTTTGATGGTAAGAGACATTTAAACCTATAGACAGAGCCAACTCTGATACTTTCAGCTGTGATGACAAAGGAATGATTTTGGTGTCCTGGTTTCCCAGGAACAATCCCCCAGCCCAGCCATGGCAGGCAGGCCATGAGTAGCCCCGAGTCAGCTGGGAGTTTCAGTCAGGGCAGCTGCCCCAAGCTGACTCACAGGTGTATCCTGTAACACTGACATCAAGCTCATTATAAAAGGAGGGAGTTTAGTGAGGGTGGGTAGCTCTTCTTTCTGGTCCTCTTCCTTATTGGGTTCTGCTGCTCCTGATTCCCAATGCCCAGGCTGAGTATAAGGTTTTTATACTTGATGTTGGTGTTTGTATTAGTTTTGTTATTTCATTAAATCCATTTAAATTTGAACCCATGGGACTTCTCCATTTTTTTCCCTGATTCCCCTTCTCAGCTGGGGAGCGGTTATTGGGTGATAGAGCAACTGCTACAGTTTAGCCTTGGATACAGGCTAAATGTAGTCGGCCTCAGCTAGCTCCCAGGAGAGTAGATGGGGCAGAAGACAGGGTGCTCCCAGGAGACTGAAGATCTGCAAGGGTTTCATTGGGCTCTCTCTTTCCTTCTGCTACCCTCCTCATTAGCTGTCCCTGTCTGTTTCATCCCCTCTTCCCAAGAAATAGGGTCCCAGATCTGCTCCCCACAAGACCTCTCTGGAGGAGAAGGTGCTGTGTCCCAGGCTAACCATACTGAGATCTTTTACATAGGAAATGAAAGTATTTCACAGACTGCTCTCAGAGATGTTCACTCTCCAAGCTTCAGCATTAACTGGGAAAAAACCCAAAGCTGTAAGATGACTGACTTAATTGCAAACTGTCTTTGCTTCCTGAATTATATCCAAATATTTAACCTGTACTAGGAAACATTGTGTTAGAAAGCTTAAATAAAAAAATTGAAGTAGAGGCTTTTAAACATTTTACAGAAGCAACAAATGTTCTACTTTTTCAATTAGTTTTCTGATACTTAGAAACATTTCATTCCTGGGTAACACACTTTCTCACTTGTGTTTTTCATAGTTTCCCAATTAGTAAAAAATAGTTTTCATAATCTCCTGAATGAAACGCAGTCACCAAACTTTCAACATGCAGTTTCTTGCTGCGGTAGAGTCAGCTCTTGGCAGTAGTGCTAAACTGTAAGATAGGTATTACACAATTGACACCACAATAAGCCATATTCAGAAGGAAGTGTTACAAACCGGGAGACACACACCTCCCCACAAAAAAACCCAGCTCCCCAACATTGAACGTTCATAGCCAGACATTTTTTGTTGCAATTTTAAGATCAGTTTTGGAAGATGCCTTGATCAAATACTGTTGCCTTTAAAGATTAGTGTTCACAGCCTAATCATGCTGCACTTAGCTTAATTTGCTTTGCTATGGACTCATTAAATTCTTTTACTTTGGTCAGAAACCCTACCATGGCTTGGCAGAGGAACAGGAAATCTCTGCTCAGTGCTGCAGGATTGTGACTGCTCTTTCATTTTAACCCATAGACTGGAGGGTGCTGCAGCAAATTACAACTGGGTCACTCTTTCCTTCCTATGTAAATAGCTCTCAACTCCTTAAAACACTTTGTCAGCTGAACAATTGGGCTTTACAGAAGGAGAAAAATTATTCTGATGTCAAAAATGGCTCAGATTACCATTAGATATAATGTTTAATTTTAGATGATCTGAACCCACAATGGCAACAATCCTTAGGACTGATCATAAATTTTTGAGGATGCTTTCATCCCACCTAAGCTTCTGATAGATCCAGCATTTGATGGTCAAGAAGAGACTTTCCTAAATTGCTACCATCATCTGTATGGATGCTATACGCTGAGGAAGAAAAGTGCACTTCAGGACCAACCTGGTGACATTTAGCTGTTATTTGGATTAGAATATGTGAATCAGAGTACAATAGGAAACAGTGGAGGTTTTGCACTGCTGTTTGCTGGCAGCTGTGCAGTGTAGAGATCACTGCCCTTGCTAAAGTTTGGAAATCCATTAAAAAGCTGTGAGCAGATGTGTCATGGTCAACCCTGTACCTGCGGGGGTGTGCAGACAGATGTGGTACTTTGCAGTGTCACCTGGCCCCATGGAAAGTGTCTGTCACACAGAGACAGAGCGAGCAGTAACAGGTATTTTAATTGTTGGATAAGCTATTGCCTAGTGTTAGCTCTAACTAGACTTCCCACGTGCTGTAAGAGTTTTCACCTGCAGCTGAAGAGCCCTAAGAGAAATGTCAAACTCTTTCCTAGCTTTGGTATCGTCAAAGCAAACCTTCATCATGGATGAAGGCATGAACTGAGTTTCAAAGAGGATGCCAAATCCTGTCTGACCAGCACTGACAAGGATGTCTTGTGGTAGGATAACTGGTACAGATGTTACAATAAGAGGAATATTTTGTTTTTCAGAGGTATGTCAGTCAAAGGTGAGACCCACAAGTGCAGCTGAAGAGGCAGTAAAACAGGCAGAGCCACACTTTTAGCAGCATACTTTGCAACAACTGGCTTTATGGCACTGGTGCAACTACAGCTCTTGATAGTATTGCTGCGTCCTGGACATGCAGGGTAGTATATTAGTATGTCTTTCCATTTCCTATACTGTTCATTGTATTACAAAGACTCTCATTTAGAAGTAATCTGTACGTGTTGGCAAAGAAGTACTTCTGCCAGTAATGCCTATTTTGCTCCTCTAAACAGAACAAATGGAGCATAAACTCTCTCTACATGAGATGGATTTCCTGGGGACTTTATTGGCAAACTTACCAGGTGAAGACACTATGGAAAAGCCTTGCTTTAGAACAAATGGGCCACATGTTAAGGAAGATAATGCTAGAATACTTAGATCTTTGTAGAGATTTTTGTACCACTAAGACCCTCATTATTTGCTTTCCTGGACTATTTTTCCTTAAAGAATTTAACTTCGTAAAAATGTTTGCAGCTAATGCTGAGCTCCCATTTAAATTCAAGTATTTGATGACTATTTTCTCATTAATACTGGTAAATTCTGAAAGATTATTTTATGTTTGATACATTTGCTAAAACTAGAATTACATCCCTTTATCAGCTTTTGAATTAGGATAGTTTGGAGTGAACACACTGCTAACTTGAGCTTTGCAGTATTTGGCTGTGTGGCTTTATGTGTTATCCCAATAGTAGTTTGGTTCATCAGTGTCTGCCTGAAGCAAAACCTCTTTTTGGGAATTAAAGTGGATTTGCTTAGGTAAAACCTGCGGGATTTTTCTCTACTGGAAAACAAATACAATTAGAGAAATACATGTGTAGAAGGACAAGCTGCTTTCAAAAAGCGTGGGTAATATAACAGTAACAAAGCAGCATAGTGTGTACTCATGTCTGAATATTTATTTTAAAAAATTAAGAAGGATTAAGAAGAATTCCTAAAAATGAATTAAGAATAAAAATAATTCTTTTTAAAATTAGGAAGAATTATGAATAATTATTTTATGTCACTAGGTTTAACCTCCAATATTATTGATTCTTTAAAGATTTAACTTGCAGGACTACTTATCTACTGTTTGTTGGGGGCTTGCTTTGTCCATCTATCCTAGGTGAGGATCCTCTGTCGAGTCATCAATTACAGATGTTAACTGGGGTGGAGCAGTGGGGAACCAATCAGTTGCAGAAACGCCCTGCACAGGGAAACAAACAGATGAACAAGATATTTAGATCACTACTGGTGGTAAACGTCAAGTATTTGTGGATACATGATGAAACACTGCCTGCATTAAGTTTTCCAGCAAAAAGAAAGAACTGCATTTGAACAGAAGTGACTGAAGGAAGAAGCTGAAAACTTTTTGTTGTTTGTGTTGGGTTTTTTTTCTATTGCATGGCAATGCAAGCAGGAGTTACTACTTAAAAAAAAAAAAATCTGCTGGTGTGTGCTTCCGGTTCCAGTTTGTTTAGTCACAAGTCTGAATTAGATCTCTCTGTTGGTTGGTTTCATTTACTATAAACAACTCCTGTGCTTTGTTTCAATACATCAAAGCCCCTAGCCAGGCACAGACAGGTAATGTAAAAAGGGGTGAGAAAGTTTACAGTCTTGCTTCATTGTTTAAGCCTTCCAGACAACGGTCAGAGGGATCACCCGGAGGTTAAAAGAAGGCTTGGCTGTTGGTTGGTTTGTTGTTTTTTTTTTTTATAAACTGGTTTCTCTTTTGTTCCTTTTCTAGAAACCACATGTAACTTTAGGTCAGAAAAGGGTAAAATGTGGCACTTTAACCAGTGTTCCCGCTGCCTTGGGGTAACCGGGACAGGCAAAGGTGTAGGCTCCTTTCCCTGCTATGCTGATACCTGCGATGCTGTCCTTCAGGTGAGTACCAGCAGTTTATTTTCTTTTCAAATCTCCATCCACCTGAAGGATGCAGATGGCTGAGGAGGGTATTTTCTCATGACTGGCGCTGGCAAAATAAATCACTTGTTTAGTCCTTTAAATACAAAAGGGAATCACTCCTTCCCACAGCATTTTCAGTAAAGCTGCTTTAAAAGTTTGCTTCCTTCCAGCCTTTGGATCACTCCAGGTTTCCCTCTCTTTTCTTCTTTTTTTTTTTTTTTCTTTATCTGCCCTCTTAAAACAACAGGAATGCTGCACTGGCCCTCAGCCAGCCGAGGCTCAGCAAGCAGGGTAAAATTTCAGTTCAGATTTACAGGAAGGTGTTGGGAGTAAAAATCTGGTTTGGTGAGTTTAGGGCAGGGAGTAGTCAAGAGACAACCTTGCTACTGTGAGCGTGGAGAGAAAGGGAGGAGGAAGGGGGGGGGAGATTAAAAAAAACACCCAGGCTGGGGATGAGAGACCAATTTTTCCCCTGTCCGAGTTTCAGTGCGTGTTGCTGAGCTCCTGCAGTCTTATCGAGTTTGTCAGCAGAAAGTCGGGTCTGGGAGTGGAAGAGCTGTGCGGTGCCGGTGAGGAGCTCAGCGTCCCACTCCGCGCCCTGGAATGTGCGGCTTAGGGCAGGGGCGAGCAGGGGCTTTAGCTTAGCTGGTACTAATTGCAAGTTTTAGCACTCAAAAACTCTGTTAAAAAAAAAAAAAAAAAAAAAAAAAAAAAAAGAAGAAAAGAGCAAAGAGCCAAAGGAGGGTGTTAAGGCTGGGAGAGCGGTTGCTCCAAGCAGCAGTGTGAGGAGTTGCTCAATTCTCATTCAGCAGTGTGGTAGAAAGGAAAATGCATTAGGTTGTTGCTCTGAAACATTGCTGTTGCTACGAATGGTGCTGGGCGCTGAGGCAGGCTCCAGGTAGGTGCTGTGGCTTTTCGGTTTGCTCTGCTCTTCCTCTGTCCTTCCTTGAGGGTTTACTCTTCTCTGATTGGGTTGACAACATAAGAAGACAGAAATTCGCTCAGAAAATACATTTTTAAATACTTTTAGGGGAAAAAGGCAAACGGAGAGGACTGCAGAGATTCTCGGTGAAGTTTTGGTGACTCTTTCCAAGTGACAGATTTCTGGTGATTCTGAGGAAAGCAGACAGATGAAAGGCAGAAGCAGGTATTAAATAAGGACAGAGCGAGAAGTGATCTGAGAGTTTTAAATTAAGATGTATGTTTCTCCCTGTCAAAGTAAAACCACAGTGTGACGTACCTAATGTCTTTGGACTGAATTTCTGAAGGAGTATTTTGTGTTTGTATGGCTGTTTCTCATTTTTCAACTTTTTAAACACTGTAGTTTTTTTCAGAACACGGGAGTGATGGCACAAGTGACAGGGAGGTGACAATAGGGCTCTGAGGCTGCTATCTGCCAGCCTGTTATAGACATTAGCATAAGAATGGGATCTTATCTGGGAAAAGTTTCTGATGACAGTTTAAAGTACATGTATCGATCAGGAGGCCAAGCATCTCCTTGGCTCTGAGGTATGTGTGATTAGATGAGAAATACCAGGGACTCCTTACTCGAGTTAAAAGAAATAGCTGGCTTTGTTTTAGAGGGAAAGCTACACAGCTCATTTCTTCTTAGGAATTTAAAAGAAAGCTCTGAGCTAAAGCCAAAGTGTTATAATAGTTAAAGATGGGCTGGGACCGAACAGGTTTGCAAAATCCCTCCTAAATTTTATCAGCTCGCCTGGGCTTACCTGGCAGAGGGCAGGAGGGTAAGACCTGGCTGAAACGAGTTGCCTGAGGCTAACCCAGCTGGCACATTGGTGCCTTTATGTGCCTCCTAGACTTCCCAAACCATAATTCGGACAAGCCTGCAATTACTCTTTACCAGCCCAGCTGAATTCACATGATGTGAGAGGGGGAACTGGATGTCTTTCGCAAGGGAGGCTGCGGCGGCGAGCGGCGGGGCGCAGGCGGGCTGCCAGCGGGACTGCCCAGGCTGCCGCGCCGCGGGTGCCAGGCCGCGGGGGCGAGAGGTCGCCCGCCGTGTTAAGCGGAGCCTGGTATACGGCTGGAAAACTGGAAGGCAACACGCGCCCTTGGAGAGGAAATTGAGATAGCCCGGGAATGCACCGCTGTTCGGTGTCCGGCAGACTGAGAACACGAGTGTGGAAGGCTGACAGACTGCTCTCCGGGAGACAAATGAGGAGACAAACACCTCTCCTGCCCATTCGTTCTCTCTCTCCCCACTCCCCTGTGTATTCCTGTCCTGGGAGAGGTTTTTCTCCTGGCTTGTTTTAAAGCTGTGCATCCAGCCGGGAGCTGAGGGCAGGTGCTCCCACCACACCTCCCTTCTTTATGGGTACCTGCCTCTTCTGAGACACAAGCCCCTGGCCCTGGGTGTCGTTAGGGAAATACTTAGAGCTGCTAATCATGGTTGTTAATCATTTCTGTGTGTCCCTGCAGCAAACCAGGATGTGAAATCTTTGACGTTGTAGAAAGTAATGTGCTGCCTTCAATACACCAGATTAAAAAACTCGTTGAAAACGTTGGAATGAAAGTATTTAATATTAAGCAGCAGAGCTGGCAGATCCATCAGGGAATATTGTTTCAATGGCAGTTTGGTCTGAAACCTTGACCTTGCACAGCCTGCTCCCTGCCAGCTTCAACAGGGCTCTCCCTGACACCGGGTCTGCTTTTGGGGCTGCCCACGTTTCGGGGTCTTGTCCACATGGCAGTGCCCCCTCACTCCTTTGCCACCACTCTGTGCAATGCTACACCTTCTTCTGCGAAAGCTGTGCAAGCATCTGACAGAAGGCAGAGGGGTTTGCTTTTGCTTGTTAGGATATATTTTTTCCACCGTCAGCTGTTTCCCTCCATGAAAATTAAAACTGCTTGGGTAAAAAGCTGGAAATTATGATTTTGTGGTAGCTGATTAAAAATATTTAATCCAAGCAACCTAGATGGCAATTCTTACTTGTACCACCATGGACTTCTTATTGGCTCTGACAACCAGTGAAATTGATTTGTATGGTTTTAAGTGTATACTGAAGTCCTATTCATTGCACTGGCAATGACATTTTCAAAAATTATTAATATCCTGCGGCTAGAGAAGAAGATCCAGGGGTTACTCTGGAGTGGGTATGCAAGTACCCGTTGATTAACCGTAGGAGCCCACAGTACTGTTAGAGTGACAAACTCCAGAATATGTTATACTACACTGTAGGCGAAGCAATAATATAATCTTGGCCTTTTCATTCAAACCACTGGCCCTGATCATCTGTGCATGGTTTCCCAAACCAACATTACTCTGATTTATTGAGAAATTTAATAGGGGAAAATACATGCTCTTTGTGAAGAAATGTTGTCAGATCCTGTTCCTGTTGAAAATAAGAAATTGATGACTTGGATGAACATAAAGATCAGGTTTGCTTTGTAGCAAGGAAGCAGATCTGATGGACTATGAAGGGAGACTGTCTCCCTATCTGCGTATGGGTGTATATAGTTGCCTCTTTTGTCAGGAAGTTGAGATCTCCAAATTACCAATGACCTAAACTCACAAATCCTTCCATTTATTGTAGTTTTGAAATTTGTTTCATATGGGTCTTTTTTAGGTGCAGTTTTCAAGGTTGTAAAATGGATCCTGTGAACTGGGGGTTTTATGTGCTGCTTTAGCAAAGGAAGGACTCTGACCTTTATCTTTCCAGTAAGAGGCCTAAAATAATATTTCTTTCTGCTATTGTAATTTTTTTTCAAAAAATGCTTCTGGGTACACCTAGCTCTTGCCAAGATCAGGAACATCTTAGTAGCTTTGCTGAGACAATGCAGGCTTTGTATAGCTGTGGCTGGTAGGGTTTTGGTGACACAGTAAACTCAACAGAGCAAAGCAACTTCTTAGTAACTGCAAAGCTGACTACCTGGTATTTGAGAGCATTTTTTTCCTTTCCCAGTCTTTCATTTGCCATGATCACAAGCAAGATTGCACTTGAAAAGAAGGGAGGTTTTTTAATAATTTTTAAGAGTGTGCTTTACAAAATATACATAGAACCTGGAAGTTATCTTTTACCTAGCTGGGTCATAAAGCTGAGACTAAATCAGCATAGATAGGCTTATTTGGCAGGAGATGGAAAGAAACTACAGATGCATGAGAATCCTCAACCAGAATCATGAGACAACAGTAACTTTCAGCTATTTCCAAAGTGGGCATGGCTTAACCAACCACTGACAACCAAAATGGTCTCTGTCCTGCTCACTAATGTGAGAGCTGTTGGGAGATTTACTCTGGAGAAGCACCATCCCGAGTGATGTAGCTTGGGGTGTGCATTCGTGTTTTGATCTTTTGAGTACCCAATGGATGTGCTTGAGTTCTGACTTTGAAATAAACTGAAATACCGCCTGAACACTTCTGTCCTTTATCAGAGAAACTTAGTAAGCTCCACCTCAAGTCAGGGTGTAGGTTCAGCATTAGCAAGTTGAGTTCTTGGTAACATTAAAGATGTCGTTAATTATTGCACTTGTCATAGACCCGGGATTCCTGACCTGGGTGTTGCTGCTGCATGTGTACCTGCTCCACAGGCTGAGAGGAAGGACGTCACTGCCGTGCGGGGTTTATGCATGAAATACCTGGTGAGAGGCAAGAGATGGATTAGATGCAGGGTGGAGTACAAGGAAACAGCGAGAAGGTTCAGCTGGGTACAGAGCAGGTGCAGCATGCCAGCAGCCTGGCTGCTGTTGCACTATTTCAGCAGCAAGAGAGAAATTTTAGAAGGAATTTAAGAGAGTTGGGCAAAGTTTCTCTGCAGTTGTGACCAGGGGAGTAGTCCCAGGGAGGAATTATGAGGGAAAACAGAAAGGTACTTGATGGGAAGCATAAAGTGGGTGTTCAAAAGCTGCAAATGGCAGCCATTTGCCATTCAGCTTTGTCTGCCTGTGCAAGCGCTCTGTGTAAAGACACCTTTTATTTGTTAGGCAATGGAGAGCTGGTCAATGGAAGCACAAAAATGAGTGGCACACTCAAAGCATCAGGCTGTGAAAATGACCCGTGTAATAGTATTTGGAAGATGAAACAGGCAGATCAAGATTGCAATTATGAAAGCAAAGAAAAGGATGTCACCATTACTGAGCTAAAGCAAGGGTGAGACCCCAGTGAAGTGTTTTACTTATGAGGGCAGATAGAATAGTCAATGTCTTTGACGCCTAAGCGGAAAGCATTAAAAGATCTTAGCTGCTGCCCAAATGAAAACTGCAAAGAGAGTGGTAATTGTCACTGTGGAAAGGAGAGAAAGAGATTTTGGGTATCCCTTGAGAGCTGGGGTATTAGGGACTCTGTGTTATCCACATTGAGCTGGAAGTGATGGCTAGGCTTACAGCAGGCAGTCTTTCAGAAGACAGCAAAGAAGGTGGGTGCAGGGCATCAGCTGGGCTGGATATTGTGGGAAAGCAAATTGAAGGAAATTGAAGTAGAGGGAGAATTTGCAATTGAACTTGGTAGAAAGAAAAGGGTTAAAAGCAAAAGGGAAGTTATAAGGGTTGATGGAGTGGAAATCACAGAAAGGCTGAATAGTGGCACGTAATGGGGGAGGCTAATGGATAGTGCTGAATGGGACCACTTGAAGGTTAATGCAGGGAAAATTCAGCAGTAGAGAGCCTGGAGTCTGAGCAGTGTATGCCAAATAGTCTTTTCTATGAGTAAAAGAAAAGGATTGGGGCAGCAGAGGAAGGGAGTAGGTGAGATGGATACAGCATGACGAAGAGGTGATATGGGTCACCAGCATAAATCAGCAACAGTGAGAAGAGAAAAATGGAAAATCAAAACTGGAGGAGGAAGCTGGTGGACTTGGGTGAAGGGGAGGTGTCTGCAGGGCTGGGAAGTGAGTAAATGAGAAATGAGGGATCCTTGTAAAGAGGAGCAGGAGGAGGGAGAAAGGTGAGGAAAGATCAACTCACTGAGTATAGTCTGATCTCAGTTAGGGAAAAATCTGAGACAGAGATGCTTCATTAGGGTTTGAAAGCCCTGCTGCTGAGGCAACAAGGTTTCATGACCTGGAGGGAGGGAAGTATGAAGAGTCTGTGGCTAACTCAGGTCTTTAAAGCTGGAGTGTGGGCTGGAGTGAGAAACAGAGGGTGTGAGGACTGGGCAGGCAGCATGCAGGGTGTGACTGCAGGAGCTCTCAAGGAGCCAGAGCTGGGAAAAAAGGCACCGAAGGCAAGGAGAGAAGATAGAGTCAAACATGAACATGCATGCAGGGACACATCCTCAAGATGTTTTTACAACAAAAGAGCACATTCAGCTCACCTTAATAAAATATTTGCATTATTAACATGACTTTAGGCCATGTCCACGTCATGTGCGTGCTTCTGGCAGTAAAATTTCTGTTGGCTGTGGATGCTGCAATTTCACCAGAGTTCATACACTGGTACCCACATCCTAATGTGAGTGCAAAACCTCACAGGGAGTGTTTCACTGTCATTCATATTCCCATTAAAGACAGCACTAATAAGGTGTCAGAAGCTCACAGGGGCAGAGTCACAGGTAAAGCTCCAAGCACAGATAGATTTCACGGGTGGGTGTATTCAAACTTTTGGGACTGCAGTACAGTCTGTGGCTCTTGAAGACTGACTCTTTCCTTGGCCTCATGAAGTGGGCAAGAAAAGACCCACCTTATCTGACTGGCTGAATGCACGTGTTCGATGGAGGGGAAGCTGGAGGTGCCTCAGGTTGGATCAAGGAGATCTGAACGTGCCTATTGTTGCTGCTGTGTGTGGTGTCTTACTCAGTGTTTATGAAGTAAACAAAGTGAGGAAATGCTGCTGACAAGGTCGTCTGAGCACCCAGGCCCAGGGTGGCTGCAGATGTACCCAGCAGTGCTGCACAACCCCAGGGCCCAGAAGCAAGCTTTGACCTGGGTATGGTCCAAACAGGACACAGTTGTCCTGCAAGGAAAAAGAAAAAAAAAAGCTATTTTCATAGAAGCTAATTGTATTGAGCAATAATAAACAAAAAGGCTTCTACGTGCTTCTTCCACATACTGAAGTCCCAAGTCTCGCCTTTACCTGTGTGAGTCACAGGTCAGAATATGCATGTTCAGAACAAATCTTCCCAAGTGCCACAGGGCTGGTGAGAGGTGTCTGGTACACCGGGAGGGTGCTCTGCCTCCTGGGGCATGTGATCAGTGGGAACGCGGCCCAAGATGGGCAGCAACTTCTGAACACTGTGGCTGCTCTGCTCCTGGCTGCCTTGTAACGTGCCAGCCTGCGGCACCTGGAGTCCTTCCTGATATTAGAAGGTCTTTTCTCTGACCTGTGTTTTACCATGGGTATTTGCAGGTCCTTATTTGACGTGCTGAGAAGACCAGAGACTGTGTCTTCCCACATTCAATTTTTATTTCCCTTGAAAATTCTGTTTTTTTGCAGGTATTTGTCTGCAAACTTACATTCCTGGTAAGCAGCAAGACAGACTGACAAACAATTTTCATTTTTACTGTCTGCTGACCTTATGAGTCTAAGAAAATTCCTGTCGAAATTCCTGTGCAAATTCCTGGCCATTCCCATGGCCACCTGCCTCGGTAAAGTTTATCAGATTGCTGTCTGGTTGATATATGGGGCACTGTATAAAACCTACAGCTCTGAGGGATGTGGAATGAACTGCCAGAAGCCCTGAGTAAGTGCAGTTAAGTATTGCTGAGCTGGAGGCACTGGTGGCCTTGGCTGTTGGCTTTTTCACCGGAATGAGAAAAGCCCAGGGCAAATGGCTCTTTTTCCCACAGAACAGTTCCAGGGCTTTTTTCCCCTCTAGCTACAGCATTATCTGGAGTTTTAACTGTGGCTTTTTGATTCCTGTCATCTCCTAAAGACAGGTTTGTAGTGGTATGCTAGTGGGAAGAGAGGCACCATTAAAACATGGCAGGGATTTGAGAGAAATGTGTTACCTGTGATCCTGCTAGCCCCTGGGCTGTGGGGTTGCTGTGAGCAGGCTGTTGGCTGTTGTGGTGTCCATCCATCCATGAAGCAACAAAGCAAAGGGCTGAGCCTGTTCCACTGCCTCAGCTTGCGGCTTCACTGAGGAGGCTGAAATCTGAGCCAGATCCTGGCATTTCCATCTGTAGAACACTGAGCTTTAAAAAAAAAAAAAAAAAAAAAAAGAGAAAAGGAGAGAAAAGTTTGTTATTTATATTTGTATATTTATATAAATATATAATCATTTATATTTTTATTTTATATATTTATATGTTGTTGCACTCCTTGTGCAAATAGTAGTGTTTCTGCTACACTGGTGTCAGTGATCACTGACTTCACTGAAGACAGTAAGAGTGCTCCGTACCTCTATAGGTGCAGTGAACAAGACTTTGGTAAGTTCACCTTTGCAGCTCTTTGGGGAATACCTTGCTTCTTCTAAACAGGTGCAGGCTTCTCCATATGTGCACAGCAGATATCAACAAAAATTAGTCTCAGTGCTGGATTTTTAATTCCCAAAGCACTGTCAGTCAGCTGTCAGTGTCTAGTTACCATCTTTGTCTCTGGTTTAAGGGGATGATCTTGACGGGATCATTTTCCTTCACTGTGCCATAGTTTCCCCACCAATAGATAGGAAATATGAATTTCTTTCCTCTCCTCTCGTGAAACACTGGAAATGCACTCTTGAGGAGTGCCATAGGAGACAGGCTGTTAAAGAATATACTGCATATATGCAAGAGGTGATAGGGGTTCATCTGCTTCTAGCATGAAGCATCTCTCCCTCTTTACAGTTTCCAATAGACACAACAATTTTTTTTTCTAATTAAATAAGTTGTGTAAAAAATACAGGATCTCCAAAGAAAATTAAAGCAAAACTGCTGACAGTGCAATCTGCTTACCTACGGGTAGTGTAATAAAATTGGTTTTATGAAAAATGCTATGTATTGCTAAGAAGGTTAGATTTGCAATAAAGCTTCAGACTTGTAATAGTGCAGATCAGTTAAAGACCATGGCTCTCTGTGAATGCTGCGGGTACCCAAGGCACAGACTGCACAGGGGAGTTGTAAACTGGGGTTTATTGTAAGTTTGTAGTATCTTTGGACACTCCTTCATGTTTTTAATATGTAGGCAACTGTATGTTCTTTTTTTCTTGTACTCCAAAGTAATCAGAAAGGATCCTGCTGCAGTTTGGGAGCTGTAATCGTGCTACCACAGGGTGGGTACAAGGCTATCTGTCCCCATGTGTGTAGTCGTGCCCTAGGAATACCCACAAACGGGTTGGACAAACCCTCTCCAGAGCTAAGGCCAGTGAAAAGAGGATTAGATAAGCTTGCTAGTCGTTGTTGTGCAAGTTTGTTTCTGAGTTCTGGGTTCAAAGCAAAACTTGGCCAAAACCACAGGACTGAAACTCCTCGGTGGTCAGACTCCAGCCATACAGTGCGATACAGCAGTCAGCATGCAGCACCTACTGCTGACTCACTGCTTCCCCATCCTACAATGTCGCCTTCGCCTTCCCTAGAGGTATTTAAGAGATGTGTAGATGAGGTGCTGAGGCTTGTGGTTTAGTGGTGAATTGGCAGTGCTACGTTAATGGTTGGACTTGATGATCTTAGGTCTTTTCCAGCCAAGGCTATTCTATGATTCTAGCACTGGTGCCAGTTTCTGGGGCCTCCATACTCCCCCTTGCTTTGCCTGTGTCCTTCAGTGAGTTTAGGTCCGTGGCTGTGGGTCCTGGAGCAGGATGCAGGTTCGCAAGGATGCAAAGTGAGGGCTTGCTGAGCAACGGATCTGTGGAGCACCAGGGCATACACAAGCCAATTCAGAGCACTGTATAGCTGGACGCAGGGATGCTGGTACCATGGGAGAGCAGAAGGGATGAACCCTCTCCTTGCCAAAGTTGGGAGCTCTGAACGACATGCAAGGTGAAGGAACTAGGCTTTCATTTTCACCACATTTCTGCATTGTTCAAACCAGGGTTCCAGCTAAGATGCCAAAATGCAGGAAGGGCTTAGCTTCTGCCTTGCCTCTGGCAAGGGGGCACTGCCTCTGTGTCTCCTAAAACAAACACTGTAACATGAACGATGTGAGATGAACAGCATTTCCTTGCTCCTTCTATAGATCCAAACCATTTCTAACACATTTCCTCTTTGTCTAATCTTATCTGGTTTGTGTTGCAATCCTTGCTGTGCTTCCCTATTTCCAAATCAAAGCACAATCTTTCTGCTAAAAATCTGAAAGCTGCCTCCATTTTGAAATGTGGCCTGTTTTGAACAAAGAACACCAGTTGGTTGTTAGCTCACCAGTTTGTTAATCCTTACCTGGAAACTAACTGATACCAAAATCATTGCATTCTTAAGACTCTTGCAAATGTCAATCACCATTAAATAAAGGTTTCTTCTGAGTTCACACATACTGTTGTATGTATATGTGCAATAGGTATATGTGAGTAGGCAAGCCAGGCAAGAAGCAAAAAGTATATGAATGACTGGTTTTGCAGGAAAGACACCAGTATAAAGCTTAGGAAACCTGGGTTCATGTCCCTGCATTGCCACAGAAAATTGCACAGACGAGTTAACAACAGTACGGTCAAGTGGATTGTTTCTGTTTGCTGTGGGTATCTGTTTTGTGCTTACTGGTCCCTGCTGGTATAGCTGAACATCCCATCAGGTTGTGATGTCTTGCAGCAGGATCTGCTATGGCCAATCTTTGGGGACCTATGGCAAATCTCAGGGGGTTTTCCGTGTGTTTGGCTCACTACTCCATTTTGATAGAGTTGGGCAGTTGTGCATGGGCAATTGTGCTGTGAGAGCCCTGGGGAGAGATGAGGGAAGGTGCTGATTGGCTGGACACCCAACCCAAACCTCCAGCAGACCCTGGGCTCCCTGCCTCAGCTCTCCTTCCTACACTGCCCTCAGCAGCCCCACAGCCCTGGGGTGAGGTGGCCTTTGGAAGTGCTGCTGATGCTGTGTAGGTCTCTGTAATCACCAATGATGGAAGCCATCAAGGGAGGGTGGGGAGCTGACCCTCTCAGGGTTGCATTTTGTGCTCCAGTTGTGCCCCTATGAAGCAGGAGCAAAGTCCCGCTGCCAGAGCAGGTGAGTGGTGCTTGCTGTGAAACCCTGGGGTGGAGGGAAATCCAGGAATCTCCACAGTGCTGGTTGTGACAGTTCCCAGGTTTCTGCTTCATATCACTGCTTTTGGAAAAACAGTTTGAAATGCACTGCTAAAGGGCCTATAGCTTTAATATTAATAAATAGACATAACTGTTAGAGCCCACTCTGCACACGCAATATAACCTACAGAGATCTGGGACAGAGTTTCATGCTCCAAGTGCACGAAACTTTGTACCCAGAAGTTTGCATCGTGCAAGCAGATGTAAAAAGAAGAAGCCAGAGCAGCTCTGGTTAATAAGGATGCCCTACTTTTTCTAGTAGGAGACTATTTTCCTCGTAATTTTGCAAAGCTTTAAGTTCCTGGATTGAAACACTGCATGGCAAAGTGTCCACCGGAGGCGGCATGTGAATTGTTCTGCATTTGCCTGGATAGATGCCCAGGAGTCACTTAACCTAAAATGATTTGACTGTTTCTGAAAATCAAAGTTAGAGAATTCGCTTTTTTTTCAAATTTTTGCAACCTCTTCCTAGGGCAGTGACTTGACCTTTAGTAGGGAAGCAGCTCTTGCACAGCGGTACCTGGCTTTAAGCAGGATATAAACCTTTGAAAATCACAGTTTCCATGTGTTTAGTGGAAACTTCAACTTTTAACATCCAAGTCCCAGAAACCACTGTTCATACTGTATATACTCCAGTCTGAGCAAGACTTTAGTTGCAGGTCTGGCACGAGGCTGCTAGGCTGTCTGAGTTCAAGGGCAGTGTACAGGGCATTGAAAGGTAAAGAAAGGTACTGGGGTAAAAAAAAAACAACAGGTACTGGGGCTTGGGGCTGAGAAGAGCAGGTTCGATCTAGGAGCAAGGGAAGAGAAGAAAGAGAAGAAGGACAAGGAGGTAAGAGAGGGAAGACAACTGGACAGCTGTCTGCCTGGAAAAGCTGATGGGAAATCAGAAGGCTGACAGAAGGAGGGATTTAAGGAGATAACTCAAATAGAAGGTACTGAGAACTGCTGGCTGGGCAGGGAGACATTCAGGAGCAGGATCTGACATGGGGGGCTACAAACAGAGCCAGCCAGGCAGGGGGACTCAGGTAATAGTGTGAATCCAGGGCACTGGTACTGGACATGGGCAGGAGAGGGAGATGGGGCAGATCATTCAAGGAACCTGGACAAACCCCAAGCCAGAGTGCTGGGGATGTGAATCTGGGGCTTTTCCCAGCACTCCTTTCCCTTGGGAAGCTGGAAGGAGCCCCTTGCTCTTACCTCTTCCCTCTTATGTGGCTGCTGCCAGCAAATGTCAGGCTGGGCTGCTGACCTGCCTCCAATTTACTCAGTTACTCTGTGGAGCAGAAGTCTGTGTGGTAAATCTCATGTGCTACCCTTCTGGGTGACACACGCATCAGTAAGATGCCACATGATGGAATTTGGGGTTGGGTTTCAGTTTGCATCCAAAAAAAACAACATACAAGCTTAGGAAATAGTGCACAGATATATCCTACTCAGAAAAAAAATGATGTGTGTAGTTCAGATAGTGCTAGGTTTATAGTCTGCACAATCCTAATTTGCCTTCTGGTGTGTATTGTTATAGTATAATCTCATTTTTTGGATGCATTCAGTACTGTTGAGGTTTTTTGTAGGTTCCTTGCCACATACCATTTATGAAAAGGAGGATGGTCAGTGAGCAATTTGCTTTAAATGTTATCTTTTTTTTTTTTTCTCCTGTTGTTTAGGATGTAAATGGTTCATGCTCTTGCAATGCTTTGCTCTGAAGAGAAATTTATTACTCTGGTTTTGAACGGTGTCCATCTCTATAGCATTTAAATACTTACAAACAGTAATGAGATAATCTGCACAACAATCATTTGTTGATAGTCATTTACTAAAAAAATAAGGACACATAATATGAATTAAGAAGTTTGCCATAGTTTTGACTGTACAGTTTAGGATGCCAGAGCCAGGCACAAGTGAACTTTTTTTTTTGAATGTCATCTTCCCTGAAAAATGTGCGTTAGGATTAACAAGCTTTAGCTATAGATCTATGTCAAGCTAAGAGGTTATTTTGGGTGATCAGAAATAAACATATGCAAATAAATTGAAATGTTATTTTCAAAATAATGCAACCACTTTTTTTTTTTCTTTTTTTTTTTTTTTCTTTAGAACGACATTTCATTCAAAAAATTCACCAAATTTAGCAGTAAAAATGGGGTAGAGAATCCAGAAATGAAATGTCTGCCTTGGGGAAAAATAAATTGCCTCTGGTTTTTTGCACTTCAGCGAGCAGTATGAGTCAGTCACACTGCTCGCCTTATGACTCTGTTTTCCAGAAAACTTAGTTTTTTCTTCACTTGCAGCTCGAAGCGCCCTTTGCTTCTGCAACCAAATAGCAGACCAGAAAATGTTCCCACACAAAAATAAGGAACATGCAGTCAGTGACCGTCTGTACAAAGCTTGGTTTAAATGACTTGGCCAGTGATACACAGGATCCATGCACAGAGTGAGGACAGAAAGCAGTGGTCAAGACCCTGTTTATCTGCCTTAGCTATGAGTTCCCCTTTTTTGCAGTGCCTCAGGTGCCACGTCACCTCTGATGTCTCTGTGAGAGGGGTGGGGACAGCAGCCATTGTCAGAGCCAGAGCCCAGCTTCTCTGCTGGAGCAGGGCCACCCTCTGCACTGCACAGCGAGCTAAGGAGACCACCGTCTCCCATGAGGGTCCAGAGCAGTGGAGAATCTGATTCGTAACACCCAGCTTCCAAATATCAGGTACTCCAGGGGACCTCTGGCACTTTGCAGGGGGAGCAGCACATTGCAGTGCTTGCTCTCCCATGCACAGGTCTGCAGCATCTGTCCAGACCTGGACTGGCACCTTCACCTGGTGAAACATGGAGGTGAGGGCAGGTGACCTGTCAGGATGGAGGGTACCCAGGGAAAGCACTGCGATGCTTCAGTCCCTTCCGGGCCAGAGAACCTGTGCTGGGGTGCGTGCCCAGAGGCAAGCAGCTGAGGTGTGGAGATGCTGGCCCCCTGCCACTGCATAGCTGGGGAGCTGCAGGGCCAGGAGGAGAGCCTGCAAGAATAGGCATCCTCACCACCAAAGGGTGATTAGGTTTTGGGCTGGGAAGGGGGAATCCTGGGATGTCGTTTCTGCACCGTGGCCTGTTTCTGTGTTTTATCCATATCCCTGCACATCCATGGGCTAAAAGAGGTAGGAGCGAACACTGGCTTCTCATGGGTGGGAGTTATCCACGCTTTGAATTACACTGGCTTAGGGGTTGTTTTCAGGATGGTTCTGGATGCAATGGTCCCATACATCCCTACTGGTAGGCTGGAGAGCTGGTGAGCCTGGCCCAGCATGGCAGGTGACCGGTTTCTTGCAGGGGTAGCTTCCTTCACTGACACCATTGCACCTGGAAAAACAGCCTGTGGAAAAGATGAGTGAGACTGGTGTCTTTAGCATGATAAGAAAAGATAGGAGGATAAAGAAGTAAGACCTTATGGAAGACAAATAGTGAGGAGAGTGCTGAGGACTGGGATATTACCCTTGCTAGGTCTCACAGAATTGCAGAATCACAGAATGTTAGGGGTTGGAAGGGACCTCAGGAGCTCATCTAGTCAACCCCCCTGCCAGAGCAGGTTCACATAGAGCAGGTCGCACAGAATGGCATCCAGGTGGATTTTGAATGTCTCCAGAGAAGAAGACTCCACAACCTCTCTGGGCAGCCTGTATTCCCTCAGTGAAGAAACGCCTCCTGGAGTTAGACATTTCCTCACTTAGGGAATATGTCCAGCATGCCTCTGATCACCACATTACACCTCTTCTAGAGATCTATTTAATAAAAGTGGTGTGTAAAAGCAGGAGTGAAATGTAGCACCCTGTGCTACTAGGGTGTGTGGCTCTCCTTTTCCTAGTGGATGATGACTGCAAGAGATAGTTACCCGAAGTTAAGCTGTTTTCAGGTGAGAAACAGGGGAGTGGTAGGTCACTGAGATGACGGGACTGGGGAGGTGCCCATCACACTGTGCTCTCTCTGCTTTGCACTTTGCCTTCAGTCAAGGGCTGAGGCACAGCTGTGCAGCGGGGCTGCTTCCCTTCCCCTAGAGCCATCCCAAAAGCCTCTGTGACTTGAAAGGCGCAGGATCAGAGCCTGAATGCATTAAACATATCAGCCAGTGTGAACTGGCAAACATTTGGCTCTTTTAATATATCGTTCTAAAGCAGAAGCAGACAAATGAGAGATGCCTGTTGCACTGGGTACCACAGACACTGGAGGCAAAGGCAGCCGCTGGTCAACCAGCTTAAAATTCAGTGTCAGAACCAAAGTATGCTGAGCAACGTCCCTCACACATAGCAAATGGCTGAAGGATGAAACCTCCTGTCCTGAGTGGACTGAAACGTGAAGGGTCATGATGCAGCAAGCCCACATTGTGAACATGCTTATGAAAACTAGGGAGTGGATGATTCACAGAGAAAAGGATTGCAAAAAATAGCAGAAAAAGACCCCCTCTTTTTGCACCCCTCTAATAGGGAACACAGCATTTAAACTCTTCTCCAGCCTGGCATGGCAGTGGTATGTTTCCTTTTGTGCACCTGTGCCCATGCTCATCTGCACTTTCTCTGTCCTTCTGCAAGGTCACCGGCTTTGAGGAGAACCTGCGATGCATGGTCGTAGCTTTATAACACATGATGGCAACTTTTCACTGCACTTAAAAGGTGTGGGACTGTCATTATTATTTCATGTCTGTCCATTCTTCTGTTCATTTAATGGGACAATATAAAGAATGCAAGCTGCCCTCTTTTCATCTTCACTCAGATCTGCAGTGCAAGCAGTGGCTGGCCCAGCTGTGTTGGCCAGATCATGTTTAACTCTTCTCCCTGTGCTTCCTCCCTGCTTTCCCACACCGTCAGAACTAGGGATCATACCTGACCACCTTACCAGAAAAAGCTCCTCATCTGCTAGCCTGACTTTGCCCATATGTACACTTTGCTGTATGTCCACTGTGCTGGTAGCACAGGGAAAACACAGCCTGAGTTTTGTGTGAGCCACAGCAGGTTGCAGTAGGCACCATCCAGTGGCAGCTCGCAGCCGCCTTGGCTGTCTAATGGTGGCAAGGAGAGCCTGTGTCTGCACTGGTTATGCCTAATTGCTTGAAAGTGGTGGAAATCAGCACATGGTTTTCTGGCTTTCAAAGCTGAATTGGTGTCAGCCCCCTTGGAAATAACATGCATTATTGTTGTTGTACTTGAGCAGGTTTTTTTTCCTTTGTTTTCTCTCTCTGTTTAGACTTTGATTTAATATTTCTTCTCTCCCTCTGTTTTAGTTGCTCTGTGTCTTAGTGCTTAGAGATTTCCTGCCCATGTATTGAGAATTTTTAATGAATTTCAGCAACACTCGAAGTTACCAGTGAAAGCCTTCTGCAGCTTTTGACAGAAGGAGTTATATGAAATTACTTCTAATCTCTTTATCCTTGTCACACCACTCTGCTATGCAGTAATACACCAAAGAATTTCCAGAAAGTAAAGGTTGGCGACTTACAATACCCACCAACTTGGTTGAAAAAATAAATAATAAAGGAATTGGGAGGTGAACTCGATACGCTGCTATATTAGCTCGGGGACAAAGGAGGGGGAAGGTAGAGAGAGAAGGCTGGAAAAAGTAAATGCTTTCTTAGTTTAATTTTTTTTAAAAAAATAAAACCTTGAGGCCAAGCAAGCTGTTTCCCTCAAAAGTTTAGACCATGTTCTGAAAGTTAGAAATGAGGCATTTTGGTTGACTTTATCATAGCAGCTATCAATGGCACATTGTTAATCCCTGTTAGAGTGGCAAAGCTGCAAAACAAATAACAGTATGTCCTTGAGTGCACCCGTTCTGTACCTGACAGGTTTTCATTTTTCACCCCGTTGCATAATGCTGGCATGCACATATGACACGTAGTGTATGAAACTTTCTGGGTAGGGCTTGATCCTGCCTCCATTCAAGTCAAGGGCAATACTCTTCCAGTTCTCAAAAGAGGCAAGGTCATGGTGTGTGCGGGAGCAGATCGCAGCCTGACAGGGAAGCCAGGCAGCAGTATTTTAGAGGAGGTCAGCTGTCTCCTGTTCTAGTCCAGTCTCATGTGCACTTGTGCAAGGACTTACCTTTTGAAATCCCATGGCAACTAATGGCTTTCACCACTTGTCTGCTGCTTTCTCAGGCTTATTTCCTTAAGAGAAGAAAGAAAAAAAAAAAAAAAAAGAAAAAAGAAATGCCAGCTATTATTTCCTCCTGAGATACACACAGAAAACAATATATTGGTTTTCTTGTACTTGGTGTTTGTCAGTCTTAGCCAAGCATTGTGTGTAGGTGTTATGTGATTTTAAAAAAAAGAAGATGAAATGTGGGTGGGACTGAAAAATGCAGTTGCTATCATTCATCTATTTATGCCATCATACATGTGTGATCAGGCTGTGATCTTGTGCAGCAGCCTAGGAACCTACGGATTTCTTGAATCATCCTTCTGTAAAAGGGCCAGGAGATGTGTTATTTAATCCTTTTACTAGATCAGCAAGATCTGTATATACTAAATTTGTATTTCATACGTACAGCCAGCATCAGCCCACACATGTGATGAAACGTCAGCATAGGAATCCATACCTGTACTTTTCTTCCTTACAATATGCAAGCTCATCAGGACTCCAGCTGGGGAGAAAAATTGTGTAAACAGCACACTTATCAAAAAGTGAAGATTTTGTAAAAATAAAACTGTTTGTAAGTTTGGGTCAAGTTTACAAAACAATCTGATCTGAGTAAAAATACAAATTCCAAGGAAAACATTTCTGCTTTTCAATTTCGAGCACCTTATTTGGAAATTGTAGGAAATTTTAAGGAAGCACTGCAGGGAAAAAAAAATCAAACTGAAATAGATTTTTTAAAATTTTGTTGAGAAAAGCAAGGTAAAAGAATCTTTGTTATTACTGTTTCCAGGTTCAACTTGTGATAGAAAGAAAAAAAAGGTTGTTTACACACCTCCTCTTCTGATACTTTCACCTTCCCAGGAGGAGTAAAGACGTGGCACTAACGCTTGATGGCCAAGCCATCCTCAGCTGGTTTGACTAGGGAGTCTTCACATGGGTGTTCAATCCTGAATGCTCTTTCAGCTCTGTGGAAACTTACCTGAGACATACGCAGACCATCCAAAAATATTAGGTATAGATCCCTTATCTCGTTTTTGCAGGCTCAACCACATTCCTGGTTCCATAGAGAGCAGTTCTTCTAGCTGCAGGCAGTACAAACTTGTTGCAGTGCTAATTATTTGATCATCTGCCTCAGTATGTCCAGATGTAAAAGATTTCTTTATTTTATTTGTTAAAGAAGGGGTTTGGTTTTCTATCTCTGTTTCCCATTAGCTACATCTCTGCTAGTCAATGAAACGTGCCTGGAATCGCTCCCTGGCACAGAGACTGATTGCCTCCAGAGGAGGATGTTGTCTCACTCGCCAAATACAAATGACTGCACCCAAATTGTGTGTTAGGAATGATCCAGAGCTTATCCTAACCCCCAGCCTGGGTCTGGGAGAGTGGTACCTGCCCTCCAGTTTGGGCAACTGGTATTTAAATGACGTGAGTCCAAAGTGTGTAGGGGCTGTTCTGGCAGCAGTGGTGCAATTGGTTTCCAGTGCCCAGGAACATTTGCTGACATGATTTAACTTCTATAGAGGTAGTTCTTAAATCTCTCTCTTCCTTATTGGCACTGATGAGCACAACAGCCTTCTTTCAGAGGCTCCAAAATCAGGTGTATACTTATTATGTCCCCAAGCAAAGTATTTACGTTCAAATAAAAGTATAGTTAGTGCTACCAGCAGTAGCAAGTGTTCAAGAATGAGGCTGGTAGGGGAGAACGGAGCCATCAAGATAAAACCCTGGGATCTGTGGGATGTCTGCCCAGGAAGAAGCAGTGAAAAAAGGCAAAACGACAGGTAGGAGCAGATGCCAATGGTGAGGGCTGCTGGCTGCTGCTGAACGGAACAGTCTCGCTGGGAATACAGTCAAGAATTTCTGAGCAGGCATAAGACAAGAGAGTGTTTTCAGAGAGAGAGGAGGAGTCTGGAGGCTCCAATGGCCTGGATTTGGTGGGGATTTTGCTAGGGAGGAAGCATTTGTTCAGCACAAATATGCTGTGGATCTAAATTCCATTTTCCCTAACCTATCCTTTCTGGAGATTTGATTGCAAGCAGTTCCTCATCAGGGGAAGAAAACAGTTGACTTCTGATTCCCATGGAAATGCAAAAGAAGCCAATTCTTTATAACCGAGACCCCTCTGAAGGACAGGGTGGAAAGTCACTGAGAGCCACTGACTTCCCAGCTGATCAGTACAACAGGAATGAGGCTCGGCTGCTTTCTCAGTTTAGTAGCAGACAAACCTTCAGACGAAAGTTTGGAGTTATGTTGTCCTTATCCAGCTTTTGGTGCTACTTGTATAGCCAATGGGCTACAGTAGTAAACCTACGGAATACTAGAAAATACCTACATTTTCTTTACAAGAAAAATACTGGATATCAGACAATTTTAATTAAAGCTGGTTTTGCTTTCTGTGTGTAGAAGAAAGTCTTCCCCTGTTACGTGGCAATACTGAATTCGAGAGAGACATTTTTTCTATGGAATATACCTGATTCAGCTGTCATCTGAGACTTTTGTTTCACAGATTAATTTTGCTATCCACTCCTCTTGCCCACACACACTGAGGTAGCATTTTTAAGAATTAACAGCAACAACTTTGTTTCTCAGTTATGTCTAGTTTAACTAACATCTAATCCTCTTAGCTTTTATACCTTCACAAACAGGGATTTATTTGGCTAAAAACTTTTAATTAGCCCAATCACATGGAGCAGGTACTTAACAACCTCAAGGCAAACCCGTTTCAGACATCAGAGGTGTGTCACTACCAGATTGGGAGAGCTAATTCTAGGAGTCCTTTGCTGCAGGCTGCAGAACTTGAATAACAGGGTTGGTGAGCGGCTGGAACCCAGTTTTTCTACATAAGTGGGAAGCATTCTTTAACGGTAACTTGCTGGCTCCTAACAGTGTTTTGTGATCCTTCGCTAACCCCCTGTCTCTGGTCTCCCTCCAAGGCAGCCCCTTGGTTTGTGCTTGCACAAATCAGGCCAGCTCTGAAGAGAGGCGAGGATCTTCCCATGGGTTTGGTAGGACCACTGAAGACCTGGCAGGTCACTGGAACAAGTAAATACGTTAGCAGCCTGAGTGAGGGTTGAACCTGCTGAACTTTTGATCTTAGTAATTTGAATCCAGGAGAAAGGCTGCTGGAGCAGCATAGGGGTCCTAACCCAGAAAGCACAGGGTGGCTGCTATGTGACAGGCAAGGCTGGGGAGGGAGCACTGGTGCCCATGGGACCCATGCTCCTGCGGTGTGTGAAATCAAATGAGAAAAGGAGTGGCTATCGCAAAGCGGAAGAATGGACACTGGTGAAAAAGCAGGAGTGAATGCTTGCATAATATGCTAAACATGTAATTATTAACTTGATATTAGCTCTGTCGCAGAACCAGGGCCATGGCTGTGCCAAGCCCACCCGTGAGTGTGCGTACGTGATTTCTGCGTCCAGGCTGTTTCTCCAGCAGTGTCTCTCAGCAGACACCCTGAGGGGCCTCGTGGAGCGTTTAGCACTGCCCCTCAGGCAGATCTCTGGGGGAAACAAGAGCAGTATTGTGATCAGCTGAGACTGGAGGGAAAGACTGTGAGTGGTGGCTAGCAGGGATATCACTAGCAGTGGTATCTTCCTCTGCTGTGTCTGTCACTGTGGAGTTTTCGAGACGCCTGTGCCAGTAGGAGTGATGCTGACCAAGTCACCCCCACTCAAGTGCGCTGCCCTGGACTTATTTTTGGTGTATGTTCTCATCTTAAACTTGCTTTGGAACATCTCAAAACAGTAGAAATAAGTAAGTAAATAACTGAGAAATAATATCAGCATCTTCTCTTTAAAGTTGCAGAGAGGTGAACCCTCAGCATCTACCATTTTTAGCCCCAACTTTGCAACATACTCAAAGCTTGCCTGAACATCAGCTTTAACTGATTGCCAATTACCTAAGGTACATGACTCATTTGTCCTCACATTCTCTACCTATTTGTTCCTGGCTCCAGCTGCTCCTCTTTAAGATGCCAGTGCTAACTCTCAGAGCCGGGTGGCCCTGCCTCAACAGAGGAGCAGATGCCTGGAAGATCTGCCTAGTTAGCAGGGCATGATCCCCTCTTGGGATGCCTTAGCACACACAGACCTGCAAGGAATACAGCTGGCCAAGCTGTCTTTTACAGATGTGGTTATGATGAGCTACCCCTGCTGTAAATAATTAAAAATGCCCTCCTGTCCCAGTATGGGAGGAAAACCAGATAACTGTATGGTTCATGTGCTAAATTCAGGGCACTTGGTTTAAATCATATTTGACCATGTTCTAGCTAGACACAAAATCAGTTTTAAAGCAAATTGTTCTGATGAATGAATGTAAAATCAATTAAAAGTATGTTGCCTGAATAAGACCTACATGATCAGGCAGAATTTCCATTACAGACCACTTACTGAGAGAAGTCGAAATATCAAAAACATGAAGTCATTCCTTATGAATCCAGCTTTTAAAAAAATCTGCTGAGCTCACCCTGAACTTTTGGCTTTCAGAGGGCAACTGAAAACCTCACAGAATCCAGTCAATTGGGTTTTTTAGCTCAGTAGCATCACATGCAGACATTTGCAGATAACAGTGAGTATACAAGTGCTCACAGTGTTGGTGATGTTTGTATCATTAAAAAGTCTACTTCCTGGTTGACTCTTACAGATAACTGAAATTAAAACATGACCCAAATTAAAATCCAGCAGAAAGGTGTGATGGAAGGGAAGCATGGCAGGAAGTACAACTAAAAGCTATCAAGTGCATCTAAATAATGAGAGAGTCTTAGCTTTAGTAGCCCAAGTGTAGTACACCAAATAAAGCAAAATCTTCTACTTCACAGAGTACTAAGAGCCAGTGAAACTGGAAATTGGAAACTGGAAATTGGAAAAATTATCAAGTAGATGGATTACCTGAGAGCTGTGCAACAAGGCTGCAGGGTCTGCATAAATCCAAATCCAAGAAGATAATACACAATATTCAGGAGTGGTAGAGACTGGATCAAGGCAGAACCCTATTTTTTCCAAATGTCCACTCAATTTTAGGACCATACATGCTTTATTTTAGCAATCTGAGTTTCCTGAATGAGCACTTCTGCAGGATGGGTCGGCTTGTGGATGTGCCCACAGAGGGCAAGCGTTGGACTTCATGGTCAGGCAGCTGTGTTGAGCAAGCTGTGTTGTAGGTGGCCGGGACACAGATTGCCAAAGCAGTAGGGTGGATTTCTACATGTCTGGCTAGAGCATGGACACACTGGTGATTAAATATTTGGGATTATTGGACCACACCAAGCTTTGCGTGAACGTTATATACAGCACATTCAAGGTCCATCCAGTGACTGTGGGTTGAAGTTTTGAAGTGAGGATGTGCAGGGAGCCTGGGCAACAAGAAGAATTTAGTAAATTTCCTAATCCCTTGGAAAAAGCATCCAAAACATACATGTGATACTTGGCTTCTGACTGAGTAGGCTCAGGCAAAGAGACCAACCTGGGGTGAATTGGTTCAGGTCTATAAAATCCTGAGTGGTGTTGAGAGGGTGGGTGGGGGTGAGCTGCTCACTGTCTCTTCCAATGCAAGAGGTAGCGACTTAGACAAAGCTGTAGGAGCCATTTTCAGAACAAAAGGAGATATATCTTCATGTAGCAAATACTAGATCTATAAAACTCTGCAATAATTGCAGAAGTTTTTGCAGACATTCAAGGGAAGACTGGGCAAGTACTTGGAAGGGAGATCCACCACTGAGCAAACTACACCAGGCTCAAGGAGTCCCCTGAGCTGAAAGCGGTTGGAGGCTGGAAGAGGACTTGCAGGAAAGATCACATAAGCTCGTCCTGCTCTTGCTCTTCTGTACAAGTCAGTTTGTGGTCAGTGTTGCAGACAGATTACTGTGCTACATGGGCCCCAAAAATCTGAAATAATAACGCTGTTCTTAATGGTAATGGATGGTGAACAAATTTTGTGCCGATTTTCTGATGCATAGATGGACTCAAGGTGCCCTTTCTTCCCATCAGTGCCTGAACTGGAGGGGAGACCAGTGCAGGGAGCAGTGGTACCACAGTACCTGTGGGCAAGTAGGTCTCAGTTCTACCATGGCTATAGGTACCAGATGCAGAGGAAGACGATAAGGCTCAGTGGCAGGATCATTGCACAATGATGTATGTTGGCTGGGGGTCCAGTAAGCAGGCTAAGCTCTTTGAAGCCATGCTACCCACGTGTGCTATAGTGCTCCCAGTTATTTATGCTAGGAAGGTTTTTTAACCCTGTTAAACTAGCCTGACAAGATTGACTCAGCCAAAAAGCACCTTATTGTCTGTGTCCCCTGCCCCCTTTTGTCCCTCTTTTTGTGCATAGAAAGACTCAGAATTGAGCTCTGTGCTTTCTTTAATAAAACTAAAATAATTTTTGCAAAGTTTCTGGATTAACAAATGACCCCAAGTTCTTCCTTTATCCTCTAAATAAGTAAAACATCCTTCGCAGCAACACAGCGAAATGTATTGCCTTTGTGCTTGAGAACATATAGCAGGAAACATTATACTCAGTAGTTTAAATTAACTTGCTTATTTTCAGACCACCAGGAAAAAAAACCACATTATTTATCCCCTTCTTTTATACTGCACCAATGATGAGCACTTTGTTAAAGCATATTACAGCAGTGCAATTGCATCACCTGAACGTTGGAAGCTGTGAGGAGGGGAGACTCTGACCAGCTGATTCTGACCCACGGTGTTTTGTAGGTTTATAATCTGAGTGCTGATGTGGCACAGTACAAGCAATAAATGTTATGAAATCAGAAAAATTTTTAAAATTATTTTTAAAACATTTTTAAAAAGCAACAAAAGTGATACTGCAGATTTTGTGCACACATGCATGCATAAAACCATGAGAATTGTGTCAAATGTGTGTGCAAATGCAGGTCGTCATAAGATGTGCATAGTTTCCTTTCTGTGGCTGCAGGGAGTTCGGGTATGTTTTCATATGGACTTTTTTTGAGAATTGTACGTACTTGTAGTGCCTGTGATGCAGACTTTTATAAAAAGTTTTATAAATGGTATATGTATTTTTTAAAGTTGTAATAACTGCTGTACCATTTTTAGGTTTTGTCTCAGAGGGGATAAAGCAACTTATTCCTGATATTAATCACATTAGTTTAAGCTCTGCTGTAAAGCCCTCAGGTAACAAGCATGGTATAAGAACATATCTGACATAGTACTGCTACCTTGACTGTAGTGGGATTATGTTAATTTGCTTTAACAAAGAATACAGACTCATTAGGTTAAAAGAAGTTGTCTCAAATCATAACGTGATATCCCAGACAACTCGGTGGATTCTGACTGATACATTAATTTGCATGACTGAGTACTGTATCATTTTTTTTTAGGTTAGAAATGTGGGCATTTCACTTCAATATTGTTTCTGCATCTTAGCCACAGAAAGAATGTCACCAATAATATGAAAGAGGTGAAATCTCTTTTTGAGCAACTGTCGTAGTCCCACCATTTCCTTCTTCACTCAACTGGAATAAAATCAATAGAAAATTTAATTTCTATAAATCCATCTCCCAGGGATATGCATTTTTAATAAGGCCATGCAGAATTCCTTTCACCTTCTCTGGAACATCATTTACCTTTTTTCCTCCCTTGCATATAGTACTTCATATGGGCATACAGATGGCAAGGGAGGGGTTTTAGCAGAATTAAGGCAATACAACCCCCTTGGCTCCATTTCCAGTTACAGTGCAGAAGGAACAGAGCCTCCAGGACTAAACAGATGTGTGTTGGGTTGTCCCACACAGCACCCAAGGGATGCTAACCTAGGGTGTGGGACACATTAGACTATTTGCTCACTAGAAATAAATTCCCTCAGAATAGCCACCAGCAGCTGCACTGGCTTCAGAAGCCCAGAAGCTTGCAGAGCTTCTGAAAACCAGCAGCATCATGGTAGCACAGGAATGAACGGTGCTTTGTTTAAGCAGTGGCAGTTCCTTAGTATAAATCCATCTCTCCTTCATTTCTCCCCATCAGAGATACAGTATGATGGGTGGGAGATCTGCATGCCAAAGGAGCTGTGAGCTACCACTTCCTTCTCTGTTCCTTAACAAAAGTGCAATCAGCAAGATGCTAACACCCAAAACGTTGACTAACACACTGATGAAAATGAAGTTTCAGCAAGTGTAAATCCATGTGCCATTTTTTGCAAAAGATCACTGCAGGCTCTGCCACACAGTTTGAAGACTGATTCATAGTTTGGAATTTCAGGTTCACACACGGTGTGATCCCAGAGGTTTATATTCATCACAGCTCTGCATGGTGCATGTTTTTTTGTGGGCATAGCACCATAAGGAATTGTTGATTGACACTGATGATTTACTTAACTGCAAGAAAATGACATTGTATTCAACCTTTCAATAAAACAACATCAGCCAAGAACTAGGAATGGGCTCAGTAACTGGGATTTAATCAATATGTGAACTGTAGCATCTATCGTAATAGCATCTAAGTGTCAAATGCACACATGAAGAACAGCAGCAAATCCAGAAGGTGCAATTTTTCTTTCCTCTGTGCTTCTATTTGTTTATTTGTACTGGCTGAGTTGCCCTCACTTGTTTGTATCTAGGAGTGACATTGTTCCAACATGCCGTTGCCTTTGTTCCTGAGCGAAGGCCGGTGTGAAGAAACACCTTACCTTTCCCCTAAATGTGCTGGGGTTTCGGCTCAGCCCGGCTGGGGCGGTGGGGCGCTCCCCAGCTGCCTGCCGCTCTTCCGGTATCCTCTGGGCCACGCTGGAAGCGAATGCTGGGGTGGGGGGAGGATAGCAGGAGACCCACCCTGGTGCCAGGCTCTCAAACCCGGCTCTTGAACCAGTGCCCCAGTCCAGAAATGAGCTTGCAGAGAGGAATGAGGCTGGTAGGAGGTAGTGCTGGCTGGCAGGACAGGCTCTCACCGGCTGCGTGCTATAGCTCTGCAAAAGACACTGCTGTAGCACTTCTCACCTTAGCTCAGACAGACCTGGTGTCTATCAGGAGGTGATTTATTATTTTTAGTGAAGCAAATATAAGTGGCAAATAGGAAATTTGCGGACGCAGACTTGGCTGGCCCCAAACCAAACACGGCAGAGATGTTGCTCTTTGTTGTGTTGGACCTGTTCTTATCCTCCTTAGTTCTTCACTTTCGAGCAGTCGTATGTCCCTGCTTCCTACCTGAGCAACAGGTGAGGGTATGGAAACACTATTTGTCATCTAGATCCATTTTCATTTTAATAATGAAATAGATGTGAGCTTTCTGTCTTTTCCTAAGTTGAATGGTGCTTGCTGCTGGTACTCTTGGAGGCAGTGCTATACTTTATTAAGAAGAGAATCTTTAGAAGTGACAAGGATGTTCAGTTTCCCAGCTGTAGCCATCCCTACATTTTTATCAAGTAGTCAGCTAATGTATGAGATCAGATAAATGCATTCTATCTCTCAAAATGCTCCCAGTAACCTTAGTGAAACCAAGTATTTTTTTAATTTCTAACTTTAATCATTTCACACTGTATTCTCCTTCAGAGCTGACTGTATATCAAAGGGGGTGAAAACACTGTGTGAAAATACCTCAGCAAGTAAGCTGGGATTCCTTCAAGGAAAAGGCTGTGCAAGTGTAAGCCTTAATAGCATTTAAAAGCCCACATGTAACTGTAATGTAAAATACTGGCTATCACTGCACAATACTTCAGGATTATTACAAAATAGCGATCAAGTTTGGCTTTAGATTCAGGCAATAAGTTGCAAAAGAAAAAGGAGAGTATAATCAATCATGAAAAAATCCTGTTTTCAGGTTTGCAATACCATTCTCCCATTTCTCGACATTGCCAGAGTGCTCATGGCTTGCTTGGTTTTGGAATGTGGTATTTTATTAGTGTTGGGAGACAGCCACCTAGCAATCTTTCCTAAGGCATCTTTTAAGACCTTTCTCATAATCTAGTGATGCTTGGAGTGTTGATAATCATTAAAATATGATTTGCCATGTCTTTTCACAGTGGTCTGCAACATCCAGTTAGTTCTCTGAATGTATGTTATTTCAGAACAACAGTTTCCATACATCTATTTCCTCGTTTACAAAACAAAAAAGTCTAGCTGTCTAAGACTGATGTGCAGTATGATAAAAATGACCCAACTAGGAGTTCACAACACAGGCAATTCTTTAATACTCTTCAATATCCACACAGAATAAATGGAGCTATGTTGAATCAAATGCATCCTTTCATTTTAGCTATTTAAAACCTCACTGATTAGGGGACAATTTTGAATCTGCAAAGCCAAAGATCTGGATCTAGTTGAGATGCAGCTCAACTCAAATGCAGACTGTTGTCCTAGAGAGGTTTTGTGAGAGTCCCTGTATCTTGTGCAAAGGTTAATGAGAGCAAACTGTGTAATTCCAATTTTAATGTAAATCACATCCAAGCCTCCAATCTGAATTGCAGCCTGCAGGTAAACTGGACTGAGACCCAGCAAACCACAAATAGCTGCACCTGTGCTAAAATGCAGACAGCACTTTTTTTTCCACTGCAATACAAGTATCCAACAGCTCCCAATTTCACAGCAGTGAGCAGAGCAGAGTTTTAAATGTCAGCTCTCAAAATACAGTGTCTGTGTAAGCTGAAGGGTTGCAACGTGAATTTTGCTGAATCTGGTGAAAGGTTTTTGAATTCTAAAAATGTGTAGGAAAAAAATGGATTTTATAACTTGGGAGTTTGAACCAGGATTTTCCCACTAGCTGTGCTGCGAGCCTCAGGACAGTTTGCCACTGATCTCAGAACATGCATCAATGTGCTTGCCAGAGTAGGCATTACAGATTTTCTCTTAATTTATTCCTTTGCATGGAAAAACAGATCTACTTTGAGCATTAATGGAAGATCTAAAAAATAGAAATACCATAAAAATACTCTGGGAAACTGATACCCTGGCTAAATACTGCAGTTTTCTGGTACAGAACATTGTGTTACTCAGTTCTCCAGCTTTCATACAATGGATGGGAACACTACAAGCATAAAGTATTACTGGTATTACTAAACGATATCTGGTTTTAGTCTTTACATAGGAAAAAAAACCCAAGTTTAGCAACATATCTTATTTGTACATGTGATGTAGCTACTGTAGAGAGGGTATTGCTGGTTCTCCTAGGCTACTTTTATGTGAAAATTTTTAATAAGAAAATTTGCTTGGGGCTATTTTTATCATAAACAGGAAAAAGACTTGTGGTTTCGTTTTTCCTTCTGAACCATTATCCCTCCAGTTTCCACTCCTCCTTTCACCCCTGCTCCAGGACCAGCTCCACCACACAAGTAATTTTGGCCCTAAACTCTGTTTTTCTGTAGTTGAGCCCTCTTGTGCTGTCACCTCAGCTCTTTTCGTCTTCTCTCTTCAGATGGACTCCATGTCTTTAACCTTTGTGCTAGTGTGGCTTCCAGCAGCCAGTACAAAGGTGCCAAATTCCTGGGTTCAAAGCAGATAGCCTACCAATTCTTCCTTCAGCAAGGGACTAGCTGTCCTTTTCGATATGTCCTTTCAGTACACTATAATTTTACCTGACTTATTCACATTTCTTTAGAGCCAGCATTTGTAAATTCTGTATTTACTGCTTCCTCTTTCTAACTCAATCCTCATTTTCTCCCTGTAGGTCATACATTTTCTCCTTTCTCACAAGCATTGCTATGTCTCATTAGTTGTCCCTCCAAAACACCTTATCTTACCCTAGCAGCTGGGTTGCCCCATCTTATTTTTTTTTTCCCTTCAGAAATTATGGATTTCCTCTCATCTCTTCTACACACAAGATGCTTTCCAGCTCTCCCCCACATTCCTTTCCAGCTATCACCTGTCGTGTAAGCAGTTCACCACTCCTGTTCCTCCTGAACCACACCTGTTAATCTCTATGATTCTCTATTAACTTCATTCCAGACAATTATCAAGTCCATGACTCCATCCTAAGCATCCTCAATCTGCCTCACATTTTTGTGGTTGCTCATCTAGCTCCAGCCATGTCTTAGCTATGCTGCTACCTCTAGGCACCCTCCTCCTTTCAAGCTGTTTCTGTTTCAGGAAGCCTCTCTCCACCTTGGGGTTCCCACAAAAGAGAGGCAGCCGGACAACTCTCATGGGTAGATGATACGAAAACCAAAAAGCAGGATGTGCACTGGTTTGCACTTCAGACCTTCAGACCTTTATTCCACTCACCTACAAATGTAATTTTTTGTGCCTCAAATTTGGTGATGAGATGTACATGCTGTAGAAGGCATCTGTGTACTGAAGCTGAGGGATGTTTTCGGTTGCATGGAGATAATTAAGCAGTAAATAATAGCTTCTAAATATTTAAGCATAGTCCTCAGGAACTGGCCTCACAGAGATCTGTATCAATATTTCCTCTGAGATTCTCAGCAAAGCAAAAAAGAACAAAAAATATTTCATTCATCTGCTTGGCAGTATCTGCTGGAAAGGCTGATTCAGTCCCAGCTTTTCCATTCAGCTATAAAATCTCTGTATGTATTGTCTTCTTAAGCATTATTTTAAAATAGAAACATTACTTATCTTCTGGGGTTCATTCAAAGCAAATAGCTGCACTTGCAGAGTCTGATGAAGATGTTTCATGTCATCAATGTTAGGCACTGTACTAGATAGCAAATCTTTGCCCAAAGTTAACATAAGGCACTAAGGACAGAGACAAAAAGACTAACATTGCTAAAATGGCTACAGGCTAGTTTCAATTCCAATGTCAAAGCCCAAGAAAGTAGAATTAAGGCATTGTTAGCAACACATGTATACTCTCAGATTAAAAATTCTTACTTTTTACAGCTCCGCATACCCAATTGGATATCCCAAAGCATTGTAAAACCCAATGTGTCTTAAAAGAAAGATAGATAATAGATAAATAGATAGATATAGGCAGACAGCCCATAAATGTTGATTCAAGCACTCTCCTGTATAAAATAAACAATTTTATTCTTACCTTAAAGGAACTACAGGGTAAAAAATGTCCTGTACCAAGATGTGGCTTATAATTATTTAATTCACATGCATAATATATGTATTTAACCAAGTAATTAAAAATATCTTAACTGAAATGTAAGTGGAAGAAGTCTCTCTTCCTAATAATTCTCCTTTAAAGGAGGAAATTAGTAAAAAAACTATGCTGATATTAGGGTTATTTAATTTTTCAAACTCTTACATTTTCTAAGCAACAGTCACATAAACCTATAAATACTTTGTTCTAGTATGCTTTCGACCTGCCTTTCATGTCTGGCAACACACTTGTGCAGCAAATGTCACCCGCTGCAAGGGACTCCTTGCAGACCCTGCCCAGCTGCAGCTCACAGCTTGGGAAGTCCATGCCCTGGGTTGGTGCTTGCAGTGCTTGAGCATGGTCTGAGAGGTAGCAGCTGCCACCCCAGCCTCCTTGGGAATGGGTCTGATTTATAAAATCACTCTGCTCTTCGCAATTCTTCCAGTGATTGCTGTGCCCAGGTTATCAATGGGGCTCTGCTTTGGACTCAGGCTTATTTAGGTGCCTAAATGAGAGGTGGGTTCCTCTAAAAATATGGTTCAACGTGCTCTGGTTTCCCCCCTGAAGTACTAATAATCTTCTGCTGCAGCTGAAAAGCTCTCCAGCTTTGCTGGGGTACCTTTCTGTCACGTTCTCTGATGCACTATGGGCACTGTCACATGCACCCAGTGCCATCCCGGTGGCAGGCCAGAGCAGATGTACCTGGCAGGCACTCCTGGTGCGACGGGTGGTCCTGGGGGAATCTCCCCCTCTGGACCACTGTCAATCTGCCTGTTTGTTTCTCCAGTCCTAGTCTGCACAGGCGCATATGAGGGACCAGGGACACGATGGGGACATTGCTCAAGCATCCAAACCACACAGGCCCTCCAACTGGCTGGTGAGGATCCTGACTAAATGAGCACCATCAGAGCCTGAGCCTGAGATTCTCCCTGTTCAGTAATTGTCACATCAGGGAAATCCCAGAAGCAGTTTAGCTGAGGGACTTCTGCACTAATATCAAACCCACGGGGAATGCACATCTGTGATTTTGAACTGTTGCATCTCCAACTCAGTCCTTTCCTAAGCATGACTGTGGCATCATGCAATGAAGCAATACATGTAAATGCGGTTGAACAGCTATGAAGAGAGGAATATTTTGAAATATTTGTCTGCAGTGTGAAGTTGCTAAATCACCAGCATAGTGCAGTCATACAAAACACAGATAAAGTCAAAATAGGCAGTTCTCAGGAAAGCTTTGGATAACAAGGTTTTGAAATACTATTTTTGCAAAAAAATAAAGAGCTGCAAATAAGGGCATGTACAAGAAAAGTAGGACAGGATTTGTTTTTTGAATAAAACCTCTTCTTTTAGGGAGTTTATAGCTTGACATTATATTATTTTCTACCAGCTTTGCCCACTCTTTGCTAGCCAGGTGTTTAACAAATGAGCTCTACAGAAACCACTTGAAAATATTCCTTCCCATCAACCTGCAGTTTCTCTGTGAATCGTGAGCAAGTTTTCTGACATATCTCATGTATTTTGTAAGGTCTGTTCCCTCTAAGGGAATAGTGATGACTGAAACTCTGCCCAGTGAAACAACTAGCAAAACAGCTCTGGGATCAGCTAGTAGAGGGAGTTTGTAAGCAATTCCCTTGCTATCTCTTTTCTCTTATCAGCCAGAGGAGTACCTTGTCTGTCCAGTGCTGAGGACTCATTCTGCAGTAGATGGAGATCTACAGGGCATTTTGCTCTGAAATCTCAGCACAAGATACTAAATTAGGGATGGAAGGGAAGAATAGGTAGGGCAAGGCTGTAGCTTCTGCACTGCTGGCGTGTCCAGGTACGATTTATGAGAGCCCAGACAATCAGCCAAAGCCACAGCTGGAGTGGTGTCCTTACGTGTGCCACCTTCAGGCCAGTGCTGAAGAGCCCTCTCAATTCACGCTTTGCGTCTCTGCTATTTTCCTGTATGATAATGATCTTCTACGGCTCACAGCTATTACTTTTCCCCTCCCACCTGTTTCTGTTGCAGCAGGTAGTTGCTAGTCCTTCTGCTCCAAAGGAGGGGACGTAGCTCCCATCCGAGGTGATCAGGGCTGTTCTAGTATTTCCTGGGGAGATGGTTTTGACACACTGCTTAGAGATGGGTCTGAACATATCCATATGCTCAGAGACAGCAGCTTCTTTACTGGGAATATGAAGTTTTCAAAGCCTCCACAGCAGCCCCTCTGGATCTGCCTGTAATGTTTTCCAAAGCGAGTGTTGCCATGCAGGATGAAATACAAATGCATGTGTTGAAAGAGAACTGGAACAAAATTAGACCCCACTACAGATTCACAGAAATTTCCCCTTCTGTTACCTGATCCCCATATTTTAGCTTTGTTGTTTGATCTATTTATTGTTAGGGCTGCTAACGCTTTGTAAGTAAATTGGTGTTTCATTGAAAGCACTTTACTGAAAAGCCTGTGAATTTTAGGTGCTTTTTCACTTTTCATATCCCTATCTTTAGTTACTCCCAAGCCAGGTTGAAGTTATACAGTGTCTGTACTAAATTAATGTTTGACTTAGCAGTCTGTGTGCTGTACAACCCAGCACCTCCTCCATTTGCAGTAAGTAAATACGCAAGTGTTACATTGCCCTTGAAACCTATGCTCTGTGACAAAGGTTGTGCGCTGAGAAGAGACAGAAACACCAAGTGGGTCACAGTCCCTCCTGTCAGCTGTGCGTTAATCAGAAACCCACTCTCTGGTTATCTGTGAAAGCGTGGCACAGGGAACTTTGGACCAGGTGACACAGGGGCAGACTTGGCCTCCTGAGAAGCATCTGCCTCTCTCTGAGCCCTTGGCTGTGAGAATCTCATCTCTGAGAGCAGAAAATAAGCAGAAGCATGTTAAACTCAGGTTGACCAGAAGCTGACCACACTTGTTTCAGGAACATGTGCAATGATACCTGCAGAGCTGACTGCAGGCATAGTACTGTCTTGCTGCATGGCCTTTGGGAAATCACTTTATCACAGCCTACCCCAGCCTGCTGAAGAGCCAAAGGCATCAACACTTTAGGGAAACGCAACTTGCTTTCAGATGTTACACCCTATAAAAATTACTACTGCTATGTCTTTCTTGCAAAGAAAGATAAAACTCCTTGGTTTTGGATTATTTTCATTTAGAAGTCAATCTCTGAAAAGCAGAGAAAAGGTTGTACAAGCTTGTGTGAATGAACGACTGAGTCTTCACAAAGTGGTAGCTATACAAAGCTATGTAGGGAAGGTAAGTTTTTTTCTTATTGCTTGTGCAATGAAAAAATGTTTGGTTTCTGTTGCGTTATATCGGCTTATCTACAAGGGCAGAATTCGTGGGAGGACTCATCAAATTGTCCGCTGTTCTATTTGTCCAGGGCGACATGATACAACTTCAGCTGTACCATAGTAGAGCAATCACTTTTCTGTGGTAGCTACACCCAGCATCTATGACTGACAACTAAGTTTCTCTGAAGTCCTGTGGCCTCAGTGGGTCAATACTACACACAATTTGATTCTCTTGGGCCTGTACCGGCCTAACACACGTCACAGAAATACTGGCACCATGGAAAAGTGAGTATTTGTACAGCCTTCCCATAACAGGCAGTGACCTTGTGTGTGCTGCCAGGCGAACTCAATTTAAGCTGGCTCCATAACCTGAGTACTGGCATGCCTCTCTTCCACTTCCAAATGTCACCACTGCAGCCTCAGTTTCCAACCTTGCCAAAGACCAGATCGACAGTGTCATGACATGAAACATGATGGTGATAAGATCTAGATCTGATCCAGATGAGTGGGCAGCGCTCCTCCAGAGTCTTCTGCTGAAACGCTTCTGCAACCAGGAAATGCCAAGTTGCCAAAAGCAGACTTTTTCACAGAAGCATGATCTCTTCCCCCTAGGTTTTGTTGGGAAGGTCTGAGAGATCTTAAGTGGAGTCCTTCTGCAAGCAGGAGAGACAAACAGCACGGCTGGACCTCCCCGCTCACCCACCTGGTCCACCTCTATCAGAGCAGCTCTGTATACCAGGTGGAGCAAGGCTGCTACAAGCTGTTCCTGCTCCCCAGAGCTGGTTAGGCAAGATATTAGGTGCAGATAAGCTCTTTCAGATAAGACCCCTCTTTCTGCCTAGGGGTCTCAGAGGTGACATCCACAGCTGAGATGCCACGAAGCTCTGTGGGACAGCAGGTTGCTATTATTTCCACTTACAGCTGGGGGATCAGTGAGGCACCAAGAGGCTAACACGATTTGGCAAGTGTCCTGCGCAAATCTGAGGAGCCAGCAGAAGAAGATGTGTTTTTCCCTCCCCTGCGCATTTGTCACAGCGCTCTTCTTCACAGGTTGGGAGCAGATGCTGTAAAGCAGCTGTGAGGGCTTTTTATCTAGAGGGAATACAAGTTGATGGTTAGGAATTAATAAGGCTTATGCAAAAGACATTGTCAGGTCTGGCAGGTTGTCCTACAGCAGCACGATTGTGTTTAGCAGTGGTAGGGAAGTCCATATGCCTTTTTTGGTCATGCCAACAGCCTGTCCTGCCAGGGAGTCACAGGCTGATGCCATGGTGGCTTTCATCTGTGAGACATTCCCCTTCTGCCTCTTCTTTTCCAGGCAAAAGGGGAGGGGAGGGGAATGCGGACCAGCAGGTGGGAACACCACACCTTAAAGCACCTACAGCAAATGGTGGCACCCTGGAGAGCTGAGCAGGCTTGTGTGTGTTGGGTGCACTGGGCATGCAGCATGGGCTGCAGCCACAGGGCTCATGTTGTTGCAGTGGCTGGCCACGCATCGGCCCCTGTGGGCTTGCCCTGGGCCTGGGGCTCTGAGGAAGCCCCCCATGGAGTTCTGGCTGAGGGAAGGCACTCCTGCTTTCAGTGGCACATATGCTCGAGTCCAGACACAGCCTATTGCTGCACCAACAGTCGCACATGCATGGCAGCTGGTGAGCTGGACACAGCTGTGCCCCTGACCACACATGAGTACACTGCAGTGTGCCCAGCAGGCAGAGAAAGCATCTCGAACCTGACCAGGCTTGGCTGGTGTCCCTCAGCCCAGCATCACTGAGCATGGGCAATCCCATCCCTGTGTGAGACTGTACAAGATCCAGATCACCAGGAAATCCAGCACATAGACATGCTCCTTGTTGCACTATGTGGCAGGTTTTGGTAGCTAATCTGACTAGCTAGAGCAGCCGGTGATGTGGATTTTCTCCTTAAACATGTGCATTAAAATACATACTGCTCAAATCAGGAATCCTAGACTAAACAAAATGAATCACTCTTCCCCAAACCAGGACTGAAAGGCCATGACAGAAGAGGCAGTATCATAAAACTAGGACACACAACGTAGCCAAGATTTTCCCGTTGCTCCACCATGAGCACACGTTTGTGTACCAGCTCTGGAAAGGGTCTGCTGGGTTGGGAGCAGCCACCAAGTCCCAGCCTCCAAGTCCTTCCCAAGATCAGCAGCTGTTCTCTCCTGCTTGGGGAGTGGCCGTGGCACCTTGTCAGCTCCGCACTCGGTTGCCAGCCCATTTCGGCTGCCCTCTGCTTGTAATTGTTAACTTGCTGGGAGTGGGAAAGCTCTGGCCAGCACAGGTAGGGCACTAACTCTGAGGCACTCCCGAGAAGCCAAGATGCAGGAGCAGAGCCTCTACCTGCAAGGTAAATCGTCGCAGGTTGCCTCGGCCATTTCGTTCCCTCATCATCGTGTTTAGGCTCCCTTTGCGTTACTTTATCATGTCATTTCAGGTCTTTTTGTTGTCACTTTGGTTTTTGAAGTTTTAGCTGTCATTTGAATGACTACTCTCTTATGCTGCAGATTTATTTGGAAATTTATGTACTCCCATAAATTAAGCGCTCCCTCTCAGCTTTCAGCCAGGCACGCCTAGGCTTGCATGCAGCCTTAGAACAATACGGAGAAAGGTTATCATGACTAACCTGCCACAAATTATCTATTAATAGCACCATTTATGTAGCTTCTTTTTTTTTTTCCCCTCCATAGCCTGCTTTCCTTGCGTCCCCTTCTAAGTGGGTTTCCCCTTTTTCTTGTGCTTTGTTTTCCGTGTGGAGAACAGGGCGGGTAGAAGAGGGGCAACCTTTTCAGCACTGGTTCTGCCCCTATGGCCCCGGCACTGCCTTCCCCACAGGGTGTTTGCAAGGAGGGTGGGACAGCCAGCTGCTCACAGCCTGGTAAAACATTGACCCGCACAGGCAGCCGTGGCCGCGGAGGTGCTGGGCTGGCTGGGCAGGCAGGCAGCAGCAGCAGCCCGGCAGCAGCCAGCACCCACAGGAACACGCCAGCCTCTCCCCAGGTACTGTTTTCCACTTCCATTTTCCTAGCTTTGAGAGGCAGAAGGGCAACGGTGCTTGGTTCTAAGGGTTGCCAAAGATTCACTCCCTAGAAGTTGGAAGAGGAGTTAGCATTGTTATTTTGCAGTTTGCTTGTGTCAACTGTAGTTGACTGCATGGTATCATCTAAAGCATGGGTTGATTAAGCCATGCTTGATTAGCTAGTTGTTTTGATTTTGGTGTATCGTCATTTTAAAAAAAAAACCAAAGAAACAAAATTAATGCATGGTTGCATTTGAAAACTTAATGGTTTTCTAATAAAACTCAAACCAGCTGGCTTGTGCTCATCTTCTTACTGAAGAGTAAGAGCAGGAGTCAGAGTTTCTAATGAAAATGTGCAATCTAATTATTGCAACAGGGATGTGGGTAGTGACTCATGCTGAAAAAATACTTGCTGATTTTTGAACAAGCTTTGCAAAAAAAAGACAAAGTGACTAATTTTTTTCAAGATTTCCAAGGCAGTAGACACAGAAAAAATACAGACAATTTAAGTTCCTAGTATGCATATGCTACTGAGAGAGGTGAAGCTGAATAGGTTCAAGTAATTGTTTTAAGTTTGCTCAGTGACTGAAAGTTTCTACCACGGTGTGGAAGCTGACTTGTTAATGCAGGAACCGTTCTCTGTGTGTGCTTTTCTGGTCTGGATGTGCCTTTATATAAGTATATATGGTGACTCCCTAGAAATCACCTTTTACATCCCAGGGGAATGTTAGGTATTCCTGAAAAGGGAATTTTCTCAGAGGCCTTGGTGTGAAGTAACTGACAGGTAGTCAGTATTCACAGGTCATTTACAGTGTGATTTGTGTGCAAAGCAAAATGCAAGAAAGAAAATATTTTAAAAATTTGTTGCTTCTAGTTTATCAGAGTCAGGCCCTAGCTGTGCTTGCTGCTTGCTTTAGTCCTCCCTGACGTGACAGATTTACTTGATGTGTTTGCTAACTGGTCTTGCACATGACATGCTATTTATGTTTAGTAAATGCTCAGTGGTGTTAGGCAGTCCTGAAGTGTGGTAACACATTTACTTTGTTAAAAGTAGTCTAAGTGTGGCTTCAGTTCTTAGCAGTACTAAAACTCCTAGAGCAAAGTGCAGGAAAAAATTACTGGAGAACAAAGCAACTGTATTCCCACAAGTATCTGCTTTAAAGGACTGAAATATGATTCAAGAAAAATTTTGGTAGTCTGCACTGTAGTTTCAGTCTGTCGGTGAATTTGTAGACGCAAAGCATGACTATGATTAAAGCGTGTGATTTTCTTGTGTGTCAGAGCTGACGGGTGACTCTTGCCCTCTCCTCCCAGGAGTGGCAGTTCCAGTATTTGACACTAAATTGGACGGATGTAGAAGTTTTCTTTGCAGTAACTAAAGAAATAATCCAAATTTTATCTCAGAGCTTACAGAGACTGAATTAAAAATAAATAAAATCTAAAACAAAAGACAGTGATGACAATGTTATCTTGTCTATTTTCATACAAAGCTAGGGTCCTAGCTGGTGACTGTAGGGGACATTATGTGGCTTAAATGGAAAGATTGTTGACAAAATCTGTTCAGTCTTCGAGTTCTGTTTGCACTACAGAGGACTTCTTTCAGAGCAACTCCACCCCCTTTCCATCTCAGAATCAAGAAACCAAGGAAGAACGTTATCAGATAGACAGGTCTCAGGACACAGGGTCATAACTATTTGTAAACTAGGAGCAACTTAAATTCTTTCAGTAAATAATAACATAGTATTATGTGCTAAAAAGAAGCGAGGAGATTTGATTCCATGTGCTGCATTTTCAGCAGAGCTGTTTACCACGTTTCAGTCGGTTGAACTTTTGTACGTACGTTGGAAGGAGCAGGGCTGCACAGGATCGTGAGGACAGCCTGGTCTGCAAAATCTTTTTCGGGATATATGTGGTGGAAAAAGACTGAGAATAATGCTTAGCCTGGGCTGGTTACAGAGTCACTAGTTAAAAAGACGTCTGTAATCACCCTTAAAGGCAGTTTCTGTGACACAGGTGTTGCTGCTAGACCTATGCAAAATAAAATATAATGGATCCCATAAAGATCTCACAGTGACACTTTTCCAAATTTCCCTTCATGGGAAAGAAGAAAGATTTATATTTGAACCAGAAATACCCATAGTAAAGGGGTATATTAAAATGGGAATAATGTCTACAGATGCTTTGGAAGGGAGCGATACTCTGTCAGTAGAGATGCTGATTATTCAAAAAAGGAAACACTGCCAAAAACCCCCCCATGCAACCAGAATTACAGATTAGCAGGTACCTGGCAAAACTATGCCTTCTTCTCCCCAGAAAGTGTCTGGGTTACCCATTTCCTCATGGGCACCAGGGCCCCATGTGCCGAACAGTACCCTTGCAGGGGCAGCAGCAGCCTTGGTCCCTGCTCTCCACGGGCAGGTGACAGGGCTGTCACTGGTAGGGTGTCATGAGTACCGCCCAGGCTGTGTGTTCAGCAACCTCCTGCACTCCAGTGCTCATTCCAGCAGCTTCCATTTGTTTATTGTACTTGTTTGTGCAGCAGCCATCACATCACAAGTGAGATGTTGCAATCGCTTTCCTTGGTTCCCCATTACGAAGACGCTAACAACAAATCACCTGCATCAGACAGGTTACTTGGGGTTTGCTGTGCTTGTCTTCTTTGTTTAAGAACATACCTGAAGTGGAGACCTTCACAGTCACGACTTTTTTCCCGTGACACAGCAGCCACCTGTCACCTGGGTAAGGTCATTGCAGATGCTTTGGCTGAAGAGCAAGCAATCTGCAGTCTCTGGCAGGAGTCTAGTTCCTTCTGTGAAGATTCAGCTCCCTGCTTTTCTCCCCCTGAAAACTTTTCTATAGCTCTCCCCTTCCACAACACCTACCTGACCAGAATATTTCCTTCGTATTACTTTGGGAACAATTTAAAACATTAGCATTTAATTAGTTTATTATCTTAAGGCGGAAGTGTGATTTTACTGGGGGACTTCTGCCTTTTATAGGAGTGTTTTCTCAGGGAAACAATTTATCTTTTCAGAGTCAGTTGCAGAAGCATACTTTTATGACAATAAGCTGTTTTTCCTCTTTCTGTTGCGGTGAATGAAATGATCAGGTAAAATGCAAACCTTAAAGGACAGTGATTAGAGACAAGCAAACTTACCCTTGCATGTTTCCAGCTGAGCAGAAGTACTAGCTATGCATCAAAACCCTAGCTTTTCAATTTTGCTAAAATAATACAGTGTTAACCCATGAATTGCAGCTGACAATGAAATACAATTTCTGCAAAATGAAGTAACTTTAGTTGTTTTAATTACCAAAATTGTTTTGTGCTGGATGCATGTATACACAGTTCCAAATGATGCCAATGAGAAATTAATGCTTAGATCTTGATTTATTTTTTCTGCTTTGCAATGTGTACTTTAAATGAGAACATTTCTTTATGCAATTTGTTGCTTTCAGTAATAACTTGCAGAACTTTTGTCCTTATCAGAAGTCAGATGTTGCACTGATCAGAGTGCAGTATATAGTTGATGATTAAACATATCTATCCAAATGAAGGGTAGCCCTGCCCTCCTCACCCTGGTGCTGGGTCACAATGTTTCTCTTTACTTCTAGTATTTAACAACAGCTGTCAATATCAAACAGTATTTCCTTACATGCTGGAAGGCAAAAGTAGAAATAATAACCAATAATTCTAGCAGAAATAATTTTTTTAATGGCTGACTAAACAAAGGCTTACTTCTGATACTACAGTACCCTGACTCATGCGAGTTTACTGGTCTTCTTCCCTGCATCTCCCGGGTTGTGAGAGTGAACAACAAAAGACACTGAGCAAATGTGCAGTGCCATTGAACCTTCATATTTGAAAGGAATCAAGTCTGGGAGGTCGTCAGATTGCCTCTTTTGTACCTAATGGGTATTTGGCTTAAAAACAAAAATACATTGTTCAAACCAAAACCTTTTGGTTGTTGAGTGAAGGAAGTCATGTTTTGCAGATGTAAAGCCTCTACTGGCTTTCCATCCTTTCTGAAGAGCTGCAGAGAACTGTCATTATTCCAGTCCTTCCTACCTCCTGCAAAGATATTATCAGACAAATGCTGTGGCACTGTAGCAGTGGTGTATTTTTTTAACGGTCTCCAGTAAAAAAACACATCTTGCTTGGAACTTCTTTCCTCCGGGCAGTGTTTGTAATTGCAGCTGAAAGCAGCCCCAGCAGCAGCCCTTAGACAAACTGTCAGCTGGAATCATGCTAAGCTTTACTGAACTGAATGCTTTCACCTGAAAAACTGGAGATGCTTTAAAGGGAAAATTGCAATGTAAACATTCTGCAATGCACAGAAACAGCTTTTTCTAACCTGGTTTATGGCACTTTTGCTAATGCTTCTCCAAGCAGTGCTCAGGGCAGCCACTCTATGATGATGCTCTTCCTCTTCAGTGGCTCCCAGCGATGCTCAAACCACACCTGTGGTTAGCTCTGTGTGGGCAGACAACTTTATTTATAAAGCTGAAACTAAGGACTTGACAATAGAAAATTGATGGATAGGCAGCTACAGGTTGAGTTTAATGACATCAACTCAGTCCGTTGGTGTCAGTCAGTGGGACTGATAGCTAAAATCTTGATTCTGCAAACCCTTCTCTACCTGGCATCATTTTTGTTCCAGAAAATGCTATGCTTGGGAACTACATTGCCATTATGTACTGCATACTGAAGGGGTTTTGTCAGGCTTATGAGTAAATGCTATATCTGATAGGGCTATGCCTGTCTGGGCTGTTAAATAGATATAATGGCAAGGGTGGCTCAGAATGAAGTTCCAGGGCAAAACTTGTGCTGCAGTACTAAAAATTTATAGGATGTGTCTGTGGACCTCTACAAGTCTCTTCAAGCACCACTTCTGCATGAAAATGTAGGAAGTGCCTGGGATTCTTGCAGGGAAAGCTTGTTTGGCTTGGTGGCGGGTACCATCAGCACGCATGGTGGGGACTGGTTACAGTGGTAGTTACTGGAGGTATTACCACTCCTTCATTTTTACTTAAACCTTCTTGTCAATCAGTCTTGAAGCACAAAGCTCAGCACTGCGTTGGCAGTCATGTGGGAATCCCTTAGCAAGGGGGACGTTGTTTGAAACTGTGCAATGCTCTAAGTACAGGCATAATCACACTGGCTGCAAAACCAGTATCATAGGTAAGAGCATGAGATGATCAAGCACATCTACCCAAATGAGGGGTACCACCGATCCCAGAGCTCTCTGTGGAGAGGGCATGAAATAGGGGTGGGCATGGGGAAGTCCTGAGGGCTAGAAGGCAGGGAAGGAGCTCCAGGTTCCTGGTGTCTTGAGACAACCCTGTGAAAAAAATCCCATGGAAAGGAGCAATATCACAGAAACAAATGGGGAGAACAGTGGGTGAAGGGAGTGGGGGAGCAGCAAGCATGGCCACTGTCCAGCCGTTTGGATATCAGAGGTGATTCCTCTCTTGACGACTTATCACACCCCATAGCAGAGAGGGATTATCTGGGTGGAAATCGAAAACGACAGTGCTGAGGAGAAATAAAAAGTGCCTAAACAACCCTATCTTCTTGATTTCTCCCTTTTCTTTATCTTTCTGCTTCTGAAAGACCTTATGCCTCAGTGCCCTGTGATATCCTCTATATACCAAAGGGGGAAGGATTTCCAGAGGCTCACAGGCAATAAGCTCCCTTCTTTTTACAGTCTGGAGATAAGGGGAATGGTCACTAAATCCAACATAAACACATTTTGACAGGCTCAACAGACTACTTTGCTCTTCCACAAAGGCCTAGTGGGGTTTCACCTTGGACTAAAGTCAATGAAGACCCTCCTGGTCCATTGTGTGCTGTGCATTTTCTCCAATAAGGCTGAAGAGAAGAATTTCTGATCAGCCAGGGTGAAAACCACCATTGTGATTCTGTACTGCCACCATAACTACAGGTAGCCCGCAGTAAAACTAGAGTCGTGCACAGCTGTTTAATAATACAGTGCTATTCTATATGCTAAGTTTTCTCGCTCTAGGTAGTAATCTATTTTCTGCTGCAGAATATTTTGATGTAAATGGCTGGTGAGTTAATGCTGATGTTGGATACAAATACTATGACTCTTTCTAAGTGGAGTAATGTACATGTCTGCAACTGAGCATTTTTCAAAGTGTCTGCTGTCTGCACAGACAGGACTTTTTTTAATGAAGAATGTATTTCTTTATAGTTAGTGTTTAAAATGGCAAATAGAAAGGTGAGGAGCCTTTTGTAAACAGAAGCAGGATACATGGAAGGCTTTCTTTTAAATTTCATGATGACACATGTCCCCTACAGAAGAAAACAAGGAAGGCATGGAAATGAAATCCGGTTAAGGCATTTCAATTTGTGCTCATTCAACACTGTAGGCTCAGCTCTGCTCTTCATTTGCATTTAAACAAGGAAGTTTCAATAAAGAAATTGTTGAATTACTTGGGAGTGTCTTCAAGGCAGCATGAAAACACAGTGAAAGATCTTCTGTGTGTTAACTGCAGTGACAGGGAGGTTACTGAGACCTCTGGCTATATTTTAGGAGAGTAAGGTTGGTTCCACCCCAGCCAGCATATGTGTCATTTTAAACTCATTCTAACTGTGTTAATGTAGATGGGATTTAAGCTGTTTTCACTTGCTTAGATACTTTGCTGCATTGGGAGTCTAATTAGAGATTTGTTTTATGGAAAACTGAAGAAGTAGGTTAAAAAGAAGTCAAGAAGGAATTATCTCAAAAACATGCATAATAATCAGCCTCAGTCAGAGTTTCTGATGGACACTAGTAAAACTGGTAAACTCATCCTTTCATGAGTTCTTCCCCTTCTTCCCTTATGGAGGTAAGCAGCCTTCTTAAACTCCCACCTGATGAAGGGAAGGGGCTCTGTGTTAGCAGCCCGTAACAGCACTTCATGGTGCAGATCTCCATTAGCCCTGGGTACATAGCATTCTCCAGCAACTTCACTAGATTTTGCTTCCGGAGTTTGTGATTGCTCTGCTTGGCAAGTTATTAACTGGCACTGAAGTTTTTCATGGTCCTGAACTTTGAGGCCTCATGGTTTTGCTCTTGAATATACTGGAGATGTAGGTTAAAAAGAAAAAAAAAAAAAAAAGAAAGGAAAAAAAGACTGTTTTGAAGAAGTAAAATTTTGACAGTGTTTTAGGAAGTCAAATTTTGACTATTTTGGGAGCAGAGTTGTGCTAACATGCCAGGCTATGGGAGATAGGATCTGTGTCTTGTCTTTTGTTTTTCTGCTTGTCCAATCCAGTTCTAGGGAGTTTGCTGTTTTGTTTATACTCAGGTTTTCCAGAGTTGTAATTATGTAAATTACTTATAGTCAATGTTATGTTTTTGTGAATGAAGTCCAAGTCACTTTAAAAAGGGTTATTCTAGCCTATAGACTAGTTTCTGTGTGAAGACAGCAGGCACCTCTTTCTTAAGGGAAGTGAAAAACTGAAAACATCTCTGTTTTGTGTCCTTCAGACTGTTGGCATGCAAAATCTTCAAGTTTGTGTAAGGGGGGTGATCTGCAAGGATCTGACTAACAGATTTGCAAGCAAGTCAATGAGTGCAACCTCCCTCTGCTTCTCTTTAATCTGAGTGACCACCTTGACTCTGGAAGACTGTTAATGCTCAGTACTCCCATTTCTGCAGGTGGAGTTTTGATACCAGAGATGATGGCAGTTTCTGACAGAGGAGCCATTGCACATAGCTCAGCAACTGGCATTTGGCCATTCCAGATCTAACATTCATCTGATTACAAAAAAAAACCAAAAAACCCCACTACATTTTAATCAAGCAACTTCATAAATGTTAAGAATTTTTAGCTTTAAGGGCAGCTTTTTGAGACCTCAAATAAGCCTACTATATTGGTGTTGGTTTTATGTGCAATAGATTTTCCTGTTTGCTTATAAAAATATTTGGGAGTAGCAGTTTTTAGTCATATAGCTAATATATAGTGTGTATAAGTCTCCTATCAGCTCTGTCAGTAACAGATGGATAGGGTCAAATATTTTGGGGTTTTCTTAGAAAATTAATGTAGGGTTGAGTAAAGAGTCTGGCAGGTGGGGTTTTTGGGGGTTTTTTTGAGAAAACCATCACTAGAACAAATGTACCCATGTGGATCATCTGTTCAAGTCAGCTTTCAAACAGGATTTATTTCTGATTCATGAGCATGCTCTATTTCTCATTTATTCCTCTGGCTGCTCATGTGAAAAAGAACAGACACAAATACCAGGAAGATGTGACCCCTTCCCTGGGCCTAAAATCAAGGAAAATGCCAAAATGTTTTCTCGAGGTGTTCCAGTTTCTTGCTTGGGTCATGATGTTAAATCATTACTTGCATTCAAAATCCATGAGCCAGCTACTTGCTGGTTGAAGAGACCCACAAACACAGCTGTGCTGGCAGCTACTTTTTAGAAGATTTTCTTCAAGCATTTGGCTTGACTTTTAAAAACAGTCTGTTTCTTTTGCACAGCCTCTCATCTCCAAAGCGTGACCCCCCTGTTGAAATCTGATCGTGAAATATGACTTTCCCATTCACCTGCTACCAGTGGGACGCTTTCTGTACAAGCTGGGTGTAACAGCACAGTATTTCACTTGTGTTGTTCGCTGATTTGATGCTCTCGACAGTGGGCTGTGCTGTGAGGTGTCTCTGCCTCCTCTGCGTGCCTGTCTCTTCCCTGGGGAAGGCTCCATTTTCATTTGCTTAGGGTTTTTTTTAACCACTTGCACTGCAAATGTCAGTGCGAGAGGGGCAGTACGTGGGGACGTCTATATTAATATTTATACCTCCCTCAAAATGTGCCAATGTTAGATGCAAACTTCTTCACTTTTATAAATGAAATAACCTTTTAGCTATAGGCTTGGATTTCAGAGAGCTGCTTCACTTCCATGAAACCAGGAGGAAACCAATTTTCTCCCAGGGCAGCTTTTTCCTGGCAGGATTCAGTAGAATTGCAAAGTCTTTTAGAGGTATGACACCAAACATTTGCAGCTTGTGCCTCAGATTTCCAAATTTATTTAGCCTACTGGACATTATTTTTGTTTAGAGTAACTTCTGTATCCAGCAGTTTTCACTTAAATTTACTAATTATGCTGTGTTGCTTAAGAGAAAACAAAAAGTAGGTAGCAGATAATTTATTAATTTAAATTAATATAAATGTATTATTTATATCAGAAGCTGTGGTGCTCTGCTAACCCCTCTGGAGCAAGCTGGCCTATCCACACAACATGCATTCTGCTTCTCTAGTGCCTGTGATGACCCTGCTATTCCTAAAGCATAATTATAATTTCTCATAATCTTTTAGTTAGCTGTGAGCTCTTGGAGTGTAGCAGAGGGGTGTGATGAAACTGAGGGTGTGCGTTTGGCCACAGCATGCAGTTGCACGGGGATACCTGTGGGTGCAGGGATCCTGTTGGAAGACCATGCTGCATCAGCCCAGGCAACCACACCTGGCACAGGCTAGTCCATTTGGTATGTCCCTGGAGCCACATCTGGGTTTAGTTCAGGAACAGCTGGATGGTTCTGTCCAAAGAGGACCTAAAAGCAAGCATTGATGCAGTGTGGATGCTCAGCAGACCAGGACAGAGGACGACCTGGAGAGCTGAGCTATCATACGGTGCAGATGTGCAGAGCCCATGGGACTGCTCTGAGCTGCTCCAGGGATCAAAGCAAGCAGAGGGTTTCACCAGCTGGAGCAATGGAAAGGACACATGTACCCTCCTTTGCTCTCTCACAGGCCGAAGGGAGGTGCAGCACAGGCAGTGGTCCAGCTCTTCCTCCACCAGGATTTTCCTCTACCTTCCCCTTATAGGAATAAATGTGATCCTCCCTCAGACGGGAGTGTCTGCAGCTCCTCCACAAGAGACAAGTGCTAAGCAGGGGTTTATGTGCTTATGTTATGGCTTTCCGAGATTTTTTTTAAACAAAACATAGTTTTAGTGGAAACCATACATGATTAGAACCGAAAGTGTTCAGAAGATCTCACAGTTTTAGTTAAACTTTCATGTCCAGGATATGATTTCTGGGCCAAACCAAGAGAATGAACTGCTCCAAAGCAGCCAGGAGGGCAGAGAGACCACCTGAGATGCGATACCCCCCCACATCAGCTACATCAGCTGGGGCTCTTGCGTGCCACTCTGCCACCTAACTGCAACACACGCATTTTCCCCAAACCACACCTCTAGCTGCCGGTTCCTTTTTCTGAGCTAAGAACTGACACCGGGGTTTGTAAAACATTGTGCTCCCAGCTTGACAGGCACTTAGAGAAACGCCTGACAGGTAGTGATGGGTTCTCTTTGCTCCTATGATAAATTTCCCTGCTCTCATGCTATTCCTTATTTTATTTGATAAGCCCAGTCCAAATCTACAGTTATATTCCTTCTGTCTGTGCAGTTGAGCAAGACTTGATTTCCCTGTTCTGATGTGAAATAAGAACATTGTTTGATGTTAAACAATGTATTGTTTTGGTACTTTTGCTGCTTTTGAGAGTAAGGACAACAGAAACGAAGCCCTAAAATGGGATAATAAATAAACTGGGTTTTCCCTTCACTGAAATAAATGCACAACGGTGTGCAGTACATTGGCTGTCAGGGGTTTCCAAACCACCAGACAGACAACTAGTGGGACTGTTCCCTTTACATCCTTATTAAAGGGCATCATTGACTCCTCAGGTTTCTGCCTGTCCTAGGTGTTTCTTGCTTGTTTTATTAGAAGGTCAGCTCTTTCTGAATATGCCTGTCTCCTTTGTTACTATTGCCTTAAAATTAAGCACTGTTATAAAGAGCAACTGAAAGATGGAAAAAGATAAGAGAAAAGCAATTCCTCCTTCCAACTATTATGTTCCTTCTGTGCATTGTGCTCTTTCTAGGGAAGGAGGGATGGAAGGAAAGAAGCTGTCTCTCAAGACAATGCTCCTACTAATGCACTGAGAACAGCAAAACCAGCAGCCAGTGTTTTCCACACACATCTCCCCTTTCCATGAGTGTAAAAATCCGTGTTTTTTTCCTCTCTCTGCTGTATGCCACACTTTCAGATGTTTTCATTATTTCTTCTGTGACATTCCAGTGACTTTACATTTGAATCTGTAGTGTACTTGAGGAAGCCTAAATTTAGTGAGTTTAATGACAGAAGGACCATTTTAGAGTCTAGATTAATTAAAAAATATTATAAGCTTAATGAAATGAACATGTAGCATAGTCTCAGAAATTTGATTTTTAGTCAGACTTAGAATGTAACTGTACTTTTTGCATAATTTTGTTGATAGGTTTCTGTGAGTTGGGCAGTATAATGATTAAAGTTTGTGTATGAAAGACAGAACTCTTCTTTTTTGTATGTTTGCCATTTAAGACAGACCTCCCCAGGCCAGTATCTAAGCACTTACACAGTCTTCAAAGACTCTAGAGCATACTTAGTTCCTACTTATCTCAGTGTGAATTTGACAGACAAGGACTGGAGGATTTAACATCATTATAACTGGCTGATCTATGAATAGCAGAACTTATTAAGTCTGGTTTTCTATATTATCGCCATAGGAATGCAGAGCAATTCCAGCTCTCTGAGTTAGCCCTGGAGACCTCTCTCTGTCCACGTGCTGCTTGGCAGCAGCTGGCCAGCAGGTCCACAAGTGGTGGTGAATGGGGAGAGGGTGGGCTGGCAGACACTGTGTGAGTCTGTACGCCTGGGGTCAGACGTGGGGCTGTTTGTAGGAAATCAGACTGGGAGCACCACGCATTCAGCAAAATCAGGAAGAGCGTGCAAGTGCTAGGATGTACGAACGGGGAAATCAACTCCTAAGCAAAGACGAGTCTATTTATTGCCTGTTTGCTCAGTTATAGTGGCAAATGCTGTTTGTCTTCTGTGCTGAAATGCACACTCTCCCCTTCCAAATTTTGCAGTAGTTTGTACCTGTGAGCTTTGAGTGTCACAGCAGCTTTACTTCTGGAGTCTCACAGCAGCTTTACTTCTGGAGCACCTGCAGTAAGCCGGAGTCGCTTTAGACTTTTAACCATGAGCTACTGCTGGACTTTGTTCCCTTCACCGTTCTGACCTTTGGCCAGAGGAGGTAGGAGAGACGCTGGTTGCTCTTGGTGAAACACGATCACAGTGTACCCAGGGAGGAACCTTTTGTAAAGTGCCCTTTAATCAGCTCTGGTCATCATTCGGGGTTGTAATGATTTAGGTTCCCTTGACAGTTTCAGTTAAGAGCATCTGAAAGCACGAGGTCTCTCCTGCTGTTACTCCGTGACCTCGGAAGTCCCTGGCTGAGGTCTCGAAGCAGCAGGCAGCTGGGTGCTGGGGACGTGACGGCGACGGTGGCACCAGGCACGCAACAGCTTAGTGGGACACGAGTCTACTGCTGCTGGCTGGCTGAGGAGTGACCTGTAGGTTAGTAAGTGTACCCTGCAGTGGTATTACGGTCATGGTTGTATTTCTTATGATATTTAGCAGGGACACAGACTGTGCTGGGGGGAGCCTGGTTGGTGGGACACCTGTTTCAGCCTCCTGGGCAGTAGTAGATGCCCTAAACCACAGTGTAAGCATTCATAGAGGAGGTGGTGATGGAAAATCCTTGTTTCAGAGAAATCTGTCTTCCTAGTCACTGAATGCAAGAGACTGTTTTATGCCTTAGATGTGAAGGTTATTTCTTTCGTGATGCTGACTATGCTCTGAGTACAACTGTGTATCACTGTTAGAAATGGGCAGTCATTGTGGAGGCTCCTGTTATTCCAGGTCACAACTGCCCTCCTGTGCCACGGAAGTATACATGGCATGCACAGCAACTGTCATGCTGTACCCCGCAATTGTTCTTTCAGCATCATGTTTAATCTTCTAAGGCAATCAATAGCAGACCAAAAGTAACTTTTTCATGTGTATAAAATCATCTTTTTAGGAGCAAATGCACAAATTCAAAGTACTACATTTTTTCCTCTCTGAATGACGTAGCTTAGCGGCTGCATAAGGAAATGACTTTTCCTTTGTTGGCATCATCAATATACATAGGAAATTATGTGCAGAACAATTTTAATCCACTTAGGTTTCATTTTTAACAATAATTGTTCCCAAAATAATTGAGAGTTTCCAAAGAAAAGCAATCTAATGCCACAGTATAATCTTACTATTCCTCACTGGATTTGCAGCATATCTTCAGAAAAAGTTTTTCTTCATTTACAAAGGCTAAAGTTAAAAACAAGGGAACCTTCACCATCTGGTGGCTTTATTTGTATTTTCTGGGATGCACTCTCTTGTACGTACCACCAGTTTTATACTGTTATACTTATGAGAAGTCAAATTAAATCCCTGATGTAACGTTTTTCATGTCAAACATGATGATGTGGCATCGAGAATGAATTAACTTCATCCAGATAAACTTACACAGCAACAAAATTTCAACCATCTCTTCACATACATCCCTAAATTTTATGGAGCAAATAATTCCTTCTACAGATAGAAAATTCAGACCTCAAGGGTGATCTGGAAGTCTAAGTATTTGGACAGGTGAAAGACCGGTGACCACCTGGTTGTTGCCACATTAATCTGTGTACTAGATGGCAATACATGACATTCGCAGTCAGAGATTCTGTACTAAATCAATTCTTTTGGATAATCTCCAGTAAAGTATCAGGAAGGGCAACGTCCTCAAACGTAGGACTCTGCTTACCTCCAGTGGTGTTCTGAAGACAGAACACAACCCTAGAAAGATCAAATTTCAACCATTTTAGCTGCACAGAGACTGTAGCAGCTCTTTCTCTGGATATTTGGTAATATGCTTACCTTTAAAATGCAACCTATATGTATTCCTACCAATTAAATGTGCTTCCTTTAGGGGTTTGCCTTGCATGTTTTTGAGAAGGGTAAAGTCACTGACCTTTTAAAGTTCCTGAGAAGATTTTAACTGGTTTGGGTTTTTTTTCAAAAAAAAAGGGAGTATCTCTGCAAAATTACGGTCATTTGTCACCTGGATAACCTGCTGACAAGCTGCAATTTCCTGTTTAATTACAGATGCCTCCTTGCAAACTGCTAATGTCTCAGGTGCATGATGAGCATTATTTATGCTCAACAGTTGAGGACAGTAGTTCCCATCAGTTACATCTCTGCTGACAAAACATGCCAGGGTGTTTTCCCTGGGCCTAAAGGCAACACAGCAGAGTCTTTTAGCTGAAGTCTTCTCCTTCCCCACAAAACAAGGTGGGCTTGCCCACAGTGCCTACCCAAGGCAGTCCCAGGGTCTACACGCACCCAACCTGCAGGAGGTAAGAAATACTAGAGATGGACAGGGCAGAGCTGAGAGTAGATATTACTCAGAAGAGCTCATTCTTTGTCTCCAAACCCTCCTTTAATCAAAGGAAAGAGATCTTCCTGTCTTGGGACCTTTTCATGCAGCTTCTGAGGCTAAACTCAAGGGTTTGATTATTGGCAGTTTGGAAATGTCCTCTTGAAAACACAAACCTTCCCCTAGATATAGGCAGGGTGAGGCTTAGGTGTGTGCTGCATGAAATATAGCTCCTGCTTAGGCTTTGTGAGTGGCTTGAGAGAGGCAGATCCTAGGTCACTGCAGAAACATTTTCTTTCCTGAGGAAGGGAAAGTGCAATTTAACTAATGGATTTAGTAATTACAGTCATTCAGGCCATTCTTCTCATTCCTAAACATTTCAGTTATTATGGTCCTTGAAATCACAGACACTTTGCCTGGTTTATCTTGTCAAATATCTATAGAGGTAGGTTATGTCAACAGTGCTCTGAGGTCTTTCTTTGAGAGAGAGGTGTTTTATAGCAGAAGTGTAGTCCTGTAAAAAAATCACCTTCCTGTGATCACCGAGAGGTGCCCATTAGCACAGCCCTTGAGCACTTTCAAGTTTAATTAGTCCAACTCTACCCTGCAGGGTGACCTGAGGCAGCTCTAACAGTCAGAGGGATGATGCCCAGGAGCCCCACACTGGTGGTGGGCCCCATCCCAGGTGCAGGTGTGGAGGTGAAAGTGCCCTTTTACTGTTTAAGCGTGTTTGGTTACAGTGGGTGGCTTTACCACAGGGTTGCAAAGTTCATACCATGACTCTATGACTTGTGTTTCTGCATCATGCAAGTGGCTCAGTACAGACGTAGCTCTAGGGCTTGCCTGTGCTGTAGATAACATGTTTGGTGGAATAGCAGACAAATCCGTTCTGTTTTCCCTGCTGCATAAGTGGGTGACGAGGGGTGAGGTTAGGTAAGGCGAGAGCATGTGACAGCATGGGCGAATCCACGCTGGGCTGTGGGGACAAAGTGCGCGGTGCCAAGGCAGGGTGATGGGCCAAGAGGTGTGACCCCACTCCCCACTCACAGCAGCACACACCACTGGCAAGTGACTCAGTCACGGCAGCTTTTTGCCATGTAAAGTCCAGCCCAGTTATTCTGGCAGCATTGGGCTGGTATAAAGCTTAGTCTGCTGAACAGAGAATTCTTTGGTAATGACGCCCTTTCTGTGCATGGCAGTTCAGACTCTGCTGACAACATCAAAAGCTGCTTTTTCTAATCCTGACACTAAATCAGTGTTCTGAGACATGGAAGTTGTGAACATGTAATAAAACATCATGTAAGAGACACCAGAGTTAATGGATACAGTAAACTCCCCTGCAGGTCACTCAGTCTCCTCTAGTCTAAATTTTTCCTTCTTGTTACTAGGAGGAAGAAAAATAAATTGGTCTTCCTGAAGGAGACTGTGTCAGTTCCCTTATCTGATGATCTCTTTATACAAATTATTTCTGAGTGATGTTTATTGTCTTATTTTCACTAAGACATTAAGAACTAAAATAGAATATCTTATGCCCTAACCTGAGATGATGCCTTTTGGCTGGAGGAAAAGCAATTTTGCTTGATATTCTTATATTCTACTGTGACCTGTAAAAGGGCAGATCAATCACTGAAAGAGGAGAAACAAGGGCTACGTGTGCTAACCACACTCATTTTCCTTTCCCAATTCTGGAAGCCTCCTGTAAACATAAATTTGGAGGTCTTCATCCTCCCTCTTGTGAACATGTATCACAAAACCCTCTGATGCTCTCCTTTGCAAAACTGTGAGGCATCCGCTTTGCTCCAGAGGGAACCAGCAAGAATGCTATTTGCTGGGAACCTTTTAATTGTCATATTATTTGGTACGTGGCTGGCTTGTGCTGGCTGGATATCCCTGCTAGCCACAGGAGGTAACCACTGGGTGCCTTTCTGTGGCCCATGGAGCTCACACTACTGTGCTGTGCTTCCCTCCTTGATTCCTCCAGTACCTTCAGCCTCTTGATACATGCAGCACTAAAATTCACTGACTGCATCTAAATTTCTAAAGAGTAACAGTTTGCTATTCTACATTCTGATCCCTCTGGATGGTTCAGTGAGCTCCTTGGTGCTACAGAAAGGCTCTCATCTACCCCACTGTGAAATCTCATTGGCTTCTCCAGAGCAGGAGCTGTGCTGTGAAACTCGATTCAGCAGGCTTCAAAAGAAATCTTTCCCCTGTTTTCCCGTGAATTTGCTCAACACTGGTGATTCAACAAATTCTTTAAGCCAGCAATGCTTCCAGTCCCACCTTCTTCTTGCCCTCTGCCATTGCAGGTGTTCAGGTAGCGTGTGTGCAGGGTGCAGATGCACAAAGGCTTGTGGCAGCACAGGCGAAGGCTGCGTGCGGCAGCTGGGGAAAGGATGGAGCAGGACCTTACATTGGCAACACCAGTTTAACACATTTGTGAGACTGTGGTGTGAAACACTGGTCTTGAGAAGCCACTTCAGGCTAGTGAGGGCTAAACCTTTTTCCCAAGGAATGTTTTATTTACCCAGGGACTGAAAAGCAATCATCATATTAACCTCCCTTGTAGATACGTCTGTCCAGAACCTACCCTGTATTTATTTCAATGAAAAGCAAACATGCCACAGAAATGTCACGATTGTGGCTATATAAAAAAAACTTTTGGGTTTTGTTGGTTTCCTTCTTTTTTATGTGCTAATTAAAATCTATTGCGCATGTTTTTTTTCAGTATCTGTCTTCTTACATCTTGGAACCTAAAACCTGCTCTCAGATTTAAATGAAAGCACAAAATTGTACAAGGGGAAACAGCATACTCTCCAGGGTGATCCTCTGTGCTGACTTTCATCACATAATAACAACTAAAGTGTTTGCTAAAAGTAAACCAAAAACTTTGTCTAGTGACCGTTAAGGTTATCAGGGCAACTCTCACTGCCCATGAACCAGGGAAGCCTAAGAGCCAAACCAAAAGGGGAAAGCCCAAGGTGTCCTTAGCCAAATTACCCCTGGTGGGACTTCACCTCCAGTGCTGTGACATTGTCCTCTCGGTGCTGGGATGGGGGATGCGGCTGGCGCTGGCAGAGCAGAAGGGTAGTCCACCTTTGCAAGGGTGTTTACTGAGAATCCTCTGTGGTGTGGCAAGATAAAGGTCAAAGCACTGATGTAGGTTATACCTGGAAAGGGCTTTGGTGTGAGAGAACTTGGAAAGCTGTTGTCTCCAAGTGTCTACCTGGGTGCCTCTGAAAATCTCTTATGACCATACAGTAAAGCTGTTTTGAGATATATACTTATATGTGTTGCATGCTATCCACCCATGAAAAAACAAGAGTCATGGTACAGACTGTATGTTCTCTGAAGGATCTCCCCAGTTCTTGGTCTGCATTAACTAAGGGAAGTCAGGAAATGACAAATTGTGCTGTATTGACTCATATTGTGTAAGAACAGGTGTAAAATAACATGTTATTAATTTAAATAAAGTGGTGTTGTCTCTTTAAACATTCAAATAGGCAATAAAATGGTTCTACAAACGTGTGGGAACCTGTTCCACCAAACACAAAGTGGTTTTGTTAAAATGAGAATGAAAAGAAAGGGGAAAAAAAAAAAGCTGTCTGTTACATTATGAGATCTAATTTTTGTGGCTGTACTGTGGCTGAGGATGGACTTATGTGTGAATATGCCGATAAACTGTGAAGACTTTCTGAGACTGAGATCAGAGACCTTGCAGGTCACTCTTAAATTCAGTGTCCTTTTGGTGAAATATTTCACTTGGCACTTTCCTTTCTCATTCCACTACAGTCTCCCAGTAGTTTTTGAAGATCAAATAAAACTGTAAAAGCCAACCCACCACTCACTCCTTATTCTTCCTTATCCACTCACTTGCTTACGTGTCTTCACTGTCACACGATGCCAAACTGCCCCACTGAAATACCTCCTGAAAGCCAATTTCCTACCATGAGCATCAAAACTACTCTCATGGAGCGAATAACCCCACTCCTAATGAGCCTGTGATCAGCCTCTGGATCTCCCAAAGACTGGGCTCAATCTTTATAAAAATCTTAGACAGCAGAACCAATGCTTTATTAGTTCTTGTCATCACATGGAGGAGCCCAGTGCACCCCAGATTGTACGTCTGCTTGTAGAAGAGAGACAGCCCTGAGGAAGGACACCATTTCCCTTTCCTTGAAAGCCTTTTCTGTGTCAGGGAGTGGGTCCCCATCTGACAGGCATTAGTACATTTCAGTGTCTCACTTATTTCTTCAAATGTCCAGTCTTTTCTGTCATTGTATTCAGGAGAGCAATTATTTAGGAAAAACCTTTCATATGTAATCCCACTACAGGAATAAGAATAAAAGGAAATGGAAGGTCTATGTGAAACAAAGATATGGACTGGTTCTGAATGCACTCTTCTCTACACTGTTCTCTTTCACATCCCTTAGGATTTGGCCACTGCTTAGCTGTCCATCACCAAAAAGAGGAAACAACTAAATATTTATGGTATTATTGTAGAGGATGGTGACACTTCATTGTTGCAATCAAGCTGTACATTAGGAGAGAAGATTTGTTTATGTCTTTACACTGGTGCAGTGGAAGCTGCATGAGGAGGGGAGCACGTGTGCATCTACAGAACCCATCCTCCCTGCTGCTTGGATGCCTCTGCCCTTAACACTTTTCCACTCTGTCTTAGGTGTATCCCTCTCGTTACCCAGAGTCATCATAAAGAGGCATATAAAAAGTCATGCAGTTTTTATGAACACAGTATGTTTGAAGCTGAAGAGAAGTATGTGCCTAACACCAGGAAAAGCTGGGGTACATACTTGCAGTATGCTGCTCAACTTTTTTAGGCTCCCAATAAAAGTACACCCTGCAGGACAAATTAATATATTTTCAAATTCTGCCACTGGGGATCCTAACACTTCAGAATACCCTGCAGCAGCTTGATCTCCTGATGTTTGTTGCTCTAAAAAATAATGGGGGCATAATTTGGAAACTAACAACAAGCTGGAGCTAAAAGTGAAAATATAAAATGAAAGTCAAGCCACTGAGCAGCCTCCCTACATGAGCCTGATTGACATGGTATATTGAAGAGCCTTCTAAAAATGAGCCCACTGGCTCACTAGCGTCAGTGCTATTTCCTTCTACTTGCACCAGAATAGTCTTCCCTGTGCATTCCAGTACATGCGTGATTGGAGCTGATAGAATTCTCTAAAATACTTAAGGTGAAAAGTTTAGTTTGTTTTCCAACAGAAAAATGCAAAGGAAAGAGAAGCATACTGACTTAAAAAAAAATTAATCTGGTGGAGGGGGAGTTTTGTGAGCTTATACTAGCTAAATATTTTATACTCACTTCCCTATACAGTTTAGTGGGACTGTGGCACGGAACTGAATGTGGCAAGATGTTCTAGATTCTATCCTTGGACCTGAGATTGATTCCATCTATAGTCTTGGGCAAATCACTTAATTTCCGTGCTGCAGCTTCATAGTCAGCAGAGCAGTACATGGTTCTCTGCAGCTCTCGTAGCTAACGCGTTAACATTTGCAGAGAGGAATTCTGAAGATGAAAGACTTGTACAGTAGACTTGGGCTGCAGGCATTTTGGGACCAGGATGCGGGCTGCAGGTGTGTTTGTACAGTGCCTGACACACCATGGCCACAGTACTGTTGATAAACAAGTATAAAAAGCCAGAACATAGTGACTGAAATCACTCTTTGGGTTTGTGGTGTAAGTAGAATAGCTATCCTTCCTGTTCGCTCTCACAAACCACCACAGAGGTGCTTCTTTTGCCAGTTTTTGCCATCCTTCACATTTCTCTCTCTAACTTGGAGCCTGCTAATTTTACAGCTCTTATCTCTATACCCGTTGACTCTCCTACCCCTCTTCTCTATTGACCAGCCTTTGACTCTGCAGTATAATCACAGAATCACAGAATCACAGAATGTTAGGGATTGGAAGGGACCTCAAAAGATCATCTAGTCCAATCCCCCTGCCAGAGCAGGAACACCTAGGTCAGGTCACACAGGAACATGTCCAGGTGGGTTTTGAATGTCTCCAGAGAAGGAGACTCCACAACCTCTCTGGGCAGCCTGTGCCAGTGTTCTGTTACCCTCACTGTGAAGAAATTCTTCCTCACATTTATGTGGAACCTCCTATGTTCCAGCTTGTACCCATTGCCCCTTGTCCTGTCACTGGATGTCACTGAGAAGAGCCTGGCTCCATCCCCATGACACTCACCCTTTACATATTTAGAAACATTAATGAGGTCACCCCTCAGTCTCCTCTTCTCCAAGCTAAAGAGACCCAGCTCCCTCAGCCTTTCCTCATAAGGGAGATGTTCCACTCCCTTCATCATTTTTGTGGCTCTGCGCTGGACTCTCTCAAGCAGTTCCCTGTCCTTCTTGAACTGTGGAGCCCAGAACTGGACACAATATTCCAGATGCGGCCTCACCAAGGCAGAGGGGGAGGAGAACCTCTCTTGACCTACTAACCACCCCCTTTCTAATACACCCCAGGATGCCACTGGCCTTCTTGGCCACAAGGGCACATTGCTGGCTCATGGTCATCCTGCTGTCCACCAGGACCCCCAGGTCCCTTTCTCCTACACTGCTCTCCAGCAGGTCAGCCCCCAACCTGTACTGGTACATGGGGTTGTTCTTCCCCAGATGCAAAAAACTTCACTTGCCCTTGTTATATTTCATTGCATTTCTCCCTGCCCAACTCTCCAGCCTGTCTAGGTCTCTCTGAATGGCAGCACAGCCTTCTCGTGTGTCAGCCACTCCTCCCAGTTTGGTGTCATCAGCAGACTTGCTGGCAGAGCACTCTATTCCCTCATCCAAAACCTTGATGAATATATTGAATAGCACTGGTCCCAGTACCGACCCCTGAGGGATTCCACTAGATACAGGCTTCCAACTAGACTCTGTCCCATTGACCACAACTCTCTGGGTTCTTTCCTTCAGCCAGTTCACAATCCACCCCACTACCTGATCATCCAGACCACACTTCCTCAGTTTAGCTGCGAGGATGCTGTGGAAGACTGTGTCAAATGCTTTACTGAAATCAAGATAGACCACATCCACTGCTTTACCATCATCTGTCGACTGGGTTATGTCCTCATAAAAGGCTATCAGGCTGGTCAAGCATGACTTCCCCTTGGTGAAGCCATGTTGACTGCCCCTAATGACCCTCTTATCCTTGACATGCCTAGAGACAGCTCCCAGGATAAGTTGTTCCATCATCTTTCCAGGGATGGAGGTCAGGCTGACCGGTCTATAGTTACCCGGGTCTTCCTTCTTGCCCTTTTTGAAGACCGGAGTGACATTTGCTTTCCTCCAGTCCTCAGGCACCTCTCCTGTTCCCCACTACTTAACAAAGATGATGGAGAGTGGCCTAGCAATGACATCCGCCAGCTCCCTCAGCACCCGCAGGTGCATCCCATCAGGACCCACGGATTTATGGATGTCCAGGTTGCTAAACTGATCCCTAACCCAGTCCTCATCAACCAGGACCAACTCCTCCCCTATCCTGACTTCCTCTGGAGCCTCAGGGGTCCTGGGCTCCTCAGGACAGCCTCCAGCAGTATAGACAGAGGCAAAGTAGGCATTCAGTAACTCTGCCTTCTTTTTATCCTCTGTCACCAGGACACCCACCTCATTCACCAGTGGGCCTGCATTGCCTCTAGTGTTAGTTTTATCTGCAATGTATTTGAAGAAGCCCTTTCTGTTGTCTTTGACCTTTCTTGCAAGGTTTAATTCCAAGGAGGCCTTGGCTTTCCTAGTTGCCTCCCTGCATCCTCTGACAACAGACTTATATTCCTCCCAAGTGGCCAGCCTCTCCTTCCATGATCTGTACATTCTCTTCTTCCCCTGGAGTTCGCCCAGCTGTTCCCTGTTTAACCATGCAGGTCTCCCGGCACCCTTTCTTGACTTCCTACCTGTTGGGATGCACTGATCTTGAGCTCGGAAGAAGAGGTCCTTGAACACTAACCAACTATCTTGGGCCCCTTTACCTTCAAGTACCCTGTCCCATGGGATTTCCCCTAGCAATTGCTTGAAAAGGCCAAAGTTGGCCCTCCTGAAGTCCAGGGTTGTAGTTCTGCTAGGTATTCTATTCCTGCTACACGAGATCCTGAACTCCACCGTCTCATGGTCACTGCAACCAAGGCTACCCTCAACCTTCAGTGCTTCAGCCAGACCCTCCTTGTTAGTGAGAATAAGATCCAGCAGCCCTCCTCTCCTAGTTGCCTCATCCACCATTTGCATCAGGAAGTTATCATCAATGCACTGAAGGAACCTCCTGGACTGTGGATGGCTGGCTCAGTAGGCCTCCCAGCAAATATCCAGGTAGTTAAAGTTCCCCATGACAACTGGGGCCTGCGTTTGTGAGACCGCTATCAGCTGTCTGTAGAAGGCCTCATCAACCTCCTCACCCTGATCCAGTGGCCTGTAATAGACAGCCACAACAGTATCACCCATGCCAGCCTGCCCCTTAATTCACACCCACTCGCTCCTGATCCGCCCGTGGACAGAACTCAATACACTCGAGTTGCTCACTCACGTAAAGAGCAACTCCACCACCTCGCCTCGCTGGCCTGTCTTTCCTGAAAAGGACACAGCCATCCATGACCACATTCCAGTCATGTGCGCTGTCCCACCAGGTCTATGTAATTGCCATGAGATCATAACCCCCTGACCGAATACGGATTTCTAACTCCTCCTGTTCATTCCCCATGCTGCGTGCATTGGTGTACGGGCATTTCAGAGAGCGAGTCGAGCACACCGATTTCACCCAACAATGATGTCTCTAAGTTTCACATGCCTAGAATAAACCACTCAGAGGGCAAGAACAGATTATTATGTAGGACCATCTGATACAAACTGACATGCTTCTTGTCCAGAAGCCACCCCTGTGCACAGTTTGTCACTGGGGGGTTAAGACACTTTTCGTTCCACACTAGGAGGCCCGGAGGTTGCTGCCCGTGTGCTGCTTGGCTGAAGATTTGGATTGAGCTTTACTTTTTGGAAAAAAAGAAAAAGGAGAAAGGAATGGCTATACTAGTGAAAAAAAACTGGGAGAGGACTGAAAGCTGCAGTTGTTTCGCTTCTGTGATATTGCTGTTTGCTTTTCACCTTCTCCGGGCAGTGTTCTTTCCCAGAATTTAGTCATCTCCCAAGGCATGCCCTTCTCCCTCTTCTCCCACCGGCTGGTTGTGCACACTGCCTGCCGACCAGGCAAATCCGTCATCCAAAGAGTGTTTCGGTGCAGTTCCTCCTCTTGGCTGCTCGAGAAGGTGTGTTGTTTGCTTTGCCTAAGTGCTCCCGGGGCCTAATGTTCCGTTGTTATGTACAGATCATTTCTGCTGTCATGATTCATGTTTTACCACCCCTGTGCTTTTACTCCTGCACTAGGCTCTTTTTTTTCTTTCAAGCAAACACATTTGAGTTTCCGCGTTTCTCGCTGAAACGGTGCATGCCGGGTACGCGGCACAGGCTGAGTTATTCCTGCTGTCCCGCTGCTACCGAGATCAGTAAACCTACCTCACTCCAGGAGTTGCAGACCATTTTATTTTCTTACAACCAAAGGTAAATTGCTTCTATGCAGCTTGAAATGATTTTGCAGACACATATAAAGAAAAAAAAAAATCACTGGAAAAAAACTCATGCCATCAAGCAAAATATGCCCTTTTCTTATCTTATCTGTTGTGAGTAACTCAAGCTATTTGCACAACGCCTTGTGCTAGGAAGGAGTTGTTTGTACATGTTTCACTCCCTTTTTTCCAAGTTTTGAATTTTGAATGAAATCCTCTTCAAATTCCTCCTCCCTGTGAAAATGTTGTGGTTTCTCTTTCCCCTGTTTCCCTGAAGGTTGGACCCAGCCCTCCCTTCGAAGATCCCTTCACTGCAGATAGTTTTCTATTAATCTTCAAACAACTTTGGAGAGCTCTCTGCGTCTGGCAGTGCTAACATCCCCTCTCCCTCCCGTCCCACCCACTTAGCCTCAGCCTAAGAGCCCTTAACAAATGACTCCCAAGGAATTTAAATGGCTAACGCTCGCTGGCCAATAAAGAGATGCATAAACTGTATAACCAGGTTACTCGGCTCTTGCCGTTAGGAAGAAAGGTTGCTCGGGCAAAGGCACGAGTCCTCGTAACCTGTCGCACTTCAATTGCGGGACCGGAGAGGTAAGGGAAATCTTGTTTACTCTGTAGGGCTTTTTATCTGGTTTTCATTTATCAGGGAGTTGAGACTGAAAGTATGTCATTGTCCAGGTATCAGGTTTGGGTTTTGCCTTCCTTTAGAGGGTCCTAAAGAGTTGTTTGAGAAGGAAGCAACTACTTCTAAGCTTGAACTATGAGCTCAACATATGAATACCTAAAAGAATTTGTGTAGCAAATAGCAAAGTGAATGTCAGAACAGTGAAAACTAAACCACTGGTATTCTATACAGAGGAGAACAAATGAAATGGTGTCTCAGAGATGTTTTTTTCTACTATCTTAAATTTGTGAAGTGAAAGGTAGCCATTTGTAGCTGCCTGACATTGTGTTTTCAAGTGGTCTGTCTCTGCTGTTGTCTGTTTGTACTGCCTGATATATTGTTCTGGTTTTTCAAGAGACTGACATAAAAATCAAACTTTAAAACTGGGTTATCAGCTTTAGATACAGAATTTTGGGCTTGTAGATTGAAGGTGGCTAGGAAGGTTGAGCAAGTAGGGTATATGTGCAAGTATTCTTAATACAAATTAATCTATGTAACTCATTCTTCATACTGAAAATTTGATAACATTTTAAGAAAATCAAGTTCTGATATTATTCTATTCATATTCTACTTAAGCAGTATGTGAAACATTTAGGGCTTATACATGACATAGGACACGACATTAATCTGTTCACCCTTATTTAATTTTTATTCATTTATTGCTTTATTGGAGTGAGTGCTGATAATAATAGTGAAGTTTGAACTTGCATCTGGAAAAGAAACAGTTTAATCTGAAACCATTTAAAATAAAAAAAATTAAAAAAAAAAAAAGAAGAGGAAATGTAGTTGTCATAAGTAAGGTTTGATTAAAATCAATGACAAAATTGTCCATTCACATGTGAACCAGATGCAGTAGTTGTGTATAATTGTGTTCTGTCCTTAGCTAGGTGGGATTGAAGCCATGCTTCAAAAAGTGTATATAAAGTGCTCCTTCACTCCTCTGCACACCCAAGCTTGCTATGGATGACAGCCAGTGCTCAGAGCATGTGAGGGATGTCAGGGCAAAACATAGCTGCCATCCATCCCTTGCAATGCTCCATGGTCTGACGGGCTGGGTTGTAGAAAGGGCGCCTTTTTCAATCATGATATCACAGTTGATCTCTGAAGGCCTTTACACCCAACACAGTCCATGGTGGCATGTTGGTGTCAGCTGATGATGTTGCACCAAATACCTTGCCAGTGTCTGAAAGAGTTGAGAAAGCTTTTTAATTCAAATAACATGGTTAATGTAACTCATCCTTTTTTGCTCATCAAGACAAGGCCATATGACTGTCTATCAAGAGCTTGTTGTAATATTGTTGGTTTGGTTATTTTTCCATGGGTTTCTCATATAGCTCTGCACTCTATAACCAAGATTAGATAATGTGTTGAATAAAAATAAATCAAGTTAACAAAGAAGGAGCCATTTTGCTACTCTTTATAATCATTTCTATTCAATTCTGCATTTCAGCTGCATTCTTTGCCGAAGAAATGATATTGTCTTCTTTCTTCAGCTTTAATTTTAAAAAAAAAAAAATCCCAGTTAAGGTCAGCGAAAGGTGAATTTCAAATGACACCTGTCTCAAATCCTACTCCTTTTCTGAAGTGCACAGAAATTTCATTTCCAGACACTAGGTTTTTCCAACCAAGCTGTAATTTCAGTAGATTCAAATTGTTTTGAATTAACCCAGCACATGAATGGTGCCTCCTGAGAGAGTCCCTGCCTTGGTTAAACATTTTTTTTTAATTTATAATATTAACCCTGGGCACAGGTAACGAGTGCTGGAAATCTCTTCCTTGTACTTGTAAACCTTGTTTCTCAATTTCAATCTGAGGTTCAAAGGTTTGTACAAACTTCTTAGATCAGAGGTCAGGTACAAATTGCTGCACTTTGCAGTTCCTTTCTGCCGATATGACAGAATTTCACAGCAAAGACGATTGCCTTTCATCCCTCTCTCCTCTGTGCGCGGGCAATGCCAGGTAGTTAAAAGCGTGATATGTACAAGTCAGCCATTGGTACCTGAGTTTAATAAATAACTAACTGGATTTCAGTGGTTCAAGGTGCATATTATAAAAGGGGTGAAATGTCAGTGCACAAAGGAAAAAAAAAAAGCAAACCAGCCACTAAGTCGAATGCTTTGGGTTTAATGTACTTTCAGCAGCGAACGTTCACATCCCAACTGCGGTTTGCTTTATGCTGATTTTCATTTCTGTGACCTGAGGGGGAGGGAACACGTTGGGCCACTTTCAGCTTTCCCTGAAATCTCTGCTGAAAGCAGGGTTGCAGGTTGGGCCCCCCATTGTTGCGGTGCTCATGTGGTGAACACAAACCTGAGAATGTTGCAATAAAAACAGTGCACAAGACTAGGGTGAATTGAGAAGTCTGAAGCTATTTTTATTGTTATAAAATTGACTAAGTGGGTAGGTTTTGTATGAACAGGCAGAATGTGTTATGTGTCGCTTTGGGATCTCCAGAAGAGTTAGCTGAAAAAGTTAGGTCAGAAAGGTTGAGAAAGGGACTGTAGTTTATGAACTTTTTAAGATACTCTTGGTTGCACTGTAGAGTGGAACACGTTTCTGTAATGTAACAGATAGAGTGTTCTCCATTATAACAACAAAGAAAAATCACAAGCATGTGCACGCATATCCCTTCTCCACAGAGTTCAGCAAAGCCTTTCACAGGCATTTTCAATGATGGAATTAAATCACTGTGTTCACATATAAGATTTTTTTTCGAAGAGGCAAGAAGCGAAACAGATGAATGTCTTACCTTTCCTCTGTAATAATTAGCAGATGAGATTGGTTGTGGTTTTGTTTTTCAATTGCAGATCGTTTTTCCTGTCTTTCTTATGGCAAATCTTGCGAGCTCCTAGTCCACACTGAATGTAACATGTCTTCCTTCCCTAGAAAGAAGGATTTCTAAAGCAGACATTTAATGAGAAGGACACACTTATCTGTACCAGCATCTCTGCAGAGAACACTGTTTAATTGCATTCGTGGTAAACAAACACCTCAAAAAGTTTCCCATCAAGTACAGCTCATCCAGAATAGGAAAAGCTTGTTACATACTGAGTGACTACATCTCACTTTATTTATATGTCACACAATTTCTTGTCTGACTGTGGTAATAATATACTTTGTTGACTAGATTGAAATATGGGAATTTGGGGAAAAGGGAAGAGTTGTGTTGTTTCCTTATTTGAAAAGCTGATAAGAACAATTACACAACCCATCTCTCATCTTCTCAGCTTTCCTCAACATGTGGCTTCAATAACTTGCAGGGTAACAACTTCAGCCTCAGCCAGCGACTGGTCCTATCGAAGTAGCTGAGAGTTATAGAACTGTTTTGAGTTGGACTTGGTAAAAGATGGAGCTGGGGCACAGTACAACACACGGGTTACACAACTTGTTAGGACAAAGTTCTGAATGGCTTGCATCAAAAGTGCGTTATAAAATAAGGGAGGAGACTGGGTTTCACTTACCCAAACTTCCTTCAGAAGTGGTTTAAGCTGGGATGGCTGGTTTGGCACTGCAGTAGTGTAAAAACAATCAAGAGACACACATTGCATTGACAGAATTTACATTGCAGAAGCAGGGAAAATAATGACCATGTGGTAGGATGCTCTAGGTGTTGGTCGTGCTTTGCCACACCAATAACTTTTTCATCAGCATTGCTTCATTCTGACCATGAGAAAACCATATGTGCTTGAACAGAATTTTCACTTGTGATCATCAAAAAGCAATGGCAAGAAGTAAAATGAAAGGCTCAGGAAAGTATTCTTGCTTTATTATTTCTCACTGAATACTATTTTTGCAGTTTCTAGGCCAGGACGCCAGGTCGTTGAGAGACCTCCATCCTGGCAACGTTCACTGCTGGGCATTGATAGTGCTTATGGATAATGCAAGCAGTAACTTGGACAGCTTTTGCAGGATCACACTCCAAATTAAATATGCCTTAGAAGGATGCAGAGAGGGTTGATAATCTCTACACTGAAGTACAGTATTTCTAGCGGGCAGAGAGCCTCTGCTCTACATGTGCATGCCTGAACATACATGGGAAATGATGTGATGCAGCAAGTACCACTGCATGTGCTTCTCCTTGGGTCCCATGCAGCACCTCAGCATGGTGAGGTGATCCTAGCTGGACAAGTTTGATTGCCTTAATTCAGGCACATGCAGGATGATAGGAATATGCAGTGCTTTAGCAGCGATGGCAGCAGGATAACTTGCACAGCAGACAGACATGTCATTGTCATTAACTAGTGCCGATCCAATCTACAAGATTACTCTCCTAAACTGCTCATCACAAGCTACCCACCAAGTCTCTTGCCAGCATATGTTCCTGCCTCTTCAGGTCTGCTGATGCGGTTCACCACTTTCTCCACAGAGTTTTGCCAAAATGATCCAGATGAGAAAAAAACACCTTTTCAAACCTTTTAAACTAGCCTGGGGCAACTTCTTCACCCAGTTCAACTGCAGGTATAGCAATGTGCCTGACACACTGCAGACATTGCCGTGGCCTGTTTGCCTCAAGTATTGCTTTTCTGGTTAAAAGTCTGAAGGCTTCATCCATTCCTAGTAACCTTCCCTTTCCTGCATGAAAGACTTTCAGAAAAGGTCTCTAGCCAAAAGAACGTGCTGAAATGCTGCATTCTCTCTTGCACTGACCCACCACAAGATTCAACTTCAGACATTTGCATTTCATTAGCAACAGCAGGTAGGGAACCAAGCTGTGGTCCAACTCCTGTTGAAAACCACACCAAGGACTAGCCTTTGACACTTGAAATATAAATTAATTCAGAGTCAGTCGAAGTCTTTGCATGGATTTTCACCAAAGGTCAGACCCCTTTTTCACTGCACCTGCTCCCTGCCTGGCCTCTGTGCATGGAGAGGAGCCAAGGACATTGCTTCCAGCAGGATGTCTTCTAAACTGATTGCAAACAGAGGGTGAAGCCTTCTGCCAGGAAGCACAGGGAATAGCAGCAAACACTTGTGGGACCAGTGACTACATCAGGCATGCTCATAAAAGAGGTGTTACTTTCTATTTCACCATAGTTTGTGAAGGAGCACCTTGCACTCCAGCTCCCTGCCATGGCTGCAGCTGCAGGACTGCTAGGCTGGCCTCAGGTCCCGCAGTCAGGCATGCCGTGGCTCAGTTTCCATAACAGCCACAATGGCACCGGCTGTGTTCAGCTCATTTATGCAAATAAATCATAGGAGAGGAGTGACAGTCCTGCCGAGAAAAAGAAAACTTATGTATAATGGTACCGTAGCTACCTTTGAAAGGGGAGGTAACTTGCACAGTACACTTGAAGCAATGCTGGAGTTGCTACTATATTTCAAAGTGACGTGACCCCTGCATTTTTCTGTTTAGCTGATAAAACTGTTAACAGGCAAACTGGGTTCTCAGCAAGAGCATTTCTGTGGATAGGTGGTTTGTGATGAAGTCACACAGTTGTTCTCAGTAAGCTGCTGTTCTTGTTATATACGTTTTACGTACCTAAAGTTGCCATGAGATAAAAGTCTGCTTTTAAAAATAAAGAGCTTTAATGGCAGTCACGCCTCTGCTCAACATCAGCAACAGGATTACAATTTGTCCTTATAATTTCAACTAAAAAACTAGGAAGGTCACATTTAAACTAGTAGCTGTTACTTTCCTCTGTCAACGGGGTGTATTTAGGTAAAATTTCAGTGACCGACCTTCCCTCTGCAGCAGCTGTGGCTTAAAATGCAAAACCTTGGCAGTTTCTAGAAGCAAGTGGGCAGCTGTGTGGTGGCCGTGAGGGCACGCCATGGCAGCTCAGCAGGAGTTTGCATGGACCAGGGTCTGCAGCTGGGGCACAGGTTTCCCTGTCCCCTCCTCCCTGTGATCATTACAGAGCCAGGTCTCCCTGGGCTCTCCTGCTGCCTGCCATGGTGCTGGAGCTCATCCCCATGCTATGTGAGTGCCGGAGGCTGTGCCACCTGCAGAAGGACACATAGTGCCACTAAATCTATGTAACACAAAACTGGAGGGATGACTTAAGCACAAACATAAACAACCCCATTTTATAGGAGCACGTGAGTGAAGTAGACACGCGGTTGCTGCCACAAGGACACCGGCTGTGTCCCTGTGTTTGTAAAAGGCTGTTTTACCACACCAGGATCAACAAAGGAGCGGGTGGCTGCATAACTTCACCGGGCACTGCCTAGTGCTGGACAAGCCCAGGGATAAGATGCTATACGGACTGTGAGCATCGCTTTCTCACCAGGGCCCTGCACTGCCTTTGCCCTAGAACAAGGGACATCAGCATTTGGCCCTGTGTTGTTGTTAATCAAGGCGTGGTAGTTCTAGTTAATAAAAGATCTGCCTTAGTTAATTGGCCTGCTTACAGTATGCTTTAGATCAGACACTGTCAAGACAGTAAGTTTCCCATTTAATATTCTGTGCTGTGATGTGAAAAACGATAGGTTAAAAAAAGGTAATTAATATTTAAGGCAGGAAATACTTATTTACACCTGCTCAACTGGCAGCGGGGAAGGAGTTTCATAAGCAAGGGGAAGTGAAATTTGAATGGTTTTAGTGAAAGTTGTACGTCTGAGAGTTCACCTGCGTGAGGGAGAGTCCTTGGGGTAGAGACGCTGAACTGCAGGGCTGCATGCCTGCCTCCTAGGGGGCTGGCAGACGTTGCATCCATCTAACGTGGTGTTGAACTATCAAGCAGGTTTTAGCTTTTTCTAAGCAAATAAGGCACTCTTGTTCCAGCCCTGATAATTACTCGCTTACTTAAAACTTAGTTGTTTCCAGAGCACAACCTTTATTAGCCTCTAGTATTTTTGTCTGCCTCTCTTTTATGAATCTTTATCATAGAGATCTGGCGTACCTTCCTACTCAGAGACTAGAAATCAAGCACTTATATTTCACAAGACACTACATTTTAATGTAGCTTAATTTTTTGTCTCTTCTAGCATTAATCACACTTGGTGGATGTATTGAAATCAGTCCAGCTTTATTAAGGCCACTTGTGCCTTGTGTACACCCATAACACATGGTAGCAAGTTTTCACAACCAGTTTACCGTGAACTAAAAAAATGCAAAAATAGGGTTGAACACTTTGGAAATAGATACTTCTGAAAACAATTTTCTTGAGAGTGATTGCTTTTTAATATGAAAAGGTTAGGTTGTTTTGGCAGCCCACTTTGTAAGGCAATAACAACAGGAGAGACATCTCAGACCAGACACACCTGAGTTTTTTTCTCATTGAGGTAGATGATATCTGAACTTTGTGAAGGTGTTGATTGTGTCATGTGGCAATGAATGTTGTTAAGTGTGTATTTAACTACACCAAGTAGGTTTACATGGGCTCTATAATTGTCTCAGGTAGTATATACTTATGAAACCCAGCTCCATGGAGCTGCACAGAAAAAAATTAAACACATTTGATCATGAATCTTGATTCACAGTAAATTACATAGGGATAGATGCATTTTAGGTTCACAGAGAATTTTTAATTATTCACTACCACAAATGGTATACAGTAGCGTTTGCAGAAAAGGTGGCCATCCGCACTTAGCAGCAGCTTCAAGTACAACTTCCAGTGCTAGAAATTGTCCTGCTGGTGCAATGCAAAGGGCTGGAGAGCATGGAAGTTCCTGGATAGCCACCAAATTACCAGCTGGTTTCTGGTGTGCAGGGGAGGCTTTGCTCCATCTCTCCTCTCAACAGTCCCAGTGCCCATCTGTAGCTTTCTAGACTATAGCCCCAGTACCTGAGCCCTGCAGATAACAGAATACAGAGACTTTTATTTTGTAACTTGACCTAAAACCAATGGTGATGACTCATTTCTAAACTTGCCCAAACTTGGAGTGATAAGTAGTTCACTTGCCAACAGGTGGCCCATGTGAAGGTAATGATTATTCCCAAGTGTGGTGGTTTGACCTTGGCTAAATGCCAGGTACCCACCAAGCCACTCTATCACTTTCCCCCCCCCCTTCTCTCACCAGGGTAAAAAGGGGGAAAGAAAATAAGACAGAAAAAACAATCCTTGTGGGTAAAACAAAAGCAGTTTTAATGTAAGCAAAGCAAAGCAAGGTCCGCGCGTGGAAGCAAAAGAAAGAAAACAGTTTTATTCTCTGCTTCCCATTAGCAGGCGATGTGGGGCCTTCTCAGGGAGCAGGGCTGTGATACACATAGCAGTTGCCTCGGAGGACCAAGGGTGACCCCACTCCCCTTCCTCCTTTTCCCCAGCTTTATACTTGAGCAGACGTCATACGGTATGGAATATCCCTTTGGTCAGTTCGGGTCAGCTGTCCTGGTTGTGTCCCCTCCCGAGATCCTGCCCACCCCATCCCACTGGGGGGAAATGTTGGAAAGAGCCTTGGTGCTGTGTAAGCACTCCTCAGCAGTAGCCACACCACCAGTGTGTTATCAACACGCTTCCCCAAGCTCCCAGCATAAAACACAGCACCGTGAGGGCTGCTATAGGGGAAAATCAATTCCGGCTCAGCCAGACCCAGTACAAGAAGTTTGTTTAACAAGCTTTCCTTTCATTCAGGGAAAGGTGAAGTCACATTTTTAGGAACAAATTGTCAAGTGAAAAATGAAAAAGTTTTTCACAGAATCACAGAATGCTAGGGGTTGAAAGGGACCTCTGGAGATCATCTAGTCCAGCCCCCTGCCAGAGCAGGTTCACCTAGAGTAGGTGCCTTAATTTCTCTGCCTTATTTTTTTTAATTATGTCAAATAATTCCCAGGAGTAAAATGAAAATGTCTGACTGTGACACATTAAAAAGCGGAAACATTTGAATCTGAGAGAAACATATTTACCAAAAAAATTTTAAAGCAAGAAGCAATTAAAACTGATTCACTTTCATGAAAGACCTGGCTTCAAAGAAATTATGTGTTCGGAAGTACTACCTGGGCATCAGCATCACTATTACCATGCTCCATCTTCTCTGCCTTCCTCTCCATATTTTTCCATTTAAAAGGGTCAGAAGCGTCAGCATGTAACACCCATGGCCCAAACACACCTGCAGGATCAGGCCCTACCACAGACTGAGGTTCAGAGGTCCAGTTTCCCAATCCCAAATGCATTTAGGAGCTCAACCAGGCACAGTGGTATCTGGTCTGGCTGGTGCAGAGACATCTCTTGATACAGACCAGCACAATTCTGGGCAGCTCAGGAGCTTTCCTGAAAAAATCTGAGATGCTAAGGTTACTAGGATTTAAATGGGTTTTGTGGACCATACAAATCAGACTAAGGTGCCTAAATTTTGCACCCACATTTCTGTGTTCTTGGGCCTACTTTACTCGTAAAATATCTGCCTGCATGGTAATTAATGCACTGAAAATGGACAAATACCTAAAAGGAGGTTGTAGTGAGGCTGGTGTTGGTCTCTTCTCCCAAATTAATAATGATAGGACTAGAGGAAATGGCCTCAAGTTGAGTCAGGGGTAGTTTAGGTTGGATATTAGGAAGAAGTTCTTTACTGAGAGGGTGGTTAGGCACTGGAACAGGCTGCCCAGGGAGGTGGTGGAGTCACCGTCCCTGGAGGTGTTTGAAAAATGAGTAGATGAAGCACTTGAGGCTATGGTCTAGTGGTTAGGGGATACTGGGATAAAGGTTGGACATGATGATCCTAGAGGTCTTTTCCAACCATAGTGATTCTATGATTCTATACATCAGAGTCCTAGTGGGACAGAAAGGAACCTGTGTCCCACTGAACAACACGACTACATAGAATAAATAAATCTGGCTGAATCTTTGTTCTTTTTTTGGAAAATCAGAGTGTCAAGCCCAGATTGGGAGCACTTCTTATGGTGGTTTTCAGAGTTTCCTACAGGGGACAGTGGGTTTTGATGGTTCCATCAACAAATTGGTCATGAATGCAAATCATGGCAAGTTAATCAGAGGATGATGCAAAGGCTGATGGAGTTCTAAAAAACAATGACGAGGAGCCAATGGTGTAGCACTCAGTAGGTGGGATCTACTCAAAAGGCAGTTGGGATAGGGCTGAACACAAGCTTGTGGCATTTAGAAGCAAAACACCAGGCACGCCTGCCGCATGGGATATAACCCCAGCAAATCGTGCTTCTAGGATATGGGGTCAGAATTGGAAAAAAACCCCTCCACATAGTTTGCTAGTGAGAAGGTGTGGAGAAACAGGCCTTGGCAATACAGGAATGTGGGGAGAAGAAATAGCTATGATCTTCATCCTTGTGTATAGCAAGGGTGAAAAAGGCTGAAAGCCTAAACAACTGTCAAAAGAACCACAAAGACAATTTTAGGTGAAAAAATGACTGTGAAGGAATTCAGGAGTGCAGCCTGCAAGTTGTATTTAAAAATCAGAGTTGTGACTTGATTATACAACTTAAATATCATCACAAGGCAAAAGCAGAGGTCTTGAAAGACTCTTTAGTCTATCAGAGAAAAGTTTAACAAGTAATCCCAGCTGGAAGCAAAAGCCAAATTTCTCATTTCTCATGAGAAATACAGCATGCTTGCTTGTCTGAGGGCGTGATTAACAAGCAAGTCATAAAGGGAAGTGGTGGGGTCTACAGCTCTTTGTTTCCATAAAACCAAGGTCCTTCTGGAAGATACAATTTACTCAGATAAATGTTGTAAGACTCAATGTACAAATAACAATAAAATGTAATGGTCTGTGTCATATACAATGACTTGTATTAAATGGTCTGATGGACCTTTCCAGCTTTACAAGTTAATGAATTAACTACTCTCAGAGTCCCAAAGTGTCTTATTTAATTGTGCTCAGAGAGGAAGTCCATTGTCTTGCAGTTGTGGTCATTAGCATGGTCATCTCCACCTGTATGTCTGCATTTCCCACTCTCAGACTGTGTTCAAATGCAGAATGAGGTTTCTGAGATTTGCCCTCCTCTTGCTGGCTTTCAGGGCTGTGCTGGCTGCTTGCTCTAAAGCAGGTTGCCTGTCATAAGCAAGTGATTCTCTTCAGCTTTTGTGTAGTCCTGTTGTAATAACAGAAGAGACAGACATGTCAGACATTGTACCACAAGCAGCAGGCAACTCAGAAGCTTGCCAGATCTCCCTTTGGACAAGAGACCAAGAACTGGTCCCCCCTGATGCTGAAGCATATTTATTATTTCCTACTCAACAGTTACTGTGAAAGCCTAGAGAAGTAAGAGGTTGTTATCAGATGGAAACGGTGCCTGATGTTTCTCATGCATTTGCCATCTTTCACCATGGAGTACGGCACCTGGTACTTGCACTGTTCAGAGTAGACAGATTAACTGAGGAATGACTGAGAGGGAGGAGAGGGCTCTGGAGATGGGAACCACTGGCTTCATGGCAATATCTTCCCTTTCCCAAACCTCTGTCAGCTCCTTCCTACCCTTTTAAAGAGGCGACAAGCCTCCCCAGAGTCTTGAGGTTCTGAGGTGCTTGGTGGCATCTGTTCACGGGACTTCATCCTCCTGTGGAAGCAGCTCTTGGTGCCAGGGTGGTACAAGCAGGTGATCCTCAACCCCACCGTCAAAGAGGGGCTGTGCCCACATCCAGGATAAGCTCCCCATGCAGTATCAATGTTCAGGCTGGTATGGCTCGTTCATCTGCTTTTCTGCAGCCTTAGTCCCAGTTTGAAAAATGAACTTGCAGAACAACTACTGGAAAACAAAAGACAGGGGTGGGATTCGGGTGGTATCTAACAGCTTCTAATGAGTGTCCTTCCTCCTCTGCCCAGGCTTTACCAGGTTGTGAATGAGTGTGACACCATGACCGCTGAGGACTCCACTGCAAGGATGAGCAACGATTCCTCCAACATGACAACCACAAAAGTCCCTGAAGGAGTTGCCGGTGCGCCCAACGAGGCAGCTCTGCTGGCCCTCATGGAGCGCACTGGATACAGCATGATCCAGGAGAACGGGCAACGCAAGTATGGTGGCCCTCCTCCCGGCTGGGAGGGCCTGCACCCTCCTCGTGGCTGTGAAGTCTTTGTGGGCAAAATTCCCCGTGACGTCTATGAAGATGAGCTCGTCCCCGTGTTCGAGTCCGTTGGCCGCATCTATGAAATGCGCCTGATGATGGACTTTGACGGAAAGAACCGCGGGTATGCCTTTGTGATGTACACGCAGAAGCACGAGGCGAAGCGTGCTGTCAGGGAGCTGAACAACTATGAAATCCGCCCTGGCAGGCTGCTGGGTGTGTGCTGCAGCGTGGATAACTGCCGGCTCTTCATTGGAGGCATTCCCAAGATGAAGAAGAGAGAGGAGATCCTGGAAGAGATTGCCAAAGTGACGGAAGGCGTGTTGGATGTCATTGTGTATGCCAGCGCCGCAGACAAGATGAAGAACAGAGGCTTCGCCTTCGTGGAGTATGAGAGCCATCGAGCAGCAGCAATGGCCAGGAGGAAACTTATGCCAGGAAGGATCCAGCTGTGGGGACACCAAATTGCTGTTGACTGGGCGGAACCAGAGATAGATGTGGATGAAGACATCATGGAAACTGTTAAAATCCTCTATGTGAGGAATTTAATGATTGAGACCACAGAGGACACCATTAAAAAGGTCTTTGGACAGTTTAACCCTGGCTGTGTAGAGCGGGTGAAAAAAATACGTGATTACGCCTTTGTGCACTTTGCAACCAGGGAAGATGCCATCCACGCCATGAACAACCTTAATGGTGTTGAACTGGAAGGCTCATGCCTGGAGGTTACCTTAGCCAAGCCAGTAGACAAGGAGCAATACACTCGCTACCAGAAAGCAGCAAAAGGAGGGGCCGCAGCAACGCCCGAAGTAACTCAGCAACCTAATTATGTTTACTCTTGTGATCCATACACACTAGCATATTATGGATATCCATACAATGCCTTGATTGGGCCCAACAGAGATTACTTTGTGAAAGGTTAGTAAGCACAATTAGGGGATGTGATGGGCAGGTTTGATTTCAGACTGTTGCGACTTGAGGTCTGCCTGAGCCAAAGGACAGCTGGTGCTATGCACTTTTTTCTTAAACACTCTTTTATAGGGTTTTATTTTAATTTATTACTATACAGAGTATATTTATCTCTAAATAATTGCTAATGTCCAGGCTACTATGAGGGTGGCATCAAAAATATGGTTAAGAATGAGCTAATGGACCAAGCACAGGATGGGGAAGAGAGGGATCTGGTTTTTATGAGTGCTGTACTAATCCTGAGCACATCCAAGGACTCCAGCTTCTGGTGTCTCCTTCCAAAGAGCTGGATCCTAAGTATTAGAGATCATGACAGAGTGTTCCTTTTGCTTTCTCCTGGAGACGTGGGTATGGTGACCTGGTCATCCAAAGGGAGGGCTGCCAGGGAAAGCCTCAGTTGGGAGCTCTCCAGGTGTCATTTGCCCTCTGCATTAAAATGACAGTAGTGCTATGTCCTTTATAAAGTCATATGAGAACTATGAGCAGCAGAAATCATGAGTGCAAGATAATTATTATGTATACTTTAATTAGTTATTGGTTACAATCATTAAAAATTAACTAAAAATTAGTTATTAATAAAAACCCCTAGCAGCTATAACTGGTGTTATAATTGCAATTATACTGTATTTATAGGAATTACCGTTTCCTGAAATTTAATGTGTATTTCCACATAGCAGGCTGTTTAGCATGAATATATTCTTAAAGCACTCGTGTAAACCAAGAAGTATTTTTAACCCTAGTTAATCAAAAATTTCAGCTTCTTCTCAATTTCCAGATTTGTATTTGCAATGAACTACAAAGGAGTTAACTGACAGTCTAAATATTCAATTAGGCCATCGTAGAGTGCATTAATACTGCAGTGTCCAAAGTATTGTAACGTGCGTGGAGTCACTAAGATAAATACAGGCAATATTTTTGGAGATGGGGTATATTCACATTACTAATAAAACAGCAGAGAAAACAAACAACACTAGTAAAAATATATGCAATGGTGGGACAAAGTTGGTCAAAGGCCACATACAACTTCAGGCCATCTCTGCAGGGTCTCCTTTGGAGGACAGCTGAGAGCAGAAGCTGTTCCTACCACATAGAAATCACCCTGGAGGAGCCCCTCGCTCTCTGCTGAGTGTGTTATACCTATAACACTGGCCATAAGAGTTGCTTCAGTATAAATAAGCAGTTAATGTATGGTTAGAAACATCAAGGCTTACTGGGTGCTTCCAAGACCAAACTCTTCTGGTTTTGTAAGTTAAGTCACTAATACTCAGATCAAACTAACTTCAGCAGCCTCATTTCAAAGCACATACTTCCTGATCTCAGCCTGGGGCCATTCATGCTCCCCACCGGGCTGTCACTCTCTGTTATTCACCATCTTCTTCTATGTTGTTACCATAAGCAGGCAGCATACGAGGCAGAGGGCGAGGTGCAGCTGGGAACAGAGCCCCGGGCCCCAGGGGCTCCTACCTGGGGGGATACTCCGCCGGCCGTGGCATCTACAGCAGGTACCACGAAGGCAAAGGAAAACAGCAAGAGAAAGGATACGAGCTGGTACCCAACTTGGAGTTACCTGCGGTCAATCCGGTGGCCATTAAGCCCGGTGCAGGTTAGTATGTGCAATGAGGGGAGGAAAGCAGAGATGGCGGGCAAACTCCAGCTCCAAGCCCCGTGTCAAGCACACGGGGACCCTTCCAGGGCTAGCCCACGGCTGCAGCAGTGGGGGTGTCCCTGGGGCTAGGGCTCAGTGCTCCCCTGTGCCAGATGTCTCCTGGCCCTGTCTGGGCTTTCTGCAAACACTGGGACAGGGGACATGAACATCTGGAAGCTCTTCAGGCCAAAGAAAGAAGGGCTGAAGCTGTGCCCACCCCTCCTGTCCCCTTTTGCACCCCCTCAGGAGGAAGCAGCCCTCTTCTAGTCATGTACACTAGAGCATGTTGACTAAGAGCAATCTTCCTCTCTTAATTTCTTCAGCGCTAATTTCCCCCTGGGAGATTCCCACACCATATTTCCAGTCAGGCCAGAGCCCTCTCCTGATTAGTTCTTATTTCTCCAGTGGGAAAAGGATCTTTGGCTCTCCCATTGCAGGAAAGTCCCTGGCTGAGGCAAGGTCCTCCATCACCATCAGTACCTTGGGGAAGGAGCAATGCAGGGAGCACTCAGGGTCCAGCTTGCAGCAGTGCAGTGCCACAGGAGAGCTCTCAGCTATGCTGGGCTGTGAGGAGCCAGACCAAGGGCTGGGGCAGGGATCACCCCCTTCTGCCACATCCTCAGCTGAGTGTCCAGCCCTTCCTTGCCCTTCCCAGGTGAACGAGATGAAGGCTGAAGCACTGAAATTCCTCAAGATCCTGTTTGGAAAGGTTTTTATTTGGAAAAGCAGCATGAGGAAGAAGATCCTTGCAAGTGATGGGGAAAGCTCTCTTGCAGAAGTCCTCAGGCCTTCTCCCCATTCCTTTCTCCAAGTAAATGTAACTACAGGACCTAAGCGGTGTTTAATAATAGAGCTGCAGTGGTCTTTCAAAACATGCTCCATACTGTCAAGTGGAAACTACAGCTTGTATCTAATGAAGGCTGTGAAGAGTTCTTCATAACAGCTGCATCAGACTGGGCGAAGAAGTCTAGAGACAAAGGAAGGCAGGTATAGAGCCATTTCCAACAGAAAATCAGGCTTTCCGAGAAAACAACCCACTCACAATCAGAAAACATTACCGCTATGCATGTTAGTAAAGATACTTCAGGAATTCCAGGTATTACTAAAGGATGCTTGAAAAGTGAGCTTTGAAATGCACCCCTATTAGTGGTAATTAATTTGACTGCCAAAAAAACCCCCGAAGCTCAAGTCTAAATGTTTCTGCACTTGAAGCATGTTGAGATTCAGATTTCTTTATCGGGTCTTCCCCTCGTATGGTTCCAGCACAGCCTCTGAGGACAGAAGCACCCGGTCTGTTTTCCCCAACCAGATCAGACAATCTAGTAAGAGGTACCACATGCAAGACTTACCTCTGTTATTAAAAGGATATGACTCTGAAAGCACATTACCAGAACAGAGGAGCAGAGATGTACCAACTCTGCAAAGTTTCCTACCGTTTAGAACAGCCTTAAAGCTCATTTCTTTGCAAAAGGTTAGAAAACTCCTGAGATGTCACTCTCATACCCGTGATAAAGCTGGTTTGAGCTGACCAGGTGGACTTAGTGTAGAAGGAGAACTGGAAATGATCATGTGTGGAGGTCTCTGCTTGAGGAAACAGTGGTAGTCCACTGTGGGTGGAAAGATCGCTACCTGAAAGATGTCTGATCGGATCCCTTGTTGTAGTCTCCAGCATCAAAATGAGAGTACTACTTGCTAGCACCTGTCCTTCCCACAGGCAGAACTGCACACTTCCTCTTTGCAAAGTTTCATCCCAGTGAAAGAAACCCGTGTGCATATCTGGCTTCATTTCTGACTTACTGGCTGCACCTCCCATTGATGCCAACATCACCTCCTAGTCCACTGTTTATTGGTTACTCTGTTTTATTTGTGAATAACTTTACTGCTGAAAGGCTCACAAGATGAATGCTGAAATATGGACTATGAGGCAATGATGGAAATCCTAGCATCATAGAACAGTTTGGGTCAGAAGGAACCTTTAAATATCATCTAGCTGAATACTCCTCTCATGGGCAGGGACATCTCTCACTAAGTCAGGTTCCTCAAAGCCCCATCCAACCTGAACTTGAACAATTCCAACGATGGGACATGCACAACTTCCCTGGTCAACCTGTTCCAGTGTCTCACCACCCTCATCATAGAGTATTCCTTCCTTATGTCCAATCTAATCTACTTTCTTTCAATTTAAAACGGTTACCCCTTGTCCTATCACTACAGACCCAACTAAAAAGTCTGTCCCTATCTTTCTTACAAGCCCCCTTTAAGTATTGAAACACCACAATAAGATCTCCCGAGTCCTCCCTTCTCCAGACTGAACAACCCCAACTTTCCCACCCTTTCCCCGTAGGAGAGGTGCTCCAGCCCTCGATCATCTTCATGGCCCTCCTCTGGACCCGCTCCAACAGGTCCATGTCTTTTCTCTGTTGGGGGCCCCAAAGCTGAACACAGTATTCCAGGTGGGGTCTCACCAGAGCAGAGTAGAGGGGCAGAATCACCTCCCTCAACCTGCTGGCCACGCTTCTTTTGATGCAGCCCAGGATGTAATTGGATTTCTGGGCTGTGAGTACTCATTGCTGGCCCATATCCAACTATTGTGATTACTGGGAATGTTTAGAAAAGCACATGAAGCCATGTGCCATGAAGCTCCTGTTTGGACCACATACCAAGTCACCATCTCTAAACACAGTCATTCTGACCAGAGCATTTTCCCTTTGTCTGAAAGATCATAGTTCTAATTATTTTGCATTGTCCGATTTTGGTATGAGGGAGAATTCTCTAAAGAGTAATTTCTTTTTTTCTGGTGTCATTAAATAGATTGATCCTGTAGCAGAGAGATGGGATAAAACATATTTAGCCAAGTTAGTCCTGGGAAATGCATAATACATGCTCCCACCTCTCCCTGCGCTCAGACCACGCTCTTGTCCAGGGAGGAGGACAGCAGTGGTCAGAAGGGTCTGTGTAAATCTGGATCACAGCTCCTGGTCCCCAGCAGGGCTCTGGCCCTGGGGCACCAGTGTCAGGAGCATGGGAGGAACATGCTAGGCAGAGCAGGCAGCAGTGAGCCCATTGCTGTGCATCAGCCATGGTGCTCCCACCCTTGGGGAGGGCAGACATGCTCCAGCTCCCCTGCCGGCACACAGGGCTACCTGTCCTGATGAGAGCAGCACAGGACCACCGTGGGAGAGCCAGCACAACCAGGAGGGAGGGCTCTTTGAGATGAGATCCTGGAAATCCTTTCCCAACACACCTGATCTGTCTGGTCTCTCCTAGTGGCCATCCCTGCCATCGGTGCCCAGTACTCCATGTTTCAGGCCGCGCCACCAGCCAAGATGATGGAAGATGGCAAAATCCACACTGTTGAGCACATCATCAACCCTATAGCTGTCCAGCAGGACCCAGCTAGTGCAGCAGCTGCCGCGGCAGCCGCAGCTGCAGCTGTAATACCAGCCGTCTCAACACCTCCCCCCTTCCAGGTGAGGTCAGCACGTAAGTCCTGCTTCCCAGACATGCCACTTCCCATACATCCTGCTCTGCATACCCGGGCAGGGGGAAAGCCTGGCCTCCTGCCCTGCTCCTGTTCCAGAGATGCTGCTAAGGATGTTACGGTGCCCAAAAGCCCTGCAGTTCATCTGACCTGTCTTGGACACCTGCACTTTGGACAGCTGCTCTCCCCCTATGGGGTACCCAAATCTGGGAGGGAGGGAGGGAGCAGTAACCCATGATGGCATAACTCTCATTCAACAGGGCACACGCTGCCTGATACCCGCCTGTTATCACCCCTTGTTCTAGGGGGTTTGCAGTTCAATGGGTGGAAATGGAATATTACAGCAATCTAAGCACTTTTTTTGAAACTGATGCTTTCCTTCCAGGGCCGCCCCATCACGCCAGTGTACACCATGGCTCCCAACGTGCAGCGGATCCCTGCCGCTGGGATTTATGGGACAAGTTATGTGCCATTTGCAGCGCCCACCGCAGCAACAGCAACGATAGCCACGCTACAGAAGAATGCTGCTGCCGCTGCTGCTGCCGCCGCTGCCGCTTACGGGGGATACGCCGGCTACATCCCCCAAGCATTCCCAGCTGCCACCATCCAGGTCCCCATCCACGATGTCTACCAGACGTACTGAGACTGTCGGCAGAGGAAGGCAGCAGAGAAACACACACTGAAGGAACACTTTACTATTTATGAAGAAAGAATGGGTTGCAAAAGAGTAAACGTTTGGGCTCAGTAAACTGATGCAGGAAGCGAAGAATGTCATAGAAAAGCGTGTTCAAAATGTTTTCTACGCTTGAAGTTTTCACTAACTTTTTTAGGCTATTTTTAAAATTTAACATGCCTGTATTCATACATTTCTGAAGGACCTCGATGCATCCAGCCCACTGCTGACATGCATTTATACGCATCCTAGTGGGGTTGCATAGGGTCTTTTTTTTTTTTTAGCAGTTATATTTTCAATATATTTGTGGTATGAAGGTTATTTTTTAGTAACTTCTGCACTCCAGAGATGTCTATTTTGTAGTGCCTTTAATAATATATCAGCTATATATTAAAAAGCACACCTGAGCAGCTAGGGAAAGTTTTAACAATATATTTTGAAGAATATATTCAATATTTAAAGAATACATACTTTAGATTGTTTTTTTAAGAAAAAAACCAACAAGTATCTTATTTAAAAAATTATACTGGAAAGTGCAATTTGAAAAACGTGCAAGACCTCTGCATTTTAGTGCTGGCATTAATACAATGTGCTCATTCTTATTTGAAACTGAAGTAACTAATATTGCCTGTTTGGGAGAAAGAGGAAAAAAAAAGCCTCCTCACACAAACCTCTCCACAGTGTGATTTGCAGGCTTACGTTAAGTAAAGAAAATGCTCTGAGTTTTCCTTAACAACTGGATTTTCTATTTATTGAAGCTTCTTGTAGTTGGAGCACGTGCAGAAATGAGTAGCCAATATTTCGCATGGGGTGTCTTGACTTATATCTTCATCCAGTATAAAACTTAGGCTCTTCTTCAGTGCTCTTTATTTTATTCTTTGAAGTATATGTTGTAGTGACTGCGAATGTATGCTGCTGTTAGCGAGAGCAGGCGTACTCTCACCGAAAGGATGTGCAGCATTACTTACCCATCTCTCCATCGTATTCCGTGGGAAATTTCCGAGGTACTAGGGGTGGTAGTGATACTGGAATTAGTGAAACAGGGCTAGCCTCCCCCCAGCCTCCTTTTCACACTGAATTCCCCTTCTCCGCAACTGGAGCTGTACATGCACAGCAGGGGCGGGAGCAATTAGACCTGAAGATTTTAAGACATAGAGCTTGTAAATATCTTTTAATATACATTTTTAAAGTCATTTTATGTTGCAAATTTACATGGTATGTGGTTTGCCACAAAACAAAAACCTTTTATTGTGATGTTATGAAAAAGTTTGTTTTATTAAGAAGTAAATATATTATTGTAGTGTTTTGTGGCCTGTTTAAAGGCTTTTATTTAGTAGTGCAGTGAATGTAAAATATAGTAAAACAGTAAAGAAATGCCTTGCCCATTGTATGAAGTGCATCAGCCCTGCAAACACAGCTCCGGTGACACGAGGTGTGAAGCAGGGAGTGAGCAAATGATGTTCCTTTACTTTCTGTGGTATAAGTACCAATGAAAAGGGGTTTATATTGAGTATATTTTGACAACTGAACCACTTCCAGACCACATCCAGCTCAGTTAGTAACATTTTAATACACTTTTTTTCCTTGCCTCAAAATTGAGCTGTTGTTTTTAGGTGCTCTTGCTCAGCCAAGCTGAGTTCTCCTTACACCTGTTGACCCATTAGTGAACACACTGTGAGGAGGTGAACCATTAGGTCGGACTCTGCCCCTCCGTGCCCCTTCCTTGGAGACTTTTATTGTCTGTCCCTGTGCTTCAGAAAGCACACCCAGACCTTAACCCCATGGCTCTGACCATTTGTGGGACAAGAGGAAGTGATTTGGGCAAAGTCCTGAGGGGGAAGACCCCAATGGGGAGGCTGGTGCTGCCTCCTACATCCCTCTGGCTAAGGCTCAACACTAAATGCTACCACGGGTCCATGGGCTCTGCGCAAACACCCCTAGGGTCGGGAAAAGGCAGTTTAATGCTTTGGGTCTCTGCTGGCCCCTTTCCAGCCCTACACCATGGCTGACCCACAGAGGAGGGATGAAGGGTGATGTCTCCCTTCCCATTCCTCGTACCCCTACCCGAAGGACGAGGTCCTGCTGCTCGCAGAGGTTGAAAGAGACAGAAAGGACACAATGAGGACAAATCCCAAGGAGCCCCAGGCCACCAGTGGGTGCTGCCTATGTCAGGGCAGGAGCAGGCAGGACCTGGGGACACGGGCAGGACATGGGGCACAGGCAGCCAGGCCATGCTGAGCCTCCTGCCCATACCTTTTATACTTGCTTCTGAATCATTTCATGTACACTACTACTGAGGTAAGTCTGATAACTTGAAATGTGAACATCTTTAGTTTAAGAACAAACTATTCAAACAAACAACAACAAAAAAATATATATAAAAAAACAGCTAGTGTGCCTTATTCTCAAAAGAGCTGATATTTTAGGTGTTTTATTGTATCTCTGTTCTCTGTACTGTCAGAAGCCTCTGAGTTTATTTAGTTCTTGCTCCATTTACGGTACATTTCTAGGATGTAGTGAATAAAGCATTCTTTAAAAATGGAGACTGTTACTTTATTACAACACCACACTGCCAGGTTTAGCCTCTCCAGCAAAGCTGTGCTCCCCTCCAAACTGGGGAGAGGGTGTTTGGGGCAGGAGGGGAGTGGGGCACCATAGCCAGCATCCCCGTGGGCTCCTGTGGGGAGGAGAGATGCACTGTGCCCCTGGCTCCCCCATCCCACTGCCCACAGAGGACAGTGCCCTCCTCAGCATCTTTCCATGCTTTCAACAGCCTCTGATCAGCCTAAATCTCTATTCATGTCCCATTTAGAGTCAGTGCCTGGATGTGGATGGAAGAACGGAAGCTGGCATCTCTCCACGCTTTCCATCCACTCAGCACACAAAGTCTCTGTAACCCTGCTGCACATCAGTGGGCAAGTGCTGTAGACATGGCTTTTATCTCAGAGTGCTCCACCCTTCAAACACACAGAAAGCTAAGCTGCACCTCTTGGCAGTATTTGCAGAATCCCTGGCTGTTTCCTTGGTGTAAGATCACCTGAAGAAAAAGAGCTGCAAATACCAAGTCTGGGGAGAAGAGCCATCTGAGGGAGTAGAGGCAAACAGAGGCAGAGCAGGGAGAAGGGAGAGATGGTGGTCATGAAGCAGGGGCTAGCACGAGTGAATAACCCCCAAGAGAAGACAAGAATAAACTCTGCATGAGCTTCTACATCCCTCATAAGAAAGCAAAAGTGGTTGTAATTGCCTATCTCTAGCATCATTTCTCATAATGCAATTAGGGCAAGACACTTTATGCCAACATGCCTTGGGTTTCTGTTTTGCCAATTACTAGGCCTAGCACAAAAGACAGCCAGCAGAAAAACAAACCAGTAACCAGATTCTATTGCACATAAAAAAGTCAGTATAAGGGTGATCACTGGGGGTACAAACAAGTCAAACAGATCACACATAACAGACACCAACCCCAGTGACCCCAGGAATGACACAGCATGACCAATAATAGGTGGAATAAACAAAGAAACAAAGTCTCCCATAGAAGAGATGGGAGACAACCAAGTCAATAGGCTGATCATATAAGACAGAAGTAGCCACACATTGTTCCCCCACAAAGCCTGTGTTTGCAAATGCCAAACCTGACTGGAGCCCAGTTGCAGGGAGAGTCAGGAGGTCCTTCCCCAATAGGGAAACTCTGCAAAGTGCATCCACCTCACAGACAGACACTCCACCCTTCCTGCAAGTGGTCCCAGCTTTTATGCCCAAAGCAGGACACCTGGTACTCATTTACCCAATGCAGGGCACCTGGGGCTTGTTTACCCAAGGGCTTTCCTTACAACCGGCTGTACCTTGGAGGAAAGCCAAAAGGCAAACTCATCCCCTCCTTTTAAAGGACCATGGGAACCACCCATATGTCAACCTTAATTCAGGGGTTGGGGTTCAGACCCCAGCATTTCATTTTCCCAAAGAACACTAATCATGGGAGGTTTCCCTAGTCTTTTTTTTTGGTCAAGGAAATGGAATGAAAATATATTTTTAAAATTTTTTGTAGGATTTGAGAGAGGGGAGAGAGTCACCTATCTTGCCTGCTTTTCTGTATAATCATTGCAGGTTTGCTGTAGGAGTCTGTGTGTCCCAGCAATCATTTCCATACCAGGTCAATCTGTCTTGCTCAAGGAATGGGTAATCAACATGATGATAAAAGCAGCTTTCGAGAAGATATTAGCCACATTAGGACTTCACCCATCAGACAAATCATCATGTCACACAAGAAGACTAATGTCTCCCCCACAATTCTTCACTGACCTTTCCTCTCACTAGAGGTCCACCTACATTCACTTGGATGAGAAAGCAAGAACCAGCAAACCATGGCCCTTTACAGGTGTTTAGAGGTGAGGCATGCCCTTCACAAAGAGCAACATTTTTCAAGTGAGCTGGAGAACTGTGCCACACTGAAACATGTTTCTGGCTCTTTCCCTTTATCCAAGCTACCGAAGATTAAAATTAATCTATGTGGCTTTTTCTAAACAGACACTTTACAAGATAATTTTTTTTATTTTCCTACACTGCTGGTTTCTGACTTCAGTTTTGTAAGATCTTAATTAATGATTAACCCATCATAAGGTTCAAATATGCAAGTCATTCTCAGGATATTAACATAAACAACGCCAGAGAAATGTAACTGTGCTTTCAAGATGACCTTGCTGCCTTGGGAATGTCAGAAGCTCTGCTGAGGCCTTGGGCACCGTGACAACTCAGCACACTGCCAAGTTGATCCCATTCCCTTTCTGATCATCTTTCTCAATGATCTTGAAGAGCAGATGTGCACTTCCCCAGCTTGTATCGACCTAAATCGCTAAAAAAACAGCTTTGACTTTCTTCAGGAAACACCACCCATTAACACAACTGTGATACAGCTACTATATAAACAGATTAACAAGAAATTCAAGTGTATTAACACCACACTGATATTGCAACATCTCATTTATATAAGCACTAGAGCTCAAAGTATATGCAAAATGTATTTTTTATATGTCTGAAAAGGTGTGTGGGGTACCCCATCTCCCCCTCTGTGGCTGGTGTTACACCCCTGATGTCTCTGGTTTGGCTGGATCCTGAGCACTGGCTGAGCACTCTGCTCCCCATATGCCTATCAGCCACAAAGTCAGCCCATCGTGCTGACCTGTAAAACAAACAAAGCCCAGACCTACCTCATAACAGGAGAAACTACTTCTGCTGCGCATCAAAAGCCAGCAAAGTCGGGTTTTATGCTCCGGTGTGTCAACTAAATACTGAATCACACTTGATTGAGTTTCAGGGCCAAATCCTGCCTGGCAACAAAGCAGCTGGTGGGGTGTTACAGGGAGAAACTGCAAGTCAGGGAATTAAAAAAAGGCAGTTTTGTGGCACCAAGTCCTTCCCTCCTGGCACAAAGGCAGGCTGTGCCATGCAATTACAGTCATTCAAGATGCCAAAGAACAAAGAGACTATGGAAACTTTCCAAAATTTTGTTCTATAGAAATACTTCGTATGGAATACTTCCAAATTTTGGAAAGTTTCCATAGTTTCCACACAAAGTATTTCCTGTCAAGCTGAGGAGTTAGATTGTAGGTTTTTTCCTCCAGCCAGAAAGCCAGCACTGGACTTCACTGGTTTCCTATTCAAAGACAGAAGCTCTGCACTGCAATCCTTGCTCGGGCAAAACTGCAGATCCTGCATGTGGGAGGTGAGCAGTCAAGGACTAAGACTTCACTAGAAAGCTTTCTGAGGAAAAACACTTGGATGTGCTCACGTTTGTTCCACATGCACCAAATGGCCATGCCATCCCAACATGGTGACAGATGTCTCCATCTAAACAGGCTGTGCTGGGCAATGCTCTGCCTCACAGCAGACCCCAGGGCTTCACCTCCATGTGCCTGGGGCTCCCTGTAGCCACCTTTCCCTTGGGCAAGATCGCAAACTCTGCTTGGGCCGTGTGTTTGTGCCCACCCTGACGGCTCCTGCACTTCTGCACGCAGCTGGTTTGTATGGTGGCTGCCATGCTGAAGCTGTGCCACATCTCATGGCCTGGTTGCCTATAGTTGCAGTTTTACTATGAGACACAATAAGCTTTTGCTCATTTTTTTACCTCCTTCCAAACACATATATGTAATTTTTGCCAGGCAGGCTGCACTTTGAGCCTATCCTCATGCCTTTGTACAATGTCACTGAAGATCTGCATTAGCTCAGCCACTGCCTGCAATCTGCATGCTGGTGGGAAGCAGAAGGCTACAGGTAAACCATAAGATCTTACTGAAGCATGAAAAAAACCCCTGCAAACAGCATACACAAGGCACAGGAATGACCTCAAGCTAACTAGCAGAGACATATGCATTTAAATTGGTCAGAGGAAAACCAGCCTACACTTAGAGGAGTTCCTTTCTTCCAAAGCTTTGAAGCAGTATCAACAACAACCAATTCTCACTCCTGTAACAAATCCATAGGACACAGACCAGGGTGTCTTGCAGTCACTCAATAGGGCATGCAATGACAAGGGATTACTCATTAAACGTGTTATGCATGCACTGGCTGTACACAGGGCATCCTTAGTTTCTCTAGACTTTGACTTTTCAGCTGCTGTTCCTCTTAAGAGGGCTTTCTGGCCAGCTGGATAAGCTAAGGATTCCCTCAAGGCTTGGTTTCACTCCAGGCAGACAGATCCCTTGGCTCACCAGCCTTTGTGCAAGATACAGAGGGACACAATGCTAGTCAGCAGCTGCCATGCTGGCATCCAAGCAGTGCTATGAAGGCACTTGTTGTCCTACAATCCTCCAAACAGCAACGGAGCAGCTGTCAAGAGCTTGGCAAAGCACTCAGGAGGGCTCTGGCAGACAAAATGTTGGGGAGCACCAGCACCTCATCAATGATCAGGTCACCAAGGACATATCCAAGCAAGAAAATGCCCAATAGCCTTGCCCTTTAGCACCACGTAAGTGGTCCAGGCTTGTCCTCCACTAACCCTCCACTACCATCAGCTGGGTAGTTTCTTGCTATGACCCGAAGTATTGCAGTAAACTCTTCCAGAAGACAGACCATCCATCCCTGTATCCACACAGCAGAGTGCTACAGCCTGAGAGGGCTGTGGCACACACCACGCTCCAGGCAGACATATCTCCTCCTGCAGTGTGTCTTGGCAATGCTGTTGGCCATCCCTTGACCCCACAGAGCTTTGGCAGGCCCTGGAGCACACCCAAAGGCTCTTGTGTTGCAGATGAACCTCAAGAAGTATGAGGTAAAGTACATCAGACTTGGCATACATATCAAAAATGAAACATAGGGAAGAGCATTATGCCTGACTTGGACTTGCAGCCTGAATCATGAGGTGTTTGATGATGTACCAGTGGAGACGTACCTGGAGAAAGCACTGCAGACATCATCCATGCAGATGGGGAAACTGTAATGGTGGGGTGGCATCCTGAGGCCCTGGCATGTGGGAAAGCTGGTCAGATGAGGATGGGCATCAGTTTATGGCAGGGAAGAAATTGGTTTGTGTCCTTAATTTGGACACACATATCTCCCTGCTGGAGGTCCCCTCACAGAGGTATGCAGAGCAGGTCTCCCGAACTGATGCACCCAGCTGTGTTCAGGGATTTTCCCCACTATTGGCTCGTTGAACTCAGGACATTGGCTAGGTGAGTTAGGCAACACCCACAAAAGGCAGAAAAATACCTGTATCTGTCTTGCCTGCTTTTCTCTCTTGTGCACCAAGAAGGGCAGTGATATGAGCATGCTGGCTACACCCCCCTCTTTCCTCCTAGCACCTCTGAAGGGAGATGCACAGAGAGGCTGGTCTTGCTTCTGCTGACAGGTACTGCATTCACTTTCAAGCCAGCCCTCCCCATAGCACCCATGGGGGAATGGATACTGGATGATCCCCCAGCCTTGTGCCTGCTCTCACACAGATGGTGAGGACAGTAAGCAGAGCTGACCTGGATGAGACCTCCCACTCCATCCCAACCAGGAGGTTTTTTTTCTCAGGGTCCTGCAAAACAGAAATAAATGGAAGAAATAATTCTGTCAGTCTGTCTGGGCCTGACAGCTTATTTCTCTTTTGCCAGGGAATATACTGAATATGACATACAGGAAAAAAAGCTGATTCTCTCCAAGAGATGGGAATAGCCAAATACACACATTGAAAGCAACTGAAATTAAAATTATGTTTACGTATTTGATATTGAAGTAAGGGGGATGCTTTTTAAATGGCTCTGACACTGAGCAGTCCTGTATCAGCAAGGTGACCACTATCATCAACACCAGTGAGATCACAGACATTCTTACAGTAGACCTCAAAGGTGCAATATTAAGTGCATCTGAGCTTGAGAAAAAGGTTCCTTCATCCCCAGAGGCACTATTGGAGGTTCATTCAGAACCTGTCACTTGCTTTCCCTAAAACCAGACAGCATCCATACTGCCTAACAAAGGTGTTGTCAATTGTACTTTAAATAAAGTAGTTACACTCTAACTAGCAATGTGTTTTTCCCATGGGTTTCACTCTTTTCTCACACGACGCAGGAGAGGATTTCAGCAGAGCACAGACCTCAGGCTGGGTCCTACAATGGGGTTGAGTTTCACCCAAAGATAAGTGCTTTAGCTTAAGCTTTACCAGCAACAAAGCCTTCAGCAGAGCAAGGTGTCAGCATGCCTTCAGCCTTCACAAGCATCACCACCGACCCTGAGCAGCTGACAAGGACTCACCAGCTGCTAGGGTTAGCTCCAGTCACAGCTCTGAAGTGGTGAAACCCCAGGAGCTGCTTCGAGCACAACCAACACAAGCCTGATGCCCATGGAAAAAAGAAATCATGTAAACCTATCATAATTTGTAGTTGAGAAAGAAAAATCAAGTCCTGTTTGGCACAGCACTGCCTCAGAGTCCCAAATTCATTCATGGCCATGCACCAGGGAGGCAAATTCCCAAACAGTGATCCCATCCCCAGGCAGGTGGTGTTTCACCAGGTTCAGCCACCTTGCCTTTGCCTGAGCGTGGCTGCAAAGGGGTATGGAGAGACCCCAAAACTGCAGGCAACTGCGTTGCTATTTGCATGAGGGGCTACACGCTGCACAAGGGTCTCCTTCAAAGATCACACAGCATTCCTTAGTTTCACTTCGGTGACTGAGACCTGGACCCTGTCTCTGCAGCATGCATGGTTTTTTGAGACAGTCTGTTTTGTTATAAGTGATTTTGTTCCACATTTTGGCTGTTATATGAGTTCTTCTCAGGCTGTTCTTTTTGGGGTTGGGACTAGGACAGCGCCAAGGTCTTAAAGGATTAGATTTAAGAATAATAAATGCTGCTTTAACTTAAAAAAAAAAAAAAAAATCCACTCCCTGAGAAAGCAAACTTCCTTGTCTTTCTGTGCCGTCTTTGTGAGCGATAGAAGGGGAGGGAGAATATGGAAATGTACAGCACTTGGCACTGGCTACACCTCAAACTTGTTTTTCAACATTTTACAACCAGCTCTGGCCATGTGACCCATGTGGAAAGATAAACTGAGACATTTAATCCTTTTTTTTTTTTACCACAAGGAAGTGAATTTTATGTGGTTGTGATCATTAAATTACAGTAAATTATTTGCCCACAAGAGGAAGAAAAAGCCAATAGAGTGGTTTGAAGTAGGGAAGGCTGAGACAGGGCAGCTGTTCATGACAAAATACCCTTCCCTAGCTTGAAAACTCTGTGAGTTTCACTATTTCAACCTGGCTGTGGCATTTAGGGACGCTCAACTCATTGCAGGTGAGGATTGCCCACCACTTGCTTTTACAACCAGAGTATGAATAACTTTCTAAAAGCCAACTGCTCTTTGAATTAGAGCAGCAGCAACTACCTACTTGTAAGTCGTTACAAAGTTATTTCACACCATATCGCTCTGTAAAGCAACAAGCTTTACAGTTTTTGCTTCACCTCCAAAATACCAACTTTTGAAGTAAAAGCTGGGTGCCAGGTGATCCAGGCACTCCAGTGTGCTGGGATAGGGAAAGCAGGTTCAGCCCATCGGGCAGCACCGGGCTGCCACCACGCTGGACCAGGAACATGCTCCCACCATTTTATGGGCAGTGTGAATCACATCCATGGCAGGGAGAGGCCAGGGTGAGCTCAGTGCCTCCCTCCTGCCAGAGTATCCCCAGGAACACGTGTGCAGCCCCCATAGTGACAAGGCCAGCCCACGCCTCTGAGACACTTTAAGCTAGATTGTGAGTGGGGGAGCATCCTTGATGAGGCAATGGTTAGTCAGCACTGTCAGATGAGATGAGCACACAGGCTGGGAAAATGTTAATAGAAACAGAAGAAGAGGAAGAAACTCTGCAGACCATGCCTATGAGTCGCCCCCAGTGCAGTCTGTCCTGCCCATGAGGGTACACACCATAATTTTCCCGTTAGCACAGAGAACCACCCCACAAATGCCTGACAGGTGCTATAACAGTTGTCAGAGTGCCAGTCACTGGAGGTTTTCTTCTCCAGCACTGAGGGTGGCATGCCTGCTGATTTCTGAGAACTATGGCTTTTTGCTTTTGTTGTTTTGGGTTTTTTTTCTGTTTGGCTGCACTCCCATGTGCTTACGCATACCAATATTTTCTTTAAGGTAACATTGTTCTGACTATTTAAACAGCTTTTTGCTACAGTCTGCTCAATTCAAGATTCAAGGAAACCTTGACCTCAGCAAGATAACAGCTGAACTTGAAAGTACATTTATAAAGGTACCGCTGCTATCCCCTGGGATATGCCAGCTGCACATCCACATAGGCTAAGCAGGGTTTTTCATATCAGGCACTATAAGAGCACAACATCCAGGTTTCCAAACTAGAGCTGGCTCATCTGGAGCAAGAGCAGGTGAGACACACACCCCAAGCACCCATGGACGCACGTCACCAATGACCATCCTCATCCTCAGCACTGGCTCTACCAGTCACTGCTGGGCTGAAGGGGAGGAGCAAGGGCTTGTGTTTAGCCATGCTCAGCTTCCTGATGCGGTCTGTCACATCTCCACATGAACCGTTGCACTGGCACAGGGAGGAGGCAGTGAGGAATGCCCGTGCAGCCCAATGGAGCTCCCCAGGAGCAGCCCAGCATCTGCTCCCATCTCAGCTTGCCTCCATCCGCAGGGCAATGGTGAGGGTACAGTGGCAAAAGTACATAAAAACACAGAACTAGCATGCCCTGGGCAGGTGAGCGTGACTAAGCAAGGCGAGAGCCCCACCTGCAGAACAAAAGACATCTTGTATATGAAATTCACCAATGCCACTTCTTATAACTGCGCTGTGACTCTTCCTGTGAGGCTGCTGATGCTCAGCTCCAATATTTCCTGCTACGAGCCATTTTTATTAACTGGCAGCTCTCCTATTCCCATTTCTTCTTGTGAGTAGGTTTTTTCCAAAGATAGTTTTGCAGCCCCACACTCTCTGCCAACAGCCCAGCTGTGCTTCCCCCAGCCCTGCTCCACCAGCCTCTGCTCACCTAACCCTCTCCTGCTGCCTGTGTAATGGCATTACACATCTCCTCAAGGCTTAGGAAGGGCTGAGGGGCCAGCAGCAAGTGCCATCAGTAAGACAAGGATCAAGCGCCGATAGCTCTTTCTCACATCAGGGCAGCAAATAAAGTTTTCTGCCCCTTTCCCTTCCTGAGAAAGCTCCAGCACTGCCCCTGCTGCTGCTCCCCCAGCTTTCTCCTGCCATCACCTCAGGATCCTGTCAATGGCAGTGCTCCAACAGGCACCACAATCGCTCCCTCACCTTTCAGAGGTTTGACTAGTTCACTCGAGAAATGGATTTTCACATCTGCAAACAGAGAAAGCTGCAGGGAGAGCTGACCTTGCCATTGTGATCCACAGAGATTACATCGACTTTGAATAAGGAATGGACAAAAAATTAACAGAAACTGAAAAGTGCACAAGTTTCCTGTGGCATCATTCCTCTGTGTGTGTCAAATCCAGGTCTGATTTGACTGGTGGAGCTCAGGCTTCACCTGCACAGAAGTATTTTCCTCTCATCTTACCATGACCATAGAAAATTCCTACCAAGAAGCATTGTAAAATTCAGCTTTAACAAAACTTACGAACACACTGAAATGGCCTGTATAAGATGAATGATTGCATATAATAATCTTAAATACTGATAACTCAATGACTTTGGATATTTTAAGAAAAGTCTTTAAGAAGAGACTACTTAAACATCCTGACACCACATATTGTGCTGGGGTAAAAAAAAAAAAAAAAAGGAAAACATGCCTGCCAGAAAGATATTTCAGAATAGCCTTCTGATAGTTCATCACAAACTTAAAAGCATTATTATAAATTATGTCTGGCAAGCTTTCCTAGAGTCCCTCGGTATTTTCCTATTGTTGATTCCAGTCTTACCAGAACAGTCTTTCTTTTTTTAAAAAAAAAATTAATTGCTACCTGTTTATTAATTGAGTCAATCAATAAGCCCCAAAAGGTTTAAATCCCACAGTGAATTGTGGGGGGCCGTGTGTGGTGTGTGTGGGTGTACTCATTATGACAAAACTGTATCTATGTGCACTTCCAGAATGTTTTTCCTTGGAGTTTGATGTTACAACCCGGGTGTAATGTGCCAGACAATGTCACAGAGTTGGACTGAGCTTAGAGGTCTCAGGTCTTGTTCCCTGCAAGTTTCCCACCTCTGTCGTGTTTGACGTGGAAGCAGTACAAAGGGGCCGGCACATAAGTTCGCGTGGGAACACACACCTCCTGAAACAAAAGATGAAAGCTACTCTTTTAATGAAACCAGAAGGGGAGGCGATGGGAGTAGGGGGGAGTGAAGGTACAGTGGAAAAACTTGCAAGAGGTCAACAAGGGAAACAAAGGGCAGCTTTATGCAACCAGGTATTTCACTCCAGAAATGGCAGGGCTGGCTAATGCACTGTTGCCCTGTGTTCTTAATACAGAAATTCAGTGTGACTAGGGCTTTGCTTGTACCAAGAAGATAATGGCAACCCAAATGATGAGATTTAACAGTAGATGAGGCTTTGGAAGATGGAGAAGAGAGAACAGATGAGGAACAGGGCTCTCCTCAAAAAGCAAAGGACTGCTAAGGAAAATGGAGGTAATTGTCTACATTTTAATTTTCTACTTTGGTCAGATGGGACCAAAGATTTTGTTGACTGTGGTAGGATCTACTGATCAAAAATGAGAGCCAGGTCCAAATGAGGCAGTATACCTTACTGAAGGGTAAATAAAGCAGATTAATATTTTCTAGTAAGAAAGCAACTTTTGGACAACTAGCATAACGAAACAATTATTCTTTTTTTCAGAAATGTGAGACTCAAACTGATGAAAGCTAGAAAGAGATACATTTAAATAGACATAAAAGGATCAGTGTCAAGGATGAACTGATATAGAAACTAGCAAATGATAAAGCTGGACAAATTATTGTAAGATTTCTGCCAAAAAGCTGTTCAGAGACATCCTCTTAAGCCACGTCCCAAGCAGGACAAACACAGGCGTTGAGCAGTGTGGCATTGGGCAGCTGTAGCGTCAGCCCCCATACTGCAGCCCTTGCCCCTTGCTTCTGCTCCTGCAGGATGGGTCTTACAAGTTTGAGTTGCCAACACCTCCCCACTTGGTAGGAAGACTTACCCTGGCAGCTTGCTGGATGACAGCTTGCTAGCAGTCTGTTGCCGAAACGACTGCTTGTGTGAAATTTTTATTTTGGTTGGCCATTCCCACTATAAGGAGCCTCATGCAATGGCTGTTCTGGTCCAACATAGTATTCATTTTTTTGCCAGAAGAGAGACAACTGTGCCTACTTTAAACTCTCTTGTTTCTATGCTTGCTTATCCCAGACTGCAAAGTAGCTCAGATTTACCTAACTTGCTTGATACTACAAGAAATGCTAAGAGAGAAGATGGTGTTTCAGCGTAGTCCAGGATGAATGGTATCTGCTTGTTTCCACACCATTTACAGCCTAACAGAGAATTCATTAATTGCCCAGGAAGATCCTTCCATCTCTTTAGCAGCTGCACAGTCAGAACTTATGGGCAGCTGTGTTGAGTCTGATGCAAGACCCAGCTAGCCCAAGATTTAGTCTCCAGCAATGGCAGAAGTCAATAGCCAGGGAAGAAAAAGAACAGGACAAGTTTATCTACTGTACCCAAGCACTCCTCTGGCCTCTAGGCACTTCCAGCTCAGGGGATTTCTGCAGGTGAACATATTTTTTATTTAGTACCTATCAACAGACATCTCTGCCAAGTACTCTCCCTCTCAAACTGAAGGCAGCTCAATCAACCATTCTTCCTTTTTATTTTGCGTATGTACTTTGTATGTTCTGCTTACTTTCTGTCACACAGTTGCTTTCATTTAAATGACACATGACTTTCCTGGGCCTGAAACATAGAAGGAGAACAATGCCTCATTGTGAAGAAGATGGGAAGGAGCATTCACCTTAGGAGACAGTGTGGTAGACAATCAGTCTTTCACTCTGACATGCTGACCCATCAAGCAGTGGCTGCTCTGCAGTTCTGAAGATTTAGCCCTCATTCTGGTGCTTAAGCAAAAACATTATTGAGACACTAAACTCAGTTTAGAGTGATGTGCCCTTGAAAAATCTCATCTTCATCACTTTTGAAAATGTTGGTCTTTGATGCCATTGATGTTAGGAAGGAGTGATGGATGAAAGAGCTACTTTCCACAAGGCAATTCAAGATTAGCATACAGAAAATAGGAGCAAAACTCTGCCCATAGGAACAATTAAAGCTTACAACATACCCAATATTGCAGAAAGTGATCTGTATTGGCAGGTAGACAGCACCTTCAGTGTCAGGGGTTGCCACAGGTGTGTTCAGGCTATTCAGATCATGCCTGAACACTGTACCAGTTAGGAATATACCCTGACAGCTGGCAGAAATGGAGCAGATGCAGTGGACATACTACTGCTCATATATCCAGTATGCCCTGTGCACAACGTGAAATGAAGGCTGGCTTCAGCTGGGAATCTCATCTATCCGAGATCAAGCACCTATGACATGCTGCAAATTCCTTCCAAGCTGGGAAATGATGGAGCAGAGGAGCTGTGAAGTTGGGCTTTGGAAAAAATGATATGCACTGAGTGAAAAAGGAGAAGACATGGTAGCTGGAGGGGCTTCCTTAGATATGTTCTAGAGAGAGAAGGTGGGCAAATGCACCTTTTTTTTTTTTTTTTTTTTTTTTTTTTAAGAATAATTTAGAATGTTGCCTTTAGATCTTCTTTGGGGACTCTTTTTCTAAAGCTGCCCTAACTTTCACAACATGCCGCTTGAAAAGCTGCTTTAAGGTATGTCTGATCCTTGCTTTCATACCCTGTGCTAAAACATAATCCAGCAAAGGGGCTAAGAGACACACACCTCAGGGAGACAGCTAAAATCAGTTTTTCCCAGTAAAACAGGACAGAGATGTTACAGCATATGTTCTTCCTCCACACACTCAGGCCTGGACTTGCAGAGAAGAGAGTGGCCTGGGGAGGTCTGGCCCTGGGCTGCAGCCACGGCACCCTGGCAGAGCTCACCCAGCACAACCAAAGGCATCAGCCCCATGGCCAGAGCTGGGGTATGGTAATGCATTCACACAGCCTTGAACAACTCCTATTTGTATTGTGCAGCTGTAAGATCGGGATACGGAGTAGCATCCAGCTGATTCATTAGAGCAAGTACGTAAGAACCTCCAAAGTGCTTTGAAGGTTGAAAAACTATGTACGCATTCTTACCTATTTTCAATGAACCCTCATAAGCATTTCAGGACTCTCCATTTAATATAATGATTGCATCTTTCCTTGTGATTCATATAGCCATAAGCATACTTCACTGCCTAGTTCTAAATTCGTAAGCTACATTTTATCTCTGCCTCAAATACTCCTGCCAAAAGACAGCACTCCTGGCAGGAAAGGCAAGGCTGTGGTACTAACCCATATGGACCCTGGAGCATCAATAGGAGATAGTTGAGACTCACACACATCCTTTGGCCGACTGCCTCTGCCGGTAGTGGTCTTCTCTGCTACATCTGCCCTAGAGAGCTTTCTCTAGCACATTATCATGACTGGTTACCCTGCAAGAGCTCCAGAAAAGCCACGACGCCACCTTTGTGATGCTGTCCCCAGTGATAAAACACAGTAGGACCACCTCAGCAAAAAATGAGCTGAAAGGACAGCATACAGAAGAGACAGAGGCAAACAGCTGCTTCTGCACATCCTCCCCACACACGTGCTCCCAACAGCTCACATAAAAGGCTGTTTTGCAGGATTTGGGATTAACTCAGCTCTGCCTGCCCTGCTGGATTCTGCCAGCATGACTTCCAGGAACTGAAGCAGAAACAGCCCCATGCATTTCAGTGCAAGGGAGCAAAGGCTAACCAGGAGTGACAGATACAAGGAGCAGGTTTCTATGAAGATACCCTGGTGCTTCTCAGGAACAGGTTGGTCTGGGACACTGAATCCTCTATTTGTACACAGGTGGGGCTTTGGAAAGCAAATCAGACCCTCATAAACACTTTCATCAGTGAGTTGTCTGCAGGAGTAGCGTGAACACTCAGTGCTGGCTTGTGCAGCTCTAGGCACCACCACAGTGTTGTCTTATTCTCGGGCTTTGCTCCAATTTCATCAGTTTGGAGACGTTCCTAGCAAAAGCAGAAAGCATAGAGGGAAAACACAAAAGCAACAGCATGGTTTCCAGACTCATGAAGGAGGGGAAGGCGCCTGTGCAACACATAGTTTAGGGTCAGGTTTACATCTGGCAAAGCAGTTTCTACCATCTGATTGCACCCTATTAAATTAGAGGTTCCTAATTCAAGTCTGAGATGTCATGCAAAAATTGGATGGAAGTGAATTACAAAGGCAAAACAGTCTTTCTTTATGATGAAACTTAAGAAAAGTAATTAATTTAATCAGCAGACTTCAACACTACCTCTCTTAACCAAGAGGTTAAGTTATAGGGGCCAAGTTATCTTAGTGACCTTTACCACCAGGAAAATTTACAAACGGCAATTAGCAGATTCAGAGGCAAAAAAAAATTAACCCAGATAAAAAGCATGTAATAAATCTCTGGCATTTAACTTAGTGAGGTTGAAGCAGAAAAGTCAAGACAGAAGCTAGGCTGTGCTACAGCCACTGACTTGCAGCAAAAGGAATCAGCACTGATCATCTCACAAAAGGAGATTTGCAAAGCGTCACATAGCTGGTTACAGATTGAGGTCATAAAACTGAACCCACTTATCATTTCATGCAGGATCTAAAGTTGTTGGACAGTATTTAAGGGAACAAGAGCAAACTACAAGTGACTGTATAGATCCTTGATAAGATACTTTTTCCACCCAGTTTTGTGGTGAACCTTGGAACTTCTAGCTTGGTACCAGATTGAACCCTTTTCTCTCAATAACATGCAATTAGGTGAATTACTTGGTATAGATAAAATTGCTCTATGGAGAAATATTACTTACATTAAGACAGCATAATCCATAGAAGTGATAAAAGAGGGGAGGGCTCACATACCCGCTAAAGAGCAATCAAATTCTAACAAAGCTAGGTTTTGTTGGGCACACCCTCCCCCCCCCAGCCCTTCCCGGATTAAAGATTCTCTATTCCCTTTCCCTGCAGATTTAATCCGTTTTAAGATAAATCGTTATCTCTGTAATACAAGTTGCCTGTGTTTGTTTATTCAGTAATAACACCTGGGTGCATCTGAAAGGTCAATACATAAGAACTGCAGAGCTGTAGGTCAGCCCAATACACCGTTGGGATACCTCCAAAGCAGTGGTCCTGCTCCCAGGGCATGAAGCACCCACAGGTGCCAGCAGCCTAGGCAGGATCCAAAGCTTAGTCAAAGCAGCTATTCTAGCACTATGCTCTATTCCTACAAGTGCCATGTCTAAACTTCTCAAGAAATGCTTAATTTTGAAAAAAAGCTACAGTCATTAAGTAGAAGGAATAGAAAAATAACTAACGATACACACTGTCCTTGCTAAGCATCCCTACTAAACATATCAGGCAATGAAGAAAAAAAAAAGTATCACTCTGTTCTGTCTTGTATTCACCCCTAACTTGAGCAATTTATTCATACTTCCTGCAACAGCAGGCCTCAGTCCCAGCAAGACCATCAGCAGCAGGACCATGGCCCAGAGCTATAATGATATTTCAATGACTCATTTTTAATATCCTAAAGCATCTCATCAATCCTTAATTCCAGGTGGGTTACTTAGAAGGTATTACTGAATCACATTTTAAATAAGCGGTTTCAGGAACTAGAATGAAAAACTCTTTTAAACTGCAGCTGCCATTTTTTAATCTTGATTAGTGTTTTCTGGATATTCACTAGATTGACTTCTACTCTGAAGCAGGAGTGCCCAAGAATAAACTAAGGTATAACAGTTCTGTACAAAAACTGCATCTGGAACTAAGCAAAGACCACATTCTCTACCCTGCTATACTCCCCATCAACTGACATCCCTCCCTTAACAGTTATTTGTGTTTCATCCTGTTGCAAAGGTACCCCTGGATTGGCTTCTCAAACATAATGCCTAGAACTGCACCTGGAGATGCAGCCCTGTCATGGCCAGCCAAACCAACTTAGGACCCCGCATGACTGAGAACAGGTATGTCTTCGTTCACCAGTCCATGGAGCTCCACCTGGGGATGGATGAAGAGCTGACTGAGAGCTTATGGGTCAGGATTAAAGGGAAGACGGAGGCAAGTGATACCTCAGTGGGGGTCTGCTACAGGCCACCTGAACAGGATGACCAAGCGGATGAAGCCCTCTATAGACAGATACGAGTGGCTTCTTGCTCATAAGCTCTGGTCCTCATGGGTGACTTCAACCACCCCGAAATCTGTTAGAACACCACCACAGCAAGGCACTAGCAATCCAGAAAGATATTGGAATGCATTGATGATAACTTCCTTCTCCAATTGGTAGAGGGAGCCAACAGGAAAAGGTGCTATGTTGGACCTTGTTTGCACCAACCAGGAGAGGCTGGTGGGCTCACTACCCTGGACTTTAGGTGAGCAGACTTTGACCTCTTCAGGGATTTGCTTGCTAGAGTCCCACGGGATAAAGCCCTGGAAGGAAGGGGGGCCCGGGAAACCTGGCTGATATTCAAGGATCACCTCCTCCAAGCCCTGCAGCAATGCATCCCAACAAAGAGGAAGGCAGGCTAGAATGCCAGAAAGTCAGCACAGATGAACAAGGATCTCCTAGACATACATAGGCACAAAAAGAAAGCCTACAGAGGGTGGCACCAAGGACAGGTAAACTGGGAGGAATACAAAGAAGTTGTCTGTGCAGCCAGGGATCAGGTTAGAAAAGCTAAAGCCCAGGCAGAATTAAATCTGGCCAGGGACATCAAGAGCAACAAGAAAAGCTTCTACAGGTACGTAAGTGATAAAAGGAAGACTAGGCAAAATGTGGGCACTCTCCAGAGGGAAACGGGAGATTTAGTCATGTAGGATATGGAGAAGGCTGCCTCAGTCTTTTCCAGCAAGGACCCTAACCACACTGCCCAAGTTAAAGAAGGCAAAGGTAGAGACTGGGAGAAGGAAGATCTGCCCACTGTAGGAGATGATCAGGTTCAAGATCACCTAAAGAACCTGAAGGCAGACAAGTCCATAGGACCTGACAAGATCCATCCGCAAGTCCCGAGGGAACTGGCAGATGAAATTGCTAAGACCCTTTCCATCATATTTGAAAAGTCGTGGCAGTCCAGTGAAGTTCTCACTGACTGGAAAAGTAGAAACATAACCCCCATTTTCAAAAGGGGAAAAAAGGCTGAGCTGGGTAACTACAGGCCAGTCAGTCTCACCTCTGTGCCCAGCAAGATCACGGAGCAGATCCTCCTGAAGGCTCTGCTGAGGCATATGGAAAATGAGGAGGTGGTTGGTGGCAACTGACACTGCTTCACCAAGGGCAAATTGTGCCTGACAAATTTGGTAGTCTTCTATGATGGGGTTACAGTGATAAGGGAAAATTTCATCTACCTGGACTTGTGCAAAACATTTGACACTGTCCCACACAACATCCCAGTCTCAAAATTGAAGAGACATGGATTCGCTGGATGGACCACTCAGTGGATAAGGAACTGGCTGGATGGTCACACTCAAAGAGTTGCGGTCAATAGCTTGATGTCCAAATGGAGACTGGTGACTAGTGGCACTCCCTAGGGATTGGTATTGGGACTGGTGCCATTTAACATCTTTGTCAGTGACATGGACAGTGGCATTGAGTGCACCCTCAGCAAGTTTGCCAATGACACCAAGCTGTGTGGTGCAGTTGACACGCTGGAGGGGAGGGATGCTGTCCAGACGGACCTTGACAGGCTGGAGAGGTGGGCCCATGCCAACCTCATGAAGTTGAGCAAGGCTCCTGCACCTGGGTCAGGGCAATCCCAAGCACAAATACAGGCTGGATGGAGAATGGATAGAGAACAGCCCTGAGGAGAAGGGCTTGGGGGTGCTGATTAACAAGAATCACACAACAGCCTTGGTTGGAAAAGACCTCTAAGATCATCAAGTCCAACCATTAACCTAGCACTGCCAAGTCACCACTAAACCATGGCCCTTAGCACCACATCTACACATCTCAAATTCTGTTATCAAAGAATAACAGAAAATAATTTAAAAGTATATGCATTAGTTAAATTCAAATAGCTAGGAATAATTTTCAAACCATATTCTTGTAAGGAAGAGAATCATTTAGTACTATCACATCTTCACATAGAACATGCTTCAACATCATCATCCAAGCATGCAGCATACTGAGGAGCACCAGCATGATAAAAAGGCCCATGATCCACCTGTGACTGCAAACTTTCCCTTACACACGGGAAGCTCACAACTGCAGCAGTTTGTTTTGAACAGCGTGGCATGGGCACAATCTGAATTTCTAAGAAAGATATTCTGAGTCAGTCTATAGGTCTGTGTAAACCTGGAAGCACCACTGGGTGCCACCAGTGGGATGAAGAGCACTGAAAAAGAATATGCAGTCATGAATCCCTAAAATATCACTCCACCTTTCAACACTTCATGACTCTATTTAGTAGTATGCCAACAGATTTTTCTTCCATGTTTTCCCACAACTCTTTAAATCCATATAATCTTTCAGCATTCATAAATCCTGTTGCAAGGAGTTCCTCAGGTTTTCATGTATTGTACAGACTGTGTATATTTGATGTACCCGGTCCCTGTATTGGAAGAGACCGTGAACAGTAACTCACTACTTTATGCCACCCATAAGCCTTGGACAAAACCCTTGGTCATTGGTTTTCCATGATGAGGACTCACATTCTCAATATTTTACCCTTATCTTTAAATATTTTTTTCCCTTGGCTTTTGGGACAATATTTTTTTCCACAACAAAGAACAAATCAGTTTCCTCAAACAGGCAGTTTAAGTGCCAAACCCTGAACTCCATGGCAAACGGGCACAAGCATTTTTCTGCACAGTGAAAGTGAACAGCTTGTCTTCTGAAGGAGCTATTCAAAGTTACCTGGGTTGACTGGGAACTGATAACATATAGGGAACACACTTGAGACTTTTTCCACATACTGAGTTTATTCTTGGCTAGCCAACCAGTTTAGCTTTACATTAGAACCTGGACTTTAAGGCTTGCATTATGTATGAGAATCCAGATAAGCTTACAGCATTAATTATTCCACGCAAAAGAAAACCTGTCATTAGCAAGTCAATGTATCATTTACATCATAATAATAATTACAATTCCCTTTCTTCCAATAAATACGGGCACGACAACTGACAACTGCATCACTTTGTCATTTTGACTCCTCACTCTTAAGTTACAGCTTCACAAGTATGTTCCCCCTAACTGCAACAATTATGAAAATGAGTTTTATCACATGAACTTTTAATCGGGATCCATTACAGTGTCATTCTGCCTCGCCCACTGCATCTAGAATATCATGGTTTCAAAGTTCAGGGTGCTTTGTAAAGGCAATTTATCTGCCACAGGCATGCCTGGGGTACTAGCTTCTTGCTTGACTACTTGAGACATCTTTCACAGCTCTATTAGTCTGAGAGGGTTAACAGAAATTAACACACAGAAGAGGAGTTTTTGGTGTTGTCAGTGACAAATACTTTCACATACACATAAGTACTAAGGTGTTGAGCAAGGAGTGTTGATTATGGCACTACTTTAATGAGCATGTAAGATCATGCTTTTGTGCTAAGTAATGCACTGAGCAACCTCAGCATTCCTGTAAACAGTTTAAAATGTAAGTATTAAGGAAGATGTAAGAGTGTACAAGGGAGGCATGGGGTGAACATTGATGAAAGTCAATAAAATGAGCAGAGACAAAAAGTCAGCCTCCTGTTTTAGCAGTCTCAAATAGCATTTAAAGGCCTGTCTTGCACAAATACCCAGGGGAATGAGAGATCTAGGAAGGACAGCAGAAGCCTTTCATATTATTAAGCTTGAGAGAGAGAATGGAAGATAGGCCCTCTGGCTTGGTCAGGAAGTAGTCCTGGGAATCTGACTTATCAGAACCATGGTCACAAAGGGGTAATATTCAGCAGCAGGAAACAATTAAGAAGAAAAGCAAGGTAACCATCATATTCAGTAAGCTCAACGGTAGTAGAAGTAAAAGGCACGCCAGAGAGCAAATAGACAGGTAGAGCCTATGAAATGGTAGGAAAAGTGATTAGAAAGAGCCATAACAAAAAGATGTTAGGAAGACAAGCTAAAAAAGGGGAAAAGGCAGTGCCATGAAGGGGTGATTTCCATGAACTGCCACCACGTCACAAATACACTTTTTTTTTTCCTAGGGGAGAGAAAGGGCTCATCAAGTTACAAGGTGCAGAGACGCAGTCCTGTGAATACGGTGTTCCCTGCTAGGCTGTCTGCTCCATCACTGCAATGCTCCACCCCACTCATCCTGAAGTCACAGACACCACCCACCAAGATGGAGCACAGAGGGCGTACCCAGCAGCCTCATCAGGGCTGCACTCCCGTAACTAAAAGGAAAGGACAGCCGCTAAGGAAGCCCTCAGCTGAGCAATGCCTCAAAACACTGTCACAGCCTATAGAATCAATTTGTTTATTGTTACAGAATGCAAGACAAAGATCTCAAAAGCACTCCTGTCCCAGATCTCCACTGAAACAAGGTAACCCAGTATATTCAGATTTACAAAAGGAATGTGTTCACCTTCAGTTAAGCTGCTTTCCCAATGATCAGCACGCTCATAAAAAACACCATGATAAAGAAAATCCACATGAAAAATCTGTCCATCACTTTTGCGACTTTTTTCCACTCAATTCCTTTGGCCCGGTTTGCTTTATGGTCTCGAACACAGTTAGCAATATACTCTATATTTTTAATAAGCATTCTGTAACAGGAACAGCAATTCCCCCTAATACTTTCGCCATGAACTCCACAGCTTTTATTCAAATTTTCATTTAGCTTCTCCTTGAGATCACAGTCATCATTCCTTTTGGAAAGGTGACTCCTTACCTCTTTGTGTCTCCTCTGACACCCATCATCCCCTTCTAACTTACGTTCTTCTTCCTTTTCTCTTTTCGGACTTCTGCAATTTTCACCCACATCATAAACAAAAAAGATTTTTGACATGTATTCCAAAATAACCACCCTGGCCCATTGTGGAACAGGCTTTGCTTCTGAGCCACAGTGATGGAGGTTCATTATAATAATCGTCAATGCAGTGGAAGCTGTGATCATGGTCATAGTTGCTATGTAATACTTTCCTGGAACACAAAAAAAATCATATTAAAGATGCTACCCTAATGAAAAAATTCAATGCAGAAATAACAACATGATCGACATAGTGCTAACCATAAGCGCAAGTGAAACCAGTTTTTAATCACTCTGATTCTCTATACTTAGATCACACTTAATTTTCTATTTAAAAACAAAGATTAAAGCCACTAAAGTAAAACCTCATACTCGTTACTGGCATGACTTTTATAAGATAAGTAAGTTACTATTGTATTAGCATGGTAAATATTTGCAAGCCAAAACCACCAATTTCTCAAAATGCACCCCTTCAGAAAACAGCTTAAAAAATATTTTTCCAGAGCCTTGCTCTTTTCCTGGTGTCTGTAAAATCCCAATGGTGATGGCTTGAGCTGGCACATTAGAAATCCCACTTCCTGATGTATTAACAAGAGTGGGGATAATGTTTTGTTGGAGCTATTGATGCATCCCAGAGCAGCAGACAGATGCCTTTGCATTCACACAGGCCAGAGAATATCCAGACCTTGCTGGTGTCCACAACCAGTGTATAGAATCATAGAATCGTTCAGGTTGGAAAGGACCTTAAGATCATCAAGTCCAACCATTAACCCAGCACTGCCAAGTCCACCACTAAACCATGTCCCTCAGCACCTCATCTGACAGCTAAGAGGCCAGGCACAGAGCTGAAGGGTGGCTCCATTGCATGTTGAGATTTGTTGTTTTGATTTTCTTCAGCATAATGGATTGCCAGGCATCACAATTCAACTTACCAACTGTCAGATATTAAGTTAACCCTGAGTGCCCCAGACAGGCCATCCAAACATCTGGATCTGACAGAAATGTATCTTGAAACAGCCTGATCTTGTGTGTACAGCTCTCACTTGCACTTTGTACACTGGTTCTAAAATTGTTTTCCATTACTAGCTTTATTACAACATGTGATAAAATAATTCAATATCTAATTATATTTAATAATTCAAAATAGCTAGCTATTATATAATTTAAAGTAAAAATAAAATAACTTTGAAGAGCTTCAGCGTACCTGTAGAAATTCCATGCATATTTGAAGTTTTTCACTATGTTTTAAAAATGCAACACCTTCCCAGAAGCCACAGGTTGCATATGGTCTCCCTGACATCAAGCCCTGCTATTAAAAAGCCATGTTGAAAGACAAAGCGTGTAAAGCTCACCTATCAAAGGAATGTTTTCAGAGGGTGGCATGATCTCTGCAACCATCAGCTGGAACACGGTCAGAGCAAGAAGAACCGTAACACCCAAAGACACTTTTTCCCCAGAGTCTGCAGGAAGATAGAATCCCAGTGGGGCCAAGAAAGAGATCAAAATGCAAGGCAGCAACAGATTAAATATGTAGAATGAAGACTTCCTTTTCAGAATCAGTGTGAAGGTCACATCTGGATAAGGCTCAGAGCAGCAGCCATAAGTGATGACATTCTTAACTGCTGGCATACCATGAATCTCCCATTCCACATCTTCTACAAAGTCAGAGAGGTCACCACTATCAAGAGAATTGATTATGTCTACCTGATTACCATTATAGGTCCAGGACCCAAATGTAAGGTTGCACTGCTGGCTGTCAAAAGGGAAGTAAGATACATCCACTACACATGAGCTCTTTGTGATAGCAGGTGCATCCCAAGTGATTTTTCCATCATATCTCAATACAACATTCGTATTCACTGGTTCCGAAAAGTCATCATCAGCCCTAAAAGACAGAAGTGACAGTCAAGATCAACAGGCAATAACTTAATGTGTGGGCAAGGGAAGGGGGGAAGACTCTCGCTTCACACCATTAAAAGCATGCTTCTGAAATAATATTTTTTATTTATACTAAGTTTTATTAGGAACTTATTATTAACTATTATTTACAGGTCAAATGTTAGTACTGCTAAATTATGTTGCATTCGTTGGCCATAGCTTTTTCAAATTTGGACCTCAAACAGGATAGAGTAGGATAAGAATCCATTCAAAGATGAAAATAATCTGCTGGGCACTACTAGCCTGTGAGAGCAAACAAGGAGTGCAGCCTTCATGTACCACCTTTTTGTGGACACACAACCTTCCAGAGCTCTTCAGCAGCCTCAGCAGAAAGCCCTTCAGACTGTCGGGGTATTCAGTTCCCAGTGTCAAGAAACTCAGAACAGCTCTGCTGTGTAGCATAATCAATTGCCAAATACTGCCTATGGCTTTATTGCAAAATATTTAGATGATCAACAACAAATGTTAAGACAGCAAACAAACCCCTACTAAGGTAAGGTGAAGTGATGAAAGTTCAAACTCTGTGGGTCAATTTCTCCTTCAGCCCCCTCCCTCTGACATATATTCAAGCTGATTTTCTCCAGCCACACTCACTTGTTATATAGGACAATATCTGGTCTCCAAACCAAGTTGCTTGGAATCCTGATAGAATCCAACCCATCATATTTATCTTTGTCCCATTTGAGGTATGCATCATACCAGCTTTGTCGAATCCATAAGTAAGCTGACAAAATCTGGTTCCTTTCATCCTGCATAAAAATGTAGAAATATTTCTAGCTGAAGGTGACAAAATCACATCTTAGATGCAGACAGCATTTGTGATATAAGCTTTAAAGTAGTGCCCAACACAAGCTATAATGCTGATAGGCCACAAAAGTACTTCTCAGACAGGTATATATGCCCATACACACTACAGGGAGCTTATTGGATTTTATCTTGTCCAAATCTTCTTCTCCCTGCACCCTCTCTAGCTTTAATCATAGTTGACTTAGGCTCCCAGTAGCTTAAGAATTTCCTTTTGTGAGCTTCAGAGTACTGAACAGCTAACAGATTCAGCCTAACAAATTCTCTGAAAGCTTGGTAAGGCCTTGAAGTTGCAATTCAGAAATCACAAAAGTGGTTTTCCATTCTCCTTCCAGACACACTTTCTTTTGCCTTAAAGTATACCTTGCTGAACCAAAGTTATAAAAAAATTACTGAAGGCTAAAACATGGAGAGTTTATGTAGAAATTAATTGCATCTTAGAAAAAGCATTTGCTTTTTCTATTTAAAAAATGGCAAAAGCTGCCTGGAGGGTGTGATACCAACACCTAACTACAAAAGAAGTCTTAAAAATTCAGCAGTTGTAAATTTGCAGACTTATAATGGAAGTCCTAGTGTTGCAATCAGATAAGGATCTACAACGACCTGGAGAACATGACCCTAGTGAGGAAGTATTTCTGAAGCTGTCACAACAAAACACAAGTTGCTTTTCCTACTCCAAGCAAAAGGTTTACAGCTAGTACATTTCTGCATATCATTAGAAAAACAGAACTGTACTCTTACCATGTCTTTAATTTGGGACAATGTGATCTGAAGGGTGACATTCAGTACTTTATCTGTGTCTTCCACTGGTCTTAGAGCATTTGAGTAGTCTTCAAACAGTTCATTAAACAGCATGTGAGCATATTTTCCTTTGGCTGATTCTACAGCTAGACAAGAGATTTGTTCAGTACGTGAGATTAAGCACCAAGTAGTATCAGAAGATACCATCTTTCTACAGCTGCAAGTAGCATTTGTTATATCATTCGTATACTGTAGAAAATAATTTAGTGCAGAAACAGAAGTATACTTGATGGAACTACTCAAATAAGGACAGCACTCACCTGTGATAAATGAATAGCTAACTCTAGCTTTTCACATCCACTGAAAAAAACCTCCGCATCTATAGATTACTGCCTTTTTTGAAGGTAAATATCATTACCTTTATTTTACTGATGTGTTTCATAGGCATATAGATTCTTGATTTACAGTGATACATCTGCCAAGCTAAAATTAGAAGCAAAATCTGAAGTCAAACCTGCTCCCAGTCTAATGACTTGTGCTATCTCCCTAAATGCAGCACAGATAGACTCATTCTGCTTTCAGAATTTACTCTCTCTTTTTTAACTACCACCTGGAAAAAGTCTGAGCTGCTTTTCTTCACAAATTGGCAATTGCATGATGTACAAACACACCCTTGCACTAATACCTTTTCCAAACCATGCATTTGAAGGTGCTTCTTACTATCCAGACTTAGTCACTATTGACTGAAACTTTAGATTTTAAATAACGCTTTGCTGTTCCACACTGGTTTTTGCATCATGGTTTCTGTAGACAGTTTCTGTATTACCTTTAGATAGATTCACACATTTCTGCAAGCAAAGGGCAAGGACAGTAACACAAGACTTGCACAAATGCCAGCTGGCACTATGTAGGAAGCAAGTGCTTTGGAGTACATCACCCTCTGGTGACTCACAGTGACTTCCTGGACTAATAAGAGTTCAAAGCAAACCTTCCTGATTAAAAAGAAATCCTAACAAATCAAAGCTTCACAAATGTCATTTAAGTTCTGGCTGTACATGATCATTCATCCTGTCTATGCATAAGTGAGACAAAGTAAAACAAAACAGATGAAAGATTTATGGAGCTCAACCGTGTAAGACATCAGGACACCAGCTCCTATCTCAGTAAAATAAACCTCAATGCAACATTTAGCTATCAAGCAGTATTCTCACCTTGAAGCACCACTGCTGTAAACAGCAACCAGAGAAAGATGGAAAAGGAAGACAGGCTATTTCTCTTCATTTCTGGAGCTTAAATAAAACTGCTCACTCAAGGACATGAAAACGTTTATCACCATCCAAAACTAACAAACAAACAAAAAAAAACCCCGAAGTTGCACAGCAACATGAAGATGCTGAGGCTCTGATGAGCTGCTGGCAGCAACTCAGTCCTCCCTCAGCAGCTGTCAGAGTCCTAGAGGGATCGATGGTCTTTGTCCCTGCAACTGCCTGGGGCTCTGGCAAACCCTCCCTCTCTCGGTAACCTGAGAGCTGCCTGCTCTGAAGCTAATGCTGAAGGAGAAGACAACCGGATGGGATATCAGTAGGAAAACTATATCCCACTGCATTTTTTACTACAAATGTACGATTTTGATCAATTTATGAAGAACCCTTTCACATTTCTTTGGTGGACCATGTTTTACTGTCCTTATGTTCAGCAACAGCTTGCTCAGAACCAGTTCTGTGGAACCTGTAGACCCTCACAAAAAAAGTGATCTGTACTTTGATCAGTATAGTCACACTGTCCATCACACATGCAATATGTCACATAGCAAAAAAAAAAAAAAAACCAAAACCCACAGCCTACCTACTCTCATGCTGAAAAAAAAATGTTTCCACCTACCAAGGTTGTGCCACATGAAAAAGATGCAGCAACACCTAAGTCAGACAACACAGGCAACATTTGAAGTAGCTCAATATCACTGTGCAAACAAGAACTTCCAGTGGTGTAGATGACTCTGACACCAGTATTCAGCACAATAAATCAGGAGCAAAACTGGACTCTGCAGATAAAATGTCATTTACCAATACAGTACAAGTTTTCCCAGGCAAACCTGACAAGATTTTACAAAGAATTACAGAATTACTACTGGACAGTTCTTATATTTAGTCACGAGACTTACAGAAGAGAAATATGAATGTGAAACAATACCACACCTGGCCTCCCATCTACCCCAATGGTCAGAACTTCATTAGCTCTGTCTATATTACTCATATTGCCAAGTTAGTTTCCTAGTACTGCAGGCGTGTTCTCACAGACAAGAGATTACTTCCTCTATAGTCCAATCCATCTTTCCTTCTATACCACAGTCCATTTCACCATCCTTTTAGAACAGGTAAGAAAAAACAGTCATTAAAATAGGAAGGTGAAAATGTAGAATGAACTACCAGCAGGACGAATTCATCCAGAATAGAACCACAGAATTATGGTTGGAAAAGACCTTTAAGATCATCAAGTCCAACTCTATCAGGCCCACATCTAAAACATGTGCCTGAGCATCATATCCAAGGATGGCAATTCAACCCCTTCCCTGGGCAACCTGTTCCAGTCTTTGCTAACCCTTTCAGTATAGAAGTTTTTCCTCATGTCTAACCTAAACCTCCCCTGGCATAACTTCTTCTTGTCTTATTGGTTGTAATTTGTGAGAAGAGACCAACACCTGCCCCACCACTCTACAACCCCTTTTCAGGCAGTTGTAGTGATAAGGTCTACCCTCAGGCTCCTTCAAGCTAAACAAGCCCAGTTCCCTCAGCTGCTCCTCATCAGACTTGTGCTCCAGACCCGTTTCACCAGCCTTGTTGCCCTTCTTTGGACAAGCTCCAGCACCTCGATGTCTTTCTTATACTGCAGCACCCAAAACTGAATACAGTATTTGAGGTGTGGCCTCACCAGTGCCAAGTACAGTGGGCAATGACCTCCCTGATCCTGCTGGTCACACCATTTCTGATACAGGCCAGGATACCACTGACCTTCTTGGCCACCTGGGCACACTGCTGGCTCACGTTCAGCCAGCTGTCAACCAGCACCCCCAAGTCCTTTTCTGCCAGGCAGCTTTCCAGCCACTCTTCCCCAAGCCTGTAGCATTGCATGGGGTTGTTGTGACCGAAGTGCAGAGCTCAGCATTCCGCCTTGTTCAACATCATACAGTTGGCCTCAGCCCATCGATCCAGCCTGTCCAGATCCCTGTGTAGCACCTTCCTACCCTCAGGCAGATCAACACTCCCACCCAACTTGGTGTCGTCTGCAAACTTACTGAGGGTGCCCTCAATCTCCTCATCAATATCATTGATAAAAAGATATTAAACAGGAATGGTCCCAACACTGAGTCCTGGGGAGCACCACTTGTGATTCGATGTAGTTCTGATCCACACAAAGTATAAAATACTGCTGCTTTACTCATGTCTTTTGGCTAGAAGGAAGCTGATCCCTCCATACACATAATTTCTATATAGTAGCACTCCTGGCACTCACTGGCTAATGTTTGTGCTTTTGTGGGATCTATAAATCAATGACATTTATGGCCAGGTTTAATAGGTAAGCAATAAATAATTTCAGTCAAAGGCCCTGTAATGAAATCCATCTCCGTCACTTCATTTGCTGAATTGTCAAAGGGAGAAAAAGTGGAAAACCATTTAGAAGTCAAAAAGGTCAGAGCAGCGCATAAGCAGTATGTAATAACCTGCTTTTTCTGCGGGAAAAAGGTATATGCTGTAAGAGACAACAAAAATCAGAGACAAAAGATGAAAGATTTTTGAATACAGTCAGATCAGTGCATTCTCAGGGGACACCTTTAGTCTACAGTACATTGCCATGATGTCAGCAAGCAGATACTGCTTTGCTTCTCTTACTGTAATTCTAGGAGTGATCAGAGTACTGCTTTAAGTATGCTGGAACTAAGACTAAGCTTGCTTTGCCACAGGTCTGAGACAGTCTTGTGACCTGTTACACCAGCAATACATATCTGCCAAGTAGCGTAGACTGATGTACTTTAATTTCCGTAAGATCACAAACATTAAAGAACCCTGCATCTTTATTGTAATGATACCTTCTTGAATGGAAACTGCAGGTTCTCAAAAGACAAAACCAATAATCATGCTTACGTGTGTCGTTTACTCAATTTATTCTTATACACACACATATGTGTTATTCATTAGAAACTTGCAAAAGGGATAAATCATAAGCTCTCAGTTATGATCTATCATATTTCCAGTCATCAAATATATCCAGTAGTTGCACACACTGGACATAGAATCATAGAATAATTATGGTTGGAAGGGACCTCCAGAGTCATCAAGTCCAACCTTTATCCCATCGTATTCCTAACCATTAGACTATGGCCTCGAGTGCTTCATCAACCCATTTTTTGAACACCCCCAGGGACGGCGAATCCACCACCTCTCTGGGCAACCTGTTCCAATATCTAACCACCCTCTCAGTAAAGAACTTCTTCCTAATATCCAACCTAAACTTCCCCTGATGTAACTTGAGGCCATTTCCTCTCATCCTATCATTAGCAATTTGGGAGAAGAGACCAACACCAGCCTCACTACAACCTCCTTTTAGGTTTAGGGCAATGAGGTCTCTTCTCAGTCTCCTCTTCTCCAGGCTAAACAACCCCAGTTCCTTCAGCCAGTCTCCATAAGGCCTGTTTTCCAGACCTCTCACCAGCCTCGTTGCCCTTCTCTGGACTCGCTCCAGCACCTCAATGTCCTTCTTATCCTCTGGTGCCCAGAACTGGACACAGTACTCAAGGTGTGGTCTCACGAGTGCCGAGTACAGGGACATGATCACCCCCCTGCTCCTGCTGATCACACCGTTTCTGATACAGGCCAGGATGCCATTGGCCTTCTTGGCCACCTGGGCACACTGCTGGCTCGTGTTCAGTCGGCTGTCGACCACCACCCCCCAAGTCCTTTTCTGCCAGGCAGCTTTCCAGCCACTCTTCCCCAAGCCTGTAGCGCTGCATGGGGTTGTTGTGGCTGAAGTGCATGACCCGGCACTTACCCTTGTTAAACCTCATACAATTGGCCTCAGCCCATCGCTCCAGCCTGTCCAAATCCCGCTGCAGAGCCTCCCTACCCTCAGGGAGATCGACACTCCCACTCAATTTCGTGTCATCTGCAAATTTACTGAGGGTGCATTCGATCCGCTCATCCAGGTCATCTGATAAAGACATTAAACAAGAGTGGTCCCAAGACTGAGCCCTAAGGGACACCACTTGTGACCGGTCTCCATCTGGATTTAACTCCATTCACCACAACTCTCTGGGCTCGGCCATCCAGCCAGTTTTTAACCCAGCGAAGAGTCCACCTGTCTAGACCATGAGCTGCCAGCTTCTGCAGCAGAATGCTGTGGGAAACAGTGTCAAATGCCTCACTGAAGTCCAGGTAGACAACATCCACCACTTTTCCCTCATCCACTAGGTGGGTCACCTGATCATAGAAGGAGATCAGGTTGGTTAAACAGGACTTGCCCTTTGTGAACTCATGCTGGGTGGACCTGATCCCCCTGTGTGATCTCTGCTTTGTACTACATCTGCTTTGCTTCTCTTGCTGTGTGATCTCCCCCAAGATGAACCGTTCCATAATCTTACCCAGCACCAAGGTCAGGCTGACAGACCTGTAGATCCCCAGATCCTCCTTCCTGCCCTTCTTGTAGATGGGCGTCACGTTGGCAAGTTTCCAGTCGTCCGGGACCTCACCCGATAACCAGGACTGCTGATAGATGATGGAGAGCGGCTCAGCAAATTCCTCCACCAGCTCCCTCAGCACTCTCGAGTGAATCTCACCCGGTCCCATAGACTTATGGGTGTCTAATTGACTCAACAGGTCCTTCACTACTATTTCCTGGATTACGAGGGTTTTATTCTGATCTCCATCCCAATCTTCCAGCTCAGGGGACTGAATACCATGAGGATAAGTGATCTGGCCGTTAAAGACCGAGGCAAAGAAGGCATTAAGGACCTTGGCCTTTTCCTCATCCTTTGTAACAATGTTCCCCCTCGCATCCAATAAGGGATGGAGATTCTCCCTGCACCTTTTTTTATTGTTAACATATTTGTAAAAACTCTTCTTATTATCTCTTGCAGCAGTGGCCAGACTGAGTTCAAGCTGGGCTTTTGCCTCCCTGATGTTCTTCCTACACAACCTAACTAAATCCCTATACTCTTCCCGAGTAGCCTGCCTCTTCTTCCAGAGGTGGTAGACTCTCTTCTTTCTCCTAAGTCCAAGCAGAAGCTCCCTGTTCAGCCATGCCAGTCGCTTTCCCTGCCAGTTTGTCTTACAACACATGGGGACAGCCTGCTCCTGCATCTCTAACAGTTTCTCCTTGAAAAGAGTCCATCCTTCCTGAACCCCTTTGCCCTCTAGGACTGTCCCCCAAGGGACTTTCTCAACCAGTGTTTTAAACAGGTTGAAGTCTGCCCTTCAGAAGTCCATGGTGAAAGTTTTGCTGCCCCACCTCCTAACTTGGCTAAGGATCGAGAACTGTATCATATAGTGTGACATACAGACAGGCAAACATGAGCACACATATGCAAGAACACACGTGTGTTTGAGATGCTGCATTGCTTACACAATGCTTGTAAAAAGAAAACTAAAATACATTCAAAAGCCTTTTCAATAAAGATACCAAGACTGTTAAATTCCTCGTATCTTCATGTATGTTCACAAGAAATCCAATCTGTAATTTTAATCAAAATGTCCCTAATGTAGATAGACCTTTTGTGTGAAGAACGAGTATTAACATTTATTGTTGTTCAGCAATCTGAGAGATACAGCTACAAACCCATGCTGCCTCAGAATAGAGTTTTAAATCGTGGTGTAATCTATAGCAAAACTACTCCCAGATCAAACATCTCATTTAACATTTGAATGGAGCTTATAGTTAAGCAGTTCTCTATTTAGTAATAAGTTCTGCTACAAAGTCAGGAATTAATGTAAAGTACGAAGGAGCTTATAAAGGTAATTTAAGAAGAGTCGTAGGTGTTTGGAAGTTAGAGAATCAAGCCATTAACCTCACCCAGAACTAGACTCCTCAGCAAAATTCAAAGTTCTCCTGTCAGAGTACATCTGCCAGCAGATGGCCCTGTTAGCCAGCCTACTGATCTACCCAGTCAAGACCATTTTTGTTTATCACGCAAAAATCCAGTCACATTTCAATCTGTGTTGATTAATGTCACTGATTATTTGCCTTACATTTGATATAAGACAAGCAGAGACAAGATGTTCTTTAAATTAAAAAAAAAAAAGGCAAAAAGCAGAAGAAACAAAACCACTTAGTGGCTGAATCCAGCTCTCAGGTCTGCCTACCGTACATGAGACCAGTCACAAGAGGGTTTCAGGGTCAGCAAATATATGTCAACAACAGCTTACTTCTGCTGATGCAGCGAGTGGTTAAGGCCCACAGCACAATATGCAACCCTGCTTCCACATATTTTGTTCTAACATTTGACTTTGTGAGAATGCATATGGGCTATTAACATGGCAGAACACTGCACTTGTGCTTACATTCAGTGGGACAAGAATGTATCATTCATTGCTGCACTGAGCTTGTGTGACACTCACGTGACACATTAACTTTTGTATGGTTCTAGACAAACACACATGCTGTTATCAAGACAACACCAAAAATCCGAATTCAATGTACTGCCATGTAAGCGAAGCTTGACTTTGCATGCACTTGAAGGACAGACTGAAGTAGAGATTACATGGGAACTCCTTCATATTAAAACTTTCAATTTAAATATTTATCTTAAGTCAAACAATAAGCAAAGCAGGAAAGAAGTGTAAAAAGATTTATTTAAAATTTTGGTTTTTTCAATTAAATATATCTTTCCCCTCCTGCCTGAAATAATAATTTTCTCCTGAGGCTGAGGTTGACATGTACATTTTGAGATTTTTTTAATGGATTCTTACTCTTTTTTTGCATAAAAAGTATTAAGAGTTTTTAAGCCTCCAACTGGAAAAGCTACAGATACTGTATTATCACAGGCCTCAAGGCTGCCTGAACCATTTATAATCCATCCCTTCATCAGAGAACAATAAAGAAGAACAGATTGGTTTCTAAGTACAGTTTGTAAGAAGTGTCTCACAGTCTGCTTCTATTTGCCTTCCTGCCAATTTTTCTCCCTAGAAGCTGCTGTGAAGAATGTGAATGCAGCATTTGCTACAGAATATTATTTTGTGATGGGGTCAAGCAGTGCACTAACTCTTCAGAGTCAGACTTCTCTCAGACTAACCAAAGTCCTAACAGCACGGGTAATAACAGCTCTTCTTGCCAGTAGAACAGCCTCACTGTGCCTGCTCTAGAGAAGGAGAATATGGCAACTTCATTTAAATGCAGCATGTTTCTCTCCACCTCGTTATTTCTCACCCACCTACTGCCTCCTCCTTCCTTCTCTCTAAAAATCCCCTACCACATGAAACCAGCATACTCATTCATATTTTCTTCCACCCTGTTCAACACATGGAAGATAGGAAATACATTAGGAAGCATTCACAATGTCAGGTCATGAGATAATAGAGATTATTAGCCACAGTTTCCAGAGGTGGGAAATCCTAATTTACATGTTACACTGGTGAATTTTTCTGAATATAAATTTTTCTTGGACCACCCCCAGTACCTGAAGTAGTGAAACCTTTTGACCCTAGAAGTCTTATATAATTTAATTGATCTAAAATGCAGCATGTTCATCCTTTTTCACCAGGATGCTTGCAAGCTGACTGGTATTTTGTCCATCCTTGAGAAGCATTCAGTCTCCGGCAGGGTTAAAAACAAAGCTATTTTATAATTTTAGCTATCAGAAAGCTATTTTGTATATAGCTCTTTCACATTGGGATTATTTCCAGCTTTGTACTATGCCTTTGAATGGCTGATCACAGAATCTGTGCTCTACACAACCACCACCTCTGGGCCTGGACATTGTTCCAGGTCACAGTTTTGCTCTGACAGACAGCCTGATGCTCCAGAACAAACCATTTGAGAAATACTTCTGCTGTTACAAGGGTACAGACAGACTCAAGCATCTTTCTCTTCATGATTACTCTTGAGCCATGCAAGTTGGAACACTACCTCAGCTTTTAAAAGTACAGAGAAGCTGCCCAGCTACCGCTACAGGCTGAAGACAATCCTAGGTTCCCCAGAAATCAATTCCTTCAGCTTGCATGCACATCACAAAAAATGAGATTAAAACAGAATCTGAAGAAGCAAGACCAAAGAACAACAGTTTACATACTAATACAAAACTAAAGTTTCACTCACTCCAAAATTCAAAGGAGGGTGGGAACATACCTTTAAAACACTACCAAAACTCGTCACGTTCACAAGGGCATCACAAAGGGTCTAGCATCCCCTGAAAACATCTGCTGTCCTGATAAGTTTACATCCACCTTGCATCACAGAATATGGTACATCTAAACTGTGTTCTTATCCAAGTTCCTCAGAGTTTAAAAGTTCTCTACAAAGAGCAAAGATTAATGCTGTGCACTAATACAGTACAGCTGGCTGAAAAGGCAGGATGCCAAAAGATGATGAAGACAAAAAAATGAAACCATAATCTATCAACCTAAATTTTAAATGTTTTCAAGGAATTCACAGAACTCCAATTATAAGATGACTGCTAAAACAGTATTCATACACACTACAGCAGCAGTGTTGTTTATAATTTTGCTTACATTGTAATACAAATCTTTGAAAAAGACACTAAGCAAACATTTATATTACAAAATTTAGCATTACCTAATTGTGTGTGATTAGATGGGGCAGAAACAATCTACCCAGGTGATTTCTCTATGTTCTCAGAATTTAGAGGAAGAAAAGAAAAATACTGCTTTACTCAGAGTGCAAAATACCCACCTTGGCAAACCACTCGAAGAGCAAGTTTTCTCTAACCCAAACAAACTGATTTTCAAGACTACAAATATTGCAGAGCTGCCCACTTAAAATTATCAGAGCAACTACATGGAGGAGGACACAATTATCACAATGCATTTATGCCTGACCAAACCTCCCTGTAGGATAAGGCAAGCAGCAGTTACACATCTTTGAGAGAAAAGAACTTCTGATAAATCACAGTTTTAGCCACTGAAACATCTTATGGTACATGGGTACTGATATTCTTTAGAATGTCCCAGCATGAACACAGCTACATTATGCTATGGGATAAGCATAAAAATTTCCTCTTGAACAAAATATGGTAGTAAACCTGCAGTTTTATTCAAACTCTGCAATTACACTCCTTCTGGCACAACAGAATGAACTAGTTCTTGGGGATAAAGCACCACCATCTCAGCCAAAGACAGCATTCCTAGTCTTAAGCATCTCTGAGCACAGTGATTGATGACCAGTTAAGGGAGGCAGTATTCATAGCATTTGTCTTCATCCACAAAATTCTAAGCAATTGTCCAATGCCAAGATATTGATTTCTTCTTTTCAAATACATTGAAATGAAGGCTTAGTACTTCCAAGGGGAAAAAGTTCAAGTGTTAATATATGTTCACCACCAAGAAACATCCTTTTCTTTGGTTAACTGGGCTGAAAAAACTTATTTTGCCCATAAAGACAAAGGATTTGCCATCTAGAAGTGTAAGCCTACAACACTGATCTGAATCTTACAGGCTTAACTGCCATTTTTTCAAGTTCTGCAGAAGGTGATATTAGATATAAAAGCTGTTAAGGCAAAAAAAAAAAAAAAAGTGCTCTAACATGAAAATGCTACTATGACCACATATTATACCTGGTTGGTTTGTGTGCTTTGGAAACCATTTGCTGCTTGCCTGCCAACAATTGGCAGGGGGGTGTGAAGTATCTCTGCCAGCTGCTCAGCTGCCTTTAGCTTAAGGAAGGACGTTTAATTCCAAAACAGAGCCAAGATGTTGAGGAAAAGGCGAGAGGGATTACTGCACAGCTTATAGCCATAGCAGAGCTATGACAAGACAGGCTATCCTACAATCAACCTGCAGTTATAGCTTTTGGGAAATGTATATGAAAGTGCAAAAACCAGTTCCTCAAACTGGTATAAAATAGCTAATACAAGAACATTTCTACAACTTGCAACAATTTTAGCAACAAATTCCATATTGGCTTTACTCCTGCACTCTAGCAAAAGCAGCATATTACATTGCCATTTTAGAGAGCTGCTCCTAATCCAATGTATTAATGGCTGAGGTATGGTCGGGTCTGGACTCTGGTGGATAATTGATTTGTTCTTGGTGGGAAGCTATACATAAGGAAAAAAGCATAGGATTTGTGGTACATGTTGTTCGCTAACTCTTTCCCTTCTGCCAGTACTTCAAGGCAATATAAGTAGCAAATAAGATGCTGGTATGGTTAAGCAACATGTTGCAGTGAATACACAGCCAGTCTCAGAAAACGAGATGGCAACACATTATGACATCTCATTGGAAGAAATTATTCAAGAAGCCAGTAGTAATTGGTGCTTTCAGCACTATACTAATGCTTCTAGCCAAACTTGCATCACAACATGTAGAACAGAGCTTTCTTCATTCATCTTGACTGAAAAACATTGCTTTTCCTTTAGATATCTCAAAATAAATGCACTTGTAATGCCTATACAGCTTCCAAGTTTGCCGTATTAGCAATTACAAGCCTCCTCAGGAGGTATGACTTAAGAATATCAAATGAAACATCTTCAACAGAAAGCCAGAGTAGGGTAGCCCCTCTATTCTGCCTTGGTGAGGCCACATCTGGAGTATTGTATCCAGTTCTGGGCCCCCCAGTTCAAGAAGGACAGGGAACTGCTTGAGAGAGTCCAGCGCAGAGCCACAAAGATGATGAAGGGAGTGGAACATCTCCCTTATGAGGAAAGGCTGAGGGAGCTGGGTCTCTTTAGCTTGGACAAGAGGAGACTGAGGGGTGACCTCATTAATGTTTATAAATGTGTAAAGGGTGAGTGTCATGAGGATGGAGCCAGGCTCTTCTCAGTGACATCCAATGATAGGACAAGGGGCAATGGGTGCAAGCTGGAGCACAGGAGGTTCCATGTGAATATCAGGAGGAACTTCTTCACAGTGAGGGTAACAGAACACTGGCACAGGCTGCCCAGAGAGGTTGTGGAGTCTCCTTCTCTGGAGACATTCAAAACCCACCTGGACGTGTTCCTGTGTGACCTGACCTAGGTGTTCCTGCTCTGGCAAGGGGATTGGACTAGATGATCTTTTGAGGTCCCGTCCAATCCCTAACATTCTGCGATTCTGTGATTCTGTAAGCAGAGTGCTGGCATACTGTGCTCAGCATGCTGCTATTAGAGTTGCTGCAGAAATTCCACGTCCTCCTTGCTTGGAGTAGAACAATCAAGTCTCTTCAGTGTACAAGTAAACATTACAACTGATGGATATATACATCTTAAAGTAATTAGAAGGAAGAAGTCAAGGTGACAAAAAAAAGACTTCTAGGTACCCAAAAGGCAGTCGGGGGATGTTTCAAGTAACAAATCAAAGGGAACCCCTAAATCTTTAAAGTCGTCTTTTGCTAGCTACTTCCCATCCACATGCTGGTTACAATCAAGAAATAAAAGTATGGGAGATGCAATTGCTTGCATTTGCAGATTCTCTCAAAAAGTCTCCTTGGCAATTTTAATAGCACTAATAATTTTCTATATAACCACTGAAAAGAAAACCCTAAGAGGTTTAAAAGCATTTGCCTATTTATCCTTAGCTTTCTGGACTTGGGTGTTTGCTACTAAAGACACTGAATGCTGCTTAGTCAGACTAGCAGGGTCTGCTTCCATTCTACAAGCAAGAAGTACTCATGGATCCTGGTGTGAAACCTGATAAACATCTGATTTTGTTACCCATGTCTTTTTCTGCAGATATGGAAAGAAGCCATTTCTTGAAAATTTCATCCATTTCAGGAACATGAACGCTGAGGCACAATTTCAACAATGAAAATTCTAATAAGGTCATATGCTTTCTACTTGATTACTGTACTGTAATTACTGATTGAGTACTGTAGTAATTAATGGGTAACATTATTTCTGTCATCCTAACGAATATGTATTTGATATAAGCAACACAATCAGAATAGAATCAAATGCATATCAACCAGGAATATAAAGTTTTGGTGTTTTTAAAATAAAAAATACAAATAATCACTTCCCCTTTATCCTTGAAAAGAGTCAAATTACTTAAATTCAACAATTATAAATCATAGAAACTGTAAGAGTTCAAGCTTCCATGTGAATGACTCACCAGTATCTCCACATAATACAGTGAATTCCCACAGCAGACAGCAATCAGCAGTACAAGCATAATTTAGCTCTTTCTGGAGTCAGTATGCTTAGCCTTTCACCCTCAACATGGTAAAAACGTGTGAAATCATTAATTAACATTGTAAGAATTGAAAGTTGAAGTCATTCCCTATTTTGCTTCTTGAAGTAAATACCCTTCTTATATCCCTCCCTTTCTGCTTCTATTCAGGATCTTTAAAACAGGTAAACAGAAAAACCTTGCAAATATTAATTTGTTAGAAATAACCATTTTCAGATTCTGAGCTGAGGAGACATGAAACTCCTACACTCAGGAGAAAATGAGTCTCATTTACTTACCAACTGTCTCAAAGAGACCTATAGCTTCAACAAGTAATTATAGATCAAGTACCACATTTATAACTGTTATCTGAAAACATGCCAACCTATCAAAATAGAGCTTTTTAAAAAGCTAATTACCTCTGTGATGGCTGTTCCTTAAAAACAAATCTCTCTTCTTCTCAATGATGGGATCAGAACTCAGTGAAGCTGATAATTATAGTTGATTCTTCATCATTTCTCCAGCTACTTCCTAGATTTTACTTCTACTTAGGGGGGTACAAGACCAAAATCTCTGGCTACAGCTACAGAACATAAGTAGAAATAAGAAGAAAGGTAATTTTCTACTTCATGTATCACAGACAGATCCATTTTCCCAATATCATAGAGCAATCATCATGGCATTTATTTGCCAAATACCAGGGTCCCCAGAAGACAGACTTACCTCTAAGCTTTAAAAACAGCACATATTATTAAAGATACTAGCATTAACACGGCCATTCCTGTCTTGCTAGAACATCCATTTACACTCCAGAAATATTTGCAAGGCTTTCTTTCCTGCATCCCTGTTTGGGAAGCACAATTTATTGCTAATATCAATTAAATGGGAGAGTCCTAGCAGGAAGGTAAATGGTCAGCCTCATCCACTGAGCTGCTTTTGTACTGTGTTCATTTTGGTATCTGCCAGGTCTGTAATGCTGGTGCAGCTACTCTGATCTACTTGTATAGAGGGCTAAAGACAGGGAGATCACTTAAATTAATTTTCCACAAGCTGAGTCTGTTTACTTGTGACAGTAATTATTGCCAGTTAAAATACTTGGGTACTGGGAAACAAAAACATGAACTGGGCAGCCCCTTACCTCTTCCTACAGCGGCCACCCCTGCAGTCCCCCTTCCTGCCACTACCAAAACCATGCCACATACAGCCAACACAGAGACCTTACACAGCAAGGCAACAGACAGTACTAGAAGCTGGCATGCTTGGGTATAGCACAAGCCAGTGAGCAGACGCATCACATACACAGGGAACAGCAAACTTCCACTGAAGGTTCCACAGAGCACAAAGGAGCTCCTCAAGCAGGTACGTGCCAAGTATCTGCTCAGCCTAACCAGCAGTAGCAGCTGCTGAGCACCCCAGGATAAGTTCCTGCACAAATGCCATATTTGCATCACCTTAGCTCTATTTACACTTAGATTTCATGCACAGAAACAGAAATTAGTATACCAACAAGCATTTCTAGTGAACAAAGCCATGCAATGAAAACAACAGCTTTTAGCTGAACTGCAGTCAAAACAAAGATCTCAGATATGGTCACAACCACAGAAGTCTTAAAGTGTAGTTAGTTCCCACGGTGAACACACCACCATTCTCATAGTAAAGAGTAGCAAATCGGTGCTGCCCTACATATTGTTAACTTCTACTAATCAAAAATCTCAGAAAGTATGGTTAATTACCCACACGGAGATGAAGCCAGTATTAAATTTCAGCAAGCTGAAATTTACTATGGGTTACAATTCTGTAACCCAGTTTTGTTCGAAAAGGGTAAGATACAAAACTAGCCTGTTTAGCAGTAATGGTGGTCCACATTTGGAGCAGTGACAGTAATAAGGGTGATCAAAAGGCTTGCTCACCGCAGTTCTCGGCCAGGGGTCTGTCTGACTCACCAACTCCCTTCCCAGTCCAGCCATATGGTGAAGAATATACTTCACCACATGCTATAAAAATACTACAAATGCTATAATGACAAAATTAGAAGTACTTGAGCCATTTTACTTTATAATTATGGCTGAAAACTCAATTTCAAAAAGTAACTGAAAATGCAGGCAAGAAAAAGAGCAGGTTGAATTAGGGACAGCAAGCATCACGTCCTAAGGAAATCATTAACTTTTAAGTGAACCATGAGCTATTTTTATTATTTAAAATACTGATTAGGCTAATTATGCTCAGAGGGAACTGGGTCTAGAGGATCAAATGAAATATTTGCAGAGGCAGAGTCCGCCAAATAGAAAAGCTGCTGTCTCCCATTTAAAGAGTAACTACTTTGAACAACTTATTAATACCAGTGTTTTCAACAGCTCATCCTTTGGTGACTGTTATTGGGCTAATAATGTAGCTTACATTTCCCTTTTGACCCTAGCAACATATGTTAGTGTTAAAAAGTGTACAACTACACCAAAAAATATCACAATTTAACTACCTCCTGTTTTACAATAATTACCTTAAAGTCTCAAGAGTTTTCCTTCAAGACTTCAGTCTGCTTGTCATTCATGGCTCTCAAAGCCAAGACTACAATTTCTTCTGGGTAAACAGCAACAGTATTACTAGTAGGCAGAGACTGGTTTTAATAAGGAAACATTTATTAACTCAGTATACAAGATAAAATTGTCTGCAGACTTGTTCTGTCAAGATGGACAGACAAGGTCCACACGCAGCAGGTTTGACAGTCCCCCACCTTCAACACTACAGACAGCACCAAGCAGCAACTGCGAGTGAACTTCAGAGATCACCCCACTATAAGGCAGAAAATTCATTACAAGTGTCAATAGTAAATTACTGACAAAGACTAGAAACTATACAGTTAAAAGGCAACTCTACAGAAAGAAGGTAATTCATTAATTTCTGTTTTCCCATTGGTCTCCATGGCTATGATCTCTCTGGGATCATACAAGGCCATCTTGCTAGGCGAGTGATGTCTTCCCCCGGAAACCCACAGCGCGCAGCAGTGAGAGCAGTCCCCAGCCAGAAGGAATGCACACCATACTGCTCCGGGCACAGCCCCAGCAGCCGCAGGGCCCATCGGAGAACCACGAGGAACTCCCTCTTGGTTACAGCTGTATTATCCGAGTGCATAAAGAGTGGCCCTTCCAGCTGGGAACGAACCGTCACATAGCTCTGGAGGGCCAGTACAGGGCACACCCATGGCTCTCCAGACAGCCCAAGGCTGATGACTTGTCTCTCCTGATCCACGGGAGAATTACGCAGACAGAACACCACTCTCCTCTCCATCAGCTGGAGGTCACTCAGGTACAGCAGCTCAGGCTGCAGTACATCACGGTGTTTTGCCACCATCTCTCCTATTCGAAGTGCTCCAAAAAAAGCTGCAGTAAATAATGCACGAAACAGTAAGCATTCATAATGAGATACACAGACAGACTCCAGAGCTCCCAAGAGAGATCGCAACACCTCAATTGTTACAGGCAAGTATTTATCCCTCAGGATGCCTGCTCGACGTTTCAACCCTATCACCATACAGCGGGTTATAGGATTTTCCAGAGGATCAGGGTTGCCAGTCAATTTTGATAAATAAGACAGTGCTGCCATATACATCAGTGTCTTTGAGGATGAATAACAAGATTCCACAACCAAAAATCCTCTAACTTGCTCCTCTGGAACTGGCCAAGCTGCAGGCATTCCCATGCTGTTCCTAAAGACAAGGAATTTCTTCAGTCCTTCGAGGTAGGCTTGCCAAAGCCTACTGTTCCCTGAGTACTCCAACAACGACAAAGTCTTCAGAGGCTGAGGTCCCAAGGAATGTTTCCGAGGACAACTGAACTCCCTTCCTACAAGAGAGGATCCACATTAGCACATGCTGGTAACAGGCACAGGCATGCTACTCAGAGCAACAAACACAGTGTTCCTCAGTGCAACACACTCCTAGACAATGCTCTGCCATGTGTCTGATTACAGACAATTCAGATACAGCTACACCCAGAGCTGTTAAAGAGCCGAGATATTTTTCAGATGGGCAACTACAAGCGACACACTTGGCCCATTTCAGGCTCCAGATCTGGGAACAATCTAGGAATTTACAAGTTTGGGGGGGAGTAGTAGCAGATCAGACAACCAAAAAGCAATTTCAAACCCAAGCTTTTCTAGCATGGGTTACACAGATAGTGACTGCAAAGTGCACACAGCACACCCAGCCAGCAGGCAACACGTTTCCCAGCCCAGGAAGAGGGGAACTCCTCGAGGCCTCCCTCCAAAAGCTCCAGCCTCACACAAGAGCTCGAGCAATACCAAGGAAACACTGCCCAGCGGGAGCCACGGCCACCAGCGATCTGCTCGCTCCCCGCCCAGAGGCAGCGGCCAGCCCCAGCCACGGAGGGACAGGCGCCGAGCCGCCACCACCGCACGTGCCGCCAGCCGCACCACAGCACGGCCCGGACCTACCGGCCACCGCCACGCCGCGCTCTCCGCGCTGCCGGGAGCCGCCGGGATGCGCCACCGCCACGGTCCTACGCGCTGCTTCTCGGCTGTGATGCGAGAAGGTGGCTGACTGCCCAGCAAGGGCCAACTCCAGCCACTCCATGCCCGGCTCCCGGGCCAGCAGCGCCAGCATCTCCCAGAAGGGCGCGGCGACAGGCCGAGGGCAGCCCGTGCGGGACATAGCCGGCCAACACACACCGCGCCCGCCGCCCCCCACGGGCCTTTTTATAGCCGCGGAGCGGGTCGCAACGCCCTCCTCCCACTGAGTGCTCGGAGCAGCCCCAGGCTCGCAGCGCTGCCATCGGCCCGCCCCGGCGCGGCGGCCGGCAGGGAGCGGCGGCGGGTGCGAAGCGGCCATTAGCGCGGGGCGGGGCTGGGCCCGGGCGGCCGGCTGGAGGGCGTGAAACTTACAGGTGGTTCGTACATCGCCTGCTGCCAAAGCCTGGAACATGAATGGATTTACTGATAAGATTAAAAGGGGAGAAGTACTTGCGTTACCCACCCATTGTTCTCCCTGGCTCTCCAAGATGCGGTTCGGGGGAGCTGGCTCACTTCTGAGTTACTCATCAGCTGTCTTTTGCTGTTAATTACAGATTATGTTACCCACCGTTCAGTGAGATAAATCCCTGCTAAATCCCAAACCAAAATAACCCAGCAGGCTTCACCGACAATTTCCCACTTCGAGCTGTTGGTTTAGCGTTTTCCTGTGCACTCCATCCCCTCCCAGGCGCCTTCACAGAGCCCGCTTGCACTGGGGGAGGGTACCCCGAGGGCTCCCGGCTGCACAGGGCACCAGCAGCACCCTGGAGACCCGGCCTGCGCTCCCGCTGGAAAAAGCCACCGCTGTCCCTAGGAGTGTCTCTCCCTCAAGCTGTGCATGTCACTCCCAGCCCTGTGCCCGGCTGTGCCCTGCCTGCTACAGGCTGCCTCATCGCAGGAACAAAGTGGCACGGGTTTGAGGCAGGGCAGGAGGAACAGGGCCAAGGAGATTATCCTGGTTCCCCAGGCACAGACCCATGGCCCAGCCATGCAGGCAGGCCGTGAGGACCTGGGAGATCAATCCAGGCAGCTGACTCACAGGTGTATCCCACACCACCTGGTCATGCTCACTGTAAAAAGGAGGGGGGCGGTCCTCTGTTGGTGGTCCTGTTCCTGCTGTCAGCATCGAGAACCAGGCTGAGTAGAACCCTCTACGCTTTATGTTGATTATTGTCTCAGTTTTGTTATTCTATTAAATCTGTTTATACTCCCGCTCACGGGCCTTTTCCTCTTTCTCCCCGATTCTCCTGCCCAGCTGGGGTGACGTACCAGCTGCTGCGGTTTAGCCCCGGGCGCTGGCTAACTGAGAGGCCACACGGCGGGGGGCGTGCCGGCAGGCACACCCGCTCTCCCCGCAGGCTACTTCCGCAAACCCCAAGCGCAGCCCAACGAAGGCGATAACGGGCCGTTCAGCTCCGGGCAGTGAAGTCCCACCTTCCGGCCGACCCCCGCCCGGAGGGGTAGGCGGGACGGGAGTGTCCCCGCTGAGGCGGCACAGGCTGCCCGCCTCGCTGCGCGGTTGGGTGTGAGGGGCGGGCAGGCAGCGCTGCGATTGGTTAGAAGTGAGGGCCGGCTGTAAGCGGGCGGCTTGGCGGCAGCACCGGGGTGCGGGTGTTTCGCCCCGCTGGCCCTGTGCGTGCTGTTCCGTTCGCGATGCAGAGCGGGGGGATCGAGCCGTCCCCTACCCCTTCGCCCTTCTGGGCGCTGCTGGCGCTGCTGCGGCGGGAGCCGGGTATGGGTTGGCTGCCACATGGTCGGGGTAGCTGCAGCAGATCGTGGGGTCCCGGTGGAGTGGAGGCTGGCAGCAGAAACGGAGCTGGTGAGTGTGGCCCCGGGGGCTCGGCTGCACGCTGGGGGAGGTTGGCAGGGGCTTGGGCAGCTTCTCCCATGGCATCTGAGCTCTGTGCTGGAAGACTTCTGAGACCTGTGTGAACTCCTGAATCTACTGCTAATGTGTAGTTTTGTTGTTCTCAAGCCCTTGTGCCTCTCGATGGAGGTCTGGGGCCACAGAAACCTTGCTGTAGTGTGTTGGGCCTGTCACCAGGCTTGGGGTGTAGCTTGAAAGAAAAAAATATTGGGGCTTTTATGGTTTTTGAGAACTTAATTCTTTTCCTGTGCTCTGGCTGTTGGAAGCTTTTCAGGTGAGTCATAAGAATGCAAGGGACAGGCTTTTTTGAAAGAGGTTAAAGTAAAAACTGAAGTGTGTTGAAAGGCTTATGTCTGCTTACTGTCTGAGACTGTATTTGCCATTACTAACACAGATTTCTTTCAGCAGATGAACTCAACCAAATTCCTGAGAAGCATCCCTTGGGCCCTTGGCCCCTGAAGGCTCTGCTCTTACTGGAGGACTCAGGAGATAGCCACTTATGGCAGGCCTACCACGAGGGCCTGAAGAATTTCCTTGCCTTTAGAGAAGGCATGGCTCTATCTGCAGTCTGGCCAGTTCCAGTGGATCAAGTGAGAAAGTTCTTGGTCGTCATGAAGTCTCAGAATCTGCCTCCCACAAAAATCATAATGTATATGGAAGGACTGTCCTTCATCTCCAGAATGGTAGATCATACTGATCCTCTTCAAGATCCTGTTATCTGTCACATGATATCGAGGTTGAAATGTAGGACTGGCACTTCAAATAAGTACTCTCCTGTAACTATTGAGGTGTTAAGATCTCTCCTGGGGACTCTGGAATCTGTGTGTAGATCTCCTTATGAGTGTATATTGTTCCGTGCCATGTTTACTGTAGCTTTTTTTGGTGCACTCCGTATAGAAGAGATGGTGACAAATCACCAAAACATAGCACAGCCAGAGCTCCTGTACTTGAGTGACCTCCAGCTGACTGAAGGGAGTGCAAACCTTTGTTTGCATACATCTCATATGGGCCAACAGAGATATCTGATCCAACTGAGATTATCTAGAGAGATGTGGGTATGTCCTGTTGAAGCTCTCCGTATCTATGTGGCAGCACGGCCACAAGGAGAGGGCCCTCTCTTCTTGCACTCAGACAGTACGGCTGTGACAAAGAGGGAGTTCCTAACTGTCTTCCGCTGTGCTCTTGGGGTTGCTGGACTTCCTCCAAACCAGTATGGTGTGCATTCCTTCTGGCTGGGGACTGTTGTAACAGCAGTATCTCATGGGTATTCTGATGAAACTATTAACAGAATAGCAAGGTGGTGGTGAAGATCCTAAAGAAGACACAGTTATATCTATCTGTTGGGCTTCCATAGTAAGGGGTGTCTTCTGCAATGCAGAAATGTTAATACTTTATATATAATAAAGATTCAGTGCTCTGTAAAGTTGCAGAGAAGGGGAGTAACTAGTACAAGGTGATGTTTTCCATCTGGGATGGTTTTGACAATGGAGTGTCATGGTTCTAAAACTGCTGTGACTTGTGAGTCAGCATGCATGCTATTCAACATGTTTGTTCAAATTGTATTTTGACCTTGTGTGGTCTTATTAAACTGCATATTCTTTCAAGAATTTCTCTAGTCTTTCTGTTATGCCCCAAAGGCTATTCATCACAGTGGTGACAAGATAACTTGATACAAGTGTGCATCCTTTTTACTGTCTAATGTAATGAGAAGTAAAGCTAGTGGTCAGTGATTGGAAGCTGTGAGTGTGGAGGGAATTTAGCTGCTAACTGAATGTGACACCAGCTGAGAAGTTGTCCATGTTGTCCAAGTAGCAGTTCTGTAGCAGCTGCATCCAACCTCAGCTGTTGCTTCCGCAATCTCAGTCTCCTTGCCTATAGACGCCTTCCCCTTGATGATTCTTAGGATCCTTCACTGGTCCCTCTTCAAAAGATGTATCAAACCCAGATACTGATCAAAAGTAGCCTTTAATTGAAATGTGGCTAACACATCAAAGATAACCCTGCTCAGTTCAAAGGATCATTTGTAGTGAAGGGCATGTCAATAGACAGCAAACGCAAACAACACTCATTCTGTAATTGGAGCACTTGTTAACGACTATTAATATGGATTAAATAACAACTATCTGAGAAGCAGGATCATAAGAAGGTTAAGCGTTGCCTTTCATAATAAGGATCTTTGAATGAATGGCATCCCCTGTGGTGCATCACATTTTCAACAAACATCAGTGTGTTTGGGAGCTGCCTAGGCGACAGCTAGGTATACCGAAAACAGCCAACATTATACTGCACTTATCAATATCCAATCTAGTTTTCAAGAGGATCTTTTAGTTACAGAAAGTTCTTGCTCCACTCTCCATGCAGAGCATGCAGCAAAGACAGAGCTGTGATAGTAGACAACAATCTGTTAAGTCCCTGGCATACATTTGGTTGCTTCCCTTCTACAGCTTTACTACAAGCTGTTGCAGAATTAATACACTGTGATGCTGATGCCAAGTCCCAGTCATCTTGCTGAAGTGCTGGGGTCTGAACCCCGAGCCCTGAATTAAAGTTGACATATGGGTGGTCCCCATGGCCCTTTAGGAGGAGGGGATGAGTTTGCCTTTTGGCTTTCCTCCAAGGTGCGGCAGGCCTTGTAAGGAAAGCCCTTGTGTAAATGAGCCCCAGGTGCCCTGCATTGGGTAAATGAGTGCCAGGTGTCCTGCTTTGGGCATAAAAGCTGGGACCACTTGCAGGATGGGTGGAGTGTCTGTCTGTGAGGTGGATGCCCTTTGCAGAGTTTCCCTGTTGAGGAAGGACCTCCTGACTCTCCCTGCAACCAGGCCCCAGTCAGGTTTGGTACTTGTGAATGCGGGCTCTGTGAGAGTAATATGTGGCTACCTCTCTCCTATATTATCTGCCTATTGGCTTGGCTGTCTCCCATCTCTACTGTGGGAGACTTTGTTGCTTTGTTTGTTCCACCAATTGTTGCCCATGTTATATCATTCTTGAAGTCACTGGGGTTGGTGTCTGTTATGTGTAATCTGATTGACTTGTTTGTACCCCTAACTATCACCCATGTACTGACCTTTTTGTATACAGTAGAATCTGGTTACTGGTTTGTTCTACTGCTGGCTGTGTCCTTTGTGCTAGGCCTAGTAATTGGCAAAACACTTGCTCATATTCATGAATGTGAAGTGGTATGTCAGAGTGGCTAGAACTCTCTCTGTGACTGCAAGGTAATCAGTTTAGTTAAAATATCCACATGAAAGGTGTGCCAGAAGAAGCAGAGGTCTCAGGCTGTGTGATGAGAGAGAGAGAGAGAAGGAAGAGTTTGGCTCAACAGGTTCGGTTATTGAGGGGAGACAGGGAATGGGCTTGCTTCAGTAATGAAGGGAAAGACTTTGGTTTGTTGTGAGAATGCAAGGGGGTTCTTCAGGTCATAAATTTTTAGTCAAGAAGGGAAAGGGATCTGTAAGGGATTGAGAAGCAGGATTCTGCTTTGTGCACGATGGTGCATAGGCCCAAGTGTGTTTGAGCATGACTGCTCAGCCTTACACTGTGTGATCACACATGGAGTCCTGGACTCTTTTCATCCTGAAACTCAGGGGCTGGCATGTGGCAATGATAGGTTGGAGGAAAGTGTTGGAGTACCTGTTTCACTGTCTCTTGTGCTACCAGAAAAGCACTGATGTACATCACAGAAGAGTAGCAGGCTGTGGTAACCAAGATAGCATGGGCAACAGTAACCTTGAGGCTGTCCTCAGGTGCGCAGCTGAAAGTTCATGCCACCCTTGCCCAGCAGGTCTCTTAAAATCCAGGTGTGAACTGATCTTTTCAAGGCTGTGAGAAGAGTGCTTACAGCTACAATGATAGTAAATGCTCTCATTCTACTGCTCCTTAATTTTCTGAGTGAAGGGGATGCTGGTCTGTCTCAGACAGAAACCAGGGTGCTCATGGTAGTGACAACTTCACACTAAGAATCTCAAAGATGGAAACGTGTTGTCTCTCCATATTGATGTAATTACAGTTCACCTAAGAGATGGGATGAGGAGGGATGTAGAGCTCACTATAGCCAACTCAAAGTTGGGAAAGCCTTTCTGGGTGTCCCCAGCGATGATGATCTCTGTGATGCCAAGCAAGCAGGGCAGAACAGTGTGGAGGAGTAACTCACAAAAATTAGCTGAACACCACTGTGCAGAGCAGCTGTCCCACAATGGTTCCCGTCAGCTCCATCAGCAGTTCCCAATGGCAATGGTTACTTTTCTCCCAACAGTAAAAAGAGCTCCTGAACAAATGCTAAAGTCTGTGCTGCACCTACAGGTTCACAAGTGTTTTCTCAGCAGCAATATCAGCTTACCATAAGGCCTTTCTCATCCACCACTGATGATTCCCTCTCTGTGCTGTCTTCCTCAGCTAGTGTGCTTTGCTTGGCTAAACTTGAAGCAAATATAGAAATAGACATACATTTAAAATAATTAGATTTAATTTATCGTGTACAGAAAGCTGTACTGACCCAGCTGCAGCCAAGTAAGAAAATGACATAGGTTGGTTCTCCTGCCAAAAAATTTTCATCAAATTACATCCTAAAAACACCTCTGTGAAGTAGTCTTCCTGGGGCAAGAACTTAAAGTGCAACTGGGTTGCACTTCCTACAGCGCAACCACCCGTAGCTTTTACTGCTGTGTATCCCGAGGCTAAGTTACAGCAGCAACAACTCCTGGATAACAAAGCCTGGCAAGGGAAAGGGAATTACGTCAATTAACTGATGTATTGTTAAAACTTCCAAGGAGCTTTCCCTTCGGGTTGCATTATGCACATCATAGGGGTGAAGCTTTGCATCACAGCAAAGAATTCTGTAATCCATTGGGCAAAACAGCACTGAAATGCAGACACTTTCTAATAAACGGGAATCAACTGACAACTTAGACAAATTTAACCATGTTTTACCCTAGCAATGTGACCAGAGAGATCCACTTTACTGATAGATAACCCTGTCATCTCTCCAGATTCATTCTGCAGAGGAGAGGGGCAAAGTCAAAAGTCCAGGTAAGCAAATGTAAAGACTGGATGTAGCATGCAAACTCCTTACGGAGATCAAGCCTTTGATACCATATCCTGCAAGCTTAGACTTGGAGAGCTCAGACCTTAAAATTATTAAAGCTTTTTGTGCATTTTGCATTTGCATAAAGATACCTAGTATTAGTATACCTAAAGAAGCCACAAATTGCAACAGTGTTATGTAGCCTGCACCCTGATACCCAGTACAACCCACTTGCTTGGATTTACTCAGCTCTTTACTTCCTGGCATGTTGACCTCATTCCTTCAGAAACTCAGATTTACTTTAAGATTAAGTCAATTTGGAACCAACTCTTCCATGTCAGCTTGGCTTTCACGACAGGATGGTGAGGCATTAGCTGCTCAGTCACTTCATGGCACACCCCATCATCTCACCCCCAGTTGCTCAGCAGCATGAGCTCTCACATCCTTATGCTACAGGCACATTATACAGTTTGTCTGCTACTAGCCTTTGGAATGAAAGCCTTTAGGGGATTCAACAGCAAAGGTCATAGCAGATTTTACTGAAAATGCACGGTTGTTGGTCATGCAATAGTATAAACCAGCACATGTAATATTAGTGATTGGTACACCCTGTGTGCAATGTCTAAGGGAAATTTAACAATAAGGTGAACTTCCACAAGCATGGGAGGAACAGAGTCAATGTGTGTTGTTTGTGGAGCTCCAGCAACCCACTCGAGCATCTTGTTCCTGTTATAGTATCTCCTCCAACTCTGAATGTATGGAGGTGGCTATCTTTCTGCCACTGAGGTCACATTAGTGTCAGGGCATTTTCTGTTGGCTTTTTTCTTTTTTTCTTTTTTTTTTTTTTTTTTTTTAATATTTTTTATTCAATGGATATTTAAGTTTTAACCCTCAGCTGATCCGTGGTCTTTTCATGCCTGGGCATGAGATGATTGCCAATGGCCAGCTCTTCCACAAGCGTTTCTGTCCCTCACCACCTAGTTCACAAAGTGGGTCCTGCAGGTGCTCAGACTGCACCCTTCTGGCATACTTTGTCAGCTTCACAAAAGCCCACCTACTACAAACCAAAATGCTAAAAGACACTTAGGAGACACATCCACCATGTCCTGCAACTGCTCTGCAGTGGGTGGTGCTCACAACAAGTGACAGTGTGAGCTGTTCAGGATACGTAGCTTGTAGGTCAGCCTGTAGGGCACGCTTAGCCCTCAGAGCCGTCACTTTCTGCAAGACCTGCTAACTGCAGGAGGGTGAAGGAACCTGAAGGAACTAAGGGTGATACCAAGTGACACTGCATAGCACTCCAGACCCTGCTGCAGCCAAGCAGACCACCTCCTGCTTTCATGGTCGGGAAAGAACCAGCGGATTCAGTGTACTGCAGACCAATATCCATCCATGTATCCATATGTGCATTCACGCGTGTGTTCATCCATGCATTCATTCATCCATGCATTTGTTTATCCACGCACCCTTGCGTCCACCCAGAGGTGTGGGTAGGAGATGACACTTGGAAGGTTAAGAGCTGTCAGATCCAGCTGGGCTTGCTGGAATGGCTTTCATAGGCCACAGGTATTGTCCCCACCAAGGCCCCCAGTGCTAGAACTTAGACCTGCTTATTGGGCAAACAGTACACATGGAAAAAGTACCAGATTTAGGCAGCTTGCCAAAAGCTGCTTGTGCTTTTACTGGGCCCGTTTTAGCAAAGTTTAAAAGAGGCAGGATGACTTTTTCCCAGATCTTGACATTTAAATGTGCCCCAGCTTGGCAAGCCTCCATTTTGTTGGAAGAGAAATGCTGACGAGCGAGGCACAAGCAGCGAATCATGTGCAGTGGGTAGCTGCCAAAAGGAGGAGGAGGAGGTAAAAGCGTTTAACTGCTTGTCCAATCAGGCATTACAGGCTGCCCTCCTCTGTCGGCTGCACTTCACTAGACATGGGTGCATGTCTTGCATGTTCCTGCGCTGGGGCTGCGACCTGCCCTGGGCTTCTGTCATGCAAACCACATGTCAAAGAGTTCAGAGGGGACAAAAGCAGCCAACTGAAACTCCTCATGAGGCACCACCAAGCAGCTATCCCTTCAGATTACGGAAATGCAAGGTCACCATTTTGGCCGAGGATGTGGTACCCCTTTTTGGGGCACAGAGCGTCCAGGTCACCCTGGGCCAGGGCTGCAGCACCTCTATTGCTGGCGGACCGGGGTAGATGCAGATCTAGCACACCCCAACCCCTCCACAGCAGCAGTGCTCGGGAAAGAGATGCTCACTGCATTGCGTCTTGGGCCAGCTGGACCACAGCACGGTGCCTCCACACGGAGGCCAGCAGCTCCACAGCCAGTGCCTTGTGGTATGGGGTACAAATCACACACAGTTGTTCTGTTGCAATTTATTTTTTCCAAATTCTTTTTGGCCAGTAGGCAAAATGCACCTCCTGGTGAGCTGACAGTGCACAGCTCATTGTGAAAAATGCATTTCACAGAAGCCTGCCGCCCCGCGCCCCCATCTTTGCCGTGCACCTGGTAAAACGACATGGTGAGCTGCCTTGAACTTAAACCGGTGTACCAAATATCACCTCCTGACCTGTTGCTATATGGCTGGAAGTTTCATTTGGGGCTTTTCTTCGTACAGCCCGAGTGAACACAGCCCTTTTGGCAGGTGTTTCCGGCACAGAAAGAAAACAGGCCCCTGTGGTTAAGCCACGTAGTTTACTTCAGCTTGCTCACCAATCGGCACTGAGCACAAGCAGCTCCCCCACCTTATCTGAGCCCCTGCAAAAAAACTCCAGAACCAGGAGAGTGTTTTAACACCCAGCACTAACCTCAGTAATTCATGTTACACAAAGAAGGTAACTTAAAGTAAAAAATAAAAAAATTACTTGATTTTCTGCCACCATAGCTGCAAAAGCTGGGCTAGGGTAGCGCTGTGGTGGGTGCTGCCAGCAGCTCCTGAGCTCAGTAGAAGCCTGTCAGCCTACCCCAGCCCCTTGCACACATCCCCATCACTGGATGTGCTCATCCCAACCTGAATGGAAGTGCGGCTACCCCCCTCCTTTCCACCGGGGAGAATGAGGAAAAATAAAGATTGCTGAAGGCTTCTGAAAGAAAATTAAGCAGCAAAATTAATCTGAAAAATCCAGTAATGGATTAATACTCCATTAATCCCATGGGCAGAGCACAGCCAAGCCCAAGGTGAGTGCAGGATGCGAAGAAAGGCTTCCCGCGCAAAAGGTGTGGGGGCACACCTGTCTCTACACCTCCAATCACACAATAAACATTGAAACAAATTCAGCTTTTTTCTTCTTCCACAAAATTTTCCCACCTGCTGCTGGAGAAGCAAGCAATAATCTTTTTTCTTGTTCTTCCTTTTGTGGCTACAAAACCCTGAGGAAGATGTTTGAGTGCCTACCAATTTTAATTGAGGTGTTGGCACCTGAGTTGAAGGTGCCACCTTGAACACTCCAGCTCCGGTTTCTGCCAGTGGTCCCTTCCTCTTGCAGTTCTCCAGGGCAGACCAGTGTGCTGCCTTTGAGTCGGCCCAAGATGTCCAGGATCATGAGGAAAGCCTGCAGGCACATGGTTTGTGACTGTAAGGTTTCTCAGCCACTTAATTTTTCTACTACATATGCACAGGAGCAGCTTTTTTTTGGCAGCGTATCTTCCTCACACCTCTCCTCACCCACCATCCAGAAACAGGTTGTTCATCTGTCTAAGAGCATGGGAACATGAAGAAATTAATTGACAGTGTGAATTTACAGCAAGCAATTTATTCCATGGTAACTACCCATGGTACACACCCCTACACTCCTACTCAGAAAAACGGGAGGTAAAAAGGTGTAAATGATTTCACACTTCATCACAGATCAAGATCGTTCACCCAGAGGTATTTTAACCAAGCAGTTGACTCCACAGTAAGCTTTGCTTTACTTCTAGCCCAGTCCAGTCAAGGACTCTTTGCTTCAGGCAATTAGCTCCCTGGCAAAGATAAAGTTTTCACGTGTCCTTTAGCCAAATGATCTGTCCCTGTTTTGGGGTGTCATATTTGTGTTCTGCTGTATAGGATAAGGAAGACCTTAATTCCTTTTAAATGGGTGCATGGTCAGGCTCCCATTGAACAGGACCTGTTATCTCCTGTTAAGTGGGAGATAAGGACCCAGTAGCCAAATGCTTGTTAGTGCAGGACTTAGACTTAGCATTATCTAGTGGTTTTACTTACAGAAGATGTTTCTCCTCATTGTAGGTAGGAACCAGCACTTAAAATTCTGAAGCAGAGTGAGATGACATGGCCAAGAGCTCTCATCTTCAGACTGGGAGCTGTACACTTGCAATTGATCACATCCCATGGATTTGTGTACCTTCTGATTCTTTAGGTTCTTGAACCTGATCTCCTACAGTGGGTGGTTCTTCATACTCCCCGTCCCTGCCTTTGCCTTCTGTGACTTGGGTGATGTGGCTTGAGCACTTGCTGGTGAAAAAAGTTGAGTACCTCAGCCTTCTCCATGTCTCTGATAACCAGTTGTCTTTTCCTTCTGGAGAGGGCCCACATTTTCCCTAGTCTTCCTTTTATCACTGACATAACTATAGAAGCTTTTCTTGTTGCTCTTGATGTCCCTAGCCAGATTTAATTCTATCAGGGTTTTAGCTTTCCTAACCTGATCCCTGGCTGCTCAGACAATTTCCCTGTATTCCTCCCAGGCCACCTGCTCTTGGTTCCACTCTCTGTAGGCTTCCTTTTTATGTTTGAGTTTGTCCAGGAGCTTCCCATTCGTCCATGCAAGTCTTCTGGCATTTTTGCCTGACTTCCTCTTTCTTGGCATCCTGAGCCTGGAGGAGGTAATCCCTGAATATCAACCAGCTTTCTGGGGCCCCTTTTCCCTCCAGGGCTTTATCCCATGGTACTCTACCAAGCAAGGTCTCTGCTGTATGAGGATATGCTGCATCCCCTCCCAATGGGACTGCAGACCACAGAACAGGGGAGGCATCCAGCCAGCAGAGCCCAGTGACTGTCATTAGTTGGTTCTTGGTATAGCTAATGAAGATGCCAAAATTAATATCATTTGTAATGACATACTGGACACACTTTATAATTAAAAGCATTCCCAAATCACAGCAGCAGCGCAGTGATCTATGTATGCCCACAATAAGGGAGAGAGAGATTGTCTGATACCAACGGACGGACTGTGCATCTGAGAGTTTCTCCCTCTTCGCTCATTACATCTTTCTGATAAAACACAGGATCATGTCCTGATCTTACCAAACATTTTATATAACAAACATTGTCTGGCACACAGACAATGTCTTTAGACAGCAGAGACCTCTTTATTTCACTGCAGTCTCCTTGAGCAGTTTCTCATGTGTGTGGACCTCAGAGGACAAGACCCAGTCCTTTCTGTGTGCATCTCCCTTACCTCCCCCATGAAGAGGATAAAGAGAGTGGGTGGGAGAGCTCAGCTCCTCCCTGAAGGCACTAAGGACTGAATCATTGCTTGAACTGTGGGTACAACGCCCACTGTAGCAGCTCCTGCTCTCCTCCCCCAGAACCTCAAATAAAATTACCAAGTACTTAGCCAGGTGGAAGGAATAGTATTTCATCGTGATAATTCAGCTGGCATACACTTCTGTAATGACACCACATCAAAAAGTGAAACTGCAGTCTCATGCGGTTGTTTGCAGAGTAGATGAGTCAGAGCCTCTCTCTTTCCATGCTGCAGCTCGCTAAATCTGCACCGAGTTTAATAATTTCCATTCCCTTCAGGAGAAAGGGCTATGTTCATGCTGGGTGATCACCCAAACACCCTCCACCATGTAGTAAAAGGTTTTAAGGTCTTAGCCTCAATGTGTAATTGGTGAACAATACTTCATTGAAATTGTTAGATTTAACACATGCCTGTTTTGGCAGAAAACCTCATGGCTAAAAATCCAAGAACAGACAAGTTTCACTGTTAATCCAGTGTCAAAACAAACTCCGGATTTCCCTCTGGATTTAATTCCAGCCGCAAAGTTGACGGAGACTATTTTGTGAGTGAGGCTGGCTAAAAAGGGAGGACTCTAACTGTCGTATTAGCATCAGGCAGTGCATTCATGCTGCGCACCACCCACACCCCATCACTGTCCATCCCTGTCTCAATAAATACTAAATCTGATATCAACTCATCACAGCTGACTTTATACCTTGTCCAACGGGAAGCCTATGAAGTGGCTGCCATGAAATTTAATGCCTCAAATCTACAGAGTAGAATAAGCCTGTCTTGATCTTGATACAGAATCTTAACTTCAAATATTTAGGCCCATAACCTTACTTTTGTCTCTAATTCCTCTGATTTTTATTTGATTCTACATCAAGTACAGATGATAGTACTTTTATGCTGCTTTGTTGCACAAAGTCATTCCTGGTAGTTTCTAGTTCTGCCTCTGGTGTGACAGGTGGGGAAAAAAAACACCTTTAAAGTGCAATTAACTTTGGAAAGACAAACAATAGCTGTGACAAGTGCCTCCATCCCTCTCAATGGCATTGTAATATAAAATAAGGTTTAAATGCAAGTACAAATCTGTTTTGTTATATCTCCACCCATAGTTTCAACAGCAGTGTCTCAATCATGTGCATTATGTAGCTGAATACACTGTTTGGATTTTTCCCTAGGGATCAGATTAACCACAGAAATAAGGTGATCGCTCTAGTCACTTGAATTCCTAAGAAAACAAGGATTGTGTGATTGCTGTCTACCTGTCTCTCTCCTTTCCAACAAATTGCTAATGCATTGGCAAATTTCAATTAAATTCAATGGACGAGCAAAAACCTCGGATGTACTCAGTTCTGAAAAATGACATGAAACGTGCAAACGGCTTCAGGGAAAATGCTGCGATCTGAGCTGAACTCACCCACCTTTGGACACACGTCCCTAGGAAAGACAGCTTCACCCGTTCTGCTGTGACTTACAGGCACCACAGTGGTGATGGCTGTGGCAGGACTCACCAGACCAGTGTCAGAAAGGGCGCAGAAGGGTCCCAGAAGCTGTGCTAACTGTGGTCTGTGGCCAGTGTCTGTAGACAAGGGTGGAATCAATCTCCGCATCTTCAGATGTCACAGCATAGACACCTATGGCAGAGTGAGTTGTCTAGACTCCTTTTACAGCCGAGAGCAAGAAACATGCTTTTCTGAGGCAGGGTTCACCTTACCAATGTCTGGAATAGACCAAATGAATTGCATGTCAGAAGTACCTATTTATCTCTGCTACGTTTCTGGGCTTGCTTTTCAGGAGAGTGGGTGGAAGGCAGAAACAGACCCCTGGCTACACCATTGCACATCTGCAAACAGCTGGTGCTGATTGAGCCTGTGAGCAAGCTCTTTCAAGGCGAAGAGAGAAGCACACAACTGTGTTACCTACAGCTGCTGATCACTAATCTTTCATTTCTGTTCAGTTCTCTGAATGCTTCTTTCCTGACAACTCTTCTGAAGTGCCGTGCAGATGGGCACGTGGATCTGAAACACTTTGAAATACCAGCTGTTGGGCCAGCTACGCTCAGAATAGTGATGTTGTTCCAAAAGCAAACCCTGCCAAAGCCCACCAGAATGTAGAGCTTGTATCCCAAGAGGACCATCCATCATCATGAGCCACCTGTTCTCTCAAGCATCTGCAGGACTCTGCAACAGTGTTGGTCCCATGGCACATGCTCTGAAGGCTTTCTGTGTCACTTCATCTTAAGCACAAGGTGATTTTTTTACCCCAATCACTTAGCTGGCAAATGAGATAGTTTGTGCAAACTGCTGGATGCTTGGCAGGCAGGTTCCCTTTAGTCTGACGCAAACTCAGACAGGATCAGTGCAACAGCTTGGGTCCCAGCAGAGTGAAAACTCCTAACTCAGATGCAAAACTTGTTTAGGGTGAGGCCGTATCTCGGAAATCTTTGCTTCAGCAACCCAAAGTCACCAAACCTTGGATTTCCCTACCAGTTTCATGTTTGTAGTAAGTATGCAGGCACCAAGCGTCGAAGAAAGTATCAGCCCTAGGTTTTTCAGTGCCACAAACACTATTGCACCCTGGCTGCTACCACTTGGTGTCACTGAGTGTCACACATCTGGTGCCTCCCTGCACCCCAGGGCATTCACAGATGCTCTGTCCTCTTTCCACAATCACCCTGGCCCCAAAACCTCCAAAAGAGCCGCACCACTCCCTCCTGAGCTCAGGCTTCTTCCTTTGGGCACAAGGATCAAGCTCCTGGCCCTGGGCAGAGCCCACTGGCTGGGGAACAGCCTCCCCACCTCCTGTGCCACAGTCATCTGAGCCAGGGACTCACACCCTGAGCCCTGGCAGGGTTTGGGAGAGAGCAGGCTCTGGGGAGGTGAGTGTGAGGCCATGCATGGATGTCACAGACTGCTGCAGTGGAGGTACAAAAAGAATTTGCTTTTTTAAAGGCGCATATTAGACTTTGATTTAAACTCTGTCTGAGAATGCTGGGTTGGAGGTGGCATTAGTCACCCTTCCATGCTTTTCTGCGTGGCAGAGGCTGACCTCACAGGAGAGCCCTTTTATTTGACCAGCAAATGCAAGTCATTCCTCATGTTGCCCACTGATCAATTAATTCCTAGTTTGGGATGTCACATTTGTTGCTTTTCTGCCAGCAGAAGAATCAGAGTAAGTTGTCCAAATACCGCCTTGTGCTGCAAACCATACTGAGTGAACAGCTTTAGAAAACAGGAGTGTGGAGCTGAGGGAAAGCTCTCTTCAGCCCCATTGTCTCTTCTCCGATTTCTTCGGTTCTCAGTAACCTTTTTCACTTTATACAGCCTCAGCTATTTCCTTTCACTACACTTTAGCTCCTATCGTTCTACTTACAGCAGCCCACCTCTCTCTCCTCCTTCACCCTCCTACCTTCTTTCATGACCTTCTTGAGAGCAAACCACATCCTTACATTCCTTTCATTGTTAGAGCCTCCACCACTGCTGCTGTTACGACTCTTCACTACTTTTTGATCAAGTGGTCTAGCGCAGCTCTGAATCTAAACTGCTCTTCAGATGTTGCCATCTGCAGGTGTGCAGACCATCCCAGTAATTTGTATTTTACACGTTTGAACTAAGTTCCCCTTACACCATAAATTCTTACTTATGTTCCCCTTACAACTAAGTTCCCCTACACTGTATACACCTCAAAACCATAGATTCCTTGCAGTAAATATGAGCTCTTCATCAATTTGCAACTCAGAGCAGGTTTGTGGTTCTGTGAAAATAGTTTGCCAAACAAACTGCTGAACGCTTCAGAGAAAGAAAGAAAAAATATTGTTCCTGTTTGTACCATTTACTGTGGACTTAATTTTGTGGCCATTAATGTTAAATATGTCTATTGTTGGATCATTCAGTGATTGACTCAGATGAGAGCATAGAGCAATGATCACAAAATCCAGCTGGTGCCAACTCCTGCAGACTGCATCATCTCCGTTCCTCAGCCTGACAATATTTTCCATTCTGTGACCCCAACACCCTTTCCACTGCAGAAATATTTGGTTTTATATCTGTCTTAGGGCATCTGCCTTACTATGTCCAAGCAGCATTTCTGTTGTAGTCATTCAGGTGGTTTTGCAGCTCGATCAACATTTGCTACATCAAGAAGGAGCTTTCTCATTGACCCGGGACCATGCTAGGAGGAGGCACAAGATGCAGACCTGCTTCTCAATGACCTGTCACATGTATGCTCTCAGCCTGTGAAAAGAAAATAGTTTTGCAAAGGCTGTACTGCACATTTGTGAAGATCAACAGTGAAGGCTTCTGGACTGAAAAATATGGAAATCTGCTGTGCTGAACTGTCCAGATGGGGAGCAACAAGAGATATACATTGCCCTTTTGACATCTGGCAATGCCTAATTCCTTCACTGATGGGTTGCTGATGGGTTCAAACCTGAGAATGTTTGGGACATTTCCACTCCTGCTGGTCTTGTCCCAAACAACCTTCAGAAGATAGATGCAGAGGAATTCACAGTGGAGTTTTTCCCCCCAGGCATTTGCAGTGGTCAATGGGAAGCATACTCTGACAGGCTGGCTCCCTTGGCCAAGCTTAGTTTTCATAGAGAAGCAGAAATATGACTGCATTGTCAAATACCATGGATGCTTTACACCTCTAATTGGTCTGATGAGGCACACGATGACTGTACTTTCCACATCTCCTGCCTCTTTGATGAGTTCAAATAGGACCTGGCCTTGGGCCCATCCCTGCCCCCGATCCTCAGTCTGCAGAAAAATTCAGTCCCTGCACCACTCTCCGTAAATGGTAGTCCTATGTACCTAGCTGATGCTTTGAAGCCATTATCAGATCCCTTCAATTACTTCCATATGGCCAGTGAATGCCCACAAGAAGTACTGACAGAAAACCTATTTTTGCAGACTTGAGTCTGACCCTGCTTGACTCTGATTCTATTTCCTGTTTGCTCTCTATGTCCTGTGCAACATTTGTGAGATCAAGGAGAAGCAGGCATCAGTCCATCACAGTAATTGCCTGTGGCTCCAGCTGTGGCTCCTTCACTCACATCCCACCAGGAGAACCAAACCACAAGATGCTTGCAGGTATGTGAAGTACCTCACAGCTGCTTGCTGTCATGTAAAGCTCTGCACACACTACAGGCACACAATAAACTTGTCATTATTTTACTTTGATATTTTTTTTTTGCACCTCTTGCTCCTGATTGCTGTATTATCCTGGGAAGCTCCTCTCGCAAATTCTGGTGATTCAGCCACTCTCAGTGTCTTGCAGCCCAGTCCTGAGGCCCATTGCACCCTGTTAAACCGAGGTCAAAGTGGAACCTGACAGTGTGGTGAACCCGTCTCTTACTGCCACATCAACACAAGCACATGCTTCCCAATTCAGGGACTAGTGGCTTTAGCTCAGGCACCTCTGCATGCTACAAACGTCCCTCAGAGGCCAGTGTCCTACATCTCTCATCCCTACTCTGGCCAAGCCAGGGGATGGTAAGAATTAGACTCAGCCTTGTCATCAGACATGGTCCTGCCACAGCCCCCGGCACATCTACATGGCCTTGCAGACCCATCGCTGCCACCCCAGATATCAACATGGCTCCCCTCTCTTCTTTCAGTTGTGGCTCAGCCTTCTCAGGCTGCTGCCTCTTGGAGACCTTTTCATCAAAATGGCTGATTCATTGCCTCCTTCCCTTTGGGCTTCAGAGAAACTGTGGCTTGTTTCTTTGTAATATGTACCTGCTAGGGCAACACCAGCACGGGGCCATGCTTCAGAGTCCCCAGTGTCTGTTTCCCGCCAGAAACGCACAGCATCACCTTCACAAAGCGTCAGCAGCTTTGGGATCCCCAGGTCCAATCGAAGTTATTATTTCCTTATCTTCTTACATACCTGCAAGTCCTCAGAGGCCCTGACACAGCTTTTTTTCTGCAGCCCAGGGATTTTTCTTAAGTGTTACATAATTATCTTCAGCACTGCAGCTGCTTATGTACCTCTGCCCTGTACAGAAATGAATGTAATTTCCATTCATGTTCATGCTGACTCTGCCCATCTCCAGCTGCAGCTTTGTCCATTGCTCTTGTGAAGAGCACATCTGAGCTCCCAGGCTTTAGTCTTCTCCTCTTCCCACCTGAAGTGTCTTCTCCTGGTGCGTGCAGACATGGTGCAATCCACTACTACTTCTGCATCTTATTCCTCACACCTGACACACTCGTAGCTTCTCTTGTTCGTCACTGCACAGGCAAATCAGGAGACTGATTTTGTGGAGTTAAAGGTAGGGTTTTTCATGCCACAGTGCCTCAGGTTTCAGTTTTTCCACTATTTTGTTTTTTCTGTTGTATGCACGACATCAGAGCACCACCCTGCAGACATCTATGTTCCTCTGCTCAGCGAATGCCCTGTTAATTCTGGATAACTTGATAGCATCCCAGAGTGATTTGTCCCAGATCCCAATCAGAAATTAGCAACTTTTCAGGAGCCCAGTTAACCAACCTCTTCAGCCTTAGATCTTTCCAAAACCCATCTCTGTTTTCATATGCTATTTGTTCTCTCTGCTTAAAGCCATATCACTCATGTATTTAATATGCAATGCAGTGACATCCCTCCTGTCTCTGCTGTGCAGTTTCACAGAGAGTTAACTCCACCAGCGTTGGCTGACACCTCTTTCAAGTCCACCAGCACTAGCCATTCCCAGGGGGCAAAAGCACCCTCCCAATTAATCTTTTTGCTAGGCAATGCCCATAGGATTTATTTCATCTGTAAATTGGAAGTTAAATTGTGACATCTCAGCAGTGGGAGACAAAAGAATCTATCAGCTATGAAAGCAGGAGGGGAATTTCTTGAGTAAAGATGCCTCATTTTCTTTAAATGCCTCTGGATAGTCAGGGAAAAATAGCAAAGCTATGTCTCTGCATGTTAGAGAGCCAAAAACAAGGATTCTCTAGAGCAAGGGCAGTGCATCAGTTTTTGTGGCAGCCAGATGGAAAGTAGTGGAAGATATGGAGCAGAGTCCAAAGCTTCTCTCCTCGAGTTAATCTTCTCAAGTTATGTCTTGTACTGCATCAGGAGCTGGAGATGCAGCTACCATACGGGTACCCCTGACTGTTTCCACTGCAAAAAAAAAAATCATTCTCATTGCAAAGGAACAATTTTGGGAATGTTGTTAATTTCTCCCCAGTTTTTTATCATGGAAGGGTGAAATTCTAAGGGTGAAAAGACCATTGTCACTCACCTTGCATCTATTCTTCCTGGTCATGCTAAAACTAAATTTTTGCTCAGGTTGTGTTCAGTCCCTCCTGTCCACCTGTAAAGGAAATGGGAACATTTTCTATGGGAACATTTCAGTGAGAGCTGTCAATTGGGCACCTCAAGATCAGTCCAGCCCAGAGCCCAGAGAATGCATGAGCGTGCTCCAGAAAGAGGGCCAGGGGTACATATGGAGGGACCTTCCCTCTGCTTTACGCTCCTGGCACTCAGCATAGCTCCCTCCTGAAGAATTTGACTTCTAAACATGTCACTGATATATCAGATGTTAGCTCAGCCCATACCTATGTTCTATACAATTAAAAAGGGCATTACATTGATAGTAATTATTACAATCTGTTAAAACAGTAATTAAGGCATTATTATATACTGTCCTTTATCTGTCCCTTGTGCTTAACTACTCCCTAAGCCTGCAGTGAATTGAAACACTAAGAGAGCCTTAATCCTGTAAAGTTGTGTGGCAAATCCATTCAGAGCAAACTCTGCAGGTCAAATTCATCAGTAGAAACATTACTAAGAAGGGGAGGTAGGACCTGGCAAAGTCAGAAGTACCCACCATCAACAAGATCTTTCATGACCAATCCGAAAGTACTTTACAGAAAGGTCAGGGCCATCTCCCCATTTCATGCGCGGGGCCATTCACCAGCCAGCCACAGAGAGCAAGCTCAGCCAAGGTGAACCCTTTTGGGTTAGGCTGATCCTGAACATAATCCCTGGTTCAGGTAGGTTACACTAGCAGTCAGTTTGGAGTTGTGTATCTGCAACTTACTTGTGCAGGCTTACACAGACCTGGTCTGGAGCCTGATAAAATTTAAAAGCTCCCCATTTACCTGATGTGGCTTTGGCCAAGCTTTACATGATGGGAGAGGGATTAAATAGCAGCATTCGTTACCTAAGACAATGCCCTAATCATGAGCCAAGGCTGCAGTTATGGTTTAGTTGGTCAATAACTCTATGCCAGCACAGAGTCCACATACTACATTGTAATTTAAAATATATGCATATATTTTAATGTCCAACATCCATTAGAAGCCCTAAACCCATGAAATCCTGTGACCTTTAACCCTTACTTGGGTGCGTGCTGTGTTGAACACTGTGTTGTCCGTAGCAGGATGGTGCTAGCACTAGCTTTAAGCAGCAGGTCTGGTGTCATGGTGGCAGATAAATGCAAGCATTTAGTCAAGGTAATAGGTAGAAAGTCACTTAGCATTTTATATATAAAATGAACAGCTTTCTGAGAAAATTTCACAGTTGCTTATCTGTTACCAGTGAGTTGGCATATAAGACACATCAGTCTCCCTCCAGCTGCTTCTGTATAATTAGTTCATCTACCAAGTTGAGGTCTATCAAGTTGACCACCCACCTTCAGCTACTGTGGCCCTCCCTGTGGCTAGCAGACACACTCAACCACACCCGGGGCAGTTGGCATTTGCAAGGGATCTTGATTTTCAAAGCAAAGCCTGCTCTTTCAAAAATGTCACCTTTTTGTGATACCTGAACAGCAATGGAGCCTTTTGGGAAGGCAGCCCAGGGGGTGGGGGGAAGATGTCTGGGTCTCGGCACAAAAGACCCCATTAGCTCGTGTCCTCCGAGGCACGGCCAGAAGTTGCTGGGGTGCCCGTGGGAGCTGGCGCTCACCAGAGGCTTCTTGGAAATGCTGCAGACGCGGGTGAGCGAGCACCTCACACCATATGGAGGCATCGGTTGTCATTTCCTTCCTCTTTTCCAGAGACAGAAACAACCACCACAGTACACAGGCCTGTGCCCTCCTACTCCGCCCCTGCATGAATCATAGACAGCTGCCCAAGGTGAGAGGAGTCATGTCAGAACCTCCCCGGCCAGCCCTATGCAGGGTGGTTGTGAAGACCTGAGACAGGCATGTCGCACAGTCACTTCTTCATAACCAGAAAGGCAGCAGCTGCTATTACTTCAGTTGTTAATGATGAATTCAGGTTTCTTGCAGCTGATACCTGTGAGGCTGGCAGTCCCCACACAATGCAGTGGCCCAGCAAAGCTGAGATCCTCTGACCCATGCTACCAGCACAACAGCGCCTGCAGAAACCAGGCATGGGTGATGACTTGGAGAAACACTGATTTTAGAAATGGCACACAAAATAAATCTGTCACTGCAAGGGCACCTGCAGGTGACAGAAGTCTGACTGAGGCAGCACCAGCTTTGTTTGCAGAGCAGGGCAATTGCCTGTGATGCCTGGTAAGAGGGGAGCCCTGGGGAGTGTTGCTTCGGTCCTGCTTAAAACCCATCTCCCTTGGGCTGTGTGGGCAGGGCTGCCTGGTGGTGATGCTCTCCTTCTGCCTCCCCAGAAACACAGACCATGCTGGCATGCAGCAGCTGCATGGTTGCGCCACAATGGAGGGAGAGGTCCAGGGCAGGGGAAAGGCCACCACAGCTATAGTTAAATGGTTACAGCAATATAAATATCTAAATGTTGTTTTCTCCCTGAATTTTGTTTGCAACAGCTGGCTGCTCATAGCACAACATGAAGGGCATGCAGGCCAGGTAGGACAGGTACACAGCAATAACTGGTCAGGATTTTTTGCACATACAGCTGTGAAGGAAATCTCCAAGACATTAAATACGTTTCCTCACATCCAGAGACAACAGTTTGTTACTGCCATTTCTATTGTTAGAAGTTTGGCTAACCCAGTTGTGCTCATATCTGGCTTTTTTGAGAGGTAGAACAGACTTTTAAATAAGTCAAGGCAGTTAACTTGCTCACAAAGGCAAGAGCAGACAAGCTGTTACCATGTTCTGAAATGAAGATTTTACTCTTTGTATATTAACCTGAGCCCTGTGTAGCAGAGGCATAAGGACAAAATACTAAGAGACATGAATTGCCCCATTTATTTGAAATTATTTTAATGGCTGTATTCATTTGAATGCAACAGTAATACAGGAAAGGCTGAGATGTCAGAGTGCCAGCATTTCTTTTTTAATTCATGTCTGATCCCTGTGGTGATTTATTTCATTGTAGTGCCATGTATAAGAAGACTGCTTTAAAAGCATTTTCTTTATCAATTCAAGCATTAGCTAGTATGTGTTCAGACACCTTAGCAATCACAGAGTACCCACAAAAGTTACACAAATATTTGCAAACCATTAATTGCAAATATCAGGCAAAACAGTATCAACTATATCTAACAAGCCCATATGAAAACTAACTGCCCATATGAAAAATCGGGGGGGGGGGGGGGGGGCGGGGAGATCTGAAACATATTTTTATGATTTATTCTTAGGAAGTAGTTATATTGTATAAAAAGGCTGGGAAATCTGTATTTAAAGTAATGTAACATGTACTCTCCACACCTTGCAAGTTACTAAAGGAAAATACTTTTTTTTTTTTTTCTGCCAAGAGTAGTTTCTGATTAATCACGTATCTATTCAACTTTTTATCCAACTTGCAGAATTCAGTAGAACAATTAGTGACCCAAAATGACTTTTTCTGTCAAAATGAGAAGTTAGACGCTGATGAAAATAACAGTCCTATTGCTGTTCTCCTTTTAAGTTCCAAGTATTTTCTCTTTTTTTTTTTTTTTTTTTTTAAACTTTTAACCTCTTTTAATAGCAAACAAAAGTAAAATCAGCAACAAAGGAACAAACTGAAAGGGATCAATTTGAAAAGACAGAAAGGGAACATTTGGGCAAGGTCTCTTCCCTTAGCTGAACAGCTCGATCTGGCTGAGGCAAGGCTGCACGTTGTTTCAGTCTCCCCCTACCTGCTGTTTTTCAGATCAAAGAAGGTGAAACTTAACATGTGTGCCCAGCTGTCATTTGAATGTATTTTGAATATTAGAGCTGGGTTTTTACCACCAAGCCATACCCAGGACCCTGTTGCCCAAGTGAGGCTAGCAAAACCACCCTGGTAGGGTTTCATGGGAGACTTCAGCAGTTCCTCACCGTTCACGCCGTGGGGCTGCAGTTCTACAAACCCATCCCCATAAAGAGTTCATCCGAATCTTCTGCTGAGTTCTGCTGTGTCCAGATTTCACTCTCTGCATTGAGTTGCCACACTTTTTGATCACATCAGTTTTATAGCTCAGGGAAAGCTGCATAATTAGACACTATAATAACATGCTTCACACTTTGTTCCCAATGAAAAGTGCCTTTTAGCTTTGAGAGTCTGAAAATAACCAGGCTGTGAAAATTGGAACTGTCTGGGGTTTTTTTTTCACACAGCACCAAACCAAAATTCCCCTGTTACTTTATCCTCTCTCCAATTTGATTTTACAAATCAGCCAGCTTTAGGTGGCCTCACACTTTGGACTGGCTCTAGGATGCACATCTTCATCTGGCTTTGTCCAATACAACGACTCTCTGGAGCCTTCTGATGCTTGAATCCAGCATCCTGCAGCAGATACCACAACACAGCATCCTGGCCTAGTGGTTACTGCTCTTCAACACACAAAACCAGCAGCATGAACTGTTGTAAACAAAGCTTAACCCACAGAGAAAAAAGACCATTTAACAGAACACACTAGCAAAAAATATGTCTCAAAAAAAGTTGAAACCAGGTATTAAATCCATGAGTGGAGTGGGGACCATAACAAAAAAGTCCATAGTTGTAACACGTATGAAGATTTACAACGTGACTTTTTGCATGTGATCTTTAATATTCAAACAGTAACAATGGTTACTTTTAAATTAAGGTTACAAACCCCAAAACTTTCAGTGAAGAAGCATTGCAAGGCTTGGGATGTAGAAACATATTTCTTCCAAAAGCCAAAAGGTTTTTAACTGAGGACTGCGGATACCGAGCCACTTGTGTAACTCTACAAAAGTATCACGTCATTCAGGTTCTTTTACAAACATGTCAGTTTTAGTGTTTCAGGGGGCAAAGGATTTGCAATTAACACCTGAAGAGAAAGAGAAGTAGCAAAGATGGGCAGTGACAGGAGCCTGCATCTCTTGTGCTTGGTTGCAGAAGCTTGTAAAGGTTTTAAGCTGGTATGAAAACCTCTCATGAGACCAGTATGTTTTTGTGACCAGAAGTCTCCTTTACAATCAGGTTGATGAGTGGTAAATATTCACCAGCCTGGGAATTGGCAGGATGATCACAACATCAAGTGTCCTGTGCACCACTGATATTCAAGATGCTCACAATACAAATACTTGCTCACCTACATTGCAGGTGAGATCATCTCTAGGATTTATAGGAGGGGAATGATTTAATTTGGAATTTCTCTGTATAGAGGAGCTCAGAGTTAGAACAGAGTATGGAGAAGAACAGCCAACCAGTTTTTCAGGAACAAACTATAGACAGATAAGATCTGAGCTATAGCTTATTTGCTTAGTAGGGTAACTCCTGAAGTCCCACCTTGGAGTCAAGTGAGACAATCCACTGCATCCATTCCTGTTGAAACACATGAGCTGGGGCTCAGTCAAAACAGACACAGGTCATTCTCTCAGGATCCATGTGGGAAGAGATTCATCCTACTGTGCTATGTGGATTCTTTTAAGGCACCATGCTATAAGCCCCTCAAAGGTCACTTCTGAGCTATCTGAAGGACAGGAAAAGGGAGGAAAAAAAATCTTGCTGCACTAAGAAATCCCCCAGGGGATTTCCTCTAGGGGCAGCAGAAACCTTGGGATGAGACAGATCTGTAAGACCTGAGGGATGGTGCAGGGCAGAGGGGACAGATAGCCTGAGGAGGAGGGGAACACCACAACTCATAAGGAATGTACAGCATTGTGTATTGACCCCACTCCATCTTCTAGCAGGGTTTTCTTTCACACCTGGAGTTTCCACCTCCTTAGCCTGACTTTCTGTGCAGGAGGGTAACTTGGCCCGAGTAGGTACACCAGGATTCAACTCTTAGACTTGCCAGGCTCCCCAGGATGCAAAGCCTGTTTCAGTCTTATTTTGATACAATCCAGGCAGTTATAATTAGTATACAAACTCAAAAAAAGGAAAAAAGTTATTTAGCCATTCTAAATACACACATTCAACATTGGCATGTACTTGATTTTTTACTACAGTAGGTGAATGGTTCCACTAAAACTACTGTTTTGAAGTGTACTAAAAATCTGAGAATTTTAGTGCTCATGAAAAAATACCTTTCATCCCTGGAGAATGAAACCTTTTGCCTCCAGAGTTACAGCAGAGACAACAGAGGTGATGTTAGCACAGATTCATCTCTGCCATCCCAACCACACGTCTAAACCAGCCCTAAATGCAAGCCAGTCCTTCTGGGGTTGTAACTGGGTGAGGTTTAGGAAGAATCAGGTTAGTTTCCCCCTGGTTTGTCCTCTCTTTGACCACATTTCTGAGGAACAAGACTAAGATAAAATAAATCTCACAAAGCCATGGGAGAGCTGTCAAATGTCATTAAGTTTTGATCACACCTATGCTGGACATACTGGATTTGATTACTGTTACACAGGGACTCGGGCATCTCTAAGAAGTGCTAGGCTTGCATGCAGGCCATTTATATATGGATAGGACAATTTGCTTCTGTGGTTAGCTAAAGGAAGAACCTCTAAAATATGAAAACAAATTGTCAGGATTTTACAACAACGTATACAAGAGTCTTTTAAATAGAATACACAGTGGTCAGATTTTAAACACTAAGTTCTTAAAGTGTAAAAAATTCCACATGGACAGACAAAAGGTGGGGGTTAATCCAGGCAGAAGTTTGTCATTAAATAAATGCAGAAAAATCAACAACTGAGGAACATCAACAGGAACAACAACAAAATCAGCACAGCTATTATCTGCAGATCTCCATGCAAGGCTAGCGAAGTCTAAACACAGGCTTGTGAATAAGGGCATGCACCTTTTGTTTTCAAGCCAGTGCCTGTGTGTGTTGGGGGGGAGCATGAGATTGAGTGCACATCTGTCTCACTAGGGGCACCTGCACTGTGGTCCTGCCAAGGAGTCCTATTTTGATTCACCTCCCGTTCTCTCTGCAGCAGTATCTTTGTGTGAAGACAGAAAGAACGAACATGAGCAAAACCACTGCTGACAGTCCTCAAAAGATCTTGCACTCATTAATGGAGAAGAGCTTCCTCCTGTTCTGCCTTTTGGCTTGATTGACCGCTGTCCTCACAGCGTACTCAAACACCTGCTGCACTCCTCGGTTGCTGAGGGCGGAGCACTCCAAATAGCCTTTGGCTCGCACATCCTGGGCAAGCCGCTTCCCATCAATTGGGCTGATGCAGGAGGAATGGTAGGGCACCATGTCACGCTGGTCAGTCTGAGTAGCCACCACCAAAACAGGGATGCGGGGCAAATGGCTGCGGATTTCACTGATCCATTTGTTTCTCAGGTTCAGAAAGGAATTGTGGTTTGCCACCGAGTAGCACATTAATACTACATCTGCCTGTTGGTATGAGAGGGGGCGAATGCCTTTGAAGGCGTCACTGCCAGATGTGTCCCAAAGACCTAGGCTAATCTGTACACCATCCATGAAGACATCCACTCCGGTATTTTCATATACAGTGGGTTTGTAATCATCTGGAAAAGTCTCAGAGGTGAAACGTACCAAGAGAGATGTTTTCCCCACTGCAGAGTCTCCCACCAGGACACACTTGACTGAATCCAGCATTTTATTAACGTCCAGGAGCACTGTCTCCACAAAGCAGGAGTGGGATGGAGAGATGTGGTGGTCTCACAGACTTTCTAGATTACTTCCATTTGGTGAGAAAACATCCAAATCTCTTTACTTCTCACGACTTGGTTGTGTCACGGGAGTCTAAAATCCCCTTTTCTCCCCCGCAGCTTTATGATGCTGTCGGTTTTAATTCTTCAGTGAGTCAAATGATGTTTCTGGAAGAGTAAAAATAAAATGTAACATTTATAACCCACAGAGAACAGACCGTTTTTCATCAAGATAAAGATGCCTGGACATGTCTTTGGGCAGCCATGGGGAGTACCCCACATCAAGGATGCTGAACCTTTACCGTTCCCTCTCAGCCAGCTGCATGTGCAACAGACATTCACATAAATAACCTTCTTGCTGCTCCACGGAGGCTAACAGTCCTATCACCTCACCTATCACCATTCTCCACTGACACCAACTATTTTTTCCCCTCTAGTTGTCTAAAAAGCTAATAAAATCCATTTAACTTTGGTATAACTGCTACTAAACTGCTTTTAGTGAGACTTTTCCTGCCTCTGTCTTTCACCAAGACTGACAGAATTCTGAATTCCTTTTAACCGATCAGTTCAGATTCTCTTGAAAATGTACCCATGCTCTCTAGAGGTAGTCATAAGAAAAAAAGCCCTTCACTAAGCAATTTGAGTATTTAAGCAATCCTATAACAAACAGTAATACAGAACCACTTGAGACAATGAGGAAGCAAAGACTTCAGGTGTGACTCTCAAGCAACATGAACCTTAACAGTTTCCAAAAGCAATGAAGGATTCACAGCAAAAAACCAAAAAAGTTAAATTTTTTTTCTTACAAATCACTTGCAAAAAGCAAGAAGCACAAGCCCAAAGAAAGGCACACCATCAGTGCTTGCCCCAGTCAAACAATTTCATTTGAAGGGGATACAGCTGCACTGACATTTACTCTGTTGGAAAACTGAACTGAGAGTACTTCTTCAGAGTATGTAATTGCTTTTGAGCTCCTGCCAGCATTCAGTCAAATTTTCCTATTTTGAAAGCATTTGCCTCTTCCCCACTAGCTGTGTGTGAGATTCACTGCTCACACAAGGCGACACACAAGATGCTGTGAAAATCAGTAACTGCAAAACTGAAGGCAAATTAGTTCTGCTCAGCAAAAGTAATTTTAAAAAGTATCACTGCATAGTTTCAAAATGTCCTGTGTACATTACACAAATAATATATTTCTGTCTCCTACATATATGAAGAGGGAAGTCACAGCTTAAGGTTATTTGCACAGAAATGCACAGTATGGCCACAAACACCATATGCTCTACATTACTGTAATGCCCTTCCATTCCACTACCCTAATCCCCACCACCACCACCACCACCACCCCTCGCCCACATCTCTAATACACCCAAAGCTTTGGCTTACTCCACAAAGGGGAAAAACAAAGGAAAATAAGAGAGAAGTACTGGATGAGCTTAGAGAGAACGCTTTACAGGCACTGACAACTGCTACTGGCAACTCCTGCGCTTTCATTTTGTAGCAAGGCAGCGCCCTACCTTCTCTCATGCTGCTAGGACACCTGCATCTCTCACACCCGATGCACCAGCCAAAAGAAGATGTGTCAGCAGCTTGGCCAGAGCACATTGTTTTATAGAGGTGGCACCAAGCCTGCGGGGCAGCCCTCATGCGTACTTGAGTTACCGGTATCTAGAGGAGTCATTGCAACAGACAGCGCTTCCTGGTCTGCCTGTGTGACCATGCTCTCGCCATCTCAGCTCACTTCTAGGAAGTGGGACAGAGGCTGAGGCTGCTTCATGGCATTCCTGGTTGCCAGGAAATGACCCGCTCCATTAATTTAAGTTTTGGCAGCAGCAGCTGTAAATTTGCCTTTAAAGATTCAGGAGGTCCAACTCCACTGTCTTGCCCTCTCTGTTTCCTAAACAAGCTCTCGAGGGAATTAAACAAGACATTTACAAAATATATCTATGAAAAATTAAAAAAACCTATATGCAGGATACACAGTCCAATTACTTAAATGCATCATCATCTTTCCTTCAGGGTATTCTAGTTCAAAATTGTGTCAGCAGTACAGTTTGAAAACACCGCAATTCACCACAAGCCAGTAGCGTATGATTCAGACAAAGCTGCTTGCTCCCAGGAGAGAGAGAGTGTGTACCAAGTATTCTCTTCAGAACAAACATGTCTGTGGTACAAGTAGGCCTTAATGTCTTCATTATTTTGTGTATATTTTAATGTGGGGGAAAATAAGGATGTCTGAAGCATGACTTTTGCTATTTCATAAATGCCGGAACAGAGAAAGACAGATAAAAGTACTTACCTTGTTGATTACCAGATCTGGTCATGTTGGCTATTTTGAAAGAAAGTATATAAATTATTAAAGACTGGAAAATGTATTAAGGACTAGTGAATATGGCTAGTCAACACACACAATAACGAAAGTTGAAATATTCCACCATGACAGTGCACAATTGTTTTCAAAGAAAATTATATTGTTCTACAGTCCATTGATGAATTTAAATGAACAGTATATAACAAGGTCCGTATTCTGGTCCTGTGAACAGATTGTCATCACGTGGTCTTGCTTTTGTTCACAGCCATTTGGAGTTCGTGTGCCTCCATATATAGTTGGGACTACATATGTGCATATTGAAGATATATTTTTAATTATGCACACAGCCTGTCTATGCCGCGCCAGGGTAAGAGCAGTATTAGTGTATTAAAAGAATTACACAAGCTCACCTCAATTAATGGAAAGCTACTTAGATTAAGCATCAACAGAAAACAATGTCCTTTAAAGGACAAGCCAGCACTGGGCACTTCTACACCTCAGTATACAACCAGTTGTGTAAATATTACCAAAAGCTTTGATTACTTTCTCTCATACTACATACTACAGCCTTGGTCCAACAGTACAGCATGCTACATGCAGTAAAAGACTGCACAAAATCTTCTGAGCACAGATGGTTGAGTCTAAGCTGCTGATATATTTGGGATTTTTTTCCCAACAATTTGGTTTCCAAAGTTTACTAACTTTATCAAGTCCATTTTGGATCTGGAATTCCAGATATAAACCTGCATCTTCTTTTACACTACTTTGGTTTACGCTTTCATCAGTCATAATAATATAATATTTTATTTGAATGATAAGGTGGGAGCTTTTACAATGTCATTAAGTATAAAAATGTATGTCTAATTCTGATGCAGTCATTCTGAATAGTGACCTTTAATAAACTTTGAGATTAACCTCAAAGAAAATTCTTGCACAGTTTTAGATAGAGCACTTTTTTTTTCAGCTGAATTGTATTGTCTATGTAACTAATACAACATTTTTCTATGCTTTCCTATTTTTGTTCCCTCTGCATTTGGAATACAGAACCTTGGCACTGGTGTGTTCAGAGAGCCCTCAGACTTCACTGGCGACATGAGCACTAGAAGCCGTACAACAGCCGCTGTCCAGGCACTGCCTGTCCTGCACCTCAGCAATCTCATGCAATGCCTCACACTTGATGACAGCTGAATATGATATGGAGAAGGTGAGTGGTGTTACCAACCCATAACGTGATGGGATGGGAAGAGGAGCACAGCAGCACCAAGCTCTTTGCAGGTGGAAGATTCACATTAATATACATCCTGTGAAAAACTAATATTTGTTGAAACAATTCTACCAGCAAAGGAAAGGAGGACTGCTTGTATCAGATGGGGTAAATTTATCAACTGAACCAAATGGGATTTTCATGTATGCCAGGAATGCACCTGGCACCTACTATAAGATCTTTGTGAGCATGGCTCACCAGGGTTAAACATCTGCAGGGGATGGACAGTGTCTTGTGACAGAGGAAAATAAAGAGTCAGGAACTCCTAATTTCAAAGCCTATCTTGGATATTGATAGTGCACCCTCAGGTAGGCTGGGATTTGGAAGGAATGAGCTCATATGTAAACAAACCATACAGGCAAGACAACAGGCTTTCTAGATCAGGGAGTCACAAAATGCTTCAGAGAGTTAAAGCGATTAACGTGCTAACTATTATTGTCATTATCCGGTCCCCACCACAATCACATCTCAGTGCAGTTCCTGTTGATATCATGATAAGAGCAGGCTAATTTTTCAGTGTGAGCACTGTGTACACTAGCCCTTGAAGAGCCTGACATTGCAAGGAAATAAAAATATTTACACTAATAAAAAAATTGAAAGCCACTGGGGAGACTTCCACTTGTTGTGCAATGCTTGAATGCATAAATTGTCTTTGCCTGCCCACATTACTCCTCTAAGTCCCAGCTCATGCAGAGGCGGGGTCTGCAAAACAATGCCTATAGTTCTTCTCTGTCACACTGATTGTAATCACTGCCCCTTCTAACTGCACTGCAGTTACATAAAAACTCTCCTTGAATCTCTTAAAGGCTCTTGCGGAGATGAAGGAGACATGGAGAGTACCTTCACCGACCAGAACAGTGCGCAGCTTTACACTTTCACCTCCGTGAGTGCAGTGGGCATTGCAGAACACGGATGGGGCCTGAGAACAACTTCTCTGAGCAGGAGAGGGAGGAGGAAGAGGAAGGTTGGCAGGAAATGAAGACAGGGCAGAGAGATACTGTTGCCTGGTTAGGGGCAGCACTCAGAAGATGCATCAGGGAGATGGTTGCCCCCTGTGACAGAGACACCATGGCCATTGTGCACCCAGTCTGGGTGGGTGCTCAGCTAGATCACCAGGTTGCCAGGGTCATGCTACCTTGTTTTCAGCTCCATTCAGATACAAACCTCCAGACTGCTGCATAAGCCTTTGCTGCTACAGCACGGGAGTACTGAAAACTAATACATCAGCTGTAGTCTGTCTGGAGACCACAGCTGGTCTGCAAACAAATGGCCCCTTGCAGTGAAGTTTTCTGTCATGCAATCATTAAGCTGATGCTCTGACATTTGTGTTAGCTGCCTCCTGGTTTTTTAACTCATTTTAAGATGATTTTGATCTATATCATTAAGTGGCCCTGTGTTTTGCCAATTACTAGGCCTAGCACAAAGGACACAGCCAGCAGTAGAACAAATCAGTAACCAGATTCTATTGTATACAAAAAGGTCAGAACATGGGTGATCGCTGGGGGTACAAACAAGTCAACCAGATTACACATAACAGACATCAACCCCAGCGACTTCAAGAATGATATAACATGGGCAACAATCGGTGGAACAAACAAAGCAAAGTCTCCCATAGCAGAGATAGGAGACAGCCAAGAGGTAGCCACATATTGCTCTCACAGAGCCTCCATTCACAAGTACCAAACCTGACTGGGGCCCAGCTGCAGGGAGAGTCAGGAGGTCCTTCCTCAACAGGGAAACTCTGCAAAGTGCATCCACCTCACAGACAGACACTCCACCCTTCCTGCAAGTGGTCCCAGCTTTTATGCCCAAAGCAGGACACCTGGCACTCATTTACCCAATGCAGGGCACCTGGGGCTCATTTACCCAAGGGCTTTCCTTACAAGGCCGGCTGCACCTTGGAGGAAAGCCAAAAGGCAAACCACCTGTATGTCAATCTTAATTCAGGGCTTGGGGTTCAGACCCCAGCATTTCACCCTGTCTTGCCAGTCTAGTAAACAGCCTCCTGCTGCCTCAGACAGTGTCAGCATTTCAGTCCATAGTGGCATTCAGTGGCGGTACCACTGCCATGAAGGAGAACTGTCTCACAGCCTGTACCCTTGCAAGGTGCTGCATCTTTTCCCCAAACTACTCTGCCAAAAAATCTGCATTCAAGTCATTCACTTTCCAAGCAGGCTACCACAGGGGCCATCATTACTCTCTGGCTCAAGAGCAAGATGGCAAGTTATTTCATTGGCAGAATGCTTCAGCTGTCTGGCATATTTATGATACCAATGAATTAGTTGCCAGACTATCTCTCAATGTGTTTTTATATTTTAAAGAATTGAGAGGATGCCTAGAAGCTTGGATGAGAGCTTTTATACAGGCATTTTATCCATAAGTACAATCATACCTGCAATGGCTTCCTAATGTTAGAAGAGCAAGCAATACGCCATGAACCCATATTTTCAAAGCCAGGATGTCTTGTCATCTCAAAAACAATCTTCTCTGAGCATTAAAAAAATGACAGACATAACAACCTAGAAATTTTTCTTTCACTCCCATATTCACAAAACTGAAATCCTGTTCCTGTTTTCAAATTTCATTGCTTTGTTTTGAAAAAATACAAAACTTTTTAAAATTTCTAATTTATGAAATTTAAAGAAAATGGACAACCACTCTCTTCGGAACCTTTGCAAAATATCACTTCTGGATCAAGGCAACACCTGAAAATTTAAACCTAAGTTTCTTTCTTTGGCAGTTTTAACAACTAAAACCGAAGAAAAGGATTTATAATCAAATATTTAGTCATCTTGCCAACTTTATTATTAGCAAGGGAACTCAAGTCATCAGATTTAAAGGAAATTCCCTCATATTGAGACTGGGGAATCTTGCTATAAAATAATGACAAATACAAACCAATGTTATTTACAAGATGAAATGAGACGTGAAGTCCTAGCAAAGGGATGAAAGTTTTCTGTATAAGAAAATGTACATATTTATACACATGCTTACACACTGCACATACATATAAAGCTGTATAATGAGATATCTTAAATAAAAAAATTCTATTTCATTACTTTAGTAATAGTACCTATAATTAATATATATAAGCAATGGATAATGACATGTCTAAAGATTTATTCAATTTACTATAGCAAAATTGAGAAAAACTATTTAACTCTCATTTTAATTACCCAATTAGAAAAAAGAAATATTTATCTCCAAGAACTCTTTAGCTGCGACTAATCACACCTTGATTCAGCTACTTACAAATTAAACATGAACACAAATGATTAGAATCACTCCAGAAAGTCTGTAAGACGCATGTATTGAGCCAAGATCCTAAATTCAATAGCAGTCAATGAGATCTGGCAGTGCTAAGTACCTGCTTCAAAATTCAAGCCATGAGTCTGAAGTAATTTTTCTCCACATGTTTATGGCATGACATGATAAATTACGGACTACGTGGTATTCATGGAACTATAGGACATTTTCAAAAGTGACTCATTTTCAGTATAAATCATAGAATAGCCTTGGCTGGAAAAGACCTCTAAGGTCATCAGGTCCAACCATTAACCTAATACTGCCAATTCACCACTGAACCATGTCCCTCAGCATCCTCTCCAAATTAAAATTTGGGTAAATTGAGTATAGGAAAGTAACCCCTTCACAGACAACCTGGCTCTTGTGTCAGTCTGAATCTGCCTCAATATCCTCCAAAGTCTGCAGAAATGGAGCAGCATGTCGTGCCCAAAGCGTGGCACATGCCCTTGTGCTCACCGAGAGTTTCCCTTCTGCAAGATACTGGGTATGTCACCTTCCTTTCCCACCCCTCCCTGTGATAATTTTTCTTCTCTGCTCTTAAACAGAGAAGAAATTCTTGAGTCTCACCACAGACACAGACGTACATGGAGCAGCTGGTGTGCAAATGTCACACGTGTGTATGTTCGAGCACAGAAGTTTGCCAACCATCTGTCCGTCTGCGTTCCCTTATAGTCTCTGTTTTAGTACACACACGCATACATATATATATGTACATATATATTCACCACTAACATAGAACTCCTTTTGGGTCCACATGGGGATACAGATACGCTTGCAGATGAACACGGGTAAAGCGTTACGCGCTGACTGTAGCACTATCGCACATACCTATGAAAAGTCACTCTGTCTGTCAGAATGGTCTCCCAGTTCAAAAGCAAATTTCCGCCCAAGTCTAACTGCATAGTAGCCAAACTGACGGATTGGTATTATAAAATGCATGATATTTAAGTAATTGACTTCAATGAGACTACTGTGTGTGCAGAATTAATTATTCACATGTGGAAATGTTTGCAGCTTTGGGCCCCAAACCACTTCAAATTTTTCATGCCACATCCTCTTTTAACACAGTTCACCCTTCTTGAAGTTCGAGACATATCACAAAGGCACTTACAACATATTTTTGTAGATTTTTTTTACAGGTTTAACTCTTTGAAAACTCCTCAAATTTTTTTTGGTTACAAAATGTGAAGTCCTCTTTTATTTACAACCTCCAGCAATGATTGTGTTCTCTTCCCAAAAAGACTGGCCCTTTCGTTATTTCTGTTTTGGGATTTTTTGACCATCTGCAGATACAGGCTTAATCATCATAAAGTATCCATTTCCCTTTCATACAAAACTAATATTTGTTAGTTTTAAATAAGCATTTGTAATTTCTTGCAGAATTATGCATTCTTTGCTAGAATGGATACGTAGAAGTGTATATGCATATATATATGTATTTAAGGAAAAATATTGAAAATAAATCAGTGTGTATTTCAAAACATAACTATTGCAACAATATATCTATACATCCATGTATAAAAAATATTACATTCATATGTACACGCATGTGTTCATATGTCTATATGCACATATATAGGCATGGATACATATACACTGATATTCATTTGCCAAAGATTTTGCTACAGACTGCTATACAAAACAGATGCATATTCAGTGTAAGGTATCTTACCATCATTTGAAAACCTGCATACATATTTTGCATCAAAGAATGGATGCATTACTGAAATGATCATGGTCTTTAAATTACCTTATTTCTACATATAAGTACACTTGTATTTGTATACACATGAGCAGAAATGACTGCTGTGCTAAATCTGTATTTGCAATAACATAGGTATATAACAGATTATTATGAGTCTTACTCATACACATAAATTACATAGTCACACATTTACATTTCTAACAATTACATTTCTACTGCGTATGCAGCCATTAAATTTTTTAGACACATCTTTACAATATGTCACAATTATCTGTTTTTAAGGAGATGCATAGATTTATCTTAAATCCCACAAATGTGTCACTTGGTAAAATGTAAAAACTAACAACCTGGCAACTGCACATACACACTTGCATTTACTGGCAAAAGGGCTTCCTGTCTTTCGGAGCCTGTGTTGAGCCCACCGCAGTGGAGAGGGCTGACTGCAGGGTGTTTCAGCTCTAACCTGGGCTAGGACTGCGCTCCTCTCCCTTGTTTGCACTGTACCTGATCTTCTTGACTGGGTCCCTTAAACACTAACAAGTAATCAATATTAACAGTATAGCTAATATATGAACGATGCAGGTGATGTAACATCCTCCCCAGTGTTAAAAAGTCTTTAAAAAATTGTCCTACCAATTCTCCACTGCCCTCCACAAGATCTCCAAGGTTACTTTCAGAGGTCCATTCAGGTTTAACTTTGCTCTGGTTTTATAAAATGCCTACAACAATATACGGAGACTCTCAAGCCCAGATCTTCTCCCCCTAACCTCAGCATATGGAGAAGGAGGTTCTCCATGTTCATTAAGTTATGTATTTGCATAAGTTTGATTGCAGTGGGAGGTAAAGGTGGAGGAGGAAAATATTAGAACAGAATTATCCAATGTTTGATGGAAGATCATATTTGTATATCTTATGGTAAGAGTAAAATGTGTTGAATGTATGTTTTGAGCAGCAAATAATGATGCTTCAGTTGAGCAAACAATTCAGAACAATGACTTCTTCCTAAAACATATTGTCTGGGTTTTTTTTATTTGGGAAGAACGCATATTTACTGCGTGTCACTGTTCAGTTTTGCTGTGGTGAACGTTAAACTTCTCTAGTTAATGAGCAAAGCTAGTAAAGTAAGCAACAATAATTTGGTTCGTTATTTATTTATGACACTGAGAAACTGGCTGGCAATTTTAGCTTTTCCCTGTAGAATTGTTAGCAACAAAAACCTTTTCCTTGTCTCTGTGTGTATTAGACTGTTTAAAATCATAGTCTAGATGTCTGCCAGAGGGAAACTGCCATCTTTTTAAGTTCATTCTTAAATTCCCTATGTGTACACATGTATATTAAAATGTTAAAAAATTGGAGGACTTGTTTGGAAATAATTTCAATCACTTTGCAAGGAGAAGGTGCAATATATAACATACAATTATCATAACTTTTCCTGCATTTGTTGATCTGTGGTCTTTATCCTTTTAATTAGTTTATAAACTAAAAAACAAATTACCTTCCACAATCTGTCCCACAACTCAGTATTCATGCACTGTGCCCAGCACAAGGATAAAGTAAAAGTTAATATGTATCTACAGGACAGGTAGGGAAATATTTTTTCTTACTATATGGCCTCCCTAGTATTCCTTAATTGTAGTAAGTTAAATTAAACACAGTAAATGGGCATGTCTACTTGCCTACATCAAATTGCCTATGTCCTATGCATAGTCATGATTACAGCCCAATTTTAAATTAACATGCTGTCACGATTTCTTTTTTTTCTGGAATTAGCACAGGTTATACCTGGTAGTTCAGATTTTACATTGATTTATATCTAACACTAACCACTTATCAGAGCAGAATATATATTTCAGGGCCTATTTTCCTTTACTTTTCCCCGATTCCCGTATAACCTTAATCTCTTGCCATTTTTATATAAAACATATAATACTGCAGATAGCACTGGGTCATATGGAATAGGTTAAGAGGAGAAAAGCCTCTACTCTTTTCCACCAAAAGTAATATATAAATCCTTCTCACTTATTCTTCAGTTCAGCATTTTGAGAAGCCATTTCTGATACTTAAAGCTGACATCTTTTGGCTGTCAGTTGGTTTAAAGTTCATGCAAATCCCCACACTACGGTAAATCTTAATGTAGAGTTTCTCGTTTTCAGTGGGAAGCAAAGGAAGTTTTCCTTGATTTTTACATATTTTGCATAAAATTGATCACACATAGGAAAAGAGAGATATTTTAGGAGAGCTATGTTTGACTATTATGAGAACATTTCCCATGCTTTATTTTTGAATCCTGGTGGACTTGATTCAAACTCAGAGATATTTTACCCAATGGCTTTTCATCCAGGATTAAAACTCCATTGGAAGATACAAGAATTTTAAAACCTGCATTTAAATTGATAGAAACAAAAGAAATTACATGAGGGATTTTTAAGACAGATGTTTTATAATATATTTTTGTAATGAGAAAAACACAACCACATAGGTGATCAGATGAAGTTAACAGAAAATTCAGCATGTCATTAATTCAGTAACTTTAATGTCTAAAGACTTTATCAGTTTTTAAGCACAGTCATTTAATTTTTTTTTTTTTAAAAAAAGGCAAGTTTCAAACTGTATGTCTACTGGCATGCCTATCAACAAAAGGAAAGAATGCTTTTCTTGCTAGCGTGAGAGGTTTCATATTCTTTCAATGACTGTGTGCAGAGGAGACAACCATAACAGACCCTTAACTAAGCAGGGGTCTTGGTCTCACACTTCTGCATTAGGAGAGCCAGTCTTATCTGTAGTTTGACATAAACCAGGATAACTTTCAAAAGCAACTCACTCTTACTCATGAGGAAAGGAGGTATCACCAGATGGTACAACAACTCCAAACTGGGCAAGTGTCAGTTATTGAGACTGGTACTCGTGTGTGATGAGCGGCATCATGCATGGTACATAACCACAGCCCTTTGTGCCGGCTTCTGCCAGGAGAGGTGTTTGTTCCCTCACCAGCACATGCTGGGTCTTTCCTATGCAATAGGTCACCATGGCCCCCCACCGGGGAAAACCCCAAACCATAGCAGAATCCTCATGTGGTTTCCAGCAGGTTCATACAGTTCATCAGGTAAGGACAAGCATGTCAAGTTCAGCCCCACCCTCATCCCTTAGAAATTTACACTTCTCCTTGGCTTTTGTGACTGAAGACCAGATGCAATTCCTTGTGCAAAAGAAATATGATGCAGACAGGGTGGCAAGTGAGTGCAGAGTGGGAAAGATCAAAGAATCTGCAAAAAACACGGGGCACAGCCAAGAGTGGGGCTGGGCACAAGCAAATATTCTTGTACCTACCCTGTGAAGAACACACCACACAGTAAGTGTTCAGGCCAGGTTCCCAGCTATCCTCCAGCTGCCATGCCAACAGTGATGGCACTCCTCTGGCACAATCTCCAGTAAAAGGTGACTGCTGGCACTATTGCTCCCAGCTGCTTTGGAAGCTGCTCATGTTAGACTCAATACACCAAGGTTTTGTACCCATGACTACCAGTGCTCACACTCACTGCTGCATTACAGATGTTTTGCTGACTCCAAATGACTCCCCTTCTACTATAGACCAATACTTTTGGTGGATTAGGAAGGTTTTCCAGTTCTTCAATGACATAAGAATTGAAGCATGACTGAATTCTGCTAAGTGCATTTGAAACTCTATTTTGTTTTGTGGAGAAGAGCTAATGGTAGGCTACTACTTCTTGTTAGATCACTTTTTGTATTTGTGTGATCCTTTCCAGTATTTTAAAGGAGTAATGCTTTAATAGTGGGCTTGAGACAGCTGCAGCCAACTTCCTTTCTTAAATACCATGCTGGGGCTATCCCAAGACACTTTTCAGCTGTAAGCTGTGCTTATAGCATGGAAACATTTAAAAACTGCTGATAAAATAAAACCACACACCACTGGCCAAATAGTGAGAACCTAATTTGGAAATGATGTTAAGCTGTGTACTGTGATGCCTGAAATGTCACATTAAGACTTTCAAACAGGCAAGTTCAAGTTGCACAGTTTCTTCTTTTATTTCTTTTCAAACCATAATCAAAAGCATTATAATAAATTTTGCAATTTTTCATTGTATGGTCAATGCCAAATAATTGAATTCATCGCTTGAACAGCTCATTCAGTAACATTCGGCTGTTTCTTGAAAATTATAGAAACACAGCACCAATATTTTACAAAGAAAATGGAGGTGCTTGCTCTAGAGAGAAGAGGTATTTTTAATTGAAAATCATTTTCATTTAAATTTCCTAACCCAGCTGCTGCAATGTATCTAGAGCTGCACAGCAAAAGCAAGAGGAGAAACAGCAGAATTTGATCTCTATGCCTGGGTGTCCTCCTAGCTGGTTATCAGAAAGTATCACCAAGAGAAGTTCCCCAGGAACTTCCGCTGGTGCAGCCCTGCTGCTCTACAAGACAGTCCAGAGGTGCAGCCTGCAAGACCGCCACTACATCTTCTGCTCATTTCCTGTGTGCTCTGGGTATACTGCGAAGTGTCCACCTACATCTTTAGGATTTATATGGCTTTCCCTTCAGTGCAGAAGAGATTGCCTCCCTTATATCACTGGCACTGGCAGCAGTTACCAGCTGATGCAACTTTAGCACCAGTCTCTTGGTTGCTGGGTTTATGCAGTGGGGAGAGTGCTTTCATTTCATCCCCAATTTCACACTCCTACTGGAACAGCTGAGCCAGAATCTGTTAAACTTCTGCATATAAATATTTTCTTGAGAACGCTGGTCACTGGGTGGAAAAGTATTTCAGGTAACTTTCTGGAAGTAGAGCTCCAACTTCATGATTTTACCGTGCTGCACGTAAATACAGGGTCTGATATCAGTCAATCATGTGAGGCAGGTCTTATGCTCTTCTGCCATGAGGCCATCTCACACTGCTTTGGCATGGTAAAATTTCCTTAAAATGGGATTAAATTACAGTATTTTACAGCCACTTTGCCCTGCCAATTGACTATGAATTTGTGTCTTGCTATACATGAGAATCAAGCCCATTTTAAAAATCTTAATTCTTTGCTCTGGAACTTAGACAGTAAGTACAGATTACTTATAAAAACACAGATTGTCTATAAATGCAAAACTATATTTCCTGGTTTGCAGCACCTAATCTAGTGAATATAAAACTTGATATTATGCCCCATCGAGGCCTACTCTCTCAACTTAGCAGGAAGCAAGTACACGTGGGGCTTTTCTACCCTGCGGTTACTGCCCGAGTCTCAAACATAGAATTCGCATCAAACTTGTACACATTTTCTCTTGTAAAATGGACTTCACTTGCGCAACACATCTTCAGACCTGTCTCTGGAAAAAATGAGATTAAACCCCATTCTGAAGTCAAGTAAGTATACATGTATGGTCTTTTCTGCTGGAACATTTGTAAGCATCCACTGATCTAAACGGTGGGGTTTGGAAATGTGAAATACAAAGCAGTACAATGCAATGCACAATCCCACCTTATTCTGACAGCAGCAGCAGACGGGCATGTACTGACACAAAAAACTGCTGACAGATCTGCTTGATAACAACTATCTAATCTCATTCATCCTACCTTTTTCCTCGGCAAGTATTTTCTTCAGGATAAATCCTGTGTTAAAGTTGGCCTCCTCCAGATGCCACTGCCCCACTCCTGCCCCATCCACAGGTGGAAACACAGCTGAAAGAAGAAGTTAGAAAATCTTAAAGCCACATTCAGACTTTATGCAGGAATACGTGTCAGAGGGATGGTTCCAGCCGCTGTGTGCTCCCTCCTCGTTCACCTTTTAGATTAACTATCTCTCATTGACAATGTGATAAGACCATCCCACCACTGCTAGAGCATTGTAAGATGTTGGTTCTGTAAGCAGAACTTGAAATGGGTGGGCACAGATGTGTACACATGCACATACACATATACCGCTCTCTAAGGGGACCCCGCACCATGAGCGCCACGGTTGGCTCAGAAAGCAGAGGAGAAGAAGCCATGAGGGCGAGATGAAAACAAAGAGCTATGCCTGCAGCCATATAGATGGCAAACAAAACTCTTGCATCTCAGAAAGCGACAGAAGCATTTGTTAGACCCAGCAGGGCCAGGCTGCTGCTAGAACCAGAGCCAGTGATGGACACACTGACAAATTAAAGATACTTTGAATCTCACTTCAGTCCTAAGAACCTAAATTTCACCTTTCTCAAATTCTCAGAATAAATCATCATCTAAACTTGCTTGGGAACATGTAAGATGAAGCAGAACAGTTTTCTTGTAACTATGATGTACTTCACAAATGGGGAAGAAAGCCATACTTCAAGGTGTTGCAGGTTTACACATGCCTATCTCTCCTGGGTTCCTAGTTCATAAAACAGCAAAGGGGATCAGAATCAGACCCACTACTTTTAGAGTAATTCCCATTTTCTCTCTTTTCTTACATCAGTTAACATGGAAAACACTGGCATGGCATAGCCCATCACACCCCTCTTTCTACTTTTATATAGGGCTTTTTTATGCTGAAGTGGAAACAAACAAAAATCCAGAAGGTACATGACCTGGGACATGATTAGACCACAATTTAACAGGATATCACAATATTGAGTATTTACCAGATGATATCAAAAGGAAAACTGATTATGTGAATCAATTTCACAAACTTACTAATAAAAGTAAAATTAAAGATACCGAATTTGATTCATAATATTAATTCACATTAAGACATTTAGAAAAAAAAAAAAGAGAGAAAATGCAAAGAACTCACCAGATGCAGGAAGCTGAAAGCGGCTGTTAGAAATAAACGTTAGGGAAGTCAACTATTCTAGACGAAATAGGGGAAGAAAAAAAGAAGAGCGGCATTCTGTGCACTTGGCTTTTTCAGATGGACTTCAATTTTAGCAGATTGGAACGATTATACTATTGAGAGAAAAAAAAGAGGAAAAATAAACCCGCAAGAGACCAGAGACCACTGCACATACAGGCCAAATTGGTCCTAGCAACTCGGTCTAGCTCCTCCGGAGGCAGCAGTGACAGCAAACCCAGACGTAGTGTGACGAGAAACAGCGGAGTGGTTTAGGGTAAGTCAGCTTCCTGGTGAGAGCTCCTCAGCGCTGCCTGTGTGGGTTTTGTTGTGGGTTGGTATATGAGTGTATATGTCTTTCTCTCTTTGGTGACTATGGGAGCAGATGTAAAAACCTTGAAGATGGGGGAGGCGGGCAAAACCTCCAGGCTGCAGAAAGCTTTCTTTTTGTACTCTGCTGCTCCTACTGCTGCCTCCTCTCTGCTACAGTGGTGGATGGCATAGCGCAGCCCAGCAGCTCCTATACATCCTAGGAAACACTGCCTGGCAATGCTATATACGATTCACACTCCAGTAGCATGAACGAGTGTGGGATATTTTGGGATATTTGGGGTATTTTTATGCAAGCTGGAATATGGCCCTGCTTTTAAAAAAAGAGAGTATGCATGTTTAGCTGACCTTGTGTAAAACCCAAGGCAGGCACTTCTGGGGCAGATTCAATGTTGGTTTATAGGAAGTTGTTGTAATTCAGTGAGGATTCCTCAGTAGCATCGGTTAGGATTGACCAGTATCGTTTTACTAGCATGGTTGTCCACTTTGGGATGATCAGGCAATCAGGAAGGGCATTTCTGTCCCATATACCTGAAGCAGCCCAAGAGCCCCAGCACAGCAGGAGAGCTGCCCCAGCACTGAAAACAAGGGACCCCGATGACCAGCGCACTGGGGTGTTTGTTCCTCAGTCAGAGGCATGAGGAATGGGTTCCCCAGCAGCCTCAAAACCATCCTCAGAGGCAGAGAAATAGAACCCAAGTCCTTTTCAGAAAATATGTTAGGGTCAGTGAAGCCATTTCAGACCATCTCTAGCCACGAAGCAGTAGGAACAGGCTGCCTGATCCAGATTTAAAGCCATTGTGTTCCTTGCAGGATAGGAATGCTTTGGAGACAGCTAACAGATTTATCCACAGTAACATTATGACAGTACAATGCATTCCAAGATAAAGTCATACCACTTCCAAGAATTATTAAAAAACAATAGAATAAATTACAAGATAAAGCAAAATGGAAACAAAAAGATAATTTATGTGTACATGAAAATCAGTTTTTGCCAAAAATATAGATAGCTGCTGAAAGAATATAACCTGTGCAAGTACGCTGTAAACCTGCTGATAGGAAGCTTGCAGAACAGTCCTGCACAGTTAGGCTGGGGAATCAATTTGTTTCTTTTCCCTATGAAATGAAATTAATTCAGTTAATTATCAACAAGGATGAAGGTAAGGAAGAGTGGCTCACAGCAAGCATTTTTGGAATACTATCTTCTTAAAAGCTTCAATCTTCCTTTTAGTTTGAGACAAGATTTTGCATAAGGGGTTTCTGCGCATTATCAGATTCTGTGAGAACTTGTGTTACTTAATTTTCACATTAAACACCTATTCTCTGTTTTTATCCGGGCTTGGGTTTCCCAATACCAGTGCATGCAATCAGGCAGTAAGTTTCCATTGCAATCATGATAAAGAAAATCAAACACCCAAACATTCTGAAACGTTTCCACCAGAACACAGTGGTTTATCAGAAGTAGAGCAATAAATACCGTTCGCAAATTATATTGAAATAAATGTCTTCAGTGATCATCACCCCTTTTAGGTCTGCTACATATAGCAGCTGCTTAAAAATGCAACTACTCTTTTCTGTTTTGTGCTGCAAACTAATCCAGATGTGAGGCCATCTGGCTAAGCAGCTTGCATTTTGGATAAAGAGCGCAACCATCTGTAAAATACTTCATAAACAACTTTTGAATCAAGTGAACTCAGTAAAAAAAGCAAGACTATAGAATAAGAGACGTGTTCTAACATGTCTTGATTTTCACCCATTTCCCTCTACTATGCTTCCTGAAGTTCCTGACCCAATAATTTCCCAAAAAAAGATGAATGTCAGATTTATTTTTGCTTCTTCCATCCTTTTGGAGATTTTTGAATAAAAATTTGAGACCTTTCTTAGGGATTCATATGCTTCATGCCGTTGCTCCACAGCTTTACTTCCTAGTGATCTGGAACTCCACAAAGAGTACCTCAGCTCCACACTGTCTGCACAACACATGGGCAATTCCAAAGTTAAGTGTAATATTGCAGTCTAACATGTTTTTTCTTGATCCTTGCTTTTTTTTCTTTTTTTTTGTCTTTCTTACTGCGGCTTTTCTGCTCCTTTTCACCTCTTCATGCTGTGCAATGAAGGAGAACATCTGTCTGTGTGAGAATATTGTTAATACATTCAAAAATACATTGCTTCTCCTTTTGTTTAAACTCAGTATGAGTCATTATCTGGGACTCTCAGAAACAAACACTTTGTTGTGGAAAATATTTATGGGGGTGGAAAGGAAGGTTGCAAATTATTTTTGCACTGAAAAGTAAGTTGACAGCAAAAAATAGTCTTAAACCTCAAGTAACTAAGGGCTTATGACCAATTATGTAAAATAATATTATCCAGGATTTTGTCATGTAAAGACATGGGCCAGTTTACAATGAAAGGTCACACTTGCCTCTTAATCCACCGATTTCTGTCTCACTTGGAGAAACCAGCAGGCTGATGATGTTAGGAAGGGGACTGAGATGAAGGAAGGAAGCTATTCCTGTCCCCCCTGCCTGATTTCCTTTTTGTTCTCAGATTCACTCAGCTCTGATTTTGGTCTGCCTTGAGTAGTATGTTATGTGCAGTGCTCAGGAAGTAAACCACGACACTCTCAATATCTGTTGTATTTAGCCCTACAAGCCTTTCTCCTGTCCTATATGATTATTATATTATATAAAATAAAACTAATTGTTGCTTATGTCTAGGCACTGTACCTGAGATACAAGAACAACACATAAGAAGTATGCTTATTTGGTTAAAAAAAAAGCCTATTTGTTTTTTGTTAACATTTTCAAAGGAAGGCAGGAAAAATGTATGTGGTGAAGATACCTGCTGTGTGTTGGGAAAACTGTGATGTGGCTATTTGCTTTCCCTCAATTTCCTGGGCAGTACAGGGGAAATCTGGTAGGTTGCCCAGACCCATTTCAACCTGGGGATGAAAGCACTCCCTTCCCAGGAACAGATACCTCAGAGAAAGGGAGGCTTCCTCGCAGCATGGTGGAGGGCATTGCTAAAGTCTCTAAAGTAGGCTGGGTGCACTGCAGCATTACTCATCGTCAGAGGACTAAATCTGAAATGGGAAACTAAAATGCAGTTTCACAAGCAGTTCCTACATGGATTTTGGTAAAATGCTCACACTATTAATTACTTCACCTTCACGAATTTAGGCTCTGGTTCCTCAGTAAGCTAAAGCAGTAGTTAGACGCCCCTCTGTTTTGCTATTGCAGTGGTACAAACTGAAGCATGTGGCAATAAAACAGAATCCAAAACCTAGTGTGAGGCGGGTTCCTGACACATTATGTGGGGAGGACTAGAAGTCTTCAGAGGGTGAGTCACAGCCCTTCAGCATACTGAGGCTGGAGCGTGCCTCACAGAGAACCCTAAATGCAGGAGCATGCCTGAAATGCCACCCCCTCCCCATGGACCCTCCTGCCACCCTCCTGAGTTCCAGAGCAAGTTACCAAGTCCAACTTTCAACATGATGATCAAACTTGGATTTGGTGCTAACAATTGGGTGAGGGCATCCATATTTATCCAGCTTCTTTTCAAGACTGATATAGCTCTGTTCCATGCATTAAAACGATACACTGGTGCAGACAAGGCAGGCAGAGATTTTCCTGCTTTCTGAGATGACAGCCTTCTGCAGTCTTAACTACAGAACTACTCTTTACTACTTTTATACGTTTTCCTGCTGTGTACAGGTTACTGATTAGCCCTTTCTCTGGGATATTCCTCTTGAGATTGGGTTGTCAGCAATGTCTGCTGTATGACAACCCTTTTTTTTCTTGGTATCTGATAAGCAGAAAGCTGTGTGTTAATTTCCTAGCCCAATCCCTCTCATGACGCCACTGCAGAACTGGCAGTCAGGTATGGAAAGTGTTTTCCTCCAGGGCAATATGACAACCTACTTCCCCTTTCAAGAAAGAGCGGCGTGCTTAGGAACTGCACTGAGGGTTACTTAATTCCCATCTCTTGTTCTGAGACAGTCTAGCACAAAAGCGGCCACACTACTGAGAACAAATTCAATCTTCTTCCCCCAAATCAGGTACTAGTTCCCATCTGCCCTGTTGAGGGAACAAGATTTCTTCTGCATTTGCCCACTGCTTTTTCCTGGAGCTCTTAGGAGGTATTTGCAGCCCTGAAGAACAGAGATTGGCCATGCAGCCTCAGAGCTGGCAGCGAGAGGGCAAGGGTGGGCGGGCAGGCAGGCTGCCTGCGGCGGGAGGCGGTGCCAGGGCTGCAGGGCGGGCCGGCGAGAGCCCAGGCAGGGGGCTGCAGGGCGGGCAGGCCCCACTCGGCAGCCCCGGGGTCTGAGGGGCAGCTCTCTCCTGACAGCAGACACCTTCGCACGCATAGCATGCAAGCCCACATCTGTTTCTGTAAATTGCCTGACTTTTGCAATTTTCTCTCCAGGGACGTTCACACTTCCTTCTCCCATCTGGACTTAATGCAAAAATATTCCCAGTGGCTTTGCTGAAAGCGCGGAGGAGGCTTGAGTGGTTTTCTCTGTGAAATCACACCTAACCTGTGGCTCCTCCATGGCTTCAGGGCCGGGTCAGCTTCCCACACTCACCCCGGCCTAACCCAAGGGCCGGGGCAGCTGAGGCTCCCCAGCGCTGCTGCGCCAGACGTGCTGATAGAGGCCAGAAGGGCTGAGGAAACGCTGGTTCCTCCTTCCACTCTGCCTGGGCGGGTGAAGAGCCGAGCTCTGTCACGGCAGGGAAGTGCTGGAGGAAGCAGCTTTTCTCACCAGCCCTGCTGCCTGGTGGCCAGGCTCCCCCTCCCCTGCCGGCCCAGCAGCCCCCACACCCCAGGAAACCACAGCCCAGGGCAGCTCGGCTCCCGGGCCCAGGGGAACCGCCAGACACGTTAATGCGGAGCACACAGCTCCCCTGGGCACCTGCCCACCCCGCACGGGACTGGGTGCTCCTCTCTCCCTTCTCCCCAGCCCACTCCACTTCCACACCTTTCCGCCCTGCAGTGCTGCCCTGTCCTCTTACCACTGCAGTCTGTACCTTGGCCTTGCCAGGAAAAGGAACGACAGCGCAAACTAGGCCTGCTGCACCAGTAAAGTCGGACGCCATTGGAGTTCCTCTTGGGAAAATCACCAAGATGAAGGCGACAACCGTTGGGGTTTTTTTTTGATGTGCTTTTCCAACTTCCTCCTGTTTTGAAGAAGGAGATGGGGATAGTCATACCATGCAGTCTCAGGCTCTCAGCTTCACCAGCCAGTTTCTCCTTTCTAGTCTCTGAACATGGAGATGTTTCCCCAGAAGTAGGCTGGGAACAGGAGCCCAACGTAGGTGCCCTGAACTGCTCCCAAAGCACTCTCTGGGGGAAGTCCCCCTGCCAGCCAGGGTGCACCATCTCTCCAGGGACACTCTTTGCAGTGTATCAAGATAGCCACTTTACATGGCTACATTGATAAATGCTGAAAAGCTGAAGCTCCCAGTCACCCATGGCTTGCCTATATGGCACCTCAAGACAGTAAAAGGGGACAATCTGGAAAGGCAAGAAGGACACACAGGTGAGGAAGACTACTGTGACTTAGAGGTGGGAATACCTTGTGAGTTAGCCAGCATAGAGCAAACAGCATTATGCAGAGCTCCCACAGCTCAATTTGACAGGACTACCATTCCTCTGTTTACAGACCAAATTGATTAAATTTGTGGCACAAGCAGAGAATTTCCATTGCTTGCTCTCCTGTCCAGTGTGTACGACCAGCCATGGATGTGTAAGGAGGAGGGTCCCGTTTCTCAAGATGACACAAAAGTAATAATGATCCATACAGTTTCTTACCAAGCTTGTAGAAAGAGCAATCATCATAGCAGCACAGACATACTCAGATGTCCTACTGCCCAAAGAAAGTCGCAGACATCACATCCTGATCACACAGAAGAAAGGCATCAGCATTTAATATTTTGACTATTATTTTAGCACTCCTCAAGTCATGTCCAATGTCTCCTGAGACATATGAAAAAATGTTCCCTATTCATAAGGAGTACACAAATCTAGTTTTAGACCCAACACCATGACAGAGGACACAAAACAGCTCAGGACAATAGGGAGGAAAGCAAGATAGTGGCTTTTATCCTGTGCTCCCTCTCCACCCTTGCTGTTTCCATAGCTTGAATTAAAGATCACACAGCAAGACAGCACAAGGGTCTCAGGCCATGGGGACCTCTGGTGGCACTGGGGATAGATGGCTGCCTTTTTCAAACCCTGTAGTGGCAGGGATTGCCTAAATGTCCACCCCACCCCCAAAGTCTGCAACACAGTTTTTGTTTCAGTCAAGATGAAGATCTGAGCATTCTTAGAATATGAAAGCTACATAAATAAAGCTAAAAGAAAACCCAAAACCTGATCCTGGTACAAAACAAATCACTCACAGGATGTTGAGCCCTACCTTTAATTCAGCAAGACCTCCAAACGGTGCATCCCAGCAAAGGTATGCTTTGAGATGCTGATTTGGATACACAAGCACTGCTCTGCTGGAGCTGGAGGAAATGAGCTGCCCCAGCAGTAGTGCACCATCCATGTGTGCTCCTGCAGCACCTCAAGGTTTACTGGACACCTCTGCACTGCCCACTTGCCACATGACACCTTTCTCTGTCAGCTTTTGTAGATCCCTTCTTGTGTTTGCCATCCTCTCAATTCACCGGCATGCCTCTACTCCCTGCCAGCATCCACCCTCTGGCATAAAGCCCCTCATGCTCTAATAGGCCTTTCCCCTTCATCACAGCAGTCTCTTGGCTCTGGTCCGGATCCAGTAGCCAGCCTTCCCCACAGCAGTTTCAGGGCCTATGCCTGCGCCTGGCAACACGCTCCTCCAGATGTGGCCCATCCACATGCCTCCATAGATCTTCCCCGTAACATTCTTATAGCTTACAGGGTATCTCTGTGCCCTGTATGTTCCCTCACCACCTCCCTTATGTATTTCCCATCGAGGTGTGGAAGAGAAAGGCTGCAGACCTGATTCAGCGTCCCAAGTGCTCTCCAGCACTCAGGGACACAGGGCAGACTGGCCCAGGGGTGGTAAAGACTCTTGGACCTCTGAAGCTCCTGTCATTTGGGACAAACACAGGCCCCGTTTATGGGAAAAGATAGCACTTCCCAGCTCCGTGCCATGTAGAAGCCACTCAGGCTATAAGAAAAAGGGAACTTTATCTTCTGACTTATCCTGCAGAATTAATGATGGCAACTAATAAGAAGCCACTGCTAGCCGAGCCAGGCCCCGTGATGCAAAGTCAAGCAACATCAAGAGGATCCTTCCCCACAAGGGTTTTTAAAGACTCTGTGCCATCAGCAACACCCTCAGTGGCACAGGGGTGCACCCTGTGGCACACCAAACAGCACAATGTCTTTGCATCAGTCTCTGAACAGGCTGATTTGTCCAAGCATCCAGACAACTAACCCACTTAAAACATCATAGGGTAGCTAAAGGAGAAACCCCAACATTATCACCTTCACATCTGAGTGCAAAAATGTACTCTTTAGCACAGGGCAGCAAGTATATTTTGAAAACACCACTACCCCACCCATCTGTAAAGAAGAAAAAAAAGTCACCAAAACAATACTCCAAATACAGTATTCTCCCTCTGAGGAAGAAATGAACAGCATATGATGTGAATAACATCCTTTAGTGCATGTCGTACAGAGAAACAACAGGTCTGGTATGGGCACAGTAAAAGCTGCTGCCACCATCGCTCTATGCCATTGGCAAGGGCACCACCTATTGTCGAGCTACACAACACATTCCACCAGCAGACACAATTATACTTTAATGATTTGGGCTGAAAATTTCTGTTCACCTCAAGCAGTACTTTTATTTTACCACATTTCAATTTTCAGCTTTAAAGTTCAAATAATTTCCATAGGTAAGGACAGACTAAAATATTCCACTTCTCATATTTCAATAGAGAAAAGGACTCTCAGAAGTGCCCAGAGTGCTGTCGAGAAGCAAACTCCCAGCTGCAAGCAGAGAGGAGCTAAGAGCTAGCCCAGCACACAGAGGAGATGAGGGCATGAACTGAAACAGAAGTTGGTGAATCAGGATGGACTGTTTTAGCAAGGGAAGTAGTTCAGGTGGGTCTCCACTTTGAACTGGTGTCCTGCCTCCAGAGAAGGCAAGTCCAGGAGCAGTACCTCCACTTTAAAACACGACAATTTGAGGGACTAATCCCCAAACTGGACCTTGAGCCACACTACCTGAGCAGGGAATCCTGTAAGTAAGGAGCACATGACCAACCATTCACCAACTCCAAGGTCTAGTAGCTGTGGCTCAGTCGGCCATGTCAGAGCTAAGCCAGCATCTGCCAGGCTGCTTTCATGTGTTCCCAAGACCTGTTTTCCTTGCTCTCTTGAACAGTTATTAGTTAGGGCTTTGCTGTGCGAATGCACAAACCTGGCTTGTTTCTGCAGTTTATCCAAGCTACGAAGCAATGAAGTCACAAGAATGACTCTGAGGAGTTAACTCAGGTTGAAGCCAGTTGTCCTCAACCTGAGCTAATAAAATAGGCTGGACTCTAGCCAGCATTTTGCTCTAAGGTGTCTTTCCACACTTCAGGGACATGACACAGGAATATCTGCACTTGATCTGCACAGAGCAGGCTTGGGAAGAACCAGGCTTACTCGCTCTAAACCTACAGTGATACAGCAATTATGCTTCCTCAGGATCTGACCTGTCACTGCCCCTGACCCAAGGGGTCTTGCTAAATGAGGGCTATCCAGAACGCTTCCCTCCTCCGGACTCTCATCTTTACAGTGGTCATACTTGCTCCTCCCCTCGACATACACCACTGCCCTCACTCTCGGGCAAAACAAGCTAGGCCTGAACAGCATCTCTTCAGCTACCTCAGGCCAAAAAAAACCTGAAACCATGACCCTCATTTTCAGTAATGTGAGCATTCAGCTCCCACTCGCAACACTTAAAATCAGGCCACAAATCTGTTCCTTTTTACACCTGCAGATGGTTGCTTCATTTCCCTACAGATGGTATCCTGAAGTCAAGTGGCTTTCATGCAAAACTCCAAGACTCTTTGACAAAATTTGATACAAGCTGAAGTGTAGTCTTCCAAGGAAAGACAGAAGGCTATACTTGTCACAAAAATCCCTTTATTAAACTAGATTTTGTAAATTTTTTACATTAGAAATTCTGAATGCAAATTACAAAACTGTATTTCAGTAAAAAATGAAAAGTTATAGTTAACAGCAAAATTACAACTTCATACAAATAAAAAAATCATTTTTAATTTTAATTTAAAAATAGACAATGATATCTTCCAATGTACTGGTCCTAACAGCTTTTACAACTGGTAGCTGCAATACTAGGTCTTTTGACATGCATATTCACATACAGTCATTTAATCCTCTGCACAGTTTACTTAGCTGAAATAGCATGAACAGTTGAGTTTTATGTGGTGTTATTTTTAAGAGAACACAATTCTCGGGATTTGTGGTAAGTCAATGAACTCTTCTTTGTTACAGTGTTCATAGTCTATCCTCTCCTCAGCTCTGCAAAGAGGACAATATTATTCTGGAAATGTGAATTGCATTTGAAGACATAAGCATTAGTCACGTAAATCTATGTATAATTTTCCATATTACATTTATGACAATCATTCTTCGCAATTATCAACAAGGAAATTCTCTTGTCTACCCACCATATTTTGTGGCAAGACTGAATAACAATTTGGTTACATTCCACCTCCTCAAGTAAAACCTTCAAGAATACATGTTCTGCTAAGCATGTAAAGATCTTCCCTGACATTGTACATAATTCAGAAGTGATGGTCCAGATGTTCTAAGTTACGACCAGAGCATCTGGACATTGTTTAAATGGGGATTCCCAAGTCAGAATGGCTGCCAACAGCCCCAAGAAGTCAGTTAAACTTTGCCTGAGGTGTCCTTCAGCAGGCCTACAAAAACATGAAGTTTAAATAAATTGTACCATATGCCATTAAAAGCAAAAGCCAAAGTCATTAAAGTATTATCAAATAATAAATATTTATTTTTGAATCACTTTTACCCTAATACTTTCACAATCAACTGAAATGTATTTTAAAACATGTTACCTAGAAGAACAACTTTCTTCATTGCACCTCTGGGCCTTTTTTTTTCCTGTACTGTAAGATTACTCATCAATGCTAGCACAAGCATTATTATTTTTTTTTTTTAAAAGGTCATTTTCCTAAATTAAAAACTGGGATAAATGTTAAAATGTTGTGTAAAAAAGAAATCAAAAGTCACATATTAAAGGCTACCAGTAATCACAACCACATGCTGTTGAAGAATGGAATAAAAAGTGGTACACAAAATAGGTATTTTAACAGTCACATGTTATTTCAGAGTGCTGGTGGCAATACTGCTAAGTCCTATTTTAATTAAACATATAAAATGATACAGAATTTACACAAAACCTCAGGATTCTCACTGATGTAACTGCAAAAGACATCACAAAGGCTGGAAGTTCTAAAATGTACACTACTTTGAAATATCGTTTTGAAGCTATTATATTTGATATAGTTCATCCACTATACATTATATAAACAGTCAAAGAAATACAAGAAGTCCAGTGTTTTTTTTTTTCTGGACAGACTGGCAAGTAGCTGAAGGCATGGAGAGCCTAATAAAAATCTACTTTCTTTCTCTCTGTGCACTGATCTTCTGCTCCATGCTGTATCCAGCTCAGCACAGCTTCTAAGCACATGCTCAAGATCCTATGGGAAAAAAAAAGCTGCGCTCATCATCCGTTGCCTCTGAGCTGGAACTACAGTGCCACACCCTGAGATGCTGAAGCTGATCGAGGGTCTGTCACTAACTTCAACACAGACAAGATACGTTCTGCCCACTGTCTTTCATCAAAGTTCAGTCTGTAATTAAACAACTTCTACTAGACAAGCGATCAACCTATAACCACATAAGGTATTCAGAGTACCTTAGTGAGCCTCAACCTGTACCCAAAGGGACAATGCAGAGGGGGAGACAGAAGTACTCCAAATTGCCCTTAAGCTACGTACTTCTCTGCTGAGTATGACAGACTGGAGAAAACAAACTCTCCTAGTAAGGGGTGGAGCTGAGGCTTTGCCCTGAACATTTTTTATGCATTTATCCAAATAAGGGTAAGAGACGAAAAAATAATATGGAGGGACATTGAAGCTCAGTGGTAACAGCTCCTTTTCTGAAGAGTCCCAGCCCTCTTCCACAGATATTCTTTAATTTCTTTTGTCCCCCTGATCTTGCATTTTTAACTTCAGTAGTGATTCTGAAAGAGGCTCAAAAAGTGGTAACTTCAAGAATAGCCCTGAGCACACTGGTTAGAGCATTTTCTAGGGAAGTGAGTCAAGCACAATCATTATGTCCTTGCTAAGCCAAAAGAAGGTAAAAAGCTGTGTTTCTCATCTGCAGGGTAAACTTGTCACCAACTAGATGATGATGAACAGATGGGCAAGACGACAATTTTTTCTGCTCATCTTTTGAACTGAAATCTAAGCTGTCTTTGTCCATGTCGGGAATGGTGTGAACATGTTGAGTGCATCAGGCCTCCTCCCAAAACAACCGAAAGTGTTGGCACTTCCCTCTTCACAAACACATCACTGTAGGGCTTGGGCACCCAGTAACTTAACACACAACACTTCTGAGCATTCACAGGCACCTTTGCTGAGCAACTCAGCCACTCGGTCCAACCAACAGGGACTACACTTCAAAGAGCTGCCCCAGACAGCTCTACATCCATTCGCTATAGAGTAGCACTAAGGAAAACCTGTTCAGGAGCAAAAGGAAGTTCTTTGGTCCAAAAGAAAGATCCTAGGTCTGCTGAGACAATTCTAGCATCTCCAACCCTGGGAAGCTGATAGTCTGCAATGCTGTCTCAAGTCCAAATGCCTAAATCACACCTCAGTCCATTCTAGGCACTGTCAGAGGATGGAGCATGAGCTTCACTGCACAGAACAGTGAGGTGGCAGAAATGGTTCTGCTAGTGCTCTTTGGGGACCACAGATCTTTTGTATTTCACCCACTGGTTACCAGAGCAGCCCAGAGAGAAAGAAAAAGAGAAGGGACACAATTCAGTTAAATCAAGTACCCACAAAAAATTATAAAAATATTATGATGGCCTATTATTCCTGTAAGAGTCCCTTTGATTAAATATTATTCAAGCTATTCTCCCACTTGAAATCACCATGAAAATATTGTATCTGTTGAAGCATGACAAACTCCTTTTTAAGTCTACCATACATTGCATTCACTGTGTATATATTACAGTAAATATGGATATTCAGGAAACATCGTGTCTTTCAGTTTGTCAGCAAATTATACAGACACATTCTCAAATTAAACCCATTTCTGTGCACAGCTTTTCTCACAGAAGTTCCTTGCTTATTACTACCCATGCACACACATGGCAGAACTTGCACACACATATGGATTTATACACAAATTGTACGTGCATGTGGTTCCTGCATAAAATTTACTGCAAAAGTGGTTTAAAATTTTAAAAAACTCCCATTAATCCTTAACCTATTAATATTATTCCTAATACACAACTCATACCTGTTCTGAAAAAGCCTTACAACAAAAATTAGTATGCCTTTCAAGAGGCAAAGATGTAAATAAAAGTAGTAACGCATTCTAAAAGACATTTCCATTTTAAAATATTCTGACTGCTTACTGGAAACACTTTCCAAAGTACAGATGTTTATATTTAAGGGGAGGGGCATGTGTTTGGGGCTTTTCCTTGTTGTTTCAGGTTTGGTTTTGGTTTTTTTGGTTTTTTGTTTGTTTGTTTGTTTGTTTGGTTTTTTTTTTTTTTTTTTTTTTTTTTTTTACACAGGTATTTCTAGATGCTGCTGCAACACCACCATCACCAGAGCAACTTGCGTACTCCCAGACTTTCCAGTTAGGTAATTACTACTTAGTATTAGCATTCGCTTTGATGTCAAAAATAGATTTAAAATGTCTCACAGACAATCATATTTCTACAACGAAATCACCAAATTTAATACACACAAAATGAAGATAAATCACTATTAGATATCTGTAAAGTGAAATGGCACTCAACTTGCTCCACTTAAGAAGCCATAAAGGAAGAAAAAATTTTAATTCAGTAGCAGTTGAAAAAAAGTGAGGGCATTTCTTGCAAAATTACAGTATTCCTTATGTGTAAGTAGAGATTGAAGTACAGCATTGTATTTTTCCCTTTAGTAGATCAGAGTAAGTCTGCAAAATTACCACAGCTGGTCTTAATGCACAGTCTTTTATATGCAATTTCCATCATTATCAGGAGAAGTTTAGAATGGAATAAGGACAACAGAACTGATCAACCCATCACAAAATAACCACTAAAAAAGACTATATCAGACTTCTGAAGAAACCTGGAAATATTTAGTACTCAGCTGTAACTAGATTTGAAATATCAGTAGTTGCTGAGTTCCCACCTACCCTGTGCTCTTCTGAAGGGTTTAGCACAAAATTGTGACTCACACAATAACTCTGTACAAGGTACAATGTTTTGAAAGCACAGAATCCATAGCAATTAAAATGTGTGAGGGTCAAAAGACAGAGTGTGTACGCCAAGAACACAGTTATATTTTAAAATTGTACCTTAACTTCCCTTTAAAACATCATATACTGCTCAGCAGAATTCTTAATCTGCATTTCTGAGACTTCAAATCCTATAAGTGTCTTCTTTTTGCAGGTTCAAAAAAGGATCCATTTCACACAAAAATTTTCTTGGAAACACACTGACAAAACCACTTGCTGTAAATTGAGACCATTTCTAATAAAATATCATCCTTTAAAACAGATTACAAAATACTACTGCAGTTGTTCAAAAAGTTTTTAGCTGTATCTGACATCTCAGATTATATTCCTCTTCTCAACAACCCTTCAATTCAGCATGACTTTCAGGAAGCCTGGTTTTATTTCCGTGAACCTGTGAAACAAGAAAAGATGAAGCTTCAGCAAGAAAGCTATGTGCAATGCCATCTCCTTCAGCCCTCATCAAATACATGGTTCTCAGTCAAGTATGTGTGCATGTGAGCCAGGAAATCAGCATCACGTCCTCTGGATGTGAAAGTGAAGGAGGATTCTACAGGGTCTGAAGAGGTGAAAAGCTGGAAACAGCAGGAACTAAGAGGAGGATTTAAAAAATTTTGTTAAAAGTTGCTTCATATTCTTGGTTTTAGTCATTCTGCTCCTCTTTTCCTGCTTCCCCTTCATTCCCTCTTCTTTCAAAACAGATTTTCTCCCCTGTCTTCTGTAGAAAGTAAGAAGGAAACGAGAAGTCTTTGCTATTTCTGAGTCCCACCTTCACAGTCACCTTCATAAACTCCTGTAAAGAAAAAAGCAGCAAACACACTGATGCCAGCCCAGACTTGCTAAATTGCTGTCCCACATAAGAAGCTGAGCACTAAAGCAGGTATTGGAGACCTATAAAAAGCAGGATTAACAACTTTTCACAGTAAAGGTAGCAACCTTGAATGGAAATATGTAACTAAACGATATTAGATAAGTTTAATTCATAGTGTTTTCATCCAGCTCAAAGGAAAGGATCTAATATTTAATAGGTGTCCTGTATAAAATGGTTTGATGTCATACAATTGCATTGGATTTATGAAAGCAGACCTACTTTAATCTGTAACAGCAGACCTGCCTTAATCTGTTTAGCAGTTTAACAGTATTCTAAAACTACTTTTACAGTTAGTTAAATGTGGGTTAAAAAAAAAATGTATCAGTAACAAAATCTAAACTCACCTAAAGTTGTGGCTTGTGAGGTATCTGATAGCTGCTGGTCTGATGCGAGCAACTCCTCCCTGACTATGGCTTCCTCTTCCCGTGATAACAGAGAGATACGGCTTACCACCAGTCTGCTGGTACTCTGTAACAGCAGGGATTGTAACGGTTAAAATTTTCCCTCAGCAGAGACTTGGCATTCAGTACAACCGTTCCATCCATTCTTCTGAAAACTCTCACTAGTGATTTAGAACTTCGCTTTCCCATGCTGGCTATGTATCTTCTACATAAACAGAGTCATTTTTCCCCTCATCTGAAAAAGATATTCTGAAAAAACATAGTCAAGCTTTTTAAATCTAGATTGCTTGCAATATGCATGTTGTGATCGTCACAGAATCCTTCTAATTTTATAGCAGCTTTACTGTTTCTATCGTCTAATCTTCACTTGGAACTCGCATCCTGTGATGTAAATTAAAATTGCAAAATTAAAGACGTGCATGTAATTTAGTTAATTTTTAAGTGACACCTCTCTATTGTTTCACGTTTTATGTTAAATTAATGTGAATAAAGAATTAACACTTTATTAGATAAAGAAAGGAGGAAGAAAAAGGAAAATATAAATCCACACAGTTTTTGACATTTAAGTCATGCTTATTTGGACTAACGTCTGCTGTGTTGGAGCACGTGAATCAGCAGATTAACATATCACACAAGCTTTATTAGGGCACCTAGCCCTGGTAACAAAAGAAATTGCTCTTCTCCCAGAGATCACAGCAACTTAAACTGATAAACAATTTGAAAGATAGGAAAAAATATAAATTAAACTGGATTCTCACAACAAGCCAAGATTTGCCAGTTTGAGATTATCAATTCACATGACATCTTTCCTCAACTACCCACTCTCTCTTGCTTAACTTTGTTTGGGTTTTATATTAGTTTACTGTTAATTCTGCCAGCACTTGGTGCCCCGTATTGATCCTTTTCCTATGTATGCACACTGAAATGAAATTTTTTTTCAGATTTAGGTGAATGGACTGAACAAAGAGCCCTACCATCATTCCAGGATCTCCGATTTAAGTGCAGCTCGAGAGATTTAGTTCTAAAAAGCATTAGGTTACATCTTAAGGTATACAAACATCATTTTAGGAATAGCACATGATAATGCAATTTAATTATCTCTGATGTATATTGAAAGAGAAGGATTATCTAAGGCCCCACTGAACAATTTTGTTTCTCCTGTGTGGAGCAGCGGTTTCAAAAAATTAGGTTTGTGCAGTGGTACCCTGCACAAGAAGTATTTCTTATAAAAGCATTCCCAGTGTGCTTAAATTTATAGGGTAAACTAATAATGCAGAAAATGTATCATTTTACAGCAAGGATACTCATAAAGTACTTGAACACTCCAGTGGGAGAAAAAAAGAAGCCCTCAAGCAAAACTGCACAAAATGACATTTATGGAAGCAGCAGTATTCTGATCTCAGGGGATCCTACTGACAAATTGATATGGAAGTTACTGAAAGAGAGTTGAAATCATACACTTTCAAGTAAAAGCTGAAGACAATATAATCACTGTGGTTAGAATTCCAACATAATGATTTTTCTTTAAAACTTAAAAACGCAAGTTCTGACAAGGCAATGCAAACATGATACAAATGCTTGCATTGCCACCTCTGTTAAAAATGCTAGGAAGGACAGATTAAGTCTTCAATAAAAACATAAAAGCAAAGGGTAAAACAGAAGGAAAAGGAAGATTTACAAAGACGTGGAGGGACGGTGGAGATGTGGCAAGACAGCAAAAAGAATCATTGCCATGTCAAAGAAAAACAATTCCATAGGAGAACTTTGAAAATAAAACAACATAAAAAACATCTGGTTTTACATGTAATTAAATTACATTCATTCCCTCTGATATTGTCATATATTGTGATTTCTTAGTAAAAAGTGAGAAGAATAACATTTAGGGGACAGGAACTATTAGCTTATTCCTACCTTCACTTTTTTCCTGTAGCACTCTGGACAAGTAATTCACAGCTTCATCCACGTGGAGACCATGCAGATCCAACACATTCATAGGCAGCAAGGAAGTATTAACTCTCTCAAAGATTTGCACAGCAGCAGCATGGTTGGCTTCTTTCATCTTCTGCTCATGAAGATCACCCTTGATTCATAAGCACAGCAACTATTACACACTGAGACACAAGCTAAGCTCCACACTGGTCGCTGCGTTCAAAATGACAGTACTCACAGGGTGCTTTTAGCTCACAGTTTGAAGCAGTAACATTTACAATCACAACAGAACTTCTGGAAGAGGCTCAGTGAGACCTACTCATAAGGAGATTTCATGAAATCTGTTCTCAGGAAAATACTCAAAGCTAGCACAAAGAAGAAATCCTAACAAGGCTTACAAGAACGAAAAAAATCCAGAAAAGGCAAAAAACCATAAGGTCTTTACATAAGCTAAAAAGATACACTCCATGCTGACTGTCAGATTTATTATCCTAACAATAGAATTTTACTTTCTGAAAGTATTCCACTAAAAATTTAATAAAACAATGTCGGAGAAACTGCCTAACAGCCCAGGAAAAACCTGCTGAGTGTTACAGTTGAGGCTAATTCTTCTAAACGCATTCCCAAAAAATCAGACAAGCCAAGGGCAAACTTTTTTTTTTTTTTTAATAGTTGCCTATTATGTCTCCTAATATTTTTGACAGATATTTTATGACTGAAAAGGTCAATATGGTCCCTATTGGAATTAGGGTTATTCACATTACACGGTGAACAAACACCAACTATTTCCCATGAACCTTGCAGTGATAACATCTGAGAGACTGAAGCAACAAATTGTATCTTTGAAGATCTGTAGGCACAGTCTGAAAAGGAACGGAAGACTTAACTCCAGTTATTCGACTGACAAGGGTTCAAGAGAACAGAAGTGACAGTCTGTCTTACACTTTCTTAAAATGGATCATCTGAAGTGTATTAAGTGTCAGACCAGACATACCAGCCCCATAACTCTCACTTGCAGAGAATGCCTAAGACAGGCTAAGGCCACCAAGCATAAAAGTATTGCTCATGAATCAAGGTAGCTTAGTTTGCCTTTTTACTACCTAAAAGAAAATATATAATAGATTTCCAGATTATACTTGTCGTTACGGCTAAGAACAAAAGTAAGACAGGACTTGAAATTACATTTCCATTTAAAATCATGCAGATCTTTGTTTAGGATCTCTCCAAACTTCAAGAATACATAAATCAAGAACATAAAGAGTTCATTATAAAGACCGATAATCAGTATTTCCTACGTGCATAGTAACAAACCAAACATTTAGAAGTGATGTGTTATACCAATTGCGTGAAAGCATTTTTAAGATAGTAAGCAAATTGAACTGATTATTATATTTTTGTTCTGTCACAATGCAATTCATAGTTAAGAATGAAGCACTTTTATAATGTGAATTCTTAATGAATTTCTATATGCTATTGGATCAGGGAAAAGCTACAGCCTTTGAAGATACGTGTAACAATTTTTAAGAGTGGTCTAAATGAAGTGTGAATGGAAGGGTCTCTTGTGAAGGCACCGAAAAAACAACGTACAGGAACAGTTACAAGAACAGTTGATACTTATAATCAAGAATGTGATCAACAGCAATGATCAACAGTAACCAAACTGGTATATACTGAGAAACATGCTTGAATCAAGACTAGAGAGGCTGTGCTCCAAGGCCAGAGCACTCAAGACTCATCAGCAGCAAATGTATGCTCCAAAACCAGATGGAGAGCAAAAAGCATGGTATACCACACCACATCCATCCTAACTCAAGACATACTGTAGCCATGAAGACAGTCAGAATGAGGAAGCAAAGACAGCAGGCAGCAATCTTGCCCAATATTTATGGAGAATGAAGCAAGCAAGGTTCCAAGGCAAAAGATCACATCTTAATACCTATTTGACTCCTAAAAAGTACAAAAGACATGTCTAAAACCAGTTCATCATCAATCAAGAAGAACCCAAGTGACATATGGAGAATTTGAAAACGGATGTTTTCTGCAGTCCACATCATACGAGTGAACCTGGCCAGACCACATGGACACAAATCTGGGTGCTTGCAAGTATGGGGATGTGAGAGTGGGATCTATGAGAAAACGAGCATGTGTGACTAAGCATTAAATATTATCTTTCAAGGGGTCTTGCGTTGAATTTGGTTACATTAGCTTCCCATATCAGCATCATTACTATTGAAAGGGAGTTTACTTGTAAGGTGATTCTCAATAGAACACTTACACAGGGAAAACCGTAACTCAGCAAATTTATCAACTCTAGTAAACACAATGTTTCTCTTATCACTTCCAATTCAGGCAAAAAGCACAATATTTACATTTACCTGATGTGCATAGAATGCTGCCACAGGCTTCATACCCATGCGATAAGCCTCTCCAGCCTTTTTCAAACATTCCTGTCTCTTTTGCTGGTGACAAAAAGCTTCTGCTCTTAAGTCATCATATTGTGGATACTCAAAATCTTGAAATACTTCAGTCAAAGAATCATCCTCTTCCTTACTTTTTTTTGCCTGCAGAAATTTGCAATGATGAAGCTAAGTATGCACTGTAGGGTGTTTTCATTAACATATTTTTGGATATGTTTGCAACTGCTATTTAAAAAAAAAAATAAAAATACCTTCTTCTCCCGGTTCTTTGTAGCACTGTAGGAAGAAAAAATTTCATTTTGCTGAACACTTTCTTGAGCTATAACTGTTTTTACAGGATCTGCCTCCAGAACACAGTTCAGAAACTGTTCCGTTTGTTCTAAAGAGTAGCTGTAAAGGATAAGTAATATCTGTGACTTTACAAATACATTAATGGCTGCTACATTTACTAAAATGCATATTACAAACCTTGGTATTGTTACAGAAATAGATGACAATGGAAATAAAGCACTGGAATGAAATTTTCCACCTTATGACAAAAAGGCTTGCAGATGCACTGTACTGGATTACTGGCATCAATACACATGCAGTCTTGGTTGACTGAAACGTCCTTTTATTATTCAAGTACCCCTCAATTACAATTAAATACTACAGTAAATTGCACTCTACCTTAATCAAACGATTAGTTTAGAAGTAAACACTGCTTTTTGGGCTGGGTAAGTTACTTCATTGTAATTCTTCTCTGGTCAGGGTTAGACAGTACAAACTAGCTTAAAACTAGCTCAGTTTTTTGAAACCATTATGCAGGAAAATCCTTGTATTTCCAGTCAAGCTTTGTTATTAAATTTAATGAAATAGGAATAGGACAGCAGTTGCCATAAGATTTCTAATAAGCCCTCTTTCTTCTTTATTCTTCTTTTTGTTCAGTAAGCAGACAAGAGGAAGACTGATCAAAAGTAGAGACAGATTTTGGGAAAGGCAACACTATGAAGAGAATATCCAAAGTGAAAAACACAAGATGATGAAATGTTTAAGCTGAAGAGATGGATGAAGGACGTATTTTAAACATCCCACAAGGAAAGGTTTTGCTAACAACCTCTACAAGCAGAAAGACTGACAAGGAGGCATGCAAACCCATATGTACAAACAGATACTCAGTTGGCCAAGGATGAAAAAAGAAGTTTCTCTTGAAAAAAGTTCAGTTCTCAGGAACTTGGATTTAAGAAGGTAGCCACATACCCCAGAAACATAATGCAGAAAAGAGAATGTCAGCAGGAAGAGATGGAGAGACGGCTCATTCCTTCAGAGCTGCTGCAGTAACCAGGAAAGTACTCACAGCTAATGGAAGTTTTCCTCTACCAATTTCTGTGAACCCACTATTACCACCTCCACTAATTTCTCCCACTTGTTTTAAACCTCAGTTCTAGAGCAAATACACAGTTCCACTGACACTCAATCAGAGGTCAATAGCCAGAGAGCCAGAGACATTCTTCTCCCAATGAGAGAAACTGTCTACTCCTCCAAAAAACTCTACACAGAGTTTTTATGCCCTTTTTGCTTTTAAGACTAGCTAGTTTTGCCTTTATTTAGATCTACAAAAATGTGTTAGTTTGGAAAAAGCCACTCTTTAGCAGTATCTTAACTCTTAATATTTAAGACGTTAACTGTGAACTATAGAGCATTACCAAGTACCATTTTTACAAAGAACTTGAAAAATTTCTTACTTGTTGTCCTTGAAGACATCCATTAAGAAATTTTGATTAATAGTTGGAAACATCTCAAAAAGTTGCTTCTCCTTTAGTTTAGCAGCACAGTCCTTTCTAGCCATAGAAGGAACACGATTCTACCCAGAAGACAAAGGGAAAATATTACACGCTGTTGATTTGAACAAAATATATTAACAGAGCCAATCCAACTGTACTGTTATTTGTTAAGATTTAAAAAAATATCTACTCAGTAGGTATGCATCCATAGCAATGACAACATGCCAATATAGCCTGCCACACTGATTTGATGAGAATAAAGCAAGCACAGGTGAGTTGTGTTATAGACCACTGCAGTAGTCTGCAGTCATTTGAAGTGACTCAGCTGGAGCTCCCTCCTAACTTGGACAAAGCAAACAGGAAGATTTATTAGGAGAAATTTAAGTTTTAGAATGTATTCCCTGCTAGTCTATCTAGTTCAATGCTAAGCTTCAGCAAAATCCACCTCTCTACTCAATACTGAGGGCCTGGGGTTGAAACAACATTTTATTATTAAACAGGGTAAACAATTTTGTTTTGGTGTATCTGAAGCTGTACTGTAATAAATATTCATATTTGTGAAGTCATGCTGAGAAGGAAATGTAATTATAGCCCAGAATAAAGTGGACTGATCATTCCAATACTCAGATTTAAAAAAAAAAAAAAAAAAAAAAGGTCAAAACAAAGCCAAGCTCCAAAAACCCAAACTGAAAATAAAGCTGCGGACATCACAGTTGTTATTATCAGTAAGCCACATATGTGCAGTTCAAAGAAAGAATCCACAAACCATTCTTTCAAAGTACAGGCTAATCCATCCAACGTTCATTACAAGTAGAAGCAAAGCTCCTCTTTTTTTTAAAGGACCACTACTTGTCAGAGACAATTACAAATAAAAATGCCCGTTCTGAAGAGCTGCCGGGCAGTAGAGGGCAGTGCTACGCACACGCCAACCAGACAGGGTATGGGAACTGTGTGGAAGACACAGAACTAATACAAATCTTAAAAAAAATTACTATTTTCTGACAAGCGGGTACATAAACCTGTTAGACATTAATCTCAAGTACTATTTTTAATGTTTCATCTGTTACGAATGTTGTGGGTTCTCCTTACAAAAAATATTAAAAGTCAATGCACGTCTAAACAAACAAGGCATGGAGCTATGTAAAAACGTTTTTTGATATTGCTTTCCCAATAAAAAACATGGGAAACCACACTGATCATCTTGCTTTGTTTTTAGGTGAGCAATCAAGAAACAATTCAACCAAACACAACTGCTAACCTGGAGAGTGAAATGCACCATGATCTGTTCGTAAAACAATCAAAATATTACATTTTAAAATGAGACTTATATTTTTAAAACAGAAACATCTACCACAAGCAAACTTCTGTATCACAGTAATCAACAATACTAATGGGCATGCATTTGTCTCACGAATTCAGGCTGTAATCAGCAGCACAAAGATGAGTCACCAGGTAAGACACATTCTGCTTCATTGACAGTAACAAATTTAAACTGCATTAAAAAAGGTGCTCTCCATACCAGGTCCTGTTTCTCCTGCATAGCTATTTCTTCAGAAATTATTTGTCTGAGAGAAACTTTTTGAATCTGAGCATTCCAGTGATCCATAAAAGGAAAAATGTCTGATGTTGCTGGTTTTTTAGTCTGTATGTCATCAGCTGAGCTTGAAACCCAGCTCATTTTTTTCTTCTGTATTTTACTGTCTGCATTCTGAGATAACAGCATTTCTGAGTCATCTGTATCTGTCTGCTGAATCACAGTAGGACCTTCAAAAGCAATGAAAATTAGGTGACAAATATAACAATTATTAGCTTATTTATACAAGCAAAGCCAAAATAATTACATTTTTCAACCTAGATAGTTTATGTTTTGTTAAAACAATATTATTATTGCTGAAACAGAAAACAACACATTGTTTTCACTTTCCTCACTTCTGTTTTACAAAGACTGATCATCTTTATCTATTTTGTAAAACAAAAGCAAATCCACCAGACTCCCTGACCAGATTTTCAAGTACCCAGACTTACAGCTATAAACTACCTTGCACATATGTTAAGTGGGGAGGTTGGGTTTTTTTATAAGACAATTATTGATTCGTGTTTACAAATTTACCTGCCTTTCCTCTACAGCTTAACAACAGATGCTTAACAATCTGGCTTTAGCATTAACTCGCAGAAGTGTTAACAGCACTGTTTGGTCATTTGAGTGGAGAGTTTGCACCCACATTGCAATCCAAGTCTTCGCGCAGGTCCCATGCAAGAGTAGTGGGGTTCTGCTGTAGAGAAGCATTTCTTCTGGGAGCTGAATGAAAACTAGACTGGAGCTTTTTCTTCACTTTTTCAATAAAGACATACATCCTCCTGCTACAACCAATTCCTCTGACAAGGATAATGTGTGAATGTTGTATTCCTGACCTCCTTCCCTCACCTGCAGACATATCATTCTGCTAGTAATTCTCTGGCCGCACCCTTTCTTGCCACAGATCACAGAAATTCTCCCAAACAGCTGTCTGATGCAGCCAGAGCTTCTCTAAGTTCTGTGAAGTACACAAAATTACAGGCTTTTTGCTTGCATCTACCTGGGACTAGTGGTTCTGTTTTTTTCCCCCCACACCTCTGTAAGAAAATGGTAAATGAAACCAAGGGCAATACATACAGGCTTAGCTTAATAAATGAATCCATCATTTTTCAATAGACAGGATATTTGCAATCTTAGTGAAGTTTCAAAGAATTAAATACTTTTATAATGAGAATTAAGTATTTTTACAATTAAGAGAAATACACAACTTACCTTCTGCAGACAACTTAAATGATTCATCTCTCCTCTGACGCTTCTAAATAAAAATAGTGAAACCATGAATGTTCTAAAGAAGCTAAAAATTTTGCACTGAAACTTCGCAAGTGTTAGCTTCTAAGTAAACCAGCTTCAAAATAATGTCTCAGTATTTCTCAAAGACTGGATATTTTAGAACAAATATATTTAAGAAAAATAGTTATAAAGTGAAGTTTAAAAGACAGAAAACGCATCAAACTAGAGGAACATGCCTCACTAAGATTTCATAACCTGAATTAAATAAACCAAACAAAAATTTTGCCACAAAGCATTCCAAGTTTCAAAAGGCTACGAAGGAACAGAGGTTAGAGAACTCTTCTCAATTACTGTACATGGAGACAGTTTGTATATGTAATTATTCATAAAAAAACTCTCCTTACATGTCAAAAAGCCAGTAAGGATTTTTGGCCAGTGGAATTTTTGATCAGTCTTGTAATGAAATTGTGCATTACAATCCTTTTTTAAAGATCTTGGTTTCATGATGAGGCACTCATGACATGCTGTTTCTTCATCCCTCAAACTGTCTTTCAGCAGCTCTGATGATTATGACATCCTGATATACTCTACATATTTTACAAACTACTACTGTACTTCATCATTGTCCTCGCAAAGACAGATACTTGTATCTTGCACATTTAGGCCAACACACAAGGAGACAAATGGACTGACAAGGCGCAAGCACACCATACAGTATCATAAGCAAGAAATATACTAACCAGAATAGATTCTTTCCATTTTTCATGAATCACTCGTGCCAAATTCAGATCAATATGAACCACACAATCCTCAACAGTTAATGATCCTTATGGAAGAAAGAAAATATATTAATTAAAATATTCCATAAAAACTTATCTCAGCAATTAATGTACAGTAACCTAGACTTACTAATTTGAATTCTGGAGATTCTGCACAAACTGTCATGACTGAAAAAAACCTCAGCAACTGCCAAATTTAAAAAAAAAAAAAAAGTGTTCCACACAGAATTCATTATCTGCTGTTCAAAAACTCAGAAAGGGTAGGAAAAAACAAGTTAACATTAATTGTACCTTGCTGAAATACGACTACCTGAACAACTACATTTTTCCTCCTTTTTTCCATTTTTCTAGCAGAACCTTCTTTTACAAAGCTACTGTTAATTTACAACCACAGTGTCATCTGTGATTCCTTCCATTTTATTGCAATCCACAGGCAACTGCTTTCATGTAACACAAAATACCCGTCACTCCCGGACACCAGTCACATCCCTCCTTTCAAACAAACTCAGAGAAGCAAGTATCCCCTCTAACTCTAAAGGAAACAGCAGGAAATATCATGGTATCATAACAATACATCCTTTCCCAAAAAGATTTTTCTGATATTGTTTCTCACCCTTTCAAAAATAAAAGGGCAAGAAGTACTTATGTATCAAATTAAAAGGCAGGGTATATTTCAGACACAATAAACCAGGGTTCTCCTACCAAAACCAAAGTTGTTTTTTTCTGGAGGAGGAAGGCATGGAAGGCAGAGGCCAGCAGTGAAACCCAATAATAAATAAGGCACTCAGGGTTTCACATCAAGTAATCTTCCAGAGGAAAAAAAAAAAAAGGAGAGAAAACAAACAAGCTATATATTCTTTGTGTTCTCTTTTCTTCCTTTTTCTATCAGTATTTAACTTCTGCGATGCATGTTCAAGCTGCTTATGGCTTCCTTTATCATAGTCTCTCAGAGTAGTTTATTTTCTCTATATACCTTTCATCTTCTTCTTCCCCAATTTAACTGATGCCTAAAGCTTTCCTTTTAATTTCTTTTTTTCCTAACCAGTCATAATTTGCATCTTCCCCATCACCTTAATATCCTTTCAGAGTTTGAATACAGGCTCAAAGGCCTGTTGTTCAAAATGCAAGTAGGCAAATACATTTTCTTATGCTTTTAAAGTACATGCATATACAAAAAGACAAAGGCAGAAGGTAGCACTACTGCATTTGTATTTTTCGCCACACTTAGTTCAGTTCCATTTTTGGATTAACAAAAGCAAACAACAGTATCACGAGGAATTGTGCCAATCTGTTCCCTAAAAATCAAGCATGAAGTGAAAAAATGCTTTTTATTTCATAAAAAATGAATATAATTACGCCCATACCTGCATCAATGCCAACAGGCCCAAATATTTCTTTAAGTTGGAGTGCCAGTTCAGGAGATAATGTTAATTCTAGGCAATCTATATTGAAGGTTGCACGTGATGCTGGTATAGAGCTCTGTATCTTGCCTTTAGTTTCATCCCAGCTTGGAGCTTCAATTTCTTCTTTACCACCTATCTCCCTGGAACTCTCCTGGGTTTCTTTATCTGTCTCCAGTTCTTTATCACTCCTAGGACCCACCAGCGATACGTGATCCATTCCCAGTAATGAAGCAGTCACTTTGGAATTCTCTGCATTGCTTTCTGAAGGGTTACTCTCACTTTCGTTATTTAATTCAAATTTCAAATTGGTAGAAGTTGTGTTAGGACCATGAGGCAAAGTTGTGGGTATACATAAACATGCATCAAGTTGCAAGAGTGATGGCTTATTTATAATTTCTTCATCAGGACTCTCAGACTCTATCTTCTGCTTTCCTGAAACGGATGGCTCAATGATACCTGCTGCTGAGCTGCCTGCATCAGTTCTAGGGGCTGCATCTCCAGAATTTCTCAGTTCTGCCGAATCATTCAACGAGTCAGACACATCAGCATCTGTCACGGTTGCCTTGGCAGCCCTACCTTCTGCAACACTGAGTAATGAGTTCTTGTCTTCTGAAGGCTCTGAGCTATCACCATCCCCAATTATTTGTGGCGTTTGTTGGTAGTCTTTGAGATTCTCACCGTAGTTAGTACTTGCCTTGAAATCAAGGTCTGTGACAAATGGCTCAGCTTCTTTTACTTGAAAGCATTCACCATCAACATCTTTGCATAACTTCTCATCAGAGTCTAACAGCAGACCTGTGGCCCAGTCTATGTCTTTGTTACATCTTTCATACAGATCTTTCAGAGCTTCAAATGAAACAGAATCAAAGAGCTTACATAGCATATTTAGCTTTTCAGACTCATCAATATTGATAAGTTCAGTTTCTTCCACAAATGTACTTTTATCACGCATAACTCGATAGGGTATTTTTTCCTGAGAATCTGAGGCATTATCTACATCTCTGGGTTTGAAGCCATCTAGTCTGCCATGCAATACTTTGGTAGTTTCAGGAAAAAGCATTTTCTTTTCTAATCTCCACAGGAGAGCAAAGTCCTGTGATTCAGTCTGTGAATGGCTACTTTTTTGTCTACATGAGGATGCGTCATGTTTCTCTTCTGCTGCATAAACCGTAGATGAATGTTCCTCTTCTTTGGGATGGGGCAATTTGTTGTTTGTAAAAGTGAGGGCTAACTTGTGATGTTTCCTCATTCTCTTATTTTGCTGGGTTTTTTTCTCACCTACTGTTTCAGGTTGGTGCACATGCAAACTTTTTGTATCCAGTTGCTCTGCAGCATTCACAGGTGTCCCACAAAGCACACCTGTGGTCTCAAGAACATTTTTACTAATGTCATCTTCAGTACTTCTGCCTTCATTGGACTGATTTAGACTTGTCTTTTTCATTCTCCTTGACCTTTGCTGTCTCTGTTCTAACGAGCCTGAAACAGGCCAATGTCCTATCACTTGCAATTCTGGTGTAACTTTATTTGAACTAACGGAGGAATAGCCAGAGGCTGGATTTTCTTCCTTATGTTCTTTTTCAACAGTACAGGTCCCAGGCAGGCCCCCTTGCTCTTTACCTAACTCAGGATGCTGCTGACTGGGAATTTTACCTTCCATATCACTCTTGGGGGAAGATTTTTCTAGTCTTCTAGCTCTTTTGACTCTCTGTCCCATTGTTTGTTCTACAGGCCAGTCACCCAGAAAGTTCAGTAGTTCTGGTTTTCCTGACTTGTCAAAAGCTGAACTGCTTAGTTCCACTATGTTACTACTTTGTGTCGATTTTGATTCCGTACACATTTCACCAGATTGTTCAAATTCAGTTTGAACTTTGAGAATATTATCACCGTGTTCCTCCACTCCTCCTATATGCAAGCACACAGTCTCTTCAGTCGTGGTCACATCAACCTCGTCCATTTCTGTTTCAGTATTTTTTTCTATTTTTTCTCCTTTTCCTTTCTTCTCTAAGGGCAGTTCTTTTTCTACGTAATCTGATAAATAAACATCCAAGTCATCTTGAACCGTGCTGTTCTCAGAATTGTGTTCCACTGAGTTATTTTCCATTTCTTTTTCCTCTTTCTGAAAATGTTCAGGATCACAGTTACTTTCTAATGTTAGAGAAGTACTGGGAAAAGTTTTATCATCTTCAGCTAATTCATGAGGCTCCACATCAGAAGCAAAAGGTTCCTCCATTACATCAGAACGTGCCCCTCTCTTCCTGAAAGACAAATTGGAATGAGAGATAAACCCATTGCAAACTTTCTTTAAGAACTTGTCCAAATTTTTAAATTTTGGCTGGGCTATTTAGTATTTTCAAACTACAGACCAGAAACCACCTTTTAGGACACTAATCATCCGGCTGGAGAACTCTAGTGAGAGGAAAACAAATTTAAGACGACTTAGCCCTAACTTCAACACCCCTTTATAAAAAAGGAGCTAAGAAAAGTAGAACTTTCCTTGGTAAGTATCCCTTTTTTTACTTCAGCATAGAGCTAAGAATACTGTCTCAGGAGTCTATTTTCCTCCATTTCCAACATTCAGATACATACTGAAGCCCTAGGCTGCCAGACATTTCCTACTTCAGACTGGCAAACCTGGTAAACATGCTTTTATGTAATGCCTGTTACTCTCTCTTGATGGCTCAATGCTAAAGAAAGTCTAGAAATTAACTAGGAGAGGACATGACATTCTTGTCATACCATTTTTTCACAATCGGCTACATTCCACTAATTATCAGTGCCCACTTAATTTCAAATACATTAAGCATGCAAAACCCAAATTAAATAATAACTACAATAAAATCTGTTTTCCTATGCACTGTTACAATGCATATACAGCATTATTCAGATTAGCCATTACAAAATAGTCGTGTATATAACCAACATAAAACTACACAAGTCTAAATTAAATATACTCAAGTGCAAGTAGATAACTCGTTACTCCTGCACAAAGAATTCACCTTCTACAAAGACATCATCCAAAATTAACACACAGATTAAGAAATAGTAATTTGCTCCTATCTGGGATTACATTCTTCTGAAAAGCATTTTATAGATTTTAAGTGTTTTGCACCTACAACACATATCCAATGGCACATTTCCGAGATAAGGGAAAGTCGATCAAGATTGGCTTATTGAAAAGTAACACACATCGATACTGGGAGGTTTTCAAAAAGCATCAGAAAGTTGACTAGATCCCTTGACTGCTCATTTCTAGAAATCCTGAAATTCATAAAAATTAAGAAAACTATGTAGTGTATTTATTTTTATTAATTAACTAATTATTTAAACTCGTTCACTGTTCAACAGCATTATCCAGCTTTCATTGGTATGTTTATTTGAGACTACAAAGCTAGTAGAAGAATCTAACCTATGGCTTTCCTCCTGATAAGGTTCTTCACTCAAGCCAGCACCTTCTGATTTGCCTGGGACTGAAGAATCCAATATTGAACTAACAGTAAGGCAGCGTTCATACCGTTCCAACATTCTTTTGATGTTTTCTTTAGATACACCATGAATGTTTCGCCTATGAATTTAAAAAAAAAAGTTGAAAAATAAACATTTCATATTTGTATATTACAATGATAGAAGATAATAATTTCACAATAATTTGATAATAAGTTTACAGCAAGACTAACCAGACAATTCAGGGGGCCAGGACAAAAGCTGTGAAACAGCAATTCTTTCTGTATCAGTGCACTAAGGCATTCCAAACAGGGACTCTCAAGGCAAATTGCAGCTCCACTTGACTTCTCCACCTCCCCTGGTGGCCCTGTTCTGCAATAGGATGTTTTGCTTAATACTAAAATCTAAAACTGTACCAATAATGCATCTTCTTCAAATAAGTATCAGAAACATATCAGATCCTTGCAGTGATGCAGGATATCAAACTGGGTATGGAAGATTTCTCAATTCAGTCTTCCTTCTCTGGTTTTGCTAAACTAAAAACTGCTTGAGCCTTAAGGAAAACCTTTTCACCTATTACTTGGACACCCTTCGGCTAGGAATTTTCACTGTTGAACACCAACTAGCAATGTGCTCTAAAGAAGTTCCACCTAGAACAAGTGGATCCTGCCAAGGATGCCAAAACAGAAATTGAAGGTACAGGAGAAAATGTGTAAGTTCTATTTTAGGAAAGAAAATAGATCTTCCCTACCTCGCTTGAAAAGTGGCCAACCTTAAGCTAAGCATGCCAATTCAGACGACAACAGATACTATGAAATCCCAAAATAACTTACATCGAAAGGGACTTAGTCCTACTTAGTCACATAGTCCTACCTCCTACTCAGAGCAGGTACAGCTAGATAAGGCTGCACAGAGCTTTGTCTTGTCAGATTTTGAATACCCCTAGTGACTGAAAGTCTACAAACTCTCGGCAGCATCTTTCAGTGCCTAACAACCCTTTCAAAGTAAGTTTCAGGTTTTTTTCTTTTATGTAATCAAAATTTCCCAACTTGCTTATGTTTGTTTTGTCATATCCCTGCACAATTGCCAGAAGAGATCTTTTCAGTCTTCTCTACTCTATAACCTCCCAAAAGGTAGCTGAAGACAACAATATGATCCTTCTTTAATGTTCTCTTCTTAAGCCTGAACAAACTACTCTGACTCAATTCAGCATAGTATCATCTGCAGATCTGCTGAGAGTGCACTCTGACCCAACATCTAAGGCAGAAAAGCAACATTAAATAGTAGTGGCCCTCGTATTCATCCTAGAGGGACATAAACCTCCTCTTGGACATTGAACCACTGATCATGCCCTTTGAACCTGGCATCCAGCCAATTTGCTAGCTACCTTATCATTCACTTACATAGAGTTTACATCTTGCCTATTTTGGCTCTAGGTAATAGGTCTGTGACTGTGTAGAAGGTCCTGCTAAAGAAGAGGTAAACAACAATGGTGATGCACAGACGTTTGTCCCTCTCAGGCCATGAAGTGCTGACTGCCTTAAACTCAGAGACAGCAGAAACATTTCAAGCAAAGCAGCAGACTAGTCAGATGCAAAACCAGCCCCATCTTGACATCATTTTTGTAACCTCAGGAACCCAAAGAAGCAGTCACTGCACCTTAAATGCAACAGAATTGCAATAATGAAAATATTACATAACATCTACTGCTAAAAGTATTTTTTGTATGTAATTAAAGCGACAGGAAAAAAAAATTCTCATAATATATAAAATTTCACAAAAAATTAATACTGCAGAAAAAAAACCTAAAAAGCTACTTATTATCACAAAAATCTTGACCAAAATCCTACTACTTCACCAGCCACTGTACAAAGTGATACCTTTTCAAAAATCATCCTTTATAGACTGTAAAAGACATACAATCTCATATGAAATTTTCCTTTACATTCTTACCTTTCAAGTTCTTTTGGTTTAAACTTCCACCAAGTGTCTGGTTCTCGGAACATAACTTTGTATTTGAACTGCTGAGCCTGAATAAAACAGATATAAACAGAATAAGCCACATCACCCATTTCTTATTTCTATGAAGAAGCACACAACATGTAGAACATGCTTCTTTAAAGCTGTTTTTGCATTTTTCGAAACCAATTAAACATTTGGAATAAAACACTTTTTTTTTTTTTTTTCTTCCCCCCAGTGTTTCACTTCTGATTATATAAATGAAGATTTTTAACAACATGTCTATGCATCTCATACTATAAAACTGAATGTGTGCCATGACCACAGGAAAAAAAAAATTTAAAAAATCACTATTTTATATAATCTCTTTAGATGTTCCACCTCCTGCGAGTCAAGACTGCAGAACAGCTCCTCTTTCCAGGTATAGTATGAACAGCCTCTCTGAGACAGATAAAAGCTAACTGCTTGCTTTCAGGGCTGGCCAGATTCAAGCCAGTTCCAAAACAAGCAAATTCAGCTACACTAACACAGCTATTGTGGACAGTCTTCCTGCCATATAGGAAACGTAAGCAGGCTGCAATTAAATGGCTCTTATATGGTCTAGTTTCATCATGACAGGAAAGGAGCCCAAAGTCTAATCAGGAGAAACACTGAGTACTGTTCCATTTCTCCTCATCCCCGTTTTCAGAAAAAATTCGCATCACCTCACCAAACCCTGCACTTCCTGGAAGAACTTCTGTTGTATCTTTATTTTGGTCTATAGCAAAATCAAGGACTTAAGTTTATGAAATAACTATTAATCTGACCATTGTTAATAAATGCAAAGATAATAAAATAAAAATTTTGTTAACAAAAATGAGGTAAGTCCCACTGTTCACTAATCCATTACCACATGTAGCATATGTAGAGTACCTGCTCAAAAGCTGTCAGTTCTATGTACTACACTCCCTGATGTGCTTCTTTACCATAAGAGGAGAAATCCCAGATCTACTTTATAGTAGTTCTTCCAACAAGTTATTTCTGTTAATCAGAATCAATTTCATAAAATAATGTGGTTCTGTAAGCATAAAAAAATTATTAAAACTACCAACCAAAATGACAGCTAGAGCCTAAAAGTGCTGATGTCCATTTAGAAATGACTAAGGAAAAAGGTGAGAAGCTCCAGAAAACTGGACTATGAGAAACCTGTAACAGAGTTCTTAAAGTTATTCAAATCATCAAATGTAACTTTGGAAATTAAATGTAGATTGCATTTGCTTAGTACTAAATAAAAGCTAGTCACTTTTAGTCACTAAATAAAAGCACTAGACTACTAACATAAAATAGTCCAGGTGCATTATTTCGATTACATCGCTTCAGTAAAAATTATGAAGTAAATCTGCATAACTTCAAGCAAGCTAGCCTTCAATAACTCTAGCCTTCCAACTGGTCAGGCTGGTATCTGCCTCTCCATCATATTTAGGATGAAACTTTCCTAAAGCATCAAACATCACTTTTAAAATATAATCAGCACTAATTGATAAGTAGCTTATAGTTTTACTGTTCATATAAAAGAGGAACAGAATTCAGTTTCTTCAACAGTATTTATTTTTGCTCCCAAGTGCAGAGCACTTGGCTTTGTCACTTGGAAACTGGGCCAGGTCGATTCTCGGATGCACACAGAATATGACACTGGATAATATGATTCCACGTAACAGGGCTTTTTTTTGACTCCAGACTTCCTTGTGGAATAACAGCTAGATTGAGAATGACAATCTCATTTTAAAACATACGTTGTTACCATGCAGGTCAATAATCCCTTTTCATATTGACCAAATTGTAATACTAACCAAAGTAACATAAGGCTTCATCTCCCATGCTTGTATGTTTGTGTTGTCTATTATTATAGGAGAGATTCTCATTTCAAATGCTTCTTTGGCTGAAAGACACGTGTACAAATGCATGTCATATAGTCCATTTCATTGTAATAGGGTGGACATGTAACATTTATACTAATTCTCTAAATTTGTAATATTTTATAAAGCAGACAATCCATAATGATTAACCACTGTGTATAGAACTCTTGCCACAGTCTGATCTGTTTCAAGGCGCTCTTTTATTTAGAAATCCCCCCCTCACATGTAAAGCTACTGAAATATGGCATTATTCTTTTGAATTAATGTATGTATGATAATTACAAAATGAAAATGCAGCTGCAAAATGCACCAAGATGACTCTCAATCAGTAAATTAAACTAAAAAAAACTACATGATCACCTTAAAGTGGACTTCTTTGTTGCATACAAAATTCTTGGCTTTATAACAGTCTTAAGATTAGTCCACTCTGTAAACTGTATAAAATACGAAAAATCAAAAGAATTATTTTAATTTAAATACACAGTAATGAAATGTTTAGAATCACTAGCTTCGAGATACAGCACCATGTTTTTGTAGCTATGTCACAACGTGACTGAACAATCAAAGTTATTGTTGAACCACACGTTTCTTATTAACCCATTTCTCCACTAGTCAGAAATTTGACAGCAGAAAAATGATCATGGTTCAAATTTAGCAAACAAAAGCTTAAAAAGAGTTGTTCTATGGTGAGTTTAGCAGGAGCCATTATCAAAAAATACACTGATTATAGAAAAAAAAATCACTTATTTTTGTCTTGCTCTTATAATTTTGGTTTACATTTGCCAACAATTTAGTGCTACAGAGAAAAAAATAATCAAGAGCAGGAAAATATCTGTGTGTTATTTGTATCAACTTTCTCATAACTTCTTGCATATGTATATATAATGGCTCATCTCAGAAGAAATATTTCTGGGAGATGGTACAGATTACCATTCCAGAAATGGGACACAACTCAAAATACATACCATGATGAAATCTGAGGACAAAACGACCTTTTGACAACAACACTGGCATTTTTAATTGCAAAACACACAATACACAGATGACTTCTGGGTTTGCGTTCATCTTGTTTTTAAACACACACATATTAAAAAATACTTCTATAATGGGATAAATGCTTGTCCTGTGACACAGGCACTACGAGACAGGCAGCTTTTTAAACAGCATTAAACTGTAAACAAGCAAGCTAATCCCTTATTTATTTCTCACCTCGTTTCCTGTTCCAGTCATGTGCTTCCCCTAAGCAATCAGGATCATAATGGTATTGTCCATGTTTATAAAAGTAATCGTCAGTACTAAGAATGATTCCACCTGGGTTATCCTCAAGCAAAGTCCTATGAAAGAGCAAGAAGTAAATAGCTTTTCCCCCTTCTCCTCCCCAACCCTGAGATCTTCTACCATACATACATGTATTTAGTCTCTTCCATAAATACAAGATTATTTGGAATGGAAGCAGCAAATTTAGGTAACGGGGCGGGGGGGGGGGGGGAGGGAATGTGTGTGCGAAAAAATAACCACTCTCTAGGCAGAGATAATTTCACTCTGTTTCCAAAGGCTGAGGATATCTAGGGGAAAGAGCTGACAGAGGTTCCCTACAAGTCTCATTTCAAAACAAGAGAGGTATTTTTACATCTAGTGACATACTTTCATGCTAACAAATACACATGTAGTCTTAATTACACTAAATATTTCAGATGCCAGCCAAAGAAGTCTAAGCTCAATCTAGGCTTTTGGAGAGTCAGAAAAGAGATCAGGAATTCAACCCAAGAAGCTCCACATGTACTACTTGCACAAAAGAATTCCAGTTGTGGAAGGGAAACTTCTGCCTATAAAGGGCTGCCATATTTCCATCCATGTTATTGGAAGGAAATACCTGAAAACAAGAGGGACTGGAAGAACACAGCAGACCTACTATTACTGCAATGTGTTCCGCTGACAAACTCCTTCAGCCAGTGACAGAAGTTAAAGTTAACCCCTCCTATTTCATTTTCCACTAGAGGTCAAGGAGCTGCAAGTAACTCAGCTCTCTGCAATTATTATTACTCATCATGCTGCGTGTCCCACATAGCTGGCAATTAGGGTATAAGCAAAACTATTTACAAATGTCAGAAAATTGTCTCTGCCTGCACTACATCCTGTACACAATTAAGCAGTTTCTTTCAGAAGCTCACAATATAGATGTTCTACCTTGCCAAATATGATTTTCCTGATCCTGGAACACCTCTGAGAAGAACAAGTACTTGACCTATAAGGTGCATCTTTTTTCTCATCATGTGACAAACAGGTGGCTGCTGTGCTTGCGAGAGGTTCAATTTTGAGTTTTTATCTTGATTTCCCCATACCTTCAGAGAAGGGTTGCTATCCCAGGCATTTGAAACCACTGGAGAGGGAAAAAAAAGCCCTTTTTCCAAAGTCCTAGATTCTGAAGCAGGTCTCCACTGCCCTGGACTGACAGCCACAGGCGTTACAAAGCTGTGACTTTCACTGGATGGATAAAACACAGGAGCCATGAGATTCCAGTGTTGTTGAAACTGACGTGATGGTGCAGAAAAATTTAAGTTACAACTCTGCTGAGTCTGCTGGAAATCTGCAGGGTTTGGTGTTTTGAAATTGGATGCTTCAAGAGAGACATATGCCTCTGGTAGAGAAGTGCTCTGGTGGCTTTTAAAGGCAGTCACTACCTCTTTATGCTGTTCCAGGCACCCTGAATTAAGATTTCCAGTGACTGCTACTCCAAGGTCCAGAGGTCTTTGGGAGGACTCACCAGAAGCAGCAGTCACATTTTTTTGATCCAAAACAGTATCTTGCATCTGTTCAGAATTTCCACATGATATTTCTCCATTTGATTGTTTATAGACTTCTGAAGCTACATCATGTTGAACATGTATTTCTGACAAATCAGAATCTTCCAGTATCTGTGCAAAAGTTTCCGATGCAGCTGATGAGCTTGTCTGGACGCTCAGCTGACTCACTGATGGCTGAGAACAGCAGAAGTTTTCTAAAAACTCATCATTTGTCCCTGTTTGCTGTGGAAAAAGTAGGACATTGCAACCTGAATCAGATTTTTCCCACTCAGGAAATTCATTAAAGCCATCGTGTTCCATAGAGCGTGTATGTACTGTTTGGTCATTTGCAGAATTAGGCAATTCATCACTTGAGCTGTACCTCTGAGAGGCCTTTTCTATTAAGGAATCCAGTTCTCCAGTCAGCTGCACATCAGGTGGTAGGACCTTTTCTTTTTCTTCTTTGGAATTACTTTGTTCTGTAGTACTTTCCCTCATTCTTTCATTTGCAACAGATCTTTGCCAATTAACAAGAGCTAGTGATGATGCTACTGCATCAAAACCCAAGGTTTCTGAAGATGATACTCCTTTGGCGTGAGTGGACAGCTCTAGCAGATAATCCATACAGCTTTCTACTGTTGAATGAGGTAAAGAGAGTAAAGCATGAACAAACACAAGCTGATGTGAATGCAGTTTTTTTACTTGAAGGAGTACTTATCACAACTAAAAAGAAACCAAAAGGCAGTTCATCAATTCGTCTTTTAACACACCTTCTGCAACTCCCTTGATCTGTTTCTCATTAAAAGGCAGAACTCAAAGACGTACTGCAAAATAACAACCTAATAAGCCTAAAATTACTAAGCAAATAGTGTCTAAAAATTATTAAGTTTAAGGGGGGGGGGAAGGAAAAAAAAATCAGAAATGGGTGTTTAAATGGATACTTATTTCTAATCTATCTCATATAATGTAATAGCGTAGAGTGGAATAGTGTAAAATGAACTGAAAAACACTACTGAGGACTAAAGAGATAAAAGTATGCAAAATATGTTCACAGAATCATGGGACTGTTTTGGTTGGAAAAGACCTTTAAGATCAAGTCTAACCATTAACCCAGAACTGCCAAGTCCACCACTACACCATGTCCCTAAGCTTCACATCTACACATCTTTTAAATCCCTCCAGGGATGGGGACTCCACCATGAAGTGCTGGGGTCTGAACCCCCAGCCCTGAATTAAGGTTGACATATGGGTGGTCCCCATGGCCCTTTAAGAGGAGGGGATGAGTTTACCTTTTGGCTTTTCTCCAAGGTGCAGCCGGCCTGCAAGGAGAGCCCTTGGGTAAACAAGCCCCAGGTGCCCTGCATTTTGGTAACAAGTGCCAGGTGTCCTGTTTGGGGATAAAAGCTGGGCCCACTTGCAGGAAGGGTTGGAGAGTCTGTCTGTGGAGTGGATGCACTTCACAGAGTTTCCTGTTGGGGAAGGACCTCCTGACTCCTCATGCAACCGGATCACAGTCAGGTCTGGCATGTACAAACGTGGGCTTTGTGGGGAGGCAACATGGGGTTACTTCTATCATATGTAACCACCTTATTGTCCTGGTTGTCTCCCATTTTCTCTGTGGGTTACCTTGTGTCTCTGCTTGTTCCATCTATTATGAGTGATACTATGTCATTCCTGGGGTCGCTGGGGTTGATATCTATTATTTGTGATCTGACTTGTTTGTACCCCCAGCAATCCCCTATATTCTGAGTCCTTTACGTGAAATAGAACTTACTCACTGGATTGTTGTTCTGCTGCTGGCTGTGTCTTTTGTACTGGGCCTACTAATTGGCAAAACACACCACTGCCCTGGGCAGCCTGTGCCAGTGCCTGACAATCCTGTCAGTGAAAAAATTTCAAACCCACAAAAGCATGGGAAAGACTGGGCACAGACATGGAAATAGTTTGCCAGGAGAGGTGGGTATGCAGCTTGGCAGAATAGAGGTGGGGGAACACAGCCCAAGTGAGGCTGCAGAGAATTCAACATGACAAACAGAATTTATCCTGCAAAAACTAATCCTCAGTGGGGATGACAAGATGACAGTGCAAAATAGAAAGTAAAACAAAAGCTCAATTCAAGTTATTAAGGAAAAGCAAAGATGGCCAGGACCATATACTGTGTGTCATTGTCTTTAAAAAGCTGTGATCTAGAACTGTTTCCTGCAGAAACTGTTCATGCATCTAGCAGATACAGCACAAACTAATTGGAAAAAAGAGATTCTCCTCACAACTCTACCACCACCTGCTCTGTGTCACAGAACAAGCCACTTAAACTGTAACTCCATTTATGGAGCACACTGCTACTGCAAATTACCAGTCTCATAGAAACATTTTCAAACCTGGAGAATCTTGCATGGAAAGAGCGATAAAATTTCAAAATATTAGGACTCACCTACTCATTAAAAGCTAAACTCACAAATAGGCTTGCAACACCCACACCAGCTTTTGTGGCGTTAAGAGCTGTCCACATACGGAACAAAACTGTAATGCCAACTGTATATTATTTACCTTTAAAATCACATTCAGACAGAACCATATAAACCACACTAGGATCTAGATCAGAAAACATTTCCGACATGCTGTTGAAGAGCTCTTCTTTACTGACACTATGCACTGCTTGCGACACTGAGTGGCTTGGGTCCCCTTGAGATACAGCAACAGCAGTTCTGTCAGAATTGCCACTCTTCCAAGAAGGACTCCCACCAGTTTTCCTTCTCCGTGGCATTTTGTTTTCTAAAAATCAGCTTGCTTTTCGTTTTAGCTTGTTCATATGAGGCTGACAGCACCAATCTGAGAAATCACAAAAAACCTCCTGCAACTGGAATACGCATAACAGAAACAGCAGACCTGGAGAAAAAAACAAAAACAAAACAAAAAAACCCAGAGAAATTTTAATAAAATGCACAGTCACATTTCCATGTCTCCTATTTCAATACCTGAAAGATAAAAAAAAACCCACACAAGCATCCAGGAAAGCATTTTCTAGAAGGATGCCTTTCTTCCTTTCAAATGGCTGACAGCTAAATAGTAGTCTTATTTTTCAGCTAACTAGATATTGAATCTGCATCTGGAAGAGAGAACAAATAAAATGGAGTTTAAAAGAAAAATCCAGAAAAATAAAGGAAGCAATGCAAGGCAGCTAGTTCGCATATATTCCCCTGCTAACACCTACTGATGACCAGTTAACATTATGGAACGTTTATATTCTGTTCAGATTCAGACATTTTGCTCCTCTTGCAAAAGTACTGGAAAACAAAACAAACATCTCTAAATCTCCCAGAAGTCCTTCATGATTACCCCCCAATTTTTTAAGACTAAACAGGTGGGGTTCTTCAATGTTCAAACATTGGCACAGGTTGCCCAGAGAGGATGGAGACTCCACATGCAGATTCTCAAAACCTGACCAAACATGGCCCTGAGCAACCTGCTTCAGGTGACCCTGCTTGAGCAGGTATGTTGAACCAGGTGACATCCAGAAGTGCCTTCCAATCTCAGTCTGTGTGGGTTTTCCTTAACTGTTAAAAATATTCTACAGTTTTATAAGCCATAAAGCAAGAAGAGGCTTCTGTACACCCCCAGCCCCAGCCCCACCCCCCTCTACCCCTCCCCCCCACTTCTGCCATAAGGTATTTGAATATGTCTAGTTAAAACATTATGGCATCTATAATAACTGCAAGTACTGCATTAATCTTGTATAGAAAAGGAAAGTGATTATTAATTGAAGTACAAGCACAGAGTATGGTGTGATCTTACTTTTTTCTTTATAATAAATAACATCAAAGCTCTGTTGTTTTAGTGATGCTCATAATAAACTAATCTATAATTTTTACAAATAATTGTTCAGAAGACTAGAAAACCTTGGTAAGGCTGAGAATCTGAAGTTAATTACAGCAAAGAGTCACTATTTAGCGATAAGTTACTGACTAAGCCATAAAACACCTGATTCTATACAAAGATTGTTTTGCCATTGATGACCAATTCAACCTGTGCCAATAAATGAATGGCAGCACTTCCAAGTCCATTTGTTTTTCCCTCCCTGGATCATTCACACACAAACGATGATGACAGATCAGTGCCAGATTTCCGTAGCACTTCGCCATTGCTCTCTAGCAATCTTTTCCAGCAACCAAGAGAAGTATCATTTAGAAGAGGGTGGACTGTGAGGGTGACAGAGCACTGGCACAGGCTGCCCAGAGAGGTCGTGGAGTCTCCGTCTCTGGAGACGTTTAAAACCTGTCTGGACGTGTTCCTGTGTGGTCTGCTCTAGGATCCTGCTCTAGCAGGGGAGTTGGACTAGATGATCTTCAGAGGTCCCTTTCCAAACCCCACCATTCTGTGATTCTGTGACAGGTACGTTCCAAAGTCATAGACATTTATCTAAGAAAAACAGACAACTCCAGTATCCCAGGAGTTTCTACCACATCTATGTGTATCTCAGAGAGACAAACAAGATGGATGTCTGAAACAGTGAAGAGGTCAAGGAAGTCTGAAATGCATGACAAGGAAAACAATACCCAGGAAGAGGCAGACTCACAAAAATAAATAACAGTGGAAGATGCTAGTTAGCCAGACTGAGCTGGGACAACTGCAGCTGGTTTTTTATTACACTTTTTTGGTTCACCTCTCTGATGAGCCCTTCTTACACCATTCTTTACTGTCATGAAAAAGTATTCAAGCAAAACAATTTTTTAAAAAAATGTTATAGCAAGTCATGTTTTTCAAATCTGTATTTCTGATTGATTTATCCTCCAGTCAGTAAAACAGGTTGAGACCCAACTTTGAACAATGTGTCAGTGCTAAAAAATGTGACTGTTCCAAACTAAAACAGGTTCAGTGACAAAGAAAAGATCCTGCAAGGAAGAAAGGTATTCATGCACCTTGATGTTACTGAACACCAAATGACTAAGCAGAACACTCCAAGTGTCGTCAGAGTTTTAATCTAACTCTTATAATGATCAGTCCTGTAAGGACCTGCTGCTGAAAAACATGCTCTGTAGCTAGGACTTTTAACAGTTGTCTGTTTGCCTTACATTGGGAAGGGAATATCCTATAGTGAAGTATTTCCTGCATTAGGCTGTGTATCCCACTATATATTAGAATGCCTTACTCTAATGACCTAACAAAGCCACACACTTCAGTCTGCATGTACCTGAATCAGCACACTGCACTGCTTTAGGAACTGTTTATCACAATTAATCACAGAAGGGAAAAGAAGGCAGAAGGAAAAAAGACATCAGTCACCTCAGAACTTAAACACAGGTCAAAAACTTCGTGACTCCCACTACATCCACGTATGCTACGGCAATGCACAGATCCACAGTTTGTCCCATCTCTTCATCTGAAGTCTTAGTAAAATTGTAGAAATTGTTAAACCTATCAAAAAGATAGATCGGTATTGCCCAGGATTTCATTTAAATAAGGCATTTACCACGGCCAGCATCACAGACAGGTATTTTGACAGAACGTCGTTTGTTTACCACAATATTTTCAATGAGATTCCTGGACAGATTCCTGGGCGATATATTCTCTTAATATTACCAAGCACAATAAAAGTATATAAAAATAAATGCCTGTGCATATATAAAGCACACTGTACTGTATTACATAAGAGATAATACTAACATACTCAACTGAAAGGAATAATTTTCACTTGCTTTTAAGAGCACACCCTGAACTTTACAGAGGATTTTATCTAGCAACTTGCCTTTTCAGTTATTCAAGTTTCTCTTTTTGAAAATTAGTTTGAAATGAAAATGAAAGAGGAAATAATTTTGAATAACCCAATAGCCAGACTTGCAGGTCAGCTACATTCATTGATTCTGGGTAACATAATATGAATCAGTCTGTAGCTTGCTGTGGATGAGGGTTTTTTTTTCCCCCCAAGATGAAAATGGAGTTGTAATAACATAATGATTTAGAAGAGAAGGGCTGTGCTGAACACACTGAAAGGGAATTCTAGAGAATTAGCCAGAGGCTGCAATATACTCAGAGGTTCGCTAGTCAGTTCTGGGTATTGCCGTTTGACATGCATCCAATTAGAGCAAACAGCTGTTTCGTTTCAGCACTGAAGAAAAACAATACTCCTGAAGCAGTCTCAACTTCACCTTTAAAAACAAAGCAAAGCAAAATCCATGAGCACCTCCATACTGATAGTTCTTCAGAAATACACATCTCCTGACCTTAAGGATCTCCTCCCAATGTAATTCAACAACCACAAACAAGCATATGCACAAAAATCTGCCCACATGAAAATTAACTTCCAAATTAAGCAAACCTGCAAATAAAAGATATATTAAGATACTGACATTCTCTACAAAATAAAGTAAGTTTCAAACCCTACCAACCTAAAAGAGAAAAAGTAGACTTGTCAGGTCAGGGTGCTTTAACATCATCATCTTTCTAGCTGCCAGAGTTTTTTTCTGATGTTAGATTATGAGCCTCAAGTGTTGCATGTTCCAGTACTGCTTCCCCTAAGGAACTGGATGGATGCATCACAGACATTCTGTAAGCATAGACACATGTAGCCAGAGATCAGCATTCACTAAAGACAAGCCAGTCAGTATAGAAACAGGCAGGCACCAATATAACCAACCTAACAAGACATTTTTCTTTTCCTTTTGGCAGACAGAACAATGCAGCGTAGAGAAGTGGATGACCTGGCACAGCAAGAGACCAAGATCTCAAGTCTCACTCCCAACATCTAACTAACAACATTCAATTTTCCTTTCCAGTTAAAGGAAAACCAATTGTTTCATAAACTAGTTCTAAGAATGTGTTTGTAATTCCCTACAGGAAAGAAAGATGACCAATGTCTCCAATAAACATGAAGTGCCTGTCAGTTATACGGAAGAGGAAAAGTATGCAAATATTTTTTTCCTCCTCCCTCTCCATTTTTTGCACTCTCATACCTAAATTGATAAACTAATTGATGAGGCATTACAGTCCAGGGAAAATATATAAGAAAAATCTTTCATAAAGCATGGAGTGAATTTAAGTCACCATACTTACTGCAGAGGAATTCCCCTGCAGACATGTGTTCCAAAAGGTTCCATTTTATTTTCATTAATACAATTGTCCATAGAATAAATTAATCCAAAACAGTGGGAGTATAATAGTCATCCTGCTCAGACTCCTCACATTAAGGGGGAAAAAAAAAAGTAAAAAAAAACCCCAAAACTCCAAGCTCCAACATAGGTAAAGCAAATTGTTACTTTAACTTAATTGTAAATTGTCCTTAAAAAATTCAAAGTGTGGTCTTTCTTATGACACATAATCTAAAGAATTCAAACAATAATCTAAGGGGAGAAAACAATCCCCAAGACCCTCCAAAAACAAATCTGTTATTTTTAAAAGATCTAGGATTTATTTTATATTAGGAAATAATTGCTAACATAGACTTGTCATAGAGAAGTCATCACATTGCTAACCAGTACTGTTATATCAGCAAACTTGCTGTGAAGAATTCTCCTAAAACTTCAAAGTAATTAAAAAAAAAAAAAGAGGTTACAAATGCATTTTCTAAAATTAAGCTAAAAGGCACGAGTCATGTTTACACTCAGGCTACATTAAATTTGTCCAGCTAAACATCTTTTGTATTCTGTAGCAAAAGCTAGAAATTCCTCTTTGCTTTCTAAAAACTGCCACGTATTTTTGAACAACTGTATTTTTACTATAAAACCAGTATTAGGCACCATCTGATTTTTCTTAAATTTCTGGGAGAACAAGATAAGAACAAGGTTAAGTCTCAGGCTTGAGATGTGCATTACTGTTTCCTTTTCAGCGTAATATGAAAATGTATATACAGTTGACGAATAAAGATCTGATAAAGACCTGACATCTCATGTCTTTTACACTGGGATGTCTTCTTAGAAACCACACATGGTAGCTTGCATTTTCAAGATGTGCCAAAATTCTCAAGTAGAGTGGACTAACTGGAAGTCCTATTACACATATAACCTCAAGAATAGGAAGACAAGGAAACAGGTAGTATTCACAAAGAGACAGCACACACATAATAAAGGAAGAAATACACTGAACTACTTTTTAAGTGAGTTAGTTGTTACTAAAGTATTCACAAAGCTCTTTAAATCAGCAATACTGCACTGGGAAACAATCAGCAGTAAACATAATTTTTCAAAGTCATTACAAGAACTTACTTTTAAGCAAACAGATGAGAAAAATATTCTAACCACTACTCAATGTTTACTAAAAGCATTCAGCAGCATAGGACATTTCTGGTTTAATTGGGATCAAGTTATCAATATTACTTCTCTTCCTTTTTTAAAGACAAAGGAAGCTTCCAGCCTTGACACGATGTAACATTCCACCAATATGACCAAAGATGCCTGATCTGCATATATTTTTAAATCACTTTGATCAATTTAAGAAAGTTAACTCATACATATAAAAGAGGGGGCGGGGGGGAGTAGGGGGGGGGCGGTGTTTGGTTTTGGTTTGCTTTTGGTTTGGGGTTTTTTTAAACATTTTTTTAGTTTCAAACTACATAAAATATTTATCATGTACTGTTCATTTGAATCTTCTGGCTTTTAAAAAACATACATACACATATATACTGACATGCTAGAGACTGAAAAAAAAAATATCTATATTTGTAATCCAAATAAAATAGTAATGGCATAGAACTTACATTCTCAGCTTCACTGAGCTGCCCCGCTGTGGGTCCCTTCTCATCTTTCCAAAACCACTATTGATGGAACATTTAATAAAGATCTGCTGTTAAAAAATATAATACACTCTTCTGTCAGGAAACCATACTTTCAAACATACAAATTAGACATCAGCAGAAGTGAATGCTCCCTCCTGACAAAGGAATGATCGAAATACATATTAAAATTTATTTTTTGTTCACAGACCATACAACTCTAAGCAAAGTTTTAACACTGAGCAATACATGTAATTGTTTTTAGTAGATTAAGCACAGCTAACATTTTACTGACAAAGTACCCAACATGCCAAATTGAGCTCAAACGTAAGCTTTCCTGAGGATAAGATATACCCCCTTGATTTCAGCTACTGATCTCTCATCTAAAAAAGCTGACTTACATCAGGTAAAGAAATAACATAATGGCAGCAGAATTAGTTAAGTATAAAAGTTTCCTCACTTGTCATTCCACTTGGTTCTTCACCACAGTTCTTAACCATCTTGAAAAGGTTTACATATCCATGCAGGTCAAGAAAAGATTCATTCCATCATGTGAGGGTATCAGGCAAAGAAAACCTGGTACATCAAAATCAGAATACGTTACTTACAGATACACCACTAATCTGCATCACTAAAAAGCTACAGTTCTGTTCATCAAAGCGGCTGCAAACTCTTAATCCACTGTGTACACACCAAAGATGTTAGGTCTACTCAAAGCCTGACAGTCCTATTGTACATATTAGCATACAGCTCAGTTTTCTGACAACAGTCTTGTGCTTTCTAGCAAATTATAATCCATTTAAAAAAAACCCAAAAACAAACACACAAACACAAAACAAACAAACAAACAAAAACCACAATCAAACTACAAGTATACACACCTAAATCAGGTGAAGAATTTGGAACAAATACTCCTAACATAGCAGGCTGAGGGCTCCATTACTTTATAGCAGTCTTCACAAGAAATGGAGAAACCCACCTCTCATTTTACATCTAACCTCATTCTACTGCTCCAAAGCATTAAGAATTGTCATCAAAACATACACAACACTTCACATTAGCAAGAACTTGATGATGAGGATACAAATTTACAAAGTAAGGGCAAGTTGCAGGCTGTTTACCCCACTCTCAAACATGTGGCTTCACAAAAACCACAAAAGGAAAGGCTGAAAAGCCATTCGGCAATTTTACAGAACATTTGACCTCTGAATATAAATTCAGCCTAGAACAGAACAAAAAGGCTGAAGTGCACTTGATAACAGTGTAACGCCATGTTATTTCCACTACTCGGATTTCTGCTTTCTGAATCAGGCTCTACTAATACGCATTAAAATACAAAGGTTATTTCCACATTTGTTCACTTACAAGTCTCATAAATGCAGCAAAACAAGTAAGTATTTAAACATAAGCACAAGAGAAAAAAGCAGCCAATGACATCAAACTGAGACCAAATCATTGTACTTTCTAGTTGTATTTATACAAGAAGCTTTCCTTTTTGGACAAAGTTAGAGTCCCCTCTCTAAAAAACACAAGGTAAAAAAGGGAAGAAAGGAAATGCCTTCCAGCAGATTTTTCTCAATAAGCGTTAAGAGTAGCAAAGGAGACTCTTTGGGCACCTTTTGTGTTCTTCTCTTTCTGCCAGCAGGCAGCAACAGAACAGGCCACCTTAGCACTTTGTTATTTAATGTAAAAATCTATACCCAGCTAGAGACAAAGCACTTTTAAAAACACTTCAAGCATCTTTTCTCCTCTTTTCCTTCTCCCGCTCTGTTATTCCCACATATTGTTATTGTTCCAAGGGCTTTGGCTATTTCAATAGTTTTAACTAAGGTCCTCTTTTTCACATCAAATTCTGTCAAAGTGCAAGACACTGACGCACATGTCTCAATACACTTGCTTTATGCAACCTGCTCTGCTAGGGCGGTTTTCCACTTTTGTGATCTTTATGCTTTGTGTATGGCCTGGAACAGATTCTTTTGAGGCAGCAGCAAATAAATCTTACTTTGAGTACAAAACAAAAACTTTGTCCATCAAATATGCACACAGTTCAAAAGTACAACACCAGTGCAAACTCATCTGAAGTAGATGCTCAGGAAGTAAATAAAACTTTCAGGAAGAGCAGAGCCCTGGTCACTAGAAAGGACTCAAAAGCTCTCCTCCACATGCCACATCACAAGAAGTCAACCTGCAGTGGCAGTCAGCTGGTGTTTGACAGGTGACAAAAGCGGTCAAACTCCACATCACATGGTTTCCTTTTAAGGCAGGAAGCTGCTCTTGCCAGAGGCCCTCCGTACAGGTGAGGACTAGCTCCCAGAAAGGCAGCATCTACTCTCTCAAAGACAAGCAGATCTCCTCCTACGTGCACATGAATAAAGCAGTGCGGTATGAGGAGGAGAGCCACCAGTAGGCGCATCCTAAATGTTTTGCTGTACTGAAAGCACAATCTAAAGTTAAAACAGGAAAGGACTTCTAGTTTGGAATCAAGTCAGCTTAATTTTTTACAGTTCCTCAATGCAAAGGAATTTCCTTTCACATCCTCTCCAGATGAACTTTAATACCTGTCTCTGAAAAGCCTTCATACAGACAGCAGTACCTGGGTCTTGCAATTCAAGATTTGATGCCTTCCTGAATTGCTGGAAATAGCTTGTAAGCGTTTATAAATTGCAACTCCGGCAGTATATCTAGCTAAGAAGCTACAATATAGTCTAATGCAAAAAATATTTGAGGCTGATAAAAAAAGGAAAAATATGACGTTACAAAGCTGAGCAAGACTCTCCTAATGATGTTAAATTTAATACTGCTGTGTTCTGCTACATTCCTGTTTCCTGTTTCTTAAGGATTATTTTTTTTCTGTGACTAAGGCCTGACCAAAGGACAAGTGCTTATTTTACTGCTTGGAAAGCAGCAAAAGAGCAGTAGCAAGGGTGAGGACTGGTTCCATCAAGATGATAAGATACTGTAAAAAAGGAGTATTATTGAAGATCACAGGTGATGCTTATTATTATGAGCACACACTTGCAGATGGCATTATGGAGGAAGGAAAAGCAGAAGACTAAAATAATACTTATTTAGAGTTTTCTGCACTGGCAGCAGTCAGGGCGGGCAGTAAATGCAAATGCTACTTCCCCAAATCTTGGTTTGCTTTAGCTGTTGATGCAAATGAAGACAGGTTTACTTTCTTCTTATAGATGATGTTGCAACTCTAACACAGCTGGGAACAAAGGGAAGTGACTGTCAAAGACTCAGACTCCAGAGCATGAATCTTCAGATCTACGTAGACACATAACAGGACTTCTGCAAAGTGACCACGTCTTGGTTCTGGTGCTTCCACGTACAAAGGCTTCTTAGTTCCACACCTTTCCCTCATGTGTGACATGCAGAACAACTCAAAGGCAGCACTGTCTGGCCAACTTTCTGCAGTATAATCTCTTCCTCCCTTAAGACCTTCAAGTTTGTGATGCATACAGTGCTGCACTCTGGTGATCCCCAGCTGCCACTTCCCTCCTAGCAGCCTCAGAGTTTTCAGTTCTGTAACTCTAAACTAAGGTTTGTTGCACACTGGGACAAAGTCAAGGTACAAGAAATTTCTGAACTTCAGCATGGGCTCAAATACAGAAACAAAATGAAGATGTGTTCAGGTTTGCAGAAAGCACTTGCAAGAACAGGAGACTGACGAGAAGATCACGACTGCCGGAGCATCAGAGCACAAGGTACACTGAAACAGATTCTTCACCAAGGTGTTAACTATTAACCAGTGACCTCAGAAGAGCAGCAGCCACATCAGAAAGCTGAGAAATCAGGGTGGAAAGAAACACAGAGCAGTTTGTGAACTTTGCTGGTGGTCCACATACAACAGCAACATGAGAACCACTGCAGAATTTCCCAAACATACTATAGTGATGCATAACACACTTAGCCAACTCACATTGATTCAAGTTGCATCATACAATTACAACTTAAAAAAGAAAGCAAGAAATCAAATCACACAAAGCAAGCAAGATAGGAATGAGAATAGCTTATTCATGTAAACATCCTAAATATTTTCTAGGGAAAAAAAATTAAAATGTCGTATCACATCCTAGGCTGGAAACTACATTACACAGACCTATCAGGGCAATTATATTTACTTCATACGTTTAAGTGTAATTCCATTGCTGAAGCCACTAGGCCAGTTGAACATAGCACACACACTGGCATTACAGAGCTATTAAAAACATAAAAACTATTTTCAGCTTAATGTAAAGCAGACAGATCCTTCTGATCTAGCTACATCAACAAAAAGCTTATAGCCTCCAAATGACTGTCATTACTTACTTGATAGAGACTTAAACCTGTCATTTACCTTCAGAAACTAGTTCACATGAGTTCACTTTATATGACTGTAAAAAAATCAGCCAGGTCCATTTAAATAGTTTTAAATGGTGGCTGGAGTTAACATGGGCAATTTTTGAGATGGAACACAGATCAGTTACATAAACCAAACCACTGGTAGATCAAAAATCCCCAGTGGAGGTATGAGAAGAAACAGCTGGAAAACTTAACCTTTTCCATGACCACAGCTGGATTTGGGAGAAAATATCGAAGTGCTGCCTTACTTAATCCTGAGAGGCAGTGTAACTGACAGCTAATTAAAACCGTACTGACATTTTTACAGTAGCAGAGCCTCTGTAAGAAAAACAAAGGCAGCAACTTCCTAAAACTTAAGAATTAGCAATTCAGCAACTTTTACTACAGCTAAATTCACACGCAGAAGAACTCTATCTAAAATACTAATTAGACTGATTATGGCAGCCATTCAGCATAGACTAAAGATCAATAAACAGGCAGGAGTGAAAGACAAGAGACCATGCAACACCTCACGACTACAACCCCTGGAAGAACCTATTACAACATATTTATACACTACTTCACAACAACTTAATTCTCTTTGGTAAAATGGACACGGTCACAGGTAACCATCTACACCATAAAGTAAACAGCTGAAAGTAAACCATGGATGTTTCCTAACACCATGCCTAGGCCAACATTTTTGTCAGGTACTATTGCACTTTCACATCAGTAACACTAAGAACCGTCATTTCCCTCTATGTCAGCACCTTCCCCAGCTGAAATGCGTTACTGTTAATAAAATACAGAGTTCTTAAAAAAAGTGTAAACGAGACCACAAAAAATACACAGCAATTCCACAGTTATGGTGACTGTACTCAGATGAATCAGGGCTAAAACTCTTATGCTGACAAACATATGCCATACTTAAATTTTTCTGCTTTCCTGCAATTTGCTTCAGGTTTATAGCTCAACGTGTGGCTTTCCAATCATATCTCAAGACATATTACGTAAAGCTTTTATTACAATGAAGGTGAAAAGGATCCCGAGCAACCCAACTATCTTCTCTCTTCTTTTGCTTTACCTGAAATATGTAGAATACTTTTGAAAGTTCTTTACTTAAGGTCTACATGAATTATTCTCATCTCTTCATTGCAAGGTCCTACAGAAAGACTTAAGATATGTACTAAACTCTGTCAAGACACTGTATGAAAGCATTTTTAAGTGTCTCTTAAGAGTCAAACTGTTCTCAGTAATTTAGATCAAGAGTTAAGTAACAGTAAATATGTAAATATTTTTTCCCTCTCCTTTGAAGTCAGGCTCCTCTGAAGCGCCAGTGACCTTACAGCACTTGATCAACAACCTGCAGACTGTGTCCAAAGCACGGGAGAATCCTGCACTACACGGGACACGAATAACCACACGATAAACACATGCCTGGGGCTCTGGACTGTTCAAAACCAACAACCCCTTCAAATACTATGAATCTTTTGTTTTTCACGGGAGGGGTTTACCTTGCGGGGTTGTACTCTCTGGGAAATGCTTTTAAAGTTCTCGGGCACCCCACATCGTTCGCTCGGGACAAACGGAGGAAGCGCTGCCCGCGACTGGCCAGGCCCTGACCCTTCCTCCAGCGGCCCGTACCCCACACAGCCGCGGCTGCCGGCAGAGCAGGGCCGGGCCGGGCAGGCCGGGGCCCTCCCCGGGGGCAGGAGTCAGTGCTCCCGAGAGGAAGGCCGGGCACTTCGGCCGCTGCCAAGCGCGCTTACACGGTGACGGGCGAGGAAGAGCCACAGGTGGCGCAGGGCATGCAGCCGGCGCCTCACGCCAAGGAGCGCCCTTAGCGTTCACCGCAGCGGCGGGGAGTTCCAGCCGTGAGGCCCACGGGAAGGCCCCTGCGGACCACAGGCCCGAGCGGTGGCCTCAGCCCGGCGGCGGAAGGGCCTACTCTCCGCTGGCGACACCACTCCTCCGGCCCCTCCCCCACGCTGGCGGGGGCCCGCGACCCACGGCCGAGCCCCGGGCTGGCGGGCGGGCCCGTCGCACAGCACCCGCCCCGCTGCCTTCCCTCCCACCCGCAGGCACTCCTCTCCAGTGACGCCAAGGAACGGGCCCCTCAGCGCCACCGCTCCCGCCACGAGGCAGGGACGCGGCGGGGGAAAACTCCCACAGCCGCCACAGGGGCCGACCACCTCCCCGCCCCCGAAATGGCGGCGGCGGCCGCGGCGAGCAGCGCGGGCCCGCGCCCTATCGGGAGCAGGGGGAGGGCGAGGCTCCTCCCCGGTGCCGCCGCTTCGCGCCAGACCCCACCGGCCTTTACCTCCCGCCGCTCGGTTCGCTCGCTTCCGCCGGCGGCGGATACCGGGATTGGAAAGCTGCTCGGCGGCGGCCGGGGAGAGGGGGAGGCTCCGGCGGAGCGTTGCGCCGCGGCGACACAGTGCCGCTCTCCGTCCGGCCGGGGAAGAACAGCCTGGGAGGAGGCTCCACGCCGCCTCCCCTCTCCGTGCCCGCCCGGGGCCCGCAGCGCCGCCCCGGCCCGCTGCCTCCCCGCCGCTGCCTCGCGAGGGGTCGCCTCGGAGGCCAAGCCCGGCCTGGGGTGCTCTGGCCGTCTGGGGCGGGCTGCCGGCTGGGCCCTGCCGCTGGTGGCCTCCGCGCCTGGCCGGCACCTGTCCCCCTGCCAAGGAGTCACTGCAGAGGGAAAGGGAAAAGAAACGCGGGAGCATAGGGGGCTGCGGCCTCCTGCCGGGCCGCGCCGGCTGAGGGCAGCTCTCCTCCCCGGGGGCGGCCCTTGCTGCCCCTCCCGGTGGTTACTGATAAACCCGAGTGGCCTTAAGCGCTCGCCTTTGGCTCTCCTGGAACGGGAAACCGGTGTGACAAAACAGGCCGCCTGCAGAGGGCACGTTGCTGGCTGCAGGGCGCGGGGAGCTCAGGGAACAGCTGGCCATTGCAGAGACCGAGAAGAGAATAGAATCTACTAGCCATGTAGTGACGGGTTTCGAATTTTTGACAAAAAGGATGAATGTTTTAACTTCTGGTGCCGCTGCCCTGTTTTACTAAGCAATTGCTAACGCTGCAGCAGAGGATAAAGCTCTTACAGTCTGGAATGATGCGGTGTATCTGCGGGGATGATGGAGGATGATGATAGAGGAGCATCTGAACGGCAGACCGGAAGTTTTTCAGGAAGCTGAGGGTCTGGTGGGATCCGGCATCAGTGACTGCAGTGGAGGTCATGAGCTGCAACAGGGGAATAGGGGAGCAACCTGTTAGGGGAGGGCTCCATTGTCTGTAACAAGCAATGGAGGCTGATGGAGATGGACAGTGGAAGATGATGGAAAGATGAAAGGGGAAAGAGACATGCTTCTGGCAGACTGAGATGAGACTAAGCAGCTCTTAAATTAGAACTGCTGTGAAGCCACCATGAAGGGAACTAGACTCCTGAACAAGAGTGTTGAATTTATCAACACAACAAAAGGGGCAAAGCTCTTAACAACAAAAAAAACCCCACACTCAAGATGAGGAGATTCTACTGGAAAACTTTTCTGTAATATTATAGAAGTTTGTTGATCTGAGAAATTTTATGGTCAACAAACAGGCATTAAGATATAATTGGAATATTACTGATGAAGTTTACCCATTACTGATTTCTAAGAATAGGACTTCATTACATAGCCACAGGCATCCTTGTCAGCTCTGCCTCCCTGCCTGTTCAAGCAAGATAATAGGCAGGGTCTCCACTTCTTCCCCCTTGCATCTGATTCCCAGAAGGAGATGGGTGCCTTCCCACCCTCCATTGTCCTGAGACGCCTCCCAGCCATCTGTATTCAACCACTTTCCCCTCAGGGTGACGTTGGCTACAGGTGTCCCACTGTGTGATCTTCCTAGGGAACAGAAGTAAGACACTCCAGTGAAAGGGGAGAAGCATTTCCGCACCCCACCCTGCCCCTGCCTCCCCCAAGGCGAGTAGGGTCATCTCATAGCCCTGACATTGTCATTGATCCCATTCAAGGCAAGGTGGCATCCCCGAGCCTCATTTGTCCCCCATTTACGAAGAGGGAAATGAGAAGCAGCCTTTATCAGACTACTAAAGCACTACTTCCTAAGCATCTAATGTTATGTGCTTCGCAAGAAGTCACGGCCAGCTTTGTGTCTCAGTCACTCCTACTCCCACTGCTTCCTTCTGGGGCCTGGAGACTCCTCCCTTCTGCCACCAGGACGGATATGTCTGCATTAGAGATGTAACTTTAGTTTTAATGTCAATAAAGAATAAGCAAGTGCAAAAATAATAGCTAGTTTTAAGGTGAACTAATTATGCATGGGTAGCTCACTACAGTCATCTTGTGAAAACTGCAGAAGGGTGCTCAGAGAAATCTCTAGAGCTTATGGAGATCACAGCCCCAAAGTGGCAGCTCTTTGGTAGCACAGCAACTGAAAAGAAAGTAGTTTTTATATGTAGAATTGTATATATTTCACAATAAAAGTAATGTTAAATTTTGAAATTACTATTCAAAGCATTTAATAGTTTAGAAATTAGATTGATTTAGGCATTGCTAATTTGCCTGTCACTTTGCTATTTCAGTGCTTTTCCTGTAGTTATATGGTTTGCAATATTTAAATAAACAAGGACAAACATTTACATTTCTAATACAATACCTAAAGCATATACATACTCATCCACAGGACATGCTGTTAATTTTCAAAAAAGCTGTCTCTTGCCATGACTCACAAAAGGAACATAAATAATTACTCAACACGCTGATATTGTACATGTCCCAAAATCTGAAGGAAAAGCCTTGATGGGAATTTGTGTGTGCATGTGGTGTCAAGTCACGGTTTCACACGTGTACCAGGAACTGTTTCCTTCCTTCATGTGTTCAGTGCCTGGACAAGTATCAGAAACAAAATCTTTTTTCTTTAAGGGTGTGATGCTGGTGTGTTAATCATACGTTTGGAAAAATAGGTCATGTAAATTCCAGTCTAATGACTGTGTCTTCATATTTTTAAGGTTGCCAAAAACGAAGGAGAGAGGTTTTCAGTGCTCTCGAGTCTGATACAGCCTCCATTGAACGGCACTGCTAGTGGGGTGTTGCTGCTGGCACTTGATGCACGAAACTATGTTGTTCTTTGCCAGTTGTACATATTACAGTATTTGACACCATGAAAATGCCAGACTAATTTGGGTACTGGCAGATTTCTCACTACCACAGTTAACACTTTAAATAGGAGGGATTTTGTTATCTAGATAATTATCACTGTAATAGAGGTTATTTCAAGTATGTGTGTCTTGTTTTGAGTTTTCGGCCAACTTTTTCAAACTTAATACAATAATCACTTATTATCTGCTATAGTTTGGGGTTTGTTTGTGGTTTTTTTTTTCATTCCTTTGTCTCTCCTTATGTCTACAGTTGGCTTGTTTTTACTTGGAGTGGCTTGAACATACAGCATGTAATCTGTGCTGTTTGGCTCCACTGTTTAGTCTGGTCTTCACCGAATGCTTTAACAACAGATTTTCCATTTCAGTTTCTACAATGCTGCATTCTCAAAGTAAAAATACTTCACTACGTTCTTGCTTATGTAATAACTCACAGTAAAATAGTATTACCAGAGCTGGGCCATAAAACCAATGAAATGTCAGTCCCTTTTAATGTTTCTGATAATATACAGCCTAAGTCTACTCAGCAAATTGTGATTTCCTTTCTTTTATGCTCAAATTGTCTTTGAGGGTCTATAGTTCAAAAAGATTAGATTTTGATTTGCAAGAACAATTTGCAGCTAAACTTTTGGTTTGAAGAACATTCTGATGTGGCAAGAAAGACATGGTTAACTTTGTCAGCTTTAAAGACTTGTTTTTACTTACAGTACCATGTTGAATATACAACAATAAATACTGTAGGAAAATGCCTGAGAAATTAGGGTGCATTCAAAATTCATGCCTGCCTGCAGTCAATCTGAAATAAGTTCTCTTTCCAGGTATAGTTTTTATCATTATTCAGGATTTCACTTTGGACCATTAATATATAAAATCAAAGCCCCAAATTATTGTGGGTTTTTCCATCCTTCAGAAAGGAAATATGAAAAGAGCCCTCATTTAGTTCCTGCAGAAAACATCATAAAAGTTGATTCAGTCCCTCCATGCTATAACCCTCCCTCTTCCTAAGGAGCTTTCCACATTCTGTTGCCAGGTTTAGGTTTCATTTACCATTGGGGGAAATAAAGTGTTAGCTTTTACTTTTTTTTTTTTTCCTAATGGATTTACCTTAATGCTGATTTAAGATGTTTAACTTGGCTTCGTGGAATGTCTGTGTCTCCAGTTAATATTACTTACTTTGTCCATGATCTTGGAGTTTGTGTTCCTACAAAAGATAACTCTTCCGTCAACTAGAATTTGATTTCCAAAGTAGAAATTTAATTTATTAAGTTAAAAAAAGGGGGGGGGGGGGGGGGGAAGGGGGGCACGATAGAAGCTTTATAAAAATAAATGTTTACAGAATAAGTCACTTAACTGTCTCTTCTCCTCCACCCCCTCCAGATTTAACTCAAATGCACAGTGAATTGTGGTGTTTTATCTCCATAACGGAACTCCACATATGGCTTCCATACTTGAAGTATATTGATTTTCTGTTCCATGTAGCTATCAATTATGTAGATAACTGCAGAAACTGCCAGGTTGGTATCACTGCAGTAAAGTTAGTTAATTCACATAAACATTTCTTCATTCTAAATAGTACATTTTTACTACACCTATATTTAAAAAATGCCTTAATTCCCTTTATACACACTTCTATTTTAGCATTACTTTAAATGGGGAAAAAATAGTATTTAGAAGCAGCAAAAATCTAGATCATGGGGCAATTTAATGCAATGAAGACAACAGCAAAAATTCTGATTTCAATAGGATCACATTTTTAGGTGAACAGGTCACACTAGTTCCAGCATTACCACTAATGAATTGACAAGTTACTTAACTAATTAGTGCTTTGATTCACCTACCCATCAGTAAACTATCAAAGGAGTTTATAAGGTTACTACTGAAAGTTAATAGTTGTAAATTTTCCAATTGTTGTTTAAAGGCATTCTAAAGCAGTGTGCTACTAGCCTCCATTTAAAGTACTTGTACTTAAATTATATACTCCAGATATACTGCAGAACAGAAATACAATTTGCTTATTATACCTGATACACTAAACATCACTAGAATATACAAACTACAAAGATGCTTGGGTTTTTGGAAAGGAGATGCAGAGACATGGGGACAACAAATGCTATAATCCAAGAAGTAACGAATTATACTTAATTCTATTTTCCCTGTAGGCAAAGAATGAGGTCATGCTTACATGGCTGACAGAAGCCTCACTGCTACAAGGACCTTCTGAATTTGGAATAAGCTCAGACTTCAGTTTTGATTTGTGGTGAATTTGATTCCTGTATTGGATGTTCTCTGCTACACTGTTTTTATCAGTCTGTCAAATTTAATGGATATCAAAAATCCATTCTGATCTGTTTAAACCGCAGAAAGGAAAAACAAACAATGCTTAATATGCCTCCTGGGCACATGATAAAAAGTAATAAGCTGATTTTCATTGTAACTGTCATGTTCTTGTCTGTTGAATATCACTGCCTTTATTTTTTAAAAACTGCATTGATCCTATCCCATAGCAAATTTCATATCAGAGATCTTAGAGGTCACTGTATTTAAGACATGGTCTAAGAACAAGGCTAGTGGTAAAACTGCATATTGGTATTATTTTTTAAAATCAGATTTCATTTATATCACTGCAGTAGCTAGACCAAGTTTAAGATAAAAATGTAAATGTTTGACACTTCTGTAACTTTTACCATCCCCAAAATGTCTTGAAAAACACCCCCGAAAAACCATAGGGGATCCACTTTATACATCAGTGAGCTGAGACAGCCTCTTGAACAAAATGCAATAGCTGTTTAACTACACCACACAGTGACTGACCTTCAGTTAATAGAAGATTAAAAAAATATAAAAATCTATTTTATTTCTTTCCCCAAAGAGTTTCATAGAGGCCTTATTTCCAAGTACAGATCCTATCTGGACCTTCATATTTTACAAAATTTTCTGATTCCACAACTCAATGGCTTCAAAATTCTGTCATATGTAAGTATCTTGCAGGTATCCTGCTTCGTGTCAATTTTCCTCACTCACCATTTGTTACACAAAAAGTTGCTAGCTACAGCAACCCTTGCATTTGCCCTCTGTCACGAACTGCTTGTAAAAATTAGGGAACTTGTTACAGTCTAAACCCACTAGCATCATTTACTAATTAAATTTCACTAACTAGTTTCTGAACTTGAATAACTTGTATGCTGTATGTCTTAAGCTGGAACAAGAAGCCAAGGAGATGGGGGAGGGAGCAAGGAGTTAAGAACAGCTGTATGGACTACTTTTTTTTTTTTTTTTTAAGGAAATCCTTTGTTCAGTATGTCCTTCTTTGTAACTGTCACATGCTGGAACCTAATTATCTAGGTGGGAAATGGACTCCATGGCTATTTGGTCCCTGCTGAATGGGGAACAAGGTCTTTTGCTTTCCTGTAAATTCTGACTGCTCTCTTTTTTGGTCCCTTAAAAATCCACCTATCACTTCTACTTTTGAACATTTCACACCCTCTGTCACTGGAAATGGGCCCACATTCTTTCCCAGTGAATTAACACCAGCAACAAAAGAAACTCAAATTTAGAAAGCCACAGGCAGCTAAGGACCACCTTAGAGTTTCAGAGACATAAACCGATAGTCACTCCTTGCAACAGGACAGTCTACAGTTCCCAATTTATTTGAGAACTAGGTAAAAAATTAGTTAGCGCGGACCTGCCAAAGTCATGCCAATTCCAAGACCGGAGAACGAGGGAGTCAGATCTTAAGACAAGCTCCACTCCACCCTGCCCTAGCTCATGATATTCAGATTGGTATCTGTAACCAGATTTAGCTCATGCTCACAATTCAGGATGAAGGAGAGGTGGTGTCATTTGGATCTGGGCCCATCTGTAATAATAAGTTGTAATGTACAACTTATTTTTTAAAACAAACAAACAAACAAAACAACAGTTGATACAACCAGCATTAAAACATTTTTAAGCTTTCTTCAAATAGATGATGGAACACTGAACTTTTTAAATTACTTTATTCCTCTGTTCACATTCCCCACAACCTGGAAGAAAGAACACGCTAACTGAAAAGAACATTGAAACAGGAGTAGTTCATATTTTCTATGTAGTTCTGCATTTTTTGAGCTATGATTTATTCTGTGTGGTGGTGATGGTTAGTAGAGAACAATGAGTACCTCAAAACCAAGTAAGAATTTTATCTTTACCTCAGTGTTTGTCATGAATTTGCCGATTTTTCACATACAAAAAATAAACTATATATACTACACAGTACTGAAGAATAGAAAGTGAAAAGGTTAAATACTCAGAAGAACAAATTGCCAATTTTCCCTTCATCCATACATATGTTGCTAATTATTTTCCTCAGCAGAATTATGCAATTTGTGACACTGATGACTCTTAAAGGCAAATGTTTTGAGACTCTCTGAATTGTTGCTGGTTATACATCTATTTTGCAAATTTGGCAGTGATCAAAAGCACATACAAGCAATTCCCTATCTGGATTATGCTTAAACGTATTATTAGGATTGAAATAGAAAACAAACAACACTTCCATAATTTAAGCTTGTTTCATTTACCTGTCAACACTCTACGCTGCCAGGTTCACCCCTTTGTGGATGGCAGGTTGTGTCACTCCCAAGCCCAACGGCAGCCACTGTCACATATGTTCTTCTCTGGACTCAGCAAGAAGACATTTACTAACCAGGGCAGCATCAAAACAGCAGGCAGGACATATGCACACAGAAACAAAAGCTCCCAATATATTTCAATGTAGCTCTGCAGTTGATGTGGAAGCCCTCTTCATGTGTAAACAGGGGGCAAAAGAAATCTACAACAATCATCTCCTTGCTGAGTTTTAGTAGTATGCTCTCTTTTTTAAAAATTCTCTTGCAAGTTTGTTGAGCTAGTTTTAGAAGATTTATTTTTGTAGCTTCTAAATATGCAAAGCCAAAATCTAATTCAAAAGAAGCCTTTATATGTAAATATGAACTGTAGGTATAACTAGTTTTAAGATATATAACACAACATTTAATCATATTGTTCTCAGAATTTCTTTTTCCAGTTCAGCTTGAATTTGGCAAAATTGTAATTACTGATCACAAATAATATTTAAAATATACTTGCTATTCTCTCAGGGCTACTTATTTTACCTCCTATCTCTGCATTTTTTGTTTGCTCACGTGAAACTCCCTAATGCTTGACCAGCTGCAAATTCTCTACCACATGTTCATCTTTGCTCCTTCCCATTTCTCCTGTTCATTCATACCTTTTCTTGTGTTCCCATTTCTCATATCCAACAACAGGCCAAGTTTTGAAAGGAACATTTTAGAAAGGAACACAAACAAACACCAAAATAAGGGTTTGGTAAGACAGACTAAATGTTACTGTAAATTTGCTTAAATTCAGAATACTATAAAGCCCTTGTTTTTTTTTTTTATTCATAGATCATGTCAACATTTGTGTATTTCTTTTAGTGTTATTTCTTACTTGCTATATGAAGCTGCTTCCTTAGGGGGTTTAAGGACCTATTGCTAGATAAAGTTTTTCTCCCCTAGAAGTAATGTTGTTCTGTTCTCTCTTACTATATTCAGGATCTGATAGACTTGTCAACATATTTTTTCATTTAAATCTTTTTTTACTATGAAGCTGTGTGAGAGAACATATTGTTAAAGTTTTTAAAGCAAAGGTACAAGCCTAACAGAGTGCATCCAGGCAGTGCCAAGGTAAATGATACTGAAAATGGATGAAAAAAATGCTTTACTCGAGTTTTCTTTTCCATGTGCTGGATTAGAGGTGGCTGCTGAGCAGATCTTGAAGGAAATTTAAAAATTATTGATTAAATATAGATCAATGGCATTCTACAAGCAAAAATGGAGTACATCTAAAGAGATTTAAATGTTCACATGCTAGCTAAAAGTCTTTGCCTTTTTAGTGGTCTCAGATAAAGGAAGTTTACAATTTTAGCATGCAGTTCCCTGAAAATATAAATTATTAGCTGCAAGTATGCAGTGTCTGGAAGATAAAAAGAACAGTACAGAGATATACTTAAGAAAGCAAGTGTTTATGTGCTTGATACAGTGTAGTTATAGTATATTACACAGAGTACACGAGCTGCCTTGCCAAATTCAGATAGGATATAAATAGTGGTATTAGATGTTGGTGAAATTGTAAGTGGATACCTATCAGTCTACTTTACAAGCAGTAATCCTCTGCTGGCATTTAATATCATCACCTTCAGTGATCACTCTACCATCATGGACTTTTTTGTATTCCATCATGGAGAACTTTTGGTTAGAAATCTGACTGTTGTGAACACAGCTTTTGTATTACTAAGCATTCGTGTTTGTCAAGACCACGCTCTTCTCATTTCTGTATTTGCTTTTGCTTGTCTAGCCTACTTCTGGCTTTGTCTACTCAATACCTGATATTTTGTCCTCTATTTAGACACCAATTCATTGTCCGCTTTGTTAAACACCCATTCAAGGACTGGCTGAAATAACCTTAGTTACCTTCTCTGCTGCCTGCCACATATCCTCAATTTATGAAAATCTTCTTCCACTGATACTCGGATTCCCTGCTGCTTGACCACCATGTTGCCAGTGTGCTCCTCTCTTGTGCTGGCTGATGACTCGTGTGGATGCAAACATCCAGTGCGTTTACTGAAGAAGAATCAAAGGATGAAGTGACCGGAGCTGCACAATCCAAAGAAATAATTTTATTTTGTAAATTGAAATGCAATTTGTTCTTTACAAGGGTTCAGAATCCTAACTTTCACATTCCAGTTCCCAAATGGTATAGTGGTGCAAGTTTTAATGATCATCCTCTCAAGCCGTTCACAAAACACATTGACTGAATCATCATTACTTGCTTTCCTAGCAGCATAAACCTATACGATCAATATATTTCCCGACTTTGTTGAAAGGCAAATTGTAATGATTCTATTGCTCACAGTCATACCCAAACACTTTGATGCTTCCCTGAGTTTGATACATGCAACCCCCTTTTAAGCCTTTGACTAGTACACCACATACCTATCCATCATCGTGAAATGAGCCCATCATTACAGTACAGCTCTGAGATTGCACATCCATTCATCAGACATCTTTCTTTGACCATAATGGTAAATTCCAAGTTCATCTTCATTTGTAAAGTTTCCTGTTATTCTTTTCTTTACTGTGAGCAGCAGACATTGTATCTGTGAAAGAACTGGGTACAACAGCATCACAAATATAATCGATACTTTTCACGAAGGAGCCTCTTAATCAGAATTTGTTAGTAACACACCTTTTCATTTTTAAACATATCATAGGACAGTTCTCATCTAATCAGGCAGAGGGAGAGACTCTGCTCCTACTGTCTTCCCTCCAGTAGGTAGCTGCCATGGGCTAAATACATTAGCAAATTTTCCCAGTTTCCTTGGTGGTATTTCCTCTAAGCAGTCCCATACACTCAGAAATTCCCCAAATCTGCTTTGTTTGAGAAAATACCAAGCAAACATAAAGAGCCATACACTACTATTACAAATGCAGGTAGCTGCAGATTTTCTTGCAGAATGACTGGGGAAATCTGGGAAGGACTTCACAGAGTGGAAAAGCTGAATTTGAAATGGACTCCTTTTAAGTGACCTTCAGCTGACGACATAATGCTCTTTGTCACAACCACTTCTGCTGTGCAGCAAGTATTAGAGAGCCAATAAAAAGCTAATGAAAAATACAGGCTATTCTTGAGTGTGCCATAAATACAGTAACTTTACTTAATTAATAAAAATAGAATATAAGCTAACTTCATGCTTAATGGTCTAGCTACAGAGACTGTTCATAAATTCAATTACCTGGGATCAAATTTATCCAATCAGAACCCGTCCAATGGAAACTGGAAAATTTTGAAGAATAGTTGTTCCATCCATGGCTTCCCTTATAAAAGCCTGAAAAAAACATTTCACCTCAAAAAGCAGAAATATTTGACTGGTGAAACACTTAATTTTTTTGCTGTAGCAACTTATGAATGTGACTTCTGAGAAATTATTGATAGTGACAGTAAGAAAATTGAAGCTTTTGAGATATGGTGCAAGCAAAGACTCTAGCATCTCTCCTGGACAGAAAAGATGATAAATGCTCATATTAAATATATTATTGGAGAAAAGTAGACTTGGTTGTCAGAAATGAATAGGTGTAAATGTATGTGTGTTGGACACATCAGGAACAGAGAGGGAAATAACCTTGAGAATGTAATTATGGAGTGAATGGTGACAAGTCATAATAGAGAGCAGCTAGAAAGGAGGTGGATAGATGACACGCAGTAGGCTGCTGTGACTTCAGTTTCTGAATGATCAAAACTAGCAATGGATCAAGGAGGCTTCTAAATATTTTCCTGTGAAATCACCAATATGCAGGTACCAATAAATCGATTTTACTTTGCTTGAAAGCAAACGAAAGAAGTGCAATTGTTCTTTCAATACAGTATTTTGTAAATTAAAAATGTATTCACCAGTATACACCTTTTCACGATGGCTTAAATATACTGACAACGACAATCCTTGTTGTTTCTGAACACACCTCGATACCACAAAAGTCCGATAGCAAGTATAACTGCCCTGTCTCCAAGGATGACTCAGGATAAGGACATTTTCAGACAGCAGAGGAGAAAACCCTCCTTACCAAAACCTGAGTAAAATAACATTTAGGCAGACAGTTTCAAAGGAGTGTATCATCCATACAGTTTTTGGCCCTTCCCTTTATTCAGAACTGGTGGTAATCCACAAAAAGTTAGTGAGTCCTGGGACTCTTCTCTTTTCCAGGGAAGCCCTTTGTCTCCAGCTGATTGTCCTCATGAGATAACACAAGTCATCTTCCACCCTTTTATGGATTTTGCTTTGTCAATATAGATCATGGGAGACACACCAAGTCTCTGTTTTTAAGACAAAACACGCTTCCTGGTCTGTTCTTAGATAACAGTAATTTCACTGCAAATACCCTCTGGAATGGGACACTTTTTGGAGCTCTTTCATTATGGCTACGCACATTGTCAAGAAACCCACCTTTGACTCAGATGAGCGTAACCACTGTTCTCAATTTACAGCTGACATAAAAACATCAATTCTTTTATAAAAATTGGTAGTTAAAGCAATTAGGTGCTGTTATCAAAGATATGTTACACTGCAAAGTTTAATTAGAAACCTTAGGGATATCTCTGAAGATCCAGTGCAGCAAGCTTAGAAGCTATAATTTTAATGGGAAGAGCTGTGTGCAACTGCACGTGTGAGAGAATCAACAGATGGATAAAGAGGAAAGACAACCAGAAACAAGGGCTAATATCAAAGACAAAAAGCCAAAAGAGAAAGCTTCTGTGCAAAATGAGGACAAAAAACTATTTTCCAGGGTTTGATTTTTACTGAGTTCAGAGGAACTGGAGTATTGCAGAAAAAAATGCGTATAATTGAAAAAAATAAATAGGCTTTCATAAAGGAAAAAAACCCAACATTCATGATTAGGGAGCAACCTGCCAGAAAGCAACCTGCTAGATCTCAAATATTGGCTAAATGCTGGAGTTGAAAACAAGTAATTAAGCTTTCCCCCCTCCCCCTTGACCTATTCGACTGTGACTTACAAAATTTAATAGTGAAGGACCACACTCCACCACCTGGTTCTGCAAAGCAGGAGCTTTCAAGAGCATAGCTATTATTAGGAAGACAAGTGCTTTAGTGCTTTCCTGACCCACCAGATAAGATTTCTTACTTGTTTGCCCAGTTGACTGACAGATATGACTTATTCTGCAGTTCATGACACACTGTTTTGTCTTGATATGACTAGTTCTTGATCCTTATTACTATCCATGCTTACCATACTAACAAAGACCTGAGGACAACCATTAAGCTGTTCCTGGAAACATGTGCTCATAGCTTAATTTAATCAACATGAATTAAGGGATTTTCTGTGCTTAAAGTAATCACTCCACACTGTCTTCTGTTTCACCTGAAAGACATCTTATTCTGAAAATCTTGTGCCACATTATTTCCCCTACCAGTAAAAACACCACATTCTTCTTTTCTTGGTACTTTCCTCTAACCTCTCCTGGCATGATACAAAGAAAGAAGCACCCCACAAGAGTGTTCAGCACCCTTTTTTTCAGTCTGCTTATGAATTACACTTGCAGTAGTAGCCTAAAATACATATTACTAAACAAAGAAACAACAAATGAAGTAAATGCATTTCAATAAAGGGAGTAAAAGTAAATAAATTCCAACATAAATTTGTCCAGGTATGGACTCAATAAAATCTGGGTAAATACTAAAGGACTGAGTCTTATTATTAGGCAGAGCCATCCGTTAAAATCCAAGGGATCATGTGAACCTGGCTACAATTGTACAAGAAGCAGAGTCCAAGTCAGATCTCAGCTGCTTGCTGAAATTAGAAGGTTGAAGGTCAAACAAGCAAAGGCAACAAACCAGACACTAGCAGCTGTAATCGTATCTGTGAGCAGATTTCAGGACTATTTAGATTAAGAGTACCACAGGTTAGATTATCTGAAGCTTTTATGTTTGCACATTCTGAAAATGCCATGCATATATTGAAGCTAATTGGCAGTTAAGTGTTCATTCATACCTCCCTTAATTGGGTGTGATATCAGAACCACATGCTTTGTTTTAGCCCTTTAGAATTTCAAAAGGTGCAGAAGTACAAATCCTGCTGCTTCTCTTTTGAGAAAAGATGGACCACTGCCTAATCATCCTATGATTACAGAATTTGCACCTACTCCTCTCTCAAACACTCTGCTGACCACAATTTAAGACTCATTGAAAACACCATATATCTGACTAACAGCTTCTAAATGAATGGCTATCCTCAGAGTGCTCTGACAGTTTTACATTAGTATGCTGGCAAAATAGTCCAGCTGTGGACCTAGAAGATGTCAGCGAAGCTGTGTTGATACCAGAACCTATGGTCAGACAGCAAATTATATGAGGAATGGAACAGTCTACTGGTAGAAACTGCACCACAAATGGCTAAGGACTCCAACAACATTGACACTGAGGGGTGGTCAAAGTTTCCATACTGCTGACTAAAAATTACCTGTGAAAGCAGAAATCTAGAAATCTCCTAGATATTCTACTTTCTACTGATGTATTTCAGGTCTTTTTCTTTGTTATACTACTGATATGAAGTCCTGAGAATTAAAAAATCTTCAAATGTTACTCCACAGTAATTGCTAACTTCACTATTTATCTGAAGTCTGCAAGAAGGTAGAGAGATCTCGGTCCACAAGAGAGTACGAGAGTACTCCAGTGTAGGGCTTCACAAACAACTTCCTCAAGATGAAATAAAATTCTAATTAAATGAGCAAACTTTGCCTGGCACTTTCAAGTGAAATCTTTGAACTGCTACATCTAACTACATATTAGTTACAATGTACATATGCCTTAGAATGCTAGAGTTTATCTTATTCTACAGTGGAAAATAAAAGTGACTCGGACTGCATACTACGGGCTCTGCACTGTTTGTCCTTAACTTAGACCAAAACCAAGTTGTGGGAGTATAGCCCTCTACCATTTCATTCTTATCCCTACTTAATGACCTGTTGTATAAAAATTTGTAGGTAAACATGGTGTCACTTTGTGAAAAACTTGTAGCCACAAAAAAATGTTCTGATGTTAATGATATACATAAAATACAGCTTTTCAATAACAATAAAACAATACTTGAAAATAAACATTAAAAACCGTGAAGTTCAAATACTTAGGTGAAATTTCTAGAATATGACACCCATAATACTTCAATTCTGCCCAAACAGCAGCCTGCCTAACTTGATCCTAGCTTGATGCTTGGGTCATATAAAAACCTCAGCAAAGGTCACTTCAAATTTATTTCTTGTATCATTTTTACTAACTTACATTCTTTTTTTCTATTTAAACTGAAGACAGCTCATACAGGGTTTTGATACATACTTTCTCTTTTTAGTTACAGAATAATGTTCTAGGATGTTTCTGATTTATTATGTTAATACAAGTGTATTAAAAATAAGGAATGTACACCAAAATAATTGCTTAAATTCATAATTTGATTTGGGAGCAAAGTATTTAACATAACAAATGTAAGGATAAAACCCCAAAATTTGCTCGAAGTATAATAGTTCTGACAGTACATATTATTTTATTGACAACAAATAAGAGTTAATGCTAGTCTGAGTACTTCAGCTCTAAACTCTAAATCTAAACAGCCACCGAAGTTTGGATTAGAAAAAAGACACTTGGTGTTGGCTTTATTTGTTTATTAAATCAGTACAACCTTGTTAAAACGGAATCGTGTATCCAACTCTCATGGTCATTTGTCCATCATGAATGCCCCAATCCACTGATCCTTAAGCCTGGGGAGAATAATTTTATCTAGGCCTGGACTCATGGCCAGATTTAAATGCCTTGTCTAGCAGCACCCTTCTAGATTTCCAAATCAGTGTTTAATACCTCCCAAGTGTTTCTTGTATCTCTGTTATTTTCACTATAATCCATCTGACTTGGTTTCGTAGAGGCTATGGGCATTCAAGGCTTTAACTGCCCTAGGACAACACTGCAGGTAGACAAGGAACACAGGTGTAGGAGAGAAATTTCCTACCCACATGCTATTACACCAGAAGTACCCAAGAGCTCCTCAGTCTTTGTACATTTTCCTCCCACACCTTGTACATCTGCAATACGGCATACTTCACCATAATTTTACTTACTTACACCTTTCCCACAACTTCACCCTCCTGCCTCTTCCCTGCGTGGCTGGCAGGCCACGCCAGCCCCTCTGCTGTGCCCAGCAAGGCCCCAGCCACACACCCACAGCCCCTGCGCAGAAACCCATCCCTCCACGCAGACTGGTCCCAGCCATCCACCTTTAATTTGGTCTATAGAAAATGCACTAGAGATTTTCAGAACTGAGAAGAATGATACTTGTAGGCAGTTGGAGTAACTGAGAATAGTCAGCTTAAGACCCTATATTAGTCTTGATCAGTTAAAGTCATCTTCCAGTTGCCACACACCTTCTCTGAGCAGGGTGAGCATCTGGAAAACGCTTTCTAACGACCTGTGCCTAAGACACGCAGGTCACATAATGCAGATTCAAAACAGATATATCCTACTTTGCTGCTGACTTTCCAGACATGCCCCATCTCTTGGAAATATGAAAAAATATTAAATTACAAAGACACTCTGCATAGGATTTCCTGAGTTGGCTTGTGAGGGCTCCTTTGGTCTGCGTATTCAAGTTTCTCCTGAAGATTTATAACTAAATTAACGTTTGAGAAACTCGTCTGCCAGCAACGAGGAAGAAAGATTTGGACGCTGATGTGTGGATGCTGCTCTTCCCCAATCTGTCTGGAGAAGGGTTATTTACTCCTACCTGCCACGGCACGCTCCCTGCCACCCCACACACCGCTCCCCCCCCGTTTTCTCATTTCTCAGGCGGTCCGGGCCCCACCACCGGCCGCAGCAGCTGCCTGAGGGACCGGCCAGGCGAGACCGCGCGGCCATGAGCAGCCCGGCTCCGTGAGGAAGCACAAGCATGTCTCGCCCCCCAACCGCACGCAGCGCTGCCGCCCTGCAGCCGGGAACCCGCCGGCTCCCTCCCCGCTAATCCCGGCAGCCGGCCCCGCGCCGCCCAGGCCTCGCCCTCGGAGCCGGCCGTGGCCCCCCGCGGCCCAGGAGGAGAGCCCCGCGGGGCCCTCAGGCGGCGGCCCGGCCGCTCCGGGGGTTTTGGCGCCAAGCAGGAGGCAGCGCTGCGGCGGCCGCGCCCAGTACCGCCCGCCGCCCCTGCCCTGCGCGGGGCTCGCCGGGGTACGAGACTTACTGGCCGGCCTCGCCCCTGCCCCGGGGCTGGGGTATCCTGGCTGGACGGCACTGCGGGCCCGGCCCGAGGGCGGGCGGACGGACAAGGGGGAGGGGGGCGGCGCGGAGCCTCCTCCCGGGCTGTTCTTCCCCGGCCGGACGGAGAGCGGCACTGTGTCCCCGCGGCGCACGCTCCGCCGGAGCCTCCCCCTCTCCCCAGCCGCCGCCGCTGCCGCCACCGAGCAGCCTCCCCCTCCCCCCACCCCTCCCCGAGCAGGAGCCGCCGCCGCACCGCGGAGCAGGGAGGCGGCGGGAGCAGTCAGGGAAGCGGCCGGCGGGGGTGGCGGCGCAGCGGCGAGGACCACCCGGCACGGAGGCTACTCAATGCTGCACCTTCCGGAGCTGCATGAGGTAAAGGCGGCTCCGGGTCCCGCTTCCCTCTATCCCCGCTCCCCCCTTCCCCGTCGCCCGTGGCCGGCGGGGGTGTGTGCGCGGAGCCGGGGGTGGGGGGGGGCCTCTTTGTGGGCCCGGCCGGGTGCGGGGCGGCAGGGCGAGGAGAGGCTGTGGGGCGAGGGGCTGAGGGGACATGAAGTTGCGGGAACAAATGGAAAGTGGAGAGTGGCCTGGCCCCTCTCCCCGGGGGGGCTCCCGCCGCGGCGGGGGGGGGGCGGGCGGGGGTCTCGGCGCCGGGCGGGGGGATGGCGGGGGTGTTTTGTTTGTGCTCGCCGCCGCCTCCCTCCCTCCCCCTCTCCTGTTGGTTTCTCTGCCTCCTGATAGTTTTGAGGCCTAACTGTTTAGGCCTCGTCTCCCAGCTCCGGGGCCGGCGTGCCGGCTCCGAACCCCCCCCAGCGCCGGGAATTGCACCCCCCGACCCCCTCCTCGGGCAGTAACGGGCCCTCGGCCTCGGGACATCCTTTGATCGAGCCCGGAATTTCATTGTAAAATCCTCGGCTCCGAACTAACAGTGTTGGGCTGGAGCAGCCCCGCAATGAAAGGAGGCGCCGGAGGGGAGCGGAGGGGCCGGAGTTGCGGGGAGCGGCGGCGGGCCGGGCCTTGCTCCCGCCCCGCCCGGGGCGGGGGGATGCGGCGGGGGCAGCGGCGGGGTGGCGCAGCTGACGGTGGGATAGCCGGGGCCTTCTGCGAATTGAGGGTGAGAAATGGAAAAAGAGGGTTAGAAAGTCGTTTCCATTCTGCTGAACTTTTGTTTTCTGACCGATAGAGGCCGGTAGAGGACTGTGGAGAAGGAAAGTTTATAACCAGCAGCACCAGGATGGACTTCCCTGCTACCCAGCCAAAACCTGCTGCCGATGGTAAAATCATCTACTATCCTCCTGGAGTGAAGGAGATTACCGACAAAATCACCAACGATGAAGTAGTTAAACGGTTAAAGGTGAGCGATCCTGACCAATGTCCCCTTCCCTCCAGCTTTTGCTTCTGAAGGTAAACATTTCATCACGGGAGAGGAGAACTGCCAGAGTTTCCTTGTCAGAGTTGAAATGTCTCCTTGCCTGCAGACCTTTATAGGAATAACACTTCCTTGATTTTCCTGAAAAGAGGCGTGCGTTTTGTAATCCGTGACTGTATTCTTGTGAGTTCTCTCAAAGCCAGAGTTGATATGTTAAACTGCTAATTTGTACGTGAAACACATCCACAGTGTTGGGGAGAGGTCTGAAGTGGAATCATAAATCATAATTGCAGGATATGTCACCGAAAAATTTTGTTGGTAAGCTAGTTTTTTGTGGGTTCCAGCACTTTGAGCAAGCATAGCTGGGTGGTGGAAACAAGGGTATTCTTGATGGAAAAGATCACAAACACGCAGATGAATTTCTGGAGTTTGTAGATGGGAGTTTTGAAGTTGTTTCATGTGTAAAACCTGCCTCAAATTTTGCAATTCGATATAATTCATATTGTTCCTTTCCTATTCAGTATAACTGGTGCTTGGCAAAGCTGCTAAGTTTTCATAAGCAAAAGGGACTGTTACCAAAGCATGTTCTCTACTTGTTTGACAGCATCCTGGAGGACTGTGGGGCTTATCTCTGGTTTTTATTTTTTTAATCCCTTTTTCCATTGGAAACATGAAATAGTACTGTGATAACAGTACTGTTGTACAAAACAGTAGTATTGTTTCTTAAGTCTATGCTGAAAATAGAGAATAAAGTTGAGCATTGATCAAATATTGGCACAGCTCATTTGGTAACGCTGTGGTCTTTGGACCAGAAAGTTGTCGTAACCTGGGATTTGGTCCTGTGCCCAGGGTGGCGATGCACTAATAATTTTTTAGAGATACGAAATATTCTCTTACCTGATGATCTATTTTCCATCACAACAGTGACCCCACGAAGATTGAAAAATAAAAATCATGGTCTTGGCTAGTCAGTTAATGCATCAAAAAATATCTTACCTATAAATGTGAAGAGAATGTAGGCTTTATGCTTTGCTTTCAAAGCAGCAAGGCACATGTCAGTTGTTTCTTTGAAAATGAGCCTTGTTGTCCAATTACAGTTTCAAAAATTATTGAAGGGACAAGTCCAGCCCAGTATTTTCAAAACTCCAGTGGAATACCGTGGGTTACAGGAAAAGGTCCTAGAGTTTTGATTGTTTGGCCAGAGACCTTGAAGGAAAGTGTGTGGAATGCGGAGGAGTGCAGTTTTGAGGTACTCGTCAATACGGGACTTTATTTTGTCCCAGTTGGAGAACTCGCAATGGTGAACTGTGTCATTCCTATATAATAAGAATAATAGAATTTCAAAGTCATGCATATATGTTTTGATGAATTCACATGTGTATGTTGGACATAATTTTTGGGTTAACAGCAGGGTTTTTTTCCTGTCATTTTTTTGTGAACTACTGTTAAGGAATTCAGGTGACCTCAAGACTGTAGACTAACTTTAAATGGGAACAAATACTTTGCTAGTGGACCTAACATCAATGAAACAACAGAGGAAGATTTTTATTCTCTTAATGGTACTGCTTAATCTGAGTTTGTGGAATTTTTTTGGTCAGTTATTGGGTTTACTGAAGCATCAAGAAAAAATGGAACAGAACGAAACAAGTATTTTTTACTTTATGTTTTTGTGTAGATATACATAATCTTTATTTATGAAATCCATGCTTCTTGATACCAAGTTGATTTATAAAAACAAATTCACTTTGGCATGTGGAATATTATGATGATGGAGTGCTTGGGATGGAAGTGCTTGAAAAAGTTCTGTTCAATTAAAAGATAACTTTCCACAACTTTAAATGTGACCTAATGATAAAATCCATCTTTAGCAGAATGTACATATTCAGGCATGAATTGATCCTTGACATTTGTAGGTTTTTTACCACCGCCTTTAAGGCCATGCATGGTGTAAGGATGCTCAGTGTGTCTCTTACAGAAGATGTGTGTGTAACTTAGTGTTTTGGCCACCGGGCTTTGGGTCAGTTCCTGCGAATTTTTGTTCTTATAGCTTATTGAAATGATGGTCAAATTTGTGTCCTTATTAGCAACTTTTCTGTTATCACATCTGTATTTTTGTGTCCAGACCTCTTCTTGTAATGAAGGCTTTTCTTACTATTGGAACTTGAGACGTTCTGGGCACCTGTCCCAGAGTGCCTGAGCAGCAGCTTTTGTGCCAAGGAGTTTTAAAAAGAATGTTTTTCTATCCTTTCCGTCTTTCTTCTTGGGGTTCTGGGTAATAAAATGTAGGCCAGGTTATTTTACATTGTTTTGGTAGGTCTGTATGATAACATTAGCACTGTCCTGAAAATGGAAGTATTTAGAATTTTAAAATCGACATGTACTTTCTGAGTGATATAGAAAGGAAGAGCCTCCTCTGGATTGCATATGTATGATGAATGAAACACCAGTTCAGGTGCTTGATGAAGCCAAAGGTGTTTTCTAGGGTGTTAGATTACACTGATGGGTCGGTACCTTCTTGGAGTGGGACAGTATGTGATGCAGAATCACTTCAATAGCTGAAATTATAACCGTGGTGTGCTGGAGACAAGCATCCATTTAATAGATACAATTAAGTTTAACCAAACTAGACAGCTAGCATGTAGCAGAGAATTGAGATTTACTGACTTTGACTAAAAAAACGATATATTTTCTTTTTTTGGATAATGTTCCTCTTTATAGTGCATCTTTTCAAGTTACATAGTGGTTGGTTTCAGGACTGTAAGTCAAACACTTTTCAATTTAGTAAGGCTTGTGGGGAGAGGCGGTAACTTTTATTTAACCAAGCAATAGAAGTAGAAAACGGTGAACGACTCTGAGGCACCCAGGTAGTCCTTCTGCAGTTCCAGAGTCAACCCAGCAGCTAAATAAAAATTGAGAACAGTTATACTAGCAATATTGTATTTCTTCCTGTAAGACAGTTGAAGGTTAAAAAAAGTTTTAGAAACTCAGCATCTGCTTTGCTGCAAAGCTGCTCTATGACTATTGAAATTTTCTCAAAATTGACTGTATTTTACTGCCTTGTTGAACTCCAGACTTGTATATTGTTGTCAGTAAACTATTAAATCTCAGATAGAACTTTCTTTGGTCACAACAGAATATTTTCATGTCATGTATATATAACCTTGTCATCTTTATGAATAAGATTAATAGTAATGTACTTAATTGTCAGATACACTAAAAATAGCCCCATCAATCCAAAATGCATAGAGTTTCTCAGAGACTGACTTAAACAGCCTTTGTAAACAAAGCTGGAATTGCCACTAGAAGAAGTTGCTCTCTGTCCCAACCTCTTTTCTGTACCCTCTCTACAAGCACTTTGGTGAAGAAATCTCGGTTAAAACTTGGGAGGGAAAAAAACCCCAAACCTGGGTTAATTTTAGCCTGAATCATTTTCTTGATTCCTCATTTATCATGAAAGCTCACAAATGCTTGTGCTGGCATAGGGGAAAAAGCAACTGCTTTCTGAGGCAGTCCTGACTTAGACTGTTGAAGGAACTTCAGAATCGGTTTGAAAGTTTGCAGATGTTATCTTTTGAGATAGTTTTGCGAAACATGCAGAAGTCCCCATCTCTATCTCGCCTGCTAGATTTTTTAAGTAAAAGAAATAATGCACTATGACGAGTTCAGATATAGCTTTGTAGCAACAACTATACAGTTTGGTAGAGTGTATGACAAGTCTGTAGAAAAAAAGGAAAACATTTACAGTGCAGTGTTTTATTTTACCTACAGGTATCAGTGTAAACGATGCTAGTTCATAAAATCTGTAAAAAGCACATTTAATCGGACACTAAAGATACAAAAGTACCAAACAAAAGAAAACAAAACAGATAAGTTTCTGAAACCTTCCAAAGGAAATGGAGTGATAAACTAGTTTTGACATAGAGATTTTTAACAAAGGTTTAAAGCAGTGTAAAAACCTGTCATTGTGAAATTAGGAGTTTTGTAGGTTAGAATTTGTTGAGGGTGATGTAGTTCTCTTTCATCATAGCTTGGGTTAGTATTCTGGTTTTTGAGGGTTTTTTTTGTGGTGGGTGTTTTTTTTTGTTTTGGGGAGTGATTTGACTTTTGTTTTTCAATCAGTCCAGTAATTTGCTTTTCCCATGGTGACAGTCTGGAAAGACATCTTCTGTGAAAGTTTCTTTTGATTTCCACATGCACACCCATCTTTCCACCCTCTCCTTAGTTCTCACCCTGCCACTCCACCCCAAGGCCTAGCTTGTGATCATCTGGAGTATTTAGCACTCCTAGTGTGCCTTGAAGTCTTCCTTATCTTGTCCCATGGCATTTCTTAGTTATCTGATATGTATTTCTGCCAGAGAGAAACAAACACTCCCTCTTCTTCTTCCCATTGTCTTTCTGCATGTTCCTCTGGTTATTAGATGTTGGCCTCTGTAGTTGGGCCTGTTGTGTCTTTATCTTTGGAAGATTATCCTTGTATCACTGGAAATAGTTAATGCTCATAATTTATCATATTATGCAGGTGGATTTTAGGCATCTGTTGCATAATATTAAAATTGAGAAAGGTTGATTTTTTGCTACTTAAATGTTTTGGAGTAGGCTGGTGGTATGTGAGAGGAAAAACCCTTGCTCTTCACTCAGTCCGGTATTTCTGCACAAGTTAATGGCCACTGTCTGAGGCTGTGTAGTTAGGTGGACCATTGATCTGACCTGGCTATGCTTAGGTAGTTATTTTGAAGGAAAATAAAAAAATACAAATTGGAGTATCATCCTGGAGAAGGAAATCTGTTTTATATTGTGTCATACACTAGAATTTGGTGTATTTGAGGGGAAAAGGTATACATATCAAGTATGTTGGATTGTATTAGTTAATAAATATTGTTTGCTGGTAAGACTTAGATGGCATGGGTATTTTCATGGCTTAGACCTCTGACTTGCATGTACTTTCATGCTTACATTTAAGAATTATAAGTAGTTTTGTGGAGGTCATATAGTGAGGTTACAGAAAAGATCCACAGTTAATTATTCTAACCATTTTAAAACTTCCATTAACTGTATTTAACTGCAGACTGTAGTTTGCAGTGTTCTTGTGCTATTGCTGGCCACATAAGCCTAAAGCCAAATTTCTAATTTGATATTGCTCATAGTTTAATCTTTTTAATTAGTTTGAGTCTTGTAACAATCATGTTTTTCATTAACTGGGACAGGCCACTAGTCAGAGAAGAAGAAATCTTGTTTTGATTATTTTTTTTTCCAATGGAATATTAGATGTTTGCTTTCTAAATGTCCCAATTTTAGTAATCTTTAGAGAAATAGACTGTGTAGGCTCACCCAGTTCACCCAGATGTTACTTAATTTCAAATTGGTGGATGAGGAGACCCTTTGTTTTTGTATCTGATGATTTTCTTTTGTTTCAAGTGCATCGGTAATTAATGGCAATTTCACATATACAATATTATTCTAATGGTTTCCTGGCAACAAGAAGATAAATATATTGTGAAAGAAAAGAAGGCCCAGTTTGAAAGGGGGGGAAGAACAGAGGTTGCTGAATTAGGAAGGATAACTTCTGATGATTGACCACCAAAATGGACAGACTAGTTCAGAAGTCCTTATACCATCATTTTTTCTACTATAAACTTTGAAGAATTATTAATTTTATTCTTGTGCTAATGAGTTTTTGTGAGGTATGGACATGATGGTAATCACAGTTCAGGACACGGGGGACTGAAGTGCTACTGAAAGGAAAAAAAAAACCAAAACAAAACACAAGAAAGACAAGCTGGCTTTTTATGCCTGATGTGGCATTTCTAAAGTGTGCCTTCTGAAGTGACTGTGCGTTCTGGTGTACTTTACATGTTCAGACCACAAGTTCCTTTGATTTCAGTTACATTTGTGAGTACCTAGCACTTCTGTAAACTAGGCCTTGTTGTCTCTGCTTAAGAACTGAAAAAATGACAAATGTTTTCTGTGAAAATCTTGTTACAGGCTGTTTAACAGTCATCATACAGAAACTCTATAATAAAGTCTTCAGGCTTAATTGTTTTAAAACATGGCACAGAATATTCCTCTCCTGCAATGTTTACCTTCAGTTATAGTCTTCCAGCTTCAATAAATAAGAAAGGTGGCCTTTGGGCAATACAGTCCTACCAAGCAACCTTGATTAACTCCAGAGCAAGTCCTTTTGCGGACTGAACGAAGTAGTAATGGCTTCAAGTTTTGGGGGGTTTTTTTGAAGGGGTGGAGTGGTGGTGTATGTAATCACATGTCAAATACCATGTTAACTTTAGGACTGAGGAGACTAACTAGAGGTTTGAAAAGTATAGGGTTGTTTACCTTGGAAAAGACATGAGTAAAAGTTGTTGCGATAAAAGCAGACAAAATAACAAATGACAGATCATTCATAGTACATTAGAAATTTTTGGGTTTGTACTCCTCTCCTGAAGAAAGAGCATTCGTTGAAATAGAAACTTAAAATGAAACCGTGAAACTTTTTGTTGAAGGTTAAATATTTTAGGGTCATACTGGAAGGCTGTGGCAGAGCAGAGCTGATGTTGTCTTTAGTATAAGTGACATGCTTTAACCAAATAAAACACTTGCTTTAGGTGGGTGTGCCTGTCAGTGAGTATTTTTATGGTATAATGTAGGAGACTTCTTGTGTATTCAAATACTTTAAATAAAGTTTGGGTACAAACTCCTTGACATATCACTGCATTCTTATGAGAATTTTGTATGCATAAGTTTGCAAAACAGCAGCAGCTTTAGCTATGCTCAAAGTCATAACCAAAGTGTTAATCTCACAACAGCGCTATGAAGTGAAAGGAAAATTATCCCTTGGTTTACAGACAGTAATATGGAGATGATTGATAGGAAGGGAAATCAAACGTCATCTGAGGTTACTTTTCTTCGTTGTCTACTTGAATCACTTCATATTATCTTGTCTGCTTAATGCCTCTTTTGCTACCAGAAAGAAAAACAACAGACAAAATAATGAGCAGATCATTCGCTCACAGTATATATTATAGCTATTTTGGTAGTTAAAGAAACCAAACTTTTGTCTAGTCCCCAATGTATGTTAAACATTCTTTGCATATGAAATTGTTCCAGACTGCAGTATCTTCTTGATCACCATTGTTACCTAGAAATCTAAAACACATGCTTATTACTGGTGTCACTCAAAGCGATGTGTGTTTGCTGGCTCTGCAGCTGCAGTAAACTAATGAACTGTATTCCCACTGCTGTGCTGACATCAGAATTTGGCTGTTGCAAAGATGTCTTGAGCATGATGAAGTACTGTTAAAGGTAAACAAAGATAAAATTGGCACAAAGAGTGTTCCTCCTTAGAAAGGAAGGTTGAAAAGTTCCTGGTACCTAGATAGCATGGGATATCCTAAACATATGTTTTATTTATGTGAGACAGATGATACATACTTATCTGATGGAGATGTCAGAGCTGCAGTGTTAGGATCAGTTTTGCAGCCATGGTGGGGGAAAAATCCATTCAAATTTGCTGTGAAGACTGGTCAGCTTTTTTAATGTCTTAGTTATTCTCATGTGAGTTCCCATTTCTTCCTAGTTGTCAGTAATATCATCTAATCTTAATGGTACTCTGTTTTCTTCCCTGAATAGAGCACGTCACTGTTTTGCTGGAACACTATTTGGTGTAGTCATTAGCAATTTTGGGCCTTATATTATGTTTTTAGTGTTGTATTTTAATACCTTATGGTAGAAATTATGATATCTTTCTCCAAGAGATTTATCAAAACTTTCCAAACTATTGAAGTAGAGAAAAAAATTTGTACTGTCAAAATACATTCACGAGTGTTAAAGAGACATTTGTCTTTTCTGTTCACAAATAATTTTTTTAACCAATAACAGATGAAACAGAAGGAGAAAGAGCATTTTAAAAGGAGTTTGTAGAAATTAAATATTTCTGGAGTCTCTTCCACCCCCTTTTCTTTGCTGGCTACAGCACCTGAAAAATGTACATACTTAAAAAAAAAAAAAGTTATGTTAGTGTTTAGTAGTATTAGCATTTGCTTGCAGTCATAGAGAATTCTCTTTCCTCTGCAGTTGTAATTTCTGTCTTTCTTAAGGCTTTCTGTGGATAACCTGGTTGACCGTCAGTGAATAGCTTTAGATCTGCAGGAGACCTGCAAGTTTACAATATTTTTTTAATATTGTGTAATTTACTGATCTTTAAATTATTTTATCATTGCATCTAACATGAGAAACCATCAAAAGACCACCTTCAAACTTGTACTTATTATGAAAATCTTATTAGTGCAGTTTTAAGTGCCCAAGAATTTCTCTCTCAAAAATTGAAAGAAAACATATTTGTGTCTTTCAGTTTACTGTGGTATTCAAGTACTGTGGTACTTGACAAATGTTTTTAGATTGCTTTTCTAATGAAATAAGGTTTCTATCTGATCAGCCAGTCTAATTTCTTTGTTACTCATCTTCCCTGAAGTTACATTATTAGTCAAAACTTGCTGGCAGTTGGGCAGAGGTTTTAGAGATGCAAGATTTGTCTAATTGGTGCTGAGCAGAATAGAAACATCCAAATTCTGTTTATACAAAGGAACATGGACCAGCACTGTTAAACATTTCATAAGACAGCAGCCTATGTGCTATAATAAATTAATGAACTAATTCCCACATGGGTGTTTCCAATGGTGTAGGGGATGTGCTGCCCCCTTCCCAGTTCTTCAGGCACAGTGCCCAGAGTGGAGTGGGCAGGTAGTGCAGGAGGATGAGAGTGAGTGATGCAGGAGGGAGTGAATTGGCAGCCCTCTTGGAGGAGAGTGATGGGGAACAGATCTGCTGGAAACCAACCATCGTTAGTTTTGCTGCTTATGATAAAACTCATTTCATGTAGCAGAAGTAGAGGAGGTAAACACCTAAAATAAAGCACAAAAACTTTTTAATATTCTCTTAACCCACAGTCTGGGAGGGGACTGTGCATGGTATTTGAAAACGTTGCTAATTTTTATACTTCAAGTAGTGTTTTTTAACAATTAAAAATAACTGCATTCCTTGATTGTATTGCTGAAAATTGCTTGTGCGATATGCTATCATAGAAAGGATAAAGCAAAAATGGGGAAGAAACCCAAATCACTCAAAAGTAGCTAAAAATCTTGAAACATGATCAGTAAGTTCATTAGTTAATGTTTTCTCTAGTACTTTTCTTACATAATTTGTTTTTTTCTGTTTATTTCGGTTGCTTAGAATTGTGATGGTCATGCAAATGCTGAAGTAGAATGTGTGCAGTGAAAGTAGAGTTGAACTTAGGAAATGCTTAATATAAAGAAAATTTGCAGTTTGATCCTTATGATGATGCTGTAGTGTGGGTGTGAAAATGTTTGTTAAAATAAGTTGTTCCTTGGAAAAAAAATAAACTGATAGACCTTACTTGTTTTGCCAATTTAATGAAAGGAAAATGCTGTTGGATAGTTCCTCTTAATTTTTGCTCTGCGTTCAGATAGACAGAGTGGTCAAAGTACGGTAAATCCTGTTATTTTAATATCATTTTATGTTTTAAGAGTGTTCTTCTTTTGTTACTATTTGAAAATATATGCATGTATTTAATTATCCACAATGAAATAATGATTCTCTATAATAAACTCATGACTGAAATTTAATCAAACCATAATCATAATTTAGTAGGGATTTATTTGAAATTAAATTTTAAGGAACATGAAAATTATTCCTTCGTTGTGATTTTTTTGAAAGAGGGAATGAAATCTGATACTTGGTCACTTAACTGTCACCGATTGCAGTGCCTTTCTGTAGGCTTTAGTCCTGATGTCCTAGTCCATTAGAAAAGATACAACTTTTCTTTCAAAACTTTGCATGAAACAGTGAAGAGGAATCATTCAAGAATTAGGCACTGTTGTCCATGCAATGGCACAGTGTATTGTAGGATAAGTGAAGGGAAGTTTAATTCTTAAGCTGTTGCAGTAATAAGAATGAAATAAAGTAAACTCTGTACTTACTTTTGATGGTAGAATTCAGCATTCTGGAGGGGAGGTGGAAAAGGTAATGATATGTGTTTGGTTTTTGACAGGTGGTTCTTTCTCAGCACTGAATTGCTGCAGAGTTAACATTCATTCACTTACAAAGCAAACCAATGAAATGCAAGACAACTTTAAAGCTTTTTGCTGAAAATACATGTTTATCTAAATACCTTATTCAGTCATCCTTTGTAAATGTAGTTGGCATGTGTCACTATTTCTGAGAAACTTCAAATTCATCTCTAAAGCTCCCACTTCTGCTATTGCCAGTAAAATTCTAGTGGCAAGAAACGAAGTACTATTTTTGCTTGTGTGAACTCGGTAAATGAAGGTCTAGGAGTTGCATTAGTGACATTTTTTCTTAGAAAATGTATGTAGAATATGAAAGTAGGCATAACTGCAGCCTAAGGGAAACTGGGAAATCTGGAAATAAGATTTCAGCTTTGTTCCAGTTGGAGCTGGTAGTCTAGACTGCTGTAAAATCATCATAATTTTGCTTTAGGAAATGGGAGGGTTCACCAAGTACTAAAACTGTATCTTTATAGAATATATACACATTTGTACAACTGGAAGTAGGTCAGTAGAAAACCTAATATGTTGTTAAAAAAATATCTTTGAACTGAGATTGAAAACCAAGGTAAAGGCTGTGTTTCTAAACCTCAGCTGGGAAAGTGGGGACGGCATGTAATGTTTTCCAAAGTTGCGCTCTTTTAGTCCTAGCCTTTGTTTCCCTGTAAAGGTTTAAACCCCTTCAGTCAGATTACAAAGTAGAAAGGCTCCCATTTAGTTTTGTTTCATTTTGACATCTTTGCCAATTCTTAGTTTAGGTTCTTGTGCAAATTGGAGCATTCTGGTCTGAGTTGGATTTGTTACGTAGATCAAAGCACACTCATCCTAGAGTTGCAGCTCTTGTGTGCCACTCCATTTCTGATGCTAAAATTGGTTTCTGGTACTCCTAGATCTGTGAGGCTTGAGTTCTCCACTATGGTTTATCTAGCAGTGAAGCTGGTTTGAGAGACATCTTCAGGGACTCTCTTACGCTGGCTCTGCCTCCTGAGAAACCATACTGTGGAGCTGTGCCCTAATTCACACCATCTTGAGACTCTTCAGAGACACCCTGACTTCTGTCTGTATGTGGGCTGTGACAAGTTTAAGTTTCTGTGTACAATCTGATTTAACGCCTGTCAACACTTTGGTTAAAAGCCTGGCATCATGCAACATCCCCATAAAATTAATTTTAAAACTATCTGATCACCTCAGAATTTTATAAATGAGGAAATTTTAATTGCTAGCATTTATAGAGGGTTTTTCCCCACTGCTTTTCATCATATTTATCAATCTTCTGCTCAAAAACAAAACTATGGGCAAAAATGATTTCATCAGGATGGTAAAAAGGTGGAGAGGTAAGTAATGACAGGTTAGTTCTGCAGAGTATTGTGAGTCAGCTTAATAATCTGAGCTGACCTGCGTAGCGGGTATTTTAACATAGTCAAAAGCAAGTTAGTTTATTTAAAAATTACAAAAAAAAAAAAAGAAAAAGTCAGTCTTCTTTACAGAGTGCCAGATTTATGTTTTGGAAGTTCATCATCCTGACACTGTTATACCTGACTGCTTTGAGTACTCTTAAGTTGACCCTGCTACTGAAGGAAACAGTTAGTCATCTTAACCGCTGCTGCCATTGCTGTTCAAAGGAGAATAACAATTCAAAGTCATTTGCCTTATTTGAATCAGCAACACTCTCAAAGTCATAGAAATAAATCAAGTTTGTGAAGAGTAAGAGGAGAAAAGTAAAAAAATAGAGGCAACATATTGACTGCAGGCAAGGAGGAGGAAAGTAGTATAGTTGGAAAGGATGGAGTTGCTACACCAGTACCTGGAGGATAGCCCTGAATCAGTCGCTGGTGTGCTTCACTCTATGTGAACACTCTCAATGTGTGCAAGCACAAACTCCAAAGCCAGTGGAGTACTCTTGTTTGCTTGTGCTTTGCCACACACCAACCCAGACGTGTCTGTGGCCTGCAGAATACTGGATTGTTGAAGTGATCCTGTTCAAAAGCAGTTACTTTTTTCCAGGTTAGTTTTCATTTGGATCAGTGTGACTTAGGCAGTCACCTAGTACCCCCTGCTTGTGCTGGCAGAAGCTGTATGACAGTCTTGGGGTGGTGGAACTGTTACTTGCAGTGACAGCTTAATTTGGAACGCTGTATTCAGTGGGCTTCACGGAAATAAATCAACTTAAGGATTCATTAAACTGCACCCTAAGGTTGGGCTGAAGCAGTCCCACCCTCCTCTGCATTTTTGCAGCCATATAGTGAGCTGGTTCAAGAAGCAGATCTATCTGAAAAGTAACCTGACCAGAAAAAGGAATTTTTCAATAGTGTCACTCATCAGTTGCATGTGTGCTGGGGTACCAGAGGGATGGGTCTGACAGATTTGGGTTGACTCACACTGCCATAAAACTGCTCCCTAAGGAATTCTGCAAGCATCCCCCAGCCCCCAAGTTGGTGAGGCAGTATCTGTATGCAAAATGAAGTGTGTCCTGTGTTTCAAAGAGCTGCAAGTGCAGTGGATGATACGCTACCCTTCTGTGTCTGAAAAAGAAACTAAAATACAGAGGAGAATGTTCTCTGGTTAGAAACAATTGAAATCAGTGCCACGTTTGTACACAAATCTGTGGATTGTGCTGGTGCCAGTAATTTTGAATTAACGTGAATGTTGTGGAATCCATGATGAATTTTCTGAAGTTTCAGCTGACTGGCTGCTGTAATGGATCATACCATTCATACTGATATGATTGCTTTAAAAACAAATTGATTTTATATTGGAATTCAGAATTGATGTGGTAATATTTAGTGAGAGGTACTTACATACACTTCTTTCTCTAGGAGTGTTTGGTTTCCTCTTCTTTCCCCTTATTGTCTTTCCTACTTGTACAAAAGAAAGAATTTGAGGTTTCAGTGTTTTTCAGGTCTCCCTAAGCCCGATGGCTCACAGTTCTGTACTAGTATTATGATAGTGAGATGTGGTCTTAGACTGGTCTTTTCCTGTTCTGCAGTCCAAACTACTGAGTCTTGTGCTGTGACTTGAGCTAGAGTAGGCGGTGCAGGCCAGTGCTTGCAAACAGATTTGTCTTCATGCCAGCTCTCATTTTTTTTTCCCCCTCCTAATGCCTGCTGTAGTTGATTGTTCTTTAAACAAAGCCTTGCACGAACTTAGAGTATGTATATCTGTCTGTAGGGGAATATGTATGTGCGTGCGTAAACATACACCAAAATTAATCTTTTATTTCTAGATTATCACGCATTTAAAAAAAATTGTACTACCTGACAGATAGGCACCATAAATAGTTTCCCCCCCCCCCCCCCCCCCCCCCCAGCATGAACTGATAAAATGCAAATAGTAGAATCTTTTTTTGTGTCATCCCAAAGCCAGCATTGTTAACACTCCACAGGGCTCATAGCAGGGACAGATCATGAGTTTCCTGTTGCACGTGAAGCTCTTCCAGAATTATTCATAGAAAGTGAAAACCCTTCTTCTTTGCATGTTACTTCTTAACTCATTTTTCTTACCCATTTAGTTGTACAGAATAAATTGCAAAGGACTCTTTGATAAGCCAGAAATCCATCTGCTCTTGAAAATATTTGAGCATAATTTTGTTTATTCTTTAATGAGACAGTATTTACGAAGAGCTTGCACTTTGTGAAGGTGTATGCATTGAAATTCTGTAGTTGCCAAGCTTAAGCCAACCTTAGAACTCAATTTCACCTGTTTTTCTAGTAGTAATTTGTTTGTATATAGAAACTTCTATGAAAATAGCTGCATGGGAATGTTGCCAGAAACTGTTGGATGAAGTTTTATGGATAATTTTGATTATACAAATCCTCACTTTGAAATAATTTGATTTCATCTAATGTTATTGAGTGGGTTTGTGGCTTGTTGGTTTTAGTTGTTTCATTTTGTGTTATTATTAAAGCAAATCTTTATTTGCAATCTTCAGAAAGCTTCAAAATTATGCATAAGAAATTAATGTGTGGATACGCTTTGAATATATTCACCAGTCTATTGGTATTCCTGGGTTTAGTCTTTTTGTTTGTAAATATGTTCTGGAAACCGTAAGTGAGTCTTTATTCAAAATTTTTAGTTACCTTTCAAGTCTTTGATGATATATGAAAAAAAAAAAAATAGTGAGTAACTGGTACTATTCATGGATTCACTAATGGATGCAATGTTCAGAGGCCTGACCAACACAAAGAAATTTGGGTACACTGATTCTAGATAATCATGTTGCAAAGAGAAGCCAGACAAAGGCTAATACCATAAACTGACTTTGTGCTTAGTTCAGACCAGGATGCTTGTAAAACTGTCACATTGAAAATGAAGGGAGAAGATGCTCTGTTTTTCCTGGGCTGCTCTGAGATTGCTGATTAGGAGATACCGCTTTCCCACCCAACAGGAGTGATAAGCATACAGGATGCAAAATGTTTAAGCCAGGAGAGTATATTCAGTGATGGAGAACTACTTTTCTACCACTTGGCTTCTCAGTACCTAACTTTCACAAGAGTCAGCTGTCTTCTGAAGTCCTCCTTTTGACATCTGAAAGCAGCTTCTAAGCAAATTCAAAACAAATGTTGTAGACATGGTGTCAACTATATGCAGATAGCCACTACCTGATTTGTATGTTACCCCAAGATTTTACCACTATCAAGGTAACCCTCTGTGTGAGCAGTCATAGCTCTGGCAAAGGACAGATGCTTAAAGCTGAGCAAGGCAGTGCTATCAAGCAGGCAGCAGGGAGCGTTTTTCTTCATCCTTCAGTTTCCTTTGCTGGATGTTTCCCTTTAGTACCTGCTGCTTTTTGGTCCTTAGTACAGGGCAGTACTTGCCAGTAGTAGCATCTGAGCGTAACACCTTTTGGCCTCTCTACTTGGCTAGGAAGCTCAGCCCGATCCAGATTACGGATCAACGTCTAGAACAGAATTCTGTGATTAGTCTTGTCATGAATGGTATTGGTATTTTGGGACTATCTAATATAAATACTGAAGCATTTTCCTTACTGTATGTTACTTGGGCAGCAACTTGTTGTCTTCTCCCATGCTGATCTCCCATAAAATTGTCAACTATTGGGTCTCAGCCCTTTTCTTTAAGGTGCTCAATGGCTTCAGCTTAATGCCCGAGTTTTAGGCACTAAAGATCATAGTTGACAGCTTTTGTTTCCCGATCATAAATCCTAACCAAGAGTGGTTTTAGGATGTTCAATTAACATGTGCAGCTATTGAGGGCTGTTGCAAACCTCCACAGTCAGTAGGCTGAAGTGCACTTCTGAAGTCTTCCTTTCTGTCTGTGAAGATACAATGCGGAATCTTTTGATTTCAAATTTAAAGAAAAAACACAAACGAACAAAAGATGCCTAAACAAAAATCAGAATAAAATATTGTACTGTTAGGTTTTTCTTTTTAGGATGGAAAGGCAAGAAAACAAATGTAGCAAGATACATTCCACAGTTTTTTTGATAAACCATTTCAGTATGCTACTGACTTGCGTGCTATGATCATGAGGGTGATTCAAAAATAAAACAAAACATGCAAAACCCCCCAGAAAAACAACCTACAGAGTACAAATGAAACTGAGTTGCATTCTATTTTGGTTTTTGAAGAACAAAAGGAATGGACCTTTATGTATTTTAAGTCTTGTGTATGCAAGCTGAAGACAAATATAAGAACTTTGGGATTCAGGACCTGAAGGCAATACCTATACAGTCTAGAATGTTTTTACATAAATTAAATTTTGTGCTTACGAAATGTCTCATTTATGCTTAAGGAAGATCAAGTGGTTTATTTTGACAGTCACTTGGTCAACTTGTCATTCTCCTGCAGAGTTTGTATGTGAGAAATCTGTTGTATTGTTTTATAGGTAACATTTCCCCTCCTTTTTTCAATTTTCCCAAATATTTTTTTAATAATATTTTTAATGTTTTAGCTGCTTTTTAAATCTCCAGCACATGCATGTGGACTGCTGGTCTGAGGTCACTGCAGCTGAGCAAGTGAAGTTGAGTCTCTGTTCAATTTTTGAGTCAGAGAAACAAAAACAAAGATCATTTTTAAACAATGAGGTATTATTTTTGCTTGTGGCTTTAGGCCACTTCAGTCCAGCACTCTTGATGAAGTGTGAGCTTTCTTATGTGTTCTGGGCAATCGTAATTTTTTTAAGCTACAGGCTACTGCCTTCTCTGTGAGCTTCTCAGTTTTCTCTTTGACACTGTCTTTTTATCATGGATGCAGACATTTGTGGAACGACCAAATTTTCTGCCAGTGGGTACCAAATTTATGTTCATGCTTGGGGTACAGGTTAGTTGTTTCAAGTGTCTGTTCTTATAAAGAAGATCAACCATATCTTCGGACTGTTTCAGATGGAGGCAAGTGTTACTCACTGCTGCAGTGTATGCACTGTCTTGAGACAGTGGAACTGTGTTGGTAGAATTTACTGAATAAGTTTAGTTAGCTGTGCTATGAGACTCTTAGAAATGGTAAAACTTAGTGGGTAAGGAAACACTTTATTTCTAATAAAGTATTAAACTAGGTGTTAATTTAGGAGCATAACCTCAAGAAGTGGGTTGATTGACTCCTACAGTTTGTATTTTTGGGGCTGAAATTTCTCAAATTTTGTCACAGAGAGAATAAGTGATTTTCTGGATGAACATGACAAAGCATTTTGCAAATACAGAGCTACTATGTGTCAAGTATGTCGGACCTTTAAAAATTGTCTGTGATTCCTGTTTTACACAGTCTTTATTAGCATGTTGCTGCCAGGTATTTAAATTATATTTAGTACCTACAAGTTGCTGATTTCAGAAACATAGTTTAGTGAAACGTTATTTTAGTCTAAATTCAGCATATTTAATTCTGAGACTGAATATAAATAGTCTACTTAGATATATATAAGCATATAAAATTATAAAAAACAATGTACATATATAAAGAGATAATGTATTAAAATTATATCACAAATATATAGTATGTGTAAATTATTAATATAAAGTAAATAGAGAAAAATAAGTATAAAATAATATGAAATACATAAATATTTAAATTATGTATGTAATAAAAATGGCCTACAATTATTTTTCAACCTTTAACTTTGAGAGGTCTGCATGATTTGAGTTCTCCCTTGCATAGTTGCATGATGTTATTTGTTGAAAATACCATACTTTTTTCTTAGCTAATGAAGTTGTTATACCAGCTGGAGAGCTTCAAAATAAAGCAGAAGTGAATATAGAGGTTTTAATGGGGTAAACACTGCACAATGCAGGTGATGTGAGTAGACCAACCAAGAATGGTCCAGGGAATCTGTCTAATGGTGGTTGCATTATGTCTGTAGTAGGAATGGTCATACCTTGAAGTCTTAATCTGAAGTCTGTTTCTAGCAAAGAAAGAAAATTGCAGTACTCTCTAAGATTTTTGGGACATCGGTGGTCTTTACATATTTCATGAAGAAGGCTGTAGTACAAGCAGACTTCTTATTGGAACTTCTTAAAAAAAAAAGAAAAACAGAAGTGTTTTGAAAACGTTATTTGAAAGAAAAAAATCTTTGCAATAACGCTTTATGTCTGATATATTGCCTGCTTCTTATCTTGGCAAAATCAATACCTATAAAACTGTGATTACATATGAGGAATGTTGAGGGACAGGTACAGCAGTTACGGGCATATTCTAGCTGTCCACAAGGCAAGAATTTGATGGAGCTGATAGGCAAAATAGTTGCAGAACTCTTGCAGATGAAATCAGAAGTTACTTAGTTCTCAAAATATTAGAGACTTCCCAGACAAGACTTAATTAGTCCGAAATTAAAATAACTGCAGAAAATAAACAAAACCACCACAACTCTGGGAGGTGACATATTATCCTCTAAAATAGTATTGCTAATCCAGAAAGTACAGTAGAGCTCTGTAAAAGCGGTCGTTTGTTTTTCTTTCTTTAATTAGGAAAAAAAAAGTCTTGGTTTTGGAAATAGAATACATATTTTGGATGGATGATAATTTTCGATCAATGTAGCTATATGACTTGCAAGTATTATTAAAATTATTAGCAAAGTTAGAACCCAGTGAAAACATAGTGCTGTGACTAGTGATTGTGTAAACATCAAGATCCAACAAGTAAAGAGAGATGTGAGATAGAAACATGAATGAGGAAAACTCTTGTTTTTTTCTATCTTCCTTTCTTTTTGTCAGTCTCTTGCCTTTTCCTTTTTTTCTTTTTATTTTTTCCTTCAACATACAAATGTATCTCACTCCCATACCCAAAATGCAAAAGTCTACGTACTTGTATGAAATGTATCATAAAATGAATAGTAAAATCACTAAAAATGACATTTTAAATACTGTCATGTAATGTCCTCCAGAATGATTTCTGTAAATAATATATTCAATTTGAAATATTTCCACACTTTTAATATTGGCAATTATGATGGTAATATTAAAAGTTTAATTTATTGAAGACTTTTTTTTTTTTTTGCTTCCTACATTATAATAAAATACATTGACTTGTCATATTAATCTTCCAGGCTTATTTCTCAGAAACTGAATATCCTGTATATAATCATTATGTCTTTCACATCATCCTGTTACTGAGTACTGTAGATTCAGCTTTCATATCCTTATACCAACAATACTGGTGCCTTTTATTTTTCCTTGAATCTTCCACCCTATTTTAAAGAAAATTTTTTAAATGGAAAATTTCATTAAAATATTTTTTTATTCTTTTAGCATGTGTCAGAAATTATCTGTTATTACTAGGGATACTTGTCATTATTCAAAGTAAAATAATTTAAATGTATTAAATTAATTCTACCAATAGAATACTTTCCAGACACTAATTAATAAGGACAAAGAAAAATATGTATAAAGAATTAAATAAGACTTATAGCCAGGAAATCCCTCCAGATATGTTTCAGGTCCAATTTTTCACACACCATTTTTTTTGCTCTGCTTTAAGAATTTCCAGAAACTTTGTTTTTAATGGGGCTACTTAAAAATAAAATGAAACAACTAGTGATACACAGAGTAAGCCAATTTCTGTGTTTTGCCTTCAAGGCATTTTAGAGTGCCCTATTTTTGAGCTTGGTAGCTGCCTAAAGAGAAGACTTCTTGTGTGTATGTAAATAATATAGATAATAGTGCTCAACAGGTGACAAAATTTTCTGGTAAAACAGTGCTTCATTGGAGAGAGCTAATTTGTCTGAATAGAAATTCTTTGCAGCAGTGTGTCTGGTTTGGTAGGGGTAGTAGCTGGTACACTGCCAGGTCTGGCTGAAGTTTGCTGCAGTGAGATGAACAGGATTGGCCGTGTCAGCCAGTGCCTTCTGGGGAGCATGTTCTAGTTCAATGTGCTGTTGATTAAGGGTTTTTTTCTTGTCCTGGTTGGTAGTATTAGTTTGTTTGTGAAATGTCAAAACCTTTTACAGTTTGACAACTCTGATTTTTATCCAGTCTTTCACATGGGATTGGAAACTCTTATCTTCTGCATTCTAGATAATTGTCATTATTATAACAGTCCTGTATTAAGGCTCCAGTAGGTGACAGGCTGTGGTGGGCTGACCCTAGTTGGATGCCAGGTGCCCACCAAAGCCACTCTATCACTCCCCTCCTCAGCTGGATGGAAGAGATACAACAAAAGGCTCATGGGTCGAGACAAGGACAGGGAGAGATCATTCACCAATCACCATCACAAGCAGAACAGATGTGACTTGGGGAAATTAGTTTAATTTATTGCCAATCAAATCAGAGTAGGATGATGAGAAATAAAAAACAAATCTTAAAACATCGTCCCCCCACTCCTCCCTTCTTCCTGGGCTTAACTGGGCTCACTCCCAATTTGTCTACTTCCCCCCCCAGCAGCACAGGGGGACAGGGAATTGGGGTTGCCCTCCATTACCGAAACATTGCCACACAAACTTGATACACAGGCACACAGACAAAATTCTTCAGTGTAGTTTTATTGATAGATACGGGCTCATACTAGGGTTTCGTACACTTTGCCTCCTCATGTTCAGTCCTAAGGCTCAGTGGAATCTGACTCTTCTAAAGAGACCAGAAAATGAATGCCATGACATTTTCTTGTTCACCTTGGTACCTTCTCACGCTACTGAGTACAGTGGTATTATGTGTAATTGCCAGCTGTTGAATGAGTTCGATGAAAGAAGTTTTAATTTCTTCCTTCTCTTACTATCACAGACTGTGCAATTAGAGCTAAAGATCAAGGTACAAATATTTTGCGTAATTTTCTGCTTCAGTAAGTATAGCAAGTTTTCAGCTTGCCACAATTTACAAGATTGCTGAAATAGAAAAAAATATTTTCTTAGAAAAAAGTCCCTTTTTCTGGTCTCATTTATTGGTTGTGTTGGAACACAAGAAGGAAAGAGAGCATGATGTGCTTCATACACCCTCCCTTTTTTGATGACTGAGTCAGGAAGACTGTGATGTACCACAGGATGCACCTACACTGTGATGTGGAAATAGACATGGATATAGTCTTTAAAACACCAGTGTTGCTGGAAGCATAGCCCTCTAGTTGTGTTTTAATGTGAAATTCAAACAGGTGGTTTTGTTGCGAGAATTGAGCCTAAATATTCACTTCAAAATGAATCCTTACAGTCAGTCACAATAGAAATGAAAATGCCATTGTTTTTCTTGTCCAGCACCACCTCCTCTTTGGAAGAGGAAATGAATTATCACACAGCAGTGAGCTGGTTATAAAGAAACCTCTCACATCTGGAGCGTATTATCAAAGTACTTGAGGAGACTTCATATGGAAATAGAAACTCCTTCACTGTGGGGAATACACTTTTAAGAATGTTTTGGGTTTGCCCCAGCCCTATGTAACATTTGCTAGTATACCTATGGGAAAAGGTCTATTTAATGAAATGCTTCTAACGGATGATGTCTTGAATTATCATTAGAATGTTTAAAGAATAGGCACTTTTTAGTCCCTCTGCAAATACTCGTTATTTATCTATGTATGTGGAAGCAGAGTTTCTGATAACTTAGAAGATTTTTAGTGTTTTAATTTATGAACCTTCTTTAAAGTCCTTATACAATTGTTAGACTTTGGAAGGAAAATTGGAAAGAATTCCATTACAGATCTTTCCAGTAATAAAGCCTAGATACTGCTGAAGACTATTGCTTGAAAAAGGTAAAAACTGGTGCTGTGGCACCATTCTGAAATCGTGGATGTGTAAGAGGTGGTGAGTATCATGAGTATGAAGAGATAATGTATTGATAAATATGTGCACTGTCTCTTAGTTCTTATTATTTGAGAAGAAATATACATACATTGTTAAAATGTATGATTTGATCCACGGTATTATAGCTTGTGTCATAGAAGTTCATTGGGAGAAACAGTTTAAAACTAGGATGGCAAAGTACTTAAAGGTATTTCAATATGACAAGGCCAATCTAACAGTATTTCTGAACATTTCTTACATTAAAATTACTTTAAAAGGTCTTGGGTTGAGTAGCCAAATATTGTCATGCATCAAAAGCTGACTAAACTAAAAGCAGATGTAAAGAAATAGTTTTTGTTAATGATGAACCATACAGTAACCTAAGGTTAGATAGTACTCTGCGCCCTTGAAAACCTTTTAGCTGTTTGGGAAATAGGAAAGATGATCAGCTTAGTTGTTTTGGTTGATCGCAACCAAGGAGGATTTCACAGAATTCCTATTAAATCAAGTAATTAAAGTGAATGGGGTGAATCCAGTGGAAGCTTTTAGGCTTCCTGTCAATAAAAGCAAGGTGAGAAGTAGTGAGAGAAAGCATAACTATTTGCTGACTTTATGAAGTTATAAAGGACTAAGGGTAGGCTGATGCGTCAGTCTAGGCTGCCCAGTGAAATCTTTCACTGAACAGCTTTGGTCCAAAAATCTATTAGAACTCAATGCTGGGTAAGGAGCCAAATGGTAAACGCTATGGATATTATGCTTCCCTTATGTAAATTAGGCATGTGTGCTCATTTGAATACCGTCTGAATGTGCTCTGTACAGTACTGCAGGTCTAACAAACTTTTGCCTTTAGAGGTATGAGATGAGGATGTGGTGAGAATAGTAAGAATCTGGAAGGCAAAGTAAAAGTGATGGTGTCTCGTAAGGTAAATGGGGAACTTCTGCTGTCTCAGGTCATGATATAAAACCAGGAAATATATAACTAAATTTAAATGAATAAAATCAGCTGGTACATTGAATATATGTTTTGGAAATTAACAGGATGCTTCTCAGACCTTGAATTTGAAATTATCAGTGGTCACATCTTACAGAATCATATAGGATCATAGAATAGTTTGCATTGGAAGGAATCTTTAAAGGTCATCTAGTCCAACCTCTCTGCCAGTTGCTTATGCCAGTTTCTAATTAATTAGAAGTAAAGGTAAATTTTCTGGGTGACTGGTAGGATTTGGATATAGCTGCATATTTCAGGCATCATGTGCTTCCTGCTATTAAGGTTAAGAATTTGTGTCACTATTAGGTAGGTTTTTAAAAATGTATGTAGCAGAAGGCTAAATTCTTCTTCCCTCCCTCATCTTGGCTGTTGAATTCCACCTACTTTCCCTTCTACTGGCTCTGGAACATATCAGATCTGTCCATGAATGTAACTATGCCTGTCAGAAAACTATCCGGGACTTTTTCCAAGGAGAATTTCAGCCAGGTTAGTAAGTTAAATTGAGTCATGAAGTTATTCAACAAGTGTTGGGGACAGTGCAAAATATGCAGTGGCACTGCATGGCCAGAAGCAGGACAGGCAGTGGGAAAGGGAGAAGGAGATAGTGGCAGCTAGTGGTTAAACTGGGAGAGGGGTTTGACACTTCTACTTCCTTTTCTGCTCTTGGGAAGTATACTTTTTTGTAACCTTTCCTTGCAGCAGTCCATACAAGTTATTGTAATCAAGATGTTGACATTACATGACTGATTTTGCAGGGCAAAATATTCTACCTCTATTTAAATAGCATGTTCTAATTTGTACTGTGAAAGACATTTTATATTAAGGTATCTAATTTTATTTGCCTCTTCTCCCCTGTCTGTTGCATTTATGTTACTTGAGGAATCTTCTAGATTTACAGTAGAACTGGAATTCTGCTGTGTGTTAGTTACAGAGATAAAACACATGGGTAATAGTAAAACCTCTCTCCCAAACTGGTAACAATACTTGTCCTGTTTTGGATATGATGCTGTATGTGTGTGATGTTTATATTCATTATGTATTTACTTTAAAATGCACATATCAAAAAAGTTACTTCAAATAATTCATGAACGGTGCAGTGTACTGTTTTTATTATAAGTAGTAGTCAGTCTCTTTGCTTTTTTGTATGTCAGATTAATTTAACATCTGGGCTCCTGGATAATATTCCCAGAGTTGCTCTATGTAAGTAAAATAATACAGAATATGCTGTTTTACCACTGTGAAGACAGTGGTTAATTACAAGTGTAAGAGTTCTGTGCTCATGATCTGGCAGTTGGCTAAACCTCCAGAGAAAAGTCCAGTGTAGGTAAGTCTCCAGGGGAGGGATAGCTAGTTAAACTGTTGGCTTAATCACAGGGGGTATTACCGTAGAGGCTACCACTGCTGTTCCTGCATAAGCTTTGCATCTCTTATAATACATCTGGAGTCACATCTAGAAACCCTGGTCATTGGCTTCGCTTGGTGAGCAGGATGTAAAGAGGGAAGTACATAGTCTTTACCCAAAAGAGCATACAATGTGCTTTGTATAATCTTTTGTTCAGCTTTCTGTTTTTTTTTTCTCTGTGTTATTCAGAGCTAGTTAAGTGTCCTGTCAGAGAGTATAGATTAGAGGTAGAATTTGTAGTGGAAATCAGGCAATTAAAATTTATTTTTCAGGCGTTACTAACAGTACCAGGAAGGGAGTGCTACTTTTCATTTTACTTATGACAACAGCAAAACTTCACACGGATCCATTGGCTCCTTTCCAGTTCTTGTTTCTACGATTCACATATGCCCCTTGCGTAGTTTGTGCATCTATTTCTGTCTAGCTATGACTCTGATAAATGCGGGCCCTGAATTGTTTGCCGTGAAGTGAAAACCTGTGAGAGTACGATGCTCCAGAACATGTGCTTCTGTGGTCAGAAAGTAGTCCCAGTTCCCAGGCTGGAGATGCTGCTGGCCCATTTCTACCCATTTCTACTTGCAATCCTTTTTCAGTGCATAAATGGCACTCTTGTATTTAAAGCATATTTTAAGAGACCTTTGACTGTTGTTTTGGTAGATTAAGCAAACCATAGTCTCATAATGTTCTCTTACATGAAAAGGCTTTTGAGACTCCTTTGGTAGCTAGCTACCTTCTGTACCTTTCCCATTTTGAATTAGTTTTTTTAATCACTGAGAGTAATCAAACCTAAGTGATGTGTTTCAAATCAGCATTTAGTATTTCTAGCATTTCATGAGTTGTATTGCTGTTTTTTCCTTTCCATGACTGGAAATACTACTTCTGTCATATCCTGCAATTACATTTGGCTCATAATCTCCTTGCGATTGCTTGATAAATGTCCATCTTTCTTTTCTCCTGTTGTTCCAGCTGATAAGGTCTTGATAGCACACGTTTTTGAGTTTAAGCACAAAGCATATGACCATTGAGCAATTATTAATTTTTGGTATTTCTGTTCTTTTCATATAGTCCTCTGTCCTCTACTGCCAATTTCTTAACTGTTGTCAGTATGCTCCATTCCTACTTCTTGTACCACAGTTTATGGAAATAGCAAACAGGATCTCTTATAACACCATTCTCCACCAATACATTTATTCAGGTCCAAAAAGGCCTATCAGTTTAACCCTTTAGGAACGGCCTAAGGAGTCAATGTTGGGCTAAGCTTCATCTCTTCCAGTGTCCTCATGTGGCTCAATGTGGTGCTGTTCTTAACACTCAGACAAATTGCCTGTCTTGTTATTCTTTGTCTAGAGAGTTGACTGTATTATCAAAGGAAATTTGTCAGGTTAGCAAAGTAATTCCCTTTTCATGTGTTATTCTATTTTTCATGACTTCTGTCTTTATTTAGCGTTTCCAAATTAGGTTTGTGTTAGAAAAGTCTGTTCATGTTGGCCTGTTGGATGTATTGGCAGAATCTTCTTTCTTGATTACGAGGTTAACAGTTGCTAATTTCTGGCTAGTTGGTACCCTTCTTGTTCAGGTGTTAGTTTGTGTGGAGCTGGTTTTGTTGTTGTTGGGGTGGGGTTTTTGTTTTTAAAGAAAAGCAAACAAAGCCTGTGTTGCTAAGATTTGTGATTTCATTTGTCAGATATTTAAAGATCCTGAAAGAACAATCATCTTGTCCTCCTGATTTGAATATTTTGTGATCTTTTATTTTTGTTTCTATCCACATAGTAATTTCTCTTTTCCCATGTGTGTTTGGTGATTCTGGCTGATAGATAGGACTATATCTGAGGAAGACTAAGATTTCTCATCCTAAGTCTGCACCGTTTAGAAACATTTTTTTTCCACATGTACGTCTGTGGGTTTTGCTGTGTTTTACAATCAGGTCTTAGTCAAATAACGTAATTTTTTGTTAATAGCTAATGGCAAGGGTTACTCATATTACTGTTTAAACCATGTGAGGGGGAAAAACAGTAAAAATGCTCTTGTGTGTACTTTGACTTCAGCCTTCTTGACATCTTTCCCCGAGCTGTCCAAGCTCTGGAAGAGTTTGGGTAAGTTTTACTTCCAAATATCTTTTGATTTCATCTTAATACTGAAGTTAACTTCAAATGTTATTCTTATAACAGTAAATGGTATCAAATTCTCTCAATTGTTAATTTTTTAGGATGACTGCAAGGTAGTTTTTTAAATGCTGAGTATCTTACCCTGTTTTTTTTTCAAGCCAAGGGTGGTAAAATGCTACTACTTTGGAATACTATGAATAAGCTGTTGTAAGACCAGTAAAACAACTGCAACCTGCACACACCTTACCCATGCTGTGACTGGCTTAGAAGTTTGTGTTTTTCCTGCCAGCTGCAGCAAGGCTTTCTTGCATCTGCCTGCATCTTCCTCTCTGCAAGCACTGTTTTGAGTCTTTTCTCTTTCTACACTGATTACCCTGTCCTCCCTTTGTGTTTGCGTAGCTCTCCTCCCTATAATACTGGAATCATCAGCATGTTTTAGCAGTAGCTGAGCTTCCTGATCCAACAAACCATGCACTCAAATCTACGTGATCAATAAACACAAACGAGGACCTGAACAGCAAAAGTTAGTATTCCCTTCTGAGGCATAGGTCTTGCGCAAGAGCCACATGCAGCTGAGTCACGTAAGGGCAAGCTACCATGCTGATTGACTGTCTTTGAAGACAGGCCACATGTAAACTGCATATGAGGTGTAGGCAGACTGTGAACAACGCTTTGGCAGCCTCTGGTGTATGTTTCAATGCCATTGAAAGGCTGGCAGTCTCAGAAAGCTTCAGGTAGAGTTGTTCTCGCCTCATTTCAGGCATCTAGTCACACTGAGCTGCTTTCATGGTCAGCACAGAGAATGCCTGATGTCTGTAGATGTCATCGTAGACATCTGTGCTGGGATTCAGGCCCGGTCTGTGCGTTTGTCTCCAACGGCTGAAAGGGTAGCCCAGAGTGACTGGCTTGTACAGTCTGTGTTTTTATGCAGTTGGATGAACACCTTCCTGAAAGCTCTAAATTCTTCACTTTTCAATATGTTCGTAATATGCTAAGAGTGATTTAGCAGTCTTAATTTAACTGTTGTTCTCACTGGTTAGAATGGAGGCGTTTGCATTTCTGTACCATCTCCAGTGTTATAATCGGAGCATTTCACTTACATGTTTGCAGAGTTTGGGAGAATAAAATCTTGGTCTAATAATTAGAATTTCAAGGTACTGTGGTAAAAATGGCAATAATGAGAAGTTCTAGAATAGTTTTAACACTTGTTTTTGCAAGGTAACTGAAGTTGTATGTGATAACTTAATGGCGATGCGTTAAATCGAAAGCGGTGTAGAATGAATTCAATCATAAATGTGAATATCTGTGTTTTGTTTACATTTGCTAACAATTAGTGTTTAAATTTAATGCTTAATTGTTTGGAAAAGAATGGATGATGTTACATTAATACATTTAAATAATACTGTTCTGTATCCTGCTTTTTGCAGAAGACTAACAATTTTCTGTGGTGGAAGCTAATAAGTCTGTAAGGTTTTATGTAAATGAATATTAGTGCTCTAGCTAGGGTTGTTTAGACTGTACAGCAAGACCTCAGTTAGACAATGGTACTGTAATTTGAAAAAGTACTGAGTTCCTGTTGAGGTTTAATCATTTTTTCCTGGAATGAAAACTGGCTTAGCATGATAATTATTAATACCTAACTCTGAAATAACTACTTCATTCTGCTAGAGAAATATTTATGTAATGGTTGAATCAAAACTTTGGGAAATGGAGCCTTTTAGACCTAAAATGAAAACCTTAATACAAAGAGGAATTGGAGTGGGGTTTTGTTTGGTTTGGACTTTTCTTGCAATTAAAACAGAGGTAGTTAGGATGGATCAGATGACATCTTGAATGTAACTTGTTTTAATAGAGTATCTATAATATGAATAACTTCAGTAAAGAAGATTTTCTTAACATGCAGATTCTTAGAAAAAATAATTGTACTAAAATCTGTCTGGTAATAGTAATTCATGTCTCCTCTCTGCAATTGTATTTTTTCTTCCCTCTGGTTCAGTGAAATACATTTTTTGGGTCTTACTTGCTTTGTCATATTCTCTCACTGTTGCATTTATGCATATCACTGGTTAGATGAGTGGTTTCCAGTTTAGGTTTAAAAATAATTTAAAACTTTTTAAATTATTTGGACATTTAGTCTTTTGTCTATGTAGAGTTTATTTTAGATTTTTGATTTCATCAGCAGATTCTTTAGTAGATCAATTTCTAGCCGTAACAATTAATACTGGTATTGCAGTGCCTAAAAAACTTTAACTATGAAAATCTTTCTGAACTGATTATGAGCAGTTCTTCTTAAGATGTTACAACTTCTTCATAAGATGTTCTCAGTATTTATTAGAGGCATCTTGCAACTTGTGTGCTGCTTTTTTGTTTGTTTGGTTTTGTTTGGGGTTTTTGGTTGGTTGGTTTTGTTTTGGTTTGTTTTTGGGTTTGTTTTGGGTTTTTTTTAGAATTCCTTTGAGAGCCCATAATTCGTAATAGGAGATGTAGTGGAGTTATAGGAAATGTACAGAGTGGGAACTATGACTACATCACAATTTAAGAAAGATTTTTGGGAAGCACTCTATAAGTATGCTTAACTTTACGTGTTAATATTTGTATTGATTCTGTGTATCTCAAGTACTAATTTTTCAGTTGTGCTAGAGGGCAAGAGTACTGGTCCTGTAACCGATAACATTTTGAGGGAGTTCTTTGCTTTCTAGTGAGTGTGAAGAGCCAAGCATATATTGTATTTAATGACTGTTTTTTTTTTCCTCTTCTATTTTAATAGTTAATCTCGTATGTAGATTAGCCGGCATTTGGAAGTAATTCTATTGTGCAATACCTTAATCAGTGCCAATAGTTGCTTGGCTGTAGAGACTAGAGACTACTGTAGAAACTACTCCCAGGCTGTAGGATTTGAGATAGTTAATTGCGTATGTTCAAGAAGTGTATAAATTACTTAAATCCTATAAAATTGCATAGAACTGTGCTGACAGAGTCCAATAAATTTACAGATTTTACTTAAATGCAAATTTTTAATTCTCTTTTTCCCAGATCTTATGTATCCTGCCACCAGCAAGAATTTACATCATGCTTTTAATTGTGGTATAGCTCTCTATAGTTTGTTTGTATATTACTTTCATTATTTGCATTATATTGTGTATTTTGTGTACCTCATACATATTATTCATTATTTGTATTGCTTTGGTATCTGGTATCCTAGCTTAAGACCAAGATAGTATTCTGTTAATTTTTTTGTGTTTGCCATAAACAGAACGTCATGCTCCAAAGACTTTATAATAAAACAAAAGACAACACACAAATACAAGCAGATATGGGACTATAAAGAAACAATGGAGGAAACATAGTTCAGTATGTCAAGTAGCAGTTACAGCTTGCCAGCGGCCCAATTACTGCCCAAGTTTTGTTTTGTAATAGAAAAGAAATGTCAAGGAGTGCTTTGCAGGAAAATAGAATGAGGTTTTATGGATATTTGCTGGCAGTTCCTTCTGAATAGAAGAGCTACATAGGAAAATCCATAAGGCTGGTGTGTTTTCAAATGGGCAAGACAGTTCCAAAGGCTAGTTTCATTACTTTAATCTCAGAGTATCCTAACGCTTTGTTACCGAAGGGAAAGTTGTGTAAGTTTTCACAGCACCATGCTGCCTCACCTTGTCTGTTTTTGACATATCAGAGAAGGGGTATGTGCAAGATTTATGCATGTTGTCACATGAATATGAGAACCCACAGAGAGATCTGAATCTAGGAGGATTATGAAGCTGGTTATGAAGCTTACTGTGCACATAGGGAGGAAGGAGATCGGGCTTGTGGGAAGGATCAAAAGATCATTTATATAAATTATCTATAAAATTAGTAAAAAGACTGGAAGGAACTTTAGTGGGACAAGCTTATATGGTACAGAAACAGTTTATCATCAGTCTCCAGGGTAAGATCCACAGATCTTTTAGTCCTTTCTACCCTGTTCTTAAAGCCTTCAGTAGTAGTTATCTGAATCCCATGCTGTAAGTCAAGGCCATTATTCCTTGTCCTGCCACCAGCAGAGGGAGTGTGGTGTGGTTTTCAAGTTTTGCATCATGTTGATTTTTAGTTTGGTGGGAGGGTTTTGTTTGGTGGTTTTGGGGTATTTTCTTTTTTTCTTTCTTTTTAAAACTTTCCTTACTGAAAGAATCTGGTAGGTTGTGAAGACTGTTATCTATTTTTTTAATTCTGATAGCTAGGAAGGACAGGTGATGTGTGACACTGTAACAGACAGGTTGGTGCTGTCAATAGAAGGATGGTTTTGTCCTTTCAGCTAATGCTTCAAAATATCGCTTAAGAATATTTTTAGAAAAACAGGCAGGTAGAATTTGGATTATTATGGGGTGTGGCTGTAAATTTCTCTTTTATTCTCTTTTGTTTGGTTTTGGGTTTTTTTTTCTGTTTCTTGATTCTAGGTTTTGCTGTAAGTTGCTTCCTGAAGGAACATACTTGTAGAAATTGAGGAGGAGTTTTAAGTAACGTACTGCAGTAAAGGTTGCTGTCAGACATTTATTTTAATTTGTAAGATCGACTGAGTTTAAAACTGGATTCCAAAACGTAGGGAGGGAGGTAAAGCTGAAAGACAGTGCTTTCATGTTGGAAGCAGGGGGCATGCTTAATAACAGAGGAACAACCTTAGCATCATTTGAATTAGACAATAACAAAAGAATTGTGGTAAGAGATGTATTTCTTAGCTGTGTGAGCTCAGTCTCCTCTTGTGTGTTACTATTAATATTCTGGAGGTGAATTTGACCTCTCAAGATTTATCATTCTGTGTTTTATATCTCTTTAGTGTGTGTACTGTATGTGTAATGGGTATATTAAACCCTACTGGTACGAAATATGGCTGTCCTTCACAATTTTAACTCTAAGGATGCTCAAGTGACACGAAGGAATGGGACACAAAGACCAATTTGACTAAGAATCTGTGGCACATCTGGTTCTGTGCCGACATCCTACGAGTCATCCTCATCCTTTAACAAACACTGTTCCGAAAGTTAAACCTGCAACTTTTTATTACTTCAAACTAAATTTTTACTTTCGGTTTTGCCAAATAAACAATCTGGATGGCTTTTTATAGAAATCAGTAGCTTCTAGCTGCGCTAGGAGAAACGAGGAAACCATATAGTTGATTTTTTTCATTATATAGATAAGGCTATAGATGCAGCTTTGAGTATGTGGAAAGAACAGATCTGCAGCATTAGACATATTTTACATCAGGGATTAAATTCTTATCTGGTATCTAGTTCATTTAAACCAGATAAAAGGATTGTGTGTATGTAAAGTAGCTCTTGAGCTCTGTGCCTTGATACAGGCAGACTGTAAGATTGGCCTCTTAGGTTGCTCTCAAGTCTTGGCATAGCTCTTAAAGCTGCTGCATTATACTGTGGCCTATACATTAGGCCAGATGGCTTGCAGCCCCGTGTACTGTCTGTACTGAGGTACAGCCTCACTTTGAAGTGGTCTGGGACTGCTTTGCTGAAGAGGTGCTGCCATCTCCAACCTCACTGGTGTGCAGCAGTTTCTGTACTGCACCTCAGGGTAAGATTGGCAAAGTAAGCAGAGCTGTAATGTATTTTTCGTTGTCTCAGTTTAAAATACCAAGTTCAAATAAGCCTTTAAGTATCAGATTAACATTTCTCTTTTTTCTGATGTTTGTTCTAACGAAAAAATTGTAGTACTGTGATTATGCAGTGGAACATATATTGATAGCATTGCATCCTTTTAGAAGGTATTGTTTAGTAATGAGGAATAAAAGCAGAAAGCATTCGAGTGGCTGGGTTTTTTTTCCCCCTGTGTTTTTCAGATGGTGGTAAAAACCTTCATGGATATGGACCAGGACTCGGAGGATGAGAAGCAGCAGTATCTCCCATTAGCCTTGCACCTTGCATCTGAATTCTTCCTCAGGAATCCCAATAAAGATGTGCGCCTCCTTGTAGCATGTTGCTTGGCTGATATCTTTCGTATCTATGCTCCTGAAGCTCCGTATACTTCCCACGACAAACTTAAGGTAAAAATGCTTCATAAAGTAAAGGCTTTCTTCCTAGTGCATCCTCTCACTGAGAGGAAACACCCCACCATCCCCCCCCCCAAAACCTACTAAAAGGCCAAACGAAACAAAAAAAAAACCCTAGCTGAAAATAAATGTTTATTTGCATTTATACTTATCTTCAATCTTATTGGAGATGTTGCTTTTGTCTTGTGAGTCAGTGTATTACGTTCAGGACCAGAGATAAAGAAACACTAGATAGCCGGTATCTGTGTTGGTGATAGCTTTCTGTCAGTGCCTAAAAAGGACAATTTAATGTTCTCATATCATGACTTTGTAAATGTGCATAGGTGTCTCTACTAAAGGGTTGTATTTTTATTCTCTGCTGAATCAAGCTTGTAAACACCCTATCATTTTTTTGACAGGACATATTCTTGTTTATTACAAGACAATTAAAAGGCTTGGAGGACACGAAGAGCCCTCAGTTTAACAGATACTTTTACTTGTTAGAGGTAACACAATAATTGTAACTTTCAGTAGATGGTATTTGCTCTGTAAGCCTAAGAAATGTATTCAGTCTTTCTCCAGATATGCTTCTATGCCTGGAGAATTTCTTTTATTCTGTAAATCACACCAGATTCATTAAAGTTCAATGAATTGCTTCTTTTAGCAATTATAATTCTGTTTGCATTTAATAAGTTTATGCAGCCTATAGTTGAGGACATGTTAAAATGGTTGGTGTTTATTAACATTTAGCCTTTGTCTTACAATTCTGTACATTGTTTTTCGTATCATGCACTCTTAAGGTTATATTATCCAATCAAGAGAGAATTTCAAATGCTGATTAAAATGCAAATCTGCTTATATTGATGATGGGAGAAGGAATATAAGATTTTGCTTTAAAAACATTAGAAAATCCTACCCTTGACAAGAAGTGTGGGGGTTTTATCAGTCTACATTTAGAAACAGTATCTTGTTTGTAAACCTTTTATTGATGTTTAAAACTATATTGTTTCATAGCATGAAGAAAAAGGTCTAGAAACATGGACTTACTATATTAACGATTTCTGTCAATCTTCTTTTGTTCAGAAAAAATGAGATTATATTTAGGTTTTTTTTTCTGGATGTATATTGCAAAGCCCCTTTGTTTTAAGAGCTCTTTATATGCAAAGCAAATATCCGGTCTCTTTCCCCAAAGGGTTTACAATCTACTGTATAATATTTTTCCTTAAATAGAAAAAATGTAACTAATGTGATTATATTTATGTGACCTTATGTGAAGTTGTAATATCCTGAATATCCTATTTTTGTTTTAGAATTTAGCTTGGGTTAAATCTTACAACATCTGCTTTGAGTTGGAAGATTGCAATGAAATTTTTATTCAGCTTTTTAGGACTCTTTTTTCAGTTATCAAGTAAGTTGAATTGCTTCGATTATAATAAAATGTCAAAATATCATTAGTTTCAAGGGTAGACAGAATCCTTGCATAGTCTACAAATAAATATGTCTGCATGGAACATCTCTTTATTCCTCCAAACAAGGAGATACAGTTAGGGCAAATGAGTGCAAATTACTGACAGTATGGAGGGGTGTGTGTCTAAAAGTAGACGTGTCTTAAAATTTCTTCTCCATGTTATAACAGCATACTTCATTCTGACTCATTTATCTCCATTTGTATTTACATTGTTGTTTTGTTTCACTTCTTAAAGTAAAGCTAGGGTGTTCTAGGTGTTTGAAGCTTTCTATAAGGGAGGAAAGGCATATAAAATAGTTTTCAGTTTTGAGTTGCAGAGAGTGTAAGGGAGGGAAAGTTGGACAATGCTAGACATTGTTTCTTAACAGTACTGTTAATATTTGTCAGGTTCTGAAAATTCAGTATTGATAATATTCTTTATCATCTTAGTAATAGCCACAACCAGAAGGTACAAATGCATATGCTGGATTTGATGAGTTCTATCATCATGGAAGGCGATGGAGTAACTCAGGAGCTGCTGGACTCCATTTTGATTAACCTCATTCCTGCACACAAGGTCTGAAAAGTAAAATATAGTAGTATACCATTATAACAATAATTTTTAATGCCTTTTGCTTGTTGTTTATCTTGCCACACACTTTAGCATCATGACTGCTTTTTTTTTTTTTTCCCCAAGCCTTGTAACAGTGGATTGAAAATTTCTTTTGGGAATTACTTGGTGTTGTTCATTAGCTGTGTCTAGATTATTCAGTATCAAGAGATTCTGCCTACTTGCCACCTGAGGAACTCTGTACTGAAACAGAAATAAAGTATTGTCAAGCAAATATAATACATAACATCTTAAGGGTTGTTAGTTGTTATGGGCTTTGGGTTTGCTGGGGTTTTTTAATTGAAAAGATGTGAAGTATTTTTTATTTTTTAAAAAAAAGGAAAGGGGAAAAAAAGACTTCCACAAAACTTCTGTGATGACTTGCTGCTTGCCTCAGCTTGCCAGTCACTCCCTTCCACCTCCCTAGTTGTTCCCCCTCCAGTGTCTTTGTGTCGTTTCCCCCTTAAACTTTTCTTTTAATAAAACCTAATTATTACCTGAAGTACCTTTTTTTTTTTTTTAACTTAGTTGGTTGCTTTTAGTGCTCCATATTCTTTTATGAGTTCCATAATCTTTCTGCCCTTTGCAGAATTCAACATCCTTTTAACTCACTTGAAAGTGACCCCTCCCTCTTCCTAGAGGAGCCTCACGTGAGCCCCTCCTAGCAGATTGCTGCTGTCGTGCAGGTGGTGTCTTAGCCCATGTACACAGCTACTTTGACAGGTTTTTCAGAGACTCCTCATTTACAGTTAGCTTCATCAACTGTCACTGATACTGTCCCTCTGGTTTCTTTGTGTGACTTAGTATCTGATCACTGGGTTTCAAGTGCTAAATGAAGTTGAAAGGAGAATAACCACCACTCCCTTAAGCCATGAAATCAGGGAAACTGAGGTGCTGGCTGGTATTGCCTTGCATTGACCATGAAATTTCTCTTGCTTAAATGCTTGTGCTTCTTACTGAAAATTGTATGGAGAACAATAAGTTTCAATTATGAGCTACAGTAAATGAAGTGTACTCTGATTACCAAGTATGCGTTTCTGTTTGTTCATTTATTAATTTAAAATCATGACAAAATTAAGGCAGCTCTGTCCATGACTACATAATTAAAGTTAAATTAGCACATAAAAGCAGGGATTATTCTTTTGGCTACCTAAAGAGGGAGATTTCATGGAAATGTATAGCACAGGAGGCCATTGTCATTTACCTGTGAAATCTCAGCAATGAGTATATAAAAATTTCTATCATTTGAGATCCGTTTGCATTCCTTGTGTTGTGACTATGAGATGGGAATATCATTCTATGAACTCTTTTTATTGACAGCAATGAGATGATGTCTTATTGAAACTGCTAACAGGAAGAGAGGCCTCTTATTCATAACAATAGAAAAAGAGTGCTTTTGAAAATACGCTATTCTTTGTAAGTTGTTTCTAATCAATAATAGGCAGTAGAGATCAGGAGTGGAAATAGAGGAGTGAAGATGTGCATGTCAGGTGCTGGGTGATGCTGTTAACAATGGTGGACGTTGCTCTAAGGATGCAAAGACCTGGTAAACCTTGTACAGCTGCACAGTGTGTTGTGACTACTTCATGTAGGCAAAGTAAAAGTGATACTTGAGCATTAACATTGTTATCTTAATAATATGATTTTGCCTACTAAAGGAAATTCTCAAGCAAGGTTCTGATAAAGAGGGAGGTAAACTTGATGTAAATATTGGGTTGTACCAGGTATTTAATATGTTGGCCTCTAGACAGGTGGCCAGTCCTTACTGGCTTTTGGCCATCATGACTGAGCAAATAAGATGCTGTAGTCAGTGCTTAGTATCATACTTTGGTCAGTATTTTGATCTGGTTTAGCTTGTTTGTTTCCTGTAACAACAGAACTTGAACTACTGTTTTACCATTGTAGTTTAAAAAACCCCAGAAAGTTCTTTTGTCTGCTCTGCTTAACAGAGTTTGACTGCCATAATTCTGTTCATGAAAGGAGAACATATGTAGGAAATTCTGTGATCATATTAATTGTTTGTCCTTAGGTATGTAAATGAGAAGCACCATAGCTTGAAAAGCACAGTTTATTTTCTTGTAGAGAACATACAGTAACAATACTGTTATTTCTTTGCAAAGCAATTGAATACTAGTCATTCTCTGCTATGAGATAATAAAGATATCAGTGTGGCTAGACTGTTACGTTTAATGGAAGTTAGTCTTTGTAAAGGAGCTGAAATAATGTGTTCTATTCCTTTTTGGTTTGGTTTTGTGGGTTGTTTTTTAAACTGACTTACATTGTGTAAGACAGTACTGCAATAAATACAGTTAAATATACTAGCACCTAGACATGAAGTTGTCTACCTCAGCATCTAAATTATATTCCTTTGTACATCCCTTATCAGTAAAGTGTAAAGAGAACAACTGTACGTTGTTCTCTCTGTGTGTGCTAATGTGGTTCTCCTCTAGTAAATCCAGGTTTTCAGTATCAGTGCAGCATGTCATAGTTTGTTCAGGCCACCTGTGGCATCAAACTAGTTATTTTTATTAACTTAAAAATCAGTGCTATTTAGTGAATATTTTCCTTCACATTCTTATTGGCAAGGTTATGCCTTAAAAACATGTATTTTGTGTATTTAAAATCAGTATTTTATTCTGCATGCTCTACAGCATGGCCAATCTAGATCTACAATGTTGGGTTCTTTTCTCCCAACAGATTTATTATTTGTCTGTTTATTTTTTATTAATAGTTATTTATTTTATTAATATATTTCTTTTCTAGACTGTTTTGGTGTTTGATTATTTTTGTTTAGGTTTGGTTGTTTCCTTTTTTTAGCTCTGGTGGGCCTGTCTAAGGGAAAAAAAAACAACACAACTTCATTGCAAGAAGTCTTTGAAGCTGTTTTGAAGGTCCAAATAAAATATTTTTTCTGTATGTGCTTGACAGTCTTTTAGTTTCGTACAGACATAGCTGCCAACAATATTTTGATCTTGGTCTGAGAGAAACTGTTTTGTTTTGAATTTGAAAAGAGGTTATATCTGTCTGTCTTCTATAATGAGACAACAGTTTAGTGCTATGGTGACTGAGGAGGTATTTGTTTGAGCCTTTGGCCATTTATTTCTCTTTACTATCAGTTGATGAACTGTCTTTCGGTTTGTCATCTCATCAGCTAAAAGAACACAAGGGAGTCATTCTCAATGTAGACTTGCCAAATACTGTCTTTCCAAGAATCAGTCATCCTTAGGCTTTATCTGTATTTTGTCTGCAGTAATTTGTTATTTTCAGGGCAATCAGGTAATCCACCTTCCTTTTTTTTTTTTCTTCCCCTCAAGCTGCATTAATCCTTAGATGAGATGAGATACCGTGTATTGGATTTTGTGCAGATTTGAACAGTCACATTTTTCAGTTGTGCAGTGACATGCTCAAGAGTAATAAAAACAATGTTCAGATTTGTTAGTTGTAATCAAACATTTACTTGGAAAGTTTGCAGCTAACTCTGCCCAAGCATATGTGCTTTCTGCGGACTGTCTCAGAGCATACAGTACAGTCCACGGAGAAGTCAGTGCACAGTTTTACCCTCTAGACAGGGCTGAACTTTGCTACGGTGTGTACTTTTCATAAGTACATGAGAGGGAAACAAAACCAAATTTAAATAGTAAGTTAGACTAGTTCCTTTTTCAGTGACAAAATTTGGTGCACGTTAGTTATCAAAGTATGGAAGTGTGGTAATGTTTCTTTAAATTTTTTATGTGCTCGCATGTGAAAACTTTATAGATATGAATGCAATGCTAAAGGTAACAGCTGGAGTGATAAAGTCTTAGAAGAATGTGCAGGAAGTGATGGGTTTGGGTTAGATTTCTTTTAAGTGTGTGAAAAACTAGTTAAGATTTTTTTTAAGTCTGTAGTTGTGGAATTAACATAACTGAACTTTGATAGCTTTGAAAATAAATAGATTGGTGGTACCATACCTTTCTAAAGGCAAGGTACCAACATATCTTTCTAAAGTCATGGTCTTTTAAGTTTGGGAGAGAAAAGTAAAGTCATCTGAAATAGTTTGTCTCTTGAAAATTTTATTATTATTTTTTCTTTATTTCAGAACCTTAATAAACAAGCATTTGATCTTGCAAAAGTCCTGTTGAAAAGGACCGTCCAGACCATTGAACCATGTATTGCCAATGTATGTAAATTAATTAATCCATGTTACCTACAAGTAACGAATGTTCTTGTTACTGTCTTTATTTATTGGAGATTTGCTTGTTAGTTTAAAAATTCTGTTTATAAAAGTCAAATTTTGTAATGCAGCTATGAGAATACCATTTTCCAAATAGGATATTATTAGCTTGGTTGTTGAAGAAGTATGCGAGGTGTTTCAAATAAATGAAAAGGAAATTAATTTTTACCCATCTCAATCTAATGTTAAGTCTAATTCTAGACTCTGAAAATAGGTGACTACCAAAAAATACTTTAGCAACAAAAGGAGATGGTAGTACTTCATATGTCCAGCAACCAGACAGCGTCATTTCATACTGTGCTTCAGGATGCAGCATTTCAAACTACCAGCTCTTTACTGGACTTTTTTCTTCCATCCTAAACTTGTTTTAGTCAGAAAGATTAAGAGAATTGAGGTTTTTACAAGGTTTCCTTCTACTGTAGTTCTTTTGTTGAATGTCAATATTATATGTTCATCTGCACAGTAAAGTGTTTCCCAATGTTCAGAGGGAATCTCCTGTGTTTCAGTTTGTGCCCATTGCCTCTGGTCCCGCAATGGGGGCCGCTGGAAAGAGCCTGACTCCATCCTCTATGCACCCTCCCTTTGGGTATTGATATGCATTGATGAGGTCATCCCCCTCAAAACTTCTCCAGGCTGAGCAGTCCCAGGTCTCTCAGCCTTTCCTCCTAGGTCAGATGCTCCAGTCCCTTCATCATCTTTGTGGCCCTTTGCTGGACTCTCTCCAGTATGTCCGTATCTATTGTTCTGGGGATCCCAGAACTGGACACCGTGTTCCAGGAACGTCCTCACCAGTGCTGAGTAGGGGGGAAGGATCACCTCCCTCGACCCGTTGGTAACAGTCTCACTGCTTACAGAAGCTCTCATTCACCTCTGACTTCACTGAAAAAGAACTCGTGTTTCTTAAAAGTCAGAGTAGTTTAAAAAGTGAATTAGGCAAGTTCATAAAAGATTAATCAGTAAGTATTTAAAAGCTCAAGGAGTCTCACTAACAAGTACTGCTTTCCAATTCCCCTGTTTCTTTAAGCTTTTGTAATTAGTCATAGCTGGAAATAGGATAGTGCATAAAGTGACCTTTGAGTTGATTTAATACTATTCTTTATACTTTCTTATTCAAGTGTATAATAGCTTTGTAGCATTTGCACTGCTCAAATAATACTGATATTAACCCACAGTATCTGATAGGAAGTGTATCAAGCATATTAAAATTTAACAAATCCAACAGAAATTATTAATATTTTAGGCCACTTTTTTTTTCCCCTCTATTAGATCAGTAACAACCTTGATGCATTGCCATCAAATATCACAAGACATATAAAGTAATCTCACATTCTTTAAAATGGATTAAAAGTAGAGAAGCTGCTTTTTCAACATTTGATGATTTTCAGTTTGGATTGGTTTTAAATTATAAGAAAATTAAAAATGAGATAATATTTTTTTCCTCAACTTCTACTGGATGAATATACATTTTAAATTAACATTTCTTTTATTACCTGTTAATTTTACTAGAGAGATGGTTCCTGATATTTTAAATTATCAAATTACCATGAGTTAATTGATCTCGATTGAAGTAATAAAACTGAACTATGAAGGGTGTGTGTTTGTAATTTGCTTGAGCCAAAACTGTAAGGGTGAAATGTTTTGATGTCTTGAAAAAATATACATTGAGTACCTTCATTAGAATTAAAATATTAATGATACTACATTAAAATAACTTTTTTAAATAGTATTTGCATTAATGAAGGAAAAGCTGCTGAATAATATTGTTTGTATTCTAGTTTTTTAACCAGGTTTTGGTACTGGGAAAGTCTTCAGTAAGTGACTTATCAGAACATGTATTTGACTTGATACAAGAGCTTTTTGCCATAGATCCTCACTTACTGCTGTCTGTCATGCCACAGCTTGAATTCAAGCTGAAGGTAGGTTACAACGTAGCTTTGGTCAAGTAATAAAATTTGAGTGGATGTTAAGAGTGCAGACCTGTGGATTTTGTAAGTGTTCTACTGGAGGAGTAAGAATTTTATATTTATCACTTTATTTTAATGATAAATGTAATATTAAAGGAAGGACACTCTGAAGTTGTGTACGGTTGTGTGCTTTCTGTGCTTGCAAACATGTATTACACACATAAAATCTATAATGATTATTATAATAAATTCATATGATGTAATGCAAAAGTAATTTGTACTTAATCTTTGGATTTCACTTGAAATTTATAAAGTAATTAGGCTGTGGTTGGCTGATCTCATGAAATGTGTGTCAGCTTTTAGTACTGATTTTCAGAATTTTCTTTTGTGAAATAACGTTTTAATAACAGAAGAATTATTTCCAAATATTTTATCAAGATTTGTCATAATCAGCTAATAAGTCAGCTGACTTCTTTTGATTAGGAAATAGTTAATTTATCCTGATTTGGGGGGCTGGGGTTTTTTAATTAAAAAGCTATTTGTCTTTCATAAGATTGTAAGTGGACAAGAGAAATAATTTTGTGTTGTGTGCATGTACATATAGGGTATGGAGGCATCAAACAGGAATAACCAAGAAATAGGTATTTGGTGAAGTTACGTTTATCTTTTATTAATGCACATCTATTTGTATTATCTTGATTGATGTCTTTTCCACACACATAGTCTTAAAGTATGTTTTAAAACAAAAATGAGATCATTCATTGTTGAAATTGTTAGCGATGCATGTTATTCAAACTACTGTTCATAGCTCTTTATTCCTGAAAGAGAAGGAATTTTCAAAGCCATTTTATTCAATGGTTGTAGTATGTTAACTTAATAGTTAGTTTTATATTTTTTCTCAGTGTCGTCTAATAATCTAGTTAGGGACACTGAGGATTATCAGAAATTATTCCAAACTCACTTTTTAATCTAATTTATAAAAGTAGAAGGAAAAAGAGGTCAGAAATTACTATTAAGATATTGCAGATAATGATTTACAGTTTCTTTTTCATGTTTTGGTTTTTTAGAGCAATGATGGAGAAGAACGTTTGGCTGTTGTTCGACTTCTGGCTAAACTCTTTGGCTCCAAAGATTCTGATCTGGCCACACAAAATCGTCCTCTTTGGCAGTGCTTTCTTGGGCGGTAAGAGAAATGGGGACAGAATTCTTAATTTCTATTATTTTTGTTCTGAATTTTCTGATAGTATTGCATTTTGCGTTGTGTTTTTAGAGGATGTAACTATTTGAACAAGTTCTTTTGTTAAATCTTTGAAATAGAGAATTGCATACAGTTATATTTTAGAACAAAGAAGCCTGAAGGAGTGCTGTTATACTGCTGTCAGCTATGGGAATATAGGTTAGATAGATAGCACATACATACATAGCAGCAGAAATTACACAATAGATATGCCAGCATTATCTGAAATTTCATACTATTCAGCTATATCTGCAACTCATCTGTTTTATTTGACATTTACCTTTTTGAGCAAAGAGATATTTCCTTTTAAGTAAATACAGAAATTTTATCAGTTTTTAAAAAGTGAGTGTTTTCAAATGGTACTTGTTATATGGTGATTTATATTTTTATAATTTCATATGTATATATACACACACAGAGACAGTGTATGGAGAATTATGTTCAAAAGTCAATGGACAAAATCCATTGGGTCAACATTTCATCTGTCTATAGCATATTCGTCCTTTAATTTTAGTCCTGACTTAACTTCAGAAGAAATAACATAAAAATTTGAATGAGGTACATTATGGAGATAAATTCAAAACATTTCTATTGTATTATTTTGCCATATAAAAGTATTGTAATAGTTAATGGAACATACTATCAACACATGTTACTACATAGAGAATAATCTTGATTTGCAAGGCTAATTAAAAATTAACATTCATAATTCTTTATCCCTCTAGGTTCAATGATATCCATGTCCCTGTGAGATTAGAGAGTGTGAAATTCGCCAGTCATTGTTTAATGAACCATCCAGACTTAGCAAAAGACCTCACTGGTGAGATGCTTATGCAGGGGTTTAGAATAATTTAAGAAATGAGCGAGGAAGAATGTAATTATTTCTGTACATAGTCATATAGTTCTAAAATGTATCAAGTCCAATGCTTGATGCTGGATGGAAGAGCTAACTACTGAGTAATTGTTTTTTTCTGAAGACAAGTGGTAGTTCTTAGAGGAATGTGTGACATTGTGTGGACTTTATCAGAGCGAGTCTTTAACAAGCTGCCTGTTGCAGAATGAGTTGTAAAGTAATTTCAGATTCTAATGAAACTTTTGTCAAGTCAAAGCAAATCTTGGTGCAACACCTTGATTTATTTTCAAAAAACAGTCAGTGTGTTCCCCAGTACTCTCTTCCACTGAGTTTAGAAAATGCCATTGTGCTGATGTAAACTATGAAGTTTCTTCCTTCACCTCAGCATCTGTTTAACTATGAGCAGAATTTCAGGCTTAACTGAAAATACTGTTCTTTTTTGATGCAAGCTAACCTACAGCAACTGTCAGTGTTTTTCATTTATTATTTACTTAGCTTTTTGGGAATGAGCCTCTCTGCTCTTTTTATTTCTTCTCATTCCCCCACCCTCTTTTATTTTCAGTATATTCTAATTAGCTTTATTTCACTTTATTGCCTGTTGCAAATGAGGTTATTGTAAAAGCTATTCGCTTTTATATTCTTTTGATACTTAGTTACATAATTGTTTTATATTTAACATAGAAATGCTGTAAAAGGTGTTTCCTGTAGTCAGTTGTAAATTTAATAGATTATATGGTTCTGATATGTAACTGACATTTAATTGTTTTAACATTATTAGTAAATTGGAATAAGTAATATCTACATTAAAAAGCCAAGCTTTTCATTGTTTCTGATCATAACAGAATATTTGAAGGTTAGATCACATGACCCAGAAGAAGCCATTCGACATGATGTTATTGTTACAATTATTACTGCGGGCAAGAGAGATCTTTCATTAGTCAATGACCAACTGCTTGGCTTTGTCAGGGAAAGAACGCTAGACAAACGGGTAAGTGTTTGTTAATATATTATTTTCAGGAATATCTCCTTCTAATATAATTTGGTAAAAGAAAAACCAAAAAAAAAAATCAAAGCCATAGAAAGAGAGAATCTTAGAGTTGACTATCAAGTAGAATGCAGTGGGGAAAAAATAATTTTCTTGCCAGAACATCTTAGTGTAGATTGCATATTGTGGAGGCACCAATCAAGTGTTGTCAAGCAAATAAGGTCATCGACTTAGGAGGAATACAGTCATATTGTAAGAACATAAGAACTGCCATGTATGTTTAGGCCAAAGGTCCCTGTAGCCCAGTATAATTCTCATAGTGGCCAGTTTTGGCTCCAGCAATTTGTGATTTAAGGATTTCTTCAATCTTCTTGATCGTGTTCATCATAACTTTCAATGGAACTTTGTTTTGTGAATTTATCAAGTTCTTTAACTTACTTATACTTTATGAACATCCATGGCATCTGTGTCAATAAATTCAAGTTTAATGCACGTGTGGAAAAAGTAACTTCACTTGTTTTGATTTTATTTCAACTTGTCTGATAATTTCAGTGGTTATCTTGTAGTTCTTGCATTATGTAAAATAAAAAATATTTTTTGACCCACTTATGATTAACAAATATGTATACCATATCTTCTCCTTTCCCTTGCTTTCCAAGCTAAAGAATCACTTGGTTAACTTCCACACAAATTATTGCATACTTCTGATCATTCTTGTCTGGTTGCTCTATATCCTATTGGAACCAAGGTGACCATGGCATTCAAGGTGTGCACTGTGTTGTGTACATACTTTATGATTTAATTTTTTTTTCTTTAACGTTCTGTTTGTCTTTTATGGTATTTCTAAGCACTGAGCTGACAATTTTGGAAAATATCCTTGTTGACTTCAGTATCTCTTCAGGATTCAGTATCTGAATAATTTTAGACAATGCAGTGCCTAATGCTATACATGCAGAGTTAATGCAGGTGGGAAAATCTGGCCTTAATCTGAATTTCTTTCATTTATATTGTAACAATTCAGGAGTGTGACATTTTTCTGCAGACCTAACATTATAATGTTAGATGTGACTACCTCAATAAATTTTATACACACTGTTCAGTTCATTTTCTAATAATTTTTTATCTGTTAAGTGTCACAGATTCCCTTCTGACTCCGTCAGTAGGTTCCCTTTGTTCCCTTCATTGTGAAAACAAGTCATATAATTCTGCCCATTGTCTTGTATGGTTTAGTAAATGATTAATTCACAACAGGTTTTTCATTTTAAGATCCTGTGGTGTGTGATTTTGTTGGAAGTTTTTTGAGATCCTAATGCATTTTACTGATATGCTTGTGAGTCTGCTAAAGTTTTATTTTTTTCTTAGACAAAACTTCCCATTATGTAAAGTATAACGATTCATTCCCATAACTTCATTTTTCAGCTGTCTACTCTTTCTTGTTGTTACTGTTTTGTTTTTGTTACTGTTTGCCCATTCAAAATCAGATGTTTTGCTGAGCAGCACTCTGTTCCTCTTGGGACCTTTTGGTTTCTTTCACATTTTGCTGTGTTCAGTCTGTTGATTGACATTATTGCAGTAGCAGAGTAGTTAGTATTTGGTGTTTCATTTCTAAATTCCTGTAGAAGTCGTGGGTGACATACCACCTGGTTGTAATGATTTTGCTACTGCTCATTTTATTAATTTGTTTTAAAATGTCTTCTAATGGCACTTTAAGAAACCTCTTTTCTGGAATAAATCTTGTTTGTCTCTCAGCCCTACAGAAAGGTCTGTAAGGCTTCCTTCTTCTGGAGGCTTTGATAAAGATGTTTAATTAGTATGTTTTTAATGATTTGGTTCTGAAACTTTTGCCGTGCTTCATCAAGGATTTATCTTCAACTTGCCAGAGTTTATACTCTTCCCTGTTTTCACTCTTTGGTATGTGGCTCTGTGCTTATTGGAGGATGATGCTTTAATAGCAGACTACACTGTGCTGTGTAGCCATGTTGATTTTTTTGTTGCAGTTCCTTTTTGGTTGGGAACACCCTTTTTATAACCTATGTCATTCTAGCTAGTTACTTTAATTCTTTTATAGTAATTTTCTCTATTTTCTGTTCCCCTTTTAAAATGAGAATGTTACTGTAATGGATTTTGAGAAAAGGATGTTGTCTTTGCACAAGGAGAAATTCTGATTTTTGAGTATATTCACTATTATAAAGCGGCTCTTCAATTAGTTGACCTTGCACATTTCTCAGGAGTGATTAAGACTACCTTCCTTCTTTTTCAGCCATTAAACAAACATGTCCAGGAAGTCATTTATGAGACATAAAAACTTTTACTGTAACCACCAATTCCCACTGGGACTTCCACCTAGTCAGAATGGGATGATTGTTACTATGTCTTCTACATAGCGTCTCTGTTCTCCTTTAGCTTGTCGCCATCAATAAGAGGCAGTGAGTTGTAAAGCTGTAATAATAATTTCTATTGAGCTGGGAGTTTTCAGTTCATAGAGCCTTAAACCCAGTGTAGTACTTCTTAATGTTCCTAATATGTTTGACTCGGTTACACCAGTCATAGGTTTGATGATCTATTACATTTCAAGGTTAGGTGCCTTTTCAGAGGCTCATCAGTGAAGAATAACTTCACCTCTAGATGATATTTCACTTATAAAAGTCTCCAGAGAGCGCTTTAATGAAAATACATCCTGAGGAGAAATTAAAATTGAGGATTCACTAGAAATGACTACAACAAATACTTAGCATTTGAAGTAGACCTTAACAATATAGCATGTCTTTGTAGATATAATTAGTGTTATAAAGTGAATATCAAGGACTTGTAATCAGCTGCTTTTGGGTGGTTTTTTTTTAAGGATTTTCCTACAGTTTGGTAGAGGGGCATCGATATGTCCATGTAATTGTCTTTGTTTTCTACGCAGGATTTTTTCAGCTCCAGACATAGTGCATTATACCTATTTTATGTATTCTTTTGCTTTAAAGAACTTGATTATCTTCTGCATTTACCCCTTGTAGCCAGGTTTCTGTTGGACAAATCTCTACTGCAGATTCCTGAGTAATCATTCATCAATTTGACTTGATCTAATTCTTTTTAGGCCTGCAATCATCTATCAAATAAGTATAGATACTACTATGAAAAGAACACTTGTCCAACAGGCTGAAGTAAAATGTTGATTATTTAAACACACTAATCTATCACTGCAGTTCTGCCTTTTTCCTTTATAAAACAGTGTGGAACCTAGAAAGCTAAATCATGCTAACTGTTACACCATTGATGTGATCGTGTTTTCTCTTGATCATGCTCTAGTTTGTACAATATGAGTAAAGTTAGCCTAATGACTTTTTGAGGGTAAAAGTTTTAGGGTAAAAGGCAGTGCATTGTTTTTTTTTTTTAAAAAAAAGTCCTTAGCTAACCCAAATACGTAATCATTTGCGCAATGATTGCAACTATTAAAAAAATTACAACAAAAAAACCCTACAAACAACCCACACCACCACCTATAGTTTTCAAATCCATTTTTATTGGTCCATTTGGAAAAGTAACTGGGAACAAATGCTTCCCAAAAACTGGAATCCAGTCCTTAGTAAGAATTTTTCTGAGGAACTTTTCCATTGGAGCTCTTTCTATTGTATTCACTTTTCAGACTAATTAGCTTCAAGAGACTTTTAAAAAAAAAAAAAAAAAAAAAAAAAGCTTTAAGTACTTTTCCTTTATACTGGTGTAACCTTAAGAACCTAAAAAGTTAGGGGAGGGTTTTGACAGCTGACTTCTTTTCCCATTCCTCCCAACAGCCTTTGTGGTCTAAAGACTTAGTCCCTTTGTGAAAACAGACTTTCACATCATCAGTTTGAAGTCAAAAGCTATAGAATGAGGAGCCATAGGAACAGACTCCCATTTTCTATTTCTTTTAATGCATTTTTCTGCATGTGTTAGTTTTAACTCCTCATTCTCTGTGTTTACTGAAAACCGTTGTGGCTTTTTCCAGATGAAGGAGAAATATTTTAAGATTTTAATACTCTTTACTCTCTGGAAGGAATAGATTAGCTGTTCCAACAGGTAAAGGTTTGTTCTGAACTTTCAGTAAGAGGTTTTTGTAACTCACCTCGGCAGTCTTCAGTGAAGGAGTTTAATTATGCTGGTTAACCAAGGAAGCTAAGACTATAAAAGTTCTTTTGTTAGTTAAATCAGGGTAGTACTTCTATTAGCTGCATTTATTGATCTGCTGCCTTTGAAATTGATTATTATACATTCCCCTTTATTTTCATTTGCCTTCATCCTTTACCCTACTGTATGCTGTTTGAGCTTTAATTCTCAGTAGCACCTTACTGTCTTTTTCTACCTGTATCTCCTGTTCAATGACTTGCTTCTGTGGTATCTCAAAGAATTCTCTTAAGGGATACTGTCCAGTGCTTCCCATCTTCTGCCTGATACTGCCTTTCTGCATGTTCTGACTTGAACTCTCTACAGCAATTTTAGTGATCAGAAATCTGTTGACAATCCAAACCACCTTTCTTTATAACCCTTTGTTAAGTACTCTGCTTTCATTTTAGGCTTAAATTTTCTAGAATTATTTCTTGCAATCCCTCTCTGTTGTCTTCTGACAGTAGTTTTTTGGTCCATCCTCTCTAATATAGGTGATCTGATGAAGCTATCACTTGTGTTGGAAGGGTATATCTGAACGCAGAAAAATATTCATCCTTTTCTGAAAATGTTTCTCTTTCAGACCTTTATCTTCTTTAAGGTGTGTTTTAGATCACAATGGATGTGGACAAATTCCTGCAGAGAAGTTAAACGATAATGTCTATTTATATCTAAAATTATTATCTTTTGTGAAAACAGTGTTATGCTCTATACTGTCAGTCATTATTATCTTGACCTATTACTTGTAGTTTTAATATTTAAGAAATACAATTTTATTTTTCCATCTTCTTCGTGATATAAGTTATTCCAGCAGCTAGTAGTGTCTAAGGCTGTTGTGCTGACATAAGACATATTATCTTCAAGAATTTTCTTTTCTTTGCCTTTCAAGAAAAGAAAGTCACTCAGTAAAATTATTAAGATATTAAATGTGCCATATCTCACTTAGTGTTATTAAAACAAGCCCTCAGTTTAACAAGATTTAAGAAGTTATGCACGATGTCTTTAGTAGAATCTATGTTTATGCTTGATAGGGTGAAATGATTTGAGCAGTTAGTCCTTGGAGTTCAAGACCAAAATTGATATCTAGTGTATTCTGGGAGAACTTGTCTCTTTCAGTTTGAATTTCAGGCATTTCTTTTAAATGGTGAGGGAAAACAAGTTTCTTTTGAGGCTTTCTGTGTGAATCATTCAGTGGGAGACACTATTCACTCTAAATGAATCCTCAGTCTGTGATGGTATGATTCCTTCCACAAGTCAGCTTCGGAAAGCTTATGGATCTTGTCTGTTAAACTGTTTAATGGGACATTTCCTGTTTAAATGGGGGGATAAAGTAGTGACCACCAAAAGCAAGGATGAGAACCCAGGAACACCATCAGTGGATGTTGTATTCTGGCTTTTTTTCGGGATCCCTGGAGTCTTCCAGGGATTACTTCCAGGCTTCAGCAAAAAGGACCTCTTCCAGTGTCCTGGAAGGTCTCCTAAGAGTTCAAGCCCTAGCAGGTTTAATTAGGCCTAAGCTCCAGACCTCCCTTTTCTAGACAAGGTTACTCTAAGAGAGTGTAAGGCTATGGAGAGACAGAAGGCTGCTGCCTCTGATTGGTACCTGCCTTTGAATAGGTAATTCTTCCAGACCCCAGCTGAAGAAGGCACTTATTCAGGCATACATGTTAAGCTCTACTTAGGGTTTTTTTTATACTGACTAGCTCCCAGATTTTCTTTGGTCAGCACGGAGGAGTACTGGATTCCTCTGTGCAGATAATACTTAATCTGCATAGTACAGGGAAGAAACTGTTGTGTAGGCTTTACAAATTCTCATTTACAGGCTCTAAACAGCGTTTTTGAGCTTTTGAAGTGTCTAAATATAGGAGGTCAGAATGTGACCATTTTGTCTTTCACGCTTCTACATCTTTACTGTATTTTGTACATGTTTGATACTTATTTAGCAAAACCACTTCCCCACCTCCTTTTCATTTCTTCTTCCTCAAGTGGCGAGTAAGAAAAGAAGCTATGATGGGTCTTGCTCAGCTATACAAGAAGTACTGTCTTCATGCCGAGGCTGGAAAAGACGCTGCAGAAAAAGTGAGCTGGATAAAGGATAAACTTTTGCACATATATTATCAAAATAGCATTGATGACAAGTAAGTCAGCCTAAGCCTTCCTAATTTTAATTGTATAGTGATAAGAGATACTCTGAAAATATGTGCTTATCCTGAGAAAGCTGTTACATCATATTCTGTATTTGTGATTTTAACTATGATGTATTTAACAGTCATTGAGACATGTACTAAGACATCCAGGATGATTGCATTATCTGTTCCTGTATTCATTCTGTTTACTGATGGAACTAAATCTGTGATGATAGTAGATTGTCATTAACTAACTACTGTGTAGAAAAAAGAATTGTCAAATTTTGCATTTTACTGTACCGAGTTCTTGTTTGCCGTACTACTTTCCAGAGACTAACATGTTAAAATCCATGATCTGTTAGCATCATGCATGTATGCACCACTGTACATGCACAGACATCTCCTTTTGGTATGCTATGTAGAAATGGACCTTTTAGGTAGAACAAAAGCTGAAGAAATATCAGGGGTGCTTCCACTGTTGTCTAGTCTTCCCTGTTTTGTCACTCAAGCCCTTTAATTTTTTAAATACCATTTTGATTTAGAGAAAAGTATTTTGGCCAAGGTTTTGAAAGGTAGTTTTCAACTTTCTCACTTTTAATTCTTTGTCTTTCACAAGGAGAGCCAAACTATGAGATCACGCAAAGGTAGAATTTCAGCCTAGATTTTTAATACAGCAGACTCAGAAATTTCTTTATAGTGTTTCTTAGCATCTTGCTTATACAGTCTGCTAAGTCAGTATGTCTTGTGATCTTAGTGACTAGTTTGAATGGGCTAATAGCCTCCTTCAGTTGCCAGTTACAACAGTGAATTCTTACCGCTGCAGTGGTGAAAGCTCTTACTTTTTTCATATGGCTGATCATAAGTGGGCCAGAGTTACATAATTGATTAATTGCCACTTTTTTTAAAAAAAAAAAAAAAAGAAGAAAGATATGGTTATGACATTGTACACACACAAATTACAGTGAAAGTCTGCTGAGTTAAAAGTATCAAATAGTGAAAAAGTAGGAAATCTTCACATAGTTTATACAAAGCTAATTCTACATATATATATATGCATCAAATATGCTTTAATTTGCATTGAGAGGTTTGTTCGTGTTTTTTTTCTAGCATGTTCATGTCTCACCATCAGTACACAAGTTTGATAGTGAGCAGAGAATGAATCAAAGTTCCATAGTGAATGGGGCATATGTTTTCAATATTCCTGCTCATGGAAAATACAGAACGCTGTCAGGGAGACGAGGCAAGGAATTTGAGGAAAGACTGTGCCATCAAAGCTGAGCTTCTTTCTCTGATGTAATTTCTTCTGAGAGTCTGGTTAAGCAATTGAAACTGGCCTTTTCATGAGTAGGCATGGATTGTATGCTGTTTGTTTTCTGAGTATCCACACTGAAAGATTGGTGGCTTGATTTTTAGTGTTCCTTTAGTTAAGTTTGGTACCCTGAATTTTAATTCAAATTCTACTATTTTTTAAGGCTGACAATGAAGTGCTTGCTTGGTGACACCATTGGGCTGGTTTCTCCATCTCGGAATGGAGGAATAAATGCATTTGAATGTGATCATTGTCAAAATTAGAAAGTTAGTACTTTGTCTCCACCTTTTAAATACAGATTTTAGATTTTGTATTAGAATAATGAGTAGTTGCAAATGTTTTGCTTATTTTCTCAAATACTGTAGTTTTATTTTAATCTTTCCCTCGAGGATACTTCAGATTTTTACTTTTCCTCCCCCTTGAGTTATATTCTTGTGTTCTTTCTCCTTTATTTTGCCTTTTTACTCTCTGTATCCCTTTATGTATGAGAGTGAACAAAGGGAGATTCTCAGAGCCTAAAGAAAAAGGAGAATTTGGATGGTGACAAATAAAGCAATTATTCTCTCTTAGAAGTGAAAATAAAAGAACACGGAAAAGTTCTGAAGAAGTAGATCTTGCTAATCTTTCTATCAACAGTGGAAGAGACCTTTACAGATGAGAAAAAGACCACTACTTTATTTTCTTCTCTGTTGAAAAACCTAGTTTCAGTGACTTCCAATATTTCTTGTTCTCCCAGCTTGCTTGAAAGGTATCGCCACTTTTGGAAATAGACAGTTTTTATCTCTTCTCTTCCTGCAGATTACTGGTAGAGAAAATCTTTGCTCAGTATCTCGTTCCACATAACTTGGAAACAGAAGAGCGAATGAAGTGCTTGTACTATTTGTATGCTAGCTTGGATCCAAATGCTGTCAAGTGAGTATGGTTTGTATTCAGCAAATGCTTCCTTTCTCAGGCTTTTCCAACATCTATATCATCTTACTTGTATTATTAGGATTTAAATAAATATATAAGTAATAGATGCTTAATGTTATTTGCAAGTAGTATTTCAAAACACTTCCCTTTTATATAGAAACTCTACAGGTCTACTAGACAAAAGGATACCTTGATATTTGAGAAGAATTTTTTTTATCCATTTGTTTTCACCCAGTGAGAACAATGCAGAGTAAAAATGTGCAAGTAATGACTTCTAGATTTGCTCTATATTAGGGTCCATAATAAAGATACCTATAACTGAATTCTGTTTGATAGTGGCCTGTTTTTTATGTTGAAAATGTTATTTTCAAGATAATTTGGGTGGTTGTAAGACATACTGTGGCTGTCCTGCATATGTGAAAGTGTTTCAGATAGAGTAATAAAAGAGGTGATGTTCTGTAAAAAGAGAAAATCATTTCCACCTCGTTTGGAACAGTTATTTTTAATACTTGGTAGGTTTCGATTGTACCTAGCAGATGTTGCACTTACAAGATAAATAAATAAACAGTCTTGTTTACTGAATATATCCAGCATGTTCTTGTAATGAACAAATTGGTAAGGTGTTCTTTCTGGTTTTGCACTTTTGCAGAGCACTGAATGAAATGTGGAAGTGCCAGAACATGCTAAGGAGTCACGTACGGGAGTTACTAGACTTGCACAAGCAGCCCACTGTACGGTTTTGAAAATATGAATACTTTATCTGATGGACCTGTTAGACTAATTTACTGGGGTTTTTAATACTGTATCATTTGTTCAGTGTGACTTTATTATTCTGTTGATTTCCATATGTAGACAATGTTCCATTCTCATGAAGTAAAGTTGCTTTCAGTAATGCTTAAAGGTGTATGGCCTCCTCATGTTTACCGTAATTTTATTTGGTCAATAATTGGATCAAATACTGGTCAATAACTTCTTGAAAAAAATTTCCAGGTTTTTTGTTTGCTTCTGAAAGACCTTTTTGTTTCTTATTTTATAGCATATTTTGAGAATGGAATATATTGTAACATAAAGCAATGATTGGTTTGTTTGTAAACAAACAGGTTTTTTATGAGCATATCTTCAAACTAGGAGAAACTTTAAAGAGAAGGGCATTGCTTTGGGGTTTTGATGTGGGGGTGGACTTGGGGGAGTTGTTTGTTTGGGGTTTTTATGAGGTCCTTTTCCAACAAGTGATTTTGATCTGTTACATGATTTAGTAAATTTTTGAAGTTCTTTGATATTGCGAGATTTTCCCCCTTCTTTCTGTGTGTAGTAGCTGCTAATGATATTGCTATACTAGTCTAGTGTTTATTCTTAAAACAGAAACATAAAACATAAGATTCCAGAGTAGAATGTAGAACTGCAGAAGAACTAGCAGGTCATTTTAAATGTATATTTTATAAAGGAGATGTCACTGATTTGTTGGTTTGGTTTTGCTGTTGTCCTCAGTCAGAAGCAAACAGTGCTGCCATGTTTGGAAAGCTGATGACCATAGCAAGTAAGTGTTAAATTCTGTAAACTCTTAACACAGCATTCCTGGAAATTGTATTTCTTGAATCTTAGCATACTGAAGTGGCAAATTTATCTTACATTAAATCATGTTTAATCATACAGAAAACCTTCCAGATCCTGGAAAAGCACAAGATTTTGTGAAGAAATTCAATCAGGTTCTGGGTGACGATGAGAAACTTCGGTCCCAGCTTGAACTGTTAATTAGCCCTACATGTTCTTGTAAACAGGCAGATGTCTGTGTGGTAAGGAAATGGAAAAGCAAAGTTTCATACCTTAAATATTTGTGCTTAAAACAGTTATTCGGAGTTAGTGGTTTCTTCTGGTACCTTAACATGATTTTTATATATTTCTGATTTTCATGAAACAGCTTTTTGGTTAACCTGTAGAGATTATGGAAAATATAATTCATGATCATCATCTTGCTTCCTAAGAAAACATTGGCATTATTCCTTTCTGGGGTTATGAGCATCAAGAATAAAGTCTAAAAGACTAATTTAATTTTAGAAATATTTTATTTCAAGTGTCTCTTCTATGGTAAGATTCCTAAATGGCCTTCTGACGCTGATGAAACTTCTGAGTACCAGCAAGCCAAGTATTATACCATCTGCATTTTCTGGAAAGATATTTTGACACCAATTCTGAGCTCTAATGGCTCTGGAATTGAGGGGAACAGAATGACCTTCAGAATTATGTCCTAACCACTTGATGTAGAGTATGTCTGCTTCCAAACGTGTAAATTTTGCACTTCAGGAATGCAGTGATGCAATTTCAAGAGGAAGGGTTCTTTCCTCTTCCTGAAGAGAATTTAGCATAATAGAACAGTTTCCTAGTTTTTAGGGTCTGCAGCATCCAACCCTTTAGCAGAAGGGAGGTCAAGAAGTCATTTTGAGAGATTTTTAGACTTCTGTTCAAAACAAAAAATACTTTCTTATTGATGTTCTTGACATTTGGGATTCTGTGATTCTGTGATTGGGGCATTCAGAGAGGAAATGCAGATCTCTTTTTTTTTTCTTTTTTTTCTTTTTTTTTTTTTTTTTTTTTTTCCTAATCTAAAACATTCATAGGCAAGTACACAGGCTCTGAATGTATATTGTAGCCAAGGTAGCTTCTGCACATCTGCAGTAGTGTGGCTTTTAGTGCAATTTTTTTCATTGTTGCTTGTGAAATCTCATGCATCTATCAGGATTACCTACAGATTTATGGATTACTCTTGTCAACATAGATATTTAAATTTTGTCTACGTTGCACTTGGCTCTTCCTTGATTCTGTTTTGGATCTGGCCTGCAATTCTGTAAGAAATTCTGAAGAACTCTCACAAGAAACCTAAAAGCATCTTCTATTTAAATAGTTTGCTAAAGTAGTTCTGCTTTCAGTATAATGTGATAAAGAAAGATTTGGAGATAACAACAACACCCTTTAAGATATGTTTCACTGATAGACAATCTCTGTGGCTAAAAGAAGTGGCTGTATTTATCTTACTCAACATGCATTAGTAGTAAGTAGAATGAGTATAATTCTTGTTTGTATCTAACATTCTTGTAGAGAGAGATAGCCCGGAAACTTGCAAATCCTAAGCAGCCAACAAATCCTTTTCTGGAAATGGTCAAATTTCTTTTGGAAAGAATTGCCCCTGTACATATTGACTCAGAAGCCATTAGGTAAGTTTGAAAGATCATACTAACTCATGAATTATTATAAAGGTTATTTAAATGACAAAAAAAATATATATTTTCTTGGGATTTAGATTAGTCTGTCTTAGCAGTAAATATGCTTTTTTTAAAAGAAAAAAAAAATTCTGTAGATGTCTCCATTTCCAGCAGCCTAGAGAATGCAAATTTTTTTACTTCTTTCCAATGCTGTCTGCAAATGATGTTTAAAATATAGTAGTTGTTCCCAGTGAAACTGCTATTTTTGAGGCTTAAGGTAAAAAATATGATTATAATTTTCACATAGTTAACTGCAGCACAGCTTTCCATGTAGCAGTTGAATTAATTAGCTTTTGTGGGATTGTGTAAGAGAATGTTCGGATTTCTTTTGAGACTTGTCTGGCAACCTAATTACGTTCTGAAACTCATGCAACTATGTGTTGATCTGAATCCTGCCAGCATGGGGGAAAGGGGGGTTGGTTTTCGGGTTTTTTTTTCCCAAAGAAATAATTTTGCACAAAGCTAAGTCAGAAGGAAAAGGAATAATGAAATAGCTTGATTTAAAAAAAAACCCAGCCAAACACAAAACCAAACACTAAAACACAACCCCCAATGGATTACTGCTTTCCCTTTATTTATTATCAAAACCAAGTTATCTTGCTAATATCTCTGTCTTTAACATTGTACATTGTCACATTAATTTAATTTTTTTTTTCTTTTTATATGTCTTATTTCAGTGCACTAGTAAAACTAATGAATAAATCCATAGAGGGGACAGCTGATGATGAAGAGGAGGGTGTAAGTCCTGACACTGCTATTCGTGCAGGACTTGAACTTCTCAAGGTAATCTACATTAATGCAGCTATAGTAGGTAATGGAAGGGACAAAAGTAGTATGACTAATGAATTAGTGTTAGCATGGTTTTAATAGTTACTATTCAGGTAATTACTTTTTTAATGTATGAAAATATTTGCTTATTAATACTCCCAAGAAAAGAATAATGGGTTTTTGGAAGAAGTATGTTTTGAAAAGGGTGCCAAGAGTTGAAATACACTCATTAAAGCAGAAATTGGTTTCTGCTTAGGGAAGTCATATAGAAGGTGGCGCAGAGGTAAAGTGGGAGGATGAGTGATGGGGAAATTGGGAACAGCACGTTCTGTGGGGCCTGTATGATACTGGAAGGAAAGGAAGCAATAAACTTAAGAGCCAAGTTATTTAGAGGGAAGAGAGGGGACGGGGGAACTTGAGTTCTCTGTGGTGATGAGAAATGACTGGGGGAGAAAGAAGGGTTTGAAATATCTGGAAAACATCTGTGATGGATTTGGCAGTTCACTAATGAGGCTTTATTTTTCAATATGTCACAAAGGGCAGTTTAAAATACAGGAGGGAGTGAAGGGGAAGGTTACATAATTAAAGTGAGACTTTCAGAAGTGAGAATGAAATGAGGTGGAGTTTATGGAGACAAGTCACACCAAATTTGGTAATGGCATCCATAGTAGAAATAGTTATAGAATAGTATGCAAGGAAGTAATGTCTGTTTGCTAATGTAGCTCAGAAAATAAATCTGCCAAGGTTGAAGATTTTGTTGCTGTGTCGTGGATATCTGTGAGAATATTATTTCACACAGATACTCATGGAAGTAGGCAACTGATCAAAGAAACCAAGAAAAGATAAATCCAGAGAATACATAAAATACATGCAACTTTTCATTGTTCTCCCTACCTTATGTTATCTGAATGTTACTATACTTAATGTAGTTTTTTACTCTGGGATAACTCTTTTGTTCTCTCTTGAATCTCTGCGTGCTTAGTTTCTTATTTGACATTACTCCTGATTAACAGAATATGCTGTATTTCATTAGCTTTAGATTAAAAAGACAGTAATCTGTGTTTTGTTTGTAGGTATCTTAACCTTCTTGATTTAGTTTCTGCTCAGGGACTATATATTCTGGAGAAATTAAGATTTCAGTTTAATTGGAAAAAAGCATTCTTAAATAGATGGAGTATAAACAAATACTCTTGAATAAATGTTAATTTTAATAAATGGGTTTACATATTCAAATAATGAAGTATATTATGAAATATTTGGAGGAAGGGAGGACCTGAAGAACAAAGCATAGATGAATTTATTTGAAAATGTCTGTATTACCTTCACCAAAATGCAGTTATTGAATGTAATGATTTCATATGAGCATGTAATAGCTATTTATGTTGATGGTAATGCTCATAAACAGCCATAATTTTGTTTTTCTGATGATTCATTTACCATGAATGACTATACCTTTCTTTTCATGTGTATCTACAGGTTCTGTCCTTTACACATCCTACCTCGTTCCACTCTGCAGAGACTTATGAGTCTCTGCTTCAGTGCCTCAGGATGGAAGATGATAAGGTAGCTGAGGCCGCCATACAGATTTTCAGAAACACTGGTCACAAAATAGAAACAGACTTGCCACAGATAAGATCGTGAGTGTATTTCTTTACATGCTGCTTTTCATACCTGGAATTATGCCTCTTGATAGTTTGTTCAATATGTTGCCTCTAAAATTACTTCATAGTCTTTTAAATATGAACAGCTTCTCTTCCATCATTTTGTATGCCTTCACTACCTTTCCGTCTCTTCATTTTTAAATTCTGCATTCTCACAATTTTTGTGTATTTATTAAAGATGTTAGGTGGTACTTAAAAATCTTCTTATAATAGACACATTAAGAACAGTGCGTAGCATGTTTCCCAGGTTACAAAATAAACAACAGCAAAAATATGGCGAAGATATAATTCCTTGCCATCATTTCTACTTATATCTGTCCTTCATATGTTTTTTTTTTCTATCTCTGTAAGGAATGAAAATATAATCTCTGATGGTTAACAGCTGTTTGCTATGAAACAATTTGGGAAGCAAGATCCAAAAGCAGACATGAATTTCTAACAAATAGTAATTGTCTATAAGTTTTCATTATGCAATTCATGCTTTAACTACTGATTAAAGCTGCATAGTCTACTAGGTATTCACAGATTATTTAAAACCTTGTCAGGTAACATCTAAAATCTTAAAATTAGGTTAGTAGCTAACTAATCCAGATTATAAAGTACAGATTTCAAGTTCTCATATATTGAAATAGCATCTGGGGTATTCCTATGCTAACATGCATACCAGTGTACACCTAAGTTCTTAATGAATTGAAGATGTAACCTCAGTGATTCTTGGATTTGAATCAGACTTTGGGCAAAAGAAAAATGTTACATGTTCATATATGGGATGCCTTTTAAGACATTTGTAGGGGTGAAGAGAAGGAAAAGCCCAGCAATCCTCATTGTCAGTATAGTTCCCAGTGTAGTCTCTGTTGTCTGTAGTTCCCTACTAGAGTTCAGTCAAGACTATGTGTTGCTTGGGTATATCATCTTCTGTCAAAGGAGCTGGTATTGCTGGCATTTCTCTTGGCTTCATGCCTTAGCCAGGTATTGCTGAAGTATATTCTGAAATAAAATAACTGTCAAAATGGAGGTATGTAGCACTTGGCATGGTTTGCAACCAAGTCAGGTTAATGTTCTGAAAGCCAAAACAAGATCAATGTTTATGCTGAAAAGAAGTCTGAGGAGAAGTAGATGTTCCAGATTTCATATATTCAGAAATATTTATTGTAAAGGAAAGATTTGATATTATCAGGAAGATAGTTTGTTTCAAGTAACCCGTTTTTTTTAAAGCAGCTTGAAGCAGTGTTCACCAGCAGTAGCCCAAGTTGTTCTTCTTATAGAAAATTAATAGGTTTGTGCACCAATTCCTGGACAAGGAATGTCATATGACACTGGAGTCTGGTGGAAGCATGAGCCATGCTCAAAAAGAGCCTATGGACCATGGGTAAACTTGTAAACATGTAAACATGACAGGTTTCACTTTTTGCAGATTTATGTCAGTTAAGGTGTGATGAGGTATGGTTTGTAACTGATGCTTGGCAATGGCTCTTTAATGTGCGTGCACTTACGCTATGAAAACTGTAGGTTAGGCATTGAAGCGTATTTTAACTGTATTGAATTCTTTCCTATTTTGGTTCTTACTTAATCCAACTTGTGGAATCTTAGCAGGAGAAGAGATGTTCTCCTACTTTAGGACACTGCTAATGTTTTTCTAGGGGTCTTTGGTTTTGAGTTTTATGGGGGTTTTGAGAAAAATGTTTGAGACTTCATTCTTTCAACCCTGCAAGCTCTTCTTCCACATCTTTACTGATTTTGATTATGTAGTATGTGTCAGTGAAGGCTGGGTGCTAAATAATCCATGTACTGAATGCTGTACGGTTACTGAGAGTCTCAAGAAAGCAAGGAGGGGGTTTTTTAGATGTTTCTGTGTCAAGACACTTTCTAGACAATTTTGTTGTGTCAGTTGCTGGGCGAGTTGCGTGGTAAACCTCACCAGTTAGTGTCTTGGATTATGACCTCTTGGGACAGACCTGCCTTCCAGCTCTCTCTCAGGAGTGGAGTCAAACAGTCTGACCAACCTCTACCTGGTCTCTGAGTGGCTTCATCCCTGCTCTTTCCTTTGGTAGCTTCTGATCAGCAGATTCAGGGGATTCAGATTTTGGGGGATTCAAATGCAAAAGCTCAGAGGAAAGCAGTTGTTCGCTTGAGTATACATTGCAATTAAAGACCAAAGTTAAAGCAGTAGAGGCCTATAAACACACTGATGTTTAATGGTTATTCCTAGCTGTTGTAAGTTCTCGTCAGCCCTGTCACTTCCAAGGTCGGATAAGAAGCCCATGAGTTTACCCTAGCTGAACCTGCTCCCCCCACCTTATATTTGGCTTTCTAAAGAGCCTTATTCTGATCATTATTTTCTTTCATGTTTGATTTTTCCCTCTGGGCTTTTTTCTACTTAAATGTGTACAGTCAGATGTTCAACAAATATTACTAAATACCATTCCATTCTTCATTTCACTTTGACTGTCATCTTTCCTGAATAGATTTCAAAGGAATGCTTGATTTACAAGACGTGAGGATAGATTTGTATAGGTGAAGAGCTTTATTTTTCATAGACTGCAAATTGCATTTTGAAGTATTCTGTTTAACGTTCACAGAACACTAATTCCAATTTTGCATCAGAAAGCAAAAAGAGGCACTCCTCATCAGGCAAAACAAGCTGTTCACTGTATACATGCCATATTTTCAAATAAAGAAGTGCAACTTGCACAGATCTTTGAGGTATGTTTTGCTTTTTTGTTTTTAAGATTTGTTTCTGTTGTTCTTAATTCTTGATTGATACTAGTAACTAACATTAATTTAATTCATACTTTTTATTAACAAATAACCATTTATGAAGTCAGGAAGTCTTACAGGAGCATGGTAATCAAGATAAGTCATTAATTTTACAATAGCAAATTATTAATGTTTGTATCTTACAGTCACAATTTTGTAATATTCTCATGTCTGATAGATAAGGTATTTCTTTTTCTCTACACAGAAAAAGAGGAAAATGATCCACACTGAATCCCATGAGGATACATTTAGTAGATACTAAATGAGAGATAAAATCCTGTACTTTCAAACTCTATTAAATTGCCATGCTTTAAGGTCTTTGCACATACAGCACTTTCTCACTGAGGTAGTTAGTGCAGAATAACTACTTGACTATAAGCTTAGACATTACTGCTCGTTTACTGCTTGCTTAAAGCTGTAAAGCAGAAAGTCACCTTAAACCGAGCAGAGAGGTTATTAATTTTCACTGTAATCTCTTAAATGATAACATTATTACTCTGCACTTCTAACTTATCTTGGGTTCTTAATCTTGGCTGTCTTTAAACCTATGTATAATTCAAAAGTGTGCAAAGCTTTGAATTAAGCTTACAGAGTTTGATCTCTGCTTAAACTTCTGTGAGTGTGCATGTTCCCTCCCTAATACCAGAATATGATATGAGGGTGCTGGGTGATACAGCAGCACGGAATTATCCTGGAAGGGAAATACTGATCGTTAATAGAAATGTTCCTGGTGGTTTCCAGGGGGGTTTTTTACCTGCCATTATTTTCTGCCATTTGCAGTTATGATTCAGGTTTTCACAACTCCTGAATAGAATTGAGTCAGAGTTTTTCCCAATGTCTCCCATGTTTGAATGTGTTTCACCATTAAAACAGGAAGAGAATATAAAACTTGTTTTGCCCTTATCACTTGTGAGACTTTTCATTACTCTGTAATTAGGAAATCATGTTCTTTCTCCATTTTGATTTGCTGACTTTATTAATTCTTAGGGAAAAATTGTCAAACTCATCAGCAGTCCAGCAGTAAAATAAATTAATTTTAGGCATGCTTGCTTATTTATCTATAGTTGAATTTTGAATTATTTTTTTTTTCTTCTTCAGCCTCTTAGTAGAAGTTTGAATGCTGATGTACCAGAACAACTTATAACTCCATTAGTCTCACTGGGTCACATTTCTATGTTGGCTCCAGACCAGTTTGCTTCTCCAATGAAATCTGTTGTTGCAAATTTCATTGTGAAAGATCTCCTAATGAATGACAGGGTAAGATTTTCTTTTGTTGGTAAGTCAGTACTATTCTGTTTGCCTGCTGTTAACTCTGTGGGGAATAGAAGTTTTTGATTAAATGAGTCAATAAGGGAACATTCTATAAATAGCTAGTTCAGGGATAATTGCATTACAGGAGAACTTTGTGTGAAAGAAAGCTTAGTCCATGACTCTTCTATTTTTACTTCTGCCTTTTCTGTGTGGGTTGAACTAGTTCTTAAACTTACATGAATATCTGTAGTCAACAGGTGAGAAAAATGGAAAATTGTGGTCTCCAGATGAAGAAGTTTCTCCAGAAGTACTAGCAAAGGTGAATGATCTGCCGTCAGTAGTAATGTGTATATTTGACATTACATATGTATTTTTCTCCAGGTTGTGCAATGAAGAATATTAGAATAAATCCTTATGAGTACTTTTGTATTAGCCTCCTTAGAATATCAGTGTTGTAGAGTTTATGTGGATTATACGCACAGTTATAGAACTGGTAGAAACTGTGCATTTTGGTGTCTTCACTTGCCCATATTAATTATGCTGAATGTTGAGAAAATTAAGAGATTCAAAAGTTTTAGTTTTCCTTGCGAGAAAGGTAATTTGACTTTACCGTCTGGAAAGAGATTTGAAATGAAATGAGACCCTGATGATTTTTATTCATTCATCTTTATAGACTATTTACTGTGAATCTAATTATAGCCATTTCTAGAAATGTTTATCTAGTTGCTCTTATTTTTAATCATGTAGCAAGTATCCTGCATCCTCTAGATGCACTTGTGAGAAGACACTGAACCATAGTTGAAATGTCCTGATGTCACAAAGACTGCTACTTCCTTCTTCACTCTGTAAATATTTACTGCTTCATTCTGTTCCTTTAAAAATGTATCACCTATGATGAATAGGAGTCTGTGGAAATTTCAGTTTGACAGCAGTAGGTTTTAGTGCCTTATCAACTTTAAGAAATAAGTTCATTGTTGATTTGTTTTTGTTTGATAGGTGCAAGCAATTAAACTTTTGGTACGCTGGCTGTTGGGTATGAAAAACAACCAGTCAAAGTCTGCAAATTCCACACTCCGGTTATTATCAGCTATGCTCGTCAGTGAAGGAGACTTGACAGAACAGAAGCGAATCAGGTCAGATTTTGTTCCTTTCAGGCTTCCATCAATTGGAAGCATTTTTAGAGTTTTAAAACGAGAGCAGTGTTGGCTAATGGAATATTAGAAAACATGTCTGATTGAAGTTTTAGTATTAGGAGTGAAATGGCAGTATAAAAATATGCTTGATACTCCCATGTTCTTGTAATTTACTAATAATCTGACTCTGAACCCTGAGATAGCTTGATGGTAAAAGACATTCTAGAGAGTAAAAGACCTGTAGGGGTAGCTTTGAAAACAATTGAGTGATGATTACACACTCAGGAGTTGGGTAATACTTGGGTGGAGCTTCTTCATTCCAACAGTGAGGTAACTTTGCACCTCGTCTTCATTCTGAGGGTGAAAGAGAGAATCTGTGGCAGAAGTGTTACTTTCATTTAGACAGTGATAAGAAGACAAGAAGCTTGACTCTGCTCATTTCACTATCTCACTGGAATTATTTTTTTTGTGGGGAAAGGAGAGCACCTTATTTTCACAAATTTGGTTGGGTTAATTTAGCTTGATCTGAACCTATAGAACTGTGATCTAATCTGACAGAGAAAACCCTTAATTGCTCATTGATCTTGTAAAAAGAAGAAGTTGTGACATGCAAGTAATTTAAGGATAGTTGTGGTGAGTTGTATTGTGGGTGTTTTTTCTCTCATGTTTGTATAGTAAATCGGATATGTCTCGACTGCGATTAGCTGCTGGTAGTGCAATAATGAAGCTTGCACAGGAACCCTGTTACCATGAAATAATTACCCCAGAACAGTTCCAGCTCTGTGCACTTGTTATTAATGTAAGTAACTACATTTGAATTTTAAGTGACAATTAATTAATTCACAGTCCTTACATCTGAGCTGTAGTTGCTGCTGTATTGAGTATTTTCTGTTCCTCACTGCAACTTTCAAAAGAGTTCCTGAAATTTCAAATATTTGTTGTGCTACACCTGTTGATATTTTTAAAATGTCTCCTCATAATTTCACCTTTAATTTTCCTTTCAGTGATTTTACTTTCCAGTTCGGTCTCTTCTAAGACTGTACTTTCTGAAGTCAACAACATGTTTTTCAGACACTGTCTGCTCCTAGAAGTGATAATGCTCGATGTTTATAGTTAGTACTGTGCTCACAGTAAATATTTCATTATTTTTCCTTCTCATTATTATAGTTGTCTTGTTATAGTTTGATTAAAGCTGTTTTAGTTTTATTTCCAACTTGTAAGTCTCTCTCCCTTTTCTTCTTTCCCTTCCCCTGTCCCAGAAGGGCGAGGGGTTGACAGAGAGCATCTGCCATCTGTTTAGAGGCCGGCCCAGCTTCAAACCACGACAGTTTGGTTCTTTTATTTATTAAGACCAAGATCTTTATGGTTGCACTCTTATGTTTTATGTTTCTGTAGGATGAGTGCTACCAAGTGAGGCAGATATTTGCCCAGAAACTGCATAAGGCACTTGTGAAATTACTCCTCCCGCTGGAATATATGGCAATCTTTGCTTTATGTGCCAAAGACCCTGTGAAAGAGAGAAGAGCACATGCCAGACAGTGCTTGCTCAAAAACATCAGTATACGAAGAGAATATATTAAGCAGAATCCTATGGCTAATGGTTAGTATTTCAGTAAAATTGTTAAGAGTACAATAGCCAAATGCTAAACTGGAAAGAGTAATCATTAAAACTTCAGCAAATTGCTTTTGTAAAGAAATACTGGGTAAGTTTAATTTGTTTCCTCATGTTTATATTAGATTAGCATTAGCATAAACCATAAAATACTTCTCTGTATATTGCTGAGAATTAAACCTGTAAAATACAGTGCTGTTATTGCGGTAGGTTTTTTGCTCAAAAACAAGATTTTGTTTTCTGATATTTTAGGTTTTATGAGCTGCTTCTTGAAGTAAGACCAGGTAGTTTTGTAGTAGTAAAATTTGTTCATTTATTTTTAATGACTCATTAAAAGTAAAATTTGTAGGAAGAAGATGCAAGTCAAAATTTTACATTCCATATTTGGAAAAGTAATAATTTGAAAAAGTGTTTATTGTGATGCACGTGTGTGTGTAATATAGAGGTTATTTATGATTTTTTTGTTACTGTAGAAAAATTGCTATCCTTGCTGCCTGAATATGTGGTACCATATATGATTCATTTACTGGCACATGATCCAGATTTCACAAAACCTCAGGATGTTGATCAGCTTCGTGATGTCAAAGAGTAAGTGTCAAATGATTCTGAAATTGATATGCTGAGAACTTTTCTGTGCTTGGAAAAAACTGATAAGGAAGAGGAACTCTTTTTTTTTTTTTTTTCTTATCAATGGTATTTTGTAAAACAGTAATCTTGGAAATGTGTAACACTTCAACCAAGGGAAGGAGGTGTCAACAATGGCTTAGCAGCATATTCTGAAAGCCAAAATGGTAGCCTGTAGGTCACACCATGGTATACCGAATTAGTGAGTTGTCTAGGCTTCTTTTAAAGTGAAGTAATGATTTTAGATTCTTGTATCTGTGCCTAGGAATATATGTAGAATTTCCCAACACACTTAAAGAGATGCCAAGTAATGTCAGTTCAAATATTTTGAAACTTGTAAAATACAGAGCTTCTCCAAGACTTGAAAACATAATGATATTGATGCTGGGTCAGAGTCCTGCTTCACTGGAAAATGTTGGGGTTTAGTTTGTTGGGGTTTGGGGGTTTTTTTTCCCTTTTTTGTTTTGTTTTGGTTTTTTTTTTCCTTCTGTGCAAACCTACTAGAATTCATGCTAAGTTTGCTGCTGACTTATCATTTGTGCTAAAGCCTGTCATACTGAAGCTTGTTCTGTACTGTTACCAGTTTGAGACCAACTTGTATGCCTCAAATAATCTTTAATGCATAAGTATAGCTTTTGTATCCCTTTGCATCTTGTAATGAATTTTAAAAAATAGTTAAATTGTAACACTTTTATAAAAATTGTTTAAGCATCCCACTCAGCTTTAGTTTTAGTGGTTTTGGTTTTTTCTTGTATGTATTTTTGGTGGTACTGTGAGCTATGTTGCTTCAGTATTACAAAGGCATTTATAACCACATACTACAATACACCTCATCAGAAAAGCAGTTCATTCTTGGCACAAACAGACCAGTTCACATCTTAATTCTTTTTGCACCTTCACCTGTGAGAGTGCAAGTCTGATTCTTTCTTTAAATGAAAAACTTAATTTCTTCTGATTTCTGAGTTAGCTGACTCACACCTGATCAGAACCTGGAGTCAGTGAAGATTTCTTACCTAATCATCAAGTCTACGTTTTGTCCCAGGACTCCCTGTTCCTGGCAACATCTGAAAGCACTCTCCAGTGTGTACTTTATCCAAAATGCATGGAACAAGTTCTGATTTGTAGTTGTTAATACTTTCTCTGAGAAGTGTTTTCTAGTGCACAGAGCTTTTTTGGACACCCCTCGTATAGCTCTCCTTTGTTGTCAAATTTCCTCCTCCATGTTTGTCACAGGCTGACTGAACTAGCCTGAGAGGTCTGCTGCAAACAAAGAAATACTCTGTACAGGAATTTTGGCAGGAATACTTCTCTGAAGAGTCCCCTGAGATAAATGCAAAACATTTTTCTCATACAATGTAATACAGTGTTTCTTTTCAGAGTTCTGAAAGTCATCATGTTGACTTTAAAGTGTTAACATAGATGCTTGCAAACTTGGAAAAGACGACTGTCAGTGTGTTTTGTAGTTGTCTCCCTAGTCATCTTGGTTTTATGTGACCTAAATACAGTCACATAAAGTAAATACACGCTTAGCAAGTTCCTTAACTGTAATCCATGATATTTATTCTCGTGAAGTTTTTTAAGCTTGTCCTACAGAGGTATATTTGGGGATGAGTTTGTTTTTTATCTTGAGACAATGTCCTTTTCTTCTGAATTCATATTCCAAATATACTGAAATGGATACAAAGAGTGAACTTACTTGATGTGACTGTGTTCTTCTAGGTGTGTGTTTTTCTACATGAAATCCCACTGTTGTTCTGGAACGGTCTTGTTCAGGGTTGATAATGATTTATTTAGTTTGTTGACTTAGTGAGGAAACCAAGCTATTGAAGTTGACACATGTTAAATGGAATTACCAGAGTAAAATTTGTCCTCAATAGTACCACACAGAGTTTTGGAGAAGCTAGGTCAGTGTGGTATGTTATCAGTCCTGTATTCATCCCATTTAAGTTCCTGAGAATAGTGAATAGATGGATGTAAAGGTGTCCAACACATTTATTTATAGGCTTTGTGGCTCTTGGATGCAAGTGAGAGTACGGATGTCTTATTTTACTTGAACACCAGATAATTATGTAAATGTTTTGATGGAGCACAACCCTCTTTGAATTTTTGAGATAAATGTTCCTTCATCTCTTATATCTTCTTAACTTTGTATCAGTTAAGAAGATGGGGGCTATTGTGGACAAGGAATCCTAATGTTCAGTCATCCTGTTTTTTCTAGTTTATTAGCCTCTTTCTACAAGGTAATCTCTCTTCCAGAGCTTCAGAATTAAATTAGCTACTGGCAAAGTTGCATTTCTCAGATCCACCCATAGGTCTTACCCAGCTAAGTATTATTTTACCATATTATGACTGTTGTTGCCTCTCTAGCCATGTGCAGCTATCATTATAGTAAATGATAGCATGGACGGATTAGTTGTGCTTTGCATCGTAACTGAAAAATTTTTAAAACAAAATTTTAGTCAAAATATAATGGGTTCTCCCTATAAATAAACTAGATTTAAAGAAAGAAAACTTGGAGAGCCAATTCCATTATGTCTGTCTGTAAGGATTTATTTTCCTCCTGTATGGAGCATTAGCAAGAATCTGACCTGTTCAGTTTTGGATCTCCTCTCCTGTGTGAGTTCCAGTAGTGTGGGTAACTGTCTAGCAGCAGTGTGATTTGTTTAAGCCTTTTTCAAGTGTGGTCATGGTACACTGTTGATAGGAATATAGATGTAGCCCAAGGTAGTGATCACAGAATTTCATCTTGATGATGGTAGCCACCAGAATTCTTGCTTCTATTCGTTATTGGAAGAGACAAAAAAAAGTTGATTGGTTGGCCATTGTTTACAGATATAAAACATATGAATTTGGCAGATTTATTCTGAAGAGTACGATTAAGAATCTGTGTGTTTAAAGGTCTAGACTCTATTTACACCTTCACCTTTACACCTGATGGTATCTGTTTATGATATCTTCAAATTGATTGTGGTTTCTTAAGAAAAAGCTAGCACAGCTGACAAAAATTTTTAAGACATTGCTATATGTGGGAGCTGCAGTATAAAAGCTGGAATGTAATTGCCTGTGGTTTTATGGCTTTTTAGGTGCCTGTGGTTCATGCTTGAAGTTTTAATGACAAAGAATGAGAACAATAGTCATGCCTTCATGAAAAAGATGGCAGAAAACATCAAGCTTACCCGAGATGCTCAGTCTCCTGATGAGCCAAAGGCCAACGAAGTAAGAAATGCAATTCAGATAAGTGTTGGGTGATGAGCTGCTGAGGGTTTCACAAGCAGTTGATGAACAGGATTTGCAGGAAATGTGAAAGCACTAGCTCAGACATTTTTATGGGCTTTTAGAGAGAGTGTTAATTGCTACCTTTGTCAGTATGTTGCCAATCTCATTCTTTTAGAACCTTGCTGACCTTATCCAGCACACAATACCTAATGAAGTTAATTAAACAGAATTTATTAAATATTCCTGTTACTGCCTGCCTGTCTTATTTCAACTCCTACTGCCTAGTTTCCAGTCATGTCACTTCTCATGTTGGGGGAAATACTGTATTATATGGCTACTGTTAAACCTATTAGTTTCTAGCAGAGACGAGAAACCATTTATGGCGATTTGATTGAGCAAGAGCTTCTCTTATACAGCATAAGCATATAAAGTATTTTTTATGGAATAGTATCATATGAAAAACGTGTATGTTTGAAGAACCAACAGTATGGTTAATGATGTAATTACAAAATATGTCCTTGGTGATTATTTTAACACATAGATTAAACTTGTTAAAGAACTGTATGCTCTGTACTCTGTAAAAGCTGTAATTCCTAAAGCCTACTTTACTTTTTTCTTCAGAAACTTTATACAGTGTGTGACGTAGCACTATGTGTAATCAACAGCAAAAGTGCTTTGTGCAATGCAGATTCACCGAAGGACCCTGTATTGCCAACCAAATTTTTTACACAGCCTGAAAAGGTAAAATTTATTAATTTAATTTCCAAAGTAATAAGTGGAAATACTTCGATTTTTCTAATTGAGAGCTGGTTATCTCCATAACATAATATCATGAGTGGGAAAATGCATATATTTTATCCTTAGCAATTAATTTTTTTAATATTGTCTGTATACTGTGCTACCTATGTCTTAGGAACATGTGCCAGAAATGTTTGTAACCAGGTGAGAGCTAACTAGAATAAATATTATAGCACCTTCCAGTACCTGAGGGGACTGACAAGAAAGCTGGAAAGGGACTCTTTCCCAAGGGCATGTAGATAGGATGAGGGGGTAATGGCTTTAAACTGAAAGAGAGTAGTTTTAGATTAGATATTAGGAACAAATTCTTTACTGTGGGGGTGGTGAGACACTGGAACAGGTTGCTCCCTCTCTGGCAGTGTTCAAGGCCAGGTTGGATGGGGCTTGGAGCAACCTGGTGTAGTAGAAGGTGGTCCCTGCCCATGGCAGGGGGGTTGGAACTAGATGATCTTCGAGGTCCTTTCCAACCCAAACCATTCTATGATTCTGTGCTTCATATGTTAGCATGTCTTGCTAGATCATTTCATTAAAATGTTTTACAAGTGCATCTGAATATATGAGAGTATATGTATATTCTGACTGTGTATCTGAATTAGAATGCAAAGCAGACAAAAAATAAAAAGGGAACATTTTTTATGTTATATGTGGTATGATTATATCTGTCAGTAGCTGTCTGGCTGTTTTACTTGCTGTGCAAGTTGGTCCTCTTACTTGTTACTAGTAATAGCCTTGGTGTGTACAGCTCTGCTGTCAGCAATGGCACTACTGTTCCTTAAGAGGCATACTTCTAAAAAGTGTAAGTGGAACCAACATAATTCTCTGGACCAGACCTGATGTTTTGGTTGTACTGAAGAAGACATTTGACATTTTTCAGTGTCTTAGACTGTTAATTAACAGCCTTTCCAGAGTCTGCTTAAGCAAAATTTAGTTCACTTATTTAACTGTGAAATGGCAGATGTCATGGTGACAGGGAGCTGGTGTGTGTGAGAGCTGCTTGCATTCACATTCAGTGTTTTGATCTGTGTAAACTGTGTTCAGAGTGACGGTTAGCAACTTTCAACTTGTTTAGAGGAGATGGCACCTCTTTTCCTCTCTTTGGACTTCCCATTAAAACGATGCAAGTGAAAAAATAGCAGTTTTGCTTTACTTCAAATGATTCATATCGTTCAAGAAGAAAAAATGTTAATCTCAACTTCAGGTATGGCATACTGTCATTCAGTAATGCTCACCACAGATTTCTTTCAAAATACGTTTGACCTATATTTATTAGGTTGATTCATTTGTCAGCAGGTTGCATGGTGTGAAATATCTGTAGCACTTGATAGTAGCATCTAATTTGAAAAGTCAGTCGTGTATATATAAAAAAACAACAACAAGAGATGAAACATAAACTGATTTTTATTTTTCTACAGGATTTCTGCAATGACAGGAATTACATTTCAGAAGAGACAAGGGTGGTTCTTTTGACAGGAAAGGTACTGTATTTTGACAAGTTAAAATTCTTTGAATATTACTTGTGATTTTTTTTTTTTTTTTCATGTCCTGGACTGCTGTAGTTTAAAAATTGTATTAAGAGTTTGTGTACAATAATTTGTGATTCTATGATTTGATGGCATATTTAATGCCTTTAACATGCTACCTGGTGAGTATACACCACCAAGGTTGTCACCTGCGCACTGAGGCATAGGTTCTTGATTAACTACAGGTTTTCATATAACTACAGGTTTTTTCCTTTATTCAGGTAAGCAAGGCATAAAAGTTATGGTGCAGATACTTCAATTTTCAATCTTGATATTTTTATATAGCTGTTAATGCTGCTAAATTTAACTGCAAATGTCTACACCCTTTTGAACATCTCATTTTATTTCAGACATAATTTGGATAATGCCTTCACAGGGGAGAGAACATACTGAGTGGGATTGGGGGGGATGGTCAAAAAAACCCAACAAACACATAAAAAACAGAACCTATTTTTATAGCTTTTTCACATCAGCTATCCTTTCTTGGGATTCTGAAACTCTTTCCTAGGTTCTGGTTAAATTATGTTGGAATGCTTTTTAGTCTAGCTAAAAAAATTATCAGGTTTGTTGGGGTTTTTTTTCCCTTGAGCTTAGTGAAAGTGCTGGCTGACCTGTAAAATATAAAAATCGTGAGAACAGAATAAATCATGTTTTTAATATAAATTTCATGTGCATTTATTAATTTTCACATTTTGTGTTCCATGAACTGTAACTGCATTCGTTTCTAAAGTCTTCAGTTAGAGCAGAGCTTTGTGGTAGTTGGTCATTGTAAGGGTAGAGGCAAACAATCCCTCTGTAAATAGCCATTATCATTTAAAATTGCTGCTTCTCGAACTGATTTGTCATTTATACAAAGAGTTTCCGCTATCAGAGCAGTTCACGTGGGTGAGTTTTGCTCAGCTGGCAGAATCCTGCCTCTCCTTGCATCATGTTCACCCTGTGACACCGGCCTGGACATTATTCAGTGAGCTGGCTTGGCGTTATGTTAGGAAGGGAGGAGGCAGGCAGACCACTTTCTGCAGCAGCAGCCAGTGGCAGACTTGTGCTTTCAGTATCCTCAGAAGAGTGTATCTACTTACTGCTGTAATTGTTTCACCTTTCATAACATTCAAAAATAAGCAATGAAGCATTTGTAACTCTGAAGCAAGTTTAGTTGGTTGTATAAACGTACTACATTTCTCTTTTGATACAACACTCAGCGATTTAGGGAAAAGCTATGTCTTACCTAAAAGATCTTGCTTATTTAAGACAGCTTTTTCTCATGCATTCTGTTAAAATAGAGGAGGGCAGGGGGAATGTCCAGTGTCAAGCTAGTATTATCTAGGTAATTTTCAGTGTTCTGGGAAAATGGACATTTATTCCATGCTCTAATAGAATGCACTTGTTGCTTTTTCTTTCTACTTCCAATTTGGAAAACACAGATGTATAATGATATCCCACTGACTCAGACTGGCAGTCCTTTTTGGCCTGGTATTGTTCTTCCAGAGGGACCAAAACAACACAATCAGGGAGATGATGCAGGTCTAGCCACTTTCTGCAATACACTCCCCTTTGTACTCCCCCAGCATTCATAATTTTTATAATGGGATGCTAAAGTCTGCATCTGTGCCTGTTGGTTTTGATGTCTGCTTATGGACTTGTTCACAAATTTGTCTGCTCTGGTTTTGAACCTCCCAGTGCTCTGCCTTTGCAGTCTCTTGGGGCAGTAGGTGATTAGCAATTAGATTGTGCTGAAGCACTTTTTCTCCCTTAAACCCTTCCACTCACTCTCCTATTAGTTGCACCAAATGCTTCCTACTTTTTATAAAATACTCAGTAAATAGAGCAAATAAAACATTATAAGAATAATATATTTAAGTAAATATTGTGCAGTGTTAGCACAAGGATGATGCAGCTACTGAACATGTGCTCAGGAACAGGCTGTTTCTGCAGAGATTATTGCCTTTTTTTGCTGGCCAAATGCTTTCCAGCATCTGTGGTATCTCTCTCCTGCCTGCTTCCTCATAACTTCAACACATGGGAATTAATTTTTCCTGTGAGAGTGTCTTCATTTATTAACTTGGTCCCTGAGGAAATGTAAAATTGCATGAAGAATGTGACATGCCAGTTGTGAAAACTTCCTCGACTTCTCTCCAGAGACAAAATAAGAATCTTCCTACTGTCTACCTGGCCTGACCAAGTCAGTCAACCAACATCAGCTGTAGCAAGATCTAAAATACTGTCGCTGTATCAGAGAACCTTAGAACAGATAGATGGTTTTAAATATTTTTACACTGGCTTTCTGTGTAGCAAGTGTATACATTTTCTACTGTTGCAGTGAACCTAATTCTGCATTACATTTTGGAAAACCTTTCCCAGAGGTGCTTTGCTTTGCAAATGTAAGACCCATCTTCTGACACACCTTTTCAGTCCTCTAATAGTATCTAACATTCTGGGTTTCGTTGGGACTTCCCTACCTGCTATACCTTCAAAGCATGAGGGAAAGCAAAGCAATTGATGGAGTGCTGTTAAACAGTGAGAAATATAAGTAGGATAGACAGTGTTTTTTAAGTGAAGATGAGGTCTGTAGCTCTAAAGTGATGGCATCATGATTGAGACTGTTAATCCAGAAAAAGTATTTTAAAATACTCAAGAAAATATTTTTAAAATAAAATATGTATCAGTAGTTACCATTTTTAAGATTAAACATTTTCTTTTAGCCAAAACCAACTGCTGTGTTAGGTACAGTAAACAAACCATTATCTGCAACTGGAAGGAGACCGTATATTAGAACTACAGGATCAGAGACTGGAAGCAATATCAGTGTAAACTCTGAGCTGAGCTCTTCTGCAGGAAACAGATCAAGGTACAGGAGTCTGAAATTTCTTTCATCAACTGCTTTTAGTTCATGTTTTCCAATGTGTTTGCATGTTTCAGTAAAGCAGATGATTTGGTGTGTGCCTATATGTTTGAAGAGTGTCTTTATTTTATCCAGTTAAAAAATATAATGGATCTCTGTAGGTATATCACCGTCTTTGCTTTTTGTTTTGGGTTTTTTTAGTAGACAAAAATTCAGTACAGTGTTTAGATGTGGCCTGCCTGTAATTACATATAATACATCAGAAGAGAAACTGTACTGTCTGAAATTTTGGTCGTTAATAGTCCTAATATTTTTACATCAGAAAATATATTAATTGAAGATACCAGCTATAATTAATACTAAACAGATTTTGCAACTCACACATTTTTGATGTATAAATTAGGATTAATCCTGATTGGTAACAAGAAACATTTTTGACGTAGATGAAATATTCTGACCTATTTAAGATTAAGAACAATTAAAAAGAGCTTGCTGAAGAGGACCAGGATCTCAGTGGAAAAATGCAACATATGATTGTAATATTTGGTCTTTCTTCTAGTAAGTGTTATTTTTATGTGGATCCAGAGTTTTTAAATTTGTCATAAATCTGGAGAAACAGTTTACACTTCAAAATTTTAAGATTGTTTAATTTGTTTTGGAATTGATTAACTGGCTAAGATAAAGGGTTAAAGAAAGAGAAAGTCAACTCTAGTTGCTACATTTCATAAGGAAGTAGAACTCAGTTCAGAATTTGTTTAGTAAGTGTGCGTGATATATGCTGTAATAATCCTGATTATTTTTTAAACTTCTTTGTTTTTAAAACTATTGTATGTTCATGCAAATTAACTTGAAGTTTGAGTATTGCTGGTCTTTATTTTTCTTTACTAGATTTGACAGTATTGTCTTTTTCTGTCTGGAAAAAGAACATGGCCTTGTTTAGAGCATCTGTCTTAAGTTTGCAAAAGAATTTTATATAGCATTATGTCTGTGATAAGGGATTTGACTCGACGACCAGCAAATCTCTTTCAGACCTTTCCGAGTTGTAAATATGGACTAAGGCAAATTCAACTTTTTTTTTTTTTTTTTTTTTTTTTTTTTTTTTTTTTAACTAATATAACCTGTCTGCCTTGGTTCTGTTGGGGGTTTTAAAAATTATTGGGTTTTTTAAAAAAATAATTGCAAACATTTTTTGTTTTGTACATTTTTGTTTTATTTTGTCTTCGATTATGCTACAAAGTTCGGATATATCAGAAACTGGGGTCAGTGAAAATGATGAAAATCCTGTGAGGATTATTTCAGTCACACCAGCAAAGACAGAACCTGTGAAAAATAAGGTATGTCTGGGGATTTTATGGACTCTGTATCTCTGTAAGAAGCCTGGCATTAGGAGTTTATTCAATATACATCTGATGGTCTCTGAGGAACTGGTAATGTCTGATTTCATTTCACATAGTTACCTGACTTTCCTAGCCCAACAGAGGACCCCTTATTTCTGGATTTATTTTGTCCGGAGTAATTAACAGAACTCATGTGCTCAAAAATAGCACAGGCAAATTGCAAGAGGCTTCCTTTTTTCTAAAATTCCAAAAGATTTCCCACCTTTATTCTATGTTTTCCAGTATAAATAGCAGTAAGGCTGTGATTCAAAGTGAAGGTTGACATCTGTAGCTTTAACTGAAGGTACTGTCAGGAAAACTTCAAGTGGTCCTCTAGCATGAAATAAATATCTAACTGCTGGATTGTGTCACAACTAAAATGTTATGTAAACTAAGGATTTTTAATGCTTTCTCCTGTTCCATTAGAGAGAAGATATCACCTAAATAATGATTTTTTTAACTTCTAAAACATACAGTTGCGTGAAGTTTAACAAAGATAAATGTAAAGTCATGCACCTGAGATAGATAAAACTCAAGCAGCAGTACATTGTGCTGGGATCTGCCTGACTGGAGTGTAGGTTGGCTGAGAAGGACTTGAGGAACCAACCCACTGGACAGCCAGCAGAGCATGGGTTGGCAGTGTGCCTTAGCAGCAGTGAGGGCAAGCTGGGTCCTGGGCTGCATTAGCAAGAGTATAGCCAGCAGATCGAGGGATGTGATTATTATACCCTGTATGGCATTCATTAGCTCACACCTGGAATACTGTGTCCTCCCTAGTTCAACACAGATATTGAAAAAATGGAGAGAGCTTTGCAGAGGGCCACCGAGATGATAAAGGCTTGGAGAAGTTGTCATATGGTTGAAAGTGTTGAGATTGTTCAGCCAAGAGAATCTAATCAGTCTTTCAATATTTAAAAGGTATTTATGGAGAAGATGGAAGTACTCTCTTCTCAAAGCTGCGTGGTGACAGTACAAAAGGCTATAGGCAGAAGTTGCTTCAGGGGAAATTCCATCTGGATGCAAGGGGGAAAAAAAAAAAAAAAAATATCTGCATTGTGAGAAAAATTTAACACTAGAATAGGTTGCCTAGAAAAGTGGTGGAATATCACTGTTCAGAGCTTGGCTTGTTAAGGGCTTTGGATAACCCCTGAGGCCCTGCTTTCAACAGAAGGTTTGACCAGATGATTTCCAGAGGTCTCTTCCAAGTTGGATGATTCTGTGATTCTAAAACCAGATTTTTGTAGTAATGTAGGGATACATGGATGGTTCATACTGTATACATTTTAAGAAGTTATATATCTACTCAGTCTTTTTTGATTAGATGGAATCAGAGTAATAGGCAGGTGGTTTGGATTTGTATCATCACATAGAAAAGTTAGGGTTTTCTTAATATTTTAAAATAACATCCACACGAAATTCACACCCTTGACCTAATGAAGAAGAAAAAATCTTTCCCGAATTTCAACATATGGTTCCTTTTTTCTTCTTTTTCTAAGGTTCTTCTGGAAAGTTAGAGATGTTAAGCAAAGCATTTATGAAATAAATCCTAAAAAATGTTTTCTAGGTTCTTGAAACCTGACTTTAGTTGAAATTTTCAAAGAGGAGTTATCTGTAAAGTTCTTACAAATAGAAGTTGTAAATGTCTGCTATGAAGCTGCTAGACCAGTAATAAGGATTACAGAGACCGAATGACTGATGTATATATTTAAGAAATAGTTAGAATATTTAACAAAAATGTTCTTGGTTCAGACTCAGCACTTATAATAGTGAGTGGCCTTAATTAATGTATTTGAAATTGCTGTGTCATCCCAGCCATACTTCTCCAGTGCCCTTTTCTCTGCCCCTCCTCCTAACTGTTTTGGAATCCAGTGTTCAAATGAAGATTCATCATCCAGTTGCTTCCTCTTTGTTTCCATATAAATACTTCTCTCTGTAGAGCCCTACATTGCCACCACCCTTTGTTTCACATGTACAGACACCACTTCATGAAATTTAATCATTTCTGTTACCCTGTTCAGTGTAATGAGAAAAACATGCATGTAGGCCATACCTACCCAGACGCGACAAAGAATTACAAAGACAGCAAGTTTCATTTGTGACGAGATCTTAGTCCTTTTTATTCTCTGCAAGACTTGTTTTTTTTCCTTTCACTTATATTCAGGGTTTTAGTAATCTGCACCTTTACTGAAGGCTGGTCTCAAAATTGGCATATATTGAAGTAAATACCGTTTGCTGAACTGGCATCATTACTCTTGCTTCTCCATTCTGTCCTGCAGTTGGCAACTCTCCTGTCGGTTGGCAGAGGCAGTAAAAGGAGCTTGTTCAGAAGAACCATCACAAGCAGAGCTGAGATTATTAGTTTTACTGTAATCTCAACTTTTCAAGCAATTGAAAGATACATTGTGTGCAGATCTTAACATTATGCACGGTGTAGAAGACCTTTTTGCAAGGTTAATGTCCAAAATCCCATTTAGTAAAACTTGTTACTAGGTCTACACCCCTGTGATGTGTTTTTGTAAGAACATTTACTTTCTATTTATAAATTCTTGTTTCTGTCAGAGGGAGGTAACAATTTGAATTTGCCTTTGGGAATCTTTTTTTTTTCCTTCACATTCATGATCTTTATTTTCTAGGAGATTAATTCTGATCAGGCTACACAAGGAAACAGCACTGAACGTGGGAAAAAAAGAACAGCAACAGCATCTGGAACTGAGAATATTCATCAAAAAACAGAAGAAAAAAATGTAGATGAAACAGGACCATCACTCGCAGCAAAAACCAGGAGAGGGCGTCCACCCAAACCTGAACCTCAGGGTACCACTGCAAAAAATGAGGAAACAAACAAACCACCTGTCAGGGGAAGGAAAAGGGCAGCAGGCAGTCAAGAAAGTCCAGGGAGTTTAGAGGCAGGTAATGCCAAAGCACCAAAACAGCAAGACACAGCAAAAAAGCCAGCAGCAGCACAGAGACAAATTGATCTACAAAGGTAAAAATAAATAAATAAATATGTGGGGTGTGTGTGGCCTTTTCCTGTCTCAAGGTAGACCCTAAATTTACAGTTATAACAGATCTAGCATAGTTAAAGGGCACAACTAAATCACAATGACTTATAAACACCATGGTCCAACATACATTGTGTTATGTTCTGATTTTCAAAGTAAGTACCAGGACAGCTACGATTGGAGAAACGAATTTGTTTGGTCATAACAGGATAATCTAGCCTGTTTTCACCAAATTTCATTTTTTATCTGTTGCATCCTGGTTCCCCTCACTAGCATTGCTGTGTAAAAGAACTAAAGAGTTGGGGGTGTTTTAGTGCATTAATTAATGCCAGGCACACAGCAATTAAAGTACTCTGCTCTTTTTCAGTTCATTGATAACAAAGGCTTGAAAACTGACCATCTTTAATGAACAGAACAAATTGTAATTCTAAGTGTAGTTCTTTTCTGGTATTTTGGGTCTATGCTTGTTTAATATTAACAATATTTTAATATATATTCTAAGTAAATCAAAATCAGAATTTGGAACTGCGTAAACTACAAAACAGCTCTTGGATGGTAATTTATTTTTCTATACTCTAGTGTTTAAATGTGTTGACTTGATTTCCAATATAAAAAAAATCACAAATGTGCATAAACACTGATAAATTTGTTTAGCTGAATCTGATATAATAAAGAATTTTAATGCAAAATGTCCAAAGTTGTAGAGCAATAAGATAAGGTCAGTAAACCAGTGTGTTGGAAGAAATCATAAATTAACCATAAGGAAGAAAGAATCATTGGAATAGTTTCTTTCTAGAGGTTTTGTAAATGGAAGATCTTGCAGAGAACGTCGATCAAAAAGAATTGCCTCTTCCTCTCATGGCAAGGTTCATACAGTAGTAAATTGTTTGGTTGTTCAAGAGAGTAATGTTTGTGTACTGCCTTGCAATGCTTGTTTTATACACCGGATTTCTTTGTCTTCATAACAAATTGCACTATCCGTAGCCTTTAATAAGCCGCCTGTATCAGATAGCTTCTTTAAAATATGTAATACCTCAGTGTTTCTTGGAAAAAATACCAAAACATTGTTAACGTTTTTCAGAAGCCAGGTGCTTGGAAGTGATGGAGATTCACTGTTGGAGATAGACTCAAGTCCAGAATATTCCCAAAATGCAATGGATGTTTATAAGGCCTGTGGGAGCAGCCAGGAAGATACTGAGGATACAGAGATAGCAGAGAGAGGCTTCCTTAAGGTGTAGCAGGCATCTTATATAGGACAATTCTGTGGTTTTTATTGTAGTTTATACAGTAAGGAATCAAATACATTTGTCTTCTAGAAAAATGTACGTAAAAACAGCTGTATCTGATAGGGTTTTTCTGCTTTTACATAGACATGTACAAGTTACTGTAAATATTTTTAAAACATTCACAGTAGTGCTTGTTCTTAAGACAGGCTATTTGTGTAAACCTGGGTAATTAAATGCAGTCAATTAGAACAAGTTACCTTTCTTGTTCTTTGATTCCAGTGAAAGCTATGAATAAATGTATTTCTGTTTATGCTGTAAAAACATTAATCAGTTATGGAATTATTATTATTATTATTCAACTTGTCTATTTCCAAATTTATCAGGAAGTTGTGGTATACAAGAAGGAAATTCAGTTATATTCAATTAATTATGTAATTGTTGAGAAGATACAAGATGGAGCTGGAAAATCACACTATAAAGACTGTAAAAGCTAAAATGTAAATTATATAGGTAGGATTTCGATTCAGAATCAATTGTAGTTTCCATTTCCTTACAATTAACTGCTATTTCTTTTTCTCCCTCCAAAAAGGTAAAAAGAAAACTCGCTCGAAAAGGGAGGAAATGAAGGCCAAATAAAGGCATGCTCCAAGCTTCTGCAAAAACTAGGATTCAGAAATTTCCTGTACAGGAACTGAAATTACTTCAAAACACACAGCTTTCAGCTCTGAAACCAGAAGGAAAACTATGCTTCCCTTTCACATGAAATTAATCCTTCTTAATGGAAATGTAAAGCAGAAACTCTTGAGAAAGAGGCTAAAAGCATCTGTACTTATTTCCCCAGAGACTTTTTTTATGAAAAGTCAATAATTAAGCAAATTGCTTAACACTTGGTTCCAGTTCCTGCATTCTGGAGTTTAAAAGTGTATTTACACCATTAATTTTCATGCTGCATTTTTTTTTAAAGAAAGTGAGAGGAGGTCCTTATACTGACATTGAAAATTTACGATCTTAGAGCCAGGTATTCCCATGTTTCACAGAAAAAGTAGAAGTCTACTGAATGGATTTTAAACAAGACTAGAGGAAAAAAAGATCACAAAAAATTTTTTTGCTTTACTTTTGGAGACTGTTTTATGTATAATTCTTTCTGCCTGCCTACTTTTCTGCAAAAATAAGATGTACAGATTTCAGTTCCCTGCTATGAAAAGTCATGTGGTGGCAATTTTATAAATGTTGCTTTCTGATTTTTATCAGAGTGGGAAAGTAATCACTTAAAATTATTATTAATTCGCAAGTAGACATTTCATTTTTTAATTTTTCCCTCCATTTTAGTTTAATATAATTTGCAATAAATGTACATATTGATGTTTGTTTTATAAAAACATATATCACTTTTAAGTGTTTTTACTCCTGCAGTTCTGTTGGAATATTCTAAATTTTAAAGGAGTAAAGACAGTCCAGCATTTGATTTTATAATGTTTGTCACCAGATTTTTATTATTGATGTAAAGAAAAAAAAAATCAATTTTTAAAAATAGTTGGACTTTGGCAGCTTTGTAAGGAAAGTTGGAAATGTTTAGGATTGCTCTCAATTTTAAGCATTGTGCTGATTGGAAGTAAGTCTGTTTTGCATTTTGTCTTCCTGTCCAGGCTCATTTTTTAATGTTTATTTTAGAAGATTGTTGCATCAATATTATGTTTCCTGGCATTGTTCAGCATAGATACAGTGTACACTTTTATGTACACATGATCATATTTAAGTTTGTTGCATAAAATAAACGCTTCTAGGTGTCATGTGCCAGTCTTTTTTTTTTTTTTTTTTTTTTTTTTTTTTTTTTAAATTTTGTTTCACAGAAAACTACTTGCTATACCTGTGTATGGTCTTGGATGTTCACAGAAATATTGCCTTGAGCAAAGAAATTGTAATGCAGACAGTTAGATAGTTTAAAAGATAGGATTTTTAGGTGAAGATACAGTGCTTTATCTTGTAAAGTTGTATGGGGAGAAGGGAGCTGGTCTGGAGAGTGACAGTGAACAGTTCACTTTGTTACCTTGGGCCTCAGTTCCCCATTTCTCTTCTGCAAACTGTTTTGAAATCCGTTGACACATTGTAGAAGAGCTGGATGCTGTTGACATTAGTTAAGGATTACTTGCTCTCCTCAAGTGGATAGGGCGTGGTTGTGTGCTGTTGAACAATGACTAGGTCTCTCATTGCGTGTTTAACTGGTGTTACAGTTCTTTTTCCTCTGCTAACAGAGAAAATCGGAATCTCTTCACAAAGCAGTCTGTGCAGCTCTCTAAAGCAATCTGCGATGCTTTGACTTGAAGGATTTGAAGTGTTTTTGACAGAGGGAGACTGGGAGATTTTAAAAGCATTTAATCACACATCCATCAGGAATTTGATTTCTAAAACTGAAATAATTCCAGAAGATGGATTTACTGATTATAATGCAGTTTCTTTTTAGTGCTATGACCAAATACTTCCCTCATAGAAACGTTACAGTATTTTGGTTTAAACCAATTTTAAAATGTATTTGTTAGAAGTTTTTAGGTGCTACCTAAAAAAGCAGCTCTGGTACCTAGCAGTGTGCCTCTAACAATTACTTGAAATATGGACTTGATAAATCTTGCAAATATTCAGAATTGTTTCCAAAAGCTTTGGTTTTTGTCAAGTGGGTAATTGTTGGACTTTGGTTGTTGTGTTTTTTCTTTTTTTGGTAAGTTTTTAATCAGTCCAAATATCAAGTTACTTAAGGAATAATTCAGGCTAGAAGGGGTTTCTGGAGGTTCAGTGCCATGCTCAGAGCAGGGTTTTCAGTTGTCTGTCTACAAACAAGAGTTACATAGAGTTTCTTCCATTTTCTTTAAAGGGACATTTGAATTACTTCTGTATGTTGATTATCAGTATAGTCAAAGCAAGTTGGTACATTTACGCAGCAAATTTTGCTGGGCATAATTGGCGGAGCAAAAACGCAGCATATAAAGTATAAGAAAGTTGTATTGGTGACCCACTGGCTTATTTTCAGAACTTGCCCCAGACAAGGCTACATACAGAATTTCTCTGCCTTCCCCTGCTGCTGCCTCAGCAAAGTCCTGAGAGCACGCGTGGTACGGTTCAGAGGTGCCTCAGCTATGCCATCTCTATAAGAACAGTATCCCTAAGGCCAGGGTTCCTTACAGCAGTCTCGCTTCTGATAGCAAGTAGTTCGAACCATCAGCCTTTATAAGAAATACAGGGAAGTACAGGCATAATTTTTATACATATGTAATTTGTGCATTGCTAGTGTTTCTTCTGATGCTTTAAAATAAAATCTGTTAAAGTATAATCAGTATAAAACGGTGGAATTGAAGGCAAATTATTCCAAAGAAAGAGGTGAGGGTTTTGGACATGGCCATGTATGAGTGTTTAACTATTTTATATAAGAATGAAGATTCTCTCACTGTAATAAGAAAACTGTTGCTCAGAGTTTTTCACTTGTTAATGTGCGATAAAGAATAAAAGGAAGCTCGATAATACCCAGTCCAGTGTAGGATTTAAAGGTGCTGAGGTTTCACGTTGGGTCACATAGTTAAGAGCTAAGTTCTCATCGTCTTTAAGTTCCCATCTTCATAAAAGTGTGGCTTTGTTTCTTAGTGGACATACATACATTTATTTCTGTTTCTTTGTGTCCTCTGATGCCTGGACTGCACAGCCTTCATAACAGTAAGACAAGAAGGCTGTTCTGAGAACGTACGTGGTAACTTACTAAATTAAACCTCTACCACTCAACAAAATTGGATCTGAATATTTGTTTTAGATAAAATAATAATGTTTTCCAGAGCAATCTTAAACAGGAAAAATAATATGCATTACAAATCTTTTGTGCACATGCTGACAAGCCTTTAAGTTTTTAGAACTGATAAATAACAAATCTAAAATGTACTTCCAGCCATTAGATACATAGCACATGTTGTTGGACTAAGTTCAACATCCTCTTGAGTTTCAAGTTAATGCTGGGGCTGTCATAGCTGAACTGTCTCCTCTAAAGATCCAAAAAGATTTGGGACCACCGAAGATTTGCAATACATAGGAAATTTGTTTCTCTTAAGAAATTGACAATGTGGATCCTGGTTTGCTTACATGTAACCCCATGATGGTATTTATCAGCAGTAATAGGTTGGTTTGTGCACAGAAATAAAGTCCCAATTCGGTGCTTAAGGAAATAGCCCAAAGTAAAGAGGCTGGGCTGTGAACTCTACCTGCCAGCCCGGCTGCAGGTGTGCGTAGCTGATAACGAAGCATTAGTCACAGAGTAGCTGGTCTCAGCCCAAGGAATTTTACTTCAGTGCAGAAACAGGTTTGCATAGGGAATAGCAAGGTGTTAAACAGCAATTAACAAAGTCCTTCTGTACAGCAGCACTTGATGTGTCCCTTGAAGCCTTCCCCTATTTAAATTTCTGAATCATCCTGCCAATGAGTACCCCTGGTACTCAGACGGAAGCTCAGATTGTAAGATAAAATACTCCTGAACTTCAAAGACCAACAGCAGTTTCCATTCCTTAAAGAGTTTTTAAGCCTGACATTCCCTTGATCTGTTTGCCTTGGTTCCTGGAAGTCAGCAGACAATACAAGACTTCCTCAGGAGCAGAATTTGGAAGTCCTGGTACAGAAGCAGAGGTGGTGGCTGACAGCCTCTCCCTTCCCTGCTGCACAGCTTGGGTCAGGAGAGTGGATCCAAAATTTCTCATTCCTGTAGTTTTACCACATGAGAGACCAAAGGGGGTGAGCGACCCAGTTTCTCCCTTTGATCTCGCACACTGTGATCTTGTGTTTCTAACTGAAGGTGGCCAGTCCCACAGCTCCCATCAGGGATTCCTTAGCACCACGTCACTGTGATGACCCACCGGATGACTGCTTTCACAAATCTGACTCATTAGAAATTTAATTCTAATTGAATTCATTTGAATTCAGAGCAGGAACACTTCTCACTCTTCTGCCAGTTCCCAGCCTTATTTTCTGCAGTACAAAAGGAAATGAGCAAGTTTGGGGCGTTAGAGCTGCTCATAAAGAAATGTGTGGGACCACAGCAAGAGGTGGCTTCAGGCTTATCCCAGTTCAGATAATCCCCCCTCACTCGGGCTGCAAAAGCCGAAGCAGCAGCCACACTCCAGTAATCGTCAGGAGCAGCATTGCACGCCATCACGTGTGCCTAAAGACAATGCAAGTGCATTCCTTGAGGCCTTGGTGTCACTCGCAGGTGCTTGACACAAGCTGCATGTGAAGAGGTGCTGCGATTACTGCCTGCAGCAGGCAGCAAACAGTCACCAGTCACCAGCCTGGGAGGAGCCCTCCGGCTAACCTGAGGGAGAGGCCTTTCTGACCTGCAACAGAGCACCTCTTCCTGCCCAGCCAAAGGCACAAACTGTCTGACTGTGTAACGGCTGAGTCTTGTGAGCCAACAGGACTTGTGACACCTTTAGCTTTGACAAGAAGCTGTTCAATTTGGGACTTGGATTTATCAGAGCAGCTAAATCCATGATCAGCAGAGCTGAGACTTCTGTGGGCAGCGCAGCTGAGCGGCACGGTTGAGTCCTGTGTCACTCAGTAAGGGGGGACAGCCATCAGGAGATATGTCTGCTCTTCAGTGGGAGCACAGAGGTTATCCGAGCTGACTGGTAACTCACTGAAGTGCTGGCAGCGGTGTAGTCTCAGCAGCAGGTCAGCTGGGGCAAGAAGCATGACCACATCACTTTGCATAGACTGAGTGTCCTCCTCCCGCGACAAGACTGTTAATTTCAACAGCTACAAGAGCTCAGATGTGTGTTTGTAATGCTGCAAGGCAGGCGTGCTCCAGAACAAGAAATACACGTTTTGCTCCTTAAGTTCAGGTGTTTAATTCTCCTCTCATTGCCCTGGAAGCGGAGATTGATGTATGTTGACCCTGATGCACCAAAGCTTCTGAAGCCAGAGACGGCGGGCAATTATGGCAGTCCCAGGCGTAAGCTGAGTTGCTCTGGCGTTGGGTCCGGTTGCTGTAAAGCAGGTGGGTTATCGCCGCGTGCTCTACAAACCCGTAGGCAATAATCTGATCTCTTACCTCGGCGTGTCACGGCCACAGCAGCCAGTGTCTGGCTGGGCAGCGGGTGGGCAGTCTGCCACCTTACCTCGAGAAGGCTGCGACCTTCAGAATATTTCGCCCTGCGGTACAAGTCAAGACCCTGAACACCATTTCCTTTGTGATATATTCAGGTGCCTCAGCACCACCCATCAGGATGGAGTGGGGTGGGCTTCGCTAGTGGCAGAGGTCTGAGCCATCAGTCTGTCAGGAGGTTTACATGCTGTTTCCAGAGCATGGGCAGGGTGGCCTGCGCGGACACCGTGCTGCTCCCTGCTGCCCACACACAGGCTCTTCTCTGCATCCTGCCAAATTAGGAGAAGTTGTCACTGCCCAAGTAATTCATGCCATCACCTCCTGGCTGCTTCCATCCCTGAGTGCTCTCTCCTTTCCTAGAAACAATCTAGTCCAGCTAAATTATTCTGGATGGTGGTAGCAGCAGCAATCGCTGTTCCTGCTTCCTTGTGCCATTACACAAGGACAGGATTCATGCTGGGGCATGGACGAGGAAGCCACTCTGCAGACCCTGGGAGTGGAGATGACCACACTGCCTTAGTGCCCTTTCCCACCCTCGACCATTCTGCCACAGTATGTTGCTCCCCAGCTCTTCTCCAAGGCCCTCTTTGGTGTATCCATCCATGCCTGCATGTGGTGTCTTCTGCGTTACCGTCTCGTTCTCAGCTACATGAGCTTAGCTCCTAGCATAAAAGGGTTTGGGGAGAAAGGGGACTCCATGCCATGATTCATTTCTGATGCTTCTGGGGTAGATGCAGTCATGGTTTATCAAGATCTGGTTTAGTAACAAGGTTTTAAACTCTGCTTTTCCCACAAGGACTTTCCATGTTCAGAGTAGGTGTTCTCCCTAATTCAGCACATGTTGCTTCTGTTACTCACTCTCTTCGTCAGGTGGGAGTTGTCTCTCACAGCACACCTACCATGGAGACTGGCTCCAGTAACCTGTGTATTACCGTAACGTCATCTGGTCTGTTAGCCACATGTAGTCACCTCTGGAGCGGCCTGACAGTCTGTCTTTAACAGGCACTGAATGGCCAAATCTCCAAGTGCTTTAGGGAAGTTCTCTGGACTACTACAAGCTAACACAGGAGATCCAGCATTCTCCCACCCAGAAGCAGTGTATATTTTTAATCCTTTCTGGTTTCCGCAGGTGTATGAAACGCCAAACCCTTGCAGAGTGTACATACCAGTTCACAGTGACATTTTACAGTCCTGTTGTGTTGACCGCGAGGTCATCTCTCTGGCTTTCAAGTCTCAAAGATATCTTCCTGGTAAGATCATCCCTCAGAGCGTATCACTGTGTATTAAAATGTAAATGGGAGAGTGTAAACAAATGGAGCTGGGCTCTTCTCAGTGAACATCTATAAAGTTGTGCTTGGAGGTACCTCCCTAGAGAAATGGGTGGTCCATTTATTTACTTGAGTATTTGGCTCAGAGTCCTCTAAAATGATGAAGATGATTGTTTTCATTGAGCATTACTTGAGTTTGATCTTCCATATACAAAGTGTGCCAGTAGCTTCACCTTGCAGCAGATGCTTTTCCCTCTCATTTTCTCTTCCTGCTGATCCTAGGGATTTTTTTGCCATGACAGTGGTTCATAACACCAAGTTCAACACGTCGGTGGTATTGGGATCTGGTAAAGATGGCGTGGGGGAATAACACAAGGGCTTTTTTGTATAATCTGCAACCTTCAGGCACCAAGCCTGCCAATGTTAAGGAAATCCTTCTAAGGAGGATAATGGCAGGAGCTTTGACCTACTTAAAAATATAATTAAAACAATATATTTATTTTATTGTGGGTCAGGCTGGCAGCAACTTCCTTAATGTCCAAGTGGGGCAGTGTGGAGGAAGCCAGTGGGGATTACAGGGCTGGAAAGGGCCCCAGGAAAACTTGCCGTGCCAAACTTGTTCCCGACCAGCTAATGCCAACCTGAGACCACGTCCCCTGCACATGACCTGGCCACAGAGAAAGGCCCCTCACTGCGTTCGCCCACTTGCCCCATCGTTCCCCCAGGGTGGCTGCAGGCTGCTGCTCCCTGAGGCTTTTCGCTGCCCACACGGAGGGAGGACGGGCAACACCTTTCATCCTCACTGCCTCACTCCAGCTCCTTATGCACTTTCTCCAAGCCCATTGTGTCTGACCAACACAAACCTTTCCCTTGTAACTCTCAGGTATTAGATACTGTTTGGCCATTTTGAGGGCACCCCCACCCCCTGGAGCTGCAGTCACAGGGTAGGTGCCTTCCTGTTAAATTTACCAAGACAGATTCGCCACCTTGTTCAGATCTCAACAGCTCACATCTGCTTATTATTTGGTCACCCTTCTGCCTTGAAATCCCTTAACAGCCCAGGTAGTGTGTTCCTCCTCTAAAAAATCACTTGTCCTGGTGTGCCCGAGCCCCTTCCCACCTGCCCCCTGTCTGGGGAGCTGCACCACACTCCAAGGACGCTCATCACCTCTGCCAGGGGAGCGAGGCAGGGCCTTGCACACAATGTTTTCCCTGAGGAAGTTTTTGGAAGCTGCCCAAAGTAGTTGGCGAAGATGATAGCAGAATTTCATTTGACTCTGCGTGATTGAACTATTTTTTATTTATTTTTTTTTTTGCTATCAGGAGGGTTTTGTCATTTCACGTCTACAGGATGTGCCCCTTTGTGGCCGTTTACTTGCTTGTTTTGCAGAGACTTTGACAGACACAGACCCCCCTGATTCCACAGTCACCTGGGTGGACAGCAGGCTGCTTCCAGCCCATCTGATCTGCACCCAGCACTCCAGCTGCGTGTGGCCTCCCCAGTGCTGAGCACAGGGGCAGGATCCCCTCCCTCAGCCTCCTGGCAACACTTTGTCCAACTCAGCCCAGGACACCGCTTGCTGCCTTTGCCACAAGAGCACGCTGCTGGCTCACGTTCATTGGTGTCCACCAGGACCCCCAGTCCTTTTCTGCCAAGCTGCTTCCCAGCTGCCCCAGCATGACCTGGTGCTTGGGGTTGTTTCTCCCCAGGTGCAGGACTCTGCCCTTCCCCTTGCTGAACTACTCACAGGTGAGGAGAAGGGCAGACGAACCATATGAAGAACTCTTCTTTGTTGTTAAGAACCTTTTGGTTTGTTTTTTTCACTCCTACATGATCTGACTCAGTGAACTTTTGGTAGCTCCTGTGTTCGTACATGCCCACTTCTAAGTAGCTCTCTCTTCTGACAAGTGTGGCCCAGAGACAGTTTTCTCCTGGCATTTTTGATGTGGTGCAGACTGTTTAAGGACTTGAGTGTGGAAGACATTATAATGGGGAATGTGCATGCCAAGCAAAGGAGGGCAGTCATCCCGCCCCACCCCCATCCCACTGGGTCATTTGCCTCTGGGAAGCTCATACACAGGCTTCATTTCTCAGTTTGCCCCTTTAACAGTAAAAGCCATAACTGGAAGGGGTTTTCATGCCATTTGACCTGACAGCTTCAGATCCTCTAAACCACTTTCTGCACGGACAAACCACAGCTTCTTGCAGCGATGTGAAGATGTGTTGGCCACTGCTTCCACCTGGGCCCTGCTCTGTGTCAGGTGTTTGTTCTTCAGCCTTGCATTTTGGGAAATGTAAACCTGTGGCAGTGAGGTGAATTCCAGGGCTATTGCTCTGTTACCAAACAGGCTGATCTGCCAGGCTCTTCCTGACCACAGTGTGAAACGGGACCAGCCAGTTCTAGGTCTGCTTTTTGAACCAAAACCCACCCTCGAGCATACCTGGCTCTGGGTTTTTGGGCTGTCATCAGCAAGGTGTTCCTGCTTCAAGGAAGCCACTCTTATACCCAACTCTCCACCAGGACAGTAGGTAGATGTTTACAAATGGGAACAGCCAGTTTTGCCCTGAAACAGCAAGGGCTGCTCCCATGATCCAGTAATGCTGGTGAACTTCCCAAACCTCTCTGACAGGATCAGCAGGAGCCTTGACTACTCACCACCTATCATGTTCTTAAACTGCTGGCTGTAAGTTGTTTTGGGAAAGATGGAGGAAGGGAGGAGATCAGGGCAGGGAAAGCAAGGCGCTCACTGTGCATGGTCCCTTCTCCCACCCCCTGCAAGAGCAGCGGCTGTGCCCCACACCACACCCGCAAGCAAAGGCAGCTGCATGCCAAGGATGTAGGCTGTGGGTCTGGTGGCTCAGAGACCATCACCTCGAAGCAGCTCCTCTCCCACCTTCTCCCCAGTCGCACCACTCTATTTTTCCCCAGCATCCCAGCCACTTACCCTTTATTTTACACCAGGCTGTCACAAAGCCACCTAAATATTTTATGTATTTCAACACAAAGCAGCCACTAAGCAAAGCAATAGAATTTATTTGACATTATACCAGACATGGATGCTCCAGCCCCAGATGTGACCTTAAAACAATTTAAAATCCTAGGTTTGCTGTATTGGCAGGATGAGAGTTACCTGCCCGAGAGCTGAACGTGTCAGTATTACAGCTGTTGAGACGGAAAACTACGTACAGGAGTCGAGCTAGCAAGCGCTATTTGTCCATTTCAACTGTGAACACGCTTCCAGTTTTGGGGTGCTGGAGAAACGATGAGGGCATAGGACAACTTTGTAAGGAGTTCAGTACAAAGCAGCTCTCGGTTACTCATGGCAGAGTAGTCCCCAAGTACCAGAGCAAGGGAAGAGGGATGTTCTGTTTTAAATTTTTCTAAATTAACAGGCAGGCTGAAAGAAGCCCTCACCTGCAGCAGAGGAGCTGGGGAGCACACCTTGTCCCTCACCCCTCTTAGCAAATGAGGTACAATACAACATAGCTCCAATGATAGTAAATTCAAACAAATAAACAAAAAAAATCCCCCTTACACCACCATTTTAACACCGCAAAACTGTGCAGCACTCCCCCCACCTGGTAGAGCCTGCCTGGAAACCTGTGAAAGCCACCTGCCCTAGGGACAGGCACACACCTGAGGAGGGGGCAGAGCGTTACAACCGCTTCACTGCTCAGCTCCCTGCTCATGGCTCTGGCCGGGCAGGCACCATCTTTCAACCTGCTTTACTCCATCTAACAAACGCTGACAGTCATGCCAAACGAGTGAACAGTATGGACTGCCTGAGCAAACAAATCCACAGGCGTCCTCTCTCCCAGGTTCAGGGCAGTGCTCGTACCCAACAGGCTGTCACCGCCCCCTGCGAGAACCCACAGCGGTTTATATAAAGCACATAGTTTAAAACACACAAAGATGAGCTGAGCTGGAGAATCCAAAGAAAACTTTTTCTGCTGTGAGTTACGGGCTTTGTTTCTTCAGACACAGCCTTTGAAAGGAGACAGGAGGTGGTGTGTATGTACAGGTATTCCTTGGGCTAGCACACGAGGCAGGCCTAGGTTAAGTAACACACGCTTTCATTACACAGCTTATATTTACACAATTTTCTTCTTCAAAAAACTTTAATGTGCATAATGAAACAGATCATCCCTTCTGGAGGCAGTGGACCCTGTAAGCTCAGAACAACTTGAAGTTCCAGAAATAAAATGAAACCTGTTTTCAGGGAAACATGCATTTATTGTTAAGCATTCCCAGTGAAAATCAACATCTTTTAAAATGTGTGTTTATTAAAAAATCATTTGTGTACAAAAGTGTTTGTGTAGTTTTTATTTTCAAGACAAAAAACACTGATGCTGCATTCCAGCCCCCCCAACTCCTCCTGTACAGGAAGTCTGATGCTCAGGAACCAACCTCCTGCAATATTCTTTTTTATTGGTAAATATATATTTTTTAAAAAAATTAGAAAAGTCAGAATTTTAGATGGAAAAGTGAAAAGCAGGGTTCTTCAACAGTTGACATCAGCATTCGTATGATGGCAGCCTCCTTCAGACACCACAACAGAGCACCAGCATCGCCACAAATCGCAAAATGGGCAAGTACAGCATTTTCACAGTACATTTCCTCGTCTGTCGAGTCCTGTATCTTAACTTACATCACCAATGAATGGCTCAGCACCGTAAGCGATCGGCTAGCTATTTTGATGCCTACAAAGCATGTAACAGCAGAGAAGGAACATCACACCACGGTACAGTGCAAATGGTTTGCAAGAGTTTGTCCGGTAAGAACAAACCTGAGAAGTGGAGTTGCTGCCTACAGAGCAGCACTGCGGCCGGATAACCAAGCAAGAAAGGAGCAAAACACGGTAAGGACAGCTGGTCTTGTGAGTCTAGCGATGAATCAGCTGGTGACACTAACACCGCAAACAGGACGAGCAAGCTACGCCATTTACTGATGGGTTTGCAATAGATAGAAAACTATCACGACAGAAGCGATTGCCCCTTGCCTGGCCCTAGGAGAGAGCTGTGCCTGGAAAAGGAGGATGGTAACAGTGAAAACATCTATGTGGCCTTCCCAGGAAAAGCTTTAGGCACCCAACGAGCATCTCGACTTTCATGCTTTAATTCTGCAACACAACAGACAGCATGATCAGATGCACTTTCACTGAGTCAATTACTCATCAAAACCATACCAACCCAATGCCCCGATCACAGATCAGTGGCCACGCTCTGAGAGATGCTTCTCATCAACTGTCAACACAGCACAGCAGGAGGACACATCATCATGTTGCATCTGCTCATAAGCAGACACTGAGTAAAACTAACTTTCACTGCTAAATCATTTAACATTTCCCCCTTTGGGCAAGCCTCCGAGGCTATGCCAGCTTTTGTTGGTACCCAGGGAGGAAACACAGGACACGCACACGGCCAGGTCTCCCCTCACACTGAAAATGGAGCACTTCGCCTTCACAGTGTATGACCAGCGCAGTAAACAAGAACTCTTCCTGGAAACTGTGTTTTGTTTTTTCCCCCTCCCCTTCTCCCTTCCCCAATTAAATAAGTGATCCATATGCTCTGAAGTCTGATTCACAGCCGTTAAGCTTAAATTTGCATAGTTTAAATGTTTCTGTTACCCACACCATATAACGCAGATTTGGCCTCACAAGGTAAGCTTCTTTCTGGCTATTTAATTCCTCCTTTCAGACAATAACAACAACAAAGATCCTATATTCCCTATGGCAGTGTTCCAATACTAATTTACTTGGAAAACAGTTAAATAGAATGATAAGTTAAAAAAAAAACCCAAGACCTATTCCTACACCATTAGTACCTAATTGCTCGGATAAATACTACCAAACCAATTATAGTCAAGGCCCCATATACTCTGTGGCAAGCTTTTTTTTTTTAAGAAAAGAAGTCTGGAATAGGCAGAATGAATAGCACCAAGTGCTGCATCTTTCAAGGATATGTTGCTAAGTTTTTGTCTCCAAAATGTACCAGTTTGTCACGCTGAGAACACACCCTGTTCGCAGAAGCAACGGGAGGAAGCCATGAATTTGGCGAGTGGGGGTGGGACACAGCCAGGGCTTTTGGCACTCACAGGAAAACAGAGGCTTTTGGCAACAGGAAAGGGCATTTTTCTACCTTTGAACAAAGCTGTAGTTAACTTCTTGAGCAACTGGACGAGAAAGGAGTTTCTTGTTCCCCACCAACAAAACAAACAAGGGATAGACAACTTTGCTGGACGCATGTTAAAGTGTTCAGCAGTGAAATCCGACTGATGCTCTGGCAATCAGCAAGGGTTTTTACCAATACCTTGTTTGGAAAAATGGGGCTATGCAGACTTCAAAATTACTGTTTCAAGCTGTTGTCTTACACGATGGAGAAAGACAATGCAGGATTTATTTGTACTTAGAAAGCAACTGTACCCACATTTTATGTTCTTGTTGTAAGAAAGTGGTGAATGTGCAGCCCGAGTCCGCAGCTGGAGCAGGCTGCATGGCAACTCCACGTCTGTGAATGCACAGGGCCCTGAATATAACAATCTTTGATCATACAGAAAACAGAACTACCATTTTGTATGTACAAACTCACAATGATAAACTGAACATTAACAGCAAAATTCCTAGGGCTCAGCCCCAGCTGCAGTTAAACTAACCTCATACAACATTATCCCTATATTCAACTCTGATAATTACCAAGAACACAAAAACATTCCTTATAAAGGACTTACATGTCAAAATTCAGAAGGACTTCACACCACAGATGTCTCCTTAATGCTGGGTCGTGTTTCCTTCCCAGCTCACTTCTTGAGAAGTCTCCCTCCTGCCAGCACCTGAGCTAGCATCAACATACTTTCTCTACCAAGCACGTGGATGGAAGGCAAAAACCAGCATCCAATGCCTATATATAAGGGGAAAGGGGAAGACAAGTGTTTTGCAGTAGAGAAGAAAATGAGGTAACTTCATCAGAGAAGTAAAACTTAACAGGGCACTGTTTCAGAGGTGAGCATGCTCACCTGAGAACCATTTCCTCTTTTCTCCCCCTCCCCCTTTCCCTGCCTTCCTTGATCGTTTTGCATACTGTTGGAAAACCCTGTTGTTCTTAGGAGACTAACCTTACCAAAAGACACGTTCAGAAGCCCGTAACTGAAGTTTTATGTCCCCGACAATGATTTCCAAGTTCTTTCTTTTGATAAATAGCAGCGAAGAACAAGGGAAAGTAGTCAGCAATGTATAATTACCACCAGGGTAAAAAAAAAAAAAAAAAAAAGGTGTTGATGTAATCAAGAAGTTCTTAGCCTGTATAACAGAAAAGACAGCAACTTGAGATTAACACAAGTGGCATTTTGCCATAGTTTCCTACTGTCCCTGGTTTTCACCTAGCAAACCAGCTGAACAGTAGCAGCTTCTTGTTAAAAACAATAAATAAATATAAGGAAAGACAAAACAACTCATTTCCTTTGGCATCATTACAAATGACTTACACTATCTCAAGAAAAAACTGATCACTGACTACACCTTAAAAAGCAGTAAGTATAAAGACTAAGCAAATGCATTTAGTATTGCACTGATACGAGTTCAAAGTCTTTACTGGCTGTGCCCTGAAACAGTTTAAGTTTGGACACCTCAGACAGAGCAGTGCAGGGAACATCCCTGACCTAGCTAGGTCTCTACAGCTCTCTTCGCTGGTTCTGTTCCCCTACCACTATGCTCCAGGTACACTAGAGGAAATTGGGAATCTTAAATGATTTATAAACAGACTGTCTATGAAGGGTGGAACTACTTCAACTTGTACTCCAGAAAAACCCCAAACAGACATCTATTTCCCCGCCCCATTAATCCACAGTTTAGGAGAAAAAACAGTCATGGAAAAGATGACTTATACAGTACTGCATTATCCACAATCCCTACTCCCTAGTCTCAGGATTTCTCTGAGCTTCTTTGTCAGATATATTCTCAAAAGTTATCATCATATTCACAAAGACATTACCGCTCTCTTTAAATAGATGTACTAGTGTTTGAAGTTGCAAAACTAATAATTTTCAAGCTTTTGCACTCAGGATGAAATGTCATTTTAATACGAGTAAGACGACTGACTGTATGTACAAGCCAAGGTAAGATTTCAGTTCTCGTTTATCAGAAGCATCAATCCAAAAGAAAGCTAAATTGAGAACACATTTCTACTTCTATGTGCATTTGAAGTATGTACAGTAAGAACACCAACACAGCCTCCATGTGTCAACTAGAGAAAAACACAAGCAAGGACGAAGTTTAAAGTAACTGGTAAGCAATCCTTAAGTTGAAGCCCAAAATAAAGCTAGAAAACCGCTGCAAGAAACAGCTGATTGCATCATATCAAGTACTCAAAGAAAAAATTTTTAATTCTCAGTACACTAGAGAATCAGCTTTTTCCTCCTTCAAACCCAGTGAAACCATATTATTCAGAATGTACTGAAGAACATATTACATCTATTTAAGACCAAAAAAAAAAAAAAAGAAAGAAAAACAGCTCGATCTTTTTGTGCTGTATCGAGGCATACTCGTGATCAGATTGTGTGGAAAACATGACCGATGAAAATCATTAAAAATTATATTTTGAATTATCAGTAAAGGGGAGCCTAGACTACTGTAAATGGCACACAAAATACCCACAGATGATGAAACATAATCTAGTGAGGATTTTCAGCTGTATGATGTAAGGGAGAAGAGAATCAGGTTTCCCAATTAATAAGCTAGAAAGAAACCGGTTCTGAATAGGTCACCATTTGGAACTTTGGGTAAGTCTTGAAAGTCTTTCAGGAAAAAAAAGTTACAAGAACACTCGAGTATTTCAATGGTGCTCTCTTCAGCGACCCTACCTAATATGTCTATTAAGTACAAGCATGCAAATATAGGTCAACCCACAGGCACATAGGATCCATGTTAAAAACAGTAAGATAGCTGTGATGAGTGGCACCAACAACTTTGATGACTAACACTCAAAAATGTTGCTTTCTGAATTACTAAATCAAAATCCTGAAGCAAGTTCCTGCTAGTCTTCGTCACACTGCTAAACACTAAAGTAGGCATGTTTCTCCCCCGTTATTTTAGCTGAGCTCAAAGAATTTTTACAATATTTAGTAAGAAAAAAAATTAAAGTATTTCCCCTTTTTAAATTTACACAGACGTTTAATTAGCTTTATTTGCAGAGCAGTTTTTTCAGTCTCCAATAGTGCCTAGATAGCATCATCAGGCAAGAGTGCCAGTTTTAAAAGAGAATCTATATAGAATCCTAAAAATAACAGATGGTGATGCTCCTCCAGAAGGGGCAAGCTGGACTACTGAAGCAGCTCTCTACATGGCTCAGTTACTCAGGAGTAATTCTGTTGCAGTCTCTACATCCCATGATTTTGAAGACAAGGCCACTATTACTGCATTCTGCAACGAGAAAACAAAAGCAATAATGTTTTCAGTGTCTGAACCCACAGCTCTGAGAAGTGGACTGACAAGTTCACAGATTAATCAGAACATGTTAGTTTACCATTTGTTAAACCCTAACTAATAACTTATAGAAAAATTGTTTCACAGAATCAGTGTTTCAAAAAAGGCAGGGGTAGCTCGCAAGATTTACTAATAACATAGTATTTTACAACTTCAGTTCTTAAAAGCTATTAGCAAAACAGAATGATTAGACCTAAAAGAGGTCATGGAAGTAGAGAGTCTAATTTAGTATCCTAATGACTCCCTGTATTTATACAAATATACTTGCCCTTCCCCCACTGAACAATATTTAAGTTACATATACTTACCCTATCAAAGCCCATAGCACAAAGATTTTCTATTTTTCTGGTGTATTCTGGACTAGAAACTGGTGCTCCAGCATACACATGTGCCCAAAGTCGAGCTGTCTGTTTAAACATTTCTGGATTTTGTTTGTACTACACAAAAGAGAGAGAGAGAAGAGAAGGGGAAAGTTAAATCAACTCAGCAATCCAACCAAAAAGCAAGATGATCTGGCAGATTCCAATCGATCATTCTATCTACAGTATCTTCAATGGTGTTTCACACTGATCCTACTGCTATTTTTCAAGTGCAATTTGGAAATGAGGATTACACATTGAGTAAACCTATGCAAGCATTTGATTTAATGTGTTTGCCTTTAGGTTAAATGACACACTAAGTATTTTACATGTACAATCAGGTACTGCTCTCAATCACGCTGATCAAAAGTAGAGTAGCCGTATTTAGCACAGCTACTGAAAATTTATATTCAGTGTGGCAGAGAACAAATTATCCCTATGTTAACATCTGCAGAATGTACATACTGCATAGTACTCTTATCACTTAAAAATATGCCTGGCTTTATACACTGCAAGTAGGTCTGCAGTTTTTCCAGTCAGGGCTGACATTTTACTACCAGGCCTCCTCCTGAGCATAAGGATATTAATAGTGTATGTGAGAAAAGCAGGGCTGAAAAATGGGTGAGCATGTGCAAAAGGCTAGGAGGCTGCAACTCTTGTCATGCAAGCTATTATTTACCAGAAATAAATAAAATATAATCATGCAGGGTATTTTGCACTGATCTTGTCACTAAAGTCTTCTAATAAACAAGAGAATGGACCTTATCACAGAGAGTTTTCAGCCTGTGCCAAGAACTCAAAAGCCAAGAAAGTGGGTCATCTGTCATACATTGTACTCAGAAAAGCAAGACGAGTTTCCTATTTTAGCAACTTTTGTACGTAATATCAAATTTAAGTTTTTTGTATTTTTTTAAAAGACTCTTTCCCTTAATCATTACACTTTAAAAAAAAAAAAGTAGGTACTACTATCTTTGTAAGTCTAAGCACTAAAAAAATAAGACAAAATATTGGGAAATACACTGTTCAAATATTTACATGCATTTTAAGGACAGAAACATGGCTGATTATAATTTCTAAGCATCCATACATAAAAACAATCATTAAATCTATGAAACACTGTCAAAGTGAATACAATTCTTTTTACTGCTGTACATTTCATTTTACCTCTCCTACAGCAATGCATACCAACTACACTGCATTGTGTGCTTTGTATACCTCCCACTAATTCTGCTCCACATGAATTAACTTGTATATTTACTATATGGTTACTAATGGCATTTAAACAAACACAGGAGACAATCTATTGTTGGAAATAACTCACTGTGTTATAAATACAGTGGTCTGTGATAAATTTCTTTGGTTGACTAGAAAAGAGGAAGGATTATGTTAAGCATCCATAGCATCCTGAAGTACTATATTCTTCTGCTCTTAAGAGATCTTCCCCCATTTTTTAAAAAAAATATTTTTGAGAACACTGCCAAGCCTAGAAAGCAACTAGCTGAAGTGCAAAGGATTAGTCATAACTGCATAACTGCATTTTATTCAGAACTAGCTTTCAGTGTTCTATAAATACAATTCCTTTACTTAGGTATCCATAAATAATCTAGTTTCTCACTGAATTGAGAGAAGCCTAAAGGCACCTTTTACTGATGTCTCTATATCAGGAATCCGAGGCAGTTTATGTTGCTGTACTTACAAAAACAGCAACTAGTTGAAGTAGTTTCAACACCAGACAGCTGGTGTCTGAAAATACTGCCATTATTCAAACAGGAGTTCTCCCTGTGTTCTCCCTGTGATTCAGCTCAAGAGCTTGTAGGACTCTGCCATTTACCTGGACAGCTTAGTTTAATAAATTAACGTAATGAAAAACGAGCACAGAGGATAACAAACTCCTTGTGAATTTTTGTTTTAGGAAAAAAAAAAAATAAAAATCAAACAAACTACAAAAGACCCCACCAGCAACTAATACAGATGAAGGAACTGGGTGTTTACCACCGCACCTCTCAAAGACATTATAATCACTTCGTACTTACATACACGTGCTTGTAACCCAAGGCCAAACCCCAGTATAGTTTTCATACAGGTATTTGCAGGGAACAGGAGAAAATGATTCCTCCCCACATGAGCCATGCCACAGCCCCACTGGACACATCCCCACAAGCACCTGAGGGGCAGCCTGGAAAACTGCTCTTCAGAATCTAGGAAGTTTCATGAAGTTTTTTGTCTGAGAAAAAAAAACTCTTTCCAGTTCAAGTGTTTGTACAAGACTGTTAGAGGTTTCCCACACAAATTCTACCTTCGGGGCCAGAATGGGAAACACTATTCTTGTTCTTTGTAATAAAAGGAAAAGTGGTTTTGTTTAATAAAGAGAGTGTGACAGCAAGGGCAAGCATCCGGCAAGAAAAACGGGGGCAGGGACATGCCTGGTGGCCTTGCCAGTCTTTGCAACAATTCTCCCCGCAAAGAGAGATTCAGTCTGACAGAGCTGCTCAGGGACATTTGTTCAGAGCAGCCTTACAGTATTGCAGAATTTCAAGTAAGTCTTCTGCACTTAACTACTGAGTATTGCAGCAGCGAACAGCTCTCCCCCACCATTGCAGTGGTGCAATGGGCTACCTCTCATCTCCATGTTTGGCTCCAAATCCTGATAGGTTTGGTGAACTACTAATCTGTCACCCTACACAGACTTCTAGAGGGAAAGAGTGCACAGTTTGTCACCCTGTCCTGGAGGGTCCTGACTTACAGGAGACAGAGATGAGATTGATGCTGGAAGAACCTTCTACTTGCTTTGTTCTTTTGTTACCAAAACATACCCTTACTAGAAGTCAGCGGGGAATCCAGGCCTCCTCTCTCTCCCCAGAGTAAAAAGGAAAATAACATGCGCATACTTGGGACTTCACAGAAAACTGTCAGACTATTAAGTTATGGAATGACTGTTCCTCTCTTTCATCAATACTTTAAATAGAACCATGTCAGTCCTGGTATGGCATAAGATCCAACTGACATTTTATTGTTACTACTTTTTATAAGTTATCGCTACTGTCTGAAAAGTAACAAACCCTCTTGATTACAGAATTCGGCTGATACCAATGGCACCATGGACTAAAACAGTTAAGTACTTGCAAAGGTAAAATATATAGGATCCTTCGTTCAGACAAACTGCTCCTCAGGATTAAATGTAACAGTCATTCATCTAGTCACTGTTCATAGAATTTTGACATTAAAGAAATACAATGCTGAACAATATGCATATTAATCTGGAAGAGGAGCTACATACCAAGCCAAATCCAATGATCATCATCAACTTAAAACTCATTTTAAACCAATACAATATTGCTTTTCTTATACTAGAAGCCTTAGATTTTAAAAGGCAAGTTATACTGGAATTCATTTTACTATGCCATTATCTCCTGACATTTCCGACAAGCAAAATAAAGAACAAAACTAACAAAATAAACCTCCTGGCACTGTAAAATAACTGCTACGTACTCTGGAACCCAAAGAGCAAAGAGCACAAAACACCACAGTAACTCACACTTACTGGACAGAAATTTTCCAATAATTTTTTTTAAATCCTTATCTGCCCCAAGTTTTGGGACCTAATCTGAGTTAGCAAAAGTTACAGAAGTGTTACAAATTCACAGTCAACTGAGGATCTTACCTGGTTTGCCACTACTGCATCTTGTGGATCATCTGGTTCTGCAGCTGCCAACAATGCTTGCAGCGATAACAACACTGTTCTTAGAGTCATTGCTGCTGCCCTAAAATTAAAAATTTGAAAATGACTTTACCAAATCCCAAGCCCATACTCACCTTTGCTGCTGTACTACTATCAAAGATACAAGAGTACACATACACATTCTAAGTTTAAGAATCGTTATTTTTTACCTTACAGGTATTAGAACATCATTCAATATCTATATATTTAAATAGGGTTTTAAATGTGGGCTTTCTTATTAACACTGCTTTCTTAAGCTTTTGGAAAATACAGTCCTCTTCCTACACATTTGGCCATGCACACTTAACAGAATTCATTTCCTCTGAAAAAAAAAACAACAACAAAACAAAACAAATTGAAGTTTGAGTTGTCCTTCCTTACTACCAGTAACAGCACCTTGGGTAAGGTCTAGGGTACTGAACTGACAGCCCATGTGTGCTCCCTCTGCTGGCACCCTTCATAGCAAAATAGCATATATGGAAATAGTGACCTGTGTTTTAAATACTTGTAACAGATAAGAAATTTTATACATTAGATATCTTTTGCATTGCATCAGTTTTAATATGACATTTTTCAATAAAATTCAACAATTTATGCAGTGAATTACTACTGTAAGAATAAAAAGGTTTGGCTATTACAGAATGTGCAATTGAAAATAGCACCTCAGCTTCCTCTCATTTCAACCTGGCATGACTGTCAGAAGCAGAAAATCATTCTGTAGTCGTGATGGTGCTGTAAAGTCACTCTTTTCCCCCTATGAAAGAACCCTGTTGAAGGTAATATAGAACTTCAGAAAATCTGGCTCTAGAACTAAGTTCTCACCATTTATCTTGATCTGAGTATATTTAGAGTAAGCGACTTCAATAATTTAGTAAGGGAAAACCATGTCAATAAACACTCAGAAAAATAAGAGTATGAAATTGTTACACACTGTAAATCTGGAAAGCTGTAATATTTTTAATATATAGTTTAATTAGATTTTGATCATGAATACCATCGCCGATCTACTATTTCAGCTGGCCCACACTGGAAACCAAATAAGGGCTCCACAGAACCTGTGAAAGTTCAGTATTTCAGCTGATTTGAAGAATTAAGCAGACTAACTGTTGTGCTGAAGGCACAGACAGATGCTCAAGCCAATATACAAAACTGCTTACTCTGCTGAAGTACTAGTAGAAAGGTATGTGGGGAAAATGTGACATCTTAGATTTGAGCAAAATGTTTATGGCACATGAAATGTCAGAGGAAAGTTGTGAAACAGAGGCATCCAATTTCTTACAGAAAAACTGTTCCATTTTCAATCAACAGAAAGCATTCTTCTTTTCAGAAGACTGAAAGTAAATGCAGAGAGTCTGTTAGAGTGAGTGGGGAAGAGTTCGACCTGATGATCCAGATACAAAGGAAGGAGTTTCCAAGACTATTTCCAATCTCAGATTTCAGAAATTTATGTATTTCCCAGCACCGAGGCACTGCATTGAGGTACTCTAGCAAAGTATACTAATGAACAGAGAATGGTAATCTGGTAAAATGGTAAAATGTCAGAGGTACATTTGTGACACTCAAATATTATATTCCTAAATGCTTACATTTACAGCTTTCCTTCTATGTCACTAACCATTCAAATATGGCATTCTTCCCTAATTGTTTCTAATTCTAGAAGATTTTTCCTAGAAACATACTTTTTTTTTTTAGCTTGATAATCATCACTGAGCTTTTACAGTGCAGTGTTCTACATCAAAACACAAGTGAGAAACATCCCAAGTGACAGAGATTTTAATTAGCACATATTGTCTCATTCCAACTGCCACATCAGCTGGAAGTCCCTCAAGCTGAACTTTGCAGACTTACATCTTAAAAAGAACCCTCGTGCTTTTAGATCTGAATTCTGATGAATCAAAAAACCTTCACAACATACAATCCTTTTTCCAAACCTCTTCCTTCATAACTGCACTCCGGAATTTCAGATTCTCCTCCAGTTGAATTTAAGTATTTCAGGTTCCAAGCTGAATACTTATAGCAAGCCAAAGAATGTTTCTTTAAATTACAAACAAAACTAGGGATTAACTAGTAAGATTATATAAACAGATGAAACACACACACACAGTGAAAGCACATAGAAATATTTTTGCTTTACATGTACCTATGCTATTTTAAAGTTTCCTGTTCTTTGTGATCTCTAGTAGTTTATACTGTCTTGAAATTAACCTATTTAAAGTACACATTGATGATGTTAATTTACAGTGGTATCTGCTAGTATTAAATGAACATAATGCAGCATGTTTACTATTCTGGCATTCAGGTGTCGGAGAACGCTAAGCCTTTCAAGGCCTTTGTATGCTCAAGTGTATTTAACCATTTTTATTTTTATGCCGTGAATTTCAGGAACTACCACACACGCTATAAAACCTAAAGTCTTTTTTCCCCGGTTAAGTAATTTTATTATGCTATTTAGTGTAGTTTTAAAGATAGATATTTCATGCTAAGTCTATCAGCTGTAACTGATACTGTAGCTACTTTCACCAAACAAAAGCTGTTCTGCACTTTCCTTTACAGAAATCCTTCCACTTTAGAGACATCTGAAAAAACTGCCATTATTTAAAGTAGGGAAGATGACACAAAAGGGGTCACAGCCACTTGAGCCACCTCTACATAGAATTTACTTCCATTTACACTGTACCTTCTAGGAGTGGAAAATACACCTTGGGGAGCACGGGGCATTACTAAGGACCAAAGGTGCCATGGACGCCTAGAACACAAGTTCTGTGCTGGCTCCAGCCGTCTCTAGCTTTCAAGACTGCTAGGCTCTTTCACTCCCTGTTCATCTGTTACGTTTACAGAATTTTATATAAAGCACACTGGGACTTGAACTTCTGTTCTGACATTCCAATTTCAAAATGAGTAATAAAAATAAATACCTCACCCATTTGGATATACAGATGGCTATATATTCAGAAAACTCAAACTCTAAAATAATAAGTTTATAGACATGACTAGTTTAGCTACATATGTAAAATGGTTTAAAAATGTAGTTTACAACTTATTTTCAAGTCTCATGTCTCAAATGGCTTTGCCGTCTCATGCATATTAAGAGAAAGTCTTCACTGGACACAAATGTTAAAGAAGTAGTATTCTTCAGTCACAAAAGAAAACCTGTTACAGCTTCAGCTGCTGTTTGTACTAAAAAAAAAAGGAAATTAAAATTTGTGATTAATGGTAAAGACACATTTTGTGTAACTATTGTATACTCATGAAACATTTTCTACCCTTAGGACACTAATTAGCTTTCCTGATCAAAGTTTAGAAGTCTTGTTATTTTCTACATAGCTTAGTCTTAATTTTTCAGGCATAAATTAAGATTCCCAGAAGAAACTGGAGGGACAGCCACAAATAGATTCTCATTTCCCGAGTTCCTTAAAAAGCTACTCTTCCTTCCCATTACCTACTTCTGGGAGAACAGTGAATGGAGATGGCTGCCCAGAACTACATTTACAGACACTAGTAAGGCAGGACCTGCTCCTCATCAGCAAAGAGCAAAAGTAATTCTCATCATCAGTCCTAGAGGAAAATCTATGCTGATAGAGGCACAAAACTAAGAAACCCAACACACCCACCCACTCACCCCCACAAGCTAAAGAATGTGCTGAAAAAAGGTTGTATTCTCCTTAAAACGAATTTCCAGTGGAAAGCTACGTCTTCTGCATTTTCCAGTGGTCCTCAAGGCTTTATTTTTCCAGAATAGAATCCTGAAAGAAAAAAATATTTCCAACTCTTCTTATATTTCAAGTTTATTTCTAGGTGTGGATTTATGTGCCACATCTCATGGAGCTCAAACAATTCCCTTTGGTAACTCAAGCTACCTGCATGCTTAGGTTCTAGGTTTTTTCTCTCCTTGCAAAAGGCAAGGTTTTATGTCACTTCTGACAGACTTCTGTCTAATCTGTCCTTAACTGGAGCCTCACAAGTTTCTTGGAAAACCTATTTCAATGCTTCATCATGCTTAATATTTGCATGCTAAAATGGCTTTCCAGTCTGTCACTGTAGCTTGTATTTGTTTAGACCATCATTCCTGTTACTTTACTCTGGATTTTTCCTATGGTTCCCATCTTTCTTGGAATACAAACAGAAGTCTGATGCTCTAACAGAAGCCTGACCAATCATAAATAAAAAGCAGGCAGCTTACATCATGAGTTTTGCACATAAAATTTCCTACATCCCAGCATCCTATTTGCCTTGCACATGACATTACATTGACTTTGTCCTAAGACTGGCTCCTGTTTTCTCCTAAAGTTTACAATAACCCTTGACTCCCACCGCCCTCCCAAAATGCTGCTTAGCCACTATGCAGGCTTGCAAGCTTGACACCTACAAAATGGGAGAAAAGGCCAGTAACATCTACCAGTGAGTTGCAGAGAGCTCACTATGGGGAAACACTGCCCCTCTAAGAACTTCAAACTAAAAGCCTCCACTCTGGACATCCTAACCAAAACCCAGGCTTTCTATTGGCATTGCATTTGTTAAACAGCAAGAGAAACCTGGAGTGAATCAGAAGAAAATGGATATATGTTTTATTCACTTACAGTTTAGGTTTTTAGGTAGTACCTTGGGGCATTTCCATTAAGAAAAGAGCACCCCTAGTTTGGATGAATACAGTGATAATATTAAAAAGCACAGCAAGCCAGATGTGCCCAGCATGCCTGAGGTAAGAAATCTCTTACCTTTCGATGAGCTGAGTCTTAAGAGGATTATGAAACACTGCTAGTTTCTCTTCTTCATTTTTAAAGGCTAAGTAGTTTTCCATTTAATAAGTTTTTACTTATGTTCTGTACATTACTCTCTGGGAAGAACCTCTCTAGTTACTCTGAGAGGTAACCCAGCAGAACAACAGCCGCAGCCAGAAGACTGCTGCACCACAAACTCAACCAAACATGGCTACTGGGAACAATTTTTTTATTTTTTAAAATAATCTGCAATATTTATACCATTTCTGAAATAACTAGGCTTGTTAATGCAAGAGAAAAGCTCTGGGAACTTGTACTAAGGGCTTATCGAATCTGGAAGGAGAGGAAATGAATAAGGCCTTTGAGTGGAAGCCCGTTGTATAGTCACTACTTGCAAGAGAAATACAAGACCAGGCACCCATTAGGGAAAGAAAAAAATAAAAAGAGAATAATAGAATAGCTTTGACCTAGTACAGGAGGGGAAAGAGCCTGCTTGCTGAAGAGTTCCCTCATACAGTGTCAATATTCTCTGCATTTTTCTCAAAGCTTTAAAGAGGCTCAGTGCTCCTCAAACACCCTGAACAAAACCCAGCAGTTTTAGATGCCCAAGATGATGATTACTACAAGCTGGCTGTTGCTTATGTATCTATTAAAATTGTGTTATCTCTTATAATAATGATTACTGCATCTGAACTAAAACTGAAGCATGAATCTTCCAGTAGAGCAACTGTGAAAAAAATATTCTTATTATTCATTTTCATTTCACCTGTCCAAACCACAACAGCCAAGAGTTTTTTATAGGCACAGCCACAGCACATTTGCTCAATAATCACTGCTAAAGGGATTAATGCAGAACAACTTTCAAGTCATTTAGTTCCCAGGTTTCAATGAACAATATTACATACATTTTATATTTAAGAATAAAATTTTGAGACAGAATACTAGCCTGGAAGATAAATATAGGCTATAGTTAAATGAAACCACATAACAAAAGTCATATCAGATCACCATAAACAGTATTCCTTCTACAAAATCATATCCCTATATTAATTCTACCAGCAAACAGTACCTGTTTTGCAAACAAACTGGCATAACAGGTATTTACAAATCTAAACATGATGAAAATCCACAGTTGCAAAGAATTCCAGCATCAAGCATATACTGTGGAAAAAGAATTTCATTAAACTCATTAAAGAATCATTAAAGACATTACTTTGCAAACTGATAAAACCTCCTGCCAATATGCAGAACTGTATCTCAACTATGCTCATTAGAATAGAAAATCATCATTGGATGGCTGAGTAGGGAAGAGACTTTTTTTTAACTATACACATGAAAATCTTTGTAGTTGTATTCACCATATATAACTGGGTATTTTATTGGTTTATTAACTCTTTAAGAAACCCTACTAAGTCCTATAGACTCCAGTTTTCTCCGTCAGCTCCCACTGATATCACTGAAAAATACAGATATGCATTGGAATTTGAGGCTTACATTTAAACACAGCAACAGGAGCAGAATTATTCAGTTAAGAGCATTACAAGCCAATGAAGTGGCACTTCTGAAAGAGCTTGTTACTAAAAGATCTGACAAGAAAGACTGCAGAACTAAATATATTTTCTAGAACACAGACACTAGAATATTTCAGAATTGCATTTGTCCCATTTACCTTTGAATACCTGGTGAAATCCATTCAATATTAAATTATCAAGGCTGGGGGATGTAGCTTGGGCTTTTTTATTTTTTCTTTCTTTCTAATTAATCTATCATTTTATTCAAACCGTTGTTCAACCTACACATGCAGAAAACTTAAGCACGCTGATAAGAGCATTTCTCAGTTTAAATAGCTAAACCAGCATATACTGAAAAACAATAAACAACTTATTTAAACAACATTAACCATTCATATAGCTTAGGCAGTTTTAGGAAGCTAGTCAGAAAAAAAGTCTTATCTATTACAATACAGAAATCCTTCAAAAAAGAAAGCATGGAGATAGCCACAACGGTTTCTTCTTCTCCGAAGGACCAGAGGCTTTGACAAGCACTTCAACAATGCTCAAGCGATTTTTCATTTACCATTCTGTGATTATAAAACAAACAAAACTTACAAAGCACACAGCTAGAAAACGAAGGGCTCACTACATTAAGAATCATTTTTAAAGGGATCATAGTATATAGGAAGCCTCCTCCCACCACCACCAAATTCTGTCGAAGTCTTTCCTTAGTGTTTCCAAATGAAGAGTGTTTCAAAGGAAGTTTAACAGTATACAAAAGTGGCATAATATTGGTGCTCCCGGTGCCAACCAGTTTAAATACACAGAAGGCAAGTTCTTGTTCCAATACTCCTATTTTGTATACCTCTTGACGAAAGAAGGCATTCATGGGGTTTTTTTCTTCAGGCAGAACTACAATACAGGTTGTCTGTGGAAGACCTAACTTTCAAAGGTTACAAGAACACAAGCCAAATTTCCTCTCCTGTTCTTCCTTTCCATATCTCAATAAAATACTAAGTTGAAGGTCATGATTTCTTGAGGTCTTTGTTGCCTTTTGATATTTTATATTTTTTTAGCTTGATCAGCCACTGAAAAGGCCAGAAACTTTAATCTTAAAGCTATTAACTGTTTCACTCTTAAAGCAGCAGTTTTGGGGTAAAACTGAAATTTGTGAGACTGTTTCAAGTCACGATGTTTGGCAATGCTGACCTGTCCAGGGATGGAAACCAAAATGTGGTCACCTGAATCCCAGTCTGTTGCTACAGAAACACAATCATCCATCCTTCTCCACAGAAAACATTACTTAAGGAATAAATTAAAGTAACATGGAGACAACAAGAAAATGTTAAAAAAAAACCCAAAACTGTTAAATTACTTCGGTTTTAATTCAGAATGTGATAAACAAGCATGACTTCTGCTAGGGACTGTCTTTCCTTAAAGTTTCTAGGGGGAAATGCTAGGTAAGTGTTGTTGCTGAGAAACATGATGTTTAGGGTCTTCAGGATGGAAAGATTAGTCTTGAATATACTTGTTAAAAGTCACAGACCTTGATACTGTAAGTAAAGCAACTAGATAGTGCATAAAGGAATGCCAAGAGATGGAAGAAGAAAACCAAACTCCTGAGCTTAAAAATTTTGGATAAATTATTCTCAGGAGAGTATTAATGACACTGGGATGCAGTTCCATGTTAAGCACCTTTCCTGCTAGAAATAAAGAGTTTTTGCCTTCCCATATCCTCACTATTTAAACCTTGTCCCGAGTGAAATAAGCCTAGCTGCGAGAGCAGGTTTATGTGCTCTAGTTCAAGTAAGTGAAGTGAGCCCTGTTAAAAACACGCTTCAAAATTTATTTTGCCGAAAACCACAAACAACCCAAACCCAAGCAAACAAAAATTTAAAAAAATAAAATAAAAAATCCCAACACACAAGCCAACCAGCCAGCCTCATGCCCATTCACTAATCTGGTTTAGTGTATGATTTCTCAGGAAACTGTACTTGCACAGTTAGAGAGTCATTAATCTCCAGTATAATTGTAGGGTGGCATGAATAACTATGTGCAAGTACAAAAGTGCACTGGCTTTACTGATAGAAAATTATACCATGTACCACAGCACGTACGTTGAAAGAACATGAAGTGCTCAGAGACTGTAAGAAAAAATACACAGTTCCAAAATCAAAACAGCTTATGATTATTATGATTTCCTTTTAGTAGTTTACACTATCCTGCACCACATGATTTGCATAATCTTCTCACTCTGTATAAGAGGAATATGCTGGATGCATCACCTGCAAGATTTCAACTCAAGCTTTCTGCTCTAGAGTTTCTCTTTCAAACCCAACTGATGTCTGCTTGGCCAATAGCAGTCTTGATGAAGTTGTTGAATTTACAAGCATTTGAAGCTTGTATGGATTAGATATTGATATCTGCTGGGGAATTACAGTCCTATTCTTTTGGGGCAGACACAGAGGAAATTAAATTCCATTCATGTTAGGTATCATGTCCATCATACAACTGGTACATAAGATCTTCAAACCACATGAAATGTAGCACTTGAAAAAACAAATTAACAATGAGTTCAGCTGTTCTGGTTTGGACACTTACAGGTCTATTCCACAGATTTTGGCTATTAAAGCTTTTTCAGTAACAGAAAGTAATTAAAATTCAGCAACTGTCAGCAACTAAAGGGCAACTGAAACCAACTAAATGGCTTACATAAGTGCAAATCATAAATATTAGACATGATAACTGTGAGACAGAATCAGTACAGTCAGTCTCCTCTTCTCCCTTTCCTATTGCTGACCTGTTTGTTACCTTTCATACTCCCACGCTTACATTGTTTTAGCTCTATCAGAACTAGGTTTTTTTTGGAAGTAGAAGTCAAGAATCAGAATGAAGATAAGCACTTCGGTTTTATCTGCTTACACCTCAGGAGGCTGAAAGGACAAAATTCAGGAGGCAATAGGTAGCATTTGTTAATGAAAAAGAACTAACTAAATTTAAAAAATTTAACACGCTTACAGAAACACCCAAAACATCAACAACAAATGTTCAACCTTACCCTAGCGTAAAAAAATTTGGAAAAGCTCTCTATGCATGTAGTATCTACTTAGTACATCCCAAAATTACCACCTAATCATTTTGTTTGTATCTTTTGAACTCAAAATACTATACTGAAACACTGTAAGCTTTAAGGACATCTCAAAACACATATACAATGTGAAAAGCAACACAAGCTACTGCCTCCTATCCAGGACACTGGTATATTTGATTTTTCACATTTAAATCCATGTGGAATCTTACCATTGATCTTTCAGAATATCCAAACAAATGGCCCCAGTGACCGAGCTAATATTTGGATGCCATATTTTGGTGATAAACCGCACCTAGAAGACAACACATTTTTTAAAGACAAAAATGGTTATTAAACACAGTATATTAAGTAAACGTTTTAAATGCACCATTTCTAATAATATTATGAAGAAATACTAACATAGGAAATATCAAGTTAAAAACCAGAACTGAGACGTGATACCACGTATTTCAGAAGGCTTCAAGTTTGCAAGGCCACTTGTCAGACAGAGCCTTGCTTTACTCAAACAACAACTGCCCATCTGAGGACACCAAGCTCATCCCTGCATCGCACAAAGCCATTTAGAAACATCCTCCAGTGGTACCAGTGTTTTGACATATGCAGATGGTCAAATACAGACTTAAAACTTCCAACATTGTAAATGCTAGAAAATTTCACTTTTAATAAAGTGAAACAAGGCCCTGAACTCTTAACGTAGGCATTGCATCTCACTGTTCAGCTAAACTGTTGGTAGCCACAGAAGTACTATAAAAATTTCCTTGGTGGATACTACTACTTCTACTACCACCCACTCTCATTATCCATATGCAGAAAGCTCTTCAAATCAAAACCTAACTAGATTACAATTATTTTTCTTTGCCGTTGAAAGGATCCAATCTCAGCATTCATTCATTGATCATGTCTGTATTTTTACACTAAAATACAGTGTATTCATGTTCACAAAGCATGACTAAAACCAGACTGGTTTTGGTTTTGTTGGGTTTTTTTGTTTGTTTGTTTGTTTTTTAAAAAAAAAGATACTGAGAAAGTTGAAAGCACTATTTCCTTTTTAAAAGTCTCAAAGCAGTCCTTTGAAAGGAATATATACATGCCTTTAGAACTTTCTCCTTCATTTTCTTCAAACCCCTTATTTCAGGTTGCATTTTAACTGCCTTCTGGACTTTGACCTGTCTCTCTGTTTCTCATTTCTACCTCCTCACCCCAAATTCCTCACAAATATTTTACATATAGCACAGATCTTTCAACTTTTGCCCCTGATCTGCAAGCAAATCATTGCAGAGAACACTTTGTCAGGCACTACAGCAAAAGACTGTACATACAGGGCTATAATAAAATGCAATCATGGTATATAAATAGGCAAGACCATAACAATTCTGCTTTCCAGGACAGAAAATAAGAGATCACATTAGCTGAGCCACTTATTAAGTAGCTCAGCTTTCTAAATCACTCTGAAAATGTAAAAGCCATGTAAATACCAGGTAATTTCTCACAGTGAAAGAAGGCTAACAATGGCTGTCAAAGCACATACTGAACAAGATAAAGAAATCTTTCAGATGAAGGGCAGGGCTAGACATAAGCAAAAAGACCTCCAATTTGACTACAGACTCCAGAATAAGCAGTAAAATTAAGCATGCCACAGTGCACTTAGCTTCTAACAGCTCTCTGTAAGCTTTGGAAAAGGAAACCACCGAGCCCTAAAGCAACAATTAAACCATGGTCCACAGACCCATCTTTCAGTGTCTACGACCTGTTTCAGCTCTCCTTATTTTAGCTCCCACCAGAATACATGCAGATGAAAGAACTGAAACCACCAAGCATTTCATTTAGACTGTGTCTTTCACTCCAGCATCAAGGAAGTCATTCAAAGGACAAGAGCCAAGGAGCTACTGGCACTTCTCTCTTCCTCCTCTTCCCTAGTTCCTTCCCAGTATTACATACCAGGGTGAAAATAATCAGGATCTAGGACGCATTCTTAGTTCAAAGACATCTTTCAGACAAAGAGAAAACCAATCAAGAAGCTGAGTCAGACAACTCAGGAGTCTGCTGATTGAAGAAGGGACTAAATCACGGCACAGAATTATACAGTTGCAGCTGCACGTGGCTAGGGAGAACACTATTCAGATTCATCCATTTAGGAGGGAAATGGAGTCACAAAGTGCTAGAAAGATACAGTAAAGTTGAAAGGGTAACAAGTTGTGAAAAACATACGAGTTACTTTACCACAACCATTTCTCTTGTCTCTAATCCATGTGCACGTTTTATCCATTCCTTCAACAGAGTTGCAGTAGTACCATTATATTTCTCTATTGGTTCTTCAAGTCACACAACAGTACGCCTCACTATTTAGTTATTCCTAGAATCTTGGTAGGTTAGAACCAAGACTCTACTAAAAATAACTTATGAAGCCCAAGAAACTAAAAGAATCAATAATTATCTTCTACAGCATTTCTACTACATAATATGGAGGGGGAGGGAAGATAGTTTTATTTGATGTAAAAAATATGGCTATCTGAAAACTGTATTTATCTTGCCAAAAGGAAATTACATGAGGGTCAATAACAAGATACAAGCTCCTCCCCAGAAATTGCCAGTTTGTACTTTAAGGAATAATCAGAGTGTACTTCTGATTGGATACAGCTATGCATCCTGCATTATTTCTACCTGAAAATGACAGTTCCAATGTCTGCCTAGAAGAAAATTAAAAAACAGAAGATGAGTCCTACAAAGAGACTACACACACAAGCAATAAATAAGAATACTCATAAACAACTTGCTAGCCCAATTATTTTATCCAAAAAAGTGTTTACAGTACCTTAGGAGGATTAAATGGATATGTTTCTGGAATTTTTATCTCTAGTTGATACCTTCCACCTGCAAAAGACAAGAACAAGTTAGGAATTAAAAGGATCATTACTTAAGCTTAGTCTTTCATGACAATAAAGCTTATGTTTCTAAATGGACAGGTTTTCAAGTAACTTCTGAGTAAAGTTGAATATTACCTAGAAGATACTTCTAAATTTCACATATTTCATAAATAAATGCATATAAAGTCAATCTAAAAGTAATATTTGTTCATGCAAATCAGAATCTGTATTTCCTAGGTATATTTGTGTACATTCTCCTATTGTTTCCCATTTCCAGTGTTATAATTTTCATGTTCTATTTTAGTAAAATATACCAAAATATGAACCAAATATCCCCAAAACATATGAAACGATAAGCCACAGGAACGTTCAAGGGTGAACATGGGATATTACATTATTTTGACTCTCTTCTGATACCTCATGCCAGTAAATTTTCTTCAATTTTCTTCAAATTACACATTTGAAATTAACTGTATTTCATTTCAAACTTCATGGAACTGAAGCACATTTGACTAAGTCATTTAGGAAAAACTCTCATACTTCGGGGAAAAAAAAAAAATTAGAGGAGGCTCCAATGTTATTTCTATATTCTACATTACTGTCTGAAGTAGTTACTTCTATTCCAGTTTTGCAAACACTACTAGTATTAATATAGTTTGCAGGATTCCAGCATGTAATTAAGGATAGAATGAGCTTGGCAGACAGAACCACCTTCTACTGCCCTTTTCTAAACATTTCTTATTTTTCTCTCCCCACTTCAGTATCATTACTTATGTCTATTTCAATTATAGTTTTGTTAATATTCAAGTTTACTATCAATACTTACATCTTCTGGAGCAATCTCAGACTACCTATGCCTGCCCACTGAAGATCATTTGCCAGGCAGCAGTTTAATGATAAGAAAAATAGAGTATAACAAAATATATACACCAGTTTAGATATTTAGTTTTTATAGAAACTGAAAGCATTTCTCCTCACTTGCAATTTTTTTCCTCATCCTATTGCTGTTCTTTCCAAAAGAAACCTTTTACCTTCCTCAATATACTTTGTTACAATTTATAAATTTCCTTGAATCAAAGTTGAAGTATCTGCAATCTATTTCCTTTGGGATTTCAAGAGTGATTTACTTCGTTGGAAATCACTCTATACAAAACCAGCTCTGGAGTAACCTCATTATAGGCAGCAAGATTCACATGCAGGGAAAAAACCTCAAGGGAATACTCAGAACAGTTATAGTCTATGGCACCTTTTTAACTGTGCCAAAATGCACATTAGCAGCTACTAACACCTCTCACTTCTAAAACGCAATTCAGTCTAATACACCACATCTGCAAGTGGTTAGTATCGGTTTGGTATTTTATACTACTTCCTACAGCTGTTTTTTTCTCAATACTACAGTGACTTGAGAAGATTTAACAGAAAGTACAATAGAATAAAGGCCAATAAATCCAAAATTAAAATAGTTAATGTCTAAGTTGATCGCTTGTCTGCTTACAGGACAGCAGAGGTAAAATATCTTTGAAGACACATACATCAACAACAGACCTTAAGTAAGCTTGCTTTTCCTTTTGTCTGAATTGAAGCATAATTCAGTAGTAATTTTTCCTAAGAAACAGAACAATTACACTCTTCCTGGACTGCAAAAATTCATCAGTCCCTGCATGATTTTACTACCACACCATTTTGTAAGGTAACATAAAACCTATCCTTGGTTATTACTGTTTCTTCTGCTTACCATTAAACCTGCCTTTAAAAGACAGAGTATTACAGCCTTCAGTATAACAGGCTGTTCACCCACCAATTTTTTCCACCTGGGTTGTATAAGTCCAAAAGATTTTAAAACTGCAGGGACTAATAAGTTGGTCATGTTATTTATTGTTGTTATGCACTGGAATTTACAGTTAAAAATAAGCTTGAAGACTTCAGCTGAACAAATCTGGATATTAATTTATTTAATACTACATTTAAAAAGCAAGCAGCTAACACACTAACTTCTGCATGCCAATACTTTTGTGGATTTTTTTTATTTTTCAAAAAGGACTATACATTTGTATGGCTTTTTCACAGCCATTTAATACTTGAGATCAAATTAAACAGTAACAGCAGAATACTCCTTTTGTATTCCTCCTGGAGCATTTGTCTCACGGGACAGTTAGAGCAAGTTTTAACTATTTTCCTTGAAGGAATACCCTGCTAAAATTTTGCAGTTACTGTGGCTCACATGAGAACTTGGCTTGAAATTAATACCACCATTACACGGGATTTAAAAAAAAAACCAACAACACAACAAAAAAACAACCTATCTGTTGAAAAGCTCGTGAATCAAGTAAAACCCAGCAGCCATTAATCTAGACTTCCAAAGGTCCTCTCTCCAAACATACATGTTTTAACGTGGGATGCAAACGTGTTTCAATTGAATCTGTCTTGCACTATTCTGGTAATTGATCAATACAAGTTGACAGAAAAATCAAAGCTGTAAAATTTGTCAACAATAGGTGGCATTCTTCCTCTCAGTCATACTTAGAACAGTGTCCCAACATCACCTATAAAAAAATTTTGCAGTAGCAGTTTGTTTTCAGATACCTCATCAACTGCAGTCAACAGTAAATACTACTGTTCTTTCAATGGTCCCAGAATTCCCTCCTGTATGACTGAACTGTCTGACCTGAACTACTGCATTAATTAGCTTTTCTTCATAACGCACTTCTTGCTGTGTCATTGTTCAGACTATAGATGACAGGAGATCAGTCAGTAATTATGCAGCATGCGTTACTGCATTAGTCATAAAATGTAAACTACACACACTGGCAAGCCCTTCATAATTACATAAGGGAACAAATGCATAAAACTCTGTTACAGAAATATCCATGTTCCAAAGCAAATTACTCAAGCCTCAGGGAATGCCAGAAATGGGCTGCCAGTAACTTTCGTTTTGCTCCTTGGTGCATATGCCTTCTAGATTAAAGTAAGCATTTGATCATGTCACTCTTCGATGAGATCACTGCCATAATCAGAACACATAATAGTTTTAGCCCTCACAAGGGACATTTATTATATTCTCATCATTAAATGTATGCAAGTATGCATGCATGCATTTCACATCAACAAATTCCGCACTGAGCACATACTGCTGATTTTCATCAGCAGGATATGCTGAGTATGTGAACACCGAATCACAGAATCAGAGAATCATCTAGGTTGGAAAAGACCTACAGTGCTCAGCTTTGGAAACTTTGGTGCAGCTGAATTATCCAGCATCACACAGAACCCAGTTCTGCAGACAGGCATTCAAATCTTTTTTTACCCTCATCAGGAACTGCTACACAGTTTTTAACTTCTGTGACATCTTTCATTTCAAATAACTCTCAATACAGTCTCCAAAAAAGGTCCATTTTATAAGCCAAGGTAATACTGGCCTGAAGGGGAAAAAAATGGCAAGCCATAACTAACCAAGTCACCCGAGAAGGATTAATTCTGTTCAAATAGAAAAAAAAAAACCAAACATCAAAACCCCCCAAAACAACACCTTCCCTCCACCATTCACGTTTCCTAGTATCCAATGACTTAATTTTGCAACATCTTAACATCTGTATATAAGACTTAGTTTTACAAGACCAACTGTATTTGCAAAAGAACTATTACGCTCAACAGAATGATCTACTTCAAACAGGTCACCAGCACAACACTGTATTTCAGGTCCACAGCATAGTTCTCCTTTGAAATTGAAGGGACACGTTATAACCAGAAGAATTGACCTTATTTCCAGACATTACCTTCTGTCAACTTAACACTAGTGGCTGATGAGATGAGGACAGAGAGACATGGGGGGAGGGAGGAAGCCACCATTATTTGCTGGACAGCAGAGGAGCTCTGGGACAAGTTTTGGAGGGGAGCATCCTTACCGTTACAGATGCTTCTACTTTTTCTACTCTCTCCCTTCCAGGCTCATTTCCTTTCCCCTCAGCTTCTGGCACCTTCTACCCCTGCTCAATGTTCTCCAGTGCCAACCTGTGTTAGGCTGTTTCTTCATCCTGTATCTACCGGGGGCAGGGGAGGGAAGCACTGGGGAGAATCTCCCTGCTCTCAAATCCAGTGCTGCTGTAATCAGCAGCTCCTAGCCTGGAGAAGCAATCCCAAGGGATGTTCTCCTTAGTGAAGATGCAACAATCGGATTTTCATCAGTAGCCACTAACACATTCAAGTGTGTGTACACCTATACCTACAAAACAATTTTCCGATTATTTTTCCCACTTGATGAGAATTTATTTTTCAAAATAACGACAAACGGCATGTGCCTGGTCTCTGGACAATACTCATAACCCACTCTTAGCTCCAAGGCATGGAGCAACTAGAGCAACTGAAAACTTGGAAAACTGCATTAATTTTCAACAAAACAATTTGTCTGTAGCACTCCTTGAGACATTTTTGTTTACCAGAAGTTCAAATTCAAATCAAAGTAGATAAGTGGCATAGAAAATTTGAATTAAAAGCCATTTAAAAATAGCAAAACAAAAAAAAATCCCTATTTATCATCAAGGAATTTTAATAGAAGGTGTGTCTGTCAGCTTCATATAAATATATCATATGCAAACAGAAAGTTTACAAGTATCAGCACTATTGAGTGGTTTGGTATCTCTGATGAAGTACACTATAAAGTTGTTAAAGGTTCTATATGTTATCTTCTATAAGTTACCTTGCTTTTTCCAGACTGAAGAGATGCATGGTTACCGACACCAGCTTTATCAAACAAGAAAGTCAATAAGGTGTAATTTTTGAAGAGAGCCGCAGACATAAAGTCCTACTATACAGTCCCCCACTCCGGTATAAATTAAGTATTGGGACCCATGGATACCCAAGATTAATCCCAAATTTAACTTGGAACGGCATCTCTCCTTGAGATAGAAAAGTGCAGCATGGTTTTGAACAACCACAACATGAGATCACAGAAATACATGTACAGTTACATTAGATTCTGAAGCTCAGTTTCTTGAAGCTTCATGGCTAAGGAGCTTAAACTGTCAAGACTGTAAACAAAGACAAAAACTAAACAAACTGCAAGTCAGCATTACATCAATTATACTGCACAGCTTGTACCTATAAATTAACCTTTGATATGGATAGTCTGTCCTACAGTAGAAAAGCTCTTCGGGCAATAAAAAAGTTGAACTGAAATATTTTTCAAGCTTAAAATTTTCATTTTTAAAAATTTTAAAACATGTAGCTCTACATTTTTATGCTGTAAATTAATTTTTGCAAACAAAGTGTCTCAAGACACATGATTTGAAGTGTACAATGATTGCATACACAAAAACTTTACTTGCCTTCATATGGTGTGTCCGGAGGTCCTGCTATTTCTCCTCTTAATTCTGTAAAATTCTCATCTACAAGATCTACTTTAATTTGATTTTTGCTCGTCTTGAAAATAAACAGAGAAACAAAGAGTCATAAGTAAGCATTTGACATACAGATTTCCCCAAAAGATGGTATTTTTAGAATAGTAGTTCCTTAAAAATACAGAAACAAAAACTTAAAAATATAGTAAGCTAAAGTGAACAGCTACCCTCCCGTTGTAATTATGCTTCATTACATCACTATTTGTGAAGCATTAGAAATTTCAATATTATTTATACTATCACTAAAATAAGCAAAGCAACCCAGCAACATACTACCTAAAGTTATATTTTAAAGTTGATTACATTTTAAAAATCCATTCCACATACCTTAAACTACAAAACTAGATTGACCACGTTACACATTGTTCTTTTTCTTGTTTAGAGCAATTTAATTAGTAATAGACACGATTGTCACTTTCACTGGAATACAGAAAGACTTCCCCAAATGGAATGCTCGCTATTTTTAAACAATACAATGAACCAAGCAGAATACTGTAGTCTTTTTTTAAGATTATGTTTACCTTTAATATTTAGGCATAAGGTACAATTTATTTATACATTTGAATTTCATTGTCACCTCCTCAACATTTTCACACCCCATATCAACTTGCCTAGAAAATAAAAACACTGTATTTTTATATTGAAAAAACATATGTTTTCCAGAAACTGATTCTCAGAAGTGTTTAGCACAAGCTACTCATTCCACTGAATTCACTTTCCAAATCCAGCGAGCAGTGTTTGTGAAATACATCCAAATCCTCCAGCCAGTAACTTTTTTGGGGGGATGCAAAGCGGGATCTCCTTTTAGAAAGATACACCATGAAGTTTTCAGTGGTAAGTAATCACAGGTTTGATCATTATGCTACTTCTGTATACCACACTCACTGACTGCAATACAGATATCCTGAATCCTACGTTATTTTTTTCAAGAATTCGTATTAACTTCCCAGATCCTTTAAAATTGTTCCACCTAGTTGTATGCCAAAAAGCCCTGTGCAGCCGCATTTCTCCCTCACAGTAAACCTGGTTGCTGACAGCTACAAAAGAAGAGTTCAGTCAGATAAAGCTGATGGTTGCCACCAACTGGTTCTTGGATCTACCAATGATGTGAACCATGAAGGATGCACTGAACAGCTGGGAGATTGCCTCTGTTTCCTTCCTGTAAATGTTCTATAGATTCAGCATGTTCCCCCACCAAAGAGGGTAGTCTTCCAACCAGAGATGCTCACAGATATAAAGAAATATAAAAATTTAAATCAAAGTTTCACCATGTAGAAGACACTAATTAAAAGATTCACTAAATTAATCCAATGGTGATTTGGGAGCTTTTTACACCTATAGTTACACATATTTGTCTGTAAAACTTGAGTAAAAACCTTTCAGCCCACACAGATGAAGCAGCATCTGCGGCTGCATAGTTGAGGCCAAGCAGTACACTTCAAAAAACAAAGATTCAAACACACTACAAATTAAGAATGCACCATGCACCTCCAAAATCAAAAGCCACTTAAATAGAAAATGTAATGGTTCTGCTTTACTAATTTATATCTATAAACTAGTCAGACATCAGAGAAAGGAAGTTATATTAATAACTGATGAAATGATGTGTTTAAATGTAGTTTAGATTTCTTTCCAGCTACTGTTCATAAAAGTTGCCTGACCAGAGAGCAACCGAAGCAGTTTTCTTTCAGAGTTTTTTTCCCACAATACTGAGCAGCAGCAGGACAGACTGTCCTAGCGAGACAGCCCTCCCCAACAGCCAGGCACTGTAAGAAACTCCCTCTCTGAACCCAAACTCAATCATAGGCAACACATTCCTCTTGCAAGATTTCCATCCCCACTTTCAAGTTTTTTTGCTCTCACTATTCCAACTGGCAGCTCATTCCACAGCCTCACAACTGTTAAAAGCTTTCTAAACTACAAATTAGGTAAACTTATCATCAATTTATGCCCACCTGTGACAGCATTGTTTCCCAGCTTCAACAAGTTTCTTTGTATGGCTAGTATTTATTCCCCTTGTAAAATATATGGTATTTATACCAATTTCCCCTTTCAGCCTTAATTTTGCTCTAAACAAGCTGAAATTTTAATCTCACCACACTGATTTTTAATTTCTCCACTCTACATCCCATGATCACCTAGCTAGCCCTACATAAACAATTTTAAGATGAAGTGTCAGAATCTGTGCCATGAACATTCTGCTGCGCTCACTGAAAATACATCACAACCTGCATAACACAGATTAAATTTGCCTTCTTCGTGGCAGCATGACACCAGGCTTGGATCAAGTGACAGAGTCCCAGCAAGGCTTCCCGTAGAAGCTTTTGTCCTCTTCAGTGACTGCACTGTGCTTTCTCAGTGGTACTGCCTTTCTGCATTACCTCTTAGTTCACAAAGCAGCACACTGGTTTAAATAACAAACACAGTCAACAAGTTGCCAAAACTACCTGCTCCGGTAATGCAGTCCATTCTAAGGTCTATTCAGGTTCTCCTGCTCTCCGCTAACTAGTAAGCTGTCAACTTCACCTGATAAGCTCCAAGTTGACAGCAGGAGTTCTTGTTCTTTGCAAGTAAACCCGTAACTTTCCACCTTGAGGACTGAAGCAACAGCAAAAGGGGTTAACTTTTTTTCATGCTATTCTGATAGACTTTTCAAGGTGTAACTCAGCTTGACCTTCACAATTCTTGCTTTTTCCTTCATCTCTAGAGCAATAACCAATATTTAACTGCACTGAAGTGATTATTCATCCAATTAAATCTGGAATGTTTTCCTAAAACATTTCCCCTTAGTGAGGATCACATAGGATTGAATTACTTAATTTTAGCAGCTCTAACAGAATAAATCCCTGGCCTCCACCATAACCATTGAGCTGTCTCTAAAATGTTACCAGAGTTCTCAGAGAAGTGCCTCTGACACCAATGATCTTAGCACAGAATTAATGAATCAACTTGTGATCTCATAACACAAGTTGATTTTCCAGAAGCAGTTCTTCTGCAAAGACCTCATTACGCTCCCACATCAAGTCTAAAGCAGCATCACCTCCTGTTGATTCAGTAACAATTTGGTGACTAAATCACTGGGTTAGCAATTCCCTAAACATGAGCCATGCCATCACTAACAGCATTTCCATAATAACAGAGAAATCAAATTCTGTAACAATATGATTCACACTAGCATTTCTTGTCAACACGAACACACTCCACCAAAATCCTTTTCTAGGAAATCTACAAGTCCAACATTATGCCAGCAGAACTTCCCATCATCACACCTGAAAATTATTTTGGCCAAGACTGAAAAAAAAAAAAAAAAAAAAAAAGACTGTTAATGCAACATATTGCACAATACATGATGCAATTCCCTCATGTTTTTTTCTTCATATTCCAGTTGGATTATGCATAGCCTTTTTTTTTTTTTTTTTTTAAATGCATTGCCTGCTTCACACTGCAGCCAAAAGATTTTTCATCTTTTACACCATCCCAATTGCTGAGACTCTTCATGCATTGCTGTAGTCACTCAATTCTATTCTGCCTTGTGGAGATTTAATCCAAGTGTAGAGATTAAAATAAAAACGTGATGCAGAAAAGTTGGGGAAGATTCATATGATGCACTTTCATCCATTACAAAAACCTTATCTCTAAAAAGAAACCCAAAGGACTCAATCCTTCATGAAGAGTCATTCTGTGAGCATCTCCCGAAGACTGGACACTCAATCACATTTATCACAGTGGCTACTGATCGATAATTTTTGACCTGTCTTTGCCTGCCTCCTCTTTTAAAAAAATAACCCAGAATTACACTGCCTAGTTCTATATCCGAATATCTTCCTTGCATAGAACACACAAACCACTCCAGCAGAAACTTTGAAGAGTAAGTGCTGCCACTGTGAAGACTTTATCACACACTACTTCTCCACTTCTACTAAAACCCTTTGAGAGAGCAGCTCTGGACCTTTCAATATTACTCTCAGCAGACAACAAGCTCTTCTTTTTATTCACCATAGTTTACAGGCCTTAACAAGGAGTCCCTCATTAGAGGGGCCTAACTTCCTTCTGCAGTTAATCCACCTTTTCTCCTGAGCCTTCCATGCCATTTCCTTCTCTCTTCTCCAGTCCACCTTTAAAAACCCTCTTTTTACTTATGTGTTATCCTCTCCACTAGTCCACTCCACTGTTAAAAATCAAAGAGGTCCATCACAGAAGATAAAAAGCAAAATAGAGCCAATACAAAACAATAACATATCAACATCACAGGAGTTCATTAAGACAAGATGATAAAAATTGCACTGTTCTGCTAAACATTTCTTTCCCATATACAAAATACTCTTTAACTACAGTTACAAAATAAATACATGAAAATTATATATTCCAAGTTTGATCTTGAGATAAGTCTAGAAACTCCTGAAGACTGATGGTAGATGAAGTTACTTCAATTATTTTAGAAGCAGGAATTACAAGTGCATTGGAATTTTTTATGCTTTCCAAAAGGCTCCAAATTCTACAGTTATTTTGATAAGTAGGGTATCAGAAAAAAGTTAACTTCAAGTAATCAGCATAAAAATGCCTATTACGCATGGACAGATGCTAGTAGGCTTAACCAAAAAATGCAGGAATAAGATTTTTTAATGATTATTGACATCTATGTTGAACCCTCTTAAGGAAGGAAAAAAAACCTTAAAACAAAAAAAAAAAAACCCCAAAAAATCCCTCACACTTCTATGTCAGACATGGCTACAAAACATATTATAAACAATACCACATGATGACAGCATACAAAACAGAAATTTTGAGTGTGGTTATTCTAGAACCAGCCAGCTCTACTTACTCCCCCCATGACATTATCTTATGACATTAGACTGCCCCCATGACATTAGGCTTTTGATCCCTGCATAACAAAATTACTCTAAAGGAATGCAACAGGCCAAATTCTCCAATATGCATCCATTAGCATAATTGCTATGTTTTAAACTGTTGTGGTCAGAACAAAAAAATGAAGTTACACTTGTTAGCAATATTAATAGCTTCGGTTCTGCATGTTACTTTCTTAAAAAGAATAAAGTTGTGCCAAAATGAATTATTACTTCTTTGTTCTAAGTGCACCTGTCTCACCTTACATATTCAGATACCACATGCAAAATTCCTATCAAATATCTTAGGGTATAAATGCTGAGATAGTAAATAAGGATAAAAATGAAAAACAAAACACACAAACAAAAAACCACCCTACTTTAAACAGAATTACATTTGGAACTTAAAATCCAATGGTTACTTCTGAAAAACCCACAAAATCCTGCTATTCCATACAGCAATTCACTATCTGTAGCCTGTGATCTTATAGGTCCTGTAACATGATTTTCCTTCATCTTAAGGTAAACATACTCTATACTGGATAAAGTACTACTATTTTCTGTTGATTTACTTTGCTTTCACAGAAAATAACTCATAGAAAACTCTGGAAACATATGTATATAAGAAAACAAACAAAAAAAACCACATCAGAAAACTCTAACCTGAAGACACACATATAAATGATAAATCATGTGTATAGATAAACAAGTCTAGCTGCAATAAAAGTAGCTAAGTATTAAAACTCTGTTACCATTTAGAGCTTTAAGACTAGCAACTTACACATGAAGTTTTAACAAGTGACAAAAATGTTAAAGAACGGACATGTCAACATTTCAGCAACGATTGAAGAACAATTTTTTCAAATTTCCCCAGAATTTGTTCAACCAAGAACAAAGTCCACTAGCTTGCAAGGGAGAGTGTGCATTTAAAACTAAATATTTTCTATTATCAATTATTTCCCAATTGCATCAACAAAAAAATACTTTATTTATCTTTCAGACAGAATTTTTAAATTATTGTTTGATTGGCAAGAAACACTTCTAAGCCTAAGTAAATCTTGATTAGATTTTAGGTACTTCTTTAATACAGCTACGATTTACAAATGTGAAGTAGGTACTTTTGAACACCCAAATATTTTATACTGACACTATAAGGATCAATATTTAACAAACCAAATTAAGTGATAAATACTTCACCCTAGTCTGAAGTCATGCTAGCAAAATTATTTTATGGTACTATAAAGTTACCAGTGTCTCATAAAACTCTTCTTACCCTCCCCCCCATTTTATATTCTACCACAACAGTCCTATTCCACACCAGAATCTGGCATGAAAATATCTCAAGAGAGTTATAAAAAAAGATCATCTGATTGACTATCATAATGAAATCCATATAATGCTATTTTTGCAAAAGGCCACAAGTATTCCGAGTCAACCTAAGCATTGAGCAGAAAACTCCTACCTTCCAGTAGCACTTTACTCCATTAAACAATTATTTAAATTAATAATTTAAAAAACCAAAACAAAGTTCATTCTTAGCCCATTCACCAACCCCTTGCAAATCTGTGGATAAATAAGTAATTCTGTTTTTCCATAACTGCCACATTATTTTCTCATACTCTTTGGCTTTAACTCTCGGAAGTTAGTCCAGACGACTCAGCTCTCTCCACTTCACTGGTATGCCAGACAGGGAGGGTCCTAACAAAAGCCCACCTCTTAGGCTGCTGTCTAAGAAGTCTTCTGCCAGATTCCCCTCTCATCTCCCTGGCCATACTTCTTTTAAAATCAGCATTCTACCTTCTTAACACTTTGCTGCCCCAGAGTACTTCATGACAAGTACACTGCATCCACTTATCTCACTCTTCTGTGAGAAATGGAAAAACAGGAAAAAGGCAGGATAAATCACTCTACTAGGAAGCAAAGTGCAGGACACTGCAAAATGGCCAATTCAACTTCAAAAATATTGAGATCTGTACATTTTTTCCCCCCCCGCCAAGTCACAAAGTGCTACCAAACCAAGAGGGTTCAATACTTTGGAAGTATTCCTTCAGACTCGCTCCATCTCAAAAGCCAGAATCAAGTGCATCTTCAGAGTGTGAGCTCATTATTATTAAGAAGAGAAGCAGAAATGTCACATAGTTACTGCAGTCACAGCTACGAAGTATACGCACTGCACTAACAGTTGATATCAGCAGATCACATTTGTATTCTCAGAGAGAGCTCTTGCTGACCTTCAAAGCACAGGGTTTTAACCCGGCAGGCAGCTAAATACCACACAGCCACTCGCTCACTCTTCCCCACCCCCCAGAAATAGGGCAGAGACTCAGGAAGGTAAAGAGAATCATGGGTTGAAATAAAAGCAATTTAATAATTGAAATAAAATAAAATAATTATAGAACATACAAGCAAGCGATGCACAGTGCAACTGCTCACCACCCACTGACCAATGCCCTGACGAGTGATCCCCAATGGGAGAAATCCCGAAACCACAGTCCTGGAGAAGAGAACGAGACACTTCCCAGCCAACTCTTATCTATATACCAAGCATGAGGTTGCATGATATGGAATATTCCATTGGCCAATTTGGATCCATTGCTCTGTCTGTGCTCCCTCACGGCTTCTTGTACACCTGCACACCAGCAAAGCATGCGAAGTTGAAAAGCGCTTGATTTCTCAGCAACAACTTCAATATATTATCAACATTCTTCCTGTACCAAATCCCATACTAAATCCAAAGAAAAGCACTATTTTAGCTATTAAGAAAATTAGCTCTATCCCAGCCAAAACCAGGACATCTGTGAAACAATCCTATCTTTGGGGCAAGGCAAGGAGAAGAGATGAAACAAGTCTGTCCAAAGCACATTAAAGAGCAGAATTCCTAGATAAGAGGTCAAAACAAAAAAATGCATTTTCTCAGAACGTTCCCATGTTCTTTGACCCTACTATCAATTTTAGTCTTGAAGTTCTTCCACATTTCACATTCTACTTCACCTCACTGTATTCACATGTATTTTCCAGAGTTACACCTGTTTTATTAAAAATACGTGAGATTTTTACATACTACATTTTTTATCATTTACTGATCAATATACTATGTTACCAATACATAACTTGTACTTTAATATATCTAAGGAGTTACAAATATGAATACTGTGTGAATTCTGTAGTACTGGTAACAGACTCAGAATACAGTTTTCATATTTATCCCAGTTCTACTTACTAAATGCATCTTGATAAGATTCTTTAATAAAATGTCTTAACAAGTGACTAAACCTGTGCTAGCCTTAAAATACTGTATTATTACACATTTACATACAAGAACAATACTGAGGGTTGTTTTTATTTTCTGTCAGAACACAAAACATCTCAAATATTAAAAATGTCTTAATTTTGTAAGCGTTAAACCTGGAGCATCACCACATTTTAGTAAAACTTTTTATTATTTAAGTTATCTAAATACCTATTCTTGCTAATGTTCAGCTGTTAAAATATCAGTCTACCAAAAAAAAACCTTAAGTACCTTCATGGCAACTGAAGCCAGTCTAACTGCTGCCAAGGTCCTACTTTCCTCCTGGTCCTGGCAGAACTAATGTAAATGAGGGAGCAGGATTTTGTGCAAATGTTCATACAGCTGCACAGCAAACACGGATTAAAACTATCTTAGTAAAAAAGTTCTTTCATTTTGACTTGATGATCTTAGAGGTATCTTCCAACCAAGGCTATTCTGCGATTCTGTGATTTTAACCCAACTCCCTGACTTCATTCACCACAAACATTGCAAGTAAGAGAAGGAGCACAAACGTGGGAGGAGGAGACCAGGCTGCAGAAGGAATTTGACACTGCTTCTTGGCACTGCCTTAGAACAACTTAAAAGAATTTCGAAACTTCAGCTCTAGTGTCTGTCTAAACTATTTCTGACAATATTGTTACGTCAGTCACGGACATGCAGAGGTGTAACTGACACAGCTATGCTGGCATAAGCCCTAAGTGCAGTTATACAATCATTGCTTGTCTCACTAAGGGATAGTGCAGTTAAGCTGGTAACACTATGCTATGAAAGCTGTGTACACAACGGCATACTTACACTGCCGTACTGGTGTAAGAGCCCACACAGAGTCATAGGCTATGTCCAACTACGTAAGATATCTACAGTACCTAGGAGCATTAATCATGGGCAGGAGTTGCCCAAACCTAATCTGAGTGCCACCAAGATACTCAACGTCAGAATGGGCACAGTGAAAGGGAATTCTGTTCTGGATAACCCTGTTCAGGAAAGCCTAAATGAACAAGTAATTTTGCAGGAATGCAAGATGCATTTTCCTAATCTTTTTATGCACTGTTCTGTCTTTGATGCAATACAACTGAAAAACCCTGCAGATAAAGTACACTTTAATAATCAGTTTGAACCATACTTTGAATTAGCCATTCCATAAACACACAAAGCCATTTGATGCAGATCCTGCAGTCAGTCCTGTAAATCTACCATACTTAGGTTGCTAGTAATTCCACACATAAAGGAATCATAGGATTCAGCTCATTTTAAATCGATTATGCTAATACACTCACAGCCCCAGAGCTTGAAGACTTGAGGAAATAGCGCTGAACACTTTTTCTGTAGTAGCTTCCCATATGGACAACCTTATTCCAAAGTGGAAAAGCTTATCTAAACACCATGAAGGCTCTGTGAGTTTCCAGAAAGGGAGCAAATAACACAGCTACTACAATTTCCATTTGTATATGCTACCTTATTTCACAACAGCCTCCTGTACTCAAACACATCCTAACAGCAAAAACTTAAAACAGGCTTCCTCACAGCTAACTTTCAGCTAAAAATAAAAAGCGATATATATTTGGCTTGAACTAAACTACCAATTTAAGCAAAACATGCACTAATGCATTTGTGGGTTTGGTGGTGTTTTTCACCCCCCCTTCATAAAACACTGTACAATCTTATCTTAGTATCTGAAGGCACGTCACCTTAAACTCCAATTTTATAAAGTAACTAGACTTATACAATCCTTAGTCTTTTCTTTCCCAATGAACTGTTGATCTTACTGGTTAATAACGAATTGAAATGATGAAATAATGAACACACATTCATTTCCTACATGTCTTGTGACAGGTAGACAGGATAGCCCCTATCAGCATTCCAACAGAAGAATGATACACAGTACGAGCTCAGCTCTCTTAAACATAAGCATAGGCAAACTGGAGTTATACAATATCACTGAGTTTTATGGTGTCCAATAAAGCATAAATGCCAACTTGGAAGACTAGAGAGGAGCAATCCATGGCCTTAGTACAATTCTGTTACAACATACCAAAACAACAGACACAGACCTGGTCCTCAAACAAGGTTATTTTTCCTGCTCACAGAGGTACTTTATTTATTATGCAGATATTATTTTATGAAATACTCATGGTAAGCATATTCAAGTGCTCCCAATTTAAATATTACAAGTCGTAACACTGACATGATCTGAAGGGAAAACACTAGATAGGTCAGGAGTGCAAAAGTAGACTACATCCCTAGAGTGCCTTATAGAATACTATTTCTCAAAATTCATACTCTGCCATTCATACTCTTTGCACTCAAAGGGCTGCGGTGAGTGGCTCAATGTCCAAGTGGAGACCAGTGACAAGTGGTGTTCCCCAGGGATCAGTGCTATTTAACATCTTTGTCGGTGACATGGACAGTGGCATTGAGTGCACCCTCAGCAAGTTTGCCAACAACACCAAGCTGTGTGGTGTGGTTGACAAGCTGGAGGGAAGGGATGCCATCCAGAGGGACCTTTTCAGGCTGGAGAGGTGGGCCCAGACCAACCTCACGAAGTCTAACAAGGCCAAGTGTAAGGTCCTGCACCTGGGTCAAGGCAATCCCGAGCACAGATACAGGCTGGGCAATGAGTGGATTGAGAACAGTCCTGGGGAGAAGGACTTGGGTGTGTTGGTTGATGATAAGATCAATATGAACCAACAGTGTGCACCTGTAGCCCACAAAGCCAACCGTGTCCTGGGATGCATCAAAAGATGTGTGACCAGCAGGTCGAGGGAGGTGATTCTGCCCCTCTACTCTGCCCTAGTGAGACCCCACCTGGAATACTGTGTCCAGCTCTGGAGCCCCCAACACAAGAAAGATATGGAGCTGTTGGAGCGAGTCCAGAGGAGGGCTACCAAGATGGTCAGAGGGCTGGAACACCTCTCTTATGAGGACAGGCTGAGAGAGTTAGGCTTGTTCAGCCTGGAAAAGAGAATGTTCCAGGGAGACCTCATAGCAGCCTTCCAGTACCTGAAGGGAGCCTACAAAAAAGCTGGGGAGGGACTTTTTACAAGGGCCTGTAATGATAGGACGAGGGGTAATGGGTGGAAGCTGAGAGAGGGTAGGTTTAGACTACATATAAGGAAGAAGTTCTTCACCCTGAGGGTGGTGAGGCACTCGAACAGGTTGCCCAAGGAAGTTGTGGCTGCCCCCTCCCTGGAAGTGTTCAAAGCCAGGTTGGATGGAGCCTTGAGCAACCTGATCTAGTGGGAGGTGTCCCTGCCATGGCAGGGGGGTTGGAACTAGATGATTTTTGAGGTCCCTTCCAACCCAAACCATTCTATGATTCTGTAAAAGAACTAAATTGCTTATTTTCCTTACCTAAAATGCAGAAAAGTTTTACCAGGTATGTCAGAGACAGTCTACGTATTAATGATAAAGTTTAATCAAAAGTAATTTAATACCAGCAGCAATTATTAGTGTAAAAGTGATGAAGTATAGCAACGACAACAATCCTTACTAGCATTATGAAACAAGATAGAAACTGTTTAACAGGTGAATAAAACTGCACTGAGCACTCCCACTAGTTTAACAAGTTTAATGCAACTGAAAGACCATTAGACAACTCAGGACTGGGCTGTCAATCAGGCCCTTCTTGCATTTAATAGTTACACAAATTTACTACAATAAAACATTAACTTTATATAAATTTCATACTGAGTAAAGTGAACTAACCTTAGGACTTGTACACTTCTTTCCTATTAAAGCCAAACTCCTGGAAACAAGCACAGAAGAATGAATGGGAGACTTGGAAAGTTAAAGGAATGACTAATTCCTACTATCCATTAGGTCCACAAAGAGTTGTGGTCAGAGGGTACCATCTGGTAGCTGCAGCCTAACCTCTAATCCTAAACTGACTAAGACAGTCCTGTAACCAGTGACTGCTTACTTTCCTCAGGCTTGTAAGTGATTACTAAAGACAACCAAATGAGCCTGAGTCCAACAGAGAACATTTTTTTCCTGCTTTCCACTTACTCCTAAAATCTTTAGGATTCTGCCAATTGATATGTAGACCATTCATGGGAAATCTGGACTCAGCGGGATACACATTAACGTGAAAAAAACCGCCACTAACAACACAGGAAAGTGCAATAAGTCTTGCCTTACCTGCACAAATATTCCCACTACCAATATGTGGCTAACTCACAGGTCTGGTCAAATGATCACTGACGTTATATATAAAGTATTTTGAATCACAGATTTAAGTAATATTCATAATATCAGTGCTTATTAGTATCTACGTAATACCGATCTTAAAAGTGCAAGGGTATTATACTCATAGAACTTGAAAAACAGCTACATGGTTCAGATAAACAGGTATAAAACTACAAGTAAACTAGTAATTCAGAAAAATCACCTTAGAAGTGAGAATAATAAGCAGTTTCCTTAAAACCTCCTAGTAAATGCATTTTGGTTTGAGCCAACTGTTCTTCAGCTACCAAAAAAGTGACTTAAAAACTCATTTGAAGGCAAAGATCTACAGATCCATTCTGCGTTATTTTCCAGTACAAACTGGAAGATATAGTCAAACACATCACAGACAAAATTAGGAAGCCAAAGATGCACTGTAATAGCATTTCAGTATCCTTTTTATATAATTATAGGAAGCAGGTCTAAACCTTGTATTGCCTAAAATCATAGGCATGGTTTGGAATATACAGCAGACAAAATTATTTTTGGCAATGTACAAAGGATCTCACAAACAACTACTTTAAAGTTAAAATGTTCTTCACATTTCAGAGAAATGCAGCTTAAAGAAGCATTATCGATCTTCTATATGTTCTACTTTCAGGGTTCCAAACCAGAACTTGTTCAACCTAAAAACCTTGACAGCTTTGCATCTATCAGAAAAACCCAGTCTCTGATTTGAAGAGGATTTATTATTGTCTTATAATAGTGGAAACTTCTGAACTAAAAAGTCTACTTTAAAATTCTTCAGTTTATTTACATGGGAAAGTTTTACCAGATGTGGCAACAGAGTTGGAGCCTCTGTCTGTATGTTTTCTTCCACAAACAGAACAAAGTAATTAAAAACCAAACTTATACTAGAAATACAGAATCATGTAGGAAGAGATACCTGGGCAGCCTCCAGTCCTACCTCCACCTCAAAGCAGCTCCTATGAGAGCAGCTTGCTTGAAAACTTGTTGAGTTTTTTACATCTCCAAGGATAGAGATTCCACAATCTTGCTGGTCGATCATTTGAACATGTTTGACTACTATCATGGCAATTTTTTTTCCCCAGTGTCTAGTGAGAATTTCCCAAGCGTCTCTTGCTCCTCATCCTATCCCTGTGCAGTTCTGAGACAATCTAGCTCTTCTCCAGAGCCTCTCATTAGGTATTTGTGAATGACAGGAAGATGTCCCTTTGAACAGGTCTCTCACCCTGTCCTCACACATCATATGCTCCAGCCCCTTAACCACCTTGATAGTGCTCTGCTGGGCAACGCCCTACACCAGGTAAGGTCTCATAAGCACCGAATAGATGTGAAGAATCACTTCTCACAACCCACTGACTACATCCTTGCTAATGCAACATAGTATGTGGTTGGGCTTCTTTGCCACTGCTGAATCACGTTCAACTTGCTCTCCATTAGGTCATGCAGATCTTTTTCTGCTAGCCTGCCTTGTTTTCAGTCAGTCTCCATATGTACTGATGCATGGCATTACTTTCTCCCAGATGCAGGACTTGGTACCTACCTCTGTTGAACTTCAAAAGGTTCCTGTCAGTCCATTCATTTCTCCAGTCTACTAAGATCCCTCTGCGTAGCAGCCCTGCACTCCAATGCACTGACACCCACCACTTCTTTATCATATGCAAGCCTTCCAAGAGGCTGAACAGAGATTGGTACCAGTATAATAATGTCACTTTAAACGTTCTTGTCTCTATGCCTTTTTTAACTTTACACCTTTTAATTAACTAGGTACACCCTAGCTTTAGTCACACAAACAGTACCACTGCACTCACTACACCTCTACTGACTTCAATGAGACTATTCTTATGAATCAAAAGTTAGGCACATGTATTAGCAGGAAATGGACACTGTTTAAAAAAAAAATCTGTTGCCAATTTAGGAGCTGTAATAGAAGACATCTCATTTTTATATATCTGCATTGGTTCTACATGATAAAAGGGAAGAAAAACAAGCATCCAGTTTCCAACAGGCCATTTCAGTAACACTAAAGCACAGTCACTACTAAGTTTCCATCTTAGTGAATTCAACTATAACAAGTAATAAAGTTGTTCTGAGCCTGAAGGTTAAATGGTTAAGGCTTTTCCAAGTAGCAAGAAAATTTCAGAGATGCCACTTAGCATTTTACTATGAACTGACACAAATCACAAGACCACTACAGGCCATGATAAAAGCAAACACCACAGCTACTCACTAGAACTCTAAAAGTCTAAGAAGGGACATGGTATGGCAGACTACTGTTACCTTTCCCTTCTCCCTTTCTCCTGTAAATCACAAAAACACACAGCAGACTCCAAAACAAATACCCACTTCCTTCTTGGAAATGAAGTACTTCAAATTTTGCCATTAACCTACTGTCTCTGCTTGAATGCTATTTTGGATTCAAGCAAGTCACAAATTTTAACTGCTACTTCAGATATCTGCTCATGCAGATAGTCATATTCCATAACTGCAGTTGAGTTTAATTTATTCTCAGCTCTATCTAGGTTTATCTCCTCCGCAGATAAACCTCTGCCTCTTGATTTTTGCAAGAGCAGAAAATTTTGTGGTACAGATACCAGCAACTCTCTTCCAGGAGGAAGCTGTTTCTCAATTTTAACATCTCTATGTTTCTCTACGTATCGCCTTACAGTGAAACCACTAGTCTGGTACTGAAGGTATCTATTATCCTCTGACCCACAGATGGCCAGAGAACACCTTACATTTCTACATGACAGAAGAAACTAGATGGCAAATTAAACATTGAATCCTTCAGTGCTAGTCTAATACAATTTCTGTAAAGCGTAACACTGGTGCTCTACTAAATGTGAAAACATAGAACCACAGGACAGCCTTGGTTGGAAAAGACCTTTTAAGATCATCAAGTCCAACCATTAACGTAGCACTGCCAAGTCACCACTACACCATGTGCCTCAGCACCTCATCTATAAATTTCTTAAATACCTCCAGGGATGGGGACTCCCTGTACCGGTGCTTGATAACCCTTTCAGTGAAGAAATTTTTCCTAATACCCAATCTAAACCTTCTCTGGCACAACTTGAGGCCATTACCCCTTGTCCTATCACTAGTTACTAGTTACTTACTAGTGGTTGTAGAACTACAACCACTTCCCAGAATCAGTCTTTTAAGAGATCACAAGATTTTTCAACGTGTTTCTATTCATTGTTAAACACCAGACAGATTATTCCTGTCATAAGATACCTGCTTATAAACAGAGAGTAGGTAAGAATTTGGCTACCCACTGCAGCATTCCAGTAACTCTACTTTGAAATAATACCAGCTAACCTTCACCAAAGCCTTCTCCCACTTACCAAAAGTGGCATACTATTCTCCCTCCATCTGTTCATTGGTTTCTCCATCATGTTGCAGTCTGATACTTTTGTTCAAAATACATTTTGCAGCTTTAGAATTTTATCCCATAAAACCAAAAAGATAACAGATTAATAAAAAGACAGAAAAAGAAAAGAGATAAAGTTGAGCAACTGACGCCTTGACTAGACTAGGATTTGGAGTATGATCTCATTTAATGTTCTGCTTACTCATTTTAGAATTTTAATACAAGCATAGTACAGTTCCCTTAACCCACATTTAACTGGTCAAGTCACTACCTAGACCAACTTAACAGCTTCATCTTTGTTAAAGATGCAGTACCTCATCTACCTTAGAATCTTAAAGCTTTTTCCACACACAAAGGTAAAAAAGTTTTATTTAAATCATATTTTGGAGAGCGCTCCTGACAAAGAATTGTTGTTAGTTTCTTCTATTTAATTCCAATATCAAAGAGATGCAAAGTTTCAAGGATCTCTCTTAAATACACGATTTCCCACTTAAGTTAATGTGTAGGGCTTGTAATAAAGCTAGAAATAATAAAGCAGGAAGAGCAAAAACTCTTCTGTTGCTCATGTGAAAAGACTTTAAATGCTTCTTCAAAACATGCAAGAAGCTCCAGACTCAAAAGAAATAAAAATTCTTCATCTCTTATCTGTAAACCAAAGAGCAAGATAGTCTGAAATTTGTATTTTAGTGATTTCCCAGAAATGCCATTTCAGTTAAGAAAACAGAAAGAGCTAAGTGATATTAAAATGTATGTTTAGTCATATGAATAGCAAAGATCCATAGCATCCTTGTCCAAGGATCTACAGATCCTTATTCATAGCAAGCATAAACACAGGTTTTGGAACTTGTTCTTCACTGATATTTCGAAGTGAAATTTAGTGCTTCTAATACATACTTCAAAAGCAGAAGATTCAGCTGCTCCCTTTTAAAAATATTTCTGGTTCTACCACTCTATTTCAGCCCAAAGGTGAGTACAAGAAGACAACAGAAAACAGACCTCCTATGTACTTTTTCCAAGTGTGCCTGCCCCCATCCCCAGGCATTTGTGCTCATACTTCATCTGCAAGGAAACAGGGGGGCTGCTCTTCATGTTCACGTGTAGCACAACACATCAAATCAAGAATAATTAAAGTGCAGATAATGTGAACCACTTTGCCTTCAGTGAGGGACTTAAAACTCCTAAATAACAAATTTAGCATCATCATTCATTAAGTAGTCGTTTGGAGTTTTTTTAAAGAAAAAAGGTTTAATAATCATTTTTGTACACGAATCACTTCAAAAAAATCCCTCTTTCATTTGCAGTATTTAGTTATACCTCCAGTCACCATCTCACTCCACATGTTTTCATGCTCAGTCGTACTGACACCATAGTTTGACTGCCTTTGAATGTACAAACATTCACAAAAACCTTTGCTTGCAACTTAGGCAACCATTGTATAATGCTGAAATTTTGCATTCAAGAGAGAGGAGTTAGTATCTTCTGTAAACAGCAATTTTATACATACTGCTATATCAGTACAACACTCATGTAACTTGCTAAAGGTAGGATAAAGAAGAAATATCAAACTCTTCTGTACTGTAATTTTTAAATTCCATAATTTTAGCTTCATAAGAATTGTGGTCTTATTTCTGGGAAGCTTGAGACCGCTTTAAGGCTATTTCATAACATTATTTATTTACAACATTCTGAACTGAGTCCTTCAATGCATAGTCTAAACAAACAGGAATATTGAAAAACGTGCTTACTAGATCCAACCTTTACAATAAGAAAATTTAGCAGAGATCTCCCCCAAAACCTATGTAAGTTAAGGTTTCTTTTTTTTTTCTCCCCACATAAAGCAAAGGGTCTTGAAGCCTTTAAACAGCACTTTCAAATAAAGACTTCTTTGTTCCCACAATATCAGCTGGCTACATGGGGTACAAGGCCTAGATTTCCTAGCTTTGGTATAAAGGTATCCACCTAGAAATTTCTCTTAGTTTACATGCAATTCTGTATTCGCTGTGCAACAGCTTGATGAAATCAGCCTGGGCTCTGAAGGCAGCTGTAAAACCTTACATTTTTCTAGGAGCTAGTTCAAGCTGCATAGCAACAATACTGTTAGCACACACTTAATTTAAAAGCACATCAACTACTGCTACCCTAAACAGGTCTTCCTTAAGTCATTATTATCTTTCAAATATTATCCTCTCAATTTTTCCTCTGTGACTATGTCCAGATTTCTAGAACATCAGTTTAAGGATTTACACATTCACATATATTTCACAAGCATCTAACCTGCAGCATCATCCCAAGCAGGACGACAATGACGACACAACCATTAAAACCTATCTGGCTGACGTCCACCAACTCACATACAGACACTGCAAAAGCCGTACTGATGCAACCCTGCAAATGCTGTTACATATTCCCTGAAACTGCTCAGAACTTCTTTAATGTCCCCCTGAAAGCAGTCAGCTTCTCTTACTGATCACTGCATACCTCAGAACATACTGTTCAGCCAACAAGGTAACATGACTGAAATGAGTGAGGCTTTAAAAGCATCAACTTGAACGTGAGCGAGCCTGCAGTGGGATAAAGGAAGTTCTGTGTTATAGTACCCTAAATAAATAGGGATTTACCTCCAACCCTTTTAAAAAAGCCATACTGTGCAGCCTCGGGCACTGCCTGACCAGAGGAGTGAGTTAAAGGGGACGTGTGAGGCCACGTCCCCTCACCTCAGCCTCACCACTTCGCTCCATCGCCTCCCGGCCCGCACGAAGAAGCCTCTCCCCGCGGGAGGCGCGTGGGCCTGGCTGCGCGCGCGCGGTGGGACGCGGGAAGGCGCGGGCCGGGGGCGGGAGGACGCCCCGCACCGGGCAGGCCTCACCCTGCCCCGCAGCCTCCGGCCTGGCAGCGTGCTCCCGGGCACAGCCGCCCGCGGTACGGACCCTCGCCGGAGGCCTCTGCCTGCCCGCCCAGCCTCCTTGGCCCGCGTCCCCCGCCGCCACACTTTCTGGGCCCGGCCCACCGGCCCCGCTTCCCCTCGGGCCGCCAGCGGCTCCCGCTGCCCGCTGGGGGAGGGGCTCCGCGGCCCCCTCCTCCCCCCTCCCGGCGGCTGGCGGGTCCCGTCTCCCCGGGAATCGCCATTCCCCTCCCCGAGGCCGTGGGACGGGCCCACCCCCAGCGCGGGGAGGTGGGGCTGAGGGGGAAGCGGGGTCCCCGCGCAGGCCGGCGGGGCGTCCGCACCTTCTCCCCGCTGCCCGCACTCACAAACACAGACACACATGGGGGAGGGTGGCGGCGGCACGCAGGGGGAGGGGGAGAAGCTCTGACCTCCTCGCTCTTCAGCACCTCCTTGAACTCCCGCTTGATCCTCTGCACCGCGATGTTAGCCATCTCCGCAGCGGGCACCCACTCGCCGCCGCCTCCGAGCCGGGCCCAGCGAGCTCCGCCGCCGCTCCCGCTGGATAACTGCCGGCCCCACCAAAATGGCGCCGGCGCCGAGCATGCGCGCTAGGGCAGCCGGCTCTGCCGCCGCCGCTCAGGAGGGGCCGCCGTGTGCGCCGAGCAGAGCGGGCACCGGGGCTCCCTCACGGAGGGGGTCGAGTGCTGCCCAGCTGGGTGCGCTCTCGGCCGCCTCCTCTCCGCTGTCCCCGAGGGACGGATGCCGCCGCCTCCTGAGGAGGCGTGGGGGTTTCGCCCCGCTCGCCGCCCGCCCCGGCAGGCACCTGCCTCCTTGTTGCCGCTCGCCCTGTTACGGGCCGGGCGGGTCCCCAGCGGCGCCTGGCGAAAGCATGAGGACTGTCTGGCGGCAGAGCCCTACCGCCGCCTGCGGGCTCCGGGGCACAGTTAAAGCGATCGGTTTGCCATGGCTCCCGCCGTGGGCAACGCGGCCCTCCCGGCCGCCCCGGCCCAGCCCTGCGCCCGCAGCGCGGGGCGGCCTGAGGCAGCGGGCCGGAGAAGGGGGTGAAGGAGTGCCCTCGGCAGGTCTGAGGCGGCAGCTGGGCTGGGCCGGGGGATCCGAGGTGTCCTGACGTGTCTTTCCCCGGGGCGTCTGAGGTGTCCCTGAGGAAACAGCTGGCTTAAGGAGCACCTGACATCTCCTCTGGTGAAGTCGCTGAGCAAAAATAACCAGGGAGCTTCTCATATGCCTTGAGAATCTGAACCTGCCCATACAGCAGTCCCCATCTGTATTTTTTTCCCCTTGCGTTTGCTAGAGAAAACCATTTCATTACATCTCTTTCCTGGCCCAGCTCCTTGCCTTCTTCACACCCTTACCCTTCCCTTGGAGACGCTCCTGCCTCCTCACACAGGACTGGGGAAATGTACAGGCCCGGCAGGCCCAGGAGAAGCAGCTCTGAAGAGGCAGTGTAAGGAACTGTTTGTGACTTTTGGTACAAGATTTTAAAAGTAGAGTGAAAGGTGAATGTCAGTCCTGTCTAATGAACTCTTCTATTTTATTGCAGAAGCAAACATGGCAAGTCACAGATGCTGCTCTGTCTAGAAAACTGGAATAGGATACGAATAACCATCCCTGCTAGCCTGAGGTGCGCAAATACAGTATGGTATGGAAGAGCACAGATAGATTTTCAGAGGGGAGCATGAGACTGCATTTACAACTGTTGTTTATTCAGGAACTAAAGCCTTTCAAGACATTAATGTCTATTGAAAGATTTTATAGTGCCTCCTCTTAACGGTGCAGTGCAGGACAATGTACAACATAGACATTTATTTCCACAAATGTCTATTTCTGGTACGGCTGTCATCTGCAAGTGCTGTTTATTTGTCTCCATTAGTATACACAGCATTTTGACTTTTATATACACAGTGAAGAAAGTATGGGCCCAACCAATTAAAAAAAAAATCTGGCAACTATATACAGATGCATATAGTGCTTTTTCTGTGTGTGTGTTTGCTCTTCCCCTGTGATTTGACTGGAAAAAGTCCATTTTCCTGCAAGAATATTGTACCACATGCATCTGATCATCAAATTAAGTCTTCCTCAGACTGAAACTTGTTTTTAATGCAATATACAATGCATTTTTTCAGCTGAGGTTTTTAATACCTTTTTGAGAAGGATCATTTTGCATGAGGCCTGATTTCCTTTTAATGACTTCTAGTTTGATCTTGGGCCTTCATCTTCAGAACAATTCAGACATCTAAGTCCCACTGATGTGTCTTAAGCTCCTTTTGAGAAGGTAGGCCATGGCTTCTCCGTGCCTTAGGCTCTCACCTGTAAAACAAGGGTAATAACTCTTCTCTGCCTCTTATAGCTCATAGATGAAAGTTAGGTTTATAGTGTGCTGAGCTCCTATTGAGTACTATGGACAAAAATTATAAAGGCAGCACATAAAATCTCCGGGTTAAATGCCTCATATCTTTTCAGGCAGCTCACAGAAATAAGCTGAGCTTCTAATATTCAGATTTTGCTCTGAATGGAGAGGAAAACATGACCTTTATCAAGTGTCAGAATCCTTTGTGTTCCTGTGAGTATGCTTGTATGTTATAGGTAGTAGACATCCAGTAACAATCACAGTAAAGGGCAATGGTTTTGCCTGGTTTGTATCTAGGTTCGTTTTCATGTGCTCATTTGGATTACAAATGTCAGTCTGTTACTGCAAAAAGCAAATCAAATTAATATGAATTACTGTATCTCTTTTCCTTAGTATACCCCGCTCCTTTCCATTGTCCTTAAATAGGCATCTTTCACTTACCTCACAGCTGTTTCATATTCACCATATACTGTGTTAATTTTCTCTTTGGTAAAAGATAGAGAATATAGAAATGCTTTTTGGAGGGTAGAACAGAGTAATGGGAAGTACTGCCAGGATTAAAATACTGCATAAAATCAGTACCTTATGTAATCAGCATGCTGGGGTTATCATTGTATACCTTCAATACTGTTTTACGCTTTAATACAGTTTACTATTTTACAGAAGACTCTACAGGGTTTTAGGCCAGAACAGGACCATAGACTAGCAGTCTTTGAATAGGTGTTCGAGGCTTTGCTTTTGTTTCAGTTTAGGGTTTGTTTTAGGTTTTTTTTGTGAAATAAGAAAATGCTTAGAAAAAATGAGAACATAGCCTCCTTGTGTGATTTCAATGACTTCCATGTCTGACTTCATAATGTATTTTATAGTATGTTGGTAATACAGTTCTGTGTATATCCTCTGAATCAAGTTCTCTTTAGTCTTTCACCCTTAGAAAAACCTATACACAAAACATAGAACTGTAGTTCTTTGAACATAGTCAGCTCACTTTTTGAATTATGAAATTTTGTAGTATATCTCATTTCAGGAGATAGTTCTTTCATTGATCCCATCATCAATTTAGCCTTATACCAAACAGTTCTTTCAATAGTGGCTTTCACAAACTGGCTGCAAATTGGTTTATACTTTTGCCTATTGGTGTTGATCACAACTAATACATTGGAAGATACCATTACTGTTTAGTAATGCAAACACTGTTTAGTATGTTTGACATATTGCTTTGAAATACTTCTGGAAGTGGGAGCAGGAAATACGGTGTATTAAATGAAGTGCAAACTATGCAAGATTACTGCAGGAGGAAAGTTTGTAGGATCAGCACCTATAAAGCAAGGTCAGTGGCTGTAAGACCTCAGCCCAAGCTCTCAATATGAAAAGGCTGCCAGTAATGATCAGCTGATGCTAGGAAAACCAAACATAAAATACTAAATACTTTATTATTTCCCATGTAATATGGGGAATATTATCTGTCCTACACCTATATATAGGAAACAGTTCTCCACATTTTCATGGAAAAGTGGCTATTGTTGATGGGCAAACTGTGCATGTTGGACTCACCTGCTGTACCTACAGCAGAGTCACATGTGCACGGTTCATCTTTCTGAGACTATGGATGCCCCCCAACCCCAGGATACTGCCTGGGGCCTCCAAGATGCTTATGACAGTACTACGTATGATTAAATTTCTGTTCTTCAAGTTAAGATTCTTGGTGATCTTTTTCTGTTTTCCATATTTTCCTGATTTTATTCTGTTCATATCAATAGGATATATTTCTAGTAGAATTACTCAGAGATAATTTGGAATTATTGAGATTGTTCCCTGTGATTAGAAGAAAATGCCATTTTTGAAACAATAACTCTCCAGTAACATTCTGTTACTCTTTTGCTGCTTTGTGTCTTGCATAACACGACTTCCCCACTCCTCATCTTGGCCTCTTTGGTTTAGAAAAGTCAAAAATGTCAGGCTTGATCTTCTCTCATTGTTGCTGGAGGTTTTCTTATTGGAAAGATGTCTCAAGAGATCTATATATTGATTTCAAACACTTTAGAAAGAGGGGTTGAACCTGTAACATATTTTTAATTCTTAGTTTATTTCATGAGGCATCTATATGAGGATTAACTTTACAGGACGTATTAGTACTAGATAGTATGTACTTTGTATGTATGTACTAGATGTATGTACTTTGCATTTACATGTTCTTATGGTCGTTTATAATAATGCTTTATTTAAAAAAAATCAGCAAGAAATAAAACTCATGTAACTAGGTTATTTTTAAATTTAACCCTCGTTTTCCATCAAACTTACACCTACAGCTCTCTTTCTGTCATCCCAGCTTTTAACAGAGAAGCCTACACACCAGAAGTTGTCTTTTTTATCTGCATATCATTTAGCACATTTCAGAGACTACGAAAATAAATTTAGCCTGCACGTTTATTGTCTGTCGTATTGTGTTCCTGTTGTGGCAGCGTCTGGATGACTCAACTCATTCTGAAGATTAGCTTTATCATAAAAATAACTAACTGGTTGTGCAAGTTGACCGAGTGTTAAATTGTCATCTGAACTTTCCAGTTCCTCCTGTCCGTGTCCACGTCCGGTTGTGTGGACAGGTGTCAGAGTGCCCTCTCCTGGGTGGAACCGAGCAGATTGGCTCGCTCGGGTGAGACGGATCCTCGGTTAGGGAGCTCGTTGCTTACAGAGAGCTCATGGAACTGCTACTGCCTTGTCCAATCTTTCCTGTGAAGGTGTTGAGGAAGAACTTTTAAGTGTTCTGCAAGCAGAAATGCCTAAAACAGTCAAACAGAAATTATTTGGTGTTCCTGGTAGAGGGAGGCGGTATTCACTCACCATGTCTGCACTTTCAAAGTTGCATTTTTGTGTCATTAGCAGCTTAAATACATATGCTTTAAAAGTGTGCTAACTAACCACCAGAGTCATCTGAAGTCATTCAGTTTGAATTTATATGATGCAATTCATCTGACTTAGTGGAGTTAGATCACAAATTAATTCAGCTATTGATTTTTACATCAGTTGGTCTATGGCTTAAACAAGATTTAGCAAAGTTTTCAGTAAATAATGCATGTGCAGAAATTTTTGTTAGTTTAATAATAACAACCTATTGTTCTTCAGTTGTTATGGGCTTCTATTAGAAATTGACAGTACACTCTGGACTTTTCATAAATTCGGTGGCCTGGCAATATCTTCTAAATAAATGTTATACCTGAACTTGATGGGTTTAGTAGGAAAAACTAGATACAAACAGCCCAAATGCTTTCAAATCTGTTAGCAAAATTGTTGTTTTTTTAAACTTGCACATCTTTGTGGAGGAGTGATTTTCAACTGGTGGTACATACACCTTGGGGTCTAGGAGCTGTTTCTTGTGGATTCATAAAAGGAAAAAAAAATAAATTTAAAACAAAACCAAAACCAGGTTCAGCTATGAAATAGTTCTTGTAATTCTGGAGGAGGTCCCGAGTTTATTAATATTCTTAATGAGCGGGCATCTACCTTGAAAAATTTGGCATCAGCAGACTGACAAGTTGATTACAGGGAATTAAAAGCATTTCTTCTAAAGAAAAAGGTGTAAAGCTATGCCCCTTTCTTCCTATTACAAGAGGAAGATAGAAATCTTTTTGAGGGTCTTTTCAAAATGAAAACAAGCTGGGAATACAGGAATAGATTTCACAACCTAACATGGTTATTATTATTAGTTTTATGAGTATTAGAGTTATAAGGGAAGAGAGGATTTGGCCAATAGTATAAAGCATGTAGTCACCATGCTACATTGCTGGTATATTGTTTTCCACTCACAAACATTTTCTACCCCAAGTGAAGTATTTGTATCATTTTCAGCACTTCGTATTACCATCTATTAATGTAATAACTTACAGTACATTATCAAATCTATGTAACTTAAATATGGCAGCCTTCTTTTCACAGATAGGTAGAAAGGGACTTAGAGCTGTCTTAAAAGGGCAGCTGGACAGCTTTTCCTTAGGATTTGTGACATGCTATTTTAATGTCTATAGGGGCTGAAATCAGATTCAGGTTGATGCTCAAAAAATCTCAGTTTCATAAATTTCAGAAATATCATCAGGACTGAAGCATATAGGATCTTGAAGCCAGAAGCTTAAATTTGTTCAGTGCAGTGGTAGCCAGGGAAGTACCTAAATGCAACAAGTAAGTGAGATAAAACAGCATTAATATTTTGGAGCGATTGCTTGGGGGTGGAGTTAGGGTCTCTCATTAGAAGAGTTGAGTTTAGAAATTAGAACTGGAACAGCAAATCATTGTGAAGCATTAATTAAATTATTATGGGGATCCAGAATAAATACAAAATAAAACCACTCTCTGTAGAGGAAAAGTAAATGCAGTGACAGCCTAATTGCACAGCATTGGTAGTGGTCTTTAATTGCCAAAATATTTTCATATATTTTGAAGGCTTCCTGCCTTTTCCTTTGAGGAGACACTTACTCAGGGAGTGTATGTTGCAAACTGTCCTCCTACATCGCTGCTGTGTCTACTCTGGAGAAAGGGATGTGACTGGACACCTTTTTCTCTTCATGTATATAACCCAACACACAGAGCTATCAATGCAGGCTGCAAACAGGTATATGCAGGATCAAGCTCCTGCAGGCAATAGTGTTATACAGGACATGTGATCCCAACTCAAAAAAGGTTTCCAGCAATAACAGAATATGGATTAAAGATATATGAATAACCACAGTATAATACAAGAATATATGCAGTAAAATCAGAAATCTACTGGAAGCCAAACCTCAGAGAGAACATATTCCAGTATACTTTGCATTGTCAAAGAATACAAATCCCTTCAATGGTCTCTCTGTTTTGTAAAGCACAAGACTTTTTAGAGATCCTGAAAGGCAGGAAAATATCATTCCTTTTAATATTAAAAAAAAAAAACAAAAAAAAACCAAAACTGGAGCTCTTGAATTCAGCTATTACTGCTTGATCTAGCAATTTTGAGATTCTGAGGCTTTTTGAAAATTCTAACTAGAATTTGAACTTATTTCTAATGATAGCCATCTTGCTAAACTATGGTATAATCTGTTATGACGGGCAACAAATCCACAACTGATGGGAGTCTACTGGAACTGTCAACAATAAAAATTTACAAAATAGTGAAGTTTGTCAAAGATGATCCAGAAAGAGCTCAACCATGACAGATGGGTAATTTATCAAGCTGTATTGCTGTTGATACTATCCTAAAATATTTGCATTTTGGAGACTAGAACAATTTTGTATTAGGAAAAAAACTCGCTGTTATATTGATCATATTACAGTAGAATAATAATTTAGGGCTAAATCATTAGGTCTAATTGACTAGTCCCTGTTTAGACCAGAGTCATGTAAAAGTTAACTGAACTGCAGTTGAAATCATAGAAACCAGTAAGGACCAATTCAAGAATACAAATTAAGCTGATTTTGTTGTTTTCCTAACATGATTGTCTCCAGTTGGCCATATGGCTAGCAAGAACATAGGACCTGGCAAGTTATTAGAGGAGAACACTGAGAATAAAGTCGAGTTAAGTAAACAAGGCTCAAATAGTATTCTGTTAACATATCGAGCAATGTACAATTTCCCTCAACACAGCAGAAGTAAGCAATTTCTCTGGTCTTTGGACCTCTGTCAGGCACACAATGTTTCACAGAACAGAATCTAGAAAATCCCTGTTGTTCTGTATGTCTTTCTTTTCAGTAGTATCATATGCCTTTGTTTAGGTGGAAGATGTAAGGAGCTTCTTGTTTTGTTTCCTTAATTTAGATGTAAGGAGCTTCTTGTCTTGCACATTTTTCTCAAATGAGGGGTAGCAATTATAGCAGTTTCAGTGAAGTATAACCCACCTCATAAAATTCCCTGTTACAGCTTTCCCATCTTCCTGACAGAGTGCGAAAAGATCACATGGTAAATTGGAAGTTGTCACCTTTTAAAAGGCAATATTCCAGTCTGTATCTTTCTTTCCCAAATTAGAGGTTAGTCATCCTGGAAGCTATTCAGTCATGCTGTATGATCGTCCCTCAGGGTTTTGAAGATCCTAACTCTTAGTCGTAGGAATGTTGTGACATTAAGCTGTTGGTCCCTTCCCCAAACATACAGCAGACATGAAATACATTAACACCGAATAATGTATGTATCTAGTGTCTTCCTGCACAGATATTTCTAGGTGGCTTACTATGCCTGTATTTTAATATCACCCATCCCAAATAATTTTACTGCCACTGAAACTGTGGTGACCTACTCCTGGGTTCCCTCTTGAGTGGCACAGTATCACAGAACCACAGCATGGCTGAAGTTAGAAGGAACCTCTCGAGATCATCTAGTCCATGCACCCCATTAAGGCGGGGGCAGCCAGAGCAGGTTTCCCAGTAGGACCATGTCCATTTTGGTTTTTAGTATCTCTAATGATGGAGACACCACAGGCTTTCTGGGCAACCTCTGCCAGTGTTCAACCACCATCAGAGTAAAGAAATGTTTTCTTATGCTCATCTGGAATGTCATGTGTTTCAGTTTGTGCCCAGTGCTCTTGCCCAGTCACTGGGCACCACTGAGAAGAGTCTGGCTCCCTCAGTAGTTTCTCTAGAGAGGAGCTGGACTTCTGCTATCATATGGCACTGGCTTCAAATTTTTCCATTTTTTTTTCAGTAATTACCTCCAGTTTTAGAGACAATATCTATGTCCAATTTTGACCTTAGTAGTCTAACACAAAGGAACCACAAGAACCCATTTAAACACTGAAAATCTAAATTCACACTCTTGAACACTGAAATGGTTTCCCTTAATCTGTGCAGTGTTTTTGCGAAATTTTAAAACTGTGAAGTGTGAGCTGAATACTACAGAATTCTTTTCTTTTCCTGACCTGACAGTGTTATCAAGTTCTGTAAATCCTTATTTTCTTTCTTATACCAAACCACTTGTAGGATTTACAGCTTCACTTCAACAGGTTTGACATATTGCAGCAACCATCCAGCTGCATCATACCACACCCTCAGACAGCAAATGTGCACAAGCTAAAACCCTGGCCTCATGTTCACACAGATCTTGACCAGCTGAGAAAGCAGTCATTTCTAGTTCACTTGTCAATACTCATGTTCTAAGATCCAAAATGAAAAGCATGGTTGAATGTGCTACTGAAACCAGAGTATCACTTACAATGATAACAGATCAGATTCTTTTCCAACAATTTGATTCAGTTCTCTGTAGTCCATACAGAGATGCTGCCACATTTTATGTGACAGAATACTGATCTCTGAGGACTGACTGGCAGAGTTATGCCTTTTTATACACTTCCTCAGTGAGGCATGAAATGTCTTCTCCATTCTCTCTTTTTTCCTGGTAAATAATGCCTTGGCTTTTTAATGGATGGTTACTCTTAAATTTCAGTCATATACTGAGTGCTTAATACCAACTGCAAAACTGCATATCTCCATTTCAGATCAGAGTAATTCCCAGTTCCTGACCAGAAAAGTTTGACTCTTTGCTGACTCTTAAGTAGATGTAGTAAAGTGTTCAAAAAATATCCTTTGGGATCTTATTTTCATTTCCTTCTCTCACATTTTCTTCTGCACTAGCATTCATCAAATCTACTGGCTTCCATTTTGTGCCTGTGGTTCATCTATGAGATATGGCTTCTATTAGATGTTCACTTGGAAAATGAACAGGGATTCATTTTTATTTCAAGTCTGTGAGAACTGTAACAGTTGAGGGCTCTGACTCGTGTTCAGAAGCAGTTTCAGACTGAATGCTGAAATGGCTCTGAACGTAGAGAGGGTGACATGAGATGTGTTTTTCCCAAGTGGCACCAGTTTTCAGATGAATATAGCAATGTTAGCTGCTGGTAAGTTTATGGCTGCAGATAGCTTGTGGCTGTGAACTACAGTTGCTTAAGAAGCAGTTCACACTGTTTCTCATCTTTTCTTTGCAAGAAAGCCACCACAATTGTGCAGCTGCTATTATGGTTTCTGCCCCAGAGGGAAAATAATTTGTTAAGGTATGTCAGTGTTGGTTTACTTAGGCCACATTTTTTGAAGGGATTTCCCAAAGTATTTGCAAAATATGTTTCTGACACTGATTGCATAATTGTCAATCACAATGAAATTTAGTGGATCTTTGTCTCATTAACTTGTGTGGTTACTGAGAACTTACTGTTCTAATTCTACAGATCCATTTCAGATGTACCATCTGAACCAGCAAGTGTTATCATTAACAGTTCAGTGGTTAAGATCTTAATCCTCCATTTTAAAATGTGCTTTGAAAGCCTGATCTTGTAAGTGTCCCAGTTGGCCCACTTGCATTTCGTAGATATTGTAAGTTACTAGTCGGTATTCTAGTTAAGTGTAAAATAATCCTCATCCCCTCAACTTCAGATTTCCTTCCTCCATATCCTAGTTTGGAAACTTCATTGGGCAGGTGAGATCTGGCAGCATTGCAGCAATCCTTTGTGATCGTTTCCCCTGGACTGTGGCTAATTTACCTTAAAGTCCGTGTTGGTGTGTTGATGCTTCAGGAGCACAAAAGCCCTTCATAGATTCTCTGACAATTTCAGTGGAGTTTCTTCTTTCCACCAAGCCATATTTTTCCTGTAAGTCCTGAGAGCTCAGGTTGTGGTTCGATGTTTATTAAGCTTGTATCTGTACATTGACAGAAAGTCTGGTAGTATAAATTTGGTTCAGTGGTGATCACATGATTAAATTTCTGTGAAATTAACCAAAGTACACAATATAGTCTTTGTGCAAGCTAATTCACAGGCTTGCTGCCTAGTATCCCAAAGTGCTTTGCAGTTCTCTAGTGCTTTGTGAGATGCCAGCCCAGATAAATTCTAGGAACGTTTGTGAGCAACTTTTCTAAGAAATTGGATTCTTTTTCCAAAATTAGATTCCTCTTTCCAAAAACCCAGTGTTGCTGCCAAAAGGCCACTCGTACCTTGCTGGTGCAAGGGTACTTCATAATCTTTTCCTTTCCACTTCCTGGATGCCATTTCTAGACCATGCTGCAGACATCTTCCAAGCGACTCTTCAGTATCAAAATTTGCAGTCGAGTTTCATGTAGATTCCTTCTGGGAATAGCATTATCTACTCATTATGGACTGCATAAAAGAAAAGAGGGTTCAGACAGAAAAGGAGTTACATTAAGATTTGCCCCATTTCTAGGGCATTTTTCAGATCTGATGAAACTGCATGAATTGCAGATGGAAGAATTTCCACTCCACAGCATATTTGGATGTGAGCCATATAATGCCTAGTGGCATGAGTTATGCTGCAAAGATGAGAAGAGCATCAGCAGAAAGAGAACTTCAGAATGGGAGAAGTAATGTTCTTGGGTAAACAAGCTCATCCATTATTTGGCAAGTTAGTTCACCGGCATGACTCCTGCTTTTCCATCGCCTATCAGGGTAGAAAAGTTGCAAGCTAGCACTGTGATGTGGAATGTGACATCTGCCTGTTGCTTTACAAAGTGCCCAATTCATACTACTTTCAGGTGACGGATGTAGAAAATGTCATAGTAAGTTTTGCTCAACTCGCACCCTCCTCCATTGTACAGGGTTATTGGTGGAAGCAACATTACGATCTTCTGCCCTTCAAGCAGAGGTGTTTTCATAGTTTTAGCTTGGCAGTGGGCAGCACAATTCTTTTTAGTGTGCCACAATCAATGGATTTACAATTCTGTCCTCGTTACTGGTTGGTCTTGAATGCATCTCATGCCTTTGTTCATACAGTAGCCTAAGTCATCACTGTTTTCATCATAGTTTGACTTCCAGAAAGGAGATTTCATAGAGTCCGAAAACAGCCTCCATATCAGGATCTCATTTTACTGCTGTATCATGCACTACATTTCTGAGTGTAAGGGGGAGCAGATGGCTGAAGCCTGAGAGTGGGAAGCTGAGATAGCAGCAGTGCCTGCTATGGCTTGTTCATTTGCCCGTGGGAACCAGGAGGGCCAAATTCTGAGGGATGCTTTGGCAGAATGTTTTATGCAAAATAGCTAGTGACATTCTGCTTATATATATGTACTTGCTGATTTGAAAGCAATAAGCGTATGCATTGTTTCTCTTGTTCCTGGTCTCTACTTCTGCAGCTCCTGTTGCTTGCCCTTCTTCCTTGACAGTTCATACTCTGAAGTTTCACCCATGAGGATCACCTTTTCATGGATCCAACCTTCATTAGTCACATCAGATTCCCACATTTCCAAAAAAGCCAACGGAAACATATATGTTGAACAAAGAAAAATAATCAGAAAAATAATTGCCATTTTGCTGTCAAAAAGGCTGTGCAAATAATGCAGAATACAATACTGAAAAAAGCTCAGCTTTTTACTGAGACCAGTTATATAAAACTATTTACAGATACACAGAACTTTGCAGTAACAACATGAGGGGGAATAAAGAAGCATAGGGAGGGGGAGCAGCTTGGTGTGAGTGCTTGCATCTCACCCAGAGAACTGGCTGGCCCAACAGATAGTGCTGCTTGCATGCCTCATCAAAGGACAATTTCAAGAGATTACCAGACACGATGCGAGTTCCTGGATGGGGTGATGAGAGAAATGAGCCAGGAAGATGCGATGTGCCGAGTTTTGAGGAGGCTCCATTTGACTGAAAGTAAGAGAGGAAGACATCACAGCTTTAGCTGTAAGTGCCATCATTGCATACTGCTTTCTTGTAGATGGCTCAGTCATCATCCCTGTCAGCTCCTGCCTCTCCTTTACAGACTCTGCAGGTTCGTATTTTTTCTGACAAGGCATCTGAGACTGCCTGTCTTGCCCACTTAGTCTTGCCCTTCCAGTTCTAGGATTGTACAAATTCAGTTCTCCAAGGGTCAGTCGCTATGAGGCTCTCTTCCCAATTGCAACAGTTGCCCCAAGTGCACTTGTCATCTTTTTAGCAACAACAGGGTGTTTGGTGGCTGGACAAAGGCAGCCTGCCTGCTGCCTCTCAGGAAGTGGAATGTTACATCCAGAGCCAGCCCTAAATGGGAATGGGCCTACCTGTGACTTACAGGGAGAGGTAGCTCTGCACACCAGCAATGGCAGGACATGCAAGGCTGCCAGCTGGCAGTGCACCTGAGACTTGGCAGAGTAATGTAGGCTTGACACTCAAGGCCAGAGAAAAACTTTCATTAAAAAACTGTAGCCCTGAAAGGAAGCTTGAAAGCCCCATGACAACAGCAAGGAGTGATGAGAACAGCCAAGGTTGTCCCCATATATGGGCCACGACAAGATTTTCTTCCCTATATAATCTCCATTGCATTACATGCACGCTGTCACTGTCCCCTGGACAGGATGGGGTCCCTCTTTTCGTATGGGGGCATGACACCCCAGCTCCTTGGCTAGGCATGGGTAACCCAGCTGGCCGATGTGAGATGTCATCATTGGAAATTTTCCTTTCTGACTTCATTCCACAGCATCTAAATGCGTATTTTGAGCGACACTTTAATTGTAGGGAAGCCTCATGAGTCATGAGCTCCTAAACTGGCTTTGGGTTTCTAGTCGGGAAACTCCACCAAATTCGCTTACACTTGGGCAGTGATGGCCGAGGGCCAAGCGACTGCAGCGGCTGTATTTCTGGCAGGGCCGCGGGGCTGTGGCATACCCACCGCACACCGGGCTCCAGAGGAGCCACTTCCCGTGCGTCTTCTCAGCCCGGACTTACTGGGGCGCTGTTTGGGAACGACACCGTGCGGCAGGCCGGGCCACCGCATCGTCCTGCCGCGCAGCGCCCCAGCCTGCCTCAGCCGGGCGGCCGGGGCGCGCCTGTCCCGGCCCAGCACGCAGCGCAGAGGCGGCGCGGAGCGGGCGGCCCCTCACTGCCATGCCGGGGTGGCAGCCGCCCCGCGGAGGGCCGGGCCAAGGCCGTGCGGCGGAGGGGCGTGCGCGGGGGGCGGGAGCCGGCAGATCCGGGTCTCGTGGCGCGGGCTGACGTGTGAGCCGGCCCGAAGCGGCGGGGCCGAGCCGCGGGGCCGCCCCCACCAGCCCGGCCGCCCTGCGCCTGCCCCCGCGCCCGCCCCAGCCCTCCGCCCAGCCCCCCCAGCCCCGCAAAGGCGGCCAAGGCACGGTGAGCGGGGGGCGCCGCGGCGGGGAAGGGGGCGGGAGGAGGGCGCGGGCCGGCCGCGGCCAGGCAGAGCCGGGCGGGTTTCCGCGGATACCCCCGGCCGTCCCTCAGTCCGCTGGGCGCGGCCGCGGAGCCGGGGGAGCCCCCGCTGGGGGCAGGGGGGTGAGTGGCTCCCAGCCTGCTGGGGTGCAGAAGCGTCCCCGCCGCCGGGCGCTCCGCCGGGTGCCCGGGGAGGTAAACACCAGGGGAGCCCGAGCCGTTCCTCTCCTTACTGGGCAGCACTCTGCTCTTCAAACCAGTGAAATGTCCACTCGTCTTCTTTGCAGCCGATCTGATTTGTGTTTTCCTGGGTTTGGGGGGTTTCGGTGAAAGTGCCGCTCTTCTGTCAGTCCTTTTTGTTTTTTAAAGGATCTCAGTCTGATACTTTGAGCCAAAGTGGTTTAGTTTTCTCCCTTTAGAGAAGCTGGCAGTGGCATGCTGGCACCAGGGTATGTGCTCCAGGCTGCGCCCGGCTTGTGAAAAGCGTGTGAGACTAAAGTGGGAGAAACTGAAACGTAGTCTCAGGAAAAGGACAGTGTCACGCTGCCATTAATTTATTAAAGGTAGAATTCCTGCCAAGAACTCTTCATATGTGTTGCTCCACGATGTTATTTGTAGCAGATTTCGGGAGAGGGGATATATTGGCCTTGGAGACCACAAGGTATCATTCACAGTCATTCCTCTGCAGCTGTCACCGTGCCTGGTTCCCAGATGTCCTGCCCTGCAGCTCAGCCACTGCCTTCCGTGGCAATTCTGAGGCCTCAGCTAACCACTGCACCTATGTGAATGTGGCACCTGACCTACCTCAAAAACTTTTGTTTCCTGGCAAACACCCGTTTGTTTGGTCAGTCTTCAGGGTTCTCTTTTAGATTACAGATTTGTTGGTGTAGGGAATGTTTATGTTGTATACTGGCTGACCATCCATGCCTACGCATATAGATAAGTCTGGAAAACCATCTCCAGTTTTTAGAGGTGAGGACATCTAACTTTTTTGGTCTTAATAGATTATTATGTTAATGTTATTAGTGTGCCTACTGGGAAAGGTATGTATCTGCAGTGAGCACTAGCAGATTGTGTCTTAGAAGTCTTTACATGCTTAGCTATTAGACTGCTATCCACCTTTACCCTTTTCTGTTACTTTCCAAAAGCAGACATAGGCCAAAAATATCAAAATGAACGGGAAAAAAAGAAATCGATCTTACTTTTGTTTTCTTCCTGTATACAGTGAGAGAGAATAAATCCTCCATCTAATTCTTATGACCTGTCGAGATGAAAGAAATCAAGCTATTGTTGTTGTTCATTGATTTAAAAAAGTGACCCTGTCACTGGCGGCATGGCTTAAAATGGTAGAAGCAGTTGGCAAAATAAAAGTGATTGTAATGTTAGCAGTACATTAGTCGGTTCAATACTGAGCACTGTCCCTTCCCCTACCACTGAGGTGGGCAAGTCCAACCTCTTTGGTTCTTTTTGCTCGGTTTTGTAAAATATGAGATTTACAATTTTTGCCTAACTCCAGAGTGGCATAGAGTTCTGTATTTTAGGTAGTTTAAAATCATTTTGTATAAGGTACTAAACAAGTGTAAAGCCATATTGGACATTCCACAAGGTATTGTTGCGTGTGCTTCTCTGGCAGGCAGGGATGTCCCTGACCCACTCAGGACCGCAAGCCAGGAGGGTCTGCTTGAGAACTGAGATGGTGATAGCAGCCATTCTGTAGCTCTGGGTGGATCTTGTTTTACCCTAGCTGGATATAACTTTGCTGACTATAGAAATAAATATAATGAGCATGGTTCTATGAAATTCCTTACACCATGCACGTTGTGGTGGCTTTGCAGGACCTAACCCAAACCACAATGAAGTCTATTAAGTCCGAAGTGCATGGCCTAGTTACATGGGCACCAACCATTTATATGGGCAGCATTCTGCAGTCCATATTCTAAGGGAAAAGTAAGAGTAATACACTTGTTTTTAAAGAAGTAGTCTACATAAAAACCATTTCAAAATGCATAATGGTTTTAATCACTTGTAACTATTGTACCTGCTTTCAAAAAGTTGGTGTTTGGTTTTAGAGAAAGTTAGTTTCTAACTGACTTCTTGTTTTGTTACTAGCTTCTCATTTTCTAGTTTCATATATTTAGACTTCAGAATTGGTGATGTGTGAATGTTATTTGCATAACAGATGTGTAATAAAACAAAGTCTATGTTCATGTTTCAGGATTTTCCCTCCGAGGTATTTTAGGTACTTGACAGACATTCTTAAAGACCAAATTTTGTCTCTGCTGAAGTTTGTCATAGCAGAATTGGACCTAATAACATCACAAGTCTTCACAGGGCCAGTACCGTCAAAGTAGCAAGATTTTCTTTCTCTTCTTACAAGTGCGTATGAATGGAGAAGGTGTACACTGCCCTGACAATACAAAGTATCAGATTCTTACGTTGTATGTTTTGAACATTTATCAGATTACTCATCACAACAAATACAAAAGTATTTTGACCAATGGATTTATACCTAGAAAAATTGATGTCATCTGCCCATATTCTGCTTGGGAAGCAAATCAGAGAGCCCATGAGCCTGCTTTGCATACGTGCTGTTACACTTGATGTTAAGCATGCTTTCTGTTTTAACTTCCTAGGTTACAGATTCCATTTATTAGTACATAAAGATCTATCTGTTAATAAGGCACATGATTCTGCAAGACACTTCTACAAGTACAGTGGAAGCTAAGAAAACTTTGTAAGATTGTACCACAGAGCCAAATCTTGCAGTCCTTGTTAAGGTTAAAAAAAAAAAAAAAAAAAAAAAAAAGTAAAAGGAATTATTTTCCTGGAGTATCTCCTTAAGCTTGCATGCCTTGACTCACCAACAGCTAGCTTCCCCAGTTCCCAAGGAGCCTCATTTGAAGAAAGACTCCTTAGCTCCTCATTATGAAGGAATACAGTCAGGGTACGAGAAGGATCAGTCTGTGTTAGCTGTGTTAGTCTTATTTCTGCTGGACTGGACTTTATTAGCAGTACAGTGGAGAAGTATGGTCTTATCCTCCTCTTTCCATCCCATCACCTATTCCATGGTATTGGTTGGGGCAAGAAAAAGGTCCCTTAGTGATGATTAATATGGCTTTTCATGAAAGATTTTGAAGATGCTCAGAGAGCAGCTTCTGGCATGATTGAGTGGTTGTACATTTGCATGGTTATTAATTGAACAAATATGCTTCAGAGGCTTTAGTCAGAGTGTCTAGCTGGTATTTTTACAGATAATAGAACAAATTAATCCCATTTGGGTGGGAACAGATAGAATTACACTTGATAAAAGTTTTCCTCATTAAGATCAGTTCTGATTCTTCTGCAGCTTTGCGTGCATTAGGACCCATGGCTTTCTGGAGCTAAATATAGTTTGATTCTTACTTTGTAAAGCTGCTAGACAAATGTCAGATCCAAAGCACGAAGCTCTCCTAGGAAAGAAAAGATTTTTATCAGAAAGAACAGAAAAGCTTTACAAAAATGTAGCACCAACCATTTACATGACCTAAGCAGCTGCAATGCTTTATTTGTTGAATCTTTGTCAAATACAGACCTCTAGTAGTAGAGCTTTGGTCTTTTTTGTTCATATATTCACATGTATATGTTTTTATATTTCCTGTTAGTCAATCCTGAAAGCTTTATTTTTACCAAGGTGATCATTTTAGGACTTGATAAAATAGTTTATGTCAGTTTTCATACATTAAAAAGATAGTTTAGGGAAAAAACAGCTGTCTGAATTAAATTACATGAAGATGTGAAGAAAAGTTGGGGGTTAACTCTTCAAATAGTTGGACTAAATCAAGCATGAAACAAAGCTTCCTGGTGTTCCTGGCCTTAGTTTAACAAGAATTCCTGTGCAAGTGGTTATGGTGTCGTTAGGGGCTCATCACTTTCATAACTAGGTGAGACTAACTAGATGGCACCTGTCATTAAGGACACTTACTGAAAATAATAGACAAAGCTTTTAATGCTCCATGAAGTATAGAAATATTCTTGTACATAGACTTTTCTTGAGCCATGGCGATTGTTGGGTGCTTCAGTTTCAAATTAGTATGTAGAACGAAAGTGTCTAAAGATGAAAAATACCTTCTTTCCTGTGGGAAAACAGTAGAGCTGAAGGTGAGATGCGTGTTGCAAACTAATCCTGATCTCATGAAATAGTACCATAGATTTTCCTTGTGCAAATTAATGTAATAGATTTAGAAATCTGTTGCTAGTAGGTGCAGGGGAGACTTGTATAATTTGCATAGCACTTTCCTTTTGATAATCTAAACTACTCTGAGTGTGCTGAATTAGATGGATGTTATTCTCTAGGAAAAACTGGGTCGTCTTTTAGCTAAACATATGTAAATAACCAAGCTGAGAAATCCTGTTAATTGCTACAGATTCCCTCTGGTATAAGTCCTGACTAATAATTCTAATTGATAAGCTTCGAATTGTTTACTGCAGGTATGTAGAAAACCTGATTCAACTTCCATTGAAATCAAAGATGGGCACCTGCTAGCTTCAGATAAAATTTGATCTGGCCTAAAGGGGTTAGCAGTAGGGCTGCCAGCAGATAGAGCCGCTTTCATCTGAAAATTGAAAATCCTGCTATCTTTCTCAGCATGCTGCTACCCTGCTAAATCTGTTTGCTAAGTGGCAAGTTATTAGAAACATATGTCATCCCTGGAGAAAAAAAATAATGAAAGTATTCTAAAGAATTTCAGTATAATTTTGTGTTTGTATGTGATTGGGGTTACATTGAGGGATGGTGTATTTTTACAGTTTTAAGGATTTAGTAAGGTATTTTGTAATCTAAACAACTGTACTCTTAAACGAGTCTCAAAAATGGTTTAGGGCTGGCTCAATATGGTGGAAAAAAACTCATTTTTATTTGTTTTGAAACTGTACTTTTTTTAAAGGGGTGAATAAGAGAATTTTTTAATATGTATTTTTCCAGAGAGATGAAATGTCTAAAAAGTTACGAATGACTGACCCTCCAAAAAAATTACTTAAAAATAATGAGTTACTGCAGGCCACCTGAGCTGCACTAACTGCCAGGATTCTCATGGTTAGCTCAGGGCAGCTCTGAAGTGTCTCAGCTTAAGTTTTTTCTCTTAGAGACTAAGCAAAGTCATGTTCCCTCACAGTTCACATGGGTTAAGAGCGTGTGTGGAGACTGTTGCCACAGCTCAGCTGCTATGCAGTGACTTTGTTACACGATGGTAATTTGCTCATGAGTTTGAGTCCCGAGCCTCACTGGGTGAGCTTTAAAGTTGAATCCGCTTTGAGGTCTCAAGTTGCTTTAGTTCGTTTCAGCATATTAATCATAATCTTGATTCATGAGTCTTCGAAAGTGAGCAGAGATGTTTCATGGATAGGTTACATAGTTTGTTATAGGAGCATATTCTTTTTTCATACTTATTCTTTTAAAGTAAATGATTAGTTTGTATTATGAAGTCCGACAGTTAAGTGCAAAACATCTCATGGGTGGGGTAACCAACAGCAAAGTCAGTTTCCCTCTTCTACTCCCATGGGGAGGCTGGTGCGAGATGCTCACCTCCGCCGTTTTCCATCTGCGGGGATTACCCTTTTTTCTTATTTCCCTGCAAAAGTCTGCTCCCTGGAAGGTCAGTTCCTCTTTCATGTGTAGCAGCTTGTTCAGAATCAGGTCTGCCAAAACATTACAACACAAGCCCGTAGCCCTGGTTGGCACGGCACAGCATGGGTGTTCTCTCGGTGCTGGTGCAGAAGTGCTCTCGGAAGGGGTTTCAGATTCAGTATGTGTTGCTTCTAGCAGTGGTGCATGCTGGTATAGCTGCAGGGGTGCTGAATTTAGGAGATTGGCAGTTGTTGCTGCGGGCTGGGCAGAACAATGTTGACACAAGCAGTGGGGCAATCTGTAAAGCCAGAGACACTAACCAAAAGCAGGAGAGTAAGCAAATTTGCCTAGGAGCTGGCTGTTCTACTTACCACTCAAGTGGACAATCCTGTTAAAGTCAATGAGAGTTCTTGCCTTACTCAAGACCACAGGAGAGGGCTCCCAGTTTGCTCTGTAAATGGCTGAAATACAATGTGTTAGTAATTTTACAGAGGATAGTCCACCCTTTTGCATCAACGTATGTCAAACAAAATTATTAAATAGTCATTAGTCATTCAGTGCAACAGGAATAATTTTGTTGTCATAGACTATTGTCACAGTCTTCTACATTAGAAATAAATGTTTAAGTGAAGGTGAAGCATTTACTTAGCAGAAAGAGGGTATTCTTGGACAATGTTCTGTCATTGACATCTTCTCTTAGTTAGCTTTCATATTCCAAGAGATTTCTTTTAGAAAAATATGATCATTTTAACAAAAGGATGACCGAATGCTGACAGCTGGAGTTTGGCAATAATATTCTGTATCAAATATCAGTAAATGAATTCTAAAATAGCTGGACTGCTTTTTTGGTCCATGACTGGATGCGCATAATTAGCTCCTTTTCAAGTATATTGCCCAGAAGAAATGTTAAGCCACCTGCATGGAAATAAATAAATAGCTTTTTTTAATCTTGGTGGGTCTTATGTAGCTCCCTTGGGGAATTCAGTTTTGATCACTGATATCAGCCTTACAGCCTTAAAGCCTGAAATCTCTCTCTCTCCTCATGTATTGGGGACTGGCCATGAAAAGGAAGGTGGGCAACAGTACTGGAACAGTGGGAGTTTTAATGTGTGGGTTCTTGTCCTCTGAGACTTGTACTTGGCACTGACAAGCCTTTATTAAACTGAAAGAAGCATCTGTGTCATCTTCTGTATTTCCCTAATATACCATTCTGTGTTGAACTGATGCACCTCAACATACCTGTAACCTCGGTTAGCCTTGTCTGCAAACAGTAAGTTTCCTACCAGGTTCCTACTAGATTCTGCCATCTTTTAAAACGGTGTGAATGTTTTCACATACTTCAGTGATGATGCTTGGCTGTGAAAGGGCTTTGACCATAATTGCAAGTCTTTCATGTTTTCATGCTCTGGCTCCTGTTTCACTGCTCTAGGTGCTAGTGTTGGCAGAGTTGCCAGAAGAATTTCCTGGCCCCCCCCTCAGAGCAAGTCCAAATGTCCACATGGGGGTGAAAATGCTAGTGGCCCAGCAATGCTCACAATGTTGTGGTGGTCACGCAGTGGTGGACTCATGCTCTAGAAACAAGGGATGTACTAGTGCTCCAGTAGTCTTGTGAGACCATCAGAAAAAACATCAGGAAGATCCTTAGCAGTTACTTCTCAGTTCTGAGCCTGTCCCTGCTCAAAAGCTCTCTCCCTGATTTTGGCATGTGACTGTAGTATCCTTCAGTGGCTGGCTCAGCATTTCTTAGTTTCTTTGGATTTGCTTCTATTTTTAAGGAGTTGTTTTGTATTAAGTTAGCATTTGTAAGAAGCACCAGATGGATGACACTAGAAAATTCATTCAGAATTTACTTACATACTAAATGGTTTGTGAAATGGTAGCAAAGTTACCCACTAGTCTGTCTTGAGGAAGATGTGTCTGGGTGAGCAGTTCTCTTGTGGAGCTCCTACTGATCTTGCTGTCTCTGTTGAAACCAAGAACAGCACCAGTTCTCTACATCTGTGTGCATGGCTAAGCACAGACTTTTCCCTGAGGAAAGGAACTGGCTTAGCTTAATCTGCATGGATAAGATCCTCTTAGATCTTGATAATTATCCTGAGAAAAGTTACAGTGCAAAAATAAACTTACCAACTCATTAAGCTACAGCTGGAAGTCCAAGGAGATGTGCTGATGCTTTCAAGTACAAAATCAGCTGCGTTCCTCCCCGCCCCCTGGAATTATAAGGAGAGAGTGTGGAGAGGATTGCTTTGTACTCTGAAAGTGTTACTATATCTAGGAACCCTCTTTGGGTATTGTATCAGCCATCAAAATCATTGCAGCTCTTTTCCCTAGAAAAGCTACATGGATGATTTGAACTGGGACAATTAGTTGGAGAAAGCTGTAATTGGAGCCACACTTTACTGTGGCAGTGCTCCTCCTGGCAGGACCCACATTTATTATATCCTACTGTTTTGCTTCTGCCACCCAGTCAGCCAGTTGGCTTTCTTTTGTCTTGAAAACTCAATTTAAAGTCCAGGAGGAGGCCTGGTAGGAAAAGATCATCAATAGTCCTCTAGAGATCTGTGACCTTGCAGAGATCCTGGTCCACTGAAGCCAGTGGGAGTGCTGGTATTTGTTTCAGTAAAAGCACGATGGAGCTGTGAGTGTGGAAGAGATGGAGAGAGCTTCTCTTGCATTGTTTAGAAAAAGGATTAAAAATTACCATTATAAAAAAAAAAAGTACAATATTACAGTGTTTCAGACTTAAGTTCTATGATGGAATATTTACTTGAACTATCTAAATTACAATAATAGAGGAGCACAGATCCCTGGAATGTTTTAATTAGTATCAACTTGTATACAAGATTCTACTTCTTTACAGAACCTATTTTTAGCCTTGTTTGAACAGAGGAAGTTGCTTTGTAAAGGAAATTTCCTTAGAAATCTTCAAGCTTTTTTTTGCCACTTCTATAACCCTGACAATTTAAAACTCATGTGTAAAAAATGCAGACCACCTCCACTAGATACTTATGCCAGGCCCTTGGTTTTTGGATTAATTGTGATTTAGTGCGATGTTCTCCCCTATTGCCTTAGGATTATGCATCCATTAGCTTCAGGCAGAATAGCATTTATTTATTTTAAAGTACTGATGTTTTTTCCTCTTTATTTTCTCCCTATTTATGTAGTTTCTTTTGTGATGTTTCTTCCCTATTCAACTATAAACACTTTTGTTTTCTTACACTATCCTGTAGTTTTATCCTGTGTTTAGTTATTGCCTTCCTTTGCTTCTTTAATGGCTCTGTTACCATTTCTGCCTTGTTCCTCCTTTATCTTGCCCTGGTGATAGGAAATGTGCTGCATTTCTGGTAGCAGCAATTGAAAAAACTAGAAATTTCACTAAGATCTTTGTAGGTCAAATCAGCCAGTCCTGTCTACACATATCCCTGGTTTGTTTTTTTTAAGAGGGAAGCTCCAAATCCATGCATATTATTTTTCCCCTCTGTGTTCTAACCCATCCTGAAGAGATGCTTGATGCAGAAATCAATGGATAAAATTCCTTGCCCTGTCTTACTCACAAAGTTTAGCTGTAGAACTGAAATAATAGGAAGTTAAATAATAGACTAGTGAGTTGGATGTAGGTAGTTCATCAAAAGACTAACAAATCGTGCATGATTCTGTGGGAGAGTGAATGCGCGTGAAGTACAAATTGGAAAAAAAGGTGGAAATCAACAGGAAAATGCATTATATAACAAATACAGAAAATACTGAGTTTGGCTGGGATTCACTGGATTGTGTGACTAGGCAGGGTTCAGTGAGTCCAGGCTCTAGAAGAGGCAGGGTTAGAAACAGATTTTGGAGTAACCACTTGTACCAGAGGCATTTGGAAGTGCCCAGTAATGAGTCAGCTGACATTCCAATTACCCCTGGAGTGCTGATGGTACCCAGGGGGACAGAGTGGCCAAGGAGAAGAAGAGTCTTGTAAAAGCAGTAATCATGAGCTTTATGAGGAGCTGATCACAGCAGTCTTCTTGCTTTAACTGAAACAAATTTCTACCATTTGGGTTAATGGGTCATACAGCCCCAGTGCCTGGTAGTTTCTCTGGGACAGGACTTCATGTGCAGGATTGCAAGAGTGTTGCGCTATGTGAGGCCAACGTACAGGATGTTTTAGATGCTAGAAGAGAGTATTTGGAGGCCATTTGGAGATGGGTAAGATTATACAGAAGAAGCAGACTTGAGGTGTGCTGTGAAGAAGATAATTACAGAAAAGTTCAGATACTGTAAGAAAACATGGATACTAAGATGGCTTAGGTGCAGGTAAAAAGCCAAGAGAACAAATCCTTTTTATGGAAACCTGGATCCTTTAAGAGATCATGGAAGAGTATAGGAAAGAGGGTTTCTGCCTCTGACAGTAAAATAAAAATGAGCAGTTTATCTTTGGGGCAGTGAATTGTTCATGCTTTGTGTATGGCTTTTGCTATTTTAGCCCTTTATCATTTTTTCAGAATGCCTGCAGAGGCATAACAAGTCATTTGCTTTCTTTGTACGTTTTTCTTTTAAATTTTATACATATTTTCATTTGTTCTGCCACATTTCTCTCGAACTGAACTCAGAAGTAAAATTAACTTTATAGCCTGTGAGTGACCTTTGACAATTGTGCTTTGAGTTATTGCAGTTGGCTGAAACACAGTAACAAGGAGCTGAATAGGGTTTTTGTTTCTCTTCAAAGTAATGTGGAAAGATTCTGTTATTTTATTCTGAGGTATTTTGCTCCCAAGGATTTCTTCCCTTCAATCTTCAAAAAAGTAGCAACACAGCAAAAATAGTTCTTAGCAGAGGAAAACTTCAGCTGTTGTATGTATTGTATGTGTGATAGTCTACATTGTAAAAGTGCCTGAATCCAGGAAAGACCAGAGTTAATGGAGTTAGTTTTCATGCTGAAGATGCCAGGTCTAGCATGAGATAAATCTGCAGTGATTTATATGTCATGTATAGTGAGTGTTTCTTTGAATACAAGAATTCTAAGTATTTTTACACACTCCTTTACGCTTAGGAGTAGAGATCACCGATATGTGCACTTTGACAATCTTGCTAATCAGCATTGTATTGGAGTCACACTGGAGGGCATCCAGCACATGGAAAATTGACAAAACTTCTTGTTTGCCTTAATGCTAGGAAGGAATTCAGTTTTGTAACGATTAGGGTGGAGAGAGGCAGAGTATAATTTCTGTCTCCAAGAACTCACCAGCTGCATGCTCTTTACTCAGGAGAGGTATTGCTGAATTGGGGAAATAATGTATAGTCATTGCAATAATTTAAAATACAGAATAGTCTCCAGGCACAAAAAACCAATCAGATTATAGGCATAAAGACTGCTTTTTTGATAGTAGGGTGTATAAAATATAACACACAGCTGTAGGGCTGGGATTGGGGAAGATAATAAAAGAAGAAACAATTTACAATAATTACTATAACTGAGAATGCTATTTTTTAAATCATGAGAGACTAGAAATATTTTTCAATATGGCTCCATTACCTACAATTTCAAATAGATGCTCAAGTCAAAAGGTAGTGGTGGGATTTTATTTCTGCCTTAAATCATCAGAGACCATTCTCCACTTTGCTTCTGAATTATAGTTAATTCTGGCTCTGACTACAGTATTTTAATTTCAGTAGTACTGTTTATGATTGCCTCTGTGGGCCTCTTTACACTGGAAAGGTCATATTGACTCTTTGGTACATTGTATTTGTCCACGTTTACTAATTCTCTTCTTTATTATGCTTTCTATCAGTTTTCTTAGTCTAGAGACCATAGTATATACCTTCTCAGCTGTTATCCATGAGAGCTTTGGCGTATTTACCAAATGTATCTTCCAGCTGTTTGCAAATCCTGTGGATTAAATACTGTGCTAGCAGTAACAAGGCCAAACCAAAATACAGAAATTTTAAGTAGAGTAAAAGTAACACTCTCAGTCGGAGTACTTGCAGGTATTTGACATCATAGCCTTACCAATTGCTGTGCTATACATACCAGTTACTTTATAAATAATATACCAGTTACTTTATAAATGCCAAGAAAAACAAAGTAACAATAAACAGGAAAACATACAGAAAAATGAGTAAAATAATATAAAACTGCAAGCTTTTTTTTTCCTTTCTCCAGGTCATGAGAAAAAGAATGGAGTACATCCTCCCTTTTTCTGTGATAGTTTGCATGTAGAAGAACTGTATTTGCAAAAGGTGGAGAGCTGGTGTGACTCACAGCGAAGAGGTCAGAGCTGGGCAGAACAAGTTAGCCACTGACGTGAGATCAGACAATTGCAAGTACCGGGAGGCAGGCAGGAAGCACAGTGCAATTCTGGAACAGGATTTTGATATGAACAGGCTGCATGAGAGCACGCAGTGGAGCCAAGGAATCCTGCTCTGTGATAAATAAAAATACTAGTCTCTTACTGCCAAATATTACACAAGGTCACAAAACATTAATAAACTTAAGGATCTGATTAGAGAACTTAGTTGATATTTATTACTTTATGTATTCAAAGTGTGTTACAAATAATACAATTAATAAGCCAAGAATATTTTAATGAGGAATACAGACATGAGTGTCATTTTACAAGTGAAGATCATAATGTAGTATAGAGTGATTCTCTCTTCTTTATAACTGGTCAGCCACATACAAAATCTCCATTTCCTCCAGTTCTCAGCAAAAAATAATTGCACAAAGGGGACTTAGTTACCTGGGTTTGTTTTAAGGTAATAAAATAACCCAAGTTTAGCATCTTTATCAGGGGACAACCTAGTGCTGTTCCCAAAATATATGGTCTGTCTTCAGTCCTTTGCCAGTGAAAGAGCTTGTTATAGGCTTGGAGGAAGGAAAGAGAAAGGATGATTCCTTTCAGCATCATGTGAAGGTGAGAAAGCTTGTAAGGGTCTTTTCTTGAGAGCTTGGTTGGCATTTTAATTGGTGACGTGTTCTGTTTTATTTTAGCTCATTAAGGTAATGTACAATTCACATGCCTTGGGGTAGATTCCTTCTAGCGCACCTCTACTTAAATTTACATTGTTATATGACAGGTTAATTTTCCCCATTTATTGTATAATCTTTTTCAGTTGTATGCTCTACAAAGAATGTTAGCGTGGTTTCATTGGTGATGACTCTTACCTGATGTTTTGATTTCTTGTGGTTGTATATAGATTAACACTCCTCTGTTAGTTGCTGTGATATTGCCGTGTGTTACTGACTCCTAAATTCTTTCAGGTTACAATTAAACATTGTTTTGCAACTTTACTGGTTCAAATACCTTCTTTTGGATGTCAGCATTATGTCCAGAGAAACTATTTTGCACTATTTAGCAATCAGTGCTTTTACCTGTTCCTTGTGCTAAAATAGTTTCAGAAAGGCTGTTCTGGTTGACTTGGCATATCATCCAGGGAGCTTGTGTAGTTAAAAAAATTTCTGCTATTGCTGTCATGCAGTTCTAGTGGTTTTGAGATAACTTCACGAAAGCTAGTGCAGTAGATTTATAATTAACTGTCAGAAAGAATCATTAGATCATCTGCTGTGATCTCCTGTATATTGGAGAACATTATATCTAAACTTCAGTGCTTCTGTACCTTACTCAATAACCTGCATTTGGCTGAAGCACATCTGAATGCATTGAGAGATGGGAAATCCACGCCTTCTTTGGCATTTTTTTCCACTCAGCAGTTACTCTAATGGTAAAAATGTATGCTTTGCTTCCCTTTTGAATTTGGTTGATTACAGCTTCTGGTTCTTGATCACCTCTTCATTGAAGAACTCAATACTCAGGTTTATTTTTCTATGCAAAGGTACTTGTACTTGGTAATGAAGATACGGATAAGTCTTACCTTCTTTTACTATCTGTCTCTCTCCACCGTGGCAGAGGATAATATGGAAGAGTGGTAGGCATTGACAGAGGAAGGACTTCTGAAATACATACTCTTTTTTCCATCTCTTTCTTCCTTCAAGAAGGAAGAACTATTGTGGTGATACATTCTGCAGAGTGAAGATATCTTATAGCCATATAGGTTATTTCTCTTTTTCCTAGTGAGGTTAAAACTTTTAAATGCTTATGTGTGATCAAGGCTGTAGGTTTTTATAGGTGATGACTGCAGAGCATATCTGTTGATTCAGCATGCTCTTATCAAATGGCTAGCACCTTCATAAACTACTTGTTTTAGGAAATGGAGAGGATGTATCTGCTCTGTGCTGCCTCATTTGTTAAGCTTGCTAGTTATCTCACATTAGGGCCCCAATGCATGCAACGCAAACACAATCTGAATCCAGCTTTATTGATGCCAAGTTAACAAAAATATTTTGAAAGTGTCATTATGCAGAACTGATCTGATACATTGTAAGAGTCCTCATTCAAGAGAAAACAATCCCTGATTTGACCTCAAGGGTAGAAATGTCTTGCCATTTGCTAACCATTTTGACCATCAATTAAGTCACTGACAAAACTATTGGTAAATAGTAAAGATACATTTGTATATACTTGACAGGCCTGGTTAAGTGGTTTTAGCAGGTGAATAACCTAGAATTGATTTCCCACCATGTCCATTACAGATTCTTTGAACTTTCTGTATTGCTAAGTGAATGACCTACTTCTTTGATCTAAAATTAGTGTGTGTAGCTCCATTTTTAAAGCGTTTCCAAGTATATCCACTTTTGTACCCTTGCTGCTTCCTTTCATTATACAATAAGGATAATTGTTTTTCCCTGTAGCAAAGAAGTTACCAGGTTTTAAATTATTTTCCTGTACATTGATCCAGAGGGAGATTGCCAACAGTTTGTTAGGGGTTTAGGAGTACAAGTTCCATGGCTTTTCAAATTGTATTTGTACACTTTAAGAGTCCCACTGTACAGATGAGAGACCAGAATTTAGTCTCTGTGGTTCTTGTTTGTTAGGATGTATTTCATAGTGGTATGTGTGAAAACCCAGGGGAGAGACACAAATTCTTGCAAAAAAAAATATTTGGCTCTCTAAGGAAGCCTGTGTGAGACACTGCTTTCAGAAACATCAAAATGTAACTGCACATACCAGACTTCTTCATTCATGTTGCCAAAGGAATAATAGGATTACTCTGCTTTGTTTTGCTCTTTCACCCTGGCATTAAATGAACTGAAACTTGATGTGTGAGTCTCTGGAAAATAAGGTCAGTTGAAAAAGGCTTCATTGTCTTTTTATTCTTATTCTTCTTAGGTGTTCACAGACAAGTTCAGGTTTATCCAGAGAACCATGGCAGAAGGCGGATTTGATCCTTGCGAATGCATTTGCTCACATGAACATGCAATGAGAAGACTGATTAATCTGGTAAGGATAGCATGAGAATATTTGGAAGAGTGGTTATTCAGACATTACTTCAGCTCTTGCAGATTTGCAGTTACTGATGCTTTTGATTCTGCTTATTCAGTTGTGTGTAGTTAAAATCTGTGTATATGACTTTCTGATGAGCTTTTGAATAGTTAATACAAATGATAGCTTTCTGTTTATTTCCCAAGGCTGCCTTTTGACAGTGTTTTGATAGTGTTTCTATTGAAATGTTTCTGTGTAATTCTTTTTTAGTCTGCATAAAAACAAAGCCCTGCAAACTCTTTGAGTTCAAAGTGATACTACACCTGTGAAGTTCCAGGTACTCATACGGCAAGATAAGAGTGTCTAAATTTTTAAAACTAACCTTTAAAAAAGGTTCTGAGTTCTGTTTCTTGCTGTGCCATTGATATGGTTGAACAACCTCAAGTAAGTTATTTTGCATTGCTGTAACTGTGACCTGTAAAATAGGAATGATTCTTTGATTCTGTATGGAACTTAGTTCACTGCCTGTTGAAGAAAAAGCTACAAAGTGTTATTTTATTTTTTTCCATAAGTAAAAGTATATATTTTAAAACTAACTGTGAACTGTGAGCAATTAGGTGAACTTGATTACAATTCTAATTTGGTCAAACTATTTTTTAAGATCACATTGTACATCAGCTTCATTTGATGTACTTACCCTTGTTGATTTTCATAAATTTGTTTTTAGCCCTTTTTCTTTCTTAGGGCCTGAATTAATGTCCTTTTAAGTTACTGAGAGCATCAGCTGCTCAAGGCAGTATGTGTGAAGAGCATCCTCTCTAGGATCAGGCCTTTTTTCAAAAGGTTTCTCACCAGTATTTTAGGAAGGTTATCAGGAAAATATTGCATCCACTAGCCTATGATAAGAGTAGGCCTAACATGTAAGTCTCCAAAGAATGTATGTCTGGGAACAAGGAATCAATTTGTGTGCTTGCACTTAAAAGAAAACTACTTTCACAAAAGAACAAACTTGTTTTAAACAAATTTTAAACTTTGCAAGAAGTAGATATAGCTTGTTCTTGCAAATGTGTGGGTTACACTTGTATGACCCTGCTTCACCCTGAACATAAAATCTTGAGGGTCCACTCTTTCTTGGCCTTGGAGTGCATTGTTACACTATCTCATGTGGAGTACTGGGGGAAGAACCTAAAGCCAGGCAGATGCTGTACCTGTGTGTTCTCTCAAGGAGCTTGGATGACCCCGTTTTCCAGAATTACTCTGCTCAGAGTAAGCAGTGTTCACCGTCCGTGTCCATAACACAGCACTGCAGAACCTGTGTCGTTGTGTTCTCACATTGTGCCCCTTGGCCTGTGCACACAATGCCTCCTCAAAAACACACAGATCATACTGGGAGCCAAAATACCCCAGACCAGGCTCTCTCAGACCAGGCTACATCAGTGGCTACAGCAGAAGGCAAAATGATCCTCCACAACTACAAGAAGAAATGACAAGTCCTTGTCATTTTCTTGATCTAAGCATCAAAGCTGGAGTTGCTAAACAGTCCAAATGTGTGTATTGGCCAGCTGCACCGAAGTCCAAAATGACACCAGACAAATAGCGCATGTCTGCATAGCCAATTCCATGTGCTTTATGTGCCTGATATCCTTTCCCTTTGGTAGTTCCCAAGTGTGGTGCAGCCAGTGCTCTCTTAAGTCTCACAAGTCATTAGAGATTGACTCACGTTCTTATTGCTGAACAGGCAACAGACTTGTTTGGGGGTTGGAGGTGCAAGGAAATGAAAGGGATGTGTGCCCATTTGCTGATGTTATCAGAATTGTTCAGGGTGAAAGGGACTTCAGGAGGTAATCTAGGCCGACCTCCTGCTCAAAGCAGGGTCAACAGTGAATTCAGACCATGTCATTCAGTGTTTTTCTTCCAGCTGAGTCTTGAAAACCTTCAAGGATAGCAATTCCGCAGCCTCTTGGGGCAGCCTGCTCCAGTGTTTGACAGTCCTTGTGGCAGAGAATTTTTTCTATGCACTGTTTTCGTTGAAAGTATGCTATCCTCTGCTGTACAGCATTGTGAAGAGCTTGTCTTTGTCCACTCAATAAGCTCCTTGTAAGTACTGGGGGGCTGCTGTTAGATCCACCCAAACCCATCTCTTCTCTGGGCTGAATGAGCCCAGCTCCCTCAGCCTCTTCTTGTAGGGCAAGTGCTCCAGCCCCAGGTGACCCTCCACTGAATTCACTTCAGGCTCTAAATATGTCTTGTCTAGGGGAGTCTGAAACTGGATGCAGTATTTGAGATACGGGTTAAAAGTTCTGAGTATAGGGGTGTAACCACATCCTTCAGTCCAATTACTTACTATTTAAAGGTCAGTCCTGTTGGCACAAGGGCATAGAAAACTGAGGCTTCTGTAGAGAACAGTTGTCTCTTCTGTGGAACCTTTACATCAGGCCCCAGACATCCTAGCTCATGCTTCTCAGGTAGAGGTACAATTTCAAAATATTCTGAGCTCTCCCTGCTACCCCCGTATGGATGCTCATACACATGTTCTTTTCCAAGAAGGATTTTCCTCTTGTCCTCAACATGACATTCATGCCATATCCCACAGTTGCATTGGTTCTGGACCTTGAGGCTTCTGGACATATGCTACAGTGGTGTCAAAGGAACCCGCAAGACCAAGCTTCAGGAAGTTGAGAGGGAGAAAGGAGGATGTGTGTTGGCTGCTCTTTCCTCTTAGGTTTTTCCGATGCAAATTTGAACCAGCATGATTCAGATGTTCAATGCCCATTCAGCATTCTTTATCTTCATTTTTTGCCAGAAGATACTGACAGGCTGCAGCCCCAATCAGCCAGTTGAGGCTGGAGGATTCCAGGTATGAATGATGTAGGTGAATTCTGTCCAAAGTCAGAAGTGCCACTAAGGTCTCTGCGATTTTGTTCCTGGGCTGCTCCATGCAGTATAAGGTGGGTGCAAATGGATCACCTGGAGGCACATTAGTTCCTGCGTTACGAATGTAAACACAGCACATGGTAGGTGCACCCTCTTGGGCAGTCACCAAGACCTGTCTAACTGTGGTCCTCTGTAACTGCAGGAATCGACTTTACTGCTCAGTGTCCAGCTTCCAAAAAGATCTTACCAACTAGCACTTGAAACTGTGAGGAGTAAGGGGAAATGCCACATTTCATCTATCCTAAAAAGCAAAACATATGCTCCTAAATATTTATAAGAGGAAATCACTGGCTGGGATAATTCAGTGGAATCTAGAAAGGAAAAGTCTCAGAAGTCTCATACGGCAGCCAGACTATCCTCAAGTAACCTCTTGCATTATTTTAGCAGGAGACTTGCTAAACCTTCATTATTGCATCTGTCACTTTTACGCTTCAGTTAAGAGTTTGCTTTCTAAGCTGCTGTTTTGTCACTCAATCTTACACAACATAAGCAAACGGGGATTTTACTGTTTGTTTCAAAAGGAACCCTTGGACATCAGTTCTTAAAGCTGCTCAACCCCACAAGTCTTAATGGAGACTGGGTGTTCTCTACCTCTAAACGTTGGATCCTCAAAACCTTTACTCCAAAACCATTGTGATACAAGAAAGCTAGACAATCTGTAGTTGTTCAGCCTGCGGGGGGAAAAAATATCCAGACATGCTGTATACCCACTGTGGTTCCCTATACCTGCTTAATTGTTGATTCTTTTTAACCTAGATAGGTATAAAACACACCAGAGCACATTTAAATGGTGTTATAGCTAGGTGTACTTGAGAGGATTTTGGAGCAAATTGTATAACAAGGTGGTTGTAATTATCTCCAGACCGAGCATTGTAAATCCGAAGTTTAGAGTTAAGACCAAATTTAACAGAATAACAATGTAATTATAAGAGATGCCCAAGTGTGGAAGTGTACTTCTTAGGATTCTTCAGTCCAGTAATGATATTGTGTAAAAAAAACATGACTGATATAGACTTTAATAACTTGCATTTGAGTTAAAATAAACTAGTTCTTACAGATTAATTTGTTTATACCTGTATAGAACAACACTGATAAGAATTAAGGCTTCTGCTAATGAAGAAAGCATGAGGTATTCAGTTATGACTATTACATGTAGAGTTAAAAATATATACCCAAATACACAGGATTTCTGTTAGAGTTAACTGTTTGGGAAATTTGAATGGTACTGCTATGCCAAGGTCAGAAGGAGGTCATAAAGTCTGACTGTACAACCCAAAGTTCTTGTTTTTATTCCCAAAGTGTTAATTTTAATTTCTAATTTAATTGGTGTATTTACTTTGAAATTCTTAGAAAATTATTTGGTATTCAAAGTACAATTTGTGGATGAGTGCCTTATATTTTTTATATATAGCAGATAGTTTAAATCTGTACTTGAAATGCAGAATTCATTTAATCTTGTCATTAAAATTAATGCTTTTGTACAATGAAAAAAGAAAAAAAGCTGTCATTTAAACTTTTCTTCCTCTCTGCTAGTAGCAACACCACAGAAAATTACAAACAAGAAAGCTGCTTGTTTTTTAAAATGCCTAACTCTTCCTAGGCTACATAGCTTGATTATTTTTTGTCCTTCATTTTGCTTGACTGAGCAGAGATTTGTTTTGCTAAGTTTTTTTTCTTCTTAATTTATTATACCGTGAAGATTTTACAGTGCATGGTATCTTATGTGCATGATGTTTTTAAAAGATTTTTCGCTGTTTATTAGATTAACTGGGAGATACTGTTCATACCTACAGTTCTTATAACTTATATATACATACTTAAGTGGCATTGGATTCTCTTAAGCTGAATGTTCAATCATTTTCCTGCAGTGGATTTTTCAGGGTTCTCCTTGATGTCAAAATGTGAAATTTTCACACATGGTAAACTTCTGTAGGGTGGCCACTGTAAATAATAAGCAAATACTATGATTTCCAAATATTCCTAGGAAACAACAGAAATCTAAAGTTTTTGACTGTGACTTCATAAATATTATTTCTAGTATGTAATACCCATGGCAACATCTGTTATGATTTGGTGGTGGTGTGTAACAATTCGACTATTGTATGTGGGGCTCACTATTTACTCTATGGACATAGCAGATAATTGGGAACTTCCATAAGAGGAAGTAAGCGTAGAAGAAAAATATCACAAGACTTTCCATCCTCTGCACGAGGATACACGAGAGTTGTCAAAAGACAATGACAGGTCTGTTAGCTTGTATGACTTTATCTCTTGTTCAGTCTCCTCCATCTGCAAAACTTATTTTGACAAGAGCCAAAGTTCAAGAATGAAGGACAACAAATGACATCAAGTAGTTTAATGGGGGGGGACTCTGTCAGACAGGGGGCCAGTTGTTTGAAAGAGTCATGGTGAAGGACATTCTGTAGTAACCAGAGGATATGGTTTCTGTCTTCGGCAGAAGACAGCAAATCTCTGGGTAAGAATAATATTATATTTAAACCTTTTTATTTCCCTTTTTTTCACTTATTTTCTAAAATAAAAATCTGATTGCGCTATATTACTCCTCTGGACTTCAATGTTCTCTGAGTTAAGCATGGCTGATCCATGAAGTATCTTAGCCCAAGGCTGAAAACTAGACTGAAAACAGTGTATGTGGTGGCAGGGGGTAATTGTACGTAAAGCGTCTTCCATGAAGCCCGAGACCTGTGTATGACTACTTAGAGTGGCCAGAAATGTCAAAGCAAGCCAATAACACACATAACTTTGTATGAAGTAAATGTCCTTTTTTTTTTCTCCTCCCTTCCGATACAATATTATTTGCTTTACAGAAAGTGTGACTTAAGAAATGTCTCATACTAGTTTCAGTGAAAATGAGTAACATGTTCTTTAACTCAAAACATTTTTAATTCTGTAATACAAAAGGACCCATTTTGATGAACTGCCAGCAGTTCTACTGTAGAGATTTGATGGCCTTGCAGACCTCTGAGGGAATTACAACCCTGTATTTTGTGCGTCTGTAGCTAATTGCAAAGTAATGGCCTATGTCTGGTTATGTTGCTATGCTAGAAGGCTTGAATGTCTCAAACTCTAGGGGATACAGAGCAAATAGTTATTTTAATCTCGTATTTTGAGGTGTCACTAGATTTTTATAAGAAAAGTTGCAAATTCTCAAACTATTTCAACATAATTGGTTCAAACACTCTTTTGTCAATTCAGTTTCAACATAATTCTCTTGGCCAGATCATTTTAGAGTCTTACTATTATAAACTGTCATAGTCTGAAATAGTATCCAGGATAGCCATGAATCTTGGCTGAGAGAGACCTTGTGCAAACAGTACAGAATAAACACAGAGGGCTAAAATAGATCTGTGTTGTGTGCTGCAAATGGTTGAAAAGCTCTCAAGATGTCAGCACAGCTAAGCCTGACTTAAGTAGTCCCTCAGGCAGCCAGCAAAAGTGAGTTACCCTACTGGCATGGCCTTCTACTGAAAGCACGGCAGAACTATACCAAATACATTTGTGATAATTTAAGGTGACCTTCTAAATATGAAGGTTGCCCCGAAGACTGCTTACACATGTTCCACAGCATTTGCCTTCTGTTCTTTTAAAATAGCAGTTGCTACTGCTTCTAGTTTATAGCCCTTCTTAGCCAACTACTCCAAGAGCAGGAAATTGCATTTTCTTCTCACTTGCCCCTTTTTTTTCCAGACCTGTGTCTTCAGTTCCCAATTTCTTGGTGTTTAAGCTGGTTAAGAAAGGACCTTTCCCAACAGCTGAACCTTAGGTTGCTCATTAGGACAAAGAAGCTATCATCCTTCTGAGATGCAGGGGAAAAGACGTGATGCACCTCTGAAGGCACCAGGCCAAAAGAGTAAAACACAAGGTTGGAGTGGCAGGATGTGAACCTGTTCCTGAGCACTCTTGCTCCACTGACTTCCATTTCCCTGCCTTCACTGGGTGTTTAAAGTGCTGGTGTTGCACAGGTTAAGGCCTCAGCAATGTATCACAGAATTCATGCACTACTAATTGTCTTTAAGCTAGAAGCTAGGTCTAGATCAAGCAATGAAAAATGGTGTCCACTCAGGTCTATGTCTCATGGAGACCATTTTTTCTTGTTAAGCATTAAGTATCAGGACTTAACTGAAAGTTGAAGGTGCCTGTGATTGTTTGCATTTCCTATTCCTCAGATTTGTAGTATGTTGGAAGATGCTGCTTCTTAGCCACTATATAAATATTAAAAAAAAATTAAAAGTCTCAGTCACGCTTCCTGACTGCCTCAAAACTTGCATAGTGTGACAGTATTGCAAGCAGTGTAGAAAATTATGCATTGAAAATTCTGTCAGCTTGATATCCCAGAAGTAAATAATAGCTATAACCTGTATTATGAATGGCTGAACTGTGTTTGATGATCAGAGCTATGTTGTAGCCATCTCATTTGAGGAAAAAGGAGAAAATTGTGCTTTTTTTTCCTCTCAGGCCACAAGTGGATGTAATCAACACTTAGAACAAATTGTACTTGTCTTTTGGAACTCCTAGTTCTAAGCTTTTTCCTCAAGGCTCTCACAGAATCACAGAATGTTAGGGATTGGAAGGGACCTCAAAAGATCATCTAGTCCAATCCCCCTGCCAGAGCAGGAATACCTAAATCAGGTTGCACAGGGGCGCATCCAGGCAGGCTTTGAATGTCTCCAGAGAAGGAGACTCCACAACCTCTCTGGGCAGCCTGTTCCAGTGTTCTGTCCCCCTCACTGTGAAGAAGTTTTCCCTCGCATTTATGTGGAACCTCCTATGTTCCAGCTTGCACCCGTTGCCCCTTGTCCTATCATTGGATGTCACTGAGAAGAGCCTGGCTCCATCCTCATGACACTCACCCTTTACATATTTATAGACATTAATGAGGTCACCCCTCAGTCTCCTCTTCTCCAAGCTAAAGAGACCCAGCTCCCTCAGCCTTTCCTCACAAGGGAGACGTTCCACTCCCTTCATCATCTTTGTGGCTCTGTGCTGGACTCTCTCAAGCAGTTCCCTGTCCTTCTTGAACTGGGGGGCCCAGAACTGGACACAATATTCCAGATGTGGCCTCACCAAGGCAGAGTAGAGGGGAAGGAGAACCTCTCTGGACCTACTAACCACACCCCTTCTAATACACCCCCGGATGCCATTGGCCTTCTTGGCCACAAGGGCACATTGCTGGCTCATGGTCATCCTGCTGTCCACCAGGACCCCCGGGTCACTTTCCCCTACGCTGCTCTCCAACAGGTGAGTCCCCAACTTATACTGGCACATGGGGTTGTTCTTTCCCAGATGCAAGACTCTCTTCACTTGCCCTTGTTATATTTCATTAAATTTCTCCCCACCCAACTCTCCAGTCTGTCTAGGTCTCTCTGAATGGCAGCACAGCCTTCTGGTGTGTCAGCCACTCCTCCCAGTTTTGTGTCATCAGCAAACTTCCTGACAGAGCACTCTATTCCCTCATCCAAATAATTGATGAATGTATTGAATAGTACTGGTCTCAGTACCAACTCCTGAGGGACTCCACTAGATACAGGTTTCCAACTAGACTCCGTCCCATTGACCACAACTCTCTGGGTTCTTTCCTTCAGCCAGTTCACAATCCACCTCACTATCCGATCATCCAGACCACACTTCCTCAGTTTAGCTGCGAGGATGCTGTGGGAGACTGTGTCAAATGCTCTACTGAAATCAAGATAGACCACATCCACTGCTTTACCATCATCTGTCTACCGGGTTATGTCCTCATAAAAGGCAAGATGCTATTGACTTTCATAGCAAAAATATGAGCAGAAACTGTAGGACCAGTCCCAGGGTTTGTGAGACTATTGAACTCTGGGGTAGCAAATTCTGAAAACTCATCTGAAGAGTTTCAGAAAACTCCTCTGAAGAGGAAGCAAGGGAATTGACACAAGAATGAGTTACTGTGAAGGCAGGCAGAAGTCTGAATTTCCTTCTCCACAGTAGCTATCTGTGATGAGCGGTAAATGCAAAGTAGCTTAACTTCTTTCATGGGAAGACTGAAATGATCCCAGTGGTTGAGGTCACTGTATTGGAAAAACAAGTTCTCTGTTCAGCTAGATGAAGCTGTTTCACTGGGCTTACTATTTCATTTGGACTTCAGTGATTTTTATGGAGCAGCTAACACGCAGTAAAAGTTCACACCCTGTTTTTACCACACAGTGGCATGTTTGTGTGCCCATAGTAGGTTTGCACGTGAAAAAATAGAGACTTTACTTAATATAATGGCTTCACAAAAAAGTTTTCAGAGGCTGATAGTGATGTCCCTTTCCTATGACTCTTCACACTCTGTTCACAGCTGGAGATTGTGAAAAGTGGTGGCTCTCATTGCTAAAGATTATGCAGACTCCTATCTGAACAGGGCATCTGTCCTAAGAGTAGCAGCAGGACACGGTCAGGTTTCAGGTATGCTTGATGAGTGGATGCTGTTGATCCACAAGATGGCTTGTAAAACTGTTTTTTATATATATAGTGTCAAAGGAGCAGGGTCTAAACACTGTTGTGTTAGTGTGAACTGGGGCAAAAAGCTGTGTCTTGGAAAAAGAAAAAAAAAAAGAAAGGAAGAACTATTTCAAATTTGAACTGAGAGCCATTTTACATGCAAAACTGAGTTTCATTGGGGAAGAGTGAAGAAAAGTCCTTTTCTGTCTTACCACTAGAAGTAATTTGGTTTCTTTTTTTCTCTGCATTGTGTTGGGTTTACATTCAATGTCAGTAAGTGGACACTGATTTGCTGTAATTAAGCCTCTGGTGCCTCCAGGTTCCAAGAACTTATGAGGGGCTTAATAGGAACCAAATACTCATAGTGACTGAGAGTTCTTGTGGTGTGGGGATTATTAACTTAAATTATTTTAACTTAAGCTATTAAAGATTATAAATGTATCTGGAGGGACAAGGTTCATAGTTGTATTTTAAATTTATAATTAGTTTATAATTAGTATTTTTACTTGTATTGTCTGCAAGTTTGCACAGTATTAAAACTGAAAATTTTGGAGCATTTTTAGTTCTCTTTTAGCTATCATGGAGTTTACAATTTGTGTTTACTTCATTTTGGACAATAAACTATAAATTAGTTCATTTTTTGGCTCACATGCACTAAGCCATTTATTGTATTCAGATGACAAACTGCACAGAGAATGTTAAAATTCAGATATAATCCTCTTCATTTAAATGGATGAAAATAATAATTTCTATAAATATTTAGTTTTGTAACATTTTTCACTCTCTTCTTTTGTTGAATAATCCCTGATGTTTCACTCATCTAACTTCTGTATTCTTTTTAAAGGCCTGTTCCAGAATATACTGAAAAACATGAAAAGGCTGTTGCTGACTTTAGCAGGTCTCAGATCAGGCAGTCAACTATTAATCTTCCACTAAGTTCACATTTTTGACAACACAGGATTTCAGGATCTCTGAAATACGAATAAAACCAAAACCACCATTAATAATATTGCCTTTAAGTATGTAAGAGTTAATGTATTCTGGGAATTACTTCTCTATTGAGATTTTTCTCATCAGGTCTGTTGTGTTCTCTGTCTGAAAAACATTGAGTGTATTTGAAAAGTCTTTTTGAGGATTTTGTTGAGAAGAGGGAAGGTCTGGTTCAACTTTTTACTATTATTCCACAAACTTTCATCCAATCTCCCCCTCCACATCAGAATAGAAAATCTGAATACAAAGAACTGTTTATTTCCAGTCCCTGATAATTGCTCTTTTTTCAATTACCTGATGATTGAAATGTCTCACATTCAATTGTTTTCCAACAGTTGCTATGTCCCTTAGGGGTGTAGTTATCAAGAGAGAGCTAATTGGAGCATTTTTGTTTCAGCAAAAGGCATTACCTTTCCCAGCCATTCAACTTATGTAAGCATTTCATACATGTGCAAGAATAGTTTCTTGTCTTTTGACTAACTGAGTGACTGCATAGGATCAGATTTGTATTGGGTTACAGAGTTAGGAACTAGTCCACCTGAGCAAATTGAGAAAAACCTGTTTTTAATGCTGCTCATTTTCTGTCACCTGCCATGTTTCATCGCAAGTGAACAATACACAGCCTGTCACTGAGCTGTCAGATTTGTTACCCAGAGCCCTCGCAGAGCTTCTGCTCTACATGTGCTTGTAGTCAGGAGGGAAAGTGAGGATGAGAAGATATTTGAGTGTGGTTTTTATCATGTGATCTATAGCTTCTTAAAACCTATTTGAGTCTATGTGTGGTCCTGTTCTGACCAAAGCTTCTCCAGCACAAGTAGTTTTTATATGAAATTTTTATATTACCTGGAATAGTTAAGAAATATTTCTGAGAAATATTTGTGTTGCTGGATATGAATATAGCAGAGACTATGAAGTGTAATTTTTTTAGATGGAATCTTTAAATCTGCTTGGTTATGTGATTATGTATTGTTTTCAATTTAGAGGAATTTCATACAAATTATAAAAAATGCATTTTTTTCATACTTTTCTAACTGTTTCACAACATAATTTGAGGTTTCTAGACCTACCTTGTAAACTTAGTTTCTAAATCCCCATTAAAAAAAAAGGAATATTTGTTGTCTAAGCTCTCTGGAAAGCACAGGCCTGTTATACTACGTAAAGGTTTCTCTGTACATTGTTCCTCCATACATAAGCAGACTTTTTTCCTTATTCAGAGGATATAATCATAGAATCATAGAATAGCCTTGGTTGGAAGAGACCTCTAAGATCATCAAGTCCAACCATTAACCTAACACTGCCAATTTCCCACTATACCATGTCCCTCAGCACCACATCTACACATCTCTTAAATCACTTCAGGGATGGGGACTCCACCACTGCCCTGGGCAGCCTGTTCCAATGCCTGATAACAATTTCAGGGAAAATATTTTTCCTAATATCCAATCTAAACCTCCCCTGGCACAACTTGAGGCCATTACCCTCGTCCTGTCACTAGTTTCCTGGAAGAAGAGACCGACCCCTGCCTCACTACAGCCTCCTTTCAGGTAGTTGTAGAGAGCAATAAAGTCTTCCCTCAGCTTCCTTTTCCCCAGACCAAACAACCCCAGTTCCCTCAGCCGCCCTTCATAAGACTTGTGCTCCAGACCTTCCACCAGCTTCGTTGCTCTTCTTTGGACATGCTCCAACAGTATTTGAGGTGCAGGCTCACCAGAGCTGAGTACTGAGGGACAATCATCTCCCTTGTCCTGCTGGTCACACCATTGCGATACAGGCCAGGAATCTAATATAAGAAATTTTTTCAGCATTGATCTCTAGAACAACTCCTCACGGTATTTTTCTTAAGACTACTTGATTACTGTAGTATTTCTATCATTCGTGTTTCTAGCAGTACTTTTCATTCTGACATCTTGGAGCCTGTCCTGTCTTGTGAGAAGTCACCAAGGATGCCTGTAGGATAAAATTCAGTATCTGAGTGCACCCTCTGGGCACTTTTTCTTTGTATGGTAACAGTGGAAGCCCGTCTGGTAGGCAGGTGAAGGAACAGGATGTTAACAGCAACAGAAAGTACACACACCATTTTTTGAGATGGCTTTCATTGAAACATTAATTGCGTGATTTAAAAAAGTTGTATTTGGACAGAGTGTAGCACTTAGAATGGGAGATAACTAATATTGTGGCTAGAACACCCCAAGGTAATGTTACCTATCTGGGCAAACTAGATAGGCTGTATGAGTACTAGCCATTCTGGAGACAAAGGGATAACTAGATGTTATATGCTTGTTGATCTAGACAATGTTTCTGATCATATACCTATTACCTATTTTAATTCTGGACATCTTTCTATGTTGAAGAATAGCCACAAACTGTGTTTTACAGAGTAGGGATAATAAATTAAGCCCCCTCCAGAATTAAACCCTTATACAAATAGAAGTGTGTTGCTGATCTCTTTAAAATGTGGATATAGTGATATCCAGTTTTCCCCGTTGAGGAATGTGTGTCAGATATTCCAAATTAGCAGTGTTGCTACTGTAAAACCTCCCCTTTTAGAATGACTTCCAAAGTTTGAAAATAAAATGAGCTTTTACTTTTATATAAGAAGGGCAGGAAATATGCATAGTTTGATTATTATTTTTAAAATAAGGTAAGTTAGAAGTCTTTTGTTTGAATTTCCCCTGCTTTTTTTTTAACTATAGAAATAGCTGAAAGGTTAAATCCAGCCTTTCCAGTACTTCCTAAGGAACTTCTTTGTAGTCTCAGTAAATTTGCTACCAGATCTTAATTATTAATAAAAGAATGGGTGTGATCAATCTCCAATTACTTTCTTTTTTTCTTTCTGTAATGCATCAGTCATAAATCATTACAACAAAGGAAGGAGCTTGAACTTTTCCAAATATCTTCCTCCTTTGATTGCTCATCTGTTTTCTTGATGTGCTTAGCATAATATTATAGCTGCATACAGCAAATCTGTTTTGCCAATAAAAGGGGAAACTGAGTTTGTAGAAATTACTCATGTATTTCTTTCATAAGGATCATCATCTTTTTTTCTTTTTTGCATTTATATATTTATGCTGACAATAAACAGATTAGCCTGTTGTGACAAGAAGTGTTGGGATTTATGACACTACTGGGACATAAAACCTCTCAAAAAGCAAGTGTCTTTCTAACTAAGGTGTTGTAACAATTCTGTACTTTTTACAACTTTTATTATTAATCGGTGTAGTTTACCTAAGCAGGGGAAGAATCTATTTCCATAATACAGCAGATTAAATCACATCCATTTAACCTCTCTGTGCCTGATAAAGAATGTGATATTTGTCTTTCTTTTTTGACTCTGTCATCTGTGAAATTGTTATACTGATTTGCAGGTTATCCAGCACTGACTTTTCTTTCAGTTAGCAAGCTTACCTAGTCTGTAAATGCAAATAGTCATTACAGTTGCTAAAAGCGCTTTAAATTTTACCTATCAGTAAAGAGAAAAAACAGTAAAATACACATACAAATCTGCTTTTAAAAAAAGATCTCAGGTGGAAAAAAATAGTAATTGCTCAGTTTGAATATGAAATTTTAATTCAGCTTCTCTCTGCATAACCGTTATCACAGACTGATTATTTATTGTTGTGTAATCACAGAGTATTTTAGTGTTAGTTGATGTAGTTATTAGTACTAACACCTACGCATTATAAATCCCAAAATGTGTGTAGAGAGTGTATCTGTATCTAACAATGTCTATATCACTACAGATTTTTAACTTGAATTTTAAAAGGCATTCAGTGGTTGTCTTGAACTTGTGCTCTGACATTATACTAAATCATTATTTCTGTAAAAGCTGACCAAGCCTCACTTCTAAGTGTCATGCCTTTCTTTTTCTCTGTTTCAGCTGAGACAATCCCAGTCGTACTGCACAGATACAGAATGCCTTCAGGAATGTGAGTAACTCGAGATCAGGTGCATGGAAGGAAAATAAACAGTGGTAATTAAAATACAGTCCAGATGGTCATTAAAATGCAGCAGTTGATTTAATGTTATAGGCACATATTACATCAAATCAAATACTACAGTACTAAAATTGTTACATGAGGGAAGTAGTTTCTTAGTATCCGTGATACAGATTAACACTTGTACATCGGAAGCATTGTATGGAAGCAGCAATAGTGAGCAGGCTGGAAGTATCAACATACCAGCATGACCATTGATCAGGCCCCAAGCATTACTGAATCTTGCCATTAGCCTCCAAATAGGATCATTTCCATTTTTCCCCTAAGGAGAAAATTTGGAGGGGGCTTTATTTATCCTCCTTACTGTCATAGCAGCCTAACCAATGAAGACTGGATATTCAGCACAGACCCTGACACATACACATGTTCATGGCTGAGGCTGAGTAACTTCATGTCAGTACTGTGAACTCTGTGTTCCACTGTGAGAGAGAGGAGATTCCCCACCAGCTCTGGCTGATAAATTGACATACATCGTGACTGCATTTCTGTTTGACTTGGTGGCTATGTAGTTAATGAAGCAGAGAACTATGTATACACTTCCTTGCAATTTGCTGTGAAATACATCCAAAAAACTCTCCCAAATGGTGAACATAACTAGGGCAATCAAACGTTGCCAGCATCTGCAGGGAAGTGAAGCTGTGCAGAGGTTATGCAGTAATGTAAGCCTGCCCTGAGGCGCTCTGTTTACACTTTTTGTGGTCTAGAGGGAACATTGCCAAATGCTTATAAAAAAAATTAAGTGGATCTGTTTTTCCTATATTGCTTTACCAATTGAGTATATTATTATCATTATATTATATTATCACTCAATTAGCCTCCATCAGGACTATTGTAATGCTCAGAGGGAACAGGGAGCACCTGAGCAGTGTTCCTGGAAGCAGGAGCTGCTGGTGTTTATGTCTTTTACAGGTTTAGGAGCAGTGCGGTTTCTAGGATCTTGGGGAGAGGACATGCCTTCGTTCACTCTCATGTTCCTCCCTCTTCACTCCCCAGTAAAATGTGTTTAGAGATGGGCATCTAGCTTGGAATTGCACTGTGACCTCACAGTGTAAAGCATCCCAGATTTGTTGCCATCTTGGGCCGAAGGGGAAAAGCTATGAGCTTTCCCAGATAACCCTTGAAAAAAAATTGGGGCGCACGTGCATAACTGTGCTTTACTCTTTCTTTATGGGCTTTCCAAGTTATGTAGTGTGTCTGTGACTTTCAGCACCCCTCTTCTCTCAGATGCACCGGTCTGTCCTAAGGCAGACTTTCTCATCTCCCGTACCTTAGACTTCTGTATGTGATTACTTTCTTTTTAAATCACAGGCATGTAGGAGAGGAAAAGAGGCAGGTGACAGGCGACAATATGTGTTAGTAGGCACAGAGAGGCTGTGCAGCTTTCTGAGCTTTAGTCTGCAGTCAAAACCAAGCAATGGTAGATCATTCTCTCTCAAGCCTTGTGAGTCTTGGCTCATCAATATTTATGAAGTTCTTAGGCTAAAGACTGTATAAATGAGTAAGTTCTGTTATGTGTGGGCACAAAGCTTGTGAGATAGCTTTCATGCTACCAAGCTATAGTACAGTGGGGATGTGAATGGTTTGTGTCAAATAGCTTTCCATCCTGAAAGAGATCCTTGCAATAAGTGACTGTGCAGATGCAAGCAATTTGGCAGTAATTGTTCCAAACCAGTGGTTTGTTTCAAAAAACAAAGCAAAAATTATAGAGTAAATCCTCTCCTACGTTATTATATTGCCTTAAATTTAGTTCCAGCAAAGGTATTTTTCTGCTGATGCAATGACACTGACTGCTCATTTGCCAAATTATTTTGTGATGCTTCTGTGATTTTGTGCTTGGGCAAACATGAGCTCTGTAAGTGTCCCAGGAGTCAAAGGCAAAAACAAACAGATTGAGCCTGGAGGAGCTTCTAGAGATGTTTTCAGAGACACATTAAAACAATTCTGGGCCAGTCTTCTGACCATTGCTTCATCCTGGTCTGTTGAGCTATACTATGATGATCTTATTTTTGACATGGATCTCCTCTTCCCTAGGTCCCACAGCTCCATTTCCTGTTACTTGCAGACTTTGATTCTTCATTTCAGGACCTCGATATGAAGAAGCTTGTTTCACTCCCACCCATTTGCTCATTCCCAGGATTTGGTCTTCCTTCTGGAAGTGCAGCTGGGAATGTTGTCATACACAGATTCTTAAGTTGCAAGGTTGTGGAATAACTGATGAGATGTATGTGGTTTTGATTTGGGAAACGTCAGTGCTGTGGTTCAGCCAGTGTCACAGCAGCGTCATGTGTTATGCTGTTGCTACCAGCTGGAAGTTCTCAGAAACACCCTGTGTTGATTCTTCCTGAGCACACTTTGTTTTTTCAGCCCTTGATTTCAGATCTTTTTTAGATTTTTGGAGCCAGATCAAAGCAGTAGCACCAAGGCTCCCTCATTTGCATTTTTGTTATTAGCTCTCAATTCTTGTGTATGGTTGTTGGCACCATTATACTGTGGTGACTGCCCTTCAGAGAGTTTCCTGCCAAGGTCCAGACCAGTGCTTTTGGATTTGACTTCCTGCATACAGGAGGATATGAGCACCGCTTCAGAGGGCATTTGGACACTCTGCTTGATGGCTGTTCCTCTGCTGATTCTCCATCAGAATATCTGCTATGACAGTAAAGCATGTATCAGAGTCTGATGACTGTTCCCTCCGTTTCAGTGGGTGCCTTGGAGAAAAAAGGCTGCAAGTTTTGAATATGCAACACATTTAATGTTCTGTTGGGATTGTTTATGCTCAGCAAATCAGATCTTACAGCTTCCCTTGAAATGAGGAATAAGAGCCTTAATTCTTTTCTGAATTCTGTCTAATACAAGTGGAGGAGGGAAGATTTCTCTGAAGTGTGTTGCAGTTGCAACATCAGTGGTTCATCCAGCCCAGGGAGGATCCCCAGCTGGTACTGAGCTGCTCTGGCTGCTCATGGCCCTTCACAGTTAGCCTTCCATGTCAAAGGAAATGAGAGGCCACCGCCCGAGTTTTTTCTCTGTGTTTTAGCAATTCCCAGATGTTGTGACCTGGATTTACGACATTCATATTTTCAACACTACTCTCAGTGCTCTACCAGTTTGTAATATGGTCAGAGATGACTGTCTCAAATGTTGTCTATTCTACTTCCAAATTTTTATGTATTTTAAAATGAGTGCATATCTGTGATTCATCTTGAGTTGTATTCATCTAGGGGAGTCACAGCAGCCTAACCTAATGGCTTGAAATGTCTGCCAACTCTTCCCTCCCATTTCTGGTAATTCCCTTCTCCCTTCCTCCACTCAAGTCCTTTTTGGCTTTCTTCAGTTTCCTTGTCCCTGCCTTTGAGAGTGTCAGTTTGCAGGGATTATCTGCAGAAGGTCCTACAGGCTCTTTGTCTTTCCTGATGATTCATCTGTAAGATACCTCTCTCCATACTGTTTCCTACCTTTCTTTAACAGAACTCTGAAAATAAAGACCTTGGGCTGGATTCAGTGTTGTTTGGAAAGGCAGGTCAGAGACTGTAAGTTTCATGTCACTCAGTGACACAGAAATACTTACTGCTACATTCTGTACTAGTTGCTGTCTCCCAGGCACTGGAGATTAATAACCAGATTCATCCATCAGAGTGGATGGTGGCAGGGACATTCATCTGTGAGGTCAGAACAAGACAATATTCTAGCCATCTGGAAATATTAAAAAATATCATTCACAGATGCTTTTATAGGATAGCCTTTATTCTTCAAGGAATCAAAAAACACTCCTAAATTGCCTGCAAAAGTATCAATTATAGGTAAAAGCAGTGTGGCTATGAACTCTTAAAAATAAGATTCTTCAGCATAAATTCCATCCTGCTTGGTTTCACCTTCACTCAACTGTTCTTTATCCATAAGCTGGTCCTTTCTGATTATTTTGTGATCTCAGTGATGGAGGTCTTTGTAGCAGAAGCTAGTCATCTTCTACATATTATTGCTCCCAGTGGCTGAAACAGCTTCTTGTGTGTTCTTTTGATTTGTGATGCAAAGCTTTGAAAAGTGTGATTCACCCCAGCTATGTGAGATTTTACTTATCCTCGTCTCCTTATGTTAAGAGATTAATGTAACAGATTCTGAAATATCTCATGTCCTTATTAAAACACATGGTCATTTGTGAGAGATGTGGGTTTAATGGTACTTGAATAGTGTAAACAGTGTAGTGGCTGTTTTAGCATCTGGCGTGCTTTGAGTAGGTAGTACAGGGCCAAGCTGTTGTCTTGCTTAACTTAGTTTACAACATGTTTCATCACATTTGGTTCCATCCAAACTGTATTACAACACAGGCTGGACAAAAATTCTGTCTTGTATGAGTGCCTGTGGCTTCCTTCTGTGGTTCCTTCTGCTCCTTTCCTTGACCTGTATCATGAGCTGGCCTAGCAGCATTTACTTACCCCAACTCTTGTTTAACCATGGACTCTAAATCCAGTATGGTTCAGCAGAAATTCCAGAAGACAGCCTGACTAGTCCCTGTGCCTCTGTATTGTATGGGGAATCCAGCCTAAGAGGTGATCTGAATGTTCTACTGAGCATATGTGCCAAAGCAGGTACTAAGGCTATCTTATGTGCTGCTGAAGGTAGTGGCTATTAATTTTGTCTGGAAGCCCCATAATAAAGCACTCTGAATTATATGTTAGTTTACTGGTTTGCATATGTAAAGGTCATCCAAGATTTAAAATACAGATATATCATCTTGATAACAATAATATTTTCCTTCAACACAACTGCAGGTCTAAACTCCTACCTGCACAGTTCCATATGCTTTCTGAATCAATTATATGTTAGAGTTTAATGAGAGGCTGTAGCATTCTCATTTATTTTCTTTGTACTATACCTTCTCCTCATATATAAAGACCTTTATTTACTCAGATTTCCAAAAGGATTGTCACTTATAATTATGTATACTCCTAATCATAAAATTCCTCTACACCAGCAACTTCTTAAGTTTCAAAGTGTCTGGTTTGGATGTTCAAAAGGCAAGAGCTGTATGGCAGTTTCATTTGCTCATACAAGTTAACAGTGTTGTTTGTGCTTTGAGAAGCATGAACTTCTACAATACATGTTTTTTTCTTCTTTGGCATTTCTGAGTGCATGTGATGGCGGTAAAGGACATCAGTCCAACTGCCCCAACTCATGAAGTCTTATTCACAGTGCAACGGTGTTGTGAATGGCACAGCTGTAAGCTTCCCCACCGTGCCCCTCTGCTGTGCCTTAGCTGTGTCATGAAGAAACGACTTTCATAGAAGAGCCTGCGTTAAAAATGCTGCCCAGTGTGACAGTGATGAGGATGGTTCTTTGGTATCAGCATTAACCTTCAAGGAAATAACTGACTCCAGCAGTTCACTGGGTATCTAGCAAATGTTAAATAAGAACAACTTCCAACTGATACGGAATCCAGACTTGGCTGAATGATGATCCCAATGAGTTAACTGAAAATTCTGATGGATACGAGTGTCTCTGTGGAATTTCCCTGGATGTTATAGTTTTCAACTTGAGAAATAAAGTAGAATAGCTTTTCTGTTTCTGAAGGTTATTTGTTATAGCTTTGCATTAATTGCTCTGTATTAATTGATCATCTAGATCATTATTGAAGATGTTAGATCTTTAGATACTATTGTAAACGGAGCCATATAAGTATTGTAGGTAATTAACTAAACATTGTTTTACACTTCAGCTGACAACATTAGTTACAGTTTATTATTTGAAGTTATATTTCAGAGGAGAAGAGTTGTAGTTTTCAAATGTGCAGGTACTTGGAAGAGTTTCTTGATCCAAAAGGACTAACCAGCAGTCTCCAGTCTGAAGGGATTTTCTCAGTTTTATTTCCATGCTTTGATGCCTCAGCCATTCTGTATGGAAATCAGGTCTAAAATTCTTATATTCCTGGGCTTCACTTTTTCATGTATCTCCTCAGCACTTTTTCCCCTCCTGAGAGACACGTTTTCCTTGATGCTATCAGAAATACCACATGGCCTGGATGATCAGACATGGAGATCTGGCATATTGACAGACACTGGTTCAGATAAACTCAATAAAGAACTTACAGTAGCCAACCAAATTATAACCATTAGATTGCTCCCTTCTTACTAGAATTAGCATGTTCTCTGTGTGGGGCCTAGCAATGGAGCCTAAGCTTTCATCTCTTTAGTCGTATTCCTTTATTTGTTTGATGCAAAAAACAAACACCAACATACAGATGAGGGGTTTTCCCACATACATACATTTGCATCAAGTTTGATTTCTTAAAAATCAAGGTTGATTTCTTAAACATGAAATGTGTGTTTATCATCTTGAGTTCATTAGGAGTTAACATGAACTAAGAAATATTCATGATAATTCTGAGAATTCCAGTGAAATCTTATGAAATAGATTCTCTTTTCAAAGGCATAAGAAATGTGATAAAAAAAGTGTAACACTAACCAAGAATCACTTGTTCCAAAGCCAAAGGGAAGTACTAATCAGAAAACTCAATTGAAAAATATTTTCAGTTTTTTTTCTGAGAGTTATGTTGCATTTTTGTTTTCATTTTGGGAAAAGAACTCTGCTGTCGCTTTGTGTTATAAACATGAGTTTTCCTTGCCTGTAGTGCCAGGACCAAATTCCTCCAGTGACAATGGCATCAGCTTTGCCATGATAATGATGGCCTGGGTGGTGATTGCACTTGTCTTGTTCTTACTGAGACCGAGTAACCTGAGAGGATCCAACATAGCTGGAAAACCAGCCAGCCCACATAATGTAAGTGTATCTTCAAGTGCCCTGCAGAGAGACTCTATGATAGCTTAAATGTATTTGGTTTAATACAGACTATCTTACAGTAATTTTTTCCTTACATTTTTTTCCCTGTATTTTTTTTTAACTCCATTAAACCAAGGTGAAAGTAGAATCATGAAGGCTAGCTGTGAGGCCTGCCATGGGATGGAGCAGGCACGGGTGACTGAATGTGGGTCATAATGTCCTCTGGACACCAGCTGTCCCTGGTTGGAACTGCCTCCAGCCTTCTTATGTACAAGGGGAAAATTGCAGCTTTTAGAGAAATCAGTGAACAAAATTACAGCGTGAAACTAGGACGGTGATCTTTGTCCTAGATGTGGGATCATGGAGAAATCCCTATTGATGAAGGAAATGGTATTGTTCTTTGATGCTCATTTACTCTGAACATTGAAAGAGATACTGAAAGATCTTAACGAAAGCACAATGTAACTCTTCTGAATTCTTCTTTTATTGCTAAATCTTCCTACGTGAAGCACTGTTTCTAATCCTGTATGTGGTTTGTTTTTTTTTTCTTTACCTCATTCCTTCTCCCAGGGACAAGAACCACCAGCCCCACCAGTGGACTAGAGTGTTCAGTATTGGAAAAGTTCAGCAGCTAAAACCTTGCACGACCAAATGAACGAAGTGACCAGATGACTCCTAAACCCCACTCAATACTGTTTTCATTTCTGATTTATATAGAGCAGATTTATCATTCAGCAGTTACCTTCATGAACTGCTTTTAGCTACTTCAATTTTAAGTTAATTTTTGCTTTGTATGTTATTAAAATTCCTAATAGATTATAATTTGAATAATGATAAGGCGTTGCAGGGGTTTTTTGGTTGTTACTGTTACTGTGGACATTCCACTCATTCTCTTTCTGTTACAATGATCTTAATTTCTTTGCAGTGATTTCTGATATGCATTGAAAGAAAAAGAAAATCCATGTACATCTATAATAAAGGAAGGTTACTGACCTTTCTTTAGATTAATCCATATTTTTTCTCCAGTATGCTTTTGAGAGTTATATTATGGTTGCAACTATTAGCTTAGTTATGTGGTGAAAAATTGAAATTATTTTATATTTGCCCTGGGTTCAGAGCAGCTTTTAGTCTGGTCTCTGGACCACTAGCATAGTTTTCAGGGTTGTTGGCAAAAGCACGAATTGTCCACTAGAATTATACTATGTTTGTGTGTGCGTGCAAAGAAGTGAATGTGATAACTGCCACTGTCAAAACTTTGACATATATATTGGGAACTTTACCTAAAAGATTACACCACCAAAAAATAAATTCATTTAATCTTTTTCATTAGTAAATGATATTTCTTATTCAGTGTTGTCTAAAAAGGTATTTCAAAAATGGCTTTGTTTACTTACAGACTTTACGAAAAGAGAAATTTAGTGAGAAGAGCGTGGTAGAATTTTCTGTCCTGGTGTAGTTTTTTAATAATCAGTATCTTAACAAGTTTTTAGTCATGATGTAACGCGTATTGGACGGGATGAAATCATACCAAGAGGTTACTGAGGTTACCAACTTTTGGTGTACAACATATACTGGATATTCAGGGTTTTCCACCTGTGTATTGTCAGCAATTCTTAACATTTCATCCTTATCTACTGGTTGTAATTATAGAGTAACAAACTTGCAGGTGACTACATATGGCATGTCTTTTCCCTCTAATATTTGTGTGTATGTGTGGTGTGTTTATATGTGCGTATGTGTGGCTGTGCACGCACCTGTGCACATCTCCCATTGTAACAAATGGGAATGACTTTTTAATGTACATTAATTTAAGAACATTTTAAAAGATGTACAGAAAAGCGACACTGTATATTTTTCCTGATCAATTTGAAAAATTGATAAGAATAATGTAGAGAACATTTTTATTTTACCAACATGAAGCTTCTTTCCATAATGGTCAGTAGAACAGACATGAGAATTCAAAGCCTTACTCTACAAACCTTTTATTTCATGAGGACTTTAGTTATGCAGCTGAAGGGACTAAGATGTTAAGATGCATAAAGGTTTGTATTAACGGGCTCCAACAAAAATCTCACATCAGATCCCATGGTTGACAGATGCAGGGTTTTCCTCCTCAGGGTAAATGGCGGGCCAGCTAAGCCTCCTTGTAAAGGTACAGCATAGACCTGAAGAAAGGCTTATGTAATTTGATGTAACTGCCCTTTGAATTTCTGTGGAATAGTGTGCTCCCAAGCACATGAGCATGTGTAAAAAAAATAAATTTTTTTTCATTAAATGAAGAAGATTGGGCCAGGTGCTCTCAGTGACATCAGTGCGATGCCGTGTAAAGCAATGGAGCTGCAGCAGAGAAGCTGAGAGAATTTGTTGTATTATGTCTAACGGTGTACAGGCCACAAACACTGTGTAAAGATGTCACTGGGACAAGCAATCTGACTGTGCTTGCTTTTTGCATTTTGTGTACATTTATGTTTGGGATACTGTTTTGAACAGAACAAGTAATACAGCATCACTTTGTTGAACCAACAAGAAAATATATGTAATCTCCTATAATGACCTTTTCTCCAATAATTTTTGGCCAGAAGTTTTCACTGTCAGATGCATAAAACAGGCTTCCAGTTGATTAAAATGCCAACTGAAACAGGCTTCATTTCAGACAGAGCATCACTCCTCATCCTATTGGAAGCTAGTGAGATTTACAGCAGATGCTCTTCACTTTTGAGGATCAGCCTCGCTTTACTTAAATGTCTGTGTATATATTTCTGAAACTCACCATGTGCACCCAGCTCTAACAGCCTTGGCAAATTAACCTTTTGTTCAGAGTAATGTTGTGTTTTACATTTAAATGAACTGTCTTTGCTTGAAATTCCTGTAATTGTCCCAGTGATTTTATACATGTACGCTTTCCTCATGTAAATTGCTATTTTAAATTTTCTATATAAAAGTAAAAACATTGGAAATATTTTATTGTAAAATGTTTTACTAAAGAGCCAGGCCACTATCCCATGCCAAAATGTATGCCTTTTAAATTCAGATAATCTCTCCAAGATATAACCTTCAGATCACCACTCTTAATTAAAATAAAAGTAACTAATTGTAGGACTGTATTTTGCCACTCTTGTTAAATAGTGCCTTACTCATCAAGTAGTTGCACTGAAGTTTGTGGGACTACTCTGAGATAATGTACTAGTAGCAGCTTTAGTAAGGGTGGCAGAAATCTGGCCTTTAGTGATGTAGTTTGTGATGAAATAATTGTATCACGGTTACAGATGTTTATGGTAAATTTTGAGAAGAAGTGCGGAACAGATTAGTGGTATGTGGAGCTTCAGGATATGATTAATTCTGTAATGAGAGTTTTAAGCTTGGTTTGTAAGAGACAAAACTTGTAGCAACTTGGGAAGTATGGAGGGAAGTTTACAATTATACCTTAGCTTAGAACTTTGTTAAAACAATAGTATTTCTAGAGTCTGCTTAACACAATTATTATACTCTGAAATGAGAAATCATACGTATTCATGTATTGTCTGCAGATCACTTCACCTTGTAATGTTCATGATTGAAAAAGGAAGAGTGATGATGTGATGTAAATCAGTGGTTAAAAATGTCGGAATTATGCCAAACAAAAAATCATCTGTGCCATTTGCGGTTTCCTAGTAATCTTTTACTGAGTACTTGGACTGGGATAAAGGGCTTGTACTATGCACTTTTTATTGACTTAACAAAATAAACAGCAGTCGTTAGTAACCTTTTGTCTTTGTCTCTTAGTCTTTATCTAAGATGTAGGACTGCACCAAGTTTTTTATTTCGAAATCATCTAAAAATAAGTATCAGTAACAACAGCATGATATCTGTGCAAATCTTAAAACGTAAATTCTAACTTTTTTGATGGACAATTGCCTTCTGTATGTATCTCAAGCAAGTCATAACAAATTATAAGTGGTTTCCAAGGTTTAAGACACTTTGATGACCAACACGGATGTCTCTGCCTTTTGCTCTTCAAAGTAGTTATGCAACCTAGGAAGTCAAAAATACTACAGCAAGAAAAGTAATGACAGAGGCAAAATATGCCAATTATGTTACTTCATTTTAGATCAAATCCTACCACTTTGGGATTTGCAGTCTGTTTTCTGGCCTCAGTCCTTGGCAGTGTTGGACCCAGTGCTGCTCTGAGGAAGGAAGATGCTCCAGTGGATCTGAGGCAGCATGTAGAAGTAGTACAGACCTGCTGCTTCTTCAGTGTTCCTATGGAGTGCAGCACTCTTCTTACTCCAGCAGCAGAGCATGAAATGCTGAGCACTGCCCCAGCAGCAGCTCAGATCACACGTTAGGGATTCCTGTGTTAATCCAAGGGAAAAAAGGAAAATGCTGGAGAGCATTAGGGTTTAAAATAGTATACAGCTATCCAGAGATAGTGGTAATAAATACCAGAGAATCAGAAACAAAATCTGAATTTATTTTTCGTAGTAATAATAATAAAATAATAATTTAATAACAAATGCTTTAGCATTTGAGTCCATTTAGAAACTGTATTATCTTAATTGGTGATCATTAATGTCTACTCATGAAGACTTACCCTTTTACTCTAACATAAGGTTACAAATAACTCCTAAAACTAAAGCTAAACTTCACTTACAAGTACACTTGTTAAAATGTTTGCCAAGGATGCACATGCCTATTATGAACAGTGATACAGAAAGGAAATTACCACAAATTTAAATTAACTGTGTTGAATGGATCTGTATGAGGCCTGCCTGTTCAAGACCACCAGGTAAGTGGAGAAGATTACTCTGCCCCAAATAAAAGCCTGAATAAAAAATGTATCCAGCATGTTTGGGACAAATACATCAAATCATTGCAGCTTAGTATTCCATCAATGTTAAGTGGGTTCCTTGTGAAAACAGCAACTTGCATTCTTTTTTCCTTCTACCTTTACTTGTCCGGTACCAGCCAACAGCCTGCAGTGCAATTCACTGCAGAGACGTGGACCTCGGGGTGGAGGAAGAAGCTGACTGTCCCATGGTGAACCACATCCTCTGTTGGCTTCCAGGGAGTTGCACTCATTGACATCAGCTGAAGATTTGTCTGTTTTCATACAAGAAGAATAACTGAACCTATGTTACTTGATCTTGTATCAAAATTATTGCCAACTCCCATAGAAGGCACTTTGTAATGAACTGTAATAACCAGAAGAATCTGGCTTCTGCATTACCTTTTTAACATCCACAGATAAGAGTGTAGTGTAGGTCAAAGAGGGTGTCTGAAAGAAATGTATTTCAATACGTGACAATAAATACTAATTCACTACATATATCCAACTTTTTAAAAGTTTCACTCTTACTTGCACGGGAAGCAATATTATAAAATATTTTATACAATGTTAATTGAAAATACAGCAGTAATTTCTAATCAAAGTTCACAAGTAGCAAGCTTTAAAAAAAGTCTTGCACTTACGGGTTTTGTTATTATGTCTTCCAAGCTATAAATGATGAAACAGGAATAATTTCTGTGACTATGTAGTTTTCAGACTTACACCTGTTTTAAAATTCTTCAAGGTTATTATCTTCTGATGCAAAAAATACTCTTAAGGTGTAAGAGAAGATAATTAGAGCTCAGAAAACATGTTTCTTAAGCAGACCAACAAAAACCACCATTGTACAACGTTTTAAAGGTCAGTGTAATTGCTTTGATATAAAAAGAAAATCTTAGAAAATATGTAGGAGCTCATTAGAGCAGAACTTGTAGGTGAAATGATAAATGATAAGCTGAATGTGTTTGGCAAGAAAATGATTCACAGAAGTCCCCACAGGACTGGACACTACACCCAAGCACTGCATGTAAAACATCAAAATCTGCTTTGTTGTGGTGATGGTGAGTAAGAATCCAATTTCTTCAGCTCTCCTAGTGATTTCACGCAGCCTTGTCTTCCATCCTCAGCTTCATATAGATGAAATAGAAAATCCAAATAATCCTTTTTTCCACTTCATCAACTATTAGCTTGCAATTTGAATCACAAGTGCATTTTGTCTCTGACACCCCCTCTAGCTGTTTGCTTCTTTTGGGCTGCAGTATGTAGGGGGAAGAGATTAAGCCAAATTTGCTTTTAGCTATTCTGTAACAGTGGATCAAATCTTCACCTTCGTTTCTGTGAACAACTGCTAAGGCAATGGGACAACTCAGCTGAGTAAAACCCTTCAAAGAAGTTATGCTACAAGACGATTTCTTTCCAATGGGGCTGTGATGAAAAGCAGTGCCTTATCTGGCTGTTCTTACTTCCATTGCATTAGTTTTAGCATTTAAGGCTTCCTTATTGTTTTATTGAAATGGCTGTTATGCCTGAAATGGCTCTCCTGTTGGGAGATTTAGTGTGCTCCATGTTCAGAAAAGCAATGCTGCTGCCCACAGCGCTGCTTCTGAAGGAACAGCTTTGATGTCTGGTGTAATGCGTGTGGTTTCCAAAAGAACATCGGGGAAAAAAAGAAAAAAAGAAAAAATATATATTTACTAAACAATAGATAAGGCTGTCAAATGTAATCATGCCTGGGAGGAAGTGTGAATAATTTCTGTGTATACTGAGAGATTTAAATAATCTAATTAGAAGAAGGTCATATACTGGAAAACAAAACATTATGCAGGAACTAAAAGAACAGGGTTTGCAATGACATTCTCTGATATCAGAGTTTTCAGGGTGGCCCTCCTCTGATTTTTAAATGTTTTTTTAATTGTGCATGGCTTTCAGTTTTTATTTTATTACAATATTGTCCACGAGTCCAGCTGAAATTATTGCCCAGATGTTCTGGGCCCTATATAAACAAGCGTGTTGACCCTGACCAGACACTCACTGCATTTTAGGACAAATTTTAACAATAATTGCAGTTTGGAGTGCTGGCTGTCACTAACAAAAATATTACATTAGATTAATCATAAACTATGTGGGCAAACTGTCAGACCAAACAACAAAGTCAAAGTTCTGCTGAGTCAGAGAGGTAGCAGTGAGGAGAGGGTGGCAGGGTTGTGCCAAGTGGAAAATATCTCTCGTAACAACTTGTGACGGTGGCCCTGCGCAGTTAACTGAGTTTAGTTTAGTTTAGTTTAGTTTAGTTTAGTTTAGTTACTGAGCACACATAGAAGCTTGGGCACTCGGCTGCCTGTGTCCAAAACTGGTGTATGGCTTGCTTTATACAGCTGTTGGAGCCTTTTCCAGAGGAACATGCATGCCCAGTCCCACACGTCCCTGTGTAATCTCTTTAGCTGCGTCTGCTTCCTTCCTCTTAGCCTTGTAACATACAAAGCACGGATTCAAATGCTGATCCAACTGGTCTGCAGGCAAGTCTTCTGGGCACCTCTGTGCCTCAGCCTGGGACTGCTGCCGAGTAGCTCTGATTTCCCCGTTACACATGGGGCTGCCTCCTGGTTGTGCTGTGTCAAAAGTTAAAGAAAGGCCTGGTGGTGGTTGTTGAATCTGTGTCAGAAGTCAGTGTCACAAACTGCACAAACACAGCTGCCTTTAGTTAATGATCAGCTCAATCAGGTGGGGAATTAGTCTGACATTAAACACTCCCTAGATATGATACAAAGCTTCTTTCATATCCAGGGTTCCTTGCTGGCTTTTCCTCTCACCTCCGACATCATGGTGCTGGCCAGGAGATTATGCAGTCATGTACTCTCTTGCTCTTTTTTTTCCCTTCCTTTCCTAAATCCTTTATAAATCATGATTTCTCTCTTGCATAATGGAACAGCTTGTACATAAGAGGTGAAGAGGGCCCCCTCTACCCACCCTTGCAATTCAGACCACCCTCAGTGGTTTCTGGAAAGGCAGAGATAAGGCCTTGAGCCTGCTTCCCTGTTTTCCACACAGAGAGGAGAATGTAGGATCCAATCTCACCCTGCTATGTGCTCTAGCCACTGAGCTGTTATATTAAAAAGACATAACCACTTCCCTTGGCTAAGCTTTTAGAATGAAGCAGTCTTAAACCTCTGGATTGCATGCTGCTTGATCCTGCTGGTGTTAGCCTTTGCCTGAGCACACATTAAAGGTCAGCTCCATCAGAGCATATAGCAAAGGGATTGCTCATTTTCAGGATCTAATCAGTTTTAGATATGAGGCAGGCAACTTGTCCTGGTTCCCCAGGCTCAGACCCATGGGCCAGCCATGCAGGCAGGCCATGAGTAGCTCCAAGTCAGCTGGGATATTCAATCAAGGCAGCTGACTCACAGGTGTATCCCACACCACCTAGTCATGCTCATTATAAAAGGAGGGAGCTCACTGAATGTAAGGAGTTCATTTTCTTAGGGCTTCTCTGGCTTGGTCTCCTGCTGCTCCTGAGGACCAGGCTGAGTATAAGCTTGTACGCTTTATGTTGGTATCAGTTTTGTTATTTCATTAAATCTATTTCTATTTCAACCCATAGGGCTTCTCCCTTTTTTTCCTCAATTCCCCTTCTCAGCTGGGGAGGGGACATTGGGTGACAGAGCAACTGCTACTGTTTAGCCCTGACTATGGGCTAAATGTGGACACAACTGAACTGCACAAGCCAGATGAGGCTGAGGCTGAAGATGTACCTTTAGGCATGTAAGGAAATGTATTGTCAAAACTTGAGTATCTCTTGATTTTATATATCTTTTGGAGTCCATCCTCTAAGACTAGCTTATTGACTAGGTTATTAACCCAGTCCTGTGTGTATTTGTAGCCTAAAACTTACAAATATGTCTAAAAATGCCTATTCTCCTCAAGCAGGTGTGTATGAATTATGCTAATCACCTTTCTTGGACATGGATGCTTCCATGAATTGCAGTTCAGGCTGTTTAATATCAGGGTTTGAAAAGATGATCTCCTAGCAGGGTGTGTGAGCTGTGCTCTCAGAAGTACAGATTACTTACAGGTAAATTATTATGCAAATTACAATCTTTCAAATGTAAAATACTGAATGAATGGAACAGTGAATCATCAGTTCTGCCAGCAGCTCTCTCAATTTTCATTCCACAATAACACACCTAGGAACTTACCTGAAAAAATAATGAACACTGAGATGAACAATGTAAGGGAGACTTCAGACCCAGGCTGCAATGCATGAAACTTAGTTTGGTTAAACTGGTTTTAACTGTAGTTAAAATCTTGCATAGTATACATATCTTCATTTTACTCACATGATTTTTAGACATTGCCCTCTAGAACGGACTCTGTAGCCTCAAGTTATATATACAGAAACTCCACACACAGTGGGAAGAAAAGGCTGTCTCAGAGTGAGGTCCAGACTGGCCAATACACTGGAAGAGGAATCAGTCTGATCTAGTCAACTGTCAATGCTAAAGAAAAATATATGCCTGAAATCCCACTCCTTGCATTACTTAAGTTACTGCCCTTGCACTGCACATGGATTCACAGCCTATACTGAGCCTTCACTACAAGAAAGGCACTGAACTGCTGGAGCATGTCCAAAGAAGGGCAACGAAGCTGGTGAAGGGTCTGGAGCACAAGTCTTATGAGGGGCAGCTGAGGGAACTGGGGTTGTTTAGTCTGAAGAAGAGGAGGTTGAGGGGAGACCTCTGTTCTTTACAACTACCTGAAAGGAGGGTGTAGTGAGGTAGGGGTCGGTCTCTTCTCCCAGGTAACTAGTGATAGGACAAGGGGTAATGGTCTCAAGTTGCATCAGGGAAGGTTTAGACTGGATATTAGGAAAAATTTCTTCACTGAAAGGGCTGACAAGCACTGGCACAGGCTGCCCAGGGCAGTGGTGGAGTCCCCATCCCTGGAGGTATTTGAGATGTGTAGATGTGGAGCTTAGGGACATGGTTTAGTGGTGACTTGACAGTGTTAGGTTAATGGTTGGACTTGATAATCTTACAGGTCTTTTCCAACCAAAATGATTAAAAAAACAGAGCAAAACTCACACTTTTATTTAAAAATGTGGCCAGCAGTGGCCTCATCTGCTCTGTGGCAGCCCAGGGCTGTGTTTCCCAAGCAGCATGCTTCAGGACCTTTAGTGGTGTGTCCTGAAGCCTTACATAAGCTTTATTGCCTTTGTGCAGTGTAAAAAATTCTACGTACTGGGAAAGGATGGGTCTGCCTGAAGGGAAAATGAAGAAAACCCCACTCAGGGATTCAGAATTTATCCCGTAGTGAGAGGGGAAACCCAAGCTCCCTGCCCTTTTCATTGCAGTGACTTTGAGCCCTGCGCTATTCCCTTGTCAGCAGTGCCCTCACCACCAAAGTGTAGGCTACAGTGAAACAAAAGCAGCCCTTGTCATCCTTTCTGGGGAAATTGTGTGGTTCTGCAAGAGAGAATTCAAGACCTGTGTCCCAGGCAGGGGGTGTGACAGTGTAGTCTATCAATCAGGCCCGTTGTTGAGGGAAAAGAGACGGGCTCATTGCCTCCTCTGAGGAATGTTCAGACATTGAAACAGCTCTTAAATTACAGACTACAACCCAGACCTTCCTCAACCCAAGAAAGGGCCATGATTACCAGCACCAAAACCCATTTCCTTTTTATCTCCTTGGCACACAAGCATGGTTCCAGGTGGAGAATTAGCTCCCCGTGTTTCTTTATAACCCACCAGATGCAGCACTCTCCTGAGATGCACATGTCTGAACCCCTCCAGCCAAGGGAGGCTCTGAAGCTCCTGCCCTCATTCTTAGCAAACGGGGTAACTAGGAGGTATTAGCTGACTCTAATGAACTACCCAACATGCAAAGGGAGCTCCTTCTTACAAACGTGGCCTTGGACACAATGACCACCACTTTGCTTAAAAATCTATTCCGTGTTTGTCACGTACACGTAAGCACGCTTAGGGTACCAAGGCCCTGTGGGGACCACATAAAGGATCTGAAGTGGATTTGGCATTATCAAGAGAGCAGCAGGCAGGTACAGAGGGACCAGATGAAGTTCTTAGTAGTACAAATGTAAGTATTTATGGCTATTCTGAGACCTAAGGAGACAGGGGTTTTGAAGATGATGGTATAGATAAGACTGACTCGGTAGTGAGAGCTCACCAAGCTTCTACCTGCTTTGCCTAGACTTCCCTGGAAAAAGGGATGCGTTCAAAATTGAGACATCTGTGCAAATTAGCAATGAGACAAGGCATTACTTGTTTTTACTTCAGGATAAACATGGTGAACCCTGCACCTTTGCCAGCGGTTCTTTGGCTAACCACACTGACTCTGCTAGGATCCCACGCTGAGACTGCAAACCTCAGTAGGCTCTTTCAGTAGAAACTCACATGTTTTACGGTACTATTTCTAAAAGACCAGTAAGTTACAGTATGTACTCACTCAAGTAGGCACAGATTCTTCTAGAGAAATATCAGATCTTCCAGAGTAAAATAGTAATAAAGTAAAATACTAACGAGAAACAATTATTCCAATTTCTTTTTTATATACTTTAACATCTATGGACAAAAATGCCATATAAGAACAAGGCAATGCTTTATTTGCATCATTAACAAGGACACACGTACGTTATCCACCTAATTTGGCAATATTTAACATAGAAATTGTTATCTGTTAAAAGCATAAATGACCACAGTATTGCAGATGCAGGAAAAAATCCCCAACTTCTAGGAAATACAGTGTAAGTGAACTTGAATGCACCAGAGAAGATGGCAGATTTCTCACAATCTGCTCCTAAAGTCAGATGAAGAACACTAATAACATATCACACTTATACAAAAGGCAGGAGTAACACCTGAGATCTGTAATACAACTAGGCAGGAGATCCCTGGGCAGTGCCCAGATCAGAAGGGCAAGGGAGTGTGAGCTCGTCCTATTTTGTTACTCTGGCAACGTTTGCAATCTGGACTTTAAACACTGCATTTTACTGTTACCAACCCATTTCTAGCCATGTGTCTTTGTTGAGACTGTGTTGACATAGGATGAGTTTTGCGTTTCCCAGCAAGCGTAGCTAAAGGACCAAAAATTATTTGCACACATATTTGACCACCAAAATCTGGATCTCTTAACACTGTGAGGCGGGAGAAGAGGGGAGCAGTTCAACGAGGGATCCCTTACCCCACCGCTGGCACCTGACTTCCCCCGGGAGCCCGGGCCTGACGAAAGAAGCCGGAGCTGCCGGGGCAGCGCCTGGGGGCCCACTGCGCCATCCCCATCACCAGTCTCTGAGGACAGCATGGCCTGGGGACCCTCCCCGTGGCTCTCGGGATGGGCAAGCTGTGGTCTAGACCCTCTCCCAGGAAGCGACCAGCCGCGGGTCCAGCCGCCACGACGCACGACATCCCACGATAAAGCAAGGGGAACGAGGTGTAAAAGCCTCCGAACTGACACACGGGGAAGGGGCCGCCGGGGGCACGGTCTCGCCCGAAGCGCTCCGAGACGCACCCACAAGGGCGGCTGTGGCGGAGCCCGCCCAGGCCCATGCCCAGGCCGAGGCCCGAGCCCAGCCCGCGGAGACCCCAGCCGGGCCCGGGGGCCCTGCGGCCCTCAGCCTCCCGAGCGCTGGCGAGGCTGGGCCGGGCCTGGCCGGCGCGGCTGGCGGCGGTGCCTGAGGTGTCCCACGCCCATTCGCCGGCGGGGCGGGGAGGGAGGTGGCGGGGCGGGCGGGCTCCGCGCCAGCCTCCGCCCCCGGGGGAAGGGCGGAGCCAGGGCCGGCCTCACTCGGCGTCCCCGGGATGGAACAGCTTCAGCCCTGCGGCGGCCCTTTAAATAGCCGCGACCGCTGCTCTGCTCGTAGCGGCGTGTTTCCCTGATCTAGCCGAGCATCTTGCCCGCAGCCCTCCACTCGATCCGCGGTGGCGGAGCAGGGCCGCGCCCGTCCGCGGTAAGTCTCCGGGCTGCGGCTTCGGTGTCGGCCGCGGGTCCCCTCTCTGCCTTCTCTGGGGGCTCCCCAGGGCGGTGGCGGCCTTTCCCGCCAGCTGCCACCCCCTGGGGCGCGGGGACGGGCTGTGGCCGGGGAGCCGCTCTCTGCCGCGGGGACCTTTCACCGGGCTCTCGGGGATGGAGCCCGCGGGGGTCGGCTTCGGCCCGAGCCGCCGGGGGCGGGGAGCGGGGTGGCATCACGGCCTGGTCCCTCCGCCGGGGAGAAGGCGGGGGCTGCGGCCTCCGCGCTTTGCCGGCCGAGGGGCTCCGGGGAGAGGGCGGGGGCCGGGCCCGGCCCGGGGGTCGCGGCCTGGTGCGGCGCTGCCCGCCGTGGGGCCGCCCCGGTGCCTGCCCCTGCGCGCTGCCCGCGGTAGCGGTCTCCCCTCCTGCCTGGGGCTGTCGTGGCATCCGCGGTGCCTCGGCCAGAGGGGGTGGTGTTCGCGCTGGAGACTTGAAAGCCGCCACAGACACTTCCTCACTGCCCTGTGAGCGCTGTGCGTGCCGGGTCCGGAGCCTTCCCGGGCGGGAGAGAGCCGGTTGCAGCTCACCTCATGAGATGAGCTGTAAGTTAATGATTCTCTCTGTGGCAGGATAAAAAAAAAAAAAATCTCAAATCATTAATTCTGTCTTATTTCCTTGACTTACTGGCTAGTATTTTCATTTATAACTCCTGATTCTTCTTCTCCCCTCCTCTTCTCTTACTAGAGCAATCATGTTTGAAATTAAGAAGATTTGCTGCATTGGTGCTGGTTATGTTGGTGGGCCAACCTGTAGTGTTATTGCACAGATGTGTCCCAGTATCAAAGTTACTGTTGTGGATGTCAATGAGGCCAGAATCAATGCCTGGAATTCAGATACGCTCCCAATCTATGAGGTAAACGAATCTCACCTTTGTCTCTTCTAGTTGGTGTTGCTTTTGCTTCCCTCCTACCACATGGCATTTCCACATGGCCTGCTTCTGAAGCTCGATAAGTATAGAACAGTGATATTCTTCAAAAAGAGTATTCTAGAACAGCTGCTTGTCACTACAGCTCATTAAAGCAGATTTTTGAAATAACAATGTATCTGGTGCAGGCAGGTGTTTAAGGATTACACATGAAGGGCATGGTAAGGAAAAAGTTAATTGTATATGTAGTGAGTTGTGCTAAATCATGTTGACTTTCTTTCGGGACCCAATTTAATCATAACATAGTCCTCTTACTCAGTTATAGATGTCTGCTGTATTGTGGCACAATATGAATGTGTAATACTGGGTGGAAGCTTTACTCCCATTCTGAATACTTCCAAAATCCAATCTGTGCTGCCCATCATAACCATGTTGTAAGATGGGGACAGTCATGTTCCTGATTCACTTGTACCATAAACCTCCAATCTGGCCTGGGAAGACTAGGCCAGACAAAAATTATGTTTAAATGTATTGCATTGTCACTACTTCATTACAGAATTACTTCAATTTGAAGATATACAAAGCATTTTTCTATTTTGCTTCTCTTAGCACTTGTTATTGTTCATTCTTTTTCACCCTTAAAGAATAGGTCTTTTTATTTCCCTCAATCTTTCATGAGGTAAAGTTTTTATATGTTTGAGGTTTTGTTTTTTTTTTAATGGGAGTGGAAACTTGTCTTCACTCAGCTCCCAAAGACAAGATATGTTGCCTGGTACTGACAGTTACTCTCTTGCTATAAGAAACCTTCTGAATCCTGTCTGTGCTGTAACACTAATACAGTGTTTTTTTTCCCTCTTAAAACTAAACCTATACTGTGACTCTTAAAACAAAGATGAATAGACCTCCATTGTCGGACGTACTCAAAGGAAAATGTGTACAATGCTCAGATTAGCAGGGGAGACATGAATAAAGATCATGAAAGCAAGTACTTTGTTTTCTAAAAACACTTAAACTGAATGAGTTAAAGTAGAGTTAGTCTTGGCATGCTTTTTTTTTTTAAAAAGAAACACAACAAAACCCAAACTCGCAACATCTGTTTCCTGGAATGGTGTCCTTTGCTTACAAAGAATGTACGAAAACTGCCAAGAATTAGTTCAAACAGTTGTAAAATTGAGTCATTGCTCAGTGAGGGTTTTTGTGGAATTTGCTTTGGGTTTTTTCTTTCCAGTGTCAGAAATTGTCTAGTGGGCTGCCTGTTCTATTTACATCCCCATAAGACCAGAGCTGGAACATATGATGGGTTGTGTAAGAAAGCTTCTGCCTCGTTTTGCTCTGCCGCTTTGGACCTTTGCCTCTGTGGCACTTATTCAGATATTTCATGTCATGATAGGCATATCTCAAGTAGAAGACCTGATTGCCAGGTTACAGTGTATGACTTTATTTTTCAAACAAAATGTAAAGGCTTCTGTTACCTATGACAATTATATCTCAGTTAAATAATTGTGTAGACCACTGTAATATGGAGGATTGCTCATTTACACATGGCCTTCTGCTCCTCTTGTTTGAGTGGAGCTGTTAAGGGAAGGAAAAGTGTTCCTGCATAGTATGTGTCTCCAGAAAGAATCTCATCAAATTGTGCCTGTGATTCTTCTACACTGTGGGTGTGGTGTCATGATAAATTTAATCTGGTCCAAACATGAGTGGTTGCCAGAAGGAATGGTCTTTATCACCTATGTGTCTCTGCTGCCTTTCTTTCACTGGATCTGGGCTTCCTAATTTGGTCAAAGACTTTGTGGTGTGAGGTTTTTTAGTTTGGGTGGGTTTTTCTGGGGGTTTTTTGGTGCTGAATCAGTTTTGAATCTGATGTTTGGGAGATCATGGAATGTACAGCTGAGGGAAAAGGTGGTCCCAACTCTCCTGTTTGGTTTGCAGCCTAGGGAATATTGTAAGACTTCTTGCATCTACTTAACATCACTTTACACATATTTTTTTAATTGTTGCTTATGGTGATATAACTGAAGCCTAATATCTGGTTGTGCAATTACAATTCAGTGTAAGTTTTGAGACAGCATTTGGAGTGTTTTCAATAAGAAAGGGCTTTATTTTTTCACTGTGTAAATCTACAGAAGCTTTACTTTTTCTGGCAGACTGAAAGCATGACACATGCGGAGGGGGAGGGGAAGTCTTTCTGTATCTGAAATGATATGCTGTTTGTTTCGGCATGCAGTTTACTGTCCTAACTGCATTAATCTTAACTGCTTTTTTTCTGCTTTTTTCAGCCAGGGTTAAAAGAAGTGGTAGAATCCTGTCGAGGAAGAAACCTCTTCTTTTCTACCAGTATTGATGATGCCATTAGAGAAGCTGATCTTGTGTTTATTTCTGTAAGTTTAGTGGGAGAGGGTGATTGTGTGGGTTTTTGTTATTTTTTGGTTTTTTTAATTTTTTTTCCTTGTCAAATCATTATATTGCTCTGAAATTAGGAAGACACCTTTGTTTTGTCATATAGATTCAGTTAGTGATAGTGTCACTGTGTCACAGTTTTTTCCTTGTCTTTCTGTGTATTGTAGTAAAAGTATTAAGTGAGCTTTTTATTTTATTTTTGTCTGTTTCTTATAGCCAGTGGAATGTTTGACAAATGAACAGGTTCTAAGTCAAAATGATGTTGATGTTTAGCTTGGTTAGATGTGGGGGGGTCTTAGAGCAGAATATAGTGCAGATCTGTCATTGCAGTGTACTACTGAAATCCATCAGGCTTTGTTGATATGGTTCCTAGATAGGGATCCAAAATCATATACTGATTACTGTGTCATGATGATGACTTATTTCTAGATGCTTTTAAAAAACAGAATATTAATGGAAGAGGGGATGGCTTTAATATTTTCTAGCTTTAGTATTTTTATGCTGTTGACACCACTAGGAAGTGGATCCAATGAAACCTAAACAGTGTGACCTTTTGTAATCCAGAAGGTTGTTCTTCATGCAAAAACCAAAAGAACTGGTTGGTATTCATATTGGTAGACCATAGTTTAGTTATTTTGTTACTTACCTCCCCTTGAGAGCTCCTCTTTGTTACGGCACCTCAGTGCAGAGCTCTCTTTCTGATAGTGTTTTTCTCCACTCATTAAGTCTAAAATGAATGCTGCTTGGCTGGATGACTGCCACTAATCCAGGCCATATATTGCCACCTGTCCTTGGCTTGAAACATGCTGTTGTGTTTGACATGATGTCGCCATTTCTTCTTCCAGTTTGCAATGAAAAGGACCCTCTGTGTTAATCTAAATGATGTGTTTTCCCTCACGTTGCCTTTTCTTTGTACTTCATTGTAGCAGTTTTCAGCAGCTCTACACTTGAGTTTCACTGCAAATTAGGTTTACACTGTAACTGCCTCACTAGCTGCAAGATTCTTATAATGTGGATTTTCACACTCCTGATGTGGGACAGGAAACAAAAGGTGGCTGGCTGGAATCAGAGGAAATTACTGATGTTTCCAGAATAAGGACTAAGTTTCACTGAAGCCTGCAGAGCTGCCATTCATTGCTCTTGCTTAAATTCTATTTGAGTAGAGGCCAATGAGCTTTCTTTAGAAGACAAAATGGGTAATTGAGGAAGCTAATAGCTGTTCATCTGATGCGGTAACTAGAATAATTCTGGGGTAGAAGCATGCTGGACTCTGGAAAGGAAAATGTCTGTAATTTTTAACACAAGAGCTACTGACAAGGTGAAATTGTTAAGAGACCTGTAACATTTTTTTCCCTCTCCATGTATTTGTAATTAGGTTAACACACCGACAAAGACCTATGGCATGGGAAAAGGCCGAGCAGCTGATCTGAAATACATTGAAGCTTGTGCTAGACGAATTGTACAAAACTCAAATGGCTATAAAATTGTCACTGAGAAAAGCACAGTTCCAGTACGTGCTGCAGAGAGCATTCGTCGAATATTTGATGCTAATACTAAGCCTGACTTGGATTTGCAGGTAAGCATAATCTGTGAGTTGTATATTTAAAGATTGGTTGTTCCTTTTGGCTTTTATCTGTTGTTCTTTATTTCTATGCCTGTAGGTGCTGTCTAACCCAGAGTTCCTCGCAGAAGGAACAGCTATCAATGACCTGAAGAACCCAGACAGAGTGCTTATCGGTGGAGATGATTCTCCAGAGGGACAGAAAGCTGTCCATGCTCTTTGTGCTGTTTATGAGCACTGGGTGCCCAAAGAAAAAATCCTTACAACCAATACCTGGTCATCAGAACTTTCTAAACTGGTTAGTGTTACTCACTGCTGTTGTCTGCAATGAGCAAAGGGTGTAAGTGAGACAAAGCTCAGAAGCCAAAGTTTACTCATGCTGAGCAATGCAGTTGAGGAACACAGATCACACTGGGAGGACCCAGTGTATGGGTCAAAAGATATTAATCTTTTCCAATTATCTCAGTTGAGCTAATAGATGATATCAACTTGCCATTAAATACTTTTCTTACTTCTATTGCTGTGTGATTTATTACTAAGAGTAAATCTCCAGTGTTGCAGAAACTGGTTACCATCATGAAATGTTTCAAACTCTGCAAGTTAAGCATTGCAATGTTTTGCTTAGATCCCATTAACTGGCACTGATGTATGAAACGAGGTATGTTACCATGTTGTATCTCAACAGAGTTACATAGATACTAACGTACTCCTTCCAGTAATAACTCCCTTTGGTCTGTGGGCATCTTGGTTTCTGGAAGAATTAAGTTCTGTTTACTGTGTTTTTTATTTACAGGCAGCTAATGCTTTCCTTGCCCAAAGAATCAGCAGCATTAACTCAATCAGTGCTCTGTGTGAAGCTACAGGAGCAGATGTTGAAGAAGTAGCAAGAGCTATTGGAACAGACCAAAGAATTGGAAATAAGTTTCTCAAAGCCAGTGTTGGTAAATGAAATTTTTTTTCTTCCTGACCTTCTGTTTAATAATGTAATAGGTCTACTAGTAGTGTTCAGAAGTAAATGATCTGATACTCTAAAATCTTCTACAGGAATATGCCCAGAGGAGGGCAACAAAGCTGGTGAAAGGGCTGGATGGAATGTACTATGAGGAGTGGCTAAGGATTTTATGCTTGTCTAGTTTGGAGAAGGGGAGGCTGAGGGACAACCTCATTGTTCTTTACAGCTTTCTGAGGAGGGGAGGTGGAGAGGGAGGTGCTGAGCTCTTCTCCCTGGGATCCAGCAACAGGATGCATGGGAGTGGCTCAAAGTTGTGCCAGGGCAGGTTTAGACTGCACATTAGGAAGCAGCTCTTTAGTGAGAGGGTGGTCAAACACTGGAACAGGCTTCCTAAAGAGGTGGTCGATGACCCAAGCCTGTCAGTGTTTAAGAAGCATTTGGACAGCATCCTTAACGATTTGCTTTAACTTTTGGCCAGCCCTGAATTGGTCAGGCAGTTGGGCTAGATGATTGTTCTAGGTCCCTTCCAATTGAAATATTTGATTCTATAATGTGTGGCTTCTGGGACCCTACTGAGCAAAGTTCTAGAGGTCAAGGATCCTTCTATTAATTGTCTCAGTTCTCACTTAGCTGTGGTGATCTCTGGTTCTTGGCAATGATTAGCTAACCATTTGAGGGTGAGGGAGAAAAGAACTTAAGATTAGCATACTTGTCCTGAGAAATATTCATCTATATCTCTAGGAGGGGTGAGAGCAAACCCAGGAGCTTGTCCACTTACTTGTAATATTAGACCACAGTTTTTTCATTATGTTTCCATGAGACTGGGTTAAAACTTCAGACTTCAGTGGGATCTGAAGCAGATTTTAGGTGTTCTGTAACTTGACAAAGCAAGTAGGTCCAGGAATTGGATTTTGAGATATTCTTAAGGATTTATTTGCTAGCATTGAAATACCGGGAAAAATTATAATGCTGACAGTGTCAGTGAATGCCAAAAACTGCTTGATTCCAAAGACTGGGTTAGAATAATACCTTAGTTGCTTGTAAAATAACAGTTTTCTCTTTCAGGGTTCGGAGGTAGCTGTTTTCAGAAGGATGTCTTGAACTTAGTGTACCTCTGTGAGGCACTGAACTTACCTGAAGTAGCCCGCTACTGGCAACAGGTACAAGTTCTTCACTAATTCTTTTGAGGGGGTGTTGTTTCTGTAGCATTGAGCTTTTGAGTGTTGCCCACATATAATCTGTGTTTCAGCTTTAAGGTGTCTATTCCTTAATGTTCATCATGTTTACACTTTAGGGCCTTCAGCCTAACATTGGCATTTGATATGCATGGGTGCTTAGGCTTTTTTTGGGGTGAATTAAGTTGCCTGAATCAAATGGATTGGGAAGTTGTCTAGAAGTAGCAGTAGAAAATACAAAGTACAAGCATGTCTGGACTCCTGTCTTCTTGCGTGTTATCTCTGTCCACTTTGAATTCAGAGCTTATGATTTTTTTCCTTGGGGTCTAATTTTACAGTTCTTATTCTGAAAGAACTCAGCAGAGCTTGCTATTCTTTTAAATAAATGTGGTTGCTGCTGTTCCTTGGTTAGTGTTAGGAATGGCTGGGAAGATGTGGGTGCTGTCAGGCCTAGCACCAGTGCAGTGATGCCAGAATGCTCAGTCTGTATCACAGAATGTTAGGGATTGGAAGGGACCTCAAAAGATCCTCCCCCTGCCAGAGCAGGAATACCTAAATCAGGTCACACAGGAACACATCCAGGCGGGTTTTGAATGTCTCCAGAGGAGACTCTACAACCTCTCTGGGCAGCCTGTTCCAGTGTTCTGTTACCCTCACCGTGAAGAAGTTCTTCCTCACATTTATGTGGAACCTCCTATGTTCCAGCTTGCATCCGTTGCCCATTGTCCTATCATTGGATGTCACTGAGAAGCCCTATTAACCAGTGAAGGCACCTCACCCCTCTTCCCAGTCCTGACTGAGGAAGCAGCTTTTGACGTATGTGGTTTGGTCAGAACAACAGCTTTGGTTTACTGTTCTCATTGAGTCTGTGGTGATCAAGGACAAGGCTGTCTAGCAGATGCTCCCAGAATATCAAACACATGATTTGTGTACCTTATTAGTAGCTTTTCTTTTTTCAGTCTTCCTTTTGGCTTGCCTTTTTCCCCCTCACTTCTTCTCCATTCCAGTCTGCCACATAAACAACCTCCCTGTAGTTACTTTTTTCATCATTAGTAAGTTGTTCCACATCCATACTGAAGTCCTTAACGGGTTGAAGAACTTAGCCACCATAGTGCTTTCTGTGACTTCTGTCATCTTCTTACATTACCTGTGATGTCCAATGGCTTTCTACATCCTGTTCAGATAGCTTAACCCCCAGTCAGGGGCTAGTCAGCAGCCTTGTTTCTTGCTTGCACCTATAATTCTTACATCATTTGCTTGGGACAAGGAAGATGTGGGTTTTGGTGTCTGCCTCTGAAGATGTCTAGATTGACATCTTCCTTAAAAATGTACTCCATTAGTATAGTCTAGTCCATGGCGGGGGGGGCTTGCAGTCCTATCAGTGAAGTTGAGACTAACATACTATGTCAACCTTGTGCAGGCATCCAGGAGGGTTTTGGTTCAGTGTAGGCCTTGGATACATTGGCACAGTAGGAAGGAAAAGCAGCCCTAGGTTCTGATATTTGCTTTAAGAACAACTACTGTTGTTCAGTATAAGGTGTAAGCAGACAACAGGCAATCAGTGGAGCTGCAGGAGCTGCAAGCACTAACCATATTACCTCAATGATAATCTGATGAACAGGGAAAAATTAATACTGTCTTGAAAGAGACAAATTGGTTTGGCTCTGTCCTTTGAGATCACAAGGGTCCTTCTCAAAATGCAACCTACTTGGTATCTTGGCAACCCAAAAGGCATAGGAACGTGGGGTTTTCTCTGTGTGGAGGTGTTTGGTTTTTTAACAAAAGCCTAAAAAGTTGCATTGTTAGTGTAAATGAACTAGTTTAAAGTGCTTTTAATGCTTTAATGCTCTCTTAGTCTGTTTTAAGAGCAATTCTTTGCAGTGTTTCTGTATGGCCTTTTAAGCTGTGGACAAATCGGATAGATAGTAAGAACAGCTTCTGCTGTTAGGATAAGGTGAAGTTCATGTGTTCATGTAGTGCAACCTCTTTCCTGTGTCTCCTGCTTCCTCAGAGCACAGTCATCTTGCAGAGGTCTATCTGCCACAGCCCACACTGGTCAAGTCAGGTAATGCACACACGTGCACCTGGATAAGCAATTGTGTCAACTCCTTTGTGGCCTGAGCACTGCACTGTCAGCAGCTCATCCCAGTGTATGCACCTGGGAGACCTCAGACCAGTGTGGGGACAGGATGCAAATTCTGAAGGATATGTTGACTGGAGCAGCCCCAGAATCCTAACTCTTACTCTCTTTGGCCTTTAAAGAGGACAAGGCTCTAATATTAAAATCTTAATTCCTTGAAAGCATACTTAGAGAAAGAAATGTGTTTCTCTTACCCTGTTATCTCTGTTCACCACCACCACTCTGAACTGCATAAATCTCACTGCTTTTATTTTTTTTTCCTCAAATCTGCTTCACCAATATCCTTGTACTGCATAGCTTGTACCGTATGTTTCATAGGCTGCTGCTGTTAATTCTTGATTTGGGTTGAAAGTCTCAATACTGGCAGGGGTGTGTAGTTCTTTCCAGTCCACACTGAAGAAAGAGTAGGTGGGGAAACCTACCTCTCCTACTCCACTAGTGATCCAGTGCCCTCTGTGTTAAGGGCTGGAGATAAATGTATGAAGTAGGCTGGAGGAAATTACAGGAACAAGCGGAGTGAGTGAACCCATCTTCATGTAATAACAAAACTGAGGCACTTCATCTGGTTTAACCACACTAGTTCTATGTACTGACATCTGTTGGTGTAGATTAAAAAGGTTAAAAAGCTCTCACAGTTGTTATACATGACTTGTAAGTATAGGTCTGGTAATAGAATGTCCATGTGACATCAAGTACTCTAACATTGAAATTGCTTTCCATGTTTCTACCTAGAATTCAGTAAATTGTAGATTAAAAAAATAAAATCTGAAAGTCCTAGCCTTTGAACTCAATGCATGACAGTATGTGTGTAAAGCATCTACAGTTGCTGATTAAAATAGCATTTGTCTCTGAACTTGATAAATTAACTGAATTTATCTTTTTTTACTCAGTATCATAAGTAAACCATACTTAGCTTTCTCTTTTAAGCCTCTGTTAAACTTACATGTGGATGGCCTGGTTTGACTGTTAATAGAATCTGTTTATAGTTTAAAATGGCTCACTTTTGTACCATCATGTTTTATATAATTTCAGGTAATAGACATGAATGATTATCAGAGGAGACGATTTGCTTCCCGCATTATTGACAGCTTGTTCAATACTGTCACAGATAAGAAGATTGCTATTTTGGGGTTTGCATTCAAAAAGGATACTGGCGACACACGGTAAGAAAGCAAGTTCAGTTCACTAATGTGGAGTCCCTACACTTGTCACCAGCTGTGCAGCTAAACCTCCCAATTGATTTGCATTAATAAAAATAGATCAGATATGTGACTCTTTAACCTCTTGTGACTGAATTGGTTTGTAACTTTTTCTTGTAAAGCTCAAACTTGACACAACTTTCAAACTGCAGTTTGTGGGGAAAGCTTATAAGCTTGATGCTTTGTTAATTATGGTCAATAGGAGTCCTGGGGCTTAGTATCTCTCTTGCATGATTCAGCAAAGAGATGTAAACTTGTTTTTCATATATATTACTCTCCTTGGTGTCCCTCAAGACGTCAAGTTTGCTGCTGGCATGGATTACCACTAAGATGTTTAATGTAAAACTGGTATAAAAGCTCTGGCATTGCATATCATGATACTTGAAGACTTTCATTACTTACAACATGCCTTCTGGTTCTTTAACTGATTGATTTACTTCCCTAGAGAGTCATCCAGTATCTACATTAGCAAGTATTTAATGGATGAAGGAGCAAAGCTCCATATCTATGATCCTAAAGTACCTAAGGAGCAAATTATCTTGGATCTTTCACATCCAGGTGTCTCAGAAGATAACCAAGGTAAGAATACTCATATAAAGCTTATTTTCCCCTCTTCCCTCTGCAGTCTAGTCTCAAAATACACAAGGTCTGTTTGATTACCGTAAATCCATTTTCACCATGGCAATGATGTGCTGTTGTTTACACTTACTAGAGTATCCTCATATATCAGAGGATTACTGTAACTCTTCCCCCATCTTTCCCATACCTTTTATAGATAAACACTAATTCTATATTATTATATATTTTTTTTTTCTGATAAATATTTATTTGAATACATGCAAATAACTTTCTCTCTGCATAATTAAAAGGAAGAGAAAGAAGAATGTCCAAAAGTAGGAGAAACTGGTGTTCTGTCAGCTCCTTTGTATCCTGAGTCCTATCTTGCCTTAGTTCTTGCTTGCATATCTAAAGTAGAAATAAACAAGTAATTCTGGAATTCACTGTGGAGCATTCTCCCCTCCCCCATATCACTTCTAAATTCTTTCTTTTCCTTAAATTCAAGATTACTTTAAAGTAATCCTCTTCTTGGGGAGAAGCAGGGGCTATTTGGGATTTTTTTTTTTTCTTTCAATATTGGACAGGACAAGAATGGAGATGATGGATGGATGGATGAGAAGGATAAATCAGGTTTCTAGAGGTGAAGAGAATGGAGCAATGAGCTATGATGAAGAGTGAAGGGTGTACATTATTTGGCATGCCCTTGAATTAGAGGGGGAGGGGAGGGTTGCCTCTAGGCAGCTGCTGAGGCAGTCAAAGGATGAAGGCAGCCCCCAGTGAGCCATGTTTTCTCTTGAGTTCGAACTGAGTGTGGAACTGTGATGTGCTGCTATTGTACAGGCAACGACCTTTGTGAGAGTTGGCATTTGAACACTCCATAGTAACTTCTAATCCTAGGGATGCTCTTGACTGTTTAAATCAAATTTGAATGCTTAACTTCAAACATCTAAGTGCTTTGACTCTATTCAGATGCCAGGCACAAGCTGCTTTAATTTAAGTAAGCAAAATCAAAGTGACAAATGTCTTGATAGAAAACGTCTCTAGGTGAGTGACTTGAAACTCCTTGTTTGTGTAGAGCAAGGAAGGAGACTCATTTGCCAGGAGTGCACCAGATTGATGCTAAAGATGTGTGCAGAATAAAACTTTATTTTCCTTCTGTTACAGTGTCTCGGTTGGTCACTATAAGTAAAGATCCCTATGAAGCCTGTGATGGAGCTCACGCCCTTGTAATTTGCACTGAATGGGACATGTTTAAGGTAAATGTAATCTTTGATTTAAACTAAAGGGAAAAAAAAAAAGGGAGTGTTATTGTACTCTTTTATTCTATCTGCTTTAACTGCCCTTTACAGGAGTTGGATTACGAACGTATTCATAAGAAGATGCTGAAGCCTGCATTTATCTTCGATGGTAGGAGAGTTCTAGATGATCTTCATAATGAGCTACAAGTCATTGGCTTCCAGGTAATCAGCTGGGTGATGCTGTTTCTTGTGTTTCTTTCCTTCTGTTCTCTTCCCTCTTCAATGACTGAGTAGCAGGGGGAAAAAAAACATCTTCAGGTAAGGATTTAAATCAAAACCCATCTGTACTTAAGCGTCTTCACTAGTGCTGTCTTCCTCCATTACCTTGTTATTTTCATAGACTGATGTTCTATTAAAATCCAAGCTACATCAGACTATGCTATCAACATTTGGCAGTATAAGCAATGCCTTGAAGCACTTCTGGCATACACAGAATTTGACTAATACTAAAATCGCCAATTCCCTGAATAATCTGATAGATGCATCTCAGCCTGACATGATCAAACCAAATCTACAAGCCAGATCAGATGCATATTTCTGTTTTGTTCTGTGTACTCCTGAGTACTGTGATTACTTGCATAATGGCTATAGGATTTCTCTCTTGATATTTTTTTCCCCTGCTTAAACTACAGTTATTCACACTGTTTGTGAACAGGCTTGTATACATTGACTTAACCAGTCACTTGAAGCTATTATGGGCAAGTATGATATGTACAGCTCAGGTGACTATTTAAACAACTCTTTTCAGAGTTAACTTGGATGTCTGTCTAGAATATATTCATCAGATTTCTGTTAAATTTAAAATAGTTGAACTATTTTGTCTTCTGGTGCTTTGCATCTAACCTGAACTACTTGCTCAAGGAGAAAGCTACAGTTTTCCTTATTTACTGGGTGTCTGAACAGTTTTACTATTTGGTGTGTTGTCCTCTACAAGGTCTTTCCTTAGTGATTTACATGAGTCTGACCTGGAAATTAGGGGAACCTTTATCACACTTTGAATTTTGCAGTACCTGGCTTATGTGTTTGCTTTGTTAAATGCTTTCTCTTACATAGAGTTGGCTGCCTTTAGCCTTTTGAAGTTCTGTTGTTTCAAAAACAACCCACTGCATTAAGGAGGGGAAAAAACTTCTAATTTACTGGTTATAATTTTTTAGACAAAGGAGGCTAAACCCACATTTTCTAAATACCCAGAAACATTTTGATATTTGTACTGGCAGTTCTATGGAAGCTGAGGCATGGGAATGTTCAAATTAGCAAGACACAGCTTTAAATAGGCAAAACAGGCACCTGTGAACAGCTGTTTTTAAAAAATCCTTTGCAATTCCAATCCCTGAAACTGTTCCTGGGCACACTGTGCTTTATGGCTTTACTACTCTAATGTTTGTGAAATGTAGTCGTGGTCCTGGATTTGGTTTGTAGATTTCTCATAGGCTGACATGATTATGTTTGCTTGCCACACTCACTTGTTAAATGTGTTTTCTCTTTCAGATTGAAACGATTGGGAAGAAGGTGTCAGCCAAAAGAATTCCTTTTGCTTCTTCATGTGAAATTCCTAAGTTCAGCCTGCAGGACCCACCTGTCAAAAAGCCCAGAGTATAATGTTTAATGGGTACTGAAGGAGTTCTGGGGACCTTCTTAGTGATAATAACTGTAAGCCTATACTTTTTTTAAGGAAAGATATTTTTCATAAAACAATTTTACACTAGAAATGGTACCTGGTACATGTGAATTCAGTCTATTTTCAAATCTCTATTTTTATAGCAATTTTTTTTTGGTTACTGAAGATGGTACAAACCTGGTTTTTAATAATGAATCATCTTTTAAGTGGAAAAGTTACCTTCAAACTGCAGATTTCTGCTTCTAGAAGTGTTCCTAAACCACACTTTAAAGTGAAGCGATATGAAAGCAAAAGAAACAGTATCTTTTTACTTTACTTCAGTTATGGACAGTGATCAGGAACTTTGATCTCACCAATTCTTCATTTTCTTTTGGGGTAATTCTTTGCCCAGTTAAATGCTTGCTCTAACTGGCATTGAAGTAAAAAGATAAGTTCTGAGTGAATTTGGTCTGATTTGGGTTGAGCCCTAAAATAGAGCTGACTGTGACAATAATACCCTGATCCTGGTTGGGATCAGTGGGCACTGATGCAGTCTGAACTGCATCTGCTGGGAGGCCAGATAGGTGCCTCCAGAACTATCATGTAATTAATGACAGTGGACTAGCAGCTATAATGTGATCCACTGGCAGATCTTCACTTTTGATTCTTTGGTTGTCTTGCCTGCATTCCATGTGCAGCCACATAAATTATTGATCTAATCAGGTTCCTAGGGCAGGTTTTTCCTAAGTTGCAGCAGTACAACCCATCTTCAGCAGAGGACCATTCTGCTTGTTTGAACATTGAATTTAAGCAGAATTATCTTAGTTCGGTGTCAGTCCAAATAGAAAGCAAATGTTGGTTTCAAAGCTACCTGATGCTTATTTTATTTCCTTCTGTTCTGGTTACAGACTTCAACTGAAAGCAGCTTTCTTAATGAATCTACAAAAATTATTCTCTGCTGTTAAGAAATGATTAAAAATTAATTCAGCCCCATAAGTTAGTCAGCTTGCTACCTCATTTAATTAGCAGGAATGAATACTTCCTATGTTATCTTGACATTTTTGCATTAACTATTACTTTTATTTCTACTTGTTTTTATTATTTTCAATCGACCCAGTGATATTAAAATCCTTGAGATGACAGCGTTTGTGTTTGGCTTGTTGCATGGGGTTGTGGAATGGAGGGGAGGATAGAGAAAGATGATCTTGAACAAGTTTCAAGCTAGAAGCCATAGACATCTTAGTTGAATAATAGTAGTGTTGGGATGTTAAAGCATTATCCTGCAGCTAATCACATAATAATGTTCTGAGTTTATTCAACAGGTGTGCCTTCAAATATGCTCTATCAGCAGTTAAATAGAGCATAAGATCAGTTTTGTCTTGGTAATGAGTGTTATTATCATAACTATTTACCCACAGAAACATAGATACTATTTAAGCTTTAGGACAGATACTTGAATATTTAAGGAACTTGCATAAGAATTTGAGTAGACAATACAAGACACCGTGTTCTGACTGGAATAGCTGCATACTTGAGCCAGATGCTTTCCGATTCTGCACTTAATGGCTCCCACATAGGGACTTATTATGCAGCAATCACTCAGCACTTTGGGCAAATATGCCTCAGGCTTTTTGTCCTATCATAAGATTCTTCTGTGAGGAGCACATCAGAAGCCACTCAAAGTGAGTGGAAATTATGGGGGCTTAAAATCAAACTGTCATCTTCCATTGTGCTGTGTTCTTTTCCTGATTCACTAGTGCTACTTTCATACAACACCCACAGAGCAGGGATAACCCTGTGATACAGTTGTGTTACTTGTAAGCATTGTAATCCAACTGCTAGATCACCCTGTCTTTGCAGGTGGACTTGTGGCTTAATTGTAAAGATGATAAAGAATGGCAGAGTTCATTGCAGTTGGATCACTTTAACTCCCCTTTTTTAGGAGAGTGGCAGATTCCCCAAGAAAGCAAGGGAAATGCCAGTACCAGTTCAACCCTTTCTTGCTCTTCAGAGCACTTCAGCCACAACAACCCCATGCAGTGCTACAGGCTTGGGGAAGAGTGGCTGGAAATCTGCCTGATGGAAAAAGGACCTGGGGGTGTTGGTTGACAGCTGACTGAACATGAGCCAGCAGTGTGCCCAGGTGGCCAACAAGGCCAGTGGCATCCTGGCCTGTATCAGAAATGCTGTGACCAGCAGGAGCAGGGAGGTGATTGTGCCCCTGTACTCGGCACTTGTGAGACCACACCTTGAGTACTGTGTCCAGTTCTGGGCACCACAGGATAAGAAGGACATTGAGGTGCTGGAGCGAGTCCAGAGAAGGGCAACGAGGCTGGTGAGAGGTCTGGAAAACAGGCCTTATGGAGACTGGCTGAGAACTGGGGTTGTTTAGCCTGGAGAAGAGGAGACCTCATTGCCCTCTACAACTACCTAAAAGGAGGCTGTAGTGAGGCTGGTGTTGGTCTCTTCTCCCAAATTACTAATAATAGGATGAGAGGAAATGGCCTCAAGTTATGTCAGGGGAAGTTTAGGTTGGCTATTAGGAAGAAGTTCTTTACTGAAAGGGTGGTTAGACATTGGAACAGGCTGCCCAGGGAGGTGGTGGAGTTGCTGTCCCTGGGGGTGTTCAAAAAATGGGTTGATGAGGCACTTGAGGCCATGGTCCAGTGGTCTAATGGTTAGGAATATGATGGGATAAAGGTTGGACTTGTTGACCCTGGAGGTCCCTTCCAACCATAATTATTCTGTGATTCTATATCTTGGTAGCTGCATTCTTTCAGTGGGACATGGATGTGGGATGAATCCAGTCTGAACAACTACTGGTGGACCATGCCTTCAGAGTACTGAAACGCTTACCTTGCACATATGCAAGAGAACCTTACCATAGGCCAAAAGAAAGCTTTGGAAGCTTTTGCAGCACTGTGAATCATAAGTCATCATCTTCAGAGTACAGTTGCCAGGGAAATAGGAACTGGAGGTGACTTGCATTCCTGCTTTGAAGGCTTGAGTAGTGCATGTGAGATGGGTTTTAATGCTATTGAGTCTTTGTCTACGCTATCTTACAGTGTGCAATTCTTGATGAGAATTGTGTAATATGAGTAATGGACTCCTGTGCTCTGAAATTCCTTTTTTTACCAGGTTCTTAATAAAATGCAATCTTACAGTAACAGCTTTTCACTGCAAAAATGTGAATGCATCAGCTGAACCAAATCCAGTTTTAATACAAGCCTATGAATAGTACAATACAGACTGTATAAATGAGGAGCAGCATAGACAAATTGTAAATGCCAGGCAAGATGTGCTGTCTTTCTTTTATATATGTGTTCAACCCTTTGTCCAGCTAAAACCAGTCTGGTTCCAAGTATATGATAGCCAAGACTATTGCAAGTGAATAGAGCAAACACATTTCTGATGGAGACTAGTTAGCATAGGAATAGTTAGCGGTGAGATTTTGTACTATGCAACAAGTTTACACTTCTATCACTTTGGGTTTTTCTGTTGATCTGGAATTTACAGGAGTGCTAGAATCTTGCTCATCAGCTCAAGTTTGAAATGAATTGTAAAACAATGCAAGAAAGCATAATCGGTTATCTAAGGAACGGGTTATCAGGAATACTGGAGTCAATTTTCATTACTTGTTTTTTCTCTGCCGAGAGTTTCTACTGCAAGTTGAACATCTGTCGTAAGCTGCCACATGTTGTAATAAAGAAGCATAAATACTTGTCAGTTGATTTTTTTAAAATGAAGGTGACAGCAATATTAATTATTGATCAAGTAGGAAAAAAATTTAAAACTATTCTTAAATGAACACTCAGGCTTTATTTAACCTAGACTTGAAGTCAGGGGAAGATGCAGCAGTTCTCTAGTCAGCTGTGCAACATTTAGTTACAGTGTAGTAGATTGATGTAATGAGGGTAAAAAAGACCATTCTTTTAAAGCATCTGTTCAACCTGAAATCATATTCCCAAAACTGAGTTTGTTTTCCTGATTGCAAGGAAGATTAATGTTTCTTTAGAGTATCTTATGGCTGCTTTGTAAAACAAACTGACAGAATGAAGTGATTGACAAACAAGAAGAAGATGTCACCAAGCATGAAACTTAATCAGAAACAAAACTGAGACAGTCATGAAACCTGTGCTGAATTTATAACTAGGAAGAGTCTGTAGCTTTATGTTAAAGCACTAGAAAAACCTGAATGGGCAATAGGGAAAGAAGATAGTTGTAAAAGTACATTTCTTAACTAGGACAAGAACTTGAAAATCTGTTATTTTTATAGTATAACTTGTGGGACATGCTCAAAATCAAACAAATAATCTATGAAGTCAAAATGTGACCAGAGCAAAACACATAGTTAGAAAATAGCGTATGTAACTTCTGAAACTGGCAGACAGTTGTGTAAAAATGTGAGATCATCTTCCAAACCACCCAGCAGCAATTCATAAGATAATTCTAACTTGAAATAACATTGGACTGTGTTTCCAGAAGCATTATTTCTCTTGCTGTAAAAAAAGTCATGGATAATTACTGTGCAATGTCCTCTTGTCCCAGTCTGATAATAGCTGTAGGGCTCAAAGTCTTTTTTTTCCGTATTTCTGGTGTTGATATGCTGAAAGAGCAGTAACTTGGCAAAAGCTACAGTAATATTCTGTGAAATCGGCTCTGTAGGCAATTCAAAACCATTATTTATAGTAGCAACCTCTAATAAAGGCTGGCAGCTGTTAAACGTGTGGGTATACTGGAGTTAATGTTGCACCTCTCCCTGCCTGCTGCTGCAGAGAGAATATTGAATTTCCTCACCATAGCTGATAACCTTCCCCTGCTCTGGTATTTGGTGTGTTCCAGCTGAAGCAGGGCATTTTTGGTCAAAGTATGCCTTGTCTTTCCAAGACTAGTGGTCAGACTTTAATAAATTTTCAAATTTTAATTAAAAAACTTATTTTAATTTAAAAACATCTTGCCTTTCTCTCTGCCTCTAGAAGTACAGCTATTGAGACTTCTGTTTCTCTGTTCTTCCACTCTGTTCTTCATGGCCCAGGTTTCTCTTCTTCCATTATATTGTTTAATTAGTATAGTTCTTCTAGCTTAAGTCTATTTTTCTTTGTAATGCTTTAATACTGATGTACTTAATTTTGTAAAGTGTCAATTACACATCACTGGCCTGAGTGCTATAATCTGATTTTTCTTGTTCCTGACAATACCAAGTTTCTCCTATACAGTACCTTGCTGATTAGCTGCCTTACTTCTAACACCTTGCTGAGTAGGGGGTGGGCAGAAGGTCTACTCTTCTTCAGAGACTACAGTAATTTAGACAAGTACTATAGCCAGCCATAGGATTACCTGTGTGATGAGAGAGTTTGGGACCAGGTAACAAATTCCTGGCATCTTCCAAAATAACTTCTTGAAGATACAGCTTAGGCCAGTTCAAAAACTCTATCTAATGCTCAGAGCAAACACCTGAGAACTATTAGGGAGAGATGCAGTTTGAGCTACCATGACTGTAAAGAGAAGAATTTACAGCTGCTAGTGCACCATAAGACAAGCTTTTATTTCTGCTCGAGCTTAGTTTGATGTGTAATGGATTTCACATGTCATCTATGATGCATTCACTTCTCTGCATTCAGATTTAACAGCCAGACCAGGTGTCAAGGGGGCAGGTAACCAGACCAATCAAACACCACCATGCCACACTTAGACTGGGTATTTAGCTGTCCTTTAATGATGATACCTATGGAGTAGCACAGCAGAGAACAGCAGCCATTCTGCATATCCAGTACCAAAGAAGCATCTGTGCAAGTCACTGGGGTTTGTTACAGTCATGTACCCAAACTAGAGGTGGCTCTCTTTATGCTGTTATGGCAACTCTATTTTTTCCATATGGTTCACATTATATGGTATCTACACAAGGAAGGTTGTGTCTTGCCAGAAAGGGCTCTTGTTTTTTTCAACTTGATGCCTTGTGTTTATCAAGGCTCATGCTTTGAGACATGCAAGCACCTGAAAAGCATTAGCTGTCAGAATGGAATAGCTCATTTTCTTAAGATGCAGGTAAGAGATATCTCTTGAAGGAGATGAATCACACCAGAGAAAATACTGGTTTAAGATAGCCCTAACATGGTCCTCTGTCATGCACGCAATCTTTAGAACTCCTCTATTTCCCAGAGTGCCTGCAAACTTGTGTTACATGATACACCAAAATATCAGTACCTTTCAAATTACCTGTTATTAGCATCTTCTCAAGTACCTAGCTGCAGTGATATTCATGGTAATATCAAACCTGTTTACTTAAATCTGTCCTTTTTAAATTTCAGCTTACATTTCTTCCACCTCAGTTCCACCGCTCTTTCAGTGCTATCTTTTGACTTTTTGCTGAACACTAGAAGTATGATGTAGTTGTAGCCTTGCCAGGAGAAATTAGGTAAAATACTGTGAAGTATTTTAGTGAGAAAAAAGTGTTCTGGACAGATAGTAAGTTTATTCATACATCTACCATCTGGTCTTCTGCATTTCTGGAACTGAGTATAATTATATGCTGAAAAAAAAGGATCCTTAAAACTTGCTGCTTTAAATAGGTTCACCCTCATTTTCAGATGGCTTTTGTCTTTCTTTTTTCTACCAAGTTCTTCAAGAAGAATTCACCTAATTAAAACGCAAAAAAAAAAAAAAAAAAAAAGCACCAACATGATTTGTAGGTATTTCAATGAATTAAAGCTAAACAAAACACATTCCATTTAATGCGAGTATTCTGTTCTACAATTGTTCTTACCAGTATTTTATAGCAATTAAATTCTATATACCAGCACTTTCAAGACATATAGAGGGGATGTAAAAAACAAAACCACTCAAACAAAATCCATAACCCAACAAATAACCCCTCCCCCCCCCCAAATCCTGATTTTCCTTGTGCCCAAATATGCTATAAATGTGTCTCACTATTTCTAGGGCACTGCAAATAAATTCTGCTTAAAGCAACAAAATTACATCAAACAACAAAGGGTCCCATTCAGCCCTGAAGTGTCCAAGAGGCAGAATGCAAAGGCAAAACTTGCATTTTAGGTACCCTTTATCCTACCTCGTGCATTAAGTATAGTACAAACTAGGTTTGGCAAGAAAAAAAAATTAGCTTAAGCAGCACAGCAACTGTAGAAATACCACTTCCTGTCATACTGATGCAGTTAGATGACCTATAGAAGATAGTAAGCATAAATAATTTTAAAAAAGGATAACTATACGAGGTGTCCTTGAGCTAAGGTGAGCTTTGTTGCAGATTAATTCACCATTTAAACTTTAGATTAGCATATAACATTTTACTATATAAAGCTTTTCAGTAGTTTACCTGCTTTATAGGAGGAGCGCACTAAAGGCCCACTAGCAGTATAATGGAATCCAAGATCATTTCCTACTTTTTCCCAGTACTTAAATTTTTCAGGAGTTATGTATTCCTCAACCTGAAAAGAATTCAGTTTGATCAGGTATTAATGCAAAGGCTATAGTTAGTATGCAGTGACATTAAACATAGTTATATCACAGGTTCAAAATTTTACACTCCAGAACTTTCAGCAGTCAAGTTACAAACAATTTTCTTCTGCTTTCTACCAAAAGAATACTTTTTATTTGCTTTTCATGTTTAGCTGAAAACTTTAGAATTTAATTTCTAGTTGTTGCCTTATTTTTTTCTTCACTCTGTTTTTGAATGGTCCTTTTGAGCAAACCTTTTTTTGTCCAAGTCAGTAAAAAAAAAAATACAGTAGTCCTACAAGTCTCTTCACTAACAGTTATTTCAGTGAAACACAGTAACAGACTACAGACTCAAGCTCTGGACAGATCACAGAAGGAGAAAATGGTAATTTCCCCAGCTGAAGTGGCACCATTAAGGGAGAGCCTATGAGATAGCGAAGGGGAGGCTGGCTTGAGACACTATGTTTGAGACATACACTGAGACTCTTGTTTTCCAGAATCACGCTTCAGCCCCAGCTGTCTCCCCAGCTAATAGCAGCAAGCAGCAGTAGGAATTCTGCAGAAGATGGAAGGGATTAGATGGCTGAGGTCATTTTTTGTGAAGAGTCCATAACAGATGACGATCAGGTTAAACAAGGAAGGAAATTTTTCCCAACACCCACAGTTAAGGATGCATATCAAGCCTCAATTTAAAAGAGGAAACTTGACTGTGCCAGGTACAGACTATAACACTGCCTGCAAGTTAAAGGCTTTTTTACCTTTAGGTGACGTTTTGTTGGTTGCATATACTGTCCTAGGGTCAAACAATCTACGTTTGCTTCCCGCAATACTGTAAAAACAAAATTCCTTGTTATTGTCAGAAGGATCACAAGGGATTGTCAGCAATTAGAAAACACCCTTCTTCCAAGTCTGAAGAAAGATGACTCCACAGGACCCCACAGGGGCTACATTCTGCTCTCCAGCAAAGAGAACTTGCAGCCTCCGTGAGCAGGAAGCAGGTTCCCCGTTCTTAGCTCCATGCTGCTGCAAGACCTGAGCTATCTGAAGCTAGGGAGAATACCTGCACTCACTGCAGTCATGTGTCTCACTGCAGAGGGGACAGGCTCTTGCCTTTTTTACCTTCCTGCTTTTTACTGTGTCTGTAGGTCAGAGCCTTCATTTGACAAAAAATGGATGCATGCACATCCACTTGGCACCTCTCCACTCTTTCAAGAGTCTTCATGCTGAAAAGATGTGATCAGTTCTAAGGAGCTGTAAATCAGGGGAAATTGCCAACATCTTTTGCCAGTTTTACACGCTTCGGATGTACGTTAGTTTTGATGCCTGCAGAATCTCATGAAATTTGTCTGCTAAAATTTGAGTATATACCAGAATCAATTCACAGCAAGTGAGTTCAGGTAGTCTACTTACAGAGGGAAATCCAGACACCTGATAGCTAGCCTGAAGAATTATGCTCACTGCAGCTAGCAGAGTATTCTGAACAAAGGGGTGGCTGAGGAATCGGATTTCACATGAACATCTCCAAGTATTTTCTGGCTACTTGGGCTGGTTGCCCCATGTCAAATAGGAAGAAAAGATGGTGTTTTGACTACAGCATTACAGTCACTGTTACCCTGGAATCTGTGTTTAGATCGACATGGGTCTGTAAAGAAACTGGTTCAATATCAATATATTTACATGTTCTTTAACTCATACCCAGAGGAGGGAAGTGGAACAAAATTAGAGTAACAGAATGAATATGGTGGGTAAAGCTTAGCTCCAAATACATCCATGAAAACAAATAAAACCAAATCTGAACTTTCAAACTTGTGGCTAGGAAATGCTATGCAGGAAGAATGGAAAAATCAGGAACTGTCATTTTATGGTCCAGATTGTGGGACAGCTCCAGAAAAACTAAACATATTTAGAATGCAGTGATAGAGAGTTGTTGTACACAAAATAAAATATCTGGTAGACATTGTTTCAGGATAGGGGAGAAATGCCATAGGACTTATGCACATTGCATTCACCATTGTGAACTTTTCTCCTCTTAAAAATACACGTATATGAAAACATAAGAACACGCTACATCTCCAGGGATCCTAACATTTTTTTTTTACATCTAAGTAAGCTGAAATAAATTATTTTAAACAAATAAGGTCTGCTACTTCTAAACAGGAATGCACAATAAGGCAACTACATTGCAAGCCCATTATTTAAGTACTGCAACGATAAGAGCATTAATATAGTCACACAAAGATAGGTATAACTCCCATTGAAATCAACAGGAACTAGATCTGTCTGTTAAACTGAATCTGAAAGCCATGTAACGGCAAAATATTTCAGAAGTTCGATCTTTTTTAACCGGACTTTTTTTCCCCATAAAGCTTAGAAAACATTTCCTGCACCAGCAATCTGATTTACATGTAGAGGCGAAGATGCTCACAACTGTTTTCCAACACAATAAAATTCATACCTGTGAATATCGGTACATATTTCAACATCAACTTACGTTTCATTGTGGAAAATACTTGTTCCTCTGTCTCGCCTAGCCCCAGCATAATGGAGGTTTTAGAGATGACGCAGGGCTGGACCTCTTTGGCGTGCCTCAGCACACGCAGGGATTGCTCAAAGCTGGCTCGGGGGTCACGGACCTTCCTTTTGGCACGGGCAGCACAGGCGGGAAAACGCATGCGAGGGTGCACACAGGTTAGAGAGGCCAAGAAAGGTGTGTTCTGGTTCTACTGAGCGATAACGGCAACTTGGAGGTTTTAGCTGCGCAATTTGACACCGGATCAACGCCTCCCGCAGCATCACAAGCGATGGACGGGTCCCCGTTTGGGCACCAACGCCGGGCTCCCCGGACCCGCCGGCGGCAGCAGCCGCCCTCACCCCCATGCCCCCGCCCAGCCGCTCCCCGCCGGCGGCGGTGCGAGTGAAGCGGGCTGGGCTGGGCGCGGGCAGGGCACGCGGCCCGAGGGTGTCGGAGAACGGCGGGGCCGGGCGCCCTCTGCCGGCGGCGGGCGGGCACGGCGGCGGCGCCGCGCGCGAGGCATGCTGGGAGCGGGCCCGGCCGGCGGCGCGCCCCGCGCCATTTCACCCTGCGGCCTGCCCCGAGCGCGGGAGCGTCACTGCGGGTCGGAGTCAGTGTCTGGGGTGCCCCTTTCCCGCAGAGCCCTCTCACGAAAGCTCGTGTCTGTCTGCTCGTGGGACGGTGCGTACCTCTGTAACTCCGGCACCGTTTCCACGTTGTGGGCGTACACATCCAGTCCCGACAGCGCGACTTTCTCCACAGCTGCAAGGTCCCCTCGGAAATCGGGAGTGAGGCATTCCACCAGGATTTTCGAATTCCTGAAAAGGAGAGACTGAAAATCAACACATCCATGGGCTTTGTGTCACTGTTGCTAAAAAACTCAACACAGCAAAAAACCACGCATAACTAAATATTGCTCCAATAAGCAAGAAGTTAATTCAGGATACGCTTCTAAACCAACAGATTTCTGCAAATACTTGTATTACAATTCAACCAAAACATCATGTGTTTAATTCCCGATTTTACTGATGTGAGCTGAAATAGAATGAAAGCCAAACAATCAATATAAAAGAGATTCCAGCAGTCTCACATGATTCTTCATGTGTCTTTGTTGCAGGTTAACATGAGTTTAATATCAGCTCCCAAACAGAGAGGAGCTATAACCCTGCATACTGGGATAAGACTCTGCATTATGACCCTGGAATCTACTCTTGGTGTTCAGGAGCCAGGTTTCAGCTGAGAAAGGAAGGTGAGGAAAACTGCAGGAAACTTTCAAGTCCTAAAATAGACTTGATAAAGCCTCAAATGGAGTTATACAAATTAAATCTGCAGGTAGACGAGTATGCTATCAAATGGCACACAGGGCACTGATCCAGAGAGTGTGAAAACAGCAATCTGATGACTGCTGGAAGAGAAACCCCACCTCCTCTGTCATCTGGTGACACTGTTATCTAAATCCAGTGTTTGAGCCCCAAGCTTCAAGGATGAACATGCCCCAAAAGTATGTACTTATTTCTTGGTAAACCAGCCACATGGTCAAAGAAATAATCCAGTGCTGAGCTTCAAATAAGCCTGGGCTACATTGGAAATGCATGCAGATTCAAAATACTTCAGGGCCATTATATGAGAAAGATGAAAAACAAGAAAACAAAAGGGACATAGGCTAAACGAAGATTTTTGTATTTGCATGGCCCCTGAAATAATCCAGCTAAAGGTAGTTTTGACCTATATGCAGTACCACATTCTAAAGTTGTAATAATAGTACTATGTTAAAACTATACCTTTCTTTCAGATGAGAGACTGTCTTTGCAAAGTGTTCAGCCCCACCATCAGGCATATCTAGAGACATTTCAATTATTCAGTTAACCCTTCTGCTCAAGAAATGTATTTACTTATTAGCAAAGCCACAAAAAAACATGCAGAGTCAAATTTAAATGGAAACTAATAAAGCAGTCCTTAGTCAAACCCGGTCTTATCTTACCACTTATGCCAAAGGTTTACAACAGATATTCATTCTACCAAGCCTTGTTCTGCGCAAAGTCTAACTGCGATCATTTCAGGCAGACTTCAAATGTTTACTCCGAATTAACCTGTCTGTAGGCTCAGTGTCAGCCTGAGCACAGAACAGCTTTATTTATGTTTTTTGTCTGAGACAGTTCTACAAAAATTGAAATATATATATACATTATTGCTTTATTATTGGAAGCCACTTTGGTGCTACTGGACTTTCCAAAGTATACTGAAAAGTCTTTACAGTGGTTTTCCCCACCTCTGTGATGTCACCACAAAGCAGCTACTACAACCTTAGAAAAACGCAACTTTTAGTTTTGTTAAGTATAATATATTCCAGGTTTAGTTTTTAGAAGGAAGTTCTGTAATGGTATTGTATATGAATGTCTGTGGGGTTGTTTTTGCTGATCAAATAATAGAACATAGTGTAGATATATGTATTTTGAAAAAAAAAAATTAAATATTTAATGAAATACTGTAATATTTTAATGTTTAATAACAGTGTAACTTCCTTTTGTATTTCACCAGACATAGAGAAATATTAGGAGTATAGAGGAACTTCCCAAAGTTTCAGCACTGTCAACTCCTTTCAAAATAGTAATCCTCAACAATTGTGCTGAGTGGTGAATGTTGATCAAAGTCTGTGTTTACCCTGAGTAACGCATACAAGAGCTCAGACTGGACGACATGAGAGAGCATACTAACCGTCTCTGTCCACAGATGTCAACACAACGTAATCCAGGCCCCACTCAGCTATAGCCTCTGCTGTGTTGTAAGGCTCCTTGGGGTCCAGTGGAGGGGGATTTTTTGCCGTCTTTACTGAACAAAATCTGCAACCTCTAGTGCATGTGTCACCCATCAGCTGAAATAGGAACAACATTGTACACATCACTACTGCTCAGCTGAGAAACAGCTGCATAAGCGGGATCAGACAAATCCCAGTGCTAAGCAGAACAATGAGGGCAATGCTTTACTCTAAATTTCTTGCAATAAACCCAGACATCTGCAGTAGAGATCCAATAATACACTACAAACAGCTCCAACTTTAATAGAATACTTAAGAAATAGTTAATGGCATACCATAATAGTTGCTGTAGCTGTAGCATATTCACCACCACCCCAGCATTCTCCGATGTTCGGACAACGTGCTTCTTCACATACCTAAAGGTAGAAGACAGTAATGTATCGGTCCTTTTGCAATATTATTATAGCAAATTATTATTATTACATGAATAAAAAAATTCAATAGTAGCCTACAAACAAAACAATTTCTTCTGTGACAAATGAGGAGATTAAGAGAGTTACATGTTCTAAAAGAAGTCAGTAGAAGAGCTAGGAAGAGAAGAATTGTTTCCTGACATCCATTACCGTTCTTTTCCTCTGCTTCGTAACTCCAACAACTCCTCAACCATGTTACTTATTAATTACCTTATTAATTACCACAGATTGTCATGAACATTTTATATTTAAAAACTGATAAAATGTTCACCAAGTCTATGATTCATCAAAGCATGATCTTACTGTGAGAAAAAGAAAAGGAAAAAAGCTCTTCATGCATACCCACCACTTTTTACCATCTGGAAGGTATATTAAATACATATATTTCTAGAATTTATTTTCATGTAAAATGTGTAACTCTGAAATTATGTGTGTTTCCATTAAAAACAGTCACACATAGCATTTTCTGATCTCTTTGGTGACACAAGCAGTAAGCCCAAGTATTTAAAATCATAGGAGGAAAACCATGAAATACTCTACTGGATTTTTCTTCATTCTTTATGGGTAAAATTCACTGCTGGCAACAAGGATTGGCACTGGGCTTGGTTTCAGCATTGGAGATCATGTAAGACACAATTTCTACCTGTCCTCCACAGAGAAATCATTTTGTATCTGTAAAAAATGCCTTATGTCTACAGGAAGACTTGGTTGGTACTGGATTTACCGTATGAAGATTTAAACTTCTCAAGGTATTCTTTAGTTTATTGTAGTTCTTTCCTATGGGAATCTTTGTTTTCAGCCATGGAGGAAGTCGCAGCCTGAATAACATTAAGCAAGCATAAAGATTAATGCATTATTTACATGGTAAGCTTCCATTAATTTCACAGATCCACTTAAATTTGTTATAGATCCCAACTAGGGGAGGTTCCTGGAAAACTGACGCAACTCAGCAACCAATATTAACATCATTCATAGTCACAACAGGCTTCTCTCTTCCATGTTTATCATCATCCCAACATTCAAGAGTAGGAGTTTGTTGTCACTGGAAGGTTTAAAACTCTTAACTGTACCAGTGGGAGACTGCAACAATTAATGGCAGCATACGTTACACAGCTTTCACAAAGTCTGATCATAGTTATAACTGGAAATATGGGGGCTTTAAACATTTGTAAATTTAGCCTTCATTTGTTTGTTTTACTCAGTAATATTTTTTCAACACCAAAGTAGGGTACAGTCAGCTACTGATATATATTTGTAATTTAATACAGGCCATGGCACAGGCACTCAAATGAGAAAATACCACTATGTCGTCATGTTTTGTGACTTATTTGAAGTCAATAATGTGTTTGTACTTCCTTGAAAGATTATGAAGTTGGCCAACCAGTACAACAGAATTTAATAAAAATGTATTGTATACATTTTGTCATTAATTCTAAACATGCAAGATACTGCATGGAAGCAACTATAGTTCTTTCAAATCGCAATTACCTTTCTCCTTTCTGACGCTTTAAGCTGCCTTTATACTCAGCCCACGTGCTCTTGTCTGACAGATCTCCAGATACAAAGTCTTGCAAGTCCGGTCCATTTTTCAGAAACTCTTTTTTTTCCTCTGGCAAAGAACCTGATGTTCTGTACTGGTTACACACATGGCTCCCAGACACCTAGGAGAAGCAACGCTGTAATTTATTGAATTATAAACGTACTAGTATTATATACAGCAAATAAGTGCTTGTCCTTTTGGTGGTTAATGTGCACTTTATAGAGTTTGTGTAAGCCTTTTCCTAAGTGCCTTTAAGTTAAATATTTAACGAATGCTCACTTTAAGTCATGTGAAACAGACAAAAAGCATGATCTCTTCCAGAAATCTTAATACGAAACTAAGTTATCTATGTTTTGGATATAAGTCACATTGTATGGGTTAATTTGCGATTTCGGGGCTGAAAAACAAGGCGTGGAGACCACTAACGGTGCGCTGCCAGGCCGGTAACCGAGGGACGTTACTTGGGTGGCAGCGCAGCAGCCCGGTTCCCAGGAGCGGGGTCTGGAGCCGATGGGACCCGTGGCTCAGGTCGCTGTCACTCCTCCGCCCCGCGTGTGCGGGGACACCGCAGCTCCCCGGCTGCCGCCCAGCCGACATCACTCCTGCGGGGCCGGGACAGCCCTCCCCTGGGCTCTGCCCGCAGAGAGCCGCCGCTGTCACAGCCCACCACCCAGCCGGGCGGCCCGCAGCCACCAGCAGAGGAGCTCGGATAACGGCATCGGCCCGTCCCCTCACCGGAGGATCGTCCCGAGGTCTCCTCTCGGCCGGGCCGCAACGACCACCGCAGCCCCGCGTCCGGCATCCCGGCACACGGCCTGACACGGCGCCCACTCACCAGTCCCTGGGGCCCCAGCAGCAGCCGCCGGGCGGCCGTGGCGGCGGCCCCACCGCAGCGGCCCCACGGCATTAACGACATGGCGCCGCCAGCGGAGCAGCCGGACCGGCTCGTCCGGCCGGCCCGATCGAGCCTCTCAGCGGCCGGCCGCCTCACCTGCCCGCCTCAGTCTGCTCACGCACATCGGGCCTCAGCTACTCTTGCCTCTTGGACGGCTACGTCAGCGTGATGACGTTCCGGGGTCGGGGACCGGCTACAAGTACGTGATGACGTCAGCCGCTGTCTCTTTCCAGTCTGCCAGCTGCGAGGTGAGGCGCGGGCCGGCGACGGTATCCGGGATCATCCGCCGCGGGCCGCCACCTCGAGCGCCCCGCCCGGCACGGGCGGCTTCCTGAGACGGTGCCGGGTCTAGCCGCCGCGTCCTGCCCCAAGCCCCGCCGGGGAAAGACTCGGGGGGAAGCCCCCGGGATGCCGCCTTCCCCAGCTCCTTCCCTTCCCTCCCCCGGCGGTTCTAGGCCCAGGGTGGGCCCCGCTGCCGAGTTGAGCGCTGAGGCCGCTGCTTTTTGCTGCTCCTCTGAGGCTTGGGCGGGCTCTGTCGGTGTGGGAAGCAGAGCCCGGCGCCGTGGCAGCTCAGCGGTGATAGAGGGGGGTGGAGGCGTCGGTTTGGTTCTCCGTAGTTGCGCGTTCCAGGGTTTTTACGGGGGAAGAGTGGAAAGGGCGCAGAAAAAGGGCCTTGCCTTGACGGTCTGCAGCTACTTTTGGTTGTCGTTTGTAGAATGAAGACCATTCTCAGCAACCAGACCGTTGACATCCCCGAGCAAGGTCAGTCTGCGTGTGCGTTTGGAAGGCGTTCTGTGGTGCTGGCCGCGCAGCCGGTTGACGTGTGTCTGTCTTTGATTTCCAGTCAGTGTTTCACTGAAGGGCCGGACAGTCATTGTAAAGGGCCCCAGAGGAACCTTGCGAAGGGATTTTAACCACATCAATGTGGAGCTCTCCCTCCTGGGAAAGAAACACAAGAAGGTGAGTGCTGCAGTTTGTCTCTGGCAGAGAGGGAAGATAGCTTTACACTTAGCTTAAAAATTTCTTGGTAGTATAGGAGATTGAACCAGAATGTTTAGCTGCAAGTATGTTACTTAATTTTTTGCTTGTTTCTGAAAGGGGCGGGTCTCACGTCAGCTTGGGACCTACTCTGGCACCGTGGAAGTCTTGCAGTTTTGTGATATGTTGGAGTGCATTTGTTGATTGATTTCTTTTATAGTTACAGTCAGATAGTTATTGGGAAGACTGTTGATCACTGTATCCTGTGTTTTATAAACTGGTTAATTTTAGCTAGATAAAACTAAATCTCTACATTTAATTTCCAGAATTGGCAAGTTACCTTACGAGAGCAGGTGTTTTCTAAATAAATGCATAATATTTTCATATGGCCTTAAAAACTACAAAAAAGAGGGAAAGCGTGGCTGATTTCAATTACTTTTTCAGAAGCATCCAGTGTTTTATTAAAGCAGTAGACCTACACACAGTGTTTCATTAAAAAGTTGATAGAGTACACATAGGAGACTGTCTTTGGAAGAATGTTTTTGGGTTTTAGTGTTTGGTAGCACAGTCTTCAGCTTAAGATGTCAGAACATCGATCCTAACTTCTTTGAAGATTTGTTTGTAGTGAGACATGAAAAAAAAAAAATTCTTATATATCCTCGGGGTTAAGACTTACAAGGCTTCAGCTAGGTGGTAGTTTTTCAATGAGACAAAGTATGTGCTTTTGTTAGGTGGGCTTTTAAGTAGTTTGTCTGAACTTTTCACTTAATTTGTCACAAAAGCATCTAATTTTTAGTTTTGAAGTGTAGCTGAAAGCTCTGTTAATTTTATTTGTTTGGTTTTTTTTCATACAGCTACGTGTTGACAAGTGGTGGGGTAACAGAAAGGAGCTGGCAACAGTTCGCACAATTTGCAGCCATGTACAGAACATGATAAAGGGTGTTACACTGGTAGGTTTTATTTTGAAATAGGATAATTCCTATTAGGATAATAGGATAATCCAAGATGTAGCTTTTTCTCTCTCTGTTTCTTTTCCTTTTTTTTTTTTTCTTGCACTTGCTGTCAACATGTTCTACAGGTGGAAGAAAGCATGAATGTCTCTTGGGCTTAGTGTCTTGCCGTTGTTGAGAAACTGTTTTCAATATATCTTGGGTTTAGATTTCCTCAGTAAGCTTAATGCATTCGTTTGACCTCTTGGACATGTTCTGCTCTCAGTATCTGATTATGTCATTTGTTGTAGGGCTTTCGTTACAAGATGAGGTCAGTGTACGCTCACTTCCCAATCAACGTAGTTATACAGGAGAATGGCTCACTTGTGGAAATCCGAAACTTCTTGGGAGAGAAGTACATTCGCAGAGTGCGTATGAGGCCAGGTGAGCATATCTGGAGATGCACTTTGGTATTTCTAACTAGGGTTTCTAAAGTATTTTCTTTGGATACTGCCACCGATACAGGAGATGGTGAATGATTGTTGAAGCAGCATTTGCCTGTTTGAATTTGTGTAATCTTACGGTACCTTTGCCACTATTAAGATTTATAATTAATAATGCTTTTGTAATTTATTTTTAGTAATGAGGGCTAACTAATAAGTAGTTTAGAGCTAGTTAGTGTAATACAAGTTACAAGGAGCACTGTGTTCACTTTCATCATAGTGAGATCTCAACAGTGTTCATAGTTGGTATACTGCAGGTGCTAAATTTTAGATTTGTGTTTGTTTTAAAGATTGTATATGAACTAGTCTCACACCACATAATATTTTTGGTCTTTGAAGTTTTCTCATATTTTGAATTTCCTGATTGTCTAGGAGCACATAGGATAAACTTCAAAATCATTATCTTAGTTGTTGGGTTTACATCTTGCCTACTTGAGAGTTTTAGCAAGATGTCTGGCAGAGTAGGCATTTGATGGAGCTTGTTAAACTTCAGGAGGAGACAAAACATGTCATAAAAACACAGTTATGTTAAGACAGAATCACTGAATGTTAGGGATTGGAAAGACCTCTGTAGATCATCTAGTCCAACCCCCCTGCTAGAGCAGGTAGGGAAAACTTCCCATGTCAGGTTTTTTTACAGTTTTATTTCTAGTGAAGATATGCATAAGGGTATTTAGTGTGACTGATGGTGTTTCGGGATGGCTTTAGATGAAAGTATCAGACTGTCCAAAACCACTGGCAGATATGGTGTGGGGTTACTTATGGTGGCTTTGACTTTGATTTACTGTGGGATATTAAGAATGGGTTTGATTATTGTATTACATTTTTGTAGGTCAGCATTTACTTCAAAGAAGTGAAGTTCTGGCTTAAAATCTAACATCTATTGACTAAATAGATCAAACGATAAACACTTTTGTTATTCTCCTTGCAAATGGAAGTCTCCAGTTAGACTTGTGAATGTTCTGGTGTTTACTCCTCGTATTTGCAGTGTTGCTAGTATAAACATGGTACTTGATGTGTCAAGGGACAAGTTTTGGTGTTTTGTTTTTTGGGTTTTTTTAATGAGTTTTGATTAGGGTGAATCCAGTTTTGTCTCAATGAACATAAGAATGTGGAAAATGGCACCACCTAGCTGATGAAGCCATGCTGGCAAAATCTTTGGCTTATACACTGTGTTGGTGATTGATACAGCAATGTAGAAATATTTAAGTAGGAATATCATTTAGTTGCTTTCAGTCCAGAGCATGACTTGCGCTAATCTTTGTGTCCTGAAACTGAGGGAGAAAACAATCCTGAAAGGGATTTGGGGGACTCTTAACATAGAAGTTAATTATTGCCCAGAATACAGAAAGTCACTACTTTCCAGATGTATAAATCGGGATGTGAACTGTTTCTTTAGTACACTTAAAGTCTTCGCCAACAGTGAAGATGTCATTTTTCCTTTCTGTAGGCGTTTCCTGTGCGGTCTCTCAAGCCCAGAAAGATGAGCTGATCCTTGAAGGGAATGACATTGAATTGGTCTCCAATTCAGGTTTGTGGCGTAGATGTGTGGGAAGATCTAATGATAGGGCCACTTTTATCTGAAGATGTCAGCTTAGCAAACTGTCTGTCTTTTTTCTTAAACCCTGAGGTAAACAGCAGCTCAATTTTTTATTTTTCTAGTCACTGTAATTGCTTTTTGTAGTTCCTTATGCTCTTTCTGAACTTAAAGCTTCCACGGAAGCCTTTTTTTGAATCAGTCATGACAGCTTTTTTGGCACCAAATTTTTCAGCTTTTCAGTTGTATGAGTGTGCAGTGATAAACTGTCACTGCCCCGAGTTGCCAAGATGGGCTCAGTGAAATGCGTTCTGTTTTCATTAGAACTGACAGGATTTCAAGTCGGTAATTCCCTTCTTAAGGTGACAGTTTCGTTTAGTTGAAATATTGGAGAGTAATCAAAGGCTATGTGTTGGCTTGGACCTGTTGATTTCTGCTAATAGTCTTGCTTTGTCTGCAGCTGCCTTGATCCAGCAAGCCACTACGGTCAAGAACAAGGATATCAGGAAATTCTTGGATGGTATCTATGTCTCTGAGAAAGGAACAGTACAGCAGGCAGATGAGTAAAACTTAAATAGGTTGGTATCATCTTACTCAGGTCATACGTCTTCCATGTAGAGATGGTTACTCGATCTGGGTACTTGACAAGGTTTACCTACTTTAACAAGGCGGGGTACTTAACAAGGTTTATCTACTTCAACAAGGTGGTGGTTAAGCAGGTTGCCAACAGGGATGCAGCTGAGCTTGTAAAAGGCATCATAAGATATGTCATACAACTTAACTTTCACTAGATCTCTTGACAGTAACTTTCCATCTCTCACCAACTTGGTATTATGCTGCTGTAGGGAGAGATGTCTAACTCTGAAGTGCTGTATCCTGTCCTGTGAGTGCTAGTGGTGATGGTGGCTGAGAACTTAAAACCAACTGACCTAGTGTGACAGACAGGTTTACAGCTATTTACAGAGAAGACTTCCTTGGACTAACGTTGCTCCTGGTTGGACACTGACTTCACTAAAAAAAGTGGTCAACACGTAATTCATACATAAAGGTCTTCTGTGAAGTTTCTAAATGCTTGTAAACAAACATCAGTTTAACAAGGACAACTATTTACATTGTATACATGCATTTGTTACTGAAGTTGAGTATAAGCCTTTTGGGATAATTTTTAAGAATTCTAACTGCTAAAGGAATTTGATGCCTTTCAGCTATGTATGGTTCCATGCATGGTACAAAACGTTTGCGCAGAATGAGATGGGCTGACTTGCAAATAAAAACATGCCTTTTGAACCTAAGTTTGAGAGAGAGGATGCAGATGAAATGAGTTGGAACCATACACTTGGAAACTACTGAAAAAATGATTTTTAGTGCTGTTCCGAGTTCCTTGAGAGGCAGAACAGCTTGTTACCCGCTTGTTAAACAGTTGTGAGCTGTTGTGTTTGAAGGCATCTTTAATCTTGTCTGAATAAAATTAAGCAAATTCTTGGAGCTATTAATGTCTGTTTTGTATGAAAACCATCAGATAAATTAGGTTGTCATATGTCTATAAAATTTCAGTTTCACATTTGCAGTGGTAAAACCTTTCTAAAAAGCTTTTAACTTTTTTCTTTACAGTTGTCTGGGTCCTGGAACAAACAACCATGAGTACCAGACTGAAGAATCTGATACAAAACCTGAACACCATAAGAGGTTTAATAAAATAAAACATATTTCATATCTTGGCCTCATTGGTTTTTTGTGGTTGGTTGGTTGGTTTGTTTTAAGAACTAAATGATGATTGTGTCAACCCGTTCAAGATCTTTGGCTTTTGGAGAAGCAGATTGTCACAGGATAATGCAAGATAATGTTAGTGCTGTGTACACGTTGCTTACTGGTGTATTGTTTACTTTATTGCAATACATTGTCATTTACCTGGTGTTTGATGCTGTCTTGCATGTTCAGATGCAGTTGGAAAAGACAGTGTGTTTATATGCTTCATCTTTCCAGAAACACTGGGATATAGGTAAGGTGTGGCTGTCTGTTTTGGGGACCTTAGGACTGAGGTAACTAGCTTCTATTTGGAACAGGTTGGGGGTTTCACTGTGTCTTGAAAATGGTACTAGCCACTGGAAAAGAAGGTTGTAAAGTGGAGGAGGGCAGTCAGAATTTAACTGATGCATCTTTTTGCCCTTTTTTCCATTTCTAGAGCAGCTTCTCTACCCCTCTCCAGGGATGTGTGATACCAGCCTGGACAGTGATCTGAGGCTGGCCACTATGAATTTAAAATGATTGCACAGTTCATGGGAAAAACTTGTTGGGCTCATTTTGAGATGATCAAAACCAGGCCAAGGGAAACCTCTGGGTTTCGTCCTTGAAAAGTTTAAATTACATGAGCAGGTGCATTTATCCCTTAAGTGTTATGCCTGGATTCGTAGCTTCTGTTCAATGTAGCAATGGCAATAAACTCTCATGGTTTTATCCCACCCATGGCTTGCACTGGCACTTGACCAGAGCGAAGATAATATATATTTATTTATATGGAAAAGTGCAATTTAGAAGTATATTCATCACTCTCTTGAGTGGATTAATAGTTACTATTTATTTTGATGTTGTCTGCCAGCAAAAATGTTTATGGCTGCCCCATTTTGGAAATGGAAAATAGTGGTTGTATATTAGTTTGACTTGCGTCCTGTGGGTCCAGTTACATTTGCTTAAAATGTGGACATCTGATCTCCTTCATTCAGTGTGTAAGAGATAAAGGTGTGCAGGTTGATAATGGAGTTAACTTGGATTTATTCTCTTAGGGGTATCTCCAGAAGGTGGCACAGCACGTTTCATTCTTGGCATTGTACTTAGTTGAAAGTTTGTGGGTTTTAATAACACTTTTATTTGTAAACCCCAACAACTGCAGTCTCATGCTCAACAACACTCATAACATGAATGTGCATCACAAGACACTTTGGTCCAAAGAGGTTCATGGAAAAGTGCGTGTCAATTCTCACAGCTTAGTATCTCTTTTCAAGTCAAACTGTGAAAGGTTATTCCAAGGCATAGGAGAGTCATAATATTTTCTTCTTTTTAAATAGATGAATTTTACTTGTGCATACAGAAGGTGGATAAAAGTAATTTCACCAGAAAGGAATGTCATCATAGCTCTTCTTCCTGTGTGTACAATTACTTTGGGTTTTCCAGTGAAATGCTTGGTGTGTATAGCTGGAGTGACTCACGTAGTGCTTTGCTACAGTTGCCTGATCTGCATCATCCCCTGTAGAGTGCCAACAGTGGTGGGTCTCACTGAAAGCAGGCTTGTGACCCCTTTTTAAAATGAAACACAGATGTGCTGGATGCTTTTTGCCTTAAAACGTTTTCTTCTTTTTCTTTTGTGAAAAACAATAATGGTTAAAAGCAAAATAAGGGTAGAGAAAAGGCAGCAGGCAAAGAAGATTAAAGGCTTTTTCTGAGAAATAAACGAGCAGAAGCGACACTGCTTTTCTTGGTTGGGGGGATGGCAGGCTGAATAGTCAGCAGGAAAGCCATTGTTGCTTATCAGGTTATTGTAAAATTTTATTGAAGGCTTTCCTTTTGAGTCTGAAGTGAAGAATCCGAATCTGGGCTTAGATTTTTCTTCAGTCAGTTTAAATGCATAGTAGCCTTTCACCTTGACTTTATCAATGTAGTATGCTGCAAAGGGAAAAAAAAAAAAGAAAATGTTATTAAAACCTTACATGACCTGCAAACCTTCTGATAATGAGTTCAGATTTCAAATGATTATCAATTTAAAAAGCATAATTGCACCATAAAATATTTACATTTACTGCTTCTAACAATACTCGGCTCCTACCGTCGAGTAGAAACAGTGCATGGTTGTTTAAAAAAAATAAAAAAGAAAAGAAAAAATTGCGCATTTTCTGGCCCTACTCTCTGAAAGCTGGATTTGAACAGGGTTAGAGCTGGAAGCTTCCTTTCCTGGGAAAAGCTGGATGCTGCTCTTCACTGAACCCAGCTGCATTGGCTCGAGGGGAGCAGTTGCTCATCTGTGCCAGGAGAGGAGCTTTCTGAAACTTCCCGCCCTGCTCCCAGCTCAGCTGCTCAGCCCCGCGGCATGCGCCGTACGTACTGCTGCACCCAAGGACTGGGTAAAATTACTCTTAATAAAATCGTAAATAGCAGTCCTTGGTGAGTAAACATCTCTCCAATTCATGTGTAAGGAGAGAGTATAGTCAGGGATGTGACCCATAGCAAACAAGAATGTTGTAAATTGGGGGGATGTTTCTGTGAGTACTATGAAGTGTCATACTATCTGAAAATTAAAATGAGAATACTATGATGAAGTGCCCTTTAAACAACCTTTCCTTTAATAAGTTATTCTTTTGTTTGCAGTGTGAAATCAGCATGGGAAATACATTGTCAAATGCTCATTAGTCCTCTAGTAACTGAGAAAGAGGTAAGGACTGGAGGGGGAATGCTCTATTTCTTGTGGGTGTCTAAAAGTAATCTGAAGCCGTGCTTAGCCCTGAGTAAGACCTGTCTCATTTTTTTACGTAGCTGTCTCCTAGAGAGGAGAAACCAGGATACGTAGACTATGGGGACAGGTGCCTCAAAAGAGCCCCACGTCTTGATCAGGGAACTTGCTAGTGCTTGCCAGTAGGGAATAGCGGGTGCGAGGAAGTATCGCATGACTTGTTTTGGCTGTATGGTTCAGGTACTGAGGCCTTTCTGGTGTCCCGTGGCTTGCTGCTTTCCTTTTAACATTTGGCTGGGGGAAGAGGGATTGGGGAGGGGTAAGGTCCCTGCAGCATTTCTCATACAATAAACTATTGCTGGAGATTGTTCCCTTGAACACTTTTGTCCTGTACCTCTATAACTATTCTTAATTTTTGTGTGAGGAACTAGATTTGTGTAGGTCCACAGGAGAAAGCATGTAGTGGAACAGGAACTAGAATTTGACTCTGCCTTCAGCAGCAGCTCCTTAAAAATCTGGTGATCTGCTGTATTTCTTCTGTATGTTCCTCCAGATCTCCTTGGACTTGCTTGTGCTTTCCTGTTCAATGATTCTAGTTCAGCAGCAAGTAAGGAGGCTCCCACCTTTGTAGAGTAGAAATTAAAGTTGTCTCTTGGGAGTTCTTGGTCTGAAGTGCCATCTCCTACTAACTTATGAATGTATATGTATATATACTCGGTTGTATATGCATGCCCAGATGGTTTCTCACGTGGAAACAGCTGTGGCTGCGTTTTACGCGAAGGCTTGATGCCATTGCTTTGTGTTGTGTCTGCCCTGAGCATGCCTACAGGATCAGGCCCCTCAGGAGGCCAAATGCTGCTGGCTGGTTCCTGTATCATAACCAGAGCTGCTTGCTCTGCCTGGGGCAAATCTTAGGTGCTGCTTAACGGATGCCTGGGTCTGTGCCACAGAAGGGACTCTGGGGAACTTGAATCTATCATACACTCACCTTTTAAAACCTCTTGTATGTATTTTCCCAAGTAATAATTTCTAAGTTCATCATTGTCTAAGGACTGGTCATCTATTCCGTTTGCTGTGATGTAAATATCGATGTCACCGTAGGTTTTTTTAATCCACTTGAGGACTTTGCGCACTCCCCAAGGCACCACTGCTAAACGGGAAGGGGAGCTCAGGCAGGTGATGTCCTGCAGAAATTGGATGTCACGATCAAATTCATACTGGCTCCCATTCTGAGGTTCGTGAATCACAAATCTGGTTGTGAAATGATTCAGTGCATAAAAGTCAGCTGCACCTTTGACAAGCTGCTTTTCCTCACTTGTGAAAGATGGCAACGAAGAGCGCGAGAGGCCTCTTCTGTTTTTAAAGCCGATGTATTCCCTCATGGTAGCTGGATAATCCCCAGTCTTAAATATGGGATCGGCAAACCAGCCTATTTCAAACTGAAGAAACCTGTTGGCAGCTTTCGAATGAGATTCAAAGTAGGGGTTGGCAGGCTCAGCCCAGTCTGAATGCAGGGACAGGGACACTTTGCCATACTGAAAGGACCGGTACTGCTCATCATATATTTTCCAGGCCATGGCATGTGCTATTAATAAATTGTGTGCTGCCTGGTATGTATCATTGCTGCTCCTATTGTAGACATCGCTTAGCCGGTTAGGCTCGTTTATTGTAATCCAAAGTTTAACCAAATCACCAAGTTCCCGAAAACATAAAGCAGCATAGTCTTGAAAAGCGTAGGCAGTAGATTGGTTCAACCATCCTCCTGTCTGCAGCAAAGGACCTGGCAGGCCCAGGTAGGCATGAGTTGGGTAATACAAGGTGACCATGGACTGAATGTTCAGTTTCAGTACTTCATTAATCACACATCTGTAGTACCTAAGAACTTGCCTGTTGACCACAGACAAATCTCCATTGGGTAAAATTAGTGACCAGTCCAGTGCAAATCTGTAATGGGTGACTTTCATTTTTTCCAGCAAGTCAATTTGCTTTTTAATACTAACAAAATCTGTGCACTGTGCTGGTCGGGTTTTTAGCTTCACCCCTTTGACTTTGTGCAGGAGCCCATCTCCTGTGATGTTCCAGAGGTACAGGCTGGAGTCACAGAACTGCGGTGAGGAAGCCACAGATTCTGCCTGTGAAAATAAAAATGATATGTTACACTGGGGTTTCATTAAATGAATGCCTGCTCATAGTGTGCATTTCTGCCAGTGTTTGGCTGTAGGATTACATTGGCTGGATGTCAGAAGGTCCCACTTAGAGGCTCCGAGGGGAAGAGGATAGCTGACTCATCTATATGGGCTTTGTCTGTGCTAGTGATTGTCTTACCCATTCTGTGCCTTCATCTACAGAAAACATTAAAATTGCACTCTCCTTTCTTTTCAGCTACACCCTGATGTTTGCCCTGCCACGAGCCTACATGACCTATTTTTGCACAGATACATCTCCTGGATCGAGTTCACTCTGTGGTCATGCAAACAGCAGTTCTCAGGCAGCTGGCAGGAGAGCAGGGTGGTAAGAACAAGCACGGGGGGTATACGAGGCAGGCACGGATTATTTTGGCACTGCTGCTGAGAGCAACCTTGTGAAGCTGTGGCATAGTGTTCCCTGGTCTTACTGTTAGTCCTTCCGCTTATGCAAACATGTGACACCAACAGCTTGTAGTGTTTAATATTAGTTGTATCTTTACTATCATTTGCTAGTTAATGAGGTCAGCACAGGATATATCCTGTGTAGCACAGGATATTTTTGTACTATTCCAATTTTTTAAAATATTTTTTGGTAGGATTTGTAATACAATAGAGTGAAGTTCAAAGTATTTAGATTAAATCTGATTTCTTAAAGAACAGTACTTCTATGTGCTGTATATTTCCTCAGAATGATTAACAAAGTACATAGAAGCTCTAATTTTATTTTTTTCTCCTATGGTTGTCAGTGAATAGGTTAAATTATGGAGTTTTGCTATTATTTTTTGAGGTTGATGTTGGTCATTGGACTATCTTTCTGTATGTGATGACAAAAAGAGTATCCCAACATCAGCCATACATATGGTTAGCTTATCTACCACATTTCAAGTAGAAACAGATGCTGTAGGAACCACTGTGGAAGAAAGGTGCAATGATCTGTTTTCAAGTGTGAGCTCAGATGGTAAAAGCCATTATTTTCACCTGTGGTATAAGTCCTTTTAAAGAACAGCTTGTTACCCGCTTGTCTAAGTGGCACTTAGAGCCAGACTCAACCTAGGAGTCTGTTTCTGCCTTGTTCAGTAGCTTTAGATGAGACCTTGAGCCTTTGGGTAGCTCTGTTGCCACCAACGTAACCTTGTCCCTGCCCTTTGCCACCCTCTCTGTTGTGATGCCACAGGCATCTCTATGGCTACACTGTGAACTGGATTGGGGAACTCCCCTGGTTGAAAAATAACCCAGCAACAATTGGTTGGGGTCAACTTCTTGGCCTGAAATTTCCTGATCTGATCTGCCACATGGAGATGCAAGCAGAGGGAAGGCAAGGGATGGCCAGTCTTGGAAAGGCTCCTGCGGAGAGTTCTGCTGCTGAAGGAGCCCCAGCAGTCTGGGACTAGCTCACCTGAAAACCTCTAAAGTACATAAAATTGAACCTGTGCAATTATGGCTAGGCTTAACTTCTGTTTGCAGAGTGCATTGAGATTTCTGAATGAAAGGTATCATACACAGTCAGTCATTTATTTATGAAGTAAAGTTGTTGATCGCTCTGCACACAGTGGTCCCCCCAATATTTTACACTTACCTTGAGAACAGACTCGGTGATACCCCAGGAAAAGTCACAGGAGAACTGAGCTTGCAAGCTTGGGGTAGACTCCCTTGGGAAGAAGCCATTTTCTTGTATGATTTGTTTATAGTAAAGTGCAGATGATTTGGGAATCCTTTCCTTTTTCTTGCTTTTGAAATCTACATAAAACAATCCACGCCTGATGTTGTAAGCATGTTGCCATTCAAAGCCATCAAGGAGTGACCAGGCAGTGTAACCAAACACATCTATGTTGTCGTATTTAATAGCTGCATAAGAGAAAGTAACATCCATGAGTCTTAGATGTAGGACTCTAACATATGTAAGGGATATTTATGAGAAAGTTCTATTCACTTTGAAAATCTTGAGGGTTTTCCCAACACCCATAGGGTTATTGGCCCATTGTAATTCATTGCAAAACTGTGACAGGCATTATGTATCTTAGTCCTTATTCATTACAAAAATACATTCATCACTAGTTCTTTAAGAAGTTAAATTACTGTAGGATGCTTTAGTTCTGCTCTGAGCAAACATGAAATATTATGCCACATCCAGATTTTAAGTTGCATTTGATGATTTGCAAGTAATATATACCAAGAAAATTACAGAATTGTGACTAAAAATTCAGGGTGCAACAGTTGATCTGGTTTGTGACTTCGTATTTGTCATGAAGCTAAAACTCTCTGCCTTTATCTGAAGGATCTCTGCAATCTCTAACGTTTAGGAATGTCGATTCAGCTTCTAAATTGAAAAATTAAATGTGTTGGTATGGGACTTTAGAAGAAGCTGGGTTGATTAACCCAGAGACTGAAGTGCTTGATTCACAGAATGGGTACAGTACATGCATGTTTCTTCAGTCAATCTTAATGTCCCTCCACCTTGCAAAGGAGTATACATATAATCTTTTACATATAATATTTGAGAAAGATGACAAAATGACTGCTTTCTTGGATGTGGAACCCCATTCACCAGGGAGGGCAGCAAACTTATCACTGGACACCAACTAACAACACCACTCATTACCCACCTACAGCATGTGCCAGCTGGCAGCCTGGAAGAAAAAGTCCAAACTCCATCCTTAGGCATATTAGCTGCCTGTCACCAGCTTTAAGCTAGGAAATAATGCAGGATAACTCCTCATGTTAACCTTATAAGGGCCGAAACATCAAGGGCAAAGCAATGACCAAGTGGGGTTACTGAGGATTTTGACACAGACATATTTTACCTGTAGTCCACAGAGAGTAAGCCAAGGAATAAATAAGAACTATTCTGATTTAAAGTTCTATTCTCACCCAACATTGCTTTGCCCTGTTTTCTCAGGACATTTCACTTTGCATAATTTTATGTTTCCACTGAACTTCTCTGCCTTAGATGCACTGTGCTGCAACTTCAGCAAGAGATGGTTTTGCACAGTACTTGTATTCATGCAGCAGAGTAACAGGGTAACCAGCAGTACTGTCATAGTCTAGTACAGTATTTTACTAGCTGCTGAATAAAGAAATCAGGAAGCCCAAGAGTTTGCAGTGTAAGTATATGAGAAACTCATGGACAAGACCAGAATACCTGGCCTTGGAGATGCAGGAATGCAATGAAGCAATGCAATGGCATGCACTTTCAAGAAAAGCAACTTCTAAATATTATGGAAACCATGGTAAAAAGCACAAAAATGTCTGAAAAACTCAGAGGTGGAGAATGATGCAGAGGATAAACAGATAGGCCAGAAGGGCCTTGTAAGTAAAGATGAGTACTTTTATGTATCCAATGGGGAAGGTTGTATTAATGGAAGTAGACATATAGGGACAGCATAAATGACATTATTTTTTTAGAAGTGTACTGAATGGATAGGAATTAAGTTTAATTGTCAGAGCAAAAGATAATTCAGTACTCAAGATGGTGCATGCCTAGATGAGAATTTTTGGCTCTTTAAATGGGAAGGTGGAAAAAGCACTATTTTTTGTCTGTTTTGTTGTAAGGAGAATTAATAGTTAAGCGGGTTCTAGGTAGAGATCCTGTGGATCAGTGTGAGAGTATGTTTGTAGTGTTGTCTGCAGGTATGGTGAAAGGAGAGGGCAGAAACAGAAGCCAAGATTCTCACTGAACATTAGAGTGGGAGTGCGAAAATCCTCCTAGAAACCAAGAGGATGGCTGGGGACGGGAGAGATCAGGAGTTAATACAGCTCCCTGTGTCACTAGGGGTGACATCCACAGAAGCAGATCTCAAAGCATTTCTGTGTCTGCTATAGGTGGAGCCTTGGAGTCCTGAAGAAGTAATAATTTCAGTACCAACAGGCACGTGCATGCCACTAAAAAGCTGTAGTTTCGATTGCATCCTTGCATCATCATCAGGGTCAGTTCATTGCAATGGTGATGTTATACATCACGTATTTTTGTGACTCACAGTACCATAAGATACAGACATACAGTACAAAGTTTACAGCACTCTTCTTGAACACACACACTCACACACACAGAGTACAGCTGCTCATCGCCTGTACCTTAACAGCCACCATCCCATTACAATTTGGCCTATCTAAATGATGTTTTGAAGTTAACATGATCTAATTGATTTTGCTGTAAGCAGCAAATTTATACCTGGCTTCTCTGAAAGTAAAAATATGAAAATATGTCCCACATATTATTCCTGATCAGACAATTAAAATTCGCTTCCCAAAAAAATGTTAGTTAAGAGATAATCCTGTATTTTGAAGCAGCGGTTGAACTATCTGCATACATAAAAATGTAGATGACACATCTTGAGAAGTAGTTATTGGTTCAATATTGACCAAGTATTTCAGAAGTGTGAATCCATGGATGGTTATTACAGCCAGGTCTGCTGTAGAGGATTCAAAAAAAGAACACGCTGTGGATTTTCTTATGTGTGTGTCCAGAAATCTACCTGTTCTACACCTCCAAATCCAAGCCTGCATCTAGACTTTCCTGATGTCAAGGCAGCAGTTAAAATATCATAAACCAAACACTGGAATGTAATCTCAAAATCTGGAAAAGGCAGGACGTATCACATAGTTGCGCTATATGAAGTTTACAATTTGAACCAACTTTAAATATAACTGGATAACCTTCATTAGAAGCTTAATTATGTTTGCTGGTCATACAGTACTTCCTGACTTGGTGTCAGAGTAAACCATTACTTGTGTTTCCCCATTTCTGAGGCCTTAGAGGGCACCCCTGTATGCTGGCTGAAGGGAAAATACCAAGATTTAAAGTTTGTCTTTAAAAACATATTATCTCTGTTTGGCATGTAATAATCCTGAAGAATGATCACCCTTCCCCTGTTGATTTCCTTTGTGCATTTTATATTGGAGTAGGACCCCAGCGTGGCAATGACAGTCTGTAGTCACAGTCTCGTTTTCCTGCTATCAAGGCATGTACCTGCACAAAGGTTTTAGAGTTGGGCTGCCAGCAGTGAAAAGTGTCATCCAATTCATTTGTTTTCATTAATTTCTGGCTCAGTTTTGCACTTATTTAATTTTAAAATCCAACGCAGATGTTGGACTTTAGCTTTCTGAGACAAGGACTATGGGAGTTTTTTTGTGTTTGTCCAACACCTAGCACTAGTAGATCCTGGTCCACAACTTGTACTTACACAGTATAAACAATTAATAATTAACTTAGTTGCCATTATCTCTTTAAAGAAAAGATTAAATAATTACAGAGCTAAATATCAAATGATCTTAAAAAGCTCTTGAAAACCCAACAACTAACTGGTGTACAAACCTTGTAAAACCTTATTAATGAAGTTTTTCATCATGTAGATGGCTGTGGTGTCATCTGTTCTCACATGGCTGTCAGTGAACCAGCCATTCTCTGCAATCAAGATTCGAGGACTGTTGTATTCCAGTTTAATCCAGTTCAGTACTTCCCTCAAATTGAGTGACAAATTTTGTCCCATTCTTGGTAGAGTGTTTGGAGGTTTAAAGTTATTAGGACCAAAGGAAAATGCAAAGAAGTCAGCTGTTCCCTTTATGTAGTTTTTCTCATCCTCAGTAAAGCGTGGCAAAAACGAGAATTCATTTTTCAGTTCTTCTGGATAATCGCCGTCCCCATGGATTGGTTTAGCAAACCACCCAAGTACTCTCTCCATTGACTGCTGACATTTAGAAACGTCCAATGCGTCATCTGATTTGTTAGGTTCAATCCAGTGGGATCCCAACACTATGGACACCATCCCCTTCTGATACGATTGAAAGTGTTTTTTGTAGTTATGCCAAACTTTTGCATGAGCCTGATGAGAGAAAAATAGCATTAAATAGCAGTAAATCTCTGTGGGTGTAGGCAGCTAGGCAGGCAGGTAGCTGGATCTGATTCACTACAGAATTCTATGGCAATATTAATGAACAGTTAACATACACTAATTACCCTATAACAGCAATGGGCAATGACTGTAATACTGCAAGGCACCTGAAGATGATGGTCATGGTCAGTATCTCATGTGGGCTGTTCCTGTGATACATTAGGGCTATGTCTTTTTACCTTTTCACATAGGTCTAAATTTAGGGAGAGGTCCCAGCAGGGGTGTGAATAGCTGCTACACAGACACTTTGGGACTACACAGCTGTTGATGGTGGGATTTGAACTCCGTGATCTAGACAGTCCCATCTGGGACTTTCTTTGTCAAGTAGTGATTGCTGCTACAGTTAAAATTTTAAACCATCCTTATGATTCCATAAATTCACACCTGAAATGATGTTTCCTTTGTCAGTGTTGGCTCTGTGTTACTGACTGCTCTGTGCTATGGGGGGTTACCTGGATTTCCTCTGATCAAACTACACCCACCCCATACTCTTCTTGGGATATGCTCAAATTTGTTTTAGTTTTACCTAATCATATGAGTAAGTAAGTGTTCTACTTTTGAGATTTGCACAGTCCCTACATGTAAAAAAAACTGGAGAAAGGATCCAATTAAAAAGTTTGAACCCAAATGTCAAGTTTCATAGTTTTGTGTGAGGCTTTTGATGTAGGATTTTAGTTCATGTCTTCTTTTAAGTTGCTAGAATAACATTTTTTTTGACAGTGACATGCAACAGTACAGAATGAAGCTTACTCATTTTAAGTATTCATTTTGAGAGCAACATCACTTCAGTGTTAAAAGGAAATTTGGCAGCAGTATCTCATATTGGGTACGGCACGTTTTAGTACAAGTAATAAGCTGAATACTGACTTTCCTAGGACAGACAGAAGATTGACTATTCATGTTAGTGACAATGAAAGCACACCTTGTATCACAACTTAGTTAAATTTTTCTGATTATCATCATGTTTTAGAAAGCTTAACATTGCCACATGCCAGAATTACCTTCAAATGTCATGTTGTTAATTACTTAAATAAGAGAATACAGCAATCGAAATTTGCACAAAGACAGGAATACATGGGAGACTGAGGAACCACTAGCATTGCCAGAGTCCCATGAGAACAGGGAAGAGCTAGGCTGTCAGCACAGGGTAACTTTGGATCACAGCGTGAATCATGCCAGAGGACCTGACATAGGGGAGGAGGGAAATTGACCTTTCCCAACTGAGGAGTTGTCAAGTAACTCAAGGTTTACATTATTCCTGACATGCAGCTCTATACTCTTAAGCTGGAAAGAAAATAACTATTTGCACCCAGGAAAAACATTGAGAAGCATTGTGAAACACTTTAAGTGCTGAGTTAGACTGACATCATTACCAAGCCAAACAGCTCTGCTTACTTTTGACAATAATTTCAGTTATTTTATCTAGAAACACACAGCCTTGATGTTTTTTTTTTAAAAAAAAAGACCTGGTGTCAGGTAGATATCTGGTTAAGCTAGGGAGTACCGAAGAATTACAGTTTGTGAAATTTTGTGTATCAGTTGTTTATGGTTTCTAAGGTCAGGCTCATAACATTTGTTCAAGGTCTGCCTTTGAAAATACTGATAAAGTAACATTAACCTTTGCAATGCAGGTTCTGTAGCTGAAAAGGGAAGTCAGCAAAATTGTACTCATGAGGCAAACTACAAGATGCAGTTAAAATATTAGAAAATTGATTTCTTACCAATGTCATTGGAAAATTTAAGTGGCGAGTGCCATCTCCTCGGTTTCCCTCACTGGCCTCTCCCAAAGGTCCTTCCAACCCAGGATGGCTGCTGGGGCCAAGCTTGCTTTGTTCTCTGCCTCTAGTGATTTCTCACCTGGTTAGTATATTTTGTTTTCCAGACACAGGCTGCTAACACCATTGTTTAATCAAAGGTATATGGTTGCATTGGCTTAACAGGAAAAAAACCTGCTGAAGTCCGCTGTATTATGCACAGTGCCAAGTAGCTTGACAACAGCACCAGGTAAATCTTAGCAATCACACAATTCCAGGTAAAGTGGAGAAAGATGGCTTTGCCAAAAAACAACTAATTAGAATGCAGTATTGACATGTAAAATGCAATCAGGGACAGCTCACTGTATTCATATGCATCTTCAGGAGCTTGATTAGAAGAAAGGTGACTATTAAAAATATTGTCTACAGTAGAGAATAGAGCCACAGGTACAATTCTACAGTAGACCTCATGTACAAATAAGTACATTTAATATGAGTCAAGATAGGATCCCCATACACAAATTCATATGTGTCACTGATGTCTCTTAATTCTGAAGGTTAACTCTACTGAAAAAAAATTGTCACTCTGTCTGTAGTAAGGCTTTTACAGATGTAGTAGGGACTATAGTGTTTGTTTGCCTGTAATTCTGTTTTGAGTTGTTAATTATCTGTAAAGCAGTTTAACATTCTCAGATGGAAGGTGTTCGCTAAGTGCAAACTATTATTGATGGAACCAACTGATTAATATCATTTGTTTTGTAAGACTACATACGAGAGAAACATCAATTTAAAAGCTCTATCATACATCAATTTGGCTATTTTGAGTAAATCCTGACTAATCTTTTTTCAGTTATAGTTTAATCCCTAATCTTTCACTTTCCTTGTTAGATCAAGGACAAATGTCAAGGCTAAGTACACAGTGAAAGCAGGATCAATATTGTGTATTTATTCTAGATACTTATGACACATTATTCTCAGCATATTTTCCTGGAATTAATATGGAAATTATTCCATAGACTGGAAAGTCACAGAGAGTGCTAAGTCAATTAGTATTAATCCTGTAAAAAGGTCAGTTAAGTCAATTTAATCAAAACAAGACAACAGTATTTTTCTCCTCTCTTCTTGAAATATTCGCATACTCCTTCAAACTCTGATCCTGTAATTTATCATGTACATACGCAAAGAGCTTGCTACTGAAAGATCAATACTTTCAAATTCTAAAGACTTGTTAAAGTCAAGCAATTTTCCTGAATGTCTCAGCAAGGAGCACACAAAACAATGTCAGGGGTATATGCAGTTATTTTAGTGTGCTGGAGAGCAAGAACATTTAGGAAAACTAGAACTTAAAAAAATGCTAATAAAATTATTCTGGCTTTGTGTTTAATCATTTGGGTTTTAAGCCATCAAGAGCTAGAATACAGAGACTGATGATGATGGTGTAAAACAGCACTTTAGAAGAAGGGCAGGTGTGTGTGGCTTATTTGAAGAGGATATTTCAGTTCAAAGCCCTTTTGGTCTGTGGTAAAGATGCCACGTAGTCAGTAAAGCTAAAGCCTTTATTTTGCAAACTGACTCTGAAGCTCAATCCTTGTGAAGGAAAAAAGGGCTCTTGAGATGTAGGCAACTAAATTTCTAAGAGGGTGGTTTGAAGGACTGTGGCTTTACTATCAAATTTGTTGTGTGCTAATTGGCTTGCATTTGGAGTGGGATTTTCCTGATGATTTCCAACAAGTGTAAGAAAGCTAACCTGAAAATATCAAATCACACAAAAAAGGTGTGAATTGGTGCTGAATTTTACATCATCGCTTATGGCTACTACTGTTTGAAAAATCGTCAATCAAAGATGTTTAGAAGCACAAACAATTCTGCTGTCCACCCTAGATCTGTACTTGATGGAGGCGGATTTCCCTCCTCCTGTAAGAAATACGGGCACTGGTGTAGCTTCATCCTTCTAGATCCTGAGGAAAGGAGGCCCCTTTAGAGGATGGGAAGAAAGTGTCTAGTTGGATATAGAGATAAGAATTATTCCTCATTCATTCAGTAGAAATTTGTTTTTAAGGAGAATGAATTGTGGGACTTCTCTGGGACATGCTCATCCAAAGATCCCAAAGGCAGCAGTGTCCACGAAGAAACCCTGGCATAGCAAGAGGTACCAAGGAGCTGGGAGTAATGCAGCTGAGCACAGAGATGAACCTGATCTATGATGGATCTCTATGGAGACATCACGTCTGAAAGGGAATTTTTTGCCTTTTCCCAGTATGTGATATAAAAGTGTGTCCATAAAAAATATTTTTAGGGGGATCTTATTCTGACAGTTTTCCCCTAGGCTTTTCTGCCAGATGGAAATGAGTGTGAATGATCTCTAACAGGTAAAAAAAGTGCCCCTTTTTGCCTGTTAGGTAGCAAAGGCAGAACTGCCCAGAGGGCACCGATACAGATGGCGAGAAGAAGACAGCTTGGTCTGCAGTTTGTGACCTTTACAAACCTCAGTCTAAGTATAGAAGAACATAACTAGATTCAGACAAAATAGTAATAATATATCAGGTATATATCTCATTTAGCTCCAGCCACATGATTCATCTGCTTTATATTTTCTTGCTTCTTGTCAGTTTTATTTACTGTTAAATCAAAGAAATCCATCTAATTTTTCTGAGTGCAGTTTTTTTCTTCTCTGCCTCAGAATGACAGCTGTCTCAGGAGCAAGCTCATAGGTTTTCTGTCTTCTTTGATGTGTCTTTCAAATGTCACGTGACAAGTTACATTTTATCATTAATTGTTTTCTGATGTTGCTTTTGTGAAGTAGTTTCCTTTAATGAAGAAAAGAGATACATTTTTGATGCCCACTCTCCATCTGGTATAAGATTCCACATGCTTCTCATGTGAGTGGTAATAATCATATAATTGAATAGAGATTTATGTAAGTGAAGCCCTTAGCAATTTATAATTGATAAGCACCAAACTTCAATTTTCCTATTCATTTCTATGAAAGCAGTATCAGGTCCTTTAAAATGACTAGTAGCAATTATTGCCCTCTGTGTATGAAAAGCATACACAGTAGCAGGCAAATACGTTTTTTAAATGGAAATTTTGAGTCCTTCTGTGGATTATTTTTCCCATGTGGAAAGCTAAGGGTGCTGCTAAGCACCCTGCTTGGCAGCCTTTGCTTCTGTATTCACCAGCCCTCTTTATGGGCCTTCCACTATGAGATTTCTTTGCCTGCCTTGCCAAAAGTCTTTTCATCTTCCTCCAGCATTTGCACAGCCGGAGGAGAGCAGAACCCAGTGCAATATTTGAGTAGCAGCCTTACCAAGCATTGTACAGCCTCTGCTCCCAGAAATACAGTGTTACTACTGGTATCACACCGGTAGTATTTCCATTAAAATCCATGAACACATTTGCTTTTACTTTAAGAAGTTCCATCTTAATTCCACATTCTCCAAGTTTTAAATCTGACAGTATTAAGACAGCCATCATCAAGAAATATGAGTAGGCAGATTTAATGTAAGTTGACTTTACCAAGCAGGCTGCACTCCTGTTTGAAAAAGACGAGCAGCTCCTCTCACAAGACCCATTCCTGTGAAGCCATGTATTGGCAAAAGACTTTTGTCCATGCTGTTTACCATAACTGTTGCACTATTTAATCCATGACCGATATCAGACTACTCCGTCTGTAGCTCCTTGAATCTTCTCTTTCAGTCGCAGACTTTGCATTGTTTATTCTTGGGGTCTTGTGGATTTGCCCTAGGTTTACCTCTGTGTAACTGAGAGCCCAGTCTGGGCAACTGGGAGCAGTTCTGTCTAACCATACGTGCTGGAGAAGGGACATAGCGAGGATAATTTCACAGTACTATTTTGCAGCAATGATCCAAACCCACAAGGAACTGCTGTGTCTGTAAGTCTATTACTTTGTTAGGGAAAATTGGGTTTGTCCTTCATTTTTTTTTTTTTGTGTGAGCATCTGTCTGTCAAAGGTCTGGGGAGCTGGGCTGCATTAAGGCTCCTGCCCAGTACCAGCAATGAGGTTTTCCTGCTGGGGAGGGAGGAAGAACTGGGAGTCAGAGGTGACCCTCAGGCACCTGGTCTTCCTTTCTCTGCTGTGCTATGGGGTAATTCAGCTGCCCCCACCAGGGCATGGTGCCCTCGCAGTGACTGCCAGTGACAGCCCTTGGCCATCCCAGTCTTCATCCGTGCCATGTAGAAACCCACAGTTGCCATATCCAAGCTGCTTTTTTAGCCACTGCCTCCCAGTGTGGCACAGAAGGGATGTTCATATACCAGATGGGCAGCAGCACAGAACAGTGTCACTGCCCCTTTGCAAATGCTCCCTGCGCCAAGGATACACTCCTAGCTCAAAAATAACCTTTGGGTTTACATGCGTTGGCTAAACAAATCAGAAAGCTTTTAACCCCACTTGAAACCCAAATCTCCTGAGGATTTCTAATCAGAGAAAGGTACCCGTATGCATCTGGGAAAGACATGATTTGTTTCTTAGTTGTGTAACTAAGCTTTTTGGTTTCACTTCATTTTCTTTTTGGTCAATTATGTTTGAATGAGCTCAAATTTTAATATCTATGTGTTTATGCTACTAGCCACTGCTCCTGCTGCTTCTGGAGAATAGAGGGTACTGGTTTATGGCCTGTATGAGGCACAGAGAGAGAGAGAGAGAGAGAGAGAGAGAGAGGAAAGAAAGTTAACTTTAACTTTAGACTATTCTTTACCCAGTTTTTGAAGAACAACTCATGGGCATATTCCTACTCTTGGCTCTTAAATTATTTGCATGATACTCAAAGGGCTTAAGATGTCCAAATATCTAAGAGCTATTGTGCAAAGCTGACATACAGAGTAACTTTGCCAAGTTATTCTAATCTGGAAAGGTAGGCATTTGCACAAAGAACTGTAAGTTTTGTACACAACTGGTAAGATGCTTAAATGCTCAATATAGAGTATTTCAAGTGAAAAAATATCGTCCCTCCCTCTCTTTTCACCTTCCCTATCATCAGTTGACATCAATGGTTAAAGGCCTTGGCAGAAAAACTAAATCACAGATAAAAGTCATACAAATAGAAAGTCTAATCCTGCTGCCAAGGAACTGAACAGTAAAACTTGTATTGACTCTAGCACAGGCCTGGTTGGGCTTCGGCACGTAGAAATTAGGACAAGTCACTATCTAGATTGTATGAGCCAACATAATGCAGTCTCGGGAAGCTAGGGAGAAGATTTCCCTTTGGAAACACATCCACCCAAATGTTTGAAATGCTGGAGTTTCATATGACAAAGGAAAGGAGACAGTTTCCAAAACTCAACTTCCTTCACAGACTTGGAAGTATGTTTCCTGGACAGCTCCAAAAATATATATATATTTCTCTTTTAAGGAGGTAGAAAAATAAACTTTAAAGTCCACGTGCCTGTACTAGTTCCACATATGTGCATGTGTACTTTTGCTGGAGAAAAGAGGTTTTTGAACACTTGTCAGAATTGTTGCATGTTCTTGCACCCTTCAGCTTAGATATCCATAAACATCTTTGAGAAAGATTCTGTCTAGTTGGCTTGAAACATATAATACCACCTATGACTTCTGTGGAATGATTGGCTTTATTAAGAAAAAAAAAATAAAAAATTATATATATATAAGAATTGACTCATGTTGATTGGTTCTTCAAGAGCTTCCACTCCACCTCCAACCCCAAACATCAAACTCCAGTTCCTCAAATACATTACTACAAATTTAAGATTCTTCATGAAGACCTAAAATCTTCAGAAATTCTACAGTGCCACAGAAGAGAACTGCTAACATATTAGGTAATGTTCATGGAACTGTAAGAAATATAGAACATGAAAATAATTTCAGGTCAAGAATAATAAAATACTAGTTAGTGGATTGTGTGTTGCTTAAAGTCTCATTAACTCTTTCATTAAAGTGATTTATGTTATGCTTAGATTCACAGACTTTTAAACTAGAACCAACTATCAGATATAGTCTGAAAGATAAATAATATCGACCAAGGAACTTAGGTCACTAATTTATGTATCAGCCCCAGCTGTGCTTGGCTTCCTGGAACACCCAATTGATCCCTTAACTAGGGCATTGCTCTCTATGTGCTGTGTGCTGCTTAAGCGGCATTGACAGAGTGGGAAAACACAGAGACTGCCTAGTTGGTACCTCAGTTTTGATTGTGCCACTCAGAAATAAATGCAAGAAATGCTACAAACTTATGTCGTATCTTTTACATGTATTATATCAAATATATTTTGTATAGCACTTGAAAACAACAAGAACGATTGAGCATCAGTTCTTTTTGAGATGTTTCACAAATCTCTATAGTTTAATCTTGTGCTAAATCTGAAATCAGGTAGTGACTCAGGATGCTCAATGACTTTTCTACATGTAAAACTTCTGTTGACTGCAGTGTGATTTTTCTGAAAAAGGAGGTTCTGCAGGTTGAAGCTCAGAAGCAAATACAATTAAACTACTCTGGCAATTATTTTTTTTCCCACATGCATACTCCTTTCTGTAGGAAAAATACATTCAGATATATTTGTTAATGACATTTATAATGTATGGTAAGTAGTAGGAATATTCTCTTTGTGACAGCTAGGAATAGTTTGAGCAGGGGGAATGATACTAGCTTGCTCTATCAAACAGAGACAGGATAGTGACCTGCTCTGTAAAGTACTTTGAGCACCACAGATGAAAAAAATCCTGTATTGATATTGTTAATTCTTATCTTAAACTGCTGTTATTTGAAATAATTTTAAATTATAGCAAGAGAAAATAAGAATATAAGCTTCTATGCACATAGGAACTAGCTACTCTGTAGAATGAAATGGATAATCTATCACAGGAGATGCTGTAAACTCTATAATGCTGTTAAGAATACCATGAACATCTGCACTTTTTCCTTAAATCCTTAGTCTACTTCAGACATCTCTCTTTGTCCTTCCCAAAGAAAGAATACCATGATCTGAGGACCCAGTACTGCAGCTATTGAAGCTACTGATCATAGGAATAAGCCTTTTGGATGTGTAACTCTGTAGAAGACAGTTGATAAATGAAATAAGACAGACATAAAAATTAAAATGCTGAGAACATAACGGAAATAATGTCATTTTGAAACTCTCAAATACTGAAGGCGACATTTATTTTCTTCTAAACTCATGAACTACTGACCTTGCTAGCTTAGTGATAAACATTTTGCAATGTGATCTTACTAAGCTAGAACTTCATATATATATATATACACACATATACATACTCTATTGCTAGTAGAATTGATCCAATATGGAAATACAAATTAATGTTATTTTAAACTAATAATCATTTCAGTGTATCCAAATGAATGGTCATGTCAGCGTATTTAACTAAGTGAAAAGAATAAAGAAGAAAAATCATGCTCTTTAACAGCCAGATTTTGTAGGCAAAACCTAGTTTAAATAAAGTAATAAACAAGCACTTTAAAGCAAATAATTACTGAGTCAGCTGTTGTGTAACAACAATAAAATCAACATGAGGAGTAAAAAAAAAGACTGCCTTTAGCTAAGGGTTATTTCTTGGTGTCTGCACATTCCTTGATTTTTTTTTTTAAACATTGACTACATGATTGATTCCTCCCATCATTTCCCATGGCGGTGCAAGATCAGTTTGTAAAATCTTACTATACCGTACCTTGATCAAATTGTGTCCTACAGAGTAGACGGTCGTAATCTTCCCTCTCTCTCCAGGAGCATGTATGCCTGTGCCATGCCCATGCCAAGCAACTAAATATGGATTGTGAATTGTAATCCAGTACTTAACACGATCCCCAAAGGTCTGGAAGCAAAAGGTGGCATAGTCATTGAAGATATCAATTACTGATTCATTTTTCCACCCCCCATATTTTTCTTGCAGCATCAAGGGTAGGTCCCAGTGGTACAGCGTAACCACAGGGTCAATATTCCTGTAGAGCAGAGAGTCAATAAGGGTGTTATAATACTGGAGTCCTTTTTCACTGGGAGCTGCTACCACTCCAGTGGGAAAAAGCCTTGACCATGAAATTGAAAACTGGTAAAAAGTAACTCCCAAAAAATCCAGAGCAGACAAATCTTTCTCCAACAAGGTGTAACTGTCACTGGAGGCATCTGTGCTGTCAGCATCCCTGAACTCCGAGTGGATGAAGTGGTCCCAGATGGAGGAGCCTTTCCCGTCCTTCCTCCAGCTGCCTTCCACCTGGAAAGCCCCTGTCCCTACACCCCAGAGAAACTCTTTGGGGAACGTGTCATACAAAAACATCTGTGTTTCACTCACAGGGCTGAAGTGGGGGTCCTTCTGCCACACAGATCTTCCCTCTCCAGCAAGCCCAGTAACCATCCTTATGAAAACTAATGTCCAAAACGCAACAAATCTCTCCAGTCGTTGGCCATGCATTACGCTGGTTTAAAGTGCCAGTGTTAAAAGTCAGATTTCTTGCACTGACACTGAAAAAAATCCATTAATTTGTTGGAGCCCCTGCTGTGCAGACAGTCTTCATCTGCCACGAACTGCTGGAGTGCCTTATCAAAGCTTCACTAAAAGCTTGTGATCGTAAAAGCCCTGTCAATGATTAGCCTGAACTGTGAGACCTAGAACTGGTCAGAGAACGGCGTAATTTTTAGGGAAGTGGCCTTTGCATAACCACTGAGACAACTAGCTGGCTTCTTACTGCAGGAAAATAGGTTGCCTGAACATTAGAAACACTAGGAAATAATTTATCATTATTTAAAGCTCGGTCATTTGGTTGGGAGAATACAGGTGGTAGAGGGTGCTAAGAAGCTATTGCATCCTTTATTCCTTGTGCAGCTGTATTTCGAGGAAACATGACAGAAATGTAACTCAGACTACATAGTCTCCAATTAAAAGGTAATTTATCCTTCTGTATAATTGGGTGGCTGGAAGGACAGTGAGTCATTCCTCAGTCCTGCCCTGCTCAAACATCCTACTTCTGCTGAAAAATTCTCCCTGGGCTTGTGGGGAATTTTGCTGTGGGCAAAAGAAATATGCACATCCCACTAACTATATAAAAACGCAAAACAAGTAAATATTGCTTTCAAACACATGCAACTGCTTTTCTATCCTATATAAAAATCCACTGTATAGCACTATGTATAGCAGCAGTACAAATTAACAGGGTTCTCTTCCAGTCCTTCAGCAATTTCCCCGGATTTCTCAAATAAACACAATTAGAAGCGATAATGAGTCCTGAAAGATGCTATTTCAGTAACTGATTAATTTAACAATCTTGTTATACACAGCTAGGACATCAGTACAGCGAATATCTTACAGAGCAGTTATGCAATATAATTTGATCTTTTAACATCAAATTACAGCAAAACTACATGTGTTGAGAAACAGTCAATTTACTAAACACAGTAAGACTGATGCCTGCCATTTTTGCTTTTCTTGAGGTACAGTACTATAAAATGTATCCACACTTAGACCAGAGCTGCTGAAGAGATTCATGGAACACGACAGCACTGTGAAGTAACTCCACATGCAAGAAAGTTATGCATGGAAATGTGAACATGAGAACAACTTAGCACCTAAGTATAGCACCCTGCTTGGATGAATTAGCTTTGCTAACATGTAGGACATGAAAGTCCAGACGGACTGCTGGGCTACTGCTGCTTTACTGCTCAAGTGTCTTTACCTAGCATTGCATAATGCAACTCAGATGTGCCTTTATAAAACAATGAAGCTGATTAAGCAATAGAAGATGGAAGACAGTTTACATATTTATTTTTATGATAGACAACAAAACATCTACCTCAATGCATGTTTGCAGCAATTCTCTGCAGCAGCAGTTATGAACTGGTTTTCTTTCCCTATTACTGATAGGACTGGGAGCATGCTATAATCAAGGTTTGAAAAGGTTTTCCACTACAAGACTCTGAGTCCAGTTTCTTCCTGATTTCTCATATTTAACTGTTTGGGCTATAATGTTTCTTGATAAAATTAAAAAGGAAACAATTTAAATGATGAGAGTCATACAGTGACTTGAATTTGGAAGGAGGTTTTGACTAGCTGAGCTAGTCAAAACTAGCTATCCAGCTAGTCCTTAGGGAAAGGAAACATTGTGATTGTTAAGTTGGAAAACAATTACCCCAGAGGAGTAAGACGTGAGCAGGGGCTGTTGAGAAGTGAGGGTGCAAAGGGAGGGGAAGAGGAGGGAATTAATTATTCCACTAGCTCAAGTACAGGCTGGAGTCAGTACGGGCTGCAATCCTGATGCCGTGTGTGGACATCAGTATGATGCTGCACAGAGGGATCTCCTGCCTCTGGCCGTGCACTTAAGGAATCTCGTTTCAGAATGAATCAAGGCTGGGAGGGGCTGAGGTCTTCAGGGCACCTGCCATTACTGTTATAGTAGCTGGGAAGTCTAATGACTATCCAGTTCAATTCTTAGCTATCCAATTTCCTTTTCTATCTTTGCCTCTCTCAAAGCAAGTGATTCAAATTATGAAAACAACTTTTCACTTGACCACTGAATATGTATTCTCCTCGGTAAACCCAGGGGCTCAGCTTGAAAACCTGGGGTTTGATCTGCAGAAATGCTGAACACATTAGACGAAAGGAGTAGAGTTTTGCATGTATGCAATGTTAGGCTGAGCATTCGAGTTAAGACACATTCATTCTGCCTAGATATGCAAATGAAGAGAGAAAAGACCTGAAGACAAAGTTCACTTAGAAAAAGTATAATGTTTACATTAACGTCAGCTGCTCAGATCTACTAGTGCTAGATGCACAAAAAAGCACAGCTTATGTAATTGCCCTAAACAGTGTGATGCAAATCAAACACTTTTTACCTTATACCTTTGGTAAAGGTATACACAGCAAAAACTGTTTGAGATGGGATCAAGCCTTTTCTCAAGGCACATAATTGTGATGGATACTACAGAAAGCCTAATGTAAATAGAAACTAGACCACAGATTTACAAAGAATTTTTGGAATTTTTGGTCTGCAACAGAATGCTAAGTCGCATTTCTACAATGTGAGAGAAATTTGATTTTCTTTACTAGAGACTCTAGTAAGCAAAATATTCCCTACAAGATTCCTCCAAAATAGAGCCTACCATCTAATAAATATTTTTATGTCTATTAATGCTATGAAAAAATACAGAATTTAACCTGACATTTCAATTTCAGAAACATATTTTTGTTGTGTTTTCCTAATCATCTCAGCATTACCATACTGTATTTCTTTAGGGCAATTTCTAACCTCAGAGGTCCTTTGGACACATATGAAGCTCAAAACATCTCTATTCTGTAATAAAGATTTCTTAAACAATCGAAGTGTATTGTCCCCTAAAACACATGAGAAACACTGCCTTATGGACTTCAGAAGTATCTCAGTGTTAAGTATGTGCATTATACTTCAATTAATTTTCAAACAATTCAAAATACAAATTTTGTAGAGCAGTAAATAAAACATTGATTCAACAGCTGCAATAAAAGTTGATTCCAATTCCAAAATGGTATCAACACATCACTATACAAAAATTTGAAAATAAAATAAACAAGAAAATATTAACAAAAATAAAACAGACTATTTTAAAATTTCTTAATATAAGAACATATTTTTCTTATAAACAACCTCCTCTCACAACAAGCAAGACAAAGCCTTCACTAATATTAACAACATGAGGACCAGTTTTGTTCAATAGGGGGAAAAAAACTGAAGCTCAAGAGTTAACATCTTGCTTTTTTTCATGCATTTTGGAAAAAGCCAACATAACAAGCCAAATAACCTGTGATTTTCAGAAAGGTAGAAAACAAGTCTATTTTTAAAAATTATTTGTCTTAGTTATAAGTAGAGTGACGATATTGAGTGTACTTTAGCTACTTTTTGAAAATCTGTACTTTTAGTTGGATGATATGCCTTTAAAACATGACCTATGATCAATTATAGACTCAGAAGAGATACTGCATTAATTTTATTTGCAAAGTGCATCATAATACAATGAGTATTCAGTTTTGTTTCCTGTGGCAGAGCAAGGTTTTTCCCACTTCCAGTGGTTTCATAGCCATGCATGTAGAAAAAGAGGTACCTCTTGTTTCCCCACTATACCCAGGGGTGAATTATAGTAATTCCAGGTATTCAGTCTGATCTCTTCATAAAGGGTTAAACTCTTGCCTTCCAAGAAACAAGAACATGTCACAGGCCCACAAGCAGATACTGCTCTGCTGGATGTTACTCTATGTAGCTTTATCAACTACAAATAGAGATAACCACCTGCAATAATTCTTTTAGCATTATTTAAACAGTTTGTCTGGCTTTTACAAATGTCAGCCATTTAAACTACTCTTTAGTTCTGGTATCAGCAATATGCACAGCTTTAAAAATTACATAATAAGAATTAAATGCATAAATACAAACACATTGTTGGAGATGTTTTTCAAAAGTGATACCAGTTTTGTTTGCATAGCCATTATAGTTGAGTGCATATGGAATAATTTCCAAAACCGGCAGAAGCACAGCCTGTGCTGTGGGTCTGTGTTTAGTTGCTCACTATATCATGTGTTTCTTATGCAGAAATCCAAATTCACAAGCTGTGCTAATATTGAAAATATTGGAGTCCACCTGACCCCCTGTGTTCATAAAAGAACATTAGCAATTTCTATACAAACAGGGTCTTACAATTACTTAAAAGGCAGATTGAAAGAATTAAATAGGAATGGTAACAGGTATCATCAACATTCATGTTTTCTCAGATTGGACAAAAAGCTCTCACATTCATCTTTATGTAATTATCTTTGCTGGTGTTTGACCATGCCACCAAATAGACAGTCTCTTGGTCTTGGAAAAAAAAAAACAGAATGAAAATTAAGTGAATACAGGAGGTATACAAATGATAGCACTGGAAATTGTACTGAGACAAGTACAAATTGAGCTTGTACTCTTTGCTTTTTTTAATAAGTGATTTTCTAAATCTATGACGATATTTTTAATGTCACAAATTCTGTTTGACCTCCTCATTCTTCTCCAAGACTAGCAATAATTAGCGATTCAGCATGTTGGCGGCACCATCTAAACAGCAGACAAGTAATTATTGACAGGGGAACTGTTTTTATTTGGTTTGCTCAAGTTTATTCCCTCCCAGTGTGCTGAAGGTAGAGGGAAACAAATCGAACATACAAGCTTACATCAGAAATGGATTAGAAATTAATCAGACAATAGGTGACCACTGAGTGTAACTTTCCGGTTTCTCTTGGGACTCCTCAGATGTAGGCTCCGAGCTCTCCCAAGCCTTAATGCATGGGGGAGAACCGCCCCACACTTCCCGCAGAACCAGGAACGAAGGGACCCACACACGTTTATTACAGGGACATGATTTTGTGTGCTGTGCTGATTCAGACCTGACTTATGGGGACTGCACTGCTGTTACTGGGCTGTCCACATATTTGGGATGCGTTGTTTGCATTAAAAACCAATAAATCTTACGGAGGCTTGGCACTGTTCACTGTTAGTACAGTTAAGACCATCAGCTCTCCTTCTCTGTCAGAGGTGATCGGGGACGCACAGCTATCGCTCCTAGAGCTGCCGCAGCCAGCAGCCCACCATTACGACGCGAGCGGCTCTACCCGCTCCCTCCACTGGCAGGCCAGGGCCCCCCGGAGCTGCCCGGGGGCAGTGGGGCGGTTAGCAGCGGCCAAACCGCCGCAGCCGCGAGACCAGCCGCTGGCGCGGGCACTGAGAGCAGGGGAGGGGAAGGGGCAGGACGAAGCAGGCAGGCGGGGACAGCCAGAGACCCCCCCGCCGCGGCCCTGCACCGCCCCCACCGGTCGGGGGCAAAACAGCCCCGCCCCGCCCGTCGCGGCTGTGACGTCATCGCCGCGCGCCGGGTGGCAGGAGTTGGCGCGAAGGCGGGGGGCTGAGAGGCATGGAGCCGGAGGCGTCCCGCTAGCGAGATAACCGCGGCCGCCAGCATGGTGAGCGCGCCGCACCGGTGGGCTGCGGGGTCGCCCTTCTCCGCGGCTCTCCTCCGGGCGGGGGAGGGAAGGGAGCGCTGGGTTGCGCAGTGTCCCGCTGGCGGCGGAGCCGGATGGGTGTCTTCCCCCGCGGGCTGAGCCGAGCCGCCGTCCTCGGCTCTGAGGGCGACCCCGGGTGCGGCGGTCCTGGGGAGCGGCAGAGGCCTGCCGGGCGGGAGCGGCTGTGAGGCTGCGGGAGAGAGGCGGCCCGCCCGCCCTGCCGCGCCTCCGGGAGTGCTCGCGCGCTTCCCGCGCTGCCGCCCTGAGGGGCCGGGGCCCGGGCCCGGCTTCCCGCGGCAGATAAACCCCCGGCCCAGGGAGTGCCCCGGCGTGTGCCCTTACACCCGGGGGAAGCGGCCGAGCTTCTGCGGCTCCCCCCCCGCTCCGCTCCAAACCAGGCGGTGAATTAGGCGCGGACGGTGTGCTTGTCCGGGGTGGGGGGGGAAGGTGGACGAGCTAATCTCTCCTGACCTCTCCCTGAACGCCGTTCGCCCAAGTTTTAACTCCTCCTTTACACGAGGGCGTTTCTGCTGCCCAATTGGACAGTGTGCAGTATTTGCAGAAAAAACATTCAAGTAAAGAAAAAAAGAACTTGCAAGTCTAGAAAGGAGACACTTATTTATAAATAGTGAAGGATGCAACCCTCAGTAGGATCTAAAGTTTGTAAATGTAAATATATACGTGTTTGTGTGTGTACTTTCCGAAGTGCTGCTCACTTATGCAGCCATGATAAAAGGTGGTATCCCCTTTTCACCTCTGGCTCAGACAAATTTGTTTCTACTCAGATAGAGTCTCTGTGCAGATGTGTTACTGGCCTAACGACAAATGCTGCTCAAAGCCAGTTAGAATCAACTTTGGTTTTGGACTCTCCATGGAGTTTGACCTTGTTTATGTCTTAGACCTCATGTGTAGCAATGAGGAGTGATATAATCAAAGTCTTTCACAGTGCTGACAGGTCTGCCAGCACTAAGAATCCCGAAACTATTAAACTGTGATCAGTCTAATAGTTTCTGAATGTTTAATAGATCTCAATGTCAGCTTCTTCGGTTCCCCTGCCATCACCTCTGTAGAAAACTGGTCTTACTGGAAGACTTGCATCCTCCTTTCCCACCTTCCTGGGACAAAGGCTTTTTCCTTTTATGTAGTTGTCTGAAAGTCACACATCTCGAAATGATTGGCGCTTTCCTAGAAGGGAGGAAGACAACCATTGTTTTGAGGAGAGCATGAGTTGCCTCAACCCATTCCCTTTTCAGTGCTGAAGAGAAGAGGCTATACAATCATCACCACTGCAGCTGTGGAGACAGAGGCAAAAATAGTGATGTTTCTAACCATGTAGCCTGTTCTGTGTGTGCAGTGACAGCACAAGCATATTGAAATTTAATATCATACCCTTGCAAACAGACTTTTTTTCATGTAGTGCCAAGCATAAGTAGCCCCCATTGGGTTGGTTCTGCAGCATCTGCTCAGCTGTGCTGATGTGTGTAGAGTTACACAATGAACTGATTCGTCTTAGAAGGGATTTGGTTTTTTTTAACTGAGATTAATGGCCTGACCCAGTTCCCAAGCAGAGAGCTATACTGGTACAACTGAGGGAATGAATGACTGGGAGTAGGGGCTACTTGAGTTGCCTCTAGCTGAGAGAGATATTCCTACGGCCAGAGCTGTAGCATCAGCTGTGTGTACTTAGAACTATGATACTGCTCAAAAAACACTGTATAGTACCTGTGCTGCAGTTACCACTATTAGTAAACATTAATTAAGTATAGTTATCCATGCAACTATTACTGGCTTCACTGAAGTGATACTATAAGTTTGATTTCAGATAGTGCAATTTTTCTGGACACACCAGATGTTGGATCTGATGTTTGCACAAAACTTGCACTGAAATAGTCAGACTGTAAATAAGTGTGATTCTTTTGATACAAGGTCCTCATGGACAAACTTTGGAATACCTAAAATAAGGTGCATTATTTTGTTGCTGTCATTGAGCTAGAATGGTGAAATTCAGTTTTCTACCTCATATTATATTTTGAGGTGCAAACTGAATTATATGATGTTATTTTGAGAAACACCCTTACTAGACACTAGTCTTCTAAAAACACTGTGCCTATTACAGTTAGGTTGAGATAGTTCTATCATCAAAGTGTTGGAGTAGTTGATCTTTGGTTTAGGATGCTTTTGAAATGCAGGAAAAAAAACAGTGTGGAGTGTTTGTGACTTTTATAACTGACTTTTTTGAACTGAGTATTTACTAAAGGCTTAAAAGTCACCCTGACAAACTCTTTGAGTAACCAGTACCTAACAGTTTTCAGTTCCTCTTCGTGTTATTCTCCTCAGTAAAACATACAGACACAAATCTTTCAAGAGAAAACTGACATCATTAATTGCTATGGTCTTCTATTATTGCATAAGATGGAGGATTGGAAGCAGTAGTCAAAACTGGCAAGAACTAGACAGCACAGCCATTACTGAGATCATACAATTACTAAGATAGCAGGAACTAGTGTACCTGAAACAGCTTTTTAGGCTGTTCAGATACCGTTCATCAGTTATGCCCCTAATTTAGCAAGAGTGATCAGAAATTCTTACTTCCACCTCTCACTGGTGGAACTGCTCAAAGTTCCATGTCTTGCTGCTGCTGAAGCACCTGTGGGGAGGCTAATAAAACCTCACCTCTTTAAAATTAACCTTCTGGGCAAGGGGACCACCTGGGACAGCCATGCTGGTGAGTGTATCACCAGGATACACAAGGCTGATGATTCGTCTGTCTTTTTGGGGGAACGTCCCCAAAGGCAATTTGCCAGCTGCGTTGGTACATGCCTTTCCTCATTTCAATGACCACACATGAAAGCTAAACATAGGCTGTTTTTCCACCTGGTAAACTCATATATATGCATGGCATTATATACCAATAAGATAGTCAGTCAGAGTATGTTAAATAGATAAACCCAGAATGGAGGCAAGTGATCCTATCTGGGATCCAAGCTTATGTAATTCTTTATAAACAGTCTTCAGACTTGTCGGATGTGAATTAGTTTGATAGATGCTTATATTGCTTAATTTCTGCAATTAGTTATGCAATAAATAAAGGATTTATCAGGCATCTCTTAATAAATGGCATGAAAAATCTGTCTGTTATGATTCTTTGATAAAAGCTTCACTGAAAGATAACTTCATTGTTGCACTGTGGCATGCTTTTCTCCGAAGCAATTCTGAATTCACCATCTGTTATAGTCCAGCAGAGGCTAACAAGGTTACCTTTTCTTCTGAAGAGCAGGATAGCTAAAGAAGACGAGGATTTGTAACTCTGAAGATAGAAGAAGATTGTACATAGATAGCAATTTTCCTTTGTAGCTTAAGGCTGTGTAGTTTAGTCACTCAGAAGTAGATGGTCACTATGGGAAATTAAAATTTACTACCCTAATACAGACTTTTATTCAGAAAGCTGTAGGTGGCTTGTGTGCTTTAATATTCACAGTATTTTCTGGAAAACTCCTTAACAGAAGCACAAAACAATAAAAGAAGAGGAAAAAGCTGCCACTTCTTGAGGACTGAAGTGCAGTTTGTGTCAAGAGAATAGAATGAGTTGTGTTAGCACAGGGTGGCAATTTTGGAATATGTAGCTGCTGCATCACCACAGTATTTTCAAATAAAAAATAGTATTTGTAGGGATGGTGCTTTCTTAATAAATGGGTAGAAGATGCTGCTTTGCATAAAAAAAAAAAAAAGTTTTTTCTCATTTGACCTGTTAATCTAATGAAATACTACCTGCATTATAAAAGATAGTAGCAGTTAACTTTCACCCATTTATCTTAGGTGTTTGTGAAGTGGTCTGTTGGAAAATAGCTTGTAAAGTTGACCCTGGTTAGATACTGCTTTTTAAAAGTTTGAAGTGGCAGCTTGGGTTCTCTCTACAGCATGTTAGATGTAGCAGGACTTACAGCTACGGCATTCATTTTTGAATTAAAGGTATTTCTGAAGAGTTAACTTGATACTTCATGTGAACTGCTGAGGCAGAAAATAATTTAGGTATTGTAATTTGGGCCTTAGCAGTTCAGAAACTGTGATATTAAAATAGTGGAAGAAGCTGGGACAGACAGGTCTATTTCATATATTTTCTTTATTAAGTCTGCATTTCATAAACCAGGATACCATGGTATTTACTCGTATGAGTCTATAAAAAAATATCTAATATTATTGCATGTGGCGTTTGCAGAGCAGCTTGCTTACTAGTTAACAGTTTTTAGTTAAAATACTAGAATGACTAGAGCATGACTATTGATCTAAAATTATTCTCCAAGTATTTAAAGTCTAAAAGTAACAACTGTAAGAAATGAAAACAAGACTTTAAAGTCACTTTATTTTGCAGTCTTGTAGTAGGTATTTAAACTATTTTACCACATAGAAGATCTGATCGGACTTATAATAAATTTTTCTGTTGCCTATGTTACCTTAAGCCTAAAAAGAAGTCAGTAATAATGTGTGATTGAGTCCATGAATCTACTTTGAGACTTTTTAAATAGATGCTTTCTTCAAACCTGTTAGCTATAGGTATCAGCAGTCAAAATTTCAGAGCTTATGTAGTACTGCATTTATATTGTAGGAATACATGTAAAAGAGCAGAGTATTGAAAACTTATACCTGAAGGCATAAATTCCATAGATGGAAATGTGTGAAGTCTCATTGGGGAAGAATGCTTCCTAGTCTGCCATTGTCTATTTGCTGAATCCATATTATTATATGCAGGTAAAACACAAAGAGTCTGAATTTTTACAGGAAACAACATTTCTGATTCTAGAAAATTGTTTTAAGCTAAGTGTACTAGATAAATCTATACATGCCCCATATTTTGTGTATGCTTTCAAATTACATATTCCATTGATTTTTAAGCCCTATAGTCTCTGACAATCCAAATCCAAACTGCCAGGGAACTGACTGGTAAAACTAAACGAGCCTAAAACACCCCTTCTTGTCAGTCAGGCTTTTATGGAGATTTTTTAAGAATTTGCTACTTGTAGTTCCCTATAATAATCAAGAACTACCCAGATGAGCTCTGTGATGGGTGATAGCTGTCTGCTGGGTAGAATGCCCACACCCTTCACCTGCTGTATATTTAGGCCATATGAGGTACTTACTTTCTCTAAAATGGCTGCTACCTCTGGAGGCAGTGATACTAACCAGGTCCATGTTTTTCTCAATTTCTTTTTAATAAAACTGAAACACTGTTTGTTTTTTTTAACAGAAGTCAGATTTAGTTTCTGTTTTGTACAATGTGCTTTTGAAAAACTGGAGCTTCAGCTGCTGGTTTTACATATTTAGAAAACTTTTTGTGGTTGTACTGTGGTCAGATAATAAAATAAGGTTACAAAATAGATGTTTTGCAGCTTTCTCTTTGTTTAAATTTTAATCAGTTTCTTGTTGGCTAAACTTTTTAATGAGACAAGAGTTATTGTCCTAAATTGATGAGAAGGTGGAGGATGCAGTGTGTCACACTACTTGACTGCTTTCTGTCTTGTGGTGCTTTTCTGTCTTTCTACATTGGACACTACTTCATAGCTGAGTTGAACTTTTTAACTACAGAAATACTTTGGGCTAGGTTTGTGTTTTTTCATTGGGAAAAAAATAAGAGAACTCTAATTATACATCTGTCTTATGTCCCTGTATTTCATTGCTGGTGGAAGTTTGTTTCCAATCTGTATTGGTGACAATAAGGGATAAAAACGACTTTTTGTGATTCAAAGACAAGAAAAATGGTGGTGTGGTGTCTGAGCAGCTATGTTTAACTATCTGGGCTTTATTTTCTTAATTGTAAACAAAATGTAAACATGAAATATTATAGTGAAGCTGCTGAGAAAGTAACTTAAGTGCATTGCTGTTTTGTAGTGTGAAACTTCTAAGAGCTATTTGTATTTAAAAATTTATAAATCTGTTTTCCCCTTTTACTAGGATATCCGGAAATTCTTTGGCGTTGTACCTCCCGGAAAGCGACAAGCATGTGAGACTCTGAAAAAGAGTGAGAAAATTAAAAATGGTGAAGAGCCCTCAAGTGGAAAGAAAAGGGAAAAGGAGACTAAGGTTAGTTTTGCTTTTTGTGTTTGTGAAGTGCTTGGTTTCTCTGATACAGGATTGTTGGTGTATCTAACATTTTATAAAGTCATAGTTCTTCTCATATACTCAAAAACCAGACTATATGTCAGTTGTTTTTATAGGCATGGGAGGAAACTGCCACTTAATATTAACTTCTAGCAGCAAAACTTTGTAGGTGGTGAAGAAAATTGCTGATTTTAAAAATATTTGGGTTGTAGGGCAAAGGAAAGGTAGGTAGAAGTTGCTATGGTTAGATGCTAATGTAGGAACAATCTGATGTATTTGAAGTTATTTTAGCTGTAGCCCACAGTTCTTTAAGTAGCTCTGCTTATTTAATTTTTACTTTAATAAAGATTGAGGCTTAGGCACAATAGATGTAGGCATATCATAAAAATGTCATGCTTTCAAGTCAGGTAAAAGTCTGTGGTGTAGGTGCCCTCTGACTGGTTTTTTAACCAGGCATTTTAACACCTGTGAGGGAAGCATTAACATTGCCTTTCTTGGGTGGGACCACTTACATAAACCTGTTGCAAAGACCAAATTCTTTAAAATGACAGGTTAAAATTTGATTGGGTTCTAGTCTCAAGAGTACTTTACACGTTAGTCATCTGAACTTTATGAAAAAGAAAGGAGCGGCTAAAGAAGGCTTTAAAAGCACTTTGAGAATGGAAGGATTTGTAATAGGATGGAATGTTTTTAATGTGGAGCATCATGAGCAAGAAGATGTTACAGCCAAACTATTACTTTTCTTTAAAGTATAATTTTGTTGTTTCAATGTGAAAATAAATGAAAATTCAGTGTAACTGAAAGACACAGTAATTATCTTACACAATCTATTATTTTTTTGTAATTCTCCAATTATATCAAGGATTTATCAGGTTTCAGATTAGAATTGAATGTGGATTATGAAACATGTAGTTATGCTTATCTAGAACTACATTTTTAGCAGCATTTATAGCTGTACACAACTACAAAACAAGCATAGTTGGCAGTATGGTAGGCCCAGGAAACTTCCTACCTGTGCAGATTGTGATTTTTCTAAATATCTAAAACTTATCAATGTTTAAATGAAAAAAAAAAAAAAAATTCCTTGAGACAGTTTAATACTAGCTGCTGCTAGATAGAGCACATTTGTCAACTGTGACCAGTGATGCAATCTCTTGTAGTTGCAGTGCTTAAGGGTGGAGATGAAAAGCTGCGAGCAACCAGGATGCTGAATAGGAAATCAGCTTTAACTCTCATGGATGCTTTTTTCCTTTTTCAACTGGCTATATTTTACTCTGAAGTTGTGTTGAATCCTGATGGTTACAGCGAAGTCATATCCAGAATGGAACTGAAAGTGAAAGCTGAATTCTATACAAGTAACTTACTGGCCTGTACAGCCTTTGTTTTTAGTGGTACCATGCAATTTCTTTTTTTGATTAAAAGTTGGAAGTCCTCAAAAATCTATTTGGTTTACTTTAATTGGCATTAAACTTGAATATTTATTCTCAACATAAGCATCCATGGTTTGCTTGGAGCACAGTTAGCTTTACTGCTGCAGTTTCTTCCTTATTTCCTCTGCCCTGCACATTTTGCCCTCCCATCCATGAGTTAGCACAAGATTGTTTGTAAATGTAACATTGGGAAATAAATAATTTCTGTTAGAATTTCTTTGAAACTTGTAAATTTGAACGTGTAACTGAGTAAAAGCTGGAAGGACCTGTTTACTGGTTGAACTAATGGACTGTTACTCTTAGGTGAATAATTCACCCAGTGAAGATGATTTCAAACCAAAGAGAACAAACAAGAAAAAAAGAATAATCTACGATTCAGGTAGCGTTCCCACTTGTTTCTGAATGTTCCTTTGTATCTTTTGCATCAGCATTCAAGGTCAATTAGGTAAATGCTACATCTGAAAGCAAGCTGTGATTGTGGGCTTTTTGTGGTGTTTTTTTTTTTTGGTAAATGCAGTTTAAAACATTTTTTACAGTAATGATTGCTGGATGGTAAGTATATTTGATAATATGACGGCAGTGTGTGCAATGCATGTAATACAGTGCAAAGTAACTCTTAACAAAACATCTGTTTTAAAAAAAAAACAACCAATAAAAAAGGCCCACAAAAAAAAGTTCAGATAGTAAATTCTATCAAAACCCCATAACTTTTTTTTGTTATAAAAGCTGTGTGAATTGTGGGGAGTCTTAGGTTTCCTGTTCTGTTAGGGATAAATAACATCCTACACAGGGTACAAGGGGCTGATCATATACTATAATTTTACATTTCTATGCATTGCATGAAGATAATATAGGAGACTTCTTTTAAAAGGGAATCTTATGTTTTCGTATGTGTATTTCTTTATTAAAAAATCCCGTAAATGGTTCATCCCATAGTTTTAAATTTACAGTATGGAAACACATATAATTTAAAGCACTGCTATTGCATTATAAAAATATTCTCTGAAATATTATAATAAGGAAAACTCCTTATATAGCTTATATAGCTTATATAACTCCTATATAGTCCTTTTATAGCACTTATCTTAAAAAAAAGACCAACAAAAAAATCCAAACCTAAACAACAAAAAGCCCACTGCTGTGCCCTCCCCCCCCCCCCCAAAAAAAAAAACCAAACCCCTAAACCACCCCAACAAACCAACCCTTGCCTGTCAAGTTAGGTTTTAAGTCAAAAGCTTGAAATTTCTAGTTTAATATTCTGAGCTGTTACATGATTTAAACCCTCCTTCATTGGATTCTGAATCTCGTTGTTGTGAAACTGTAGAAAAGATTGCAGGAGTTTCTACAATTTTTGACTCCTGTGGAAGACTTGAGCTTGAATATTTAGAAGCAATCTTCTTAATACAAGATTGTGTTTCTTGTAGTAGAAAAATGATCACACAAACATCTGTCACAGTAATGCTATTGTACGTAGCAAAACGTATTCAAATGTTCAGAGAAACTGTTCTTTAAACATTTCCTGTTTAGCAGTGAGGAATAGCAGTAGAAATATTTCTGCATTAAAAGTTGGAGTAGGGAAGTATTATATAACTCAACTGCTACCTTTCAAGGGCTAATATTGTCTGGAGATTTTGCAAATTCTAGCCCATAAGTAGTAGCTGCTCTTTTTTTTTTTTTCCCTAATTACAATATATATTAGTGTTTATCATGGAAAAAGATAGTCTCTGAAGGGTAGCCCCTCTATTACACTTGTTAGTTGTCTTGGCTTCTTCAGTTTGTCCTGCTTACTCATTTGGATGTTGGGATACATAATACACAGTGGTGTAAATTTGTCATTTTGACAGCTTTTGGAATACGGAGAATAGGTGGTGAGGTGTGTGGCAGCCTGTCAGTGTTCTCCTGAAAATTCGGAGTACAACCTCAGTGATTTATTTTAGCCTGTTGTTACCTTTTGGAATAGGTGTCGTGGAATACACCAGCATAATATTATGCCATATAAACTTAATCAGTCTAATGAATCTATGTTAAAAGTTTGTGGTGTTTTTTGGGTGGCGTGGTTGATTTTACTTTAAAAAAAAAAAAAAAAAAAAATCTGCTGTGGTGCTCTGGGGATTGCATTCCTTTTTGGAAAGGTTTTTGTACAGACACAGCAGTTCTTGGAATAAGTAACAAGGTATTTCTTGTTATATAAACAAAAAACACTGTCTAGACTGAGTTTTGACCAAATTTTCATGTAGTCATTTATATGCTGGAATAAATAAATTTTCACTCGGTTGAATGTATGTGAACACATGTTAACGGATGTTATGTGATCTATTACTTAAAGCCTGTATGTATGTGGAGGAAATCTACATTTATGTTGTGGTCAAAATACAGATTCAGAAGAGGAGGTGCAGTCAGCGAAAAAAGCCAAGAAGTCATCTGAAAAAAAAGCAGCTCCTTCAAAACTTCGTAAAGTTCTAAAGCAGGATCCTGTTGTTTATATTTCAGAGACAGGTAATGGAAGCAATATATCCTTATACATTCAGCTATAATGGGGTGGATTGTGTTACAAATGGAATGGTTTGTTTGATATACTCTGAAATATGACCATAAAACCTACTACTGAGGAAGACAAATTATGTTCTCCTTTAAACAAGCTAACCAAAAGCACTTCAGAAATTTAGCCTCACGTATTAGAAAGGAGCGCAGAGTAAGATTGAGATGATACTGGGTAGTGGCTTAGGTTGATTTAAATAGGCATATAATTTCATGAGCTAACACTTCCCTCCCTAAGAGTATTCCTTAGATTTAGGGGAAGGAGTTAAGGTAGAGGAAGTGTTTTTAATACAGTTAAACTGCTTGCTAGCACACTTTGTAAAATGGCTGTTGGTTACCATAAATAGGTTTGAAAAGCTGCATTTTTGCTCTACTTGGTATATGACTTTCCATGTCTTTAATCTCTGCTTAATATGTTGGTGACTGCAAAAGTTCTTGGGTTTTGTATTTTACTTCCTTATCAACACAAACTTTTTTTGAAAAAACGTTTGTCTGTTAGACTCTTAGGAAGACCTGGAATTGGAAAAAAAAAATGGTAACAAAACCTTGCATTATGCCTGTACATACTGTACTATACCATACTTCTCGCTCTTAAATTGAGAGTTAACCATTTTTGATCATTTTCAGGTCTCCTGTAACCTTCCGAAAAAACTGTGACAGGGATTAACTGCTAAGTTTTCAGCAGAGTTTTGTTTGGATTTAGTCTCTTCTTTAGAAGCTGTGTAGTTAAGCTAAAATCACAGTCTTAACCTATAAGTACCATTCAACTGCATAGATAAGGGCAAATTCTATCAGTTTGTGGAGTCTTATGCATTAATTTGTTTTCATTATTTGCATGGTTGTTGTTCCTTAGTACTGCTTTCAGTGTTGCTTTTTGTGTGATTCTTGTCCTTGGTGCTCTTGAAGAGTTAGTAAATTGACAGGAAAGGTTCCTTATGGAAGTTTCATCCTGTGGAACTCTCAGTAAACATGCTTCCTTCCCAGCTCCAAAACAAAAAACCTGATGGGGATTTTCTGCTGCCTCCCCTTCCCCCGTGTTCTTAATTCTATTATGAAGCAGTTCTGTTTCCAATTACTTAATATTGTGCATTTTCCTCTATTAAATTTGAGATGTTATGGAAAAGTTCCAGTGGCATTAGCTACTGTTGTTTGATAGGTGAACATCAGTTTATGTAGACTCAGTCTTATTTATGAATCAAGCATCCTTAAAGGTATGCCACCAGCATAGAGGAAAATACTTGGGTTTTGTGAATCCTGTAAAAATGTATCTGTGAAAGAAAATTAACATATCTTCTAGTATTCAGCTTAATATTTCAGTATTTCTTGAATATGGACTTTAACACTTCCTTTTTGGCATCTGAGAACATTTGGCTGAATGTGTACGTGTGTGCATTTTTTATGTAGAGTTGTGTGTGGGTGGGTTTTTTTAATACATTTGAAATACTTGTGAGTGCTTGCAACTTCAGGACTGTTTTTACTATTGGTTATCCTGTTATTCCATCTTGACTAAGAGATCTGTTAGTGGCACTTAAGCAAAGATTAAGACTATATGCAGACAGAAAGAATTCACTTATTAAGATTCTGACAACAGGATGAATTTGATTCCTGATTTACCAAATGACGTATATTGGAAGCATCTTAATTTGACTCTGTTAATCTGTAAGTTACAAGATTTTTCGAATGGTCTACTGTTCAGAGATGATACCTTCCCAACTTAAATCGCTTGTCATGTTAGGTTCACTCTTTCATGATTTGCTTTTAAAACATAAAGGTCTCTCTCTTCACTGGATCTATGGTAATTTCACACTGATTTGTTACAGTGCAGATAAACTTAGGTGTTTTGGTATTGGATACTTGTTACCATACTCTGATCACCTGTGCAACACAAGCTGCAGAATTTCCCGAGAATGTGCCCAGCACTAGGTGGGCACACTTTGGCTGCAAATGTATTTCTTATAGTTTGTGATGCATCTCTCTCTGCTTACTATAACTTAGAGTGAGAAAGACCTATGCTTTTTGTCAGTTGTTGCGGTGGTTAGATGCACTGAGTTCAGCTGAGGCTGTAACTATCAGGTTTTCTGCTAGAGTAGAGTTTCTCACTGGCCACAGTATTTGCCCTGTATGGATTCTTATAAACTGATAAAATTAGTAGACTTGGATCCAAATCTGTTTTGATAAAACATGTTTTTTAAGTGTTAGAATTCCAGAAGTTCTTCTATGAGCCCTCTGAGTTTTTGGATAAGTATTTTGGAAAAGTGCACACTGTCCCTGAGTATAATATTTTTTTGGTAAGATCACTGCTGAACATAAACATTGCCTCCCTATAATCATACCATGTGTTTTTAAAACAAAAAAAGTTTGTTTGTTTGCACAATCGATCTTATTTTACTTGTCCTCGATATTTGACCTTGCTTTTAGTGGTACTATGCCACATACTCAAATGAGCTCAATTTTTCAAAGTATACTGAACACTTTATCTTGTTTGTCCTTTTACTCAAAGCTTTGTTTCCTTCGACAGTTTTGCCAACAATTTTTTCCTGATTAAAAGAATCTTTAGTAGCCCCAGAGTAGATAAATGATCAGATTCCTGGGGAATAGACAGTACATGTTTAGGTTTATTATGCAATTCAAGGTGGCGTAATCAAGTTTTTCTACACACAGGGGGAACACTAGTCAAGGTTATTAGTGAAATCCCTCAAAACCATGACTCAAGGTTACTCTTATCTAAAGAGTCTTAAATACACACGAAGTTGACTTCATAGTCTATGACTAAAGCAATGCCTTTATAACCTCGAGACTTAATGCTTGAATTTTGTTTATATTTAATCTGTATAAATTGTTTCTTCAGCTTAATGGAGCTGTCAGTCTGAGTGTGTTTTAGTGGTATTGATACAGCTATTGGCTTGAGATGATAAATGTGTTTTACAAGAATAGGAATATAGAAATAGTAGATAGAAAAGATCCTAATGAAATGTGTAGGTATTTGTCCTTGTTTGTAGTGTCATGCAGCTGAAAAGTTAAATCAAGAATGTACTTGTTGGACTTGCTAGAAAGTCAGAATCTTTTTCAAGGGCTCTGTGCAATGTGTTTGAAAGAGCCTTTTGGCATCAAGTAGTCAGCAGAAACTTGGTAGTTAATTGCCTCAATCTATTCTTCAATTTCCTTTTCAAACTTTGTTGCTTGAATTTCTTTTCAGCTTTTTATATATAACTGTGGGATACAGCTTTCTTGAAAAATGCTGGGGGAATTAACTTTTTGGTTTGTGTAAGAGTAGATTGATGAGACTATTGCATTGCTTTTGTTGCTTGCTTGTTTGTGAAGTTGCCTTTTTTTAAAAAGGAAAAAAAATAAAGCAAGAATAGTTGCTCTTTGTAATTCCGTAAGAAATATTTGTTATTATTGAAACAAATTTAACTTAAATACTTAGTTTCATGATGGCCAAAGATAAAGTGAAGTTAATCTAGCATGTAACAAGGAAAAAAGAGCCTTTTTTTATTGCTGACGGAACAGTCTTAGTGGATTGGGAGAAAATCCAGTGTTTGTTATACTTGTTAAAATAACACTTTGTTTTACTATTTAATGAAGTATGGAACCTTGAGCTTTGTCTGTAGAAGATTACCTGTTATTATGATGTGTTGAACCTCACCTTTTTTTTTAATAGAACTTTTAGTGTTTGGGTAGTTAATGTGTGTTGATTTTAATGGAAAATATAATGGCATAAAATAGCCCTTTTTATAAAAAAACTTCAGGCACGTAACAGACTGGACATGTAAGCCTCTTAATTGGCAACTCCATGTGCTGTTACTCTGCATTATAATTTAAGAGGAAATGAGTAATTCTGCCATTTAATTTGAATGCTGGGGTTAGTGCTTTTGAATCCCGTTCTTCCCCTGCAAAGCAGTATGAAGTGAATTCTCCTTTTCTGGTAGCTGAATGCAGAAGTTACCTTGGATAAATGTAATAAATATTTTAAATTAAGGAACTGAGAAGGTATGCTTAATCCAGTGTTAATTTGATTGCCTGATAGTTCTGTGGAGATACCTATTCTTGTGAGCACTATACGCTTTTCATGACTGCAACAAGCACTTTTTTTTGTATTTTGGTGTTTCAGTTGAATTTTTGCACACTTAGTACAATGAAAAAATTTAATGTCCTTCTTACAGTGAACTACCAGTGAATTGCACATACGCAGGCTGTTTTTTTATGTATTACAGAAATACAGAGAAATGTGCCCACCTTGTAAATATATTCAGTACCTTGAGTGTTTACATTTTGCATTTCTTAGAACTTAATTGTATGTCTTCAATGTTGTGTGCCAAATCTTTGATGTTGTGCACCTACATTATTTACCAGCTGAGCTCTGACTTAATTTTTCTCACACTTCTACTTTGTTTGGCTCCTTATGCCATCACTGTGGTGAAGCAGGAGGTATGTTTTGCTGGGTGTTTGTGTGCACATCAGAGCAAGGTGACAATAATGGTCATGATGCTGTAGGTAGTACAGGGAAGTAGAGAGAGGAGAGAAAGACATCTCAAAAGGAGAGTATTTAGAATAGCACTGTGGAAATCATAGTATAGGGAACAGCCTTTTTCTCTGCAGTCAAGCAATGTCTGTTTTCCATCTTCAGCATGAGTTGTTGAAGATAAGGTTGATTAATTTTTTAGTACTTAACCAGATTTTAATGTTTTTAATCCTGGAAGCCCAAATGAATCTTATTTCTTCTGGTCTGTCCCCCCTACGTAAGACAGCACATTTTTAAGGTAGGACCAAAGATCATAACACAGTACTTAATATTGTTTGAAGTAAAACTTTATAAAAATACTGAGTCTTACAGGTTATTTCTGTTTACGAAGTTGCTGTGCCGTTGAAAAAAAGCAATTGGTATGTTATTGTAGACATTTAAGTGGTATGGATACAAGTAACATTTGCAGGTAGCTTTGGTTTTGTTTTTAATTTCACAAAGCATATGAAAATATTTTTTGCACTTAAGTATATATGATGTTTTCAGAAGATAAGTAGAATTTCAAAAGTTCTTGCAGTTCGCATTGTGTGCTGTAGAGCGTCTCCATTTAAATTTATTTTCCTCAATACTTGCACAAATTACCTTTGCTTAGAAATGTCGTAAAGTTATTTTAACCTTTCAGGATATTGCATTTGAATGATAACATTGGGCAGGTGAAGTTCCCCAGTTCACACTTCCCTGTGTGAACTTCCTGTGACTGTAATATTTGGGTTTGTTTATTTATTTATTTATTTTAAATGTTTATTGGACTGGGGGATGAAATATAGCACTCACTGAAAATATTCTCTCCTTTGGACCTTCTGATACAGCAATTAAATGTTGACTTTTTTCAGTTCCTCTGTAGTGTACGTACATTTGTTCATTTTTGTATGATTATTACTGTGAGTGCTTTCTGAAATTACAATATTAGGCATTAAAATTGCAATTTTTCCAAATATAAAGTTATTTTTAAGGCACATTTGTTAAAAATAAAACAAACTAGCAAAATTCCTTTCACTATCTCTTGGAATGCATGTACAGTTTTCTGCCGTACCTAGTCCTGTTACCTTAGAATAAAGCTATGTTTAATATGAAAGCAGTGTGTTAAGGAAACAACAGAACCTGCTTTATTTAGACAATAGCACTAAAAGTGACCTCTACCCAGTTTTTAAAACGTAGTTATTGTTAAAACAGCGTGGAGTTATAATTTAAAATAGAAAAATATTTCCCAGTGCTTATACAGTGACTTCTTATGTCTCATAAGTTGTGGTCTCACATGCAGTATGATCTTAAATAAAATTTTAAGAACTGGGTCAAGTTTTTGAAGAAGGTTTCTAGTGAAGACTCAGGTTTACATTTAATCAGTAATATCACAGTTAATTTTTTTTTGCATTGTTTTAAAAAACACTTTATGAAAGTGTCTGATCGCTTGTTCATTTTTTAATTAAAGGCTTTGAGGTTTTTTTGGAAAAAAACTTCTTAAAAAACCCAAACATGCTATATGTCTTGTTTGCTTTTTTGCTAAGTCTTAAGTGCAATCTTTTAGAAGTCCATTTAACAGATAGTGGTGTGACTTAAATCTCTAAAATAGTGCATCATTAACCTGCTAGCTTTGTAAGTTGCTTTTTAAAAGCAAAAAAAACCTGTCCTCCCCCCCCCAGGTAAACCTCAACCAAAATAAAAAGGTTCCATGATGTTATGGAAACTGAATGCTTACCAGAACCATTCCAGTTTTACTCTTTTGACATAAATTTATGTATGTTTGGCTTTTTAAGTTACCAAAGATAGTTTATATTTTCTGTTGAATTTGGTACTGGACTGCCTTGTTTATCATTCATAAATTCTCTGAAATTTTTATCACAGTTGATAGAAATTGTTATATTCAAAAAAAATCAACTTAGACATGAATGTAATGTTTTGATGTCACTTGGCAAGTTCATTCTTTGGAATAACGGCTCTTCAAGCTGTAGCTGTATTCACTGAAGATATTGCTATTTTCCTCTGACTGTTCTTTTCTGCTTGCTGGAGACTTTTTTTCTTCCTTTAGGATCTCCTTACTGGGCTGCTGGAGTTAGTGGTCTTGACTCTGTTAATCTGCTGGATTAGTTTAAAATGTAAAAGAGGGCTTTGTTTTTTCCCCCTAGACTAGTTAATTTTGTCTAAACCAGAACATTGTATCCTGAGTGGCTCAGTAAGTTGAGCTGCCTGAGCTGCAGCTGGAAAAAATGAACATGTTTGTACTTGTCTGGATTTTTTTCAAGTTATTTTTTCCCTGTTTCCTAATTATTCATTTGGCATTACTGAATATTGCTGTCATGCAGGTAACTAGGCAAGTAAACCAGAACATGAAGTTTCATTGCGTGATTGGGATTCAAGTCTGCTTCTGTGAAATGATAAAGCTGCTATTATTGTACAAGTAACCTGTTCAAGTGAATAAAACTCTGTAATAAACTGGAAAAAGTTAATGGACTGATAACTTCTAACTGCATACCAGGGTAATTCACTCAGCAGTTTCTACGGCAAGTGCGAGTATTTCATTTGGAAGGAGCTGCTATATTAGATAGTTTTGCAGATGGTAATCATTTACTTCAGTTTAAATATATTCAGACTTCTCATATTTTAATGCTCTCAAAACTTCTTTCTACAGATATTTTAAAAATATAAGTATACATATTTGACTAGGTGTTTTATTTGATATACACTGGACAAAAGTGTGTCAAAGGTTATGTAGTTAGACACGAAAGTGTATCATTACAATTAGACATGGTAGTTACTGCATTGAGGGCTTGGATCCCGGAAACTTTTTCCCTTAAAGTGAAAAATACGACGGAGGTAACGTCTTGAAATTACCTTTGGTAATTGGGAAATGCAACTGTAAACTGATTTCAGGGTAGTAAAGCTGGAGTGGTTCTGGTAAGCTTTATATGTTTACAACAGCATGGAACCTTGACATGTGGATATAAGCAAAGTGCTAACAATTGTGGTTTAAAGTGCATGTTTGTAGTACATCTAAAATCAATTAGCTTGTTAAGAAATGACATAAAAAAAAATCTAAATGACTGTAGAGATGAGTTATTTTTAAATGTAGGTTGCAACTACTATGCTTTTAAATGAGGAGGAAGATAGACAAAATGCACTTTGCTAGTCAAATGTAGCACCTATTTTTGGAAATAGGTATGGGAGTTGGGTTCGAATAGACTTGCTGGCTTTTTTAAAAAATGATGGTTATCTTAAAGGTAATCTTAAAGGTTTACTTTAAGCAGAAGTTGAATACAGAATTCAGTCCTACCAGGTGCTGGGACTGTTGAGTACTGACCAATGCATATTTAAAATAATCAAATCCTGATACAATGACTTCTTTTCATACAAACACTGTTTTCTCGACCCTCAACTTTAGCTTGGACAGCAATACTTATTGCTCTAGACTGCACGTTCTTTAGGACAGGAACTGTTTTAAGTATTTCTGTAGATGTGGTGAAATTGAAACTGAAGAATGCCCAGAATATTGTCATTTTATACAAGTAATGTAGATTTAATGATTTTTGGATAGGGTATAGTCACAGAATCACAGAATGTTAGGGATTGGAAGGGACCTCAAAAGATCATCTAGTCCAGCCTCCCTGTCCTTGTGTAGTAGTCTAAAAACACCAATTTAACATATATTTATCATAATTAGTACAAGTTATAACCTGTAGATGCCCTGCCTGTATGTCCTGTGCTGCTTGTCACCATTGTCCCTTCCTGGAATTGATTGCTCCCTTTTTAGATTGGCTGAGGTCTTTCCTGAGCCTCAGCCTTTTAAAATGACCTGAATTTAAACAAATGTTTTAAACAGCATAGATTATTTTGATAGAGCTCGGTTAGGGAACAACTGCAGATGTTGCTTAGTAATCAGCAAGTGGAACCCTTTTGAGAAAATGTGAGGATAGGAAAGAGGAATAAGAAACAGTTACGGTGGGCTGTAGGCATTAGTTTATTAAACTAATTGTGTTACTATTAGAATAGTGTAGAAAATGAAAGCCAGATGTGCTTTAATGTCATGGAACAGTTCTTTAAAACCCCAGGATTTAACAGTTGTTTGTTGTTAGGGAACTTTGTCCTTGTACATTGCCTGGTATAATAGGTCCCTACTTCATGTATAGTGTTTGCATCAAAAATAATTAAAAGCCATCTCCTGGTTGTCCTGCCTGCCTGTTCCATTTATCACCTATTATCTTTCTCTTTGTCACAGCTACTTAATTTCCAGAAAACTTGACTAGAATACATGGTCTTGACTTGTGCTTGTAATTCAGAGCTAATCCTGAAAAAAAACAAATGTGTATGCTCAGGGTATTTTTTTCATGGTTTAGCGCACACAAAAAAATATGTCCATGTAACAGGAAAGACTGCTCTCAGATAGTCTTCTTCTGCTATACAAAGATATTGCAACAGAAAAGTAATCTACTTTATAAAATTGATTCCTGTTTCTTCCTTTGTGAAGTCCATGCCCCCATGTAAGGCTGTCTCAACTGTTCGTTTAGCAATTGCTATAAGAATGCAATTAATGTACAATTTTAGTAAGCTAAAATACGAATTTTCACTTTTATTTCCCCACAAATTAGTGGTTTCCTTGTATGAGTGAGAATGCCTCTCTCCTTTTACAGGTCATGTGTTGAGAAACACTGACCTGAATAGTCCAGCAGCAATAGTCTTGACATTTTCAAAGTTGTAAATTAAGTCACCTTCATGCTTGTAAGGAAACCGAAAGTGTACAACTAACTGATTAACTCTACTGTTCACTTCTGTGGTGGGAAGCATACATAAGCAGTTTGTTTTAGGGAAGAAGTGTTAATGTTTTACAAGAGAATTTGATGTTTTTAAGTACTCAAGGGGAGTGCCTGTAGATCAGGCAAATTGGTGATGTGATTATGAATTTCCTGAACCTAGGATGAAATTGTAGCCTGCGTATCTGTCCCCTAAAGCATTTTTTTTTGAAACCCGTTTAATAGAATTGGGGTGATTTTGTTTCCTAATGACCACTTTCATGTTTTTGTTCTGCCTCTATTTACATCTACAGATGACTGTTAGTAAGTGCTGTGAGTCTCTTGTCCTTCTTCAGCCACTGCTTGCAATCAATAAATGCTTCTAATCCTGTCGTTTCTAGGAAGGACATGATTAAAGCAAAGCTCTAATTATTGGTAATACTTAGTACTGGCATCATAAATGAGTCAAATCCACATCCTTTTTAATTAAAACCTAATTATATTTACTCTGCTTTTTTTCTACTTGAGAGAAAGCAATATCCTGTTGGTTTTTATAGTTTAAATGCCTATGAGTGAATAATGAAAAAAAATCAATATTGCATGCAGAACTTCTGATAAAAATAGCGATGAGTAAAGATTCTTTTCTAGCATGGACCAGCCCTTAACTTAAGAAAAGCTGGGAGCAGCAGGCAGAACAGGATTTGTATCTTCTAAGACAAATAAATGTAATTACACCTACATTAACTGTTGATTTTAGTAATAGGTACATTTTACTCCTGCAAACATATTTTCTTATTAAACTGAAAAATTTAGAATCAGCAAAAATATTTCTGAAGTTAAGTTTGAGATAAGCAGTCTCTATTCAGACCTCAAACTATTGTAAATTAGAAGCCTAAAGCATCTAGTGTCCAGATCTCCTGGATATGTAATAGTTTAAGTCTCTTGCTGCCATTCAGCTAAATTTATGCTGCCTAGGGGAAGTAAATCATGTTGAGAATAGTGAAGCTTTTAGCTTTGTGGTAAAACTTGGCTGATGTCAACTGAGCGACCTGGGGTTGAATTTTCTCTTCCATATATATTGCGTTGTCAGTTGAACTGACTAAACTGCTGCTTTCTCATAGATATATTTTTATCTTTAGGCATTCTTAACTGCTGGACCAATTTCTTCCCTTACAGATGTGTCTTTATTTTAGTTTTCTTTCTCTCGCAACTTTCCCTCCCAGGAATAGTCAGGATCCCTCTTTGTACTTTTTATATCCCGCTTAGTAAGTGTTCAGTAGCAGAAAGTTCCAGCTGATGCTGAAAGCACCTTTTCTCAATAGATGGTAGTAACACGAGTGAAACAAAAAAATAATTATTTCCCTCAATCTCTGTCTAGTATATAACAAAAATTATGGTTGACAGACATATGACATCATCTGAATTTAGGGAAGAGATTAAGAAAATAAATTTTTTGTATGAAAAGAAGTATGAGGGTTTAAATTAGAGATGACTGGAAAATAACTGTATTTTTGTGATAATACTGTCAATTTAAGTTCAATTATAAAACAGATGTTTAGAACATTGTGTTTGTGATATGTTGAGGGGAATGTCTGAAACATCTCCGTTTTGAGAAAACTAAAACCAGACTTCAGTTAGAGGCATGCAAATGAGACAGTGTCTGTTTCTGTTCCTCTCAAGTCTTTGTGCGTTATTCTTTCTGTGCCTAATGTTCGTTTTAGGAATTTTCTGGCAGTTTGCTTCTTAGCCCTTGCACACTTTGGGTTTGTAGAAAATTTCACGAAGAAGGTGCTTTTATCATTAACCAAGGAGTTTGTCCAGTGATATTTGTCTACTGTGCTGTCACATTAATCATTTGGCAATGGTATCTGTAGGTTTTTGTATGCTGCAGTGATTAATTTGTATAACTGTCAGTAAGACTTGGTAATCTTTTTTTTTTTTTTTTTTTGTTGTTGGTTGTTTGAGTGAATAGTTTGGGTATTGGAGGAAGAGTGTATAAGTGCAGAAATGTAGAACGTGTTCAATAGCTTATAGAATCTCTGACTAAAAAAGAAAAAGGTGAAAAATGACATTAAAGTGTTTCTGCTAAAACATTTGTAAACTATGGACAATACTTTACACATAACTGGTAAGCTTATTCAAGAAGCTGTTTGTAAATAAAATGTTCTAATATTTTCCTCTGGTTTCTGGCATAATTTTGAGAGATTCTTAAGAATATACAAATCTACAAAGCCTATAGTAGCTGCTGTGTTAATGAATACTGTAAAGTAATAAAATAAATGTAGATTTATATTCCACATTTTATGTGAAGGAAGAGTTGTGCTGTTCAACTTGATGTTGATTGAGGGTTCAAATTTCAGTGACCTAGATTTTCTATTTATCATGTTCTCTATGTAAGAAGGGAAGCCATTCTTTGCAAACCTCTCTGAGAGGTAATGTGTGAACACAAGTAACAAATTTTATGCATCTTTATTTCATTACTTGATCTGTTTGAACCTGAGCTGTACTATTAAAGATGCAAAATACTGTGTGTTATGCAACTTTACCTTTTAAAGATAACTTCTAAACACCTGTAATATTTTCTTTCGATCTGAGTTTGTAATCTGCCAAAATAGTTGACAGTTCCATTATAGGAACTTAAGTTCTGTGTACCAGAAGTAATAGAATACTCTTCATGTTTAGATGAAGAAGATGACTTTGTCAATAAAAGAATTTCCCTGAAACCAAAGGAGAATGGGGTGTCAGCAATCGGTTGTCCAGGAATAGCTACAGTGAAAAAGGAGGATGTAAAACCACGAGCTAAAAGCAAACCATTATCTCCGGTGAAACAGACTCCCACCTCGGCACTTGATTTCTTTGGGACAAGTAGTGTCCAACGATCAGAAAAGAAACTGGTAGCAAGTAAAAGGAAAGAAGTGAGTACTGACGATGTTCCTTTAGGCTGCTCATGTGTCTGGTAGCAGACCAAAACAGCCAGTTTAATGACTGCAAGGAGGTACTTAACTGCTTATCCTGCTTAATGTTACTGGTTAATAGCCACTCAAGTGTAAGTTCAAATCTGATGCGATGTGCAGGCATATCAAGTCCTCAAATGCAATTTTAGAGTAGAATTTCTATGGTTGAGAAGATAGCACAAAGTTGAAAGTAGCATTTTCTCTATTGCTTCTTCTCAAGTAGCTTTTCTTAAAATTAAGTAGTTTTCTGAGATTAGTGAGTTGGTGGGATAGCTTACAGTTGGGGGCAGAGGGCAGGAGGGAGAGGAAGGAGGTGGCTTTCCCAAGCTTCATGGCACGTATATCCATGGAATAACAAAGCACCAAATAAAGTATGGAGGAAATTAAAAATTCGCAATCTAGTTGTTGATTTCTCTTTCATCTGGCCAACTGTGATAGCTTCAGAGATGTTCAGCATTTATATTTATATTATAGCATAGTTTTGTTTTGAATAGTAAGATCTCTTGAAAACTCTTGGCTAATAGTGTTTATGTTAGAGAGCTAGGAATAAAATGTGACATGTCTCATCCCCAGTCCTTTTCTAGAAGTTTACAAAATCAATCCATACAGATTAAATTACTATAATTTACACAATATTGGAGAGACTGATATGTTGATCTTTTTTTCTTAAATATAGCCTTCGCAAAGCAGAGACAGCACAGTAGATGATGAGGCCATTGCTAGGCAACTGCAGCTTGAAGAAGATTCAGAGGTGAAAGCTCTATAAGTTTATTGCTCTTTGCCAAAAGCAGTTTGTTTAATTTAGAATTGTTTTTCCCATAAAAAATGTCTCTGACATACTGGTTTTACAAAATCATCTGTTTGACTCTTATAGCATGGCATGTTGGACTTCAAGACAATTAAGAAAGGATTTTTGTTGTTCTTATGTTAAAACAACGGTCCATATTTATTGGCAAAAATATGTGCTATTCAGGAATAGAAAAAAATTTCCCCAAGGGGCCATATTGGATAGGAAAGGTAACTTGATCAATTATCACTGTAGATGTCACATTTATGTTATTAGGTGAAATAAAAATGAAACCAACCTGGCTTTGTTTTTTACAATTAATAAATAACTTTCTCAGATTCCATGTGCAGCATTTGTTCTTACTGGTTCTTCTGTCAAAGAAAAACCAGTTGTGTAAGTAGAAATATTAAAAAGTTAAAGTACATTTGTTTCCATAAAGTAAACAGAACTGGCAGTGAGAGCTAGGCTAAGGGCAGGAGCTGAATTCTTCACGCTGCCAGAATTTTTTTCATGTGGTATGTTGCTAGCAGTAAATGACAGTAAAACAGTCATGATTGAGACATAATACTTAACAGACATTGTTCCTACTTGTTCCAAAGACTGCTTTTGGAAGTTTTCTAAAGTTGACAGGTTGCATCTTAGTGCAAGCTGGTTATTGTGAGATCCTGCCTTCAAGTTTTGATTGTTTATTAAAAGAAAATAATATATAACTGTACAAAAAAAATGAAGGAACACAAAATCTCTTTGAAAACAGATTATACAGGCTTATTAATGTTTCTAGTGCAACAAATCCAAACTGTACTTTTCTCCCTTGACTTCAGTCTTTCTTTGAGGAAACAAGTAATTCTTCAGTGCCAGTTTCAGAAATGTATTTGCCTCTGGTAGGATGCACTTCTTCCAGCCATGTGCTGTCTTATTTTAGATAAACTTTTTGTCTTGAGTTTTAAAAAATTACAGTAGAATTAAAACTTGTCAGACATGAGCCTAAAAATCTTACTCTTTCTTTTTTTTCCCTTTCAGCTGGAGAGACAGCTGCATGAAGATGAAGAATTTGCTAAAACTTTGGCCATGTTGGATGAAACACCACAGAAGAAAAAGGTTGAATTACTTTTAAACTTTTGTTTTTAGAAATTGCATTGCTAGGAGTGTTCTTATTTAGACACCTAACTTGTTTTGAGACTTCCATACAAATGCATTAAAAGCAGCAAGGAAGTATTTGCATAAAAATAATATATGCACTTTTCATACTTTCCTCCTGGATTTTCCTCACTCAGTATTGTCCTCGCTAATCAGACAGCAGGCACCGTTGTGTCTTTGTGCTATCTGCTTCTGTTAAAATGGTGTTTTAAGTTCTAGCTCTAATCGAGTGAGGTGTGTAGCTGAAGACTCATGCTTTACATCAGCTATAGCTCCATTGGTTCAGGAGGACCAGGTCAAGTAATATGAGTCAGTGGTACAACTTAGTGACACGTGATGGGAGAAAAAGGTGGGAGGAGAATACTCTCCTTGCTTTGAGAGACGGGTGAGCAGGGATCTTGAGAATTTGAGAGTAACCCCAGTGGCAGGAGTCTTCTGAGTTGTCATGGCTTGCGGTGCAAGGCACAGTAAAATATTTTGTGTTGTACATCAAGGCTTTTAGAATTTAGGTTGCTAATTTGAATACAGCAAGTATTAGTACTTCTAGACTAATAAGTGAACCAGTTGGGACTGAAAGTTACTATAACCTGGAGGCCCGTCTGGCCTTTGACTTTAAGGGGTGATTATGTGCGTGGCTGAGTGCAGAATTTACTCATCTGCCTGCCTTTGACAGGGATTGTATTTTGACTTGTGGTAGGGATCAGGTTTATTAGATGTCACTCAGCGTGTTGTAAACAGTAAGGAAACTCTGCGCTTATTGGTAGCTCGAGACATGCATCTCTGACTTTGGCATTGTGTGTTTGTTTAGGCTCGGAAAGATTCAGGAGGAGAGCAAACAGTACTGAGCATCAAGATCAGTCCTAACGTGACAGAAAGATATAAGCAGTCAGAAAGAGGTAGGACACTGAATACAGAAAAAATTTCACCAATTTATAATATTCAGGAGACACGTTCTTATATGTTTGCTCTCCTCCCTGTGCCTCCTTTCAAGTGAAAGCAGCAAACTCGACAGGTGAAGCAAAGAATGACACTGTGAAGCAGCAAACTAAATCTGAACATTCAAAAGGGTCTCGTTTATCCCCACAATCATCTGATGGTAAAATAGCAAGAGAGTTGATGGATAAGACCTTGCCTTTGAAACCTAGCTCCAAGCTTGTATCTCTGAAACAAAAAGAAGAGACTGCTGAAAAGGAAAGAGGTGCTCAACGTTTAGTATCAAAAGAAAAAACTGCTTCAGGGCAAGAAGAGAAGACAACACCAAAGAAGGAGAAAATATCTCCCAAAAAGGCTGAGGTAGGATCTAACAAAATGAATTTTAGTTGGCTTGGTGGAGTTTGCAGGAAAACAGTTTTCATTTATTATTGTTTATGTGTCACTGTTGGTACTTTGAATCTTCTGGGCAATTTTTAAGACTTTGAATTCTGGTAAGGCTTTTTTAGCAATTGTAAAAATATAGGAAAAAAAATTAGATGGAAAAGTGTAAATTAAATATATGAAGGAACTGAGAGTTCTGTAATGCTCATTAAGTTATGCATGTACACTGCAAATTCAGTTCAGAGCTTCTTCACATTTAATTTTCCTGAAAAAATGTGGAAATTCTGACCCTTACCTAGTGGGCTAAAGCTTCCTGTTTGTGTGAGCATGGTGACCTGTGGATCTATACTGCTCTTAGAATGATAAATGGCATTGTTGGGTATTTTTTTTTCCCTTTCATCCTCCTTCCCTAGTCTGTTTCTGAAGTGTATTTCTTATGGTTGCTACATTATGCAGGAATTTAGTTTTCTTTGAACTGTCTGATTCAGTAACTGTAATTATTGAGCACAGTGGCAGTTATTGGCAACCTCAAAATATACTTTTTAATCATGAAGTACAAACTATCCAAATTTGACACCTAAATAACAGTTGTAATTGGGAGGGAGAGCCTGCAACACTTTTTGGCACAAGTTTTAAATAATTTTTTATTGGATAAAAAGCTTAAATGTCTCAAAAGTAGAAATACTACAAAGGACACTTAAAATTGTAGATCTTGCCTATACCTGATAGTCATTTTGAAATAAACTGGGATGTGAATTTAAAGCAACAATTTATGAATTAAATGAGCATGTACACATGGAATATAGATTAATCTACAGTAATTTGACAATAAACTGGGTACATATTTTTTTTAAACTTGCGGTTGATTGTTTTGAAATCTTCCTAAAATAGATCCAAGCACAAGCACCAAAAGCAGAGCAAGCTTTGGTATTGCACATTAATAGATTAAAAAACAAATGTTAGAACTTGCTTTTCCTTTGGTGCATCAAAACGTCTTAAACTGTGATGCTTGAGTTTATTTTGTTGTTTTTATGTATGTAATTTGTGTGTTATCCTTCCCAAGTCTGTAAGTCCTGAGGACTCTGAAAAGAAGCGAAGCAATTATCAAGCCTACCGAAGCTTCCTTAATCGTGAGGGTCCGAAAGCACTGGGTTCCAAAGAGATACCTCAGGTAAGTTTGGCTACAGCAGAGTTCACTGTGTAGAAGAGGGTTGTGCCATAGACTTACTGTTACAAGGGATCTAACCAGTATCAACTAAACTATTTAAAAACTGGTAATTCTTTTTTTTTTCTTCTTCAGATAGGAAGTATGTGTTAGAAAAAAGTAAATCGTAATGCAAAACAGTAACTAATGAAATATACTAAGAAATTGAATTGAGTACTTGGTTTATGAAGTCATGGTGATGAAAAGTAGTTACTGGTCTTGAAGATTGCTGTCAGTCGTTTGACTGACATGCTATGCTTGAAGCACAGAGTGTTCAGAGTATCACTGGTCAGGTAAACAATGTGTGAAGATTTGTTGGTAGCTATTCCTTTTAATGGCCTTTGAACTCTTAGAACTATTACCTAGCTTGGCATCATAGGCTTCTTTTTAAAGTTTGGTAGGGTACTTGATGTGATAGGGGATTAAAAAAGCTTATGGTGAAGAGGTGTTTGATAAAATTGCATCAGGTAATGGCATTTTATGCAATGCTGTGGTTCTCAGGGAGCTGAAAACTGCTTGGAAGGCCTGACATTCGTAATTACAGGCGTTCTGGAGTGTATTGAAAGAGATGAGGCCAAGTCTCTGATTGAACGTTATGGAGGAAAAGTAACTGGCAATGTCAGCAAGAAGACAAACTATCTGGTTATGGGACGAGACTGTGGCCAATCTAAGTGTGAAAAGGTGAGTGTTCCTCTCTCTGAGCAAAGAGAAACGAAATGGAGTTGTTAGTATCTAACTATATTGATTTTCAGTACCTCTGCCAGAAGGAGGCAGTGCTACAAATAAAGTGCATGTTAAAAAGGAAAAGTTGTCTAATGTTTTCGGGCTTTGTTTTGTTGTTGATTATACACACATGTATTTAAAAAAGAGTTTTGGGTTTTTTTTTCTGTGTTCCTAACCCTATTCTTTACTGGAAAGCACTTTGAAGTAAATTATGGAACTCCTTACTTTACTTGACCTTACTTTTAATTCTTTCTTTGGCTCCAGGCATCAACTTTAGGGACAAAAGTTATTGATGAGGATGGTCTGTTTGATCTCATACGAACTATGCCAGGCAAAAAGTCCAAATATGAGCTGGCGGCTGAAACAGAGGTTTGTTTATAATAAACTTCAGGGTTTTATTGAAAGTGAAAATTTTAGATTTGTGTTTAAAACTTCTACTTGGGAGCTATAGGCTATAGGGTTTTTCCCACCTTTCATATTTATACTCTGACATTATTCTGTACTTTATGTATCTGACCGAGGAGGGTACTTGTATGTCCTTAGATGGTTTCAGTTTTAAACTTGGAGTGTTTGCTTATTCTTTAAAATAAGTAATTGTGACTGATACTGTGTGGTACCTGGACAGGCCCAATATAAAATGATACTGTAAATGTGGACAACTATATGTAAACCATGTGTATACATAAGAAATTTTGTCTTTATGGGGTACTTGAACTAATAAAGGTAATTTTTTTTTCAGGGAATACTGTAAAAACAGTAGCAAGGGTTTTTTATGCACATTTAAATGTAGTCTGTAGTGACTCATAGAACGTTATTACAATCTCCATTACCACTAGCATGTTGTGCATTCAGTATAGATGTTGCTTTGGTGCTTCTGATGTGGCTAGAGGTGAACTCTTGCATGTAAAGATACTATTGGTGTTTTAAGGAAAAGCAACTCTAAGCTTACTAGCTGATGATTTTCACTCCCTTTGAATTGTTTTGGGTTGAACACTTCTGTGGGTTATTTTGGTTGTTAAATAACCATGGTTCTTTTAAGGGTGTGCTTGAGAGGAGTGTTCCCTTACTGGAAATGGGGTTATTGACTGATCCTCCTCCTTTTATCCATGTGTTCCTAGTGTTAGGTTTTTGAGTGTTCAGGCTTGGAAGTGTTTTGTGGGAGCTGGGCTTCAGCTTCATGGGTGTCTGGCCCATTCGTTCCAACATGACAGTCACCAGTTTTGCATTATTATTTTTAATGATGCATCAGGCTTAGTGAGTAAGGGGACTGATCTTCGGATGACCAGAATATTTCCTGCCTCTTCTGTGGGTTGTGCAACAAAACCAGGTGGTGTTGTGTTTAAAAACAGTTTGTTTTTCAGAGAGGGATAATTCTCTATTTGCTCTTGAAGTGTTTTATCAATGCATGTGTTCAAAGACATGTTTATTTACTGTTTGTTTTTTTTTTTTAAATTTTCCTTTTAACTTACTTACCTTTATTTTCATAAGATAAAGAAAGCAGAGTCAAGACCTAAAAAGACACCACAGAAAGCTGAAGCTGGGAAAAGGAATTTTAGCCCCTTCAAAAGGGAAGCTGATGATAAAAAAAAGTCTACTACTGATAAAGGAGACTCTGTCAGATCTCTTAAGAAAGAAACCACTGTTCGAAAGCTGATGGACTTTAAACGGGAAACAGTAGAGAAGAAAGAAGCCCCAGAACCTAAAGGGAACTTGGTTTCTGAGATGAATGGAGACGGAACAGAGACATTGCTATGGGTAGATAAATACAAGCCGATGTCTCTTAAGGCAGTAATCGGGCAGCAGGGTGAGCAAAGCTGTGCCAATAAACTGCTCCGCTGGCTCCGAAATTGGCACAAGAATACCTCAGATGATGGCCAAGGTAACCAGCGCGGTTAACATAGCTCTGCCTGCAAGAGGGGAGGGGTTGCAGGGTAGCACGCGGGAGGGGGTTTGGCCTGGTGGCCTGGAAGAGGGGGGGTTGCCCAGCCGAGAAGAGTGTCCAGGGTTGCCTGCAATAGAGGGGTTGCCTGGAACAGAGGGGCTGCTTGGGTTGCCCGGCAGCGAGGGCTTGCCCGGCAGCGAGGGGTGTCCTGGGTTGCCCGGCAGCGAGGGGTGTCCTGGGTTGCCCGGCAGCGAGGGGTGTCCTGGGTTGCCCGGCAGCGAGGGGTTGCCCGGGTTGCCCGGCAGCGAGGGGTTGCCCGGGTTGCCCGGCAGCGAGGGGTTGCCCGGGTTGACTGGTGTGATTGGTTGCTTGGTAGAGAGGAGTTTCCTGGCAGAGAGGGCTTTCTTGGGTTACCTGGCCGTGAGGGGTTGCCCGGCAGCGAAGGGTATCCTGGGTTGCCCGGCAGAGAGGGGTTAACTGGCAGCAAGGGGTGTCCTGGGTTGCCTGGCAGAGAGGGGCTGCCTGGAATAAAGGGGTTGCGTGGAACAGCGGGGCTCGTTGGGTTGCCGTGCAGCAAAGGGTTGCCCTGCAGCAAAGGGTGTCCAGGGTTGCCCGGTAGAGAGGGGTTGCTTGGGTTGCCCGGCAGCGAGGGGTTGCCTGGCAGTGAGAGGTTGCCCAGGCTGACTGGCTGTGAGTGGTTACCTGGCAGTGAAGCGTTACCTGGCAGTGAGGGGTGTCCTGGGGTTGCCTGGCTGCAAGGGGTTGCGTGGAATAGAGGGGCTGGTTGCCTTGCCCGGCAGTGAAGGGTGTCCAGGGTAGCCTGGTAGAGAGGGGTTGCTGGGGTTGCCTTGCAACGAGGGGTTGCCCAGCAGTGAGGGGTTTTCTGGCAGAGAGGTGTTGCCTGGTAGAGCTTCTGTCTGCATGTTTTTGGCTTATAGCTGTTGTTCTCTTACATACCCTCTTCCAAAAAAAATCCCTCAAACCACTACCAAAACAAAGCACTCAGGGAAACAAGTTAAGATATTTTTTAAATCTTATGGTAGTCTCTCAAATGTTTACTTCCTTTCGAAAAAAAGAAATAAAGTGACCTAGCAGTGCTGTATATACAAGTGTCCTCTTCAGTCGTGAGGAGAAATGCATGCCGGTGCTCACCTGTCTGTGCACATGGTGAAAATACAGGACAGCAGCATGCCTAAAGGGTGCTGTCCTGCCTGGGGAAGAGAGGAATTGTTACTGTTCTGGTTCTGCCTGACATGCAGCCCATGCCATGTGCAGTATGCCACGCTATAGATATGTTTTCTGTGTTTAATGTAGTGTTGCAAGTTGCACTGCAACTGTAGTAGTGTTTTTCTGTGTGGTGTGTGTACGGTTTAGTTTATTTTTTGTGGTGTTTTTTTGCTTTTTATGTTGTGATTGTGAGGAAATTGCTGAACTTTTGTTACATTAATAGCACGTTTTCTGTTTTTCAGTTTAGAATGACTGGAGCGTTTAAAGTAAGATGGTTTAAATTGCTTTTCCCCAAATGGGTAGGATGCAGATGTGTATGTATTTTTGGTATACTCATATCTAGCCTTAAATAAGTAGGAACTCCAGTGCTGCCTGGTATCTTTGAAGATTTACATGAAGTATGCAGGTTTTTTTGTAGTACATACCTAGGTAAAACTTGGAATCTTCTTTTATAGCAAAGACCAATAAAACTGGAGGCAGAGATGATGGTACTGGTTTTAAAGCAGCATTACTTTCTGGTCCACCTGGAGTTGGTAAAACTACTACAGCTTCTTTGGTTTGCAAGGTGAGTTCCTATGAACAGTCCTTCCCAGCACTATTTGTTAGGTACTGATTCTGTGTGTGGATACAGAGGCAGTGTATAGGTGGGTATCCCCTAAATGACCAGGGTCTGCTCTCAGCTGAGTTCTGCCTGCTCAAAACAGGGTTATAGGTGAAAATACATGCATATTTCGATACCGTTATCAGGTCTGGGGTGAGAATGTAGCAATGAGTGTCTGTGGTTTTTTGTTACGTTGAGAGGAAGCATATCACAGTATGTTGAGCAACTGGAAATGCTTTTAAAAACTGTGTGCCTTTTAACACTCATTCAGCAAGCGAGAGAATATTTAGTGGGAGTTGAAGTCTGGCAAGCTTTTCGAAAGGTTCTGTGACAGACTTGGTCAAGGTTTTTATGTATCTAACAAAGATACCTTCCCCAGACTCATCCTAAATTTGAATATTACTTCAGGATGAGGGAAGTTGATGGGGCTATGTGTCCATTTCTGAATCTGAATTCAGCAATTATTTTTTCCTGACTTTGGAGTACTGTGTTCCACTGACTATGGCATGAGAATCAGCTGGGAACTCCATATTATAGAAATACCTTTAAAGCTATCTTACTAATAGTGTTATTATAGCAAGTTACAGGCTATTTTGTTCTTCTTTGACTTGCAAGATCTTGCTTAGAGTATGGTATTACCAGCTTGGAAGGGTTGAGAACTGTTGTCAGCTATCTGATCTTTGTGCTGGGAAGGAATGATAACTTACCTCAATATTTGAGTTGTGTATAGTGACTCCCAGTCTTCCCCCCCCGCCTTAGAGCTTTGTGCCAACAGGCTGGTGCTGCACAGAAAACCAGACCTGCAGAGAAGCGGGATGTGCTGACTTGGGCTCATTTCTGCACTAGTATGGTCTTTTCTGCTTCTGGTTTCCAACCTAGCTTGTGCACAGCTGCTTCAGGCCTCTGCAGAGCATCTTGCTGTGTTCCACAGGAAGAGCCAACAAAGCTGGATTGTTGGAGCTGCAAACCCACAGCCGTGTGCAGCTCACTGCAGTGCCGTGGTGTGCCCTTGGCAGGGGAGTTTGCTGATAAAGGAGCAGCTGGGTTAAATTCTTCCAGGGACTGACATGCAGCTCAGCCCTGTTCTGAAGTGTTAGGACTGCTGGGGGAGCCATGCATTTCCTAGCTGTTGAATAGTTAAAAGCTTCTCTTCCCTTCAGCTTTCAGAGGGAAGTGACATGTTTCTTGTCCTGACTCTTACACAGAGTTTGATACGCAGCTGGAAATACTATGGAGCTTAGCCAGCCTTGGCTCACTGTTCTGCTGCTATCCCTGGTGGCAGTTCTGTTAATCCTTCGGAACTGAATCTGTGCCACTGACTATTTTTGTGTTGGGTTGTTCTTTTTGGTTTGTGGGGTTTTTTTCATTTGTTCCCCCCAAATTTATCTTTTAGGCATGTCTGTTCTTTGTCTGGTTATTATATTTTTGGAATGCAAGAGAAAAGCAATAGAAGGGGAGAAAAGCATCAAAGCCACATATGTGAAAATGGTGTTTAAGAGCTTTCTTCTGGACCTCTGAAATGTTGTTTGTAATTCTGAGTATGTGTATGCTCTTTCACTGATCTGTTCTCTGTGTCGTTTGTGTGTTTGGATTAGGAGCTGGGGTATAGCTATGTGGAGCTGAATGCCAGTGACACTCGCAGTAAGAACAGTCTAAAGGAAGTAGTTGCTGAATCGCTCAACAACACCATCATCAAAGACTTCTGTTCTGGTACGTCTGTTGTTTGAAGGAGGATTTTTGTTGTGTTGAGAGTCTGGTTACAGGAAGGACAGAGCTTCCTTCTTACACAGCAGTGTCAGGAATTTAGCTTGCTCATCATGTGGAGGGATCTGGCTCTAACAGGGATGGCTTCATTTAGTAAGCTGTTTTATTTCATCTTCAACTGTAGAATTAAATCCTGCTGTTAGCAAAACCAGTTATTAATCTACACAAACTATTCAAGAACTCTGCAGTTGCTTTTGTGTTGCATGGGACTTGTTTCTTGGAAAATGACACAAGGTTGTAGTCAGTTCTATTCTGTGAACATAAATTCATGTGATCAAGTGGCAGAGCAAGAGATTCACCACCACCTCAGCTGTCTCGGATGGGCTTACCTAACCTATAAAGCACTGGGTAAAATTCTGAGCAAGTTCTTATTTTATTCCCATCTCATTTTCTTGTCCATATTCATTTTCAGGCACATCCTCATCAGTTAGCGGGAAACATGTATTGATCATGGATGAAGTGGATGGTATGGCAGGCAATGAAGACAGAGGAGGGATTCAGGTGAAACTGCTATAGTTACTAGCTAATGCCATTGCTAAGAGTGCAGAACATATACAGCACAAACTATTTTGAGCCAGTCTACTGTCCTCAACCCATGGTCCATAGAAAAAACTGTACTCTACAGAGACATCTGACCTATTTTAGAAGTCTGTCTTTGTGTAAGAAGAACTATGCATTGGGGGGTGGTGGGGGAGATACTGCTGTAAAAGAAACCTGGAGTGATGAACTTAGGTGTGTGCACTTCTGATGTCTGTTCCTGGACAGGTGACTATATCCTAAGGTCTCTGCAGCTGACATCTGTCTGTGGTGGCAGGTTTGTAATGTGGTGGGGACAATTGCTCTCTTCAGTAGGCCCTAACGCTGAATAAGTAATGTGGCATAGGCAGTATAATACTTTGTTCTTCTTAGCAGCTCTGGCTTTAGCTTCTGAAGATTTCATGAGGTCATGTGCAATACTTTGACAATAAAGGGCATACAGATCTTTAGCTCAGATGCAGACATTTATGTTGTAGGAATATGAAATTGAACTGAATTTCACCCTCATTACAGAAGGCAACCTTTGTTTTGGTAAGTTGTAAAAGTGCTGAAGCCTCAGGGTTGAGCTCTTTGGACAGGGAAGAGCTGCTTTTTTTTACTTCCTGTTGCTTCGTTCTTTGTGGCAGGGTGCAGTCAGAAAGGTGTGTGCTCCCTCTGGGCATAGGCCAGGTCAGAGTGGCCTTTGGACAAATTGACCTAGTTCTGCAGGTGGACCGCTGTACTCTGGGCTGTTGATCATAATTGCTTCATGAAGGCTAGTCTAAATGTGGTTGCTGGAAGTGGGTAGACAGCAGATTTATTGCAGCTGAACAGAATAGCAAGTGGAAAAAAGTAGGATGGGTTAGGTTTACACTGTGGAAACATGATTACAGTAGGAAGAGTTTTAGATGCTGGCATCTGTCAAAGATCTCATTTAAGGCAGGGACTAATGCTCCTTGGTATGATACTTCAATAATTCTCTGCGATATCTCATGTAATTGTTGTAATGTGTTTAAATCACAGGAGTTGATCGGTTTAATTAGACACACAAAGATACCCATCATCTGTATGTGTAATGATCGAAACCATCCTAAAATTCGTTCCTTGGTCCACTACTGTGTTGATCTTCGCTTTCAGAGACCTCGTCTAGAACAGATTAAGGTAAGAAGGCTGTGGCTGTATGGGCTGCACTGAATTACTGTGGGTAACTTCTGTCTTCTATGTGGCAGAATTCATACAGAATTGGAAACACCACTTACTCACTGAGGTGGTGTGTTAACTCTGCTTTTCAAAATGAGTTGTCTGAATTTTTCTTCCCACAGAATGAAGTATCCCAAAGCCTTTCAGATTTAGTCGTCTATCTTAGATATACCTAAAGACTCTTTTTAATAACCATGTGCTTTTTTTAATACCAATAAGGGATGACTTACATTTATGAGAGAAAATTTAAATTATATGTGGTTTAAAAAACCAGAACAATATGGTAACACTCTTTTGTAGGAGTGTTGATTTGTTCTGTAGGGGGAAGAAATCATAGGAGTACTCTAGTGACAGTTTCTCAATTGTGTGTATTACAGGGTGCCATGATGTCTATTGCATTTAAAGAGGGTTTAAAAATTCCACCACCTGCTATGCAAGAGATAATCCTGGCAGCAAACCAGGACATCAGACAGGTCAGTGCCAATTCGACATCAGTGTCCCTTCAGAGAGCATGTCATGTACAAGTCCATGACTTCAATGTAGTATTTGAACAGTGTTTTTATTTATAGAGATGAGGTTGTTTTCTGCTCTTATGGTACCAAATTGTCAATTTTGTTCTTTAGGTTTTACATAATCTTAATATGTGGTGTGCAAAAGATAAATCATTGACTTACGATGAGGCTAGAACAGATGCCAGCAGAGCCAAAAAGGATATCAAACTGGTAAGTGTAAAATACTGAATTGGCTTTTACTGTCATATTCTGATACAATCACTAGGCTTTATAAACATCTTGTGAACTAACGCACCGATAGCCGAGATGCAGGGAGCTGTCAGCTTCCCACAAGTAGTTAAAGAGCAGTAAATCCAGGACTGAGCATGTATCTTGATGTGTTGGTCTCTTACATAAGATGCAATTATGAAGCTCATATTACTCCTCCCAGGACCTCTATTTAGTAGATGATTATCTTAATATCGGAAGTAAAACTCAGTTCTCAAAACCAGTAAAGCAGCAGGAAGTACTGCATGTTGAACCTGTGCTGATGAGTCCAGATATTGTTGGGTACCATCTCTACAGTAATTTGGTTGATACTGTGCTGTGTCTTATTGTTTGTGTTGACCTGCAGCCCCCTGACTTCTTGATATATCATTTACTTAGGGCCCTTTTGATGTTGTCCGGAAGGTTTTTGCTACTGGCGAGGAGACATCTCGTATGTCCCTTATAGACAAATCGGACCTTTTCTTCCATGATTATTCCCTAGCACCTCTCTTTGTCCAAGAGAACTATGTACATGTGAAACCGGCTGCTGCTGGGTGAGTTACTCCATACTCTAAATTGACGTAGGCTTTCATGTCAGGGAATAGAACTAGACTAAAACCTACTGGATATTTCTGCATTGTAATAGTCAATTTTTGGTTTGTTTTTTTTTTTTTTTTCCCCCCAGAGGAAATCTGAAAAAGCACTTGGTGCTCTTGAGTAGAGCAGCTGATAGTATCTGTGATGGTGATATAGTGGACAAACAGATTCGTAGCAAGCAAAACTGGAACCTTCTTCCAACACAGGTGAGCACTTAAACCCCATTTTATTTTCTCTATGGGTATCCAGTATAAAAGACTGATCCCTTGAAATTGGTGTTTCAGGATGATTTTATGACCTACACAGTTCACACTGTAGTATTCTGTTCTGCTGGGGAGTAGAGCAGTTTCCCATATTCATTTTGTTGAACCCTCACTGTATCATGAAATTGAGTGTTCTGAAATTCTGAAAAGCTGAACCTTCTTTATGAAGCATAGGAGCAGATGGCACACACCACTTCTGATGTGCAGTTGCAAGCCTGCTCCGTTTTATGTGCTTCCTCTCCCAGCCTCTCCCTAGGCCAGTATTTCTCCCAAAGCACAGAGCTTCGTCATTGTGCTACTTTTAATGATCACTGAAACACTGACAAGACTTGTACTGAAAGGGTTATGACTGGCATCAGAGAATGTATCATAAGTTAAGTTGGAAGGGACCTCTGGAGGCCATCTAGTCCGCCTCCCTGCTCAGCGCAGGGCCAGACTGAGCAGTTGTGTATGAACTGAGCTAGCTGAGTTTATGTAGATTCGTGGTGTTTTTTGGAAATGTCGTCTTTACCACGTCCATTTGCTGGAGACTGCAGCACTTGTTTGTGTGGAGTCAGCTGTTTGTCTCACTGCACTCTCAAATGAGAAATTAACAGGCTTTTTTTTTTTTTTTTTTTTAAATGTCTTTTAAAACCCAGATAATTTCACAGCTATTTTAGAACATGGTAACACATAGGGTGGTACAAGAGATGAAGCTGTAACTTAAAAGGGGTTGAACAGAAACAAGCAACCAAGAAAGAGTTATCTTAAAACAACCCGTTTGCACTGTGGCACTGCATTCAGTATGCCCTTTCATGTGGGCAGGTGGGGGTAGTGTGTCATGGTGTCAGCGAGAGTAATCCATTGTGGTTTGAGTTTGGCACTTGTGTTACTCTTTCAGGCTATTTATGCAAGTGTTCTCCCTGGGGAGCTGATGAGAGGTTACATGTCCCAGTTTCCTGTCTTTCCCAGCTGGCTGGGGAAGTTTTCATCCACAGGCAAACATGATCGTATCATTCAAGAACTGGCAATGCACATGAGTCTCAGGTAGTACTGACCTTCCTCTTCTGGTTTTTATTGACACAGCTATTTAGTTCATACGTACCATGTCACCTACTTTTAATTCCTTGCTGTGCTTGTTACAAACATAAGTGTGAATGCTGTGAATATGCTTGTATGTTGTTGGTGAGACTTTCTTAGCACTCAATCTGGACAGCAGTGAGACTGCAGACACTTTTACTATAGTCAGCAGTACCTAGACCTTCCCCCCCCGCCCCAGAGTTGTTTCTCGGTTAGGGACGTGTCTCCCCAGACTGTTTGGTACGGCAAAAGGAGATGCACAGTACAACTTGCAGTGAGCTCTTAAGGCAGCTGATTATCCATCTGCTGAGGGCCTACCCACAGGTTGCTTGTGTTTAGAAGTGAGTGGTGGTAGTGGTTGTACAGATTTACTGACTACTTTCAATTTGACAAAGAACCCAGACATGCAAGAGGACAGTAAACATGGAGTATCTGCCGTATTTGCGGGATGCGCTTGTCAAGCCCTTGACAGACTTTGGAGCAGATGGTGTACAAGAAGCTATAACATTCATGGACTCCTACTGCTTGATGAAAGAAGATATTGAAAATATCATGGAAATAAGCATGTGGGGAGGCAAACCCAGTCCTTTTTCAAAGCTGGATCCCAAGGTAAAATTCTGTAGAAATCCTAGAGTAACATCTGTGGTATGGATGTGCTGCTGAAAGGCTGAAGTTGGTGCAGCTCCAAATAAATCATTTTATTAATTGTAATTAATTTGAGACTATGGTACTCTTTGCAAATTGACTGTCAAACATCCTACTAGAGGTTCAGAGGCATGTCCTAAAAGACAGTCAGGCTGTACTTGATTTGGGAGTCTTATACCTGTTCCTGGTGTAAAGGATCACTGGGAGTCAGCTGTGCCTGGGGCATAGACGTGGAACACAAGGGACACGGAAAGCTGCTACTTTGCTACCTGCATAGTGCTGCCTTTCTTACCTCTTGCATATTTGTTACAGTGTGGGCACTGAATTAAGAGGCTGGCTTGCAGCTTGCATCTTCCACAGTCCAGTTAGACTGAACTGCCAGACCTGGGGGGACCTTGTATGCTGCTCCCCCAGTACCCCTCTGGGGCTACTCCACTTGAAGGAGTCTTCAGCAATTGGGACTCTCATCTGGTACAAAGTGAGCTTAAACTCCAGTCCCTGCTACAGACTAGGCAGGTGTGAGATGTGAACTGTGATCTCTCCCATTTCATGTCAACTGCTGAGGGAGAGAAGAATCTTCTCTGCTGATACCTGAGCCTTCACTACCACTGGGTGTTTACTCCTAGCCTGAATACACTGCTCTAGTGGGACAGGTGTTCAGTGCTGCTGAGGGTGGCTTTGGTGTGACTTGAATTAGGTGGCAGCAGAGCAACAGTTAGCTAACAATCTACAGTTCCTAAGCTGATGCTCACAGTGTTTTCTTCCAACCTAACAGGTCAAAGCAGCTTTTACACGTGCCTACAACAAAGAGGCACATCTGACTCCATATTCACTTAATTCTGTCAAGATGTCTAAAAGGCAGTTGGGATCTGCGGTGACCTTAGAACTGAATGAAGACCTGAATGTGGAAGAGATCCAATCTGATGAGGATGAGCAAGATACTGTTGAAAGTGATGCGATGATTAAGGTGACTTAGTTTCCTCAGTGTTGAACTACCACGCTCAACTGTTTTCTTGTTTTTAGTTACCTTTCTGGGACTTGGAACATCATCTGAATTTAGAAAAAAAACCCAAAAGTCCTTAAGACTGAACATTGTAGAGTCTCTACTCTCCATGGCATTTAAAAACTTGATACCTGAAAGGGGAGGGGAAGAGATGGCTTTTCCTCCTAACAATGGTTGCATTTTGATTGATGCTTTTGTCAGGTTGCAGTTGGATTTTAAACTGTCCGTATATTCTATTTGTAGCACAAAAAGGTGAAGTCTTCGAAGCTGCCAAAAGGAGTGAAAAATGAAGAAACAACAAAAAAAGAAGGAAAAAGAAAAGAGAAAACAAGACATTAAACAGAATAAAATCTCTTTCCGGATGCAGCTTTGCTTATCTCACTTCTGGCAGGAACACGAAAAGGATCCAGTGATGGAGGTGGGGAGGTGGAACCAGTGTGTTGAAAACGCTCCTCTTATAGAGGTGATGTAGCTACTGTACTGTCACGGTGCAGTGCTCTACTCACTCTTAGCAAGGTTACAAGCTATAAATATCCTTGTACAAAAAACAACGGGCTGCATGAACACAATGAAAATGTGTTGCTTAATTTCCTGGCATTTATGCTAAGTCTTCCTAGGACGTCACTCTTTTTTTAAAAAAAATCCCCTGATATTATGTCATGAAATCTTGTAAATAGGACAAGATGCAAAAAAAACTCCCAAGCCTAACTTGTGTATTTGTACATTACAGAAATTAAGCAGTGTATAAAACTACAATAAAATGTTTCGCAGGAGCTTCTTAAAATTTTGGTTAAGGTCTAGGGCCTCTCTTCCTCTCTTTGCTTCCAAAGTTCTGGCTTGTACCTGCGCATACAGAATGTGGTGTTATTATTTTCCTACAATTTCCTTTTTGTTCAGTTAGAGACACAGAAAAAAAACGAGGGATTTAGTTCCAAAACTTGAGGAGCCTGTGTTTAAAGCTAGAACTCATAATCAAAACCAAAAAGAAATACTTAGAGTAAGAAATGTTTATTAGAAAAGTCACAGAAGTTCAGAACTGATGCTGAAAAAGAACAGTAGGGGGGTTTTTGCCACTCACACAGAATGCCCCTTCCTTTTGTCTTTGGTGCAGATAAAATGCAAGTTTTACTTTGTAAGAAGAATTATCAATCAGTTTTATTACTATAATAAATCAAAGTACAATATTTATCAAAAGCTAAATATTTACAGGCTATCACAAAATGGTGGTTGTTATTAAATCCTAGTGGAAAAAAGATGTGTAACGTAGTGATGAAGCTTTCCTTGCTGCTTGCCAGGTTACACATGCAGTTCTGAAAACAAACAGGTGGTTAGTCATAGCCAAGATATAAAAACTGATAGCAAACTACAAAGTTTTCTCAGACAAAAAATATTAACAAAAATAAGGCTATATTCTGATATATATAATTTTATAATGTCACTTGTGCATTTCTTTGACCTAGAGGTAGGTTTTCACATGAGGTGTTTGCACTAGTAAATCTGCCTTCAAATGTCAAAATTAATGAAGAACTTTAACTCATTTTCAGTCACTGGTCCTTTAGCGAAACTGAAGTCTTGACAGAGCAGTGGTCTCACCCTTTGAAACAGGAGTGCTTCAAGGCAATACTGTGTTCCTGTTATCCCGTGAGATAGATAGATAGATATATAAAAAAAATATATATTCTTACATTCTGTTTAACATAGAAGCTAAGATTGTGTAACCTGTTCCTTCCAGTTAGCATCTCTCTCTTCCCCCACTTACTCTCATGGTAGATATGTAGGATTTGATGATGCTGAGATCTTCCAACTGTTCTCTGAGCTACAGAAGCACAACTGGTTGCATGTTCCAAACCAGAACGATGTTGGAGATAAACCAGTTCACCTCTGTGATCATGTTAAAGCCTCACAACTAGAATGATGTGACAGGTTACTTGCAGTAGGCAAAACCTACTGGTGTTTGCAAGCCTGAGGGCAAACAGGTGATACAGCTGAGCCTCAGTTATCCAAGGGAAGACCCAGACTGAAGACTTATTCTTGAACACTCCATTTCCTTTCCTAGGAAAAACCCCCAGTGTCTTCTGTAACGAGCCCTGTTAAGTAAAAAATACAGGTTCTAACACATACCTGAACTTATTGGTCCCCATCTTCTGGTTTGAGGTACTCTGTGCAATCATTTATTTTCTTAAGATGAGCAACATCAATCCTTTCAGAACACATTGGACATATGTTTTCAGTCTGTAACATGCTGTTTTAAAAGAAGGGTGACTGGTCAAAAGGTAATGCTAACACTTGCGAAGGAAGAGCTGGGCCTGAGACAGAGAGCACAGAGCAAAGTTCTGACCTGTGCTATGTAACAAATACAGGCCAGAGCAACAGCTACTGCTGTCCAGGTGGAACAGAGGTTGGTTGGTTTAACATCTGAGAACTAACATCAAAACAGGAAGGCTGCTGCTGTTTGCATGGGCGTGAGGAAAATATGGCAATTAAAACATACACACAGGAACCTGGGTGGCTAGAACATGAAGTTTCTGCAGCTTCACTGTTGCTGACATCTGAACAGAGCTGTCTAATCCCATTCTCACACAAGTCATTACTGGGGACAAGAGATCATTGCTGCTTAGTCTGTATGCATTACTGTCCGTGGCTGGTTTTTTTTTTGGTGACTGCTGCTGTGTCTTTGTCCTCACAGCCCCCCCATATCAGCTCTCCTTCCTGGAAGGAGCAGAGAACTGACAAGTCCCCATCCATCTGCATTTTACTGGTCCTATGGTTGGAAGCCTGCAGCTTGGGCTGAGTTCATTCTTTATCATAGTTTTCGGTCCAACTTGATGTTCTGTGAGTATGTTAGATGAAACTGCCACGTAAGGGGGATTCTTCTGCCCTCTTATTACATTTACTGCCATTACATGTTTTCAGTACCTAATGAAACAATTTGCTGCTAAAATATGAACAAACATTGGAATCCTGAAACAGAAGAGATATCCCAACTTACTTCTTGAATTCTGAATAGAGGGCAGGAAAGCTGCAGTGGGGGCAGACTGTCCAGTCATCTTGTACCATATGTCGACCCTGCATGCAGAAGTCACAAGTGATTAAATGGCATGTGCTGTCCTGGTACACTGGGCATGGAGTTCTGTACCTCTTACAGTGAAAAGGTCTCAGCAACTGAGTTCTAAAGATCTCGAGGAATTAAAAAAAACCCCAAACTATAACAGTTATTGTAATTTGATTACTTTGTAAAGGCTGTAACCAGAAAAGGAGCTCTCAATGAGATGCAGTTTTCATTATAATTTCCATTCTTCTTTTCATTGTAATTTCCATTCTTCTTTTCCAAAAAGAAATCTAAGAAAAATATCAAAGTATAACTTTTAAAATTCTTCTAGTTTGGTAATTCTAGAATGTAATCTGTAGATCTATGGCCAGAGCTGTACATAAATCTACTGGGATTTTTGGTGTTGCATATGACATTCAAAAAATGCCCCCACAGCCAGGTCACCTGAGCCCAGCATTCAATGCTGTCAAGTTTGTGAGCGTAGTGACTGCCTGGTACTTGCCTCTTCAAACAGAAATGATTTCCTCTTTTTTTTTTTTTTTTGGTACGGTTTACTAGTTTGCTTTTGATAGAGTTTATACGTACCTTTTTAATACTATAAGAACCCAACAGCACCTTGACCTATATTGAGAGATTTATGCTCTGATATGCAACAGTAGACCATTTTGACACTGACTCATACAATATTTGAAAATGCTGCTTTCCTAATGATGTTACAAATACCTGTCAGGTAAATGAACCATAAGCAAGATGGAGCCTAGATAAGTAACGTGAAATTATACGTGAATATGTACATTTTGTTTGGCTCAAAAAGCTGTATTTAAAAGCCTTGTTTTTTTTCCTTAAGATAATACTTCTAAAACATACCAGTCATCTTACTCTGCTAAACCAATAGAGTAAACAAATAGATAACTGCTATAATTTTTCTTGTAAGACTTAATTCTTTAGTTTTAATAAAGAATGTTAACTCCAACATTTGATTCTTGATTTTTCTGCGATTCTAGTGTCACAGATCACTTGAACCTAGCGAAAACAAGGTGTTAGCTGTACAGTACCTAACTGTACTGATGCTGGTACCAGTGGGATATATGGCTTTTCCACTGGGAAATGTACCCCATCCATACCTTTTCAGTACTCTCTCAAGTATCCTGAAACGAAAACATTCTAACTTCTCATTTCTGTCAGGATCAGTAACATAACTAGCTTAAAGCTACAGCAAACCAAAGATGTTCAGATAAACTTATTTTCAGAAGGAAAGAAAAGCTTTGTGTTCATTCTCACACTGCAGAAAACACGGCAGACACTCACGGTTGCAATGCAGTACGGGAGACTGTTTTTACAGCCAGGACATAGAAGTTCACACTCCGGGAGCTGGAATGCACAATAGGGACAGGCTGTTGTTGGCTCTTCTGCCTCTGTTGTGTCTGGACGTCTAGAAGTAAAATGCAAATGTGAATGAAAACCTTACATGCTTTGAACTTTAGCAAAGATGTCTTACAATGCCTTTGATGTTTAGCAAGTGTTTCTCCTTTCAGTTATTTGCACAGCTTCCAGTTGCTGTTTTATATTCTACCAGGTAATTTCTTTTAAGTTATCACCCAAACTTCATCACAATTATGTAAACTCAGAAATGTCATTTTCCAGCTAATTTTAAACAATACAACCTTTTTAAAGCTATAAAAGATCATAACACTTTGAAAGCTTTCAAAACTCATGGTCTATGTGTATAGAATATAAAGTGATTGTTTGTCTGTTTTGGTGTTCTTCTGTGGCAGGAGTGACCACAAAGGACTGAAGTAACGAGAAATAAAACTGGCATCCTGGTAGGACTATACAGCTTCTAACTCTGCCTTCAGGGGCTTATTTTCATCCAAGTGTCTGTCACAAGGATGGTCCCGATCTAGACATCACCACACTTGGGTTTAGGGCAGGGGACACCCATCCCCCCTCTTTTCAGATCTCTTATGTGACCTTCATGTTTAATCTTCTATGGAACATTTATAGATTAAGATCTTAGATTCACTTTTAGCATATTTTCTGATGAAGAGGACACATCCTTTCTAATGTTTAGCCTAGTAACTCTGGAGACAGTTAGATGACTTCCTTAGATAGCTTCCTTAGTTATCTTGATACTTTCTGGAAAGCCAAAATCCTCATTTTATTAACCTGAGCATGTGCTTCCCTCACAACCACCTGTTCCTTTGTCTCCACTTATGAAATCTGGGTATGGATAAAGACAAAAGATTAAGAGTCAATATGGCTTTTAGCATTGATGTCATATTTTAGAAGCTTACTGGAATTTTCTAGAATTAATAATAAGCAGATACTAGGAAAGAACTTCACATGAATTAAAATAAATGGTTAAAAGACAATAAACAGTATAGGATAAACAGTTCTTACAATACAAATCCGTGGTAACCTACTGCTGTTCTGTACACTCCTAAAAATACAAGTGAAAATCACGTGATGCCACAGCTTGTATGTAACATTCAGACTGATACGGGCCAGAGACAGCTTCGAAGAATTCCAGAACAACTTTCTGACAAGGAAATACTGGGGGGGGGGGGGGGCAAAGCAAGGCCTATTGGAAAAAAGTTTCCACATGTAAGATGATGAATTCTGCACTGCTGTGGCTTAGAAGCAGGATCTTGAAATTCTAATATATGCTATGAAAATGCCAGCTTGCTTTAAAAACAGTCAAAGCAAATCAAATAGGGTGGAACACAAAGTCATTCTGCTACTACACAAATCCATGGGTTGCCTACATCTTCAATACAACGTGTAGTTTTGGTCCTGCCTCCTCCAAAAAAAGGCTGTAGGAGAGCTTCAGAGCAGGGCCATAAGGATCAGTATCCATAAAAGAATAGCTATGTACTCAGGCTCTTCAGGTCCTGAAAAGATAGGACTGACAGAGGGGAAATGGAAAAAAAACCCAGAGGTCTATAAAATTGTAAGTGACACAGAAAAGGCTAGATCCTCTCCCAAGAGAAAACTACAAGGCATCACATAAAACTACCTAGGGACCAGTCCTGAGACAATCGAACTTCTTGTCAGAGGAGTCACCTGTTGCTAAAAATTTACATTGCTTGAGAGATATTGGATAAGCTCATGGAGAGCTTAGAGTTGACTTAATAAATACCTAAACCACTCATGGGCTTAGCAAGTCCCTGAGCTTCAAAAGGGTGAGAGGCTAGTAGAATGAATAAGAAAATCATTACGTATGCTTGCCCTGCTCTTACACACTCACCTGTGCTTCCTCCTCTGGCAGAAAATATTGGCTACGATCTATCTAAACAGAACTTCAGATAAGGAAGAAAATATCCAGAATTCACCTGTTATTTGATTTGCCCTTCCATTTTTTTTTCTTAGCCAGTTAGTCAGGAGTCTCAATGACAGAAGAGCACACCACTGATGCTGTAGTAGCTAACAGTTTACATGTACTTTCCTAGCTAGAGAACAACTAAAGCTGCACGTATGTCTGAATGGACAAGATGGGAAACGTTACTGCTGGTTAGGAAGCATTTTACATGCACATTGCATTTAAGGTTTATCACATTCAAGGGAAAAGAAGAGCCCTGGATTTTCCAAGAAGGGGGAAATAGTTCTTATTTCACTGTCTCAAATTTGGAAGGCTAACAGGAAAACAGGATAAAGCCCATAGGCTTTATGAGCAAAAGTAACGTTACAAATAAAGCCTTGATACTGTGTACATTTGAAAGTACAGATTAACAATGCTTACCTGGCCATTGCTTCAATTCTCTTTTTGTGTTTAGGATCTATTTTATTGCGATACTCGGGTCTCATTAACATAGCAGCAAAACTGGAGGCTGAGTTCTTCAATCCTGCTCTGTGACACTCGATTACAGCTGAAGTTAAAATTGGCACAATGTCTGTAATAGAATGAAACAATAATGTGAAATATTTATTTACCAATATTAATGTTGAAAGCCTTTGAGCTAATACAGCTGAAAAGGTACTGATGAAAAATGACAGTATTTTTCTTCTTCCTCATGGTACACAGTTGCACAATTTGTGCAATTCCTGTAACCATATACGAGAAAATAATGGTTTCACCTCTCACTGCCTTGCATTCCTGAAGCTCAGCATTGCAGCAGGAATGCTTTGATTATAACCATTTCTCTCAAATCTGGTCTGCAATGTTTAGAGTCTACATTTTCCATGTACCCAAAAAGTATTTTCAAAGGAAGACTGATTAAAATTTTGTGATAAAGTCACAGAACCAATCAGTTCATTACATAAGATCCTGAGACTTTTGGCATGGTTCAGGCAGCTCCGTACTGCAGTTATGGTGGGTGAGGACAGATTAAACTGCTGGTGAGGAACCCATCCTGTGGAGGATGGCAGAGCAGACCGTGTATCTACACTGTCGTGTGCCCTATAGGATCACAGGAAGAGAATGTACCTTCTGCTGCAATGATTAATGAATTGTTCTGTAGAGCACAGCATGTTCTTCTATACTGTCAGCACTTACGTGATGGGAACTTGCTGATGTTGTTGGCTACACGTATAAGCATCCGTGCTCCCTTCATGTGATCACCACGTTTCACGTGAGTCTGGAATACCACAAATACATCGAATTAACTGCAGCCTTAAGAGAGTAATTCCTGCAGCCTGCTTTTCGCATTCAGCCTTCTGGGAGCTGCACGCCCATGGTGCTTTCACAGAACTGAGCACTAGAGGAAGGACCAGAGACTTCACAGTGTCTCTTTCCCAGAACAGTCTGCCTGGCCCTCAGCCAGCCTCCCTGCTGGTAGAAAGGGAGGCCAGAAGCTGGCTGTAGGCTGAATGGATATCCTGACGGGCCACGGGTTAACTGCTAGAAATCATTTGAGCCCCCCTGCTTAATTTATTTCATTTACAGAAAAGCAGCGATCTGCTTATGGATAACAATAATAATAAATAATTAATAATTGTACTAGTAGCATAATATTTCTAAGTATGAATGCAAAAGAAATATGGGAAGCATACGTAGGTTTTTAAATATCCAGTATTTTAAAAAAGATTATGCTAATTAAAGAGGCAGAAACAACCCTGGATTGTCCTGAAGCTTGCTGTTAGTATGTACTTGGATTCTGTGACACAACCTGCATGATAATGTAATTTATGTATATAGAGCATCCGTATGCACAGTTCAATCAGAGACTGTACAACTTGCACAAATTCAGTTTCTCAGTTCTTTACCTTCACTAAAATATAGCTGTGTAGAATCATAAGGTTTGTAGTCATCTCAGAAGGAATTTTAATCTTTTGGGTCTTTAATTCTGAATACATACTGAAAAGAACATCATGTGCATTTCGGTAGTTTCCTTAAAAACAAAAAACAGTAAATTTTTCAAAACAATTTCTTTACTAATGACATATATGGAAGCTGACCAGGAAGTTTATCTTGATTCTTAGAGCAAAACCTTTACACGACAATTTCTTTGGAAAGTCACAAGCAGTTGCTTGTCACAGTAGCCTAAATATCAGCCAGGGAGTTAAGTAAGAATTACACTTGGAGAAGTCATCTAAATAGTAGCAAAACATGCATGTGGATTTCATATAATGAAAGTTTAAAAATGGAAGATGCTGTATCCAATATATTGCTTCCACAATAAAGAGGAGAAAACATATTTTTAGAGCATTTAGAGATGTTACTTCTTTTTGTTCTTCAGTGTCAGATATTTAAAAGCTGCTGTTTAAATGTTAATTTAATGTACTTTTACTTTATCATTTGCTTTGGCAACTCCTTGCCTCTGCAACCAAACAAACCCAACACCTGTCAGATAATTAAAATTTAAATTTTTATTCACTAGATTATACTACTGCAAGGTTACTATCAAGGATTATCCAGGAATCACAGGATTTCATTAAAGTATCAATGTAGCTGAAAACAACCAGTTTTTAGTATGCTTAGTCTACTCTTAGCTAGTTGTTTGTTCTTCCTTTGTTTGGGTTCTTTTTTTTGCATTATTAGAGTATAAGGAAGTCATACTCTTTGCAGTTTTAGGCTATTAAAGGACATTTCAGATTCAGGTTATTTCAGCAAACTTTTTACCCCTCTATGTCTCTTATTTCTCTATCAGCAAACGTTTCTACTCTATAGAGCAATTTGTTATGTGTTGTTATTTACTACAGTTGAATCAACCTGTGGAATTTGTGTGAGGCAGCTACGTATCACCCCAGGATTAGTTGCCGGAAAACATTAATTTTTCATGCTGTGTTACTGACTCTCAGTATAATATGATCAGTCTTAAAATTATGTGATCACATAAAAACTTCAAGGAAAAGTGCATGTAAAATGGGATACCCAAAGGCCAATACCAAACAGTATGACTTAAATATTATTTTTTAAATGGATTTTTAAGGAAAGAACAAACTATATTGGTGTAAGCTTCATAATCAAACTCACTGAAATGAGGAAGAGGGGGACAATCTAAAACTGTGCCTCTGCAGAATAAACAGATATTGCAAGACTGGTGATTTTAATGAAAAAATACTGTGCTTATTATTACAGTGTTGCAGAACACGTCTATAACTATTAGGGCATATGAAATACAGTATGGGATACTGCATTTTAGATACAAGTTTTCAGATTCAGAGAAGCTAGTAAATATTTAAACCCTTGAGCCTCTACATTTCCTGCTTACATAATTAGCACAAATGCATTATTCACTGCTGCAATGAACCGGGAGATCATGCTTGCCAAGGGTTTAAGAGATTTTCCACTCCTTAGCCCAAGGCTGAGGAGCAGTCCATAAATGTTAATTTGCCTGGGCTGTTCCTGAGGCTGCTGTTTTTCCTTTATAGATATTTTTCTTAACTGACTTGAAATGAAAAGCGAGCAGTTATGGTAGGGCTGTTGCCATGGCTACAGAGGAGAGCAAATAGTGGAGGCAATAGCTATTTTGCTTCTAGCCCTGTCTCTTCTTATTATCTTGTTCTGTTTCTAACTACAGCTACTGATTACAGGGGAAAACAAGGCTTAAGTAAGCAAGTGTCTGATCCTTCAACAGAAATTATCTCCTGTGCACGTTTCTCACTGAAAAAAATCCTGTGTCCTAAAGGATCAATACCCAAGTCAGAAACCGCAAGTAGAGACTGCAATTCTAAGATCTGTGATATACAGAAAAATAAAGTTGCAGGCAATCTGAATCACTATGTTTACTTGAATGTAATAAGAAATGCAGCTATTATTTTCCACAATTTTCTTTTTTTCCCAATATTTAATATACAGTTATGAGTCCCAACTTTTTCACAAAGGCTACTTCAAATTCAAAAATTAAACTTGAATATAATTAAAAGCACCAATACATGTATTTTCTAAGTATAATCCTATTTAAATAACAGCACCCTAAATACTACAAGGACGTAGTGTCAGAGATGCTGTCACATCAGAGAAAACAGACTTACCTGAACACTGCTCCTCTCTGGCAATTATTATAGCAGTTCTGGCAGCTTCTTTGTGTTGCTTTAGTGCCATATATAAGCGGAACAGGTACTTGGCATCCTTCATTAAATCATAAAAGAACAATTAATACTAATTGAATACATACTGCTGTATTCCCTTTCTTTACTTGATTATCCCACCACCACGTTCTTCAAAGAAGGCAGACAAGCTGCCTTGTTTCATGAAGAACTCTTCATATCAGTATGCTTTAGCTATGCTACAGTCACCTGCAAGTTTTGGCCGTTAGTACAGTCAGAAAAACACCCATGTTGAGGCCCCTGAGTGAGTTGTGGCAGTTAGTTGCCAAGCCCTGTCAACATGGACGCAGAAAGCCGCAGAGCATTAGGCACACTAAGGGTTGGACAACTGGGAACCCAAAAGCTTCAGAGGTGTAGGCATTTATGGTGTCAGAAAAGAACCAAAGGACTCCCTTAAGAAATCAAAATCTTGCTAGAAATGATTAAATTATGTTATGGATCTAGATGTAAACATTGGTTAGTGTGGAAAAGGATGACAAAATCTGTCCATTAAACAGTGTACTGTTCTGGGACCTGATGGTAGACATCCAAGACAGCCAAAAAAATTAAAATTTAATGGGATAATGAGCTAACAAAACACAAACTTTTAAATTTGCTATACTATGTACTTTTGATATATTGCATGATTCAAGAATGGCAAAAGTAGCAAAGGGTTCACCCAAGAAACTGGCAATCCAACAGCAGCAAAATGATGAGATAATTCAAAACCAAAACTTTAAAAAAACCAAGATGGCAGTATTGAAGAAAACAAACATGAGTTCAATTTTTGTAAAGTGTACTCTAATTTCCAGCAGACCAGTTAAAAAAAAAAAAAAAAAAAAAAAAAAAAAATCAACAAGAGAAAAGAGAATTGGTCTTTCATAAGGATTTTGAGAAAATTCTCAAAAGAGGTCATTCCTAGAAATACAGTTAAAATACAAAATAAAATTACCTTGCTTATGATGAAAAGGAACTATTAAGTGAAAAAAATCCCTGGACTAGGGTCACTATTTTATATCTTTAGCAGTGATTTCTAAAATGGGATCAATAAGAAGTCTGTACATTATATATATATGAATGAAGATTAAATTAAGCTGAAATATTGTATACAATGGTATGGTTCCAAATTAAATATATAAATAAGACACAGAAATAAAAGCAAGAGAGAAAGACTGGCATACAGAAAGAAAAAAGGCAAGTCAAATTCTTCTTTTTAACTTGCAGTATAAGGAAAAACATTAAGTGACCAAAAGTAATTACTTTTAAATTAATGATAAGGCAGAATTTTAAGTAATGTGCGATCAAAAGGCTGAACATCATAAGAACCATAATTTAACAATAATGGAATAGTTATCTGGATAATAAAGTAACCACAACTACTTATATTAGTGGATATTATTTATCCACTGTAAACTGCCTTAAAAAGGAAAACTGCTATTCCCTGAGTGGGGTAAACCAAAAATTATTATGAATGGTAGGTTATGACGTAATTCTTCCCAACTTCTGGCACCTCCAAATGACCACAGATGGCTGTTCCATGGGTGACAGCAGAAGGCTGCACTTCTTCCCCATCCAGGCTGCTTCGCCTTTTTCTCCTGCCGCAGCAGCAGAAGGATCCTGTCCCATCACAGACCAGTGGGCTTATACGGTATTTGCCACAAGTTATATTTTATTTAAACAGTGTATTTAAATGACTTACAAGGCATTTAAGAAAAATTAGTCTCATGTTTTACTTTCATATTCTTACCTTTAAAGTCAGCCATTTTAAAAACAAAAAATGCAGGGAGAAATTTCCAATTGACAACACATTTCCTAAGGTCTTTGGAAAATATTATTATTGCAGTCTAACTGATCTTAATAGTAGATAACCATGGTTTTAATTTCGTTTTGCTTTTTAAACCACATGTACTTAGAAAATATGCACACAGAAAACAGCAGAACCTTGCTAGTTAATGCTCCCTGAAACGTTACAAAAGAACACACGACAAATTAAGAATCTTTACATGTTAAAGTTAACAAATACTTGACATAACACATTTAAGAAATAGTTTATAATTAGTTAGACAACAACTAATTAGTGAGGTAAAACTTTGGTAAGCATACTAATTTTGATAATATAGCACTTCGTTAAAATGCCACACAATTGTTGGCTGCAAAAGATGTAAAGCAACGGCTGCTGTGAATGATGATCTGGTTTGAAGATGAATGTTTGAAAGGACTAGCAAGTTTCTGCTGCATGGCTGCTTTCAGGTCACTCTTACATTCAGCTTTACAAAAATACCACCACATAAAAGCTGCTAATCTCTAAAAACAACCCCATTTGCTTGATAATTTCAGAAATACTGTCTCCATAGCATAGTAAGGATAAAGATGAATTGCTTTTAATTAAATTTTTAAAACAAATATGTGCGATTTGATAAAGTAAAATTTTGTTACTCACTGAGAGAGACTATAGCAGATTGGATTAAAGCATTCAGAAGAACAAGAGAGAGCTTTTAAACAAGGAAAAGAAAGCTCTACAATGAAGTTCAAAACAATGTTAAATAGAGCAATTATGGCATTCACAAAGTTGCTAAGTGTTTTCTAAAATCTTTAGAACCTCTTCACTATGGAGGATCATACTTCCCTTCTCCAGTCCTACGCTCTTCTTTCAGCCAGATGGCTGGGCTGCTGCTCTTACAAAAGAGACTGGATGCTACACCCAAGTCCACCCAACTTTCAGAATAAATATGAAATTACTTTTGCTTACACTGATGCTGCACAGATTTTTCATCTAATGCCTCCAACAGCTTCATTCTCTTCTGCTCTCTTGCAGTGGAATTTTGTTTCACCATGTTTTGCTTCTCTCAATTTTACCAATGGTCACATTTCAAATTACAGGTAAATAATAAGAGGTAAATAATAAAGAGAGATAGAGGGGTTTTGTTTTGGGGTTTGGGGGTTTTTTTTGTTTGTTTTATAAAAGCAAAGTTGGCTTGGCCATCAACTGTCCACCGTCTCTAGGAGCCTAAACTATCAAACACACAATCTCTAGGCACCATACAAAAAGGAAAGAGCCAGAATTTCTAATCTCTCAACAGAATCATAAACCACAGCTATAATATTAGGGGTGAAATAAGCTTACTGCACCAAGACCATGTAATCTCCATCATTACCAAACTTTACTTCCCTTAGTAAGGCAGAACTTATTCTTCCATACTTTTTGCACCTGACTGTATTTACTGTGAGTTTGTATAAGACTAAATTCCTTCACTAAGGAATTAATTGCAGACTGCAATGTCCACACCTGAGGTCTGGCTTTCACAGTAGAAAAACACAGATGCAGTACCAATTAGCTCACATTCAAGCTCTGCTCTAACAGGCAGTAAAACTTGAAGTGGCTCAGACACTTAGTTCTATGAACTCAAGCCCAAGTATGATTGAATCCACCATAAGCTCTATGGACATCAAAGCCAAAAATGGACTGTGAAGCTGTTTTCCTATAGCTTGAACTCAGAGAAACCAGATAGTCCCCTCAGCAGTCACATTGCAAAAGAGCTGTTTGTCATCTTAACCTCAAGTGCTGCTGCTCTGATGTCTAACGTCATATTTACAGTGGACACTTTTCATCTGTCCTGGAAAGAAAAAAATCATACCAATGGAATATAGTCAAAATCTACTTCTTGTATTGTATATATAGCACAGATCTAACCTACGTTCTGCTTAGTTTGTGAACAACCCTCTTCTTTCATTACCAAACCTATGGCATTGGCAACTAATAGACAAAAATCTGTCAGCAAGTATCTTCCGACTCCCAAATCCGTATATACAAGTGAGAAAAAGTTGAAACAGTCTACCAGCCTGCCAAAAGCCTTTCATTACACCCAGTGAATGGCTTGCTTTTAACAAAGGAGCAGAAAACCTGGAAGAAAGGGTAAAGGTCCTTTCCAAATGCCATTAATTGATCACACAATATGCACAGAGCACCACTTATCTCAAAAAGCACCTCCTAAATAGTATAAAAGAAAAAAAATGCAAGGTCGTAAGAATCCAAAGAAGATTTTCTATGACAATGCGAAGTGAAAACATAAACACAGTATTTTATTCTCCTATTGTTAAATCAAACTTCCATGTTAGGAAGGTCTGTCACCAAAAATCTTCAAATATGCTTCCTCATTTTTTTTAAATTTTCTATCATAAATTACATATGTAATTTTATACGCCAACACAGAACAGAAACAAACTACAAAACTACAGCCTATACTCACAGATGAAACTGACTCTATGAATAATTCAAACTTTAAAATAAATACTTCTACATAATAAGAAATCTAAAAAGAAAGATTTTTTTTTTTTTAAATAAAGTTTAACTGTCATATGGAGATGCACATGAAGCCATTACACTTTCAAGTGATCTCTCAGTGGTAAATTTTTGTATTGCTTTGGGCTAAGTTTGTTTTGAAAACATAGTCATTAAACACTTCAGAAATGAACCGGGAGCTGGTAATTTTGAAAATCTGTCCACAACTTTTTATGTCTTATGTTGGTGTGTGAATACAGGAACTAATGTAGCCTGATCACCTCTGAGTTTTTATCCTTCACCTCCTATTTACTACCTTACTTTCTTCCACTGCAACAGCTAGACCAACTCCCCACACTGCAAGAGTGCTGTAGCTAGTCTTGAGACACACACGTGCTGACTGCCCATCTGGGCAACAGCCAGCTGTCTAACAGGCATGAACAAACAGCTACACTTTGATTCTTTCCTGGAGTATGAGTGCCAGTTTGAACCTCCTTTGTCTAACTACCTGCTTTCCTAAAGCTTGCAGAAAAATGATTATATTTGACACAGTTACTTCCTTTCTTATCTTATGAAAAGTGAAGTTACTGGGTGAATGACTCACAGAGTGATCATGCAAGTCTTGATTCTTAATGAAATCAAGCTAAAACACAATCTGCATCTGCCAAAAATCTTACCACAAAATAATCTCAAAATATCTTGTAGCACAGCAATGTGACACAACAGCAGTGATAAAAATAAAATACCTTGGGCATGCCATCACTCTCTCCCACAAGATAGTCTATCAGCTGATTTGTTAGGGCTTCATCTTTTGCCCGTCCCACCTATTAAATAAAGACAGAAGAAATTATGATATGAAAGAGAAAGGAAAAATACTTACTCATAAGGAGGCTAACCATAAAAACACTGAAACTAGATAGATTTAAAACATTATTTGTTTTAGTTCTGTGTGTTCTGTTTGCAACCTGTCCAGATGCACTCACTGATGCTAGGAAAATATCACAATACTGAAGGTAAACTTCTTAAAAGATAAAGAATTTTTTATCAAAATTGCTTACTGTCTCAATTGCCAGTTCTATAGCCAAGTTGTCTTCTGTGCTTGGACTTTTCATAAAGTGCTTTAATGCCTAAAACGATACAGAAGAACAGTTGAAACTGAGACACATGAAATTAACATCTTCCTACTTTTTATCAGGTTATTTCTCTCTGCATTTTGACAGACAAGAGGCACTGTATTTTACAGCCATAAGGAAAACCACATGTACCACAGAGGTAGCAGCTGCTCTTACAGATACCCCTGTAAGAAAGAAGTGTTGAGTCTTAGCCAAATTCTGTTGTATACCTTCATCTAACTGTGAAAGATGTTCACAGCATCATGGTGAGAAGAAATTAATGATTAGTGCCATTGGACTGCCCCTACGCCCCGACTGAAGGAGTGGTCACCTACAATGGCTGTAATTTACAAAAATCAGTAATACTTTTTTGGTATGTGTTCAGTATGCAAAAGTCAAACATTTAAGTGTTAGTTCACTGATTTGTAACTGATCAAAAGGAAGTCTGTCATTGACATACTTCAATTAACATATTTCCTTTTTAAAAAAAAAGCTTTAAGTTAAGGCATGCTACAGTATTAAATGCATTAATTAGTCAGCAAGCAAGTCTTCATTAGTCAGGCTAATAAAATATAAATAAATTCTACTTCTGTGTTCATGACAGAGATTCACTGAGAATAGTATATCATTGATCCTTTGGGAGCCTCTAATGCTATGAAAAAGTTATGTGCATGGCAGTGTATAATTCACAGAGTACATTGTAGATAATTGTAAATATGAAAAGTTTAATTACGATCTTCACACTTTTTAAAAACATCAGTATGTCATCAGTTAAGGCAGCTCAAGTCTACTATGAACCTCCCTAATTTTGAAGTACTATATTTTTAACAGTTTCTATGAATGTTTAACTATCACTTTAAGTACTGACCCGTCCATATTGACCACATAGCAAGAAAAATTTTCCCGCCTGAAAATGTTTCTTTTCTCCTTCAAAATATAGTGCGATGCTCTGATAATCTTCATTGGTAGCACTTTCAGAACCTGTAACAGCAGTGACAGCAGAGTATTCATAGTAAGTAAGACAAAGGCTCTGCTGAACGAACAGATTTGTATTCTGTGGGGTGTTTTTCCTACTAGCATTCAAACAAAACCAAAGCCAGCTAGACTCAGATTATGTTTTAGACACCTTTTTTTCCTATTTAATGAGACTAAATGTCAGACATCAGAAGCTAATAATGCAGTGAAATAATTGTTTCCATAGGTTTTAAACCACAAGGGGATTTCTGTTTTTTTTAACAGACATAATAAAATGGCATAACTATGACCTACTAATGAATTTTTCCATTATGCCTTGGCAACAATAAAACAGAGCTAGTGATTATGAGATTATCACCTGAATTATTTTGACAGTTTAAGAATATGCGAGTTCAAGAAGCTGTATTGCACAGAACAAGGCTATGAGGACCAATGTAACCATGTGGTAGCAGGGAATACCACTTAGTCTTCTAATGAAGACCCCATTTTACTGTACACATCTAAAACAAAAACAGCCACTACTTCTAAGTTAGTTTTAAACCCTTTCTCCACAATTTGAGACATCCTATTTTGGATAGAAGGAAGAAAGCATAAAAAACAGAAGAACAATATTGGCCACATTGACAAGCAGCTGCAACAGTACATCACCAAGCTAGCTGTCGCCAGGTTTTTATAATCTTCTTAAGAATAATACATTTTTAAAGGAAGAGATTAATTAAAAGTATGAGATAATTTGGTAGATATGTATGTGGAACTGTTTCCACAAAGAATGGTGCCTGACACAGGTGAAAAATATAAAATTTATTGAAAATTGACAAGCTGGCCATTAACTGACTTGATGGCCTGAGGTAAAAGCTTCTCAGTAAGGTCTCCCTTTTGTCCCTTTTGTCTCTCACTGAGAGAAGGAGGAGGCTATGAAGGGCCTTAAAGGAAAAAAAAAAAAAAAAGGGAAAGACAAGTGACACATACATGTAACAAAAGAGCTAGAACCATGAAAAAATGAAAAGAGGGGGGAAAAAAATAATCAAGAACTGTGCCAGTAAAATTCTCAGTTTTGGAAAAGCAGTACGACATTTATCAAGGTCAAAGAAAGAGATTCCTCAACTGACAAAAGAAAATATTCTAGACAAATGCTTTATCTCTATGGATAAACAGAAAATGCTCTAGCAGAAGCAAGATTTGAAAACAAGCTGGACCTAAGACCAAGGGAGATACCTAAGCTGAAAACAAAGGCTAGCTTGTAGGCCCGAATTAGACACAGCTTGCCAAATCCATCCATGGTGATGGGAAATGGAAAAGGCTGGGAAACAAAACTTCACACCCCTTGTCTTATGATTTCAAATTGATCTAAACCAATTAACAGAACAGCAAAACATACTGTAAGCAAACTATTAACCTGGAATACTCACTGATGATATCAGCATAAATCTCCATCTTGTTGTGTTGTTGAGCTAATGTGAAAGCTTCATTATTGCACTTGGACATGACCAGGAACTGGATGGCAGAACCATAGTCACCAAGCTGCAGAAAGAATCTAATCAGAATGAACAAATTAATACCTTAGTACTAATTAGCATAATGAAAACACCAAATGTTTTGGGAAAACAGTGTATTTTGCAGCATACAAATATAATACATTTCTAATCTATTTTATATCTCTATTATTTTAAATAGGTTACTAAAATTAACTTAGTATAAATAATACAGCATGGCAACTTTTATTATTGTCTAAACTTAGTACTTCAGGTTAATAGATTTTTAATCAGAAAGTTAAAAAAAAGAAAAAAAAAAATCAGTACCTGCTTAGCTGTTCAAATTTTAGAAAACTCAAATCAATAAACTGAAATATATAGTCACTGACCAAGTACCAATAACCAGAGTCTATTCCAATAGGTATGGCCTCTTTCACCTTTTTCTGTTTTTAACCTGTGTGATATGATTGTTACCTGGCCACCATCTTTGCTCCATCAAGAGACTGTGTTTCTCTCACAATATTAACAGCCTTTTCAGGATTATTAAGGTGATCCAAATATAATCGAATTACACTGTCCCATTGCTTTGCATGCTCATAAGCTATCACAGCTTCCTTGTACCTGCAAAATAATGGTTCCACATCAGTTTCTCTAAGTTTTAAATTACTCTATACAATACAATGTGAAAGAAACATACAGTGTTTTGTGCTTAGACAGGAAAACAATCAATTAGAAACACATCATTGACACTAGTGGAAGGTTCTTAGGTTATGTTTAAAATCTTTAAACAGCTCCTTAAGTTTACATATTTCAGAATCCATTTTCACAAGGATATTTTATGCAGAATTTAAAGTCAGTCTTTTAATTTATTTTACCACAAAAGTAATGTATAACAATAACAACAGTAACAATAACAATAATAATCTCATATTTGATAAAAAAAAAAAAAAGCATTCAAATGCACCTGCCATCTGCTTCTTTGGCCTTTGCATATTGTAGGTGAATCTTTGGAGATGAAACATGAGGAAGAAGTTCACCAACCTTTGCCCTAGAAAGATATTAGTTATTTAATAAATTAACTGGAAAAAATTTGAAACCAGATATAACAGGCATATTTATATCAACACTGAAAAGGAAGCTAAAAAAGAAGGGAGGGAACAGAAAAAAAAAATAAAAATCCATGAAACATAATTAATGAGACATTTGTGCTAATCAGAGAGTAATTGCTTTCCAAAGAGCACCACAGCAAATCCTCTGAAATATAACACTTCCCTAAAACCTGTACTTACCAGTTTTTACACCGGATGTATACTGATGCTGCCTTGTCATAGTATTGTCCCTTTTCATACAGCTGAGCAGCTTCTGAAAATTGCTACAATATTGGAAATCATTAAAATATAATTTCTAAATTAAGATTACAAATAAATAAATAGCTTAATGAATTAACATATTCAACCTTAGCTTTACTAATATTTTTCAATACCTTCATACTCTCCAGAATAGCTCCACAGTCTCTTTTTAATAACCTACTGGGATGTTTAATGGTCTGGTTTACCCCTCGACGGATATCTCCCATTCGAATGGACATTTGAGCAACTCCAGCAAGGCAAGCTTCATCATGTTCCTGGTACTGGCAATTAAATGAAAAGCAGTAACTATACATTATACATCAGAAATATCAGGTCACAAAAGCCACAGTAACTGTGCCCTATTCCCACAAGTAACCAAACATTGAAAAAAATTAACAAAACTTTACATGGACTTAGTTAAACATTTTTTTGTCTCAAAATTCTTGTCAAGGTGCAGCTGTCGCTTATCTAGAAGAACTCTGCTTAGATTTCTTCTTAAGCTTTGTCTTTAATTTTTCCATTTTACTTACAACATCTGTCCAAACCAAGCATACATGAGAAGAACCTATTTTACAGACAGCTTAGCACAACTCTCCTCTTTACTTCAAAACCAATAGTAGAGAAAAAGAGAGACTACAAGCAAGATATTTCTTTTTTTTCTTTCTTTTTTTTTTTTTTTTTAGGGTACTAAGGCTATTGATGTTTCATAAAACCAACTGGCTTGAATTCAGAAAGCACTGCTATTTCACCTGTGATGTTCCCCTATTATAATTTAAGCTGCTTCATATAAATTTTGCAAATATTAGGGGAAATAGTACCAGAATAAGGGAGGATCTACTGAATATATTTAATTTCTAACACAATACTTGCTTGCCTTTATATAGATAACAATTCAGTAAAGAACAACAGTGGAATAATTAATACTTTTTAATAATTAAAATTCTAACAATATTTTCTGACATTTACCTATTATGAAACTGCTCAAATTATAAAAACATAAGCCTAGTTATGCCATCTTAATACAACAGCAATACTGCTCTATGCCTAGAGAAAGCATCATTCTGTATATTAAAAATAAGTGCAAAGACTACTATCCCCAAAAAGCAAGTCATACAGATTTAGAGCTGAAAAAAAGAAATAATAAAAATTTTTAAAATCTGAATTCAAATGAGTCTTAAACATGACAATTTAATGTGTAGCGTGATAGTACAAATGCTATCATTACTAAAAATGAATTACCTTATTGTTTCCAGTGATTCCCTTCTCATAATGTGCCAGAGCATTAACGTAATCACCCCTAAGAGAAAATCAGAAGTCATACGGAAGAATACTTTTAATAGGAAGAGATGTTTACCTTCCTACCACACAGATTATGCACATATCTGTCTTGCTTTAGACGTAACGACTCCATACAAGGATGTGAAGAATGCAAAAGACGAACAGTTACACAGTATGGCATGGCACTTCCCATGCACTTTATCAAGCTACTAGTCAAAGAGGTAGTCCATCTCTCAATTCCATTATACTGAGACCAATAAACCTCCCCTGAAACACAGGCAAAGAATCTACCTGCACAATAGACCTCAAAAATCTCATCTCTACTTCCACATTTTTCTGGAAGATAAATGAAACTAACCTTCTAAAATTATTTAGAATTTTTGCAACATAAAGCAAAGGCATTTTTTTTTCCTTAAGTACACTGAGAACTCAAGTTACAGATGATTGTACTGCTTCAACTGCCTCTGTTTCTTCCTTTCTGTGACTAGGAAGTGTCCTCTCTCAGTGCCAAGGGCACTGCTGGGGGAAGGAGTTGTCTAAAAACTCTAAATAGATAAGAATTTTTCCTCTTGGTTTACACATTAAACAGACCAGTTTTCATCTGGGAAGTGTTAGCTACAAAACAGACTTTAAAATGGCAAATGGTTAATACCTTCTCTCTTGCAGGGACTGTCAGACACTTCTTTACCTAAAATATGTATGAAATTGAAGGCTACTGGGTATTTAAGGAGAGACAGGCAAAAGGCAAGGCTTTCGTCCAGTGTGAGAAGTGTTAAGTGGTGTGAACTTACTCTATTTTCCAAGTACTTGCCTGCAATAAAGTATTTATTTAGTAGATGATATTATTATATAGCAGACCTACCAGTTGCAAAGAACCAAGATATGCTGAAATTAACGAAAAGTAACCATTATTTGCTAACATATGTCTAGCATGAAGTATTCCTTACAAAACCACTCTTCCTCATACTATAGTTGCAAGACCTCATGGAATCCTCTCTCAGCAATGCAGTCAGCTGAAGTATCTCAATTCTATGTTCTTCTAGTGAGCATGAGTATTGGTTTAGTATTTTTATACTGCAACTTTACAGGAGAACTTACGTAAATTCAAGCTGCATTGCATATTCCTTTGATATGAAAGGGATTTGATCTGGGGCCAAACGTTTAGCCAGCTGAAGTGCACTGTCCCAGTGTTGCAAGTCTTTTCGCATCTAGTAACAAAGAACAGTAATATTTTCTGATGCAGGTATCAAACTCTGAATTCTAATATAAACTTTATATTGTTCTAAATACAGATACAGAGCTAGTATTCTAGAAAGATTCAGACAATATGAGAGACATTAATCCTAAAAAAAATGTCTATCAGTCACACACAGTGGCAAGAACAAAACTATAAAAGGTCAGAATTATCAGGAAGTAAAATATTACAACATTAAAGTGGAGATGAAAACAGCAGAAAAAAATCTATACATCTTAAGTCAATACCTCAAGTGCAGCAATAGGACAGGAGGATGCCAGATACAAATCCTGAGCCAGATTAAATTCACTAGTAAACATGGCAAGATGTCCTGCTAAAAGGTTATGGTCTTCTATTCCCTGTAAAAAAACATAATAAGTGCAAAAGTAGTCCAAAAGGAAAAAAACTATTGTTATAAGTAACATACTCTAGTAATCACACTAAAACAAAACATCCTTACATTTTACAACCATGTATATCGGATTCTACAAACCAGAAAAAGCCCTCACATTCTTATCGCACCTCAAAGTCACTGCAGCTAACACTGTCTAAAATCAGTAATTTGCAGAAGTATATTTTTAAGGTACTATTTCATGCACACTTTCAGATGTAGAATTGCAATCTGTTGTGGGTTTTTTTTAAAATAATAATAGTGGCCTTAAACATTTTCTCAAAAATAACAAAGGAAAAAAGAGCCTCTAAGTGCTTAAGACATGAATACATTCTGCTGCTCTCAAGCAAATGCAGAAAGGAATGTTGTGCATTCCAGTAGAGACTACAACCACTTCAAGAGAAAACCAAGCAAGAGCTATGTGATTTGTACACTTTCTCCTCTATAACTATTAACTCCGTTGAAAATAATTCATCTTCTATTTAAAACAAAAAAACCCACAAATCCACACAAAAATAAGAATTTGACATTTCTTAAAGAAGAATTAAATCACTGAATTTCCTATTTAGAAGGGACTTTACATTTTACCTTTATTTGCTCCAGTGACATCACCATCCCAGCATTACCAGATGTCCGATATACACGTATTGCAAAATCCACCTCCATATGATGTAAGCAAGCTTTGGCCAGCTCATTCCAAGCAGACTGGTCATTCAGAAGTCTGCACACCTCCCATGCTTCAGAAAACCTACAAAAGGTAAAATGCATTTAAATCTAGTATTGCTCATCTCTAAAATTCCCTCTCAACATTTTTTTTTCCTAATACTACAATAGGGAAAATATAAATAGCATTTACTTCTCAGCCATGGGGAGAGAAATGTGTCAGGAGGAAAGAAGAAATACAAATACATAACACAGTTCTGTTTCTCCTGTTTCTACCACACTTCTTCAGAAAACCATCTGTTTTCCCTACTCTGGCATTCTTTCTATTATACTAACTTTGCATTTCTTCATTACAGTGGGAAGGGAGTATGCAAGAAGCACCTTCAGCCAGTTTTGGAAGGGCCACTGTCATAGAACACTGAATCGGGCTTGAAAAGAATTACTTTAGCTTTTACTTGATAGTGGAAAAACAAATAAAGCACCACTGGGTCACTTATTTTGCTTAGTATGCACAGACAGCTACATGGACTCATGGATCAATCTAATTTATCAATATTCAGCATGACATTTTTAAATCACCAGGATATGCTGTATTGAGCTATAAGCACAGAAGAAAACAATTTACACAGTATAATTAAAACACAGATGTACCTTTTCAGCATTAAAGCCTGAGTAAGCATTTGTGTCAGCTCATTAGGTCCGAAGTCTTTCAAATCGCCAAGGAAACTGTGAGTGCTAAGATAGATACTGTTTGTTTTCCCGCTCTGTGTCTGACAAGTTAATTCTCCATTGTACAACAACAAAGGCTTATGGGAAAAGGGAACTTCTGTGCCACCTGCCAAAATAATCTTTGATCCTAGATTCAAAGATCAGGAAGAAAAGAAAACATTTAAGAAATCCCTACATGGTAAAAAGCACATCAAGCAGTCACAGCTGAAATAATGTAGATTTGCAGGGCATTAGTTCAAGGTCTCTAATTCTGGTAGTCACCATCTGCTGTACAGTGCATAATTTTCAGTAAAGTAAATATATATTACTTAAATTTTCTCAACCAGTAAGGTCATTTTTCCAAATGTCTGTAGGTAAATTTCTTAATGTTTCTCCGTCACAAATACAGAAATTGCTATGATTACAGTTTTGGTTAACAGTGTAAGTGAATACAAGTTTTGCGACTCTGATCCTAAGATTTTCTCATGAACGTTTCAAAATATGCAGCGTGTAAATTTCAAACAGAAGATTACAATAGCAAGAAGCTTAGGGAGTTAAGACCAAAATGCCTTGTTGGAGCAGCTTTACCGAGAAACCTACAAAACAACTAGTTTTTTATTCATCAGTTGCACTTCAAAACTTCTGTAGTACTATTTATTTTTATATGCAGTTATGAAAATATTTAAAAGAAGACTCAGAACATTTTTTAATTTATTAACTAAAATAGTGATTAAGTTTTTAGAAGCATTTACAATACCTTGAATGGCATCCTTATGAAAAACATAGGTGTACACTTTATCATCATCAAAAGCAACAAAAACACCTTTATCCATTGGCCAGTTTTCCCACAGGATTCCTTTAATAGTTGGTGAGAAGTTTGGAATTTCATATAAGCTATCGTTTACCTACAAATAATGCAAAAGTAAAATTACTAGCAAGTGACTAAGGAAACAAACTAAATATTCATCCCGGTTATGATTAAAAATAAAAGAACACAAATAGTGCAAAAATATGAAAATTGTATTATGAAAAAGTTTTCTTATAAGCAGTGATGCTGAATAACATAATAGCTTAATTCAGAAGGGAAGTAAATGGAGAAAATGCACATTATATGAATGATATTTACTTTTCTTAGAAAAAAGGTACTGAGGACAACTAGCAGTGAAACTAGCAGTGCTTGTTAATGGGCTAAAATATCTGTATTTAAATATGCAAACACATACATTTCTGAAAATTACTGATCAGGAATTTAGTATAATGAAACTGTCTTGACCCAATATGACAGATTTTATTTCCTTGCATTACCATTGTTATCCTCAAGCCTCCTTGGCATTTTCTTCTACCAGCATACATGGAGAGACAAAAGCTTCTTCATTCTCTATTTAAAACACTATATAGTTGAAGAGTCTGCTTGTAAATATAATTGTATGGGTATCTCACACTAACTTACTGGACAATAGACAAAGCCATCACTTCTGTCATCTAAGAAAGCCAATCTGGTTCCATTGGGATCTGGAAAAATTTTTCTCACACTGACAGGATGCCGATATTCATTCACATGTTGCCAGTCTTCAATGTAGAAATAATGAATAACTCCACTCTAATGAGAAATACCAGAAAAAACTAATAATGACATCAGTAAGTGGCAAGTAGATAATTAACTTGCTTGTAGTTTGATTGCTAACCCTCTCACTAATGCAACAGAATTAAATTCTGCTATGAAAATCAGTATTTTGCAACAAACACTAGTAAAAGCAAAACTTCACCTTCCTGCCAATGCATCTCATAAACGCAGCAGTGAAGGAAGGTGGATGCAATTTTGACTGTATTTGCATAAAGTTCTTGCACAGAAAATAATCCACTGTAAACTTCTCAGAAGCACAATTTTTTTGTTATGCGTAATAAACCAAATAATTCAGATGATAGAAATATATTCCATCTAAAAAGTTCTTTAAAAACAGAAGTAATACTCACATCTGTACCATATATAAGGAAGTCACTAGTTAAAGCATGGCACAAAATTCGGCATTTATCATCATCTGCTGGGAAGAGTCGAGTTTCTCGTTCTTCCTGACCATCCAAACCTCCACTTTCTATCTAAATATAAAGAATGGAATGAACTGAAAAACTCCACTGTTAACAATGAGGTATCATAGTTTTGCATGTATCAAAGTGTAAAGAAATGAGATGAAAACAAACTTGCATGTGCATCCCTTAAAAACCCAGCATCTGCTTCTGTCACATTCCCAGAGAGACTTTTAAAATAAAACTTGTTCAGCAGTTCACAAGAAAACACTGTTTCTTCATCTGTTCTAGACTAGGTTGTATTTCTAAAGTCTACAGGAATTCAGTTTTATATTTTAATTAGCCAGCAAAAAAACCACAACTGAGGAATTTTGAATTTTTATCTCCATTAACTGAAAATCACTCAATTTTCACTCATTTTTAAGATTACATGAACTTGTTCAGCTTAGAGTTCAGCACTCCAAATTCCCAAAGCTCTTACCATGTGCAACTGGACTTTGCCGTCAAAGAGAGCAGCGGCATAATCCGAATTAAGGTGCATACTTCCTACTGTCCCCAGGTATTCCACATCTTTAAGCTTTCTTACTTCTAAAGAATTCAAACAGAAAAGGTAAAAATATTTTGATTTTGTATAGGTCTTCACTTACCACAATCCAAATTTGCAGGTGAGTAACCAGATGTGAAAAACTCACAACTAAGCAGAAAGGGGACATGTCACATATAAAGAGACTTTCTTCTTAGCAGTCAGAGAACTGGTTAGAAAGTATCACAGGAACCCTTCTCCTATGGAACTCTGACTAGTATTCTTATAGTTTTGATTAATTTATTATTAGTCAAAAAAGGTGATGCTGAGAGAAACATGAAAGCTTTAAATCAACTGTCTAAAATTTGGACATAGCATAACCAATTTTACCTTACCCCATGCAAATAAAATGAACATCTACTAAACTGAGAATTTAAACTCTCTGATCATATAGTCCCTGGGTACTTTTGCAAATTTAATAATGTTCAAATAATGCCTCAAAATCCCTGAAGTCCTTCATTGGTCAACAACATGATCTGAAAAAAAACCAAAAAAAACCCAAACCAAAAAAGAAACATTCTACATTTCTTTAACAATACCTTGAACCTGAAGTTTTTTTTCTATTATTTCTGTTATTTACAATGCTTTGTCATAACTGCTTCAGTTGTGAAGATCATTATCTGGTCCTAACAGGACTATGTGTCAATTCAAGTTGTTATTGTACAATGTGGAAAACACAATACTGAATCCATAAAATAAGACAAAATGATGCAGTAATTTTAAGAGAACTAAATTTATGCTTACTATTTGCTCCAAGTGCATAAAACCAAGCCCGATTGTTCATTCCTACAGCCAAATGATAAACACCAATAGCAACAAAACTGGGCTCCACTTCAACAGAGACCGTGACTGGTAGCTCCTGTAAGAAAACAAAACAAAATAAACCAACTTTCATCCACTATTAATACTTACTTTATTTATATCTAAATGAAGTTTAAAAGGAAGAGATTATCATACTCTCTCCACAGGATTTGCTATAGTAACTTCAAGAAGAGAAGTAAGGCATGCAATCCGTGTACTGTAAGCATCTCCAAGGATTGGAAGCTTTGTCAAGAAAACATGGAGGGATCCTCTTCGTGTAGATACTGCCAACAACTGTCCATCATCTGTCCAAGCAAGTTGATCTACACCTAAAACATTCGTAAGTTTAAAAGTAAGTAAATAAATAAATAAAATTCCTTTCTTTAACTACTGAAACCAAGAAACAATTATTTTGCTTTAAAATGTGAAAATGGTAGGAATTCATACCTAGGAATATATATACTAATGTACTCAAACATAACCAATTAATATAATTCCAAGTTTAACTAGAAACACTGAACCAAACTCATAATTTACTAATTTAGCATTTTCCTAAGAGTGAAGACTTGACAATAACTCTATTTACAGACACTACAAAAGGAGATAAGGGTGGAAACTCATTACCCAAGAACATAGCATTGGAACGTTTTGGCAGCCACAGGCACAGATAGTGTACACCAGGATGAGAACAGACTAGAGTATCATATATCAGTGTAAGAGATGCTGAGAAGCACAAAAAAACCACCAAAAAAAAACAAGGAAAGAAGCAGAAAACAAGCATATCATTTTAGTAATCTGAATATACTGTATTACAGATTCAAAAAACTAAACTACTAACTGATCACATATCCTGAGAGCTGTACTTCTCTATACTCTGAACAGATAAAGTATGTCCCCATTTTGCTATGGGTCACCTAATAAATACAAGTTGGGAAAGAAGGAATTTATGATAAATTCTGTATTCACACAGTTTTTCCAACAACAGTGCCTTCAGTCATGTAAACAAGAGTCACCATCAAAATCCTGCTTAATTTGTAAAAATTTCTATCCTCATAGAGACTGTTAACATACCTTTGTTTTCATCATCCAAGTTTATTATGGCATACATTTCTCTCAGGTCTGACAGATCATGGATTTTAATGCTAAAACAAAAATAAACAGCCATTCTTACTAATATAAATCTCAATCATCACAAACTGGAAGAAACCCAACTCAATCAAGACAGCCTAATGGAGCAAAAAAATAGAGCGCAAATGCAAAATGCCTCCCCTTTCCTGAAGAGCAACACATACTCAATTGTTATCAATCACTCGAAATAGTATATCACTGTACAAAAAGATTTGCTCAGAGAACTAAAATTTGAGGAAAAGGCACAAATCCAAATTAAAAGAACTCAGGGGTAGGAAATACAAACTATTATACCCTTTTGACCTGTTACAATATAGGTTAGGTTAAAAACATATTCCTGATGGACAAACATTGCTTGAAACACAGATGCAAAAAAAAATGGCTTTCAATCCTGCTTCACATAGAAAGGGACAGGGTGAGTTTACTTATGCTGTCATGTTACTCAATATATGCTAAAGAACTGTTTAAAGAAATAATACTTATTGTACAACAGCTGACGTGCTTGAAATTGCACCATGTTTTGCTCATAGTTATACCACTTTTGATGTGCAAGTATCATAAATCAGCAGTCTGTTAAGGTCATACACAGAACTGAGGACATACAGAACAGTCTAACTCCTACCATCACTCAGCTCCTTTTTCTTGCTGCAGAATTCAGATATCATGGAACCAGGGAGCTGCAAACAAGGAGCTAAAGATTTCTACCATATGCACAATGTATTTTGGAAAAACTCCAGTCTCTTTAACTATTCTTTTCCTTAATTGCTTACACATTTATACTTTTGTCTAGATTTCAGGTCAGACCAAACACCAGCAAGGAGGATATCAGCATTCTCAGTACAGAATTGTTCTCCTAAGCAGAGGTTTACGTGCAATCAATAAATCATAGAGAAATCTGGACATTTTTGTAGCCAGGTAACATAGCAGAAAATGAAAGAATCAAAAGGAATAATCTATACTAAAGTTCAATTAACTCTGTTTGTTTACAATTAATTACAATAGTTAATTACAATTGCAGAGATTTTGGTCAAAATTAACTTCTCATAACTTTAGGCAGAGAGGCAGTTCCACAGAGCAATTCATCTCACCTTCTCTGCACTGACTTCTTAGAAAGCCTTAATGCCTAAAGGTTACAGTTACGTGAGATGAAGTCCATTCTTTATGTATAAAACTACTACTTACCAATTGTCTCCACCTGATGCAGCTTTGTTTAATGACTGTGATATAGCAATGCTGCTTAGATTGCCCTTATGATTATGAGCTTGAAAGATTTCTTGACCTATCTCACGAATGTGTGTAGAAATGACTACGAAATACCCTCGTGAGAAACCAATCATTATGTAACCATCACCATACCTGTAACAAAAAAAGCAACAATTAAGAAAAGAGACCTATTTATGCAACATGCAAAATGCATTTTCTTTCAGACTAATGGAGTAACTGTCAATACCTCTCTTTAATAGTAAAAATAATCAAATTATGGAAATTTTTATATACAATGTAGAACAATACAGTATAAAATAGATTAAGGGAAAAACAACCAAGGATTCTTGAAGGACAAAACCATGTTTGTGCCCAGAGTTGACTCATAAGTTGCCTTTATTCTCTCTTCTACATTCTATAACACCACTTTCCTTTCAGCAAGCTGCATACATGGCAGTGATGCGAGGTGAAAGACCTCTGGTATCTTCATTGGAATAAGCATGCCAGAAGATAGGAACTTCCACTTCAAGGTTTTGGCTGACTTGGTCCCACCAAAGCCATGCTAAAAGTCATAATGTCAGCCACTGTGCCCTTAAGGCATACTACTGCAAACACAGTGGAAGTATCAAAGCTACAATCTCTATTTGTGAATATAGTCTGTTTACTTTTCATAGTCTAAGTAGAAATAATGAGGTTAAGGTAGAAATAGTTACAGCATGGAAGGATTAATTCAAACAGTATCTCGTCAGTTTAGTTGCAAAAAAATAATTGCACATGTAATAGCCCAGGTATGCCTTGTTAGACATGTGGCCACAACCCAAGAAGCATATAGCTACAGGTTTTCTTACACAGTTGTAGTGTAAAAGGATAAATGTCAATCCCACATTGTCTGAACAGGCATTAAAAAACATGGCATGATGATTCAAAGATCTAGAAACAGTACAGCTACCTTTTGGGTACAGAGTTGAAACTTCTAGCTTGGGATTTCTTCAAAGGGACATTACCAATTGGATCACATAGAAGGGAAGCTACAAGAACTTTGCACAACTTTGTAAACCACAAACAAGCTGAAGGATACAACTCCACCCCTAGCTCTTTCATCAGTTACTCATCCAAACAGAAAACAACCTATAAAACTCTCAGTTTAATCTACTGTCACAGGACAGCAATAGTATTAGTGTTCTAAAGCTGAGCATACCAACAGTGATTCCATTTGAAAATACTGCTTTTATAGCCATTGAACTGTCAAGTAAAACAATTACAAAATGCAGACCTTGTGTTTGGAAAAGAACTATTAAAAAGGCTACAATACATCCAAGAAAAATGCAGTGTAAGCAAGGGATATGATTTCATTTCCAGCATTTATCAGAACTACTAGGAAAATCTTCAGCTTGTTAATACTAGAATGCTTCGGTAAGAATGTTCTGCTCACCATCTGTAGGTTACAATACTGCCATAAGGCTGCTGAAATTTCAGATCAATTGGGTTATCAGGATCATTCAAATTAAAAAGGAAGAGAGTCTTCTTGCCGACCACTACGCTTACCTGTCAATGAATGAAAAGAAAAATTAAATTGATAAGAACAGCATCTCTTTAAAATAAGACCATATGACTTCACTAAAAGATGAGATTTAGCACTTTCAATAATCCTCAAGAATCCCATGGATCTGAATTCTGAATCTTTATCAACAGTAGATGAGTTTTTCAGGATATTCCCCTCATTTGCCAATGGTTCACAGATCTAAATGCAAGCCCAGCAGAACACATCTCAAATTCATGACTTCCCTACAGAAGCATTAAGTCAGTTCCATTTCCTAGAGGAAAAGGCAGCAGGTCACATGGAGTTATCCTATTATTGGACTACTCTCACTTGAACTACAAATGTGTGTTTTGATCCACAGAATTTTTATCTGGGAGGTTGAAGGGAAGACTACTGCAACACTGCTATCTCAAGTAACTTACTGAGATTCCAAAGACAGGAAGACAATTCCAAAAGAAACAGTCTGTTCAGTGTGCGTTAAACATACAATATTTACAATTTGATATCAGTCTAGGTGAGTGTATTTTATTTGATGAATTCCATAGAGATGTTGGATTTCGTAGCAGAAGACAGGCTGAACTTTGGAAGTTTTTATTACTAAAAGTTTGTTACTAAAGTTTGTGTTATTGTCAGACAAGAGTAAAACACTCATTTTAGAAAGAGCAAGGAGGAGCAGCTTGTTTCACCTTATTCTTTGACAAAGGTAATTTGAAGGGCAATTTACAAGTTTACTTTACATTACCTTCTGTTCCATTCTTACATTCCTAAAATAAGAACTGAAGAATGAAACACAAAACCGGTATTTTCAAACAGAGAAAAAAAGGCATACGTTGATGTAAAAATCCATTAATTCAGAATTACAAACTCAAATTCTGACCTTTAATTCCTAAAGTTACCCCAATATTAAAAGTATGTTTTCTGCCTTTTAAAACAGTTTGCTTATAATTCCATTGCAGCTTAATGATGAATTATTTAAGAAATACTATTTCTTAAAACTCCTCTAAGAAGTTACAGGAATTATTTTATGTTACAGGGCAAGATATTAACTCTAGTACCACTTATTTTGATTCAACTTGCAGGTTTGTTTTTTTCTGATGTCATAACTAACAACCTGGAAGTGATCGTTATAAAGCCAAGCCCCCTGACAAGAACAGACACCTAGACAATAAATGCTATGTGGTTTAGACCTGCTGACAGACCATCCAAGCACAAATACCAAGAATTACAGAATTACAGAATGTTCCCTAACATTTTACAGCAAACTTGAGAGCTATAATAAAAAACCTGCAAACCCTAGGTTATTGTATGCCCCAGAAAGCAGCACAAGAAATCAAGGCTGAAGTCCTCAATTCCTGCATCTTCAAAATATCTGTTAATTAAATTTCCTTAGGAAGCAGAAAATATTTCACTCCATGCAGAGTGGCAAAAAACTCCTACAAGTCCTTGTCAGTGTAAACAGAGGGAGAAATTCTTTCTTCACAACTATACTGCATAGATTAAATCTGACTGTGAGAATTTAATTACGTTGTATAAGTGTATAGATCTGGACAAATTCTAACACAGTACCGCCTTTCTATCTTGTCTTGGTATTTTGTTGCTGATCATTTAATAATATGCTCTGCTAATAGTTATCATTACCCCATTTTTCTGTACTTCACCATTGACCGATCTGATGGATTTCAATCCATTCAAGAAAGACGATGAAGTCAATGAAACTGTAGCCATTTAGACAGAGACAGCATAAAGCGCACACCAGAGGACTGACACCAGGGCTTTTAGTCTCATTGATGCTGAGGTTTGCATAAGGTGAAAACCTAGAGAGCAGTGATCTGTTCCCAAAAGCGACAGCTGAAAATCTGCCCCCTGAAAGGCAGCATCACTGCAATTTTGACATTCTTGCTCCATTTCCATCTGCCACATTGCATATACTGTTCTATATTTATACTGTATGTATTTCTGTAGGTCCCTGCGCACATCTCCATCTATTATCTATCTACCACTGCAAAACTGCTCTGTTACAGGTCATACTGCTAACCACTGCACTTTTCATGAACATATCCTTAATGAACAAAGGAGTATTGCTTTTCCTTTAAAGGAAAGTTTCAGAAAAAAAAATTAAAAAAAAAATCTTCAACACCAAATTTTAAGTAAAGGAGGAACAAATTGCTTCCTGGCCCATACTGGTTGCCAGCAGAAACCCTGAAACATCAGATTAACACTTTCTGCAGTATTTTGTATTGACTTCTTACTGTGCTTTCCCTGGTTGATATTCTCTCATCAGTCTTCATAACTGAGAACTGCATATCACTGGGATCTGAGCTCACTGAGGTCTGCAAGAAAGTTCAGATTGAGAAATCAACAGTTAATAGAACAAATACTGATGATGAATAATTGTATTATTTCTGCCCTGTACATTTTAGTGTTAAGGACAGATAGATAGAGTTATTATTGAATTTAGTACCAAAACAAAACACTCGTAGGCCATGAGTATTAATGTATGTCTTAAAATCAAATGAGGATTATAAATACTACCTGTCTTATAGTATCCCCTTCCTGATTGCTTATAGTAATCATTTTGTCTTCACCGCCCAGAGCCAGAAGGTTTTCAGTACTCCAACAACCACAAGTAATCCGCTTGGTATGCTTACCTGAAGAAGAAAGAAACCTCTACAACACAAATGAACACAACCACAAAAAAAAAATCTAGGATGGAAATATGCTCTACCTGGCCACTCAAAAAGAGACTGTCAGAATGTGAAACAACTTATGAGAGCAATTAGAAATTCAAGAGTCCTTTTTTGTTTTGGTTTTTATTTAAACCTTATCTCCCAGGTGGAAGCCTTCTGACCTTATAGAAAACTGCACAGCCCCTGTTCTTCTATTCCTTTGCATCAAATTTCTGAGTACTGTGCTATATCCTTTACCTTTCTACCCAGAGGTACTCTAAACAGGCAAGAAAAAGTAACTTAGCAACCAGAGCCACCACACAAATCCTTTGCAAGAAAGATAACAAAAGTTTCTCATGAGACAGTATCAGGTAAGTGTATATTTTTAAAATTACTATACTATAAAAATACTCTGGTAAGTACAACAAAGCAGAAGGTGCAAGTTGAGTATGAGCACACTTTTGACATGCATGTTCATGTACCGAACTAAAAACGAATTTTTGACATGCATGTTCATGTACCGAACTAAAAACGAATCTAAGTATATGAACAAAATTTCACTGTCACATGTGCAAGCTTATTTTCACAATGCATACCAAGAATAGGAATCTTGCGAGAAGTCTGACGGTTATATATGAGTAAGTTTCCCTTTGTTGTTCCAACAGCAAGTAAAGTTCCAACTCGAGACCATAATAAGAAAGACATTGCATCCCTAAAATAAACAAAAAATTTACTTTGTATAGTAGAGATTCCTTTCATGTGCTTACATATAAAAACATTTTGCATATTTGTTTTGAAGATCTATGAAATCACACAGACCATTAGAATTCTTAAATTAAGCAAATGTTCTCTACAACAAGTATCAGAATTACTCAAGTGTGCATGAAATAGTGAAAGTAATAAAAAGTAGTACAAGGTAATGTCATAAGACTTGTACAAATGGAAATGTGTCTGCAAACATCAACAGTCTTTCATGGAATCATGGGCAACTTAGTCAATTATGTAGCTTTAAAAAACACTCAAAAGATACCATGAAGGTAAGCGATTTTTTCCAGTCACTTTCTGCATTGATTTTTTTGTACTTCCATAATCCTATGAATGCAGCTAACTCCAAGTGAGTAGGTCTAGTTCTAGTCAATGTAATAAGAAAGTTAGAAAGAGCCATTTTAACTTGAAGTTTCAGATAAAGCAAGGCCTATTTTGGTGTATATTTAAGGGTACACAGATAAACACTACACATCACATTAAAAAAAAAAAAAAAAAGCCTCTTAAGGAAAATGCTTTTAATCAGAATTTTCTAATTAGTGCAGTTATTCCCATCAATGCCTCTCCCGTATTTTACTGTAAACATGCAATAGCAATTCAAAACAAATTTCAGACACTAATTGACACACAAAATGTCCCCCTATATATATTTGGTTTGGATGTGAGGGGTTTTGTTTGTGCTGTTCTAATTTAAAAAACAGAATACCAGAAAAGCCTGATTATTACACCATTTATATGTCTCAGTGCGTATTCTGCTTAAGCAATAACACTGTGACAAAAGGAGGTTCAGGCACTTAAATTGATATATTCTGTCCTAACAAGACAGTCTCCAGTAAGCAATTTACCTCAAATATTAGAGAGAAAAATCACAAAGGAACTGCAATAAATGCATACTCCATTCTGATAAGTACCCTCTATGCTCTTTTCTGCTTCCATACTGGTAAGTTACTCATCCCCCCAAAATATTTGTTCACATATGAATGGTTTGTTCCTTCACACAATGTGTATATACGTCTTCATAAATTGCTTTGATTATGTAAATAGATAGAAGTTTAAAACTGACCAATCAAAAAACCTCAAACTTCTTCTTGGGAAAACTTTGCCAAAGAATAATTTTTAATGCCAAAATTAATGTATTCCACCAGAAAAGAAGATTATAAACAGTAATCATTATAACATTTGTGCTAAGAAGGTTTATTGTTGATAATATGCAATAACTAATAAAAAATGACAAAAATGTAATGACTAAGAAACTACTGAGTAATCTACAAATACCTAAACAAGATGCCTATACAATGCTACATGTAATTATTTAGGCAGTAGGAAGAAGTAATCACTCTAAATTTCTCATTTGTGCGTACAATCATTTGCTTGTTTTGAAACTGTTTTCTAACATGCAACTTAACATTCTACTGACAAAACAATCATGAAAATATAACTTCATTAAATCATGTATAGGTTAAGTCACCGTGTATTTTGTGCAAAGTGACAATTCTTTTAGTATTTCAGGAGTGGAATAAGTGGTACAGAAGTTATTTTTTGTTTCAGTACAGTTTAAGTTCAGTTTCAACACACGCATACAGGATAACAGGCTACAATATACAGAAATATCCCATGATCAAATACCTAATATTTCAAATGAATTGTACAAAGCACAAGTGCACATGTTATTGGAAATATGGAATATTTCCATATTCCAGACATGGAGTTTTCAACCTAAATCTGGAAAAAACCCTCATAGAAACCAAAATAAGCCCCACCCCTCAATTTTTCCAGCTGAACTGGTTTTTGATGTAATGGATAAAACACTCCAATTTTGGTATCTTTGACTACTTTAAAAAAAACACACCACCCTCCCCGCCCCCCCCCAAAACATACACAAAGGAAATTTAGAAATGAAGGGTTAAATCAGAAGGAGTATTTGTTTCAACTCAAGCAAATAAAATAGCAGCAGTATTCAAAATTAGCTATTCCCTGCTCAGGTGAGTGCCCTAACAAACATCGGACAGATTTGTTTCCACTCTTTTTCCTATAGACAGAATGTCTATGTAGAGTGCAATAGATTCAAAGAATCTAAAAGTTTAATTGTTAAACCATGCTTGTTTATTAACCCAGTGCCTGATTGTTATGTAGGCCTCAGGAGAGTTTTAATTCTTTGGCCAAATTCAGAAAGGTAGAGATCTGAACCTTAGAGTAGGATCACCTTAGACATCTCGTCCCATCCTAAACCAGCCTGCTCTGTGAATAGCATTCTAGTTTCCTTATAAATCTAAGGGGAAAAAATCCTAGCACTACTAAAATAAGTCCCCTTACTTTAAAGCTCCTTTTTACTTGTGTGAAATACTTGGGAGAAAGTGTAGCTAGTGCAGACACACAAAAATTCACACATCCTTGTTGCTGCCACAAAGTGGAAACACTAAAGAGAAGCTCTCTGGGGACTTTTGCACTGTTGACAATTAAAAAGAAACAAAACCCCTAACAACCCCAAAAGCCCCACCCACAACAAACACTTCAAACCCAGCAAATTATACCAAAAAGAACTGAGCATCAAGCTGTGACATATTAGTTTAACAGTGCATGTCTTATGAGGACTCCAATAAAAAGATGATTTTTCCAATATATCCTCCACATCAACAAGCCACAGTAGTCCAAGTCTTCAAACACACTTTAAAAAAATTTTCTTACCTCATGCCACTGTCTACTTGGCTTGCTTTGTTTGTGTTCGCATCCCACAGAAATATGGCACTAGATTTGTCTGTGATAATCGCTAAAGTATCTCCATCCTTATCCCAGTCCATAGCAACACAGTTACTGAAGAAAAAAAAACCCCAACAAACTTTCACTAATAATGTTAAAATATGTTTGTAAGTATACAGTAACAGACAGAATTATTCAGTTGAAGTCCCTGTCCTTCCTTTTCCCTCCCAAGCAAACCCATGACAGATTGCAGATTTATCTGTAGAGCGTATTTTTATAGCAAACACACCCTTACTCAAATCTCATCAAAGTGATGGAGGCTGGAAGAAAGGTCATAAAAAAGAGGCTGCTACCTACATTCTAGTATTTGAAATACAGTGAAAATCCTCTGTAAGGTTCTATTTTGTTAGAAGCTATTCAGTGTTGGGATTATTTTTCTCATAGGTCAACAAGCATAATGAACTTGGACAAGAAACCTACGCGGCAGCAGGAAAAACTTCTACTTGCAAATAGTTCCCATAATGAAGAGGACAGCAGACTTACCCACAAGTCTCTAGTGAATTTGAAACAGCACTGTTTACAACACATATTTAAAGCACCATAGACTGCAGATTAAGAACCTATGCCATCTACACCACTCTTTTTTTTCTAGATAATTTGATAGTTTCAGGTTAAAAAGATATCTCTATGAAAAATTCACTCTCATTACCAGTCAAACAAAAACACCTAATGCAAGCAATTTCAAAAGTGTCCTACTGAAACACGGTGAGAATAAACATGGTGTATTCCCAAAACACATCCATGAATACTTAATGGCCAGTCAGAACAGTGTTCAACAAAAGCAGATTTATAGAGGAAAATGGTATGATGACCTCATGTCACAATGTTTGTACCTAGGGAGGTTTCCTCTGGACCATATCTAGCCTATTCCTATGCAGCGACTGCCTTTTAGCAGTTAGCCTGCACCTTTGAAAGCACACCACTTTTTAAATTTCATCTGAAAGGAATCCAGTTCATACACTCCAACACCACTGTCTGATGTGAACCAAAGTGTGACAAGCAGGAAAAAGAGCGAGATTCACTTCAGAAGTACACTCTCGATCTAAAGTAAAAATGCTGATGTATACTTTATGCCAGTAACATAAGAAAAGCACTAAACCAAAAGCTTATCTTTCCTCCATAAGGCTTTGATAAGAAATTACTAGAAAACTGACAGTAGCAAGAACGCAGTTGCAATCAGCATGATGCGGATATGTTGTATACAACCTCGTTATGTTCTTTCTCAATAGGATATATCTCGTTCTAACATTTAATGGGGTAGATTCAGTTTATCACTACGAAGAAGTGCTTTGGGTAGGAGAATATATTTTTCTGACTATCCTTGATAGCTTACTAAAAGTTCAGCTTTTACTGTCTGATTCCATACATGCTCATCAGTTTGTGTTCTTTTCCAGGTATGACCACCAGAGATAGCATCTCTTCCTATAAAGTTCTCACATTGTACAAGCACCTCACTAGAAGAAAAGCATTTATAAAGAAGACAACAAAGAACGTAATTTAAACCCATCATAGTACCTACCCTGGTAAACTGATTTCATTTCTCTTCTGACCATGACGATCAAAAATTTTCACGGCATGATCGCCTCTAAAAAAGAACATACAGAATAATTCCCTTTCTTCATCAGCGATTTCTATGGACAAATACAATAAATATTTCTTATCTTACCCTGTTACAGCAAGGAGATTTCCCAAAGTTTTCTGCCAAGCAAACTGCACAGGGGAACCAGACCAAGCTTTTTCAAACAGACTGAATACTTGCTGGAGAATAAAAAAAAGTGTGAAATTACACATCTTAAAATCATAAACATGGAACAACAAACAACTTCCTAACATGTTAACAACTGTGAGTAATATGGAGAAAAAAACTCAACAAACCTCAAACACAACTTCTAGGTGATTCTAATGCACCAAAGAACAAAAATTCCACAGAAAAATCTTTTGGATCATGCTGGAAAAATAGGAAGTTTCTGGTGCTGGATGTTTGCATTGAGAACTACTGTGACTCTATCACAGAATCACAGAATGTTAGGGATTGGAAGGGACCTCAAAAGATCATCTAGTCCAATCCCCCTACAGAAGCAGGAATACCTAGATGAGGTCGCACAGGAACGCATCCAGGCAGGTTTTGAATGTCTCCAGAGAAGGAAACTCCACAACCTCTCTGGGCAGCCTGTCCAGTGCTCTGTCACCCTCACTGTGAAGAAGTTCTTCCTCATATTTATGCAGAACCTCCTATGTTCCAGCTTGCATCCGTTGCCCCTTGTCCTATCATTGGATGTCACTGAGAAGAGCCTGGCTCCATCCTCATGACACTCACCCTTTACATATTTATAAACATTAATAAGGTCACCCCTCAGTCTCCTCTTCTCCAAGCTAAAGAGACCCAGCTCCCTCAGCCTTTCCTCATAAGGGAGATGTTCCACTCCCTTAATCATTTTTGTGGCTCTGCGCAGGACTCTCTCAAGCAGTTCCCTGTCCTTCTTGAACTGTGGGGCCCAGAACTGGATGCAATACTCCAGATGTGGCCTCACCAAGGCAGCATAGAGGGGAAGGAGAACCTCTCTTGACCTACTAACCACCCCCTTTCTAATACACCCCAGGATGCCATTGGCCTTCTTGGCCACAAGGGCACATTGCTGGCTCATGGTCATCCTCCTGTCCACCAGGCCCCCCACGTCCCTTTCCCCTACACTGCTCTCCAGCAGGTCAGCCCCCAACCTATACTGGTACATGGGGTTGTTCTTCCCCAGATACAAAACTCTACACTTGCCCCTGTTGAATTTCATTAAGTTTTTCCCTGCCCAACTCTCCAGCCGATCAAGGTCTCGTTGAATGGCAGCACAATCACAACTACTATTTTTTCTCTTACAGAGTTACTGGAATAAAAAATTCCATGAGATGTCCCCTTTGTGTCCAAAGACCATAAAGTTTAGTTCTCTAAATTTCATGGAAAAGTTCAAGACCAGAAAGCATCCCTTAGTGTGTAAAACACAGAAGACACAACATCTACACTTTTAAAGACAGGTAACTATTTTGTCCTCTCTGAACTGTCGGGTCTTTAAAGCTAAGAGCTCAAAGCTACTCAACCATAAAAAGAGATTTCAACTTCCAACTAAGTTTCTCAAATTCCTTTTCCTTGCACACTACCTGCACAGATTTTTCTATAACCTGGGTGTGAGATAAAGCCCACAACTTCTGCAGCTTGCCATAATGACTCCTTCCCTCCCAGGCCATCGGACAAACACCAGCCAGCCCCCGGTGCCCACCAAATGCCTGGCAGGCTGGCTCGGGCCTTCCCCAAAGCTCTGCCATCCCTCCTTTGGGCTGAACACATTCACATTGATTCTTCACATTGAATTTGCACATTACTCATAAAAAGCGTAAAATGATGATCACCACGGGCCACAAGCACCAAGCACATCTAACATTTATGGTTGATTTTGAAAAAAAATCTCACAAAATCGGTAAGAAACCAACAATAATAAAAAACCCAATGGGGGTGCAGGCAAGCTCCAGCCCTTCATGCCCTCACTATACAGCTGAGCGTAACCCAAGCGGCTTGAGGAGGAAACTTTCCTTTTGGCCCAACCATAACCGCGGCGCGAGGAGGGTCCCTCGCACCCCTCACCGCTGCCAGAGGCGCCCCAGGCAGCCGGCAAGAACGAGCCCGGCTGGAGCCCGCGCCTCTCGCCGCCCATTCCCGTTTCCAGGACCGGGGCAGGCCGGGCCGTTGCAGCGGCACTGGCTCCCCTCAGGAGGCGCTGGCCGCGGCAACAGGCTCGCGCTTGCTGGAAGCCAGCTGGAGCGGGCGGTTCCCGCTGCGCCCCCTTCCCCTCCCCAAGGCCGCAAGCACTGCCCGCCCCTGGCCGGCCCCGCTCGACGCCCCTGGGCGGATCGGGAACCCCGGCCCGCACCGCCCGCCTTCGACCCCGGGGCCCAGGATCCCCGCGGCCCCACAACCCCGCCCGCGCGTACGGCAGCCGGAGACCCACCTTCATCGCGCCCACCACTTGCCGCGCAGAGACCCCTTGCGCATGCGCCGCCCTCCCTCCCGTGGCCCATCAGCAAGCCGCACCCCGCCCGCCCATGGCGTCGCTGTCACCCCGGAGACGGAGAAGGCGGAGCAAGGCCGTAGCCATGACCGCGAGAGGGAGGGGCCCGCCCCGCCCCCAGGGGGAGGCGCTCCCGAGGCGCCTGGCCGCAGCAGAGCCCGTCCTCCGCGGGTGGAGCCGCGCGGGGCGCGCAGGGAGCCGCGGAGGGGGGTGGAGGTACACAAGGTACACAAGGTACACAAGGTACACAAGGTACACAAGGTACACAAGGTACACAAGGTACACAAGGTACACAAGGTACACGAGATGGAGCGGCAGCTGGCAGAAAGAGGCGCTGGCCCAGCACTACCGCAGTTCAGGTGTATTCAGTTGCAAACAGTGCAGGTTTCGTCACACAGTTTCACTGCTTAGTAATCTCTTTTAAAACAATAAATAGTTCACTGAGAGCATTTACACATTTAGAATTACAAATGTAGAAAGACTTTGGGTATCTGATGCTTCAAACTTTTGAAAACCACTCAGTGAGCTCACATCTTCCCCTCCTGCATTACAAACACACATATTAACTACTGGTTCGAAAACATAAGGAAGAAGGCACAGAAAAGCAAATACAAAGACTTTCTGAGAACATTCAGACCATTCAGAGCAACTCTGTAACAGCATAGGGCTCCAGAAAGGCAAATTATAAAGTATCTGAAAAAAACAGATAACCGTTAAATAAGGTAACTAATTTGCTATAATCCTGCGAGGCACACAACTCCCCTGTAAGATGCTGAACATGCTTAAATGGTGGCACTTAAGCACCTTGCAGGATTGGGCCCTGTACATTTTGAAGTAACCTTACTGGACAGACAGACAACTGTTCTATTTCATCTTATAAAATTATACTTTTCAAGTTAGTGCAAAGCCTCATGTAAAAATGTAATTAGTCTATATATAATGGAATGCCTCAAAAATTCCAAAGTGCAAATATTAAACTTAAATTGGTTAACTTCTAATCACACTTTAGAATTCTTCCAATAACTCATGCTTACTGATTTTTCTTTAAAAATAGCAAAGTAAATATAAAAACCAAAGTAGAGAAAAAGGTACAATGTTCTGCATCTCACGTAAAAACTTCGAAAATCCAAAAAGTACACTGGATGTCAAAAATCTTCAGCAGAAATTATTAAATAGCAGATTTCTGTTAGCATAATAAGACAATATTTAAAATAAGGCTTTGGTTAAATAAAAAGTTTGCTAAACTAGGAATGATGATAAAAGTGCAAAAGATTCACCAAATACACTACTTCATTTCCAAGGCAGGCATTACACCTCCCATTTACGACGGTTTGCCTTAGTTTGTCCGCCTGCTCAGATACCTACAGCCAAACATTTATTATAGGCAAATTAAATATATGGGGTCCAATCCTATAACTTGTTTCAGGCAGAGACAGACTCAATTATATCAGTGGAAGTATATTCATTTACAGTGTCATTCCTCTGCATGTTTGGGGATCAAGGCCCTGGATTTGTAACATCTGATTATTATAATCCTTCCTAAACAGAAGTCCTCTGCTGGCAACTGGCTGGTTGCAGTTGGTCTTCTTACAAATTGAATTCTTGCAACATATGTGTAACAAAGATGATTTTTTAAAAAGTGCTTCTTATTGGTCCATATGAACAACATGTACGTGTTCGCTTGAGACCAAACATTTTGCCGTGGTAGATATCCTGCACCTTGCGTTAATTGGTGCACTGGTAGTTTGCTGGAGGAAAAAAGAAATCGTCTGAGTCTATGGAGGAGAATGTCACCTTCATAGAGAAAATAATTCACAGTTTTACAGTCACAACACATGCTCCAGCTCTTCCTAAGCACAATGGTGCAACCTGTAAGACAAAAAAAAAAATTAAAAAAAAAATCCGTGAGATAAATGCAGTCAGCTTTAAGTTTTTTTTCCCCCTAAAACTGACAGTGTTTAATTAATGCTTGTGGTAACAGTTGTACAACTGCAGCAGAGTGGCAGTATCACCCACACTCTGTTAACATGACCTAAAATAGCAAATTGTTCCAAAACTTGGAGAAAAACCCACAGAAAAGGTGAAGATATTTTATATGATAAAGCACTTTGAAAGCAATATGAATACGAAGAATATGAAACAATTCTTATTGATAATTTCAATTACTTGGTATTACAGGGATAATAATCCTTTGTTATGGTACAAACTGGACACCTGAGCTAGATAGTCTGACAACTGAATAATAGCTGGCAAAAGGACACATTTTTCTCTCAAAATAGTTCTTGAAATCAGAGTAATTTCCCACTCTCTATTCTTTTTTCATAAACAGAAGTTATGTCTGGCAAGACCCTTTTCTGCTGAGATTCTGTTGGACTTGAAAAAAGGAAGGTAGTTTCTAACACTCACCTTAGCTTCCCCTTTTAAACTTCATAGTATTGGAGTGTGCATGAATAGCACACTAAGTGCTACAGAGATTATCCTGAAGTCAAAAAGTGGTGTTTATGCCAACTCCCCTATTTCTGTTTTTCCCCATGAACAGCAGACTTATCCTGAGCTGTCCGTGGCTCTGACAAACTTCAGTTGAGAAAATTCCTCTTTTGAATGGTGGGTGGATGAAGTGATGGCAGACTGCTGACATAACAAGAGAGAAGAAAGGTACAGAGACACTTCCAAATCCCTCTAGGAAGGGTTCAAGACTGTCCTGTATACTGGGATCATGGGATTTGGTGAGCTATAGAGGGTCAAGGCTGAGGATACAAAGGTACATACAGATGGTCACCACCTAGATATCATGCGAGATTCATTTAATGCAACGGTGAGAAGTACTGTTTCTCTCCTCTGGTACACTCTTTTTTCTTCTTTAGCAGGACTAATAATGCCACATGTTATCATTACCAGTACTGCCACTGAAGGCCCCAAGCTCTGATGAGCCTCCTAGACGACTTATGTTTTAATATCTTGCAGCAGTATGAAGTGGGGGGACATGGACAGTTCAGTTTTCTGTGTTACAAAGATTTTGATAGAGAGCAGTTCTCTTTTTGAATTAGCAATTTGGGGCTGTTACTGGGATAGCATATTCAGGAGGTCAGAATTTAGCTGTCTAAATATTGGTGCCTAATGCTATTCTAGATGACCTTGGTCATTCATCCTGGCCTGCAACTTGACTCCAGAAGAGCCTTGGTCTCCCATAGATTCTATGCTCTATCTACCAGCCTTCTGTGGATGTAGATGCTTTAGGGTATATATATAGATACCAAAGGACAGCCTGCCCAGGATGTCCTTGTGTGCGCTCTTCCCACAGAGAGGCATATTTCTGGAGCTATAAAAAAGTAAAAGTAACCAAGCTTTGAATTTATAGTAATGGTTTCTGATAATGAAGATTTTTTTTTTTTTTTTTTGACCTGGGTGAAGAGAAATGGGAAAAAGGCTTCCTGCAAGTTGCACACGCTGTACATGGCATTCACATCAGGAAGGGATTATTTATGAAAATATAACCAAAACCTTGAAGAAATTGATAAACTTGCTGAGAGACACAGAGCTAAAACTAACTAATCTACATTTATTTTCAGAATATGAAGTCATGTAAACAGAACGCTTTATGACAGTTTGTGGAACATGTCAATACATTTTATTAACAGTAGTTGAAATTTTCAAAGAAAATGGCTATATTCTGGCCAAAGAAAGAAGGGCAGTTTATTAGAAGTCAACAACTGTTCAAGAAAAATCATCTCAAGATGGTAGACAAAGACAAAGAAAATAAAGACTTATAAAAGATTAGTAACAAAGTGCTTCTTAGAGGAGTATTTGAATTACTCTTGTAAAAAGAGGCACACTTGAAACAATAAGACAAATAGTAGTGCATGGTCTGATCAGAAACTATACCTGTGTCCATTCGTTTGTCTGGGGATCATAAGACTCCACTGTATTAAGGTATGTTTGACCATCATATCCTCCAACAGCATACAACCTGTCACCAAGAAGACATACTCCCACTGCATCTCTGCTAATGCTCATAGAGGCCACAGCAGTCCACACGTCTGTTTTTGGATCATACCTAAAAGATAATTTGTGTTATGCTCTAAAATTATTGCTAAAATTCAATAGAAAAAACGTACTGGAATTGATGCCCTCAAGGTAGTAGAAAACAAGTATTAGGAGAGCACAGATTTGGCTGTTAATTTCAAAGGACTTTCTTCCCCAAATACTCCCTTGGAAAATGTTCCTTTAGTCATCTGGTAACAGTCAGTACTAGCTACATATCTATTTTGTGCTGCTTTCCATACAGTAATACATACATATATATACAGTTGCTCTTACTACATTTCTTACTCCATGTCTAAACATACCACTCCAGAAACAGTTCTGTTGCTACACTGTAGTAGAGCAAGTGCTTGCTCTAAGTGACAACTACTACATGTCAAAGCACAGGCTATTAAAGCTGAATGTGGTACTAAAGAGAATTACGTGCTATGGAAGATAACCATCCGCAAAAAAACCCTCAAAATAAGTTTGAGAAAATTCTAGAGGAAATGCAAAACCTTTAAGACAATTTACAGCACTTCTTTAATCATAGCTCCATATCATCATAAGCATCAGCACAGTAATGGTTTAACAAAAAACATTAAATGTGATTCTAGAATAACATCAACATTCTTTACCAGTCAAACTGAGAACTACATGAGTTCATGCTATTCTTATTTCCAGGAACATATTTTGACCTGACTGCAAGAGATTATGCTAAAATTACAAAATCTTACAGCAGAACTGCTGCAATCACAGAGCTCTGAAGGGCTCTACAGAACTACATGAAGAAAATATACATTTGGCTAAGAGATCATTCTAAGATCACACTTGCTACCAGCAAGTTTGGAAGATGCTCATCTTAATTTGTTTGCATGAGCAGCATAGATATAAAAAGCTCTAACAATGTCAGCTGCAGTTCTCTAGTCAAAGTACTACAGAAACACATGTAAGCATAATCGTAACATGAAAAGACTGCCTGAAGCACATGCTGCAAACAGAAGTGCAATGTAGTGAAAGAGGGTGATTAGTGAGCTACACAAAATTTACTTTTCAATATAAGCTATTTTAGAATTAATTTATAAACCAATGTATTTACCTGGGAAAAGCAACTTTTATTGTAAAATACAGTGGTAAACAAACACTCAGAAGCTTAGAGTGGTTTTATAAAACTGGTAATTTTTTAAATGAACTATTTCCATGAAGTTGATGGTCCTCAATTTCATCTTGCTTAAAGAGCAAGGACAAAATACGTTACAAAATGATTCCTATTTATTAAAAAGTGGTGTTCTGTAACTTTGTTTCAGAGAATATTGATGGAGAAAAATACATGGACCTATTGTTTTCTCTTGGGCTTCTAATTATCTGTATTCTTCTAAAAATTTCCTACACTATGTATTTTGGGGTCTATTAGGACACTGAAAGTTTGAAAACTACAGCTCTGTTTTGTGGTATGTTTTTTTGCTCTGTTTTTTGGGGGGGGGTGTGTTTGTGGGTTTTTTTTTTTGTTTTGTTTTGGGGTTTTTTTGTTGTTGTGTGTGTGGTTTATTTTTCATTTTTTTCAGTAGAGCGTGAATCACATCTCCCATCATAAAGGAATTTAGTAAAAGGAGAGGATGGGTGATGAAGAATCACTGTAAGTGTTGGAAGATAACAGAAAAGAAGAAAAGTTTTACAATTTGGGGGAATAAATAAATTAAGAAATTAAAGCATATTTCAGAAATACTTAAAATGCAAGCTTAGACTGAATGCAGAGCATTATGAAGTATTTGATGTATTTTTAAATTATTTTATGGATCACATGTGCTTCTGCAATTTGTAATTCAGTCATTCATTAATAAATTTATGTAAAGACATATCAACTTTGAAATGACTGAAGTACATGCCAGTTTCCCAGTGTCATCACTGGATACAAGAAAGAATAGGATATTTAAGGACCCACAAACCCTGACTGTTAACTCCTTTAAAGGTTATTATATGAACTGATACTGACTTCTCGCATGAAAGGAGTTCTGCTCCATTTTTAAAAGCATTCAATTTCAAGTTGTTCTCAGTAATCAATCATAACCCATTCAATGAGATTGCTAGAAAAAATACAATTTTCTAGATGAAGTGCATTAGGGAGAACTAACTTTAAATAATCTGTCTTGGCAACATTTTGAATCATATTATGACTACACAGTATGGTTTTTATATCTAAGTTTCCTCTGCTCATGCTAAAAAATAACATAGCTATTTTATTGGGTTTCTACTGACAGCTCTTTTCATAAATCACTCTATAGACTGGCACTATTAGAATTACTAGAAGGATATGCCTTCATCAGGATATTACCTTTCTACACAGTCTGATAGCCTGGATGTTAAGTTTGATGCTGGGGCATCGTGACCACCTATCGCATACAAGAACCCATTCCAGGTAGTTACACCTACACCACCTCTTCTTTTTGACATCTGAGCACAGAGGGTCCATTTGTTTGTATGAGGATCAAAACACTCTACTGACTTAAGACAAGAACTTCCATCTCGACCACCAACTGCATAAAGCCTAAAAAGTAAAAAAAAAAAAATAAATTTTTAAAAAATTATCTGAACAAGACAAAGTTTCCAGTGATGCATGAAGGACTTTCAAGTTTGTTAAAAAGGGAACTTTAGGAGACTTTCAACTTTAAATAGAATGTTCTGCTGCAAAAACACATAAGATTTTGCCCCAATCTTTTCCTGTTGTCACGCCAAACGTATAGTAACAATAATTGACAGAAAATACATCTATAACATAGCATTTATGTTCCAATCTGTGCATATAGCTAACATTTTCAAAATTATTTATGTGACTTGACAGACAAAGGCCAATTTCTAGCAGGGTCAGAGGGAAAAATTCAGTAGTGGATCCATGCATGCAACAACTCTGCCCTGCCTCACCTTAGGCATTCAAGTATTTTTCTGGACCTGGGCTTTCGCTTATGATGACAGTGCTATATTGAGTCCCTCACACCCACTAGATGGCCCAGTTTGCTCAGTTCTAACAAAAAGGTTTCTCACATTTGGTATTAATAAAGTGGTTCAACTTTTTGAAAAGGCTAGAAGAAGAAGATTAGTTTTAGGAGCACTCCATCACTAATGAATTTTTAAAACTAATCAAATAATCAAAAATTATAAAGAGCTTCTGCATAGAGTTTATGAGCAATCTATGCTTAGAAACAGAAATGCCCAGAACTATTATTTGGAAAGGCAGGAACTCAGAAGCCATTCTAAAAAGGAAGCAACACATCAGTGTTGAAATCCAGTTTGAGAGATCACCCGAAATATCATTAATGAAATCTTTTCATAACTTAAGGAACATTATAGTATGGTTAAATAATCAAATAAACATTAGATACTGTATATGATGATAGTGTGAACAATTTACAACAGTTACTATGAAGCACTATTCAAGATGTCCTCAGGCTGGGAAACAACAATGTTCTTTTTTTTTAAATATACTGACCAACAAACTTTAATACAAACATCTTGTAAATACGGCTGAGCTAGTAGTTCTCAGTAATAATTTTAATACCCTTTTAAAAAAAGGAAAAAAAAGTTCCCATCTTAAATAGCACAACTTGTTTAAGGTAAGGAATGTACTGAAGTATATTGAAAATTCCCATTGCAGTTCCAAAAGTTCATGACTAAAAATCAACCCTTTATGCAGCACAGCATTTAAATGCACCCTTTGCAGGTACATTTCAGCTGTACTAATTTAGCAGAGAATTTTCTTGGAGACTAACCTTCCAAGAAAAAAAAAAAGTGTGAAAAGCTTTTTGCTACCTTACGATATTCAAACAGGCCAAGAGAGATGTATCAGATAGTACATAAGCAGGAAGTGAAAATTTGTGGTCAAGAGAGTGTGGTCAAGCGAGGTTAGCTTCATCCTCTATGGTATTCCTGTAGCCACCCTGGCAAACTTTGGTTTGGATAAACCCACTACAAGGCTGTTGGAAAACTGGAAGGACTACTAGGCTCAAAGGGCTGTGATCAGCGGTATGAAGTCCAGCTGGCAGCTGGTTACTAGTGGTGCTCCTCCTAGGCTGATACTGTGGTTGATACTGCTTAATGTCTTCATTAATTATCTGAAAGATTTAACGGAAATCAGCCTTAGCAAGTTTACTGATAATATCAAATTGAGGGGAGTTGCTGATATGCTGAAGCGCGTGGTTATTATTCAGAGACTTAGACAGGATGGAAAAATGGGCTGACTATAGTCTCATGAAGTTCAGCAAAGGCAAATACAAAGTCCTGTACCTAGGACAGCATATTCCTATACAATAGTACAGGCTGGGAGCTGACAGGAGAGGAGGCAGCTTAGCAAAAATAGACTTGGAAGTCCTGGCAGACAAGAAGTCAGCAGTACGCCCTTGAAGTAATGACAGCTGATCCCCTTTATTCAGTACATATAAGACTGCTTCTGAATACTGTGTCCAGTAGATCTTGCCATACTGGAGCAAGTCCAGCTTATAGTCACTAAGATGATGAGGGAGCTAGAACACATGACATATGAGGAGAGGCTGAGAGAGCTGCCTTTGTGCAGTCTTAAGAATTCTTAGAGCTAAGGAGGCATCTTACTGCTGTCTTCAACCATCTAATGGGAGGTTATATAGAAGACAGATCATTCCCAGAGGTATGCAGTGAAAAGAGGAAGAACAAGAGACAAGTTCAAACACGGGAAATTTCAGTTGGATATTAGGAGAAAAATGTTCAGTACAATCGTGGTCAAACATCAGAACAGGTTGTGCAGAGAGGCTGCTGAATCTTCCTCTGTGAGAAATATTAAAAAGTCAGATATGACCTGATCTGCCTCAGTCAAGTTAGAAACTAGATCCAACTTAAAGGCTGGCCCTGCTTTGAGTTTGAGTGCTGGATCAGATGACTCCAGACATCCTTTCCAATCCAAATTAGTCTACAATTCTGTCATTTCAACTGATCTTTATTTTCATAATAGCTTGATTCAAGTACCACCTGTATCTTGGGATGCTACAAAACAATTACACTTAGTCCAAAGGAAAACTATGAAAATCATTCAAAGTCTAGGAATCACAGCCTACAAATAAAGAATGAAGAAGTTGGAGGTTTATTCAGTCCCAGTGACAGAATACATGAGGGGACATGCGTCTTTATATACAAAAGGCTATTGCAAATATGAAAGAAGAGATGCATTTTCCATGTTCACTTTGGATAGTACAAACGATAACAATATAAATCAGCAAAAGGTATTTAAGACTTGACATGAGGATAACTTTACAGATGTATTAACAGTTAAACAGATTGCTTAGGAAAGTTATGGAAACTTCACCACTGGAGGTTAAGAACAAGACCACTCTGGCTATGAGTGTTTTAGACATAATTGATTCAGCTTTGGCGTAGCAAAATGGATTAGAGAACTCCTTGAGGTCACTTCCAGCCATTTCCTGTGACTGCAACATAAAATGACCTAGTTGTCTGAATATGCTTTCTACTAGGAATGAAGCCTATTTTCACTGAAAAACAGCTGTAGAAATTTCAAGATACCACACCAGATTAGATTCCTTCTGGCAGAGCTTACTGTTCTCAGTTAATGGAATGTAATACGAGTACTCCTCCATAACTTTACACTAATTTTGTAAGTTGATTGTTCAAACTATCACAGTAAGAGGAAATCACTGGAGTCTCAGTGAAAGAGAACAATCATTTGCTCCTTTCTGTATTAAGAGATAGTAACTACTTATTAACCCATAGAGATGATGTCTCATTAGCGATACTGAGGGGCACTGTGATGCTGCAGGGAAGCTTGCTTGACCCAATACAGTATCTTTTTTGTGAATGAAGAAAATTGGTTCTTAATGCTATCAACAGGTATCTATCAAGAAATATTAATAAAAAGTCATTTAGGATGGTCCTATAATTACATTAAAATAACAAGATAGAAAACAGAAGTTGCCTTCACATACTTTCCATTTAATATTGCTACACCAACAGTGCTCCTTGGAGTTGACATACTAGCTACAAAGTTCCACTGACGAGCCTGTGGATCCCATCTTTCTACTGTATTCAGGTAGCTCCAGCCATCATGTCCTCCTACAGCATACATGGGACCTTCCAATACAGCTACTCCTAAAAAAACAGGTATGAAAAACAATCACTTCTGTATAAGGGGGAAAAAAGATCACATTTTCCTAGGGACAGTTCAGTGTGCACCACAAAACATATTAAAAAAAAAAAAAAAAATCAAAAGAAATTTCCTTTTGTAGCCAATGCTGGATATAATCTGAAGAAAAAAAGACTTTCAATAAGCAGTTGGCTTTAAAACAAAGTTTCCACCCCCTAAACTTAGTTTCTGTATGGGTTTTGGCCAATCCTAAAACAGATAACCTTTTATAGATTCAGCCTTTACAGAACTCTACATACCAAGACCATGACGATGAGTGGACATAGGTGGCATTACACTCCAAGTTTTTGTTCTAGGGTTGTAGCACTCCACAGTATTCAATGTTTTCAGTCCATCTCTGCCACCAACAACATACAATTTATCATCCAAGACTGCAACTCCAAACTGTAATCTTCGTCCATTCATGTTTGCAACAGGAGTCCACATGTTGGTACGAAGTTCATACTTCTCAATGCTTGTAGCTCCTGAATGACAACATATGGAAGTTATAAAAAACAAAAAAACCCCAAAGGTCTGAATCATTAGGATAGTTTTTATTTCAGCTGATCCCACAAGACAGCATGATGTGCTGCAGCATGTTCTTAATTCTATGTATACAAATAGTCTTTTTTGACTTCCTCAGGAATTAACTGCACCATTATCAAGGAGGACTTTCTCGGTGCTTTTCAAGACAAAAACCCCAGGATTTCTAACTGCTTTGCAGAATCAACCCTTCAGAAATACAAATGTTAGGAATATAAAACAACCCTTGTGAAATGCAATTATATATTGAAATCAACTGTTTTGTAATACTGTAAAAAAATCTGAAGCTATGTGACATGAAGTACTAGAAGTGCTAAGTTTAAAACAAGTGAAATAAAACACTTTGCAGTAAATTTTCTAACTTGTCAGATTTGTTCTAACTACCATTAAACGGTATGGAAGTGTCTAAAAAAAAGAAAATCCAAGTAGCTCTGACAGAACCATTTAACAATTAGTCAAAAAGCATGTTTTTGTTTTTTAATGCATGTACGGGTCACCTTTGTGCTCTTTGTCATTTTCTTCCTTTTCCAAATTACTTCCCACACAAGTAAATAAAGATTAGTCTTCACTCAATTCAACATTTCACTACTCATAAGTCAGACATTCCCTTGATAATTCCCAGTCAATCATAACTTCCAGAATGTTTACAGTATTGTCAAAGCTATGTAGATTTTTTTAACCTAATAAACAGCATACATTTAAGAAGTTTCATGTTTGATACTGCAGAATCTCTGAGTTTTAGAATTAAAATGTTGTAAAAACATCTATCAAACATTTCTTTTAAAAAGAACCAAAACAGCTCATCAACTAATCATTATATAAGCCAATACCTTTTGTTGCATCCATTCCTCCAACTGCAAACAACACGCCTACTGTAGATTTTCTAGGTTTGGTGCGAGGACTTTGCAACATAGGTCGTCTCTCTGGCAACAGGTGGTACTTCATTGCTTCCATGATGAGTTTTTGACATTCAATGTCATCCCTAAAGAGTGCATTATTTTCCATATCTGCCAGAAACTGTGAAAAAGAAAGAAAATTAAACATGCTATATTGCTGGAAACCACACGAAGAATAAAAACAAGGTTACAAGAAAACATTATATCTAAAGACTTCTACTGCCTGATTTAAAATCTATGCATTTTCAAAATGGTCATATAAAAAAGACCAGGGTAAAGATAAACTTGTAATAAAATAGAAGATTCACATTTTAAGCTAAGCTATTAAGTACAAAAAAAAAGGAAGGCCATCTGATCTTTATGGATGATTTAAACTTAATGGTCCAAATGAAGAAAACCAAATCTCCTCCTGTTCAGTGCTACTACAGGTATGTTCAAGGAAATGGAATCAGGCTCCAACTATGTAAATTAGTTCAATCTCACACTCTTACTCCTGAATCCACTCAATCCAGAGGTCTATAAAAGCCACTTCAAGCACAGGCTGAATATTTTCATATATATATGTTATTCTATTCCTCACTCTGACAGTGACCCAGATCACAGTATAACAATCAATACAAGCCTTTGTTAAAAATTTTTAGATCAAGGATGCAAGCAAATTTGACAAGCGTTAAATTTTAAATCCGACTTAAATAAAATTCAAGTTGAATAAAGACTACTAATAAAAGTTATTAAGTTTAAAGATTCTGGAGTCTTTTGTGCTCCATGTTTGTCAGACTGCAGGAAAAAATATATTAGTAGGTTGAGTGTCCCAGCTATCATTATTAGAAATCTAGACAACTGGCATTTTTCTGAGCTGCAAGACATGGCCTGAGTAACAGAGAAAAAAAGGCAAGCGAAGTGCCCCACTGGGACTTGGGCAGTTGTCAGAACCATGAGAAAAAGGCAAATGTCTCCAAACTGCCACTACAAAATCCAAACACTTTGTGAATATTAGAAATAAAAGTCCACAAACCAGAATGAGATGTCATTGTTGAGCTGTTGACAGCCAACCAGTAACAGGTACAAAATTGCTGTGAAATTAGTAATCAGGAGTAGTAAAGGCTCTTGTTATGAAATAGTTGTGTATAATATGATGTGCATATCCCTGGTTTAAAGCTGCCTTAGGACTGCAAAGTGGGAAATATTACATCCCTGGTTCCAGAAGAGATATAGATAAGTACAGATTGCTAAACCTGAACATCTCTATCAGACAAATCAACAGAAAATATAATTAACCCACAGAGAGAATAATAAAGCTTTCAAATCCCTTTACCAGTGACTTTTCAGAAAACCAAACCTGACTTTTGCAGTATTTCTCTAACTGGCTAATGTTCTGATTCTATTTATAATAGCAAATTAAAATGTTCTCATGTAAATTAGCAGGGAGAACTTAATTTTCATTCTTTACTTTCAGTACCTCCCGCTATTTCTTCTCGACACGAAGCACCATTTATGACTTGTATCACTTCACAGGGACATTTTGTGATAAGATAGTAAAAGAAAAGCCATCTTTTATCTGCCAGCATGCAATACCATAAAATTGCACACAGTAAAAAAATAAAAAATAAAAATAAAATCGATGAACCACTACTGTCCTAAATTGGACACTGTTACAGTTGCATGAATGAAAATTAAAGCTTGTACACAACATGACCAATTCAGACCTCCAATATATTTTTCTGATAGACAAGCAGCATTTAATATTTAAAGCAACACCATGTTATGAGTTTTGCAACAACAAGATGCAATCTATTTTTTCTCCAGTTTCTAATCCCCCCTCAACCTATAAAGAAGTTTTCTTATAGCACAGAGTCCCAATCTCTGAAAGCAACTTCATCTCATTTAAAAAGAAATGCAACCTAAGATTGTTTTGGTACCCAAAAAACCTGCAGGCTCTTGAAACTAAACCTACTGTATTACAATTTCTCATTTGGAATGGGCTTACTTAAATGAAAGCCATTATTTTTCCCCAAGTTGTATTATTTACATAGCTCCTTGTACTAAAAGCATTTATAACTGAGCAGTTAGAAATGATGTGTTAGCATGAAATTATAGCCATTGGAAACATGATGAAGAGAAAGGCAGTGCAGATACTTAAGTGCTAAGAATTTCTGTCTAAAAGGAAGTAGAATCATCTTGTAACTCAGAAATTGCTTAATCATCTTTTTTTTTTCATTAATTTATCAGAGATAGAATATTTGCCACCTTACTGCTTAAGAAGCTGACAAATATTCATCCACAGCCCTTGTAAGAGCAAAAAGAGACTTAAAAATATTTAGGACAATACTTGCATTACCCAAAGAGATGACACAATGCTCTGTACAAAGAAATGCATAAAACCACCACCAGTAAAACTGACAATTCATTATGATTTTTTGCTTCCAGTGCTACTGTTTCACAGTGTTTCCCAAACTGTTTTTTTTTAAAGTGCATGAATTTAATATTCATTTCATCTCTACTTGCAACATTATTGATTCAATCAAGTTGTTCATTTTTTCTAATTTCATTTCTTTCAAATAGCTTTAACCCTTCAACCATAAAATTGGAAACCTTTTCATTATGTTTGCTGTCAGATTGCCTAATGTCATGTGATCACCAAGCAAAACATGGTACTGAAAACATTAAGAATGTTTTGAGCACTTCATACCAATTTACTCAATGCACTAATTGTTGCCATATTAAAATCACAGCTGTAATACTTTAATTTGTTAAAGAAATGAATAAATAAAAAGGTACTAGAAAAATATTGTATTAGAAATATAAGTATATATTTGGTGAAGACATGAAAAACTAAAAATAATAAGTGAAATATTATATTGGTTTTGTGCTTCATTCTGCCGTTTTCCTAATCAGTTATTGAGTGGACATTAATTTGATATCAGTACGTATTTCTGGGATAAATTCTGTATTTCCAGTTTGTAAAGATGCTTCAATTACAGTGGTTACTTAGTTATCAATTAATTAAATGCTCAACAAAAGAATTATTTCTTCCAGGTTAACTGACTTACACTGTACTATGTTTCTGGAAAAAGTGAATTACAAAGTCAAGGTCATAACTGAGAAAATCCTGCCATTGCACATGTAATAATCAGTATGGAAATATTAATACTAAAATGCTTGTTAATGAATCTTACTATCCAGCAAGAGGATACCAGATTAGAGGTAATACACAGAAAGTTGTGTATGTGATTTATCACAATGAATGAATCAAACTCAGTTTTTGTTGTGTTAGTGAATTCTACTTATTATTCAGGTTCCATAAAAATCCTATTTTCTTCATTTAATGCAGATAATTCTCACTAAATAAAATGAAAACTGTAAAGCAAAATCCTTTGACTGTATAGTAAGTGTTAAATATCACTAATGAAGGTCCAGCAAAGAAGGCTAGCACAAGTGAAGGAAAAAAAAAAGTAAGTCAAACCTGGTTTACATGCATGCTATCAGATAACATACAACGCTACACAACACTAACAAGAGTAGACTAGGAAAACTAATTCACAACTATTTAAACAAACTGAGATCAAGTCTTCCTCAACATTGTGTGTAAATGTCCAAGAAGGAGAAAAAGGATTGAATGGGAAGAACAAAAAGTACCCAAAGATGGTTTATTAGGGGTTAACAGAAAAAAAAACACTCCAAATTATTTATTCAAATTGTAGTTCCTATATCTCAAGGATAGCTATAATTATATGAAGGAAATTTAACGATTCAAATAAACTGTTCAAGTTCTATAAAGAAGAAATTTTTAAAGGACACACCTTCTAGTGACAAACATATCCTCGATAAGTATTTTTCTAGGCATTTTTTCCTAGCAGCTCTGCCCCTTCTTGTGTGCTGACTGTTCTCAGATTAGGATCAGAATATGCTGCAGTTCAAACTCACACAAACTATCATGCCTATACAACATGCCAAGTCCTTATATGCAGCTCTAAGAATCCAAATCATTAAGAATCCAAATCATTAAGAATCCTGAAGCTTTGATGATTTGTCACTATCAACATATCGATGCTGTAGACATAATGCCCAATGTAACCATGGTATAAACTAGAGAGGAACTGAACAATTTACTTGTGGAGCAAGCAGAGGCAGTCTAATGTAAGCCAGGAGTTTACTGAGATCTTTCCTTCTCTGTTCCAAATCATGTCGAACCCATGTAAGCAGTGCATTCAGTATAGTTTCTTCATTAGGAATATTCATGTCATCACTTGCTAAAAGCTTTGCAATTTCAGTGGCTGGTAGTAATAGAAATTCCTGGTTTCTAATTACTTCCATGAAGTTTTCCTGAAAAAGAAAAGTATTTTTAATATGGGTGACACTACTTTGAAGACATTCTGTGGAACTCCTATTATTTTCCCCTCTTTTCCCTCCCTTCACGTCATCTCTCAGCTGTGCCAGTAAATACCACTGCAGAACATATCTAGGAGGAAAAAAAAAAAAAAAAAGTAAAATAAAAATGTAGTGAGTTATTTTGACCCTTGATCATTTCTCCAGCTCTATCATTCAGTCCCACAGGCAGATGCTCTGAAACAACTAAAGGGAAAGCATATGGTTGGAAACAAGCAATGGATTGTGGGCGTTACTATCTTGGCACTGCAAATTGAAGAAATACTTTCTGAAGTATAGTTTAAAAAAAATAAAAGGTGCAGCTTGTTCCTGTTGACATTGCAGAATAGTACATAAGATGTATTACCAAGCAAAGAGCACAACATGCTACAACTACTGGGCACAATTACTGCTAGATTAAAACTATGGTGTTAAGCTTTTAGAGAAAATAAAGAACACTAACAATTTTATTATTAATTTTAAATAGATTATTTAAAGTTTATTTTACTATTTTGTAGGTTTTATACAGGTGATCTGATTGACTGGGGAGCAAAACATACAAAGAATCCACAATATTGTACATGCCTTGCTTTATTAACAATATTTACTTTGATAGGATTCCATTTTCTAACTTCCATCCTGTCATTTCCAGCAACAATTCCTTAATTCAAAATAGGAAAGTCACAATGTGTAACATTTCTGACACTGATATCTTATTCCTTCAGAATAATAGGACTTGCAGAATATTCTGTAAGGATTCTCATGAACTTAGGCAGAAATAGCAGAAAAGTATGTAGAAACAGAATCAGCACTATGAACTTGCAGTGAGAAACCTGAATGTAACAGAAAAGGGTGAGATCACATCTATCCTCTTTCCCCATACACCTTTACAAGACAGCAAAGGAAAGAAAAGTAAAAGCAGTCCGTGAATCACAACATGTTCTTATATTTCGGTAGCTCAAAACCCAGCTAACCACGTAGTCCAAATGATGAGCAACTTCATGATAATAAAAAAGTTAGTAAATGCTGTGGATTGCTAGATAGCTAGCGAACAGGATGCTGGTTTTGCTCTGCCATCACATATAACTCCAAAACACCTGGAGAACAAAGTGCATTAGATCCACAGACATGGAAGTCTAACTGGGCCTAATATCAAAGTTAGCTTTACTTAGTGTCTTGTTTAATGATTTAAAAAGAAAGCATTGCACACTAATGAAAAAACTCGGGATTAGAAGCACACACATGCTGAGAAAAAAAATTATTTTTAGGTCAAAAATACAGGGAGAAACTTGGGACCAGAAGCAGGACCTGCACTGCAAAACAGGCACAAATTTAGTACATAAAATGGCAACAAAAACACGTATTACAGTTTGGCATTGCATATGCAAAGGACATTATGGCAACAAAAGGGAAAAAGGCTAAATTTCTTCCTTTTTATTGCTTAGTCTAATAATTTCAAAGCTATACCTCAGTACTCCAAAAATATTAATTAATTAAAGAATGCTCAGCAAAGAGGAAAAAACTAATAAGGAGTAAATCAGTCCACCTTATATGAAAGCCACGTATACATAAGATGGCTACAAAATGTCTAAGGGGAAAGATCAAAGAGACTCCACTCACACGTAACTCTGGAGTTGAAATTAGGAAAAAAATTGAAAGTGTTATCTGTGCACATAAGTGTATTCCTGGATAGAATTTGGCAAGGAAAATTTTATATTTAGTATCCAAAAAGGTTTCCTATTAGAGAGATCCAATTGGCTACACAGAAGTAGTGCTTCCAACTCTAGCAGATTAGAAGGGAGATAAAACTGTCTTTTCCTCTTTAATTTGCTTATCTCTCTGTATTACAAAATGAAAGCTAAGAAAATGAGCAAATACAGGAATGTAAAAACAGTGAAAGTACTGTACCAGTATTTAGTAGCACTACACATGCACTGTTGTTTATTTTACTCTGATATCAAATGCTTGGGAGTAAAATTGAAGCTGAAAAATGACCAAAACTATTTTCAGAGTTTAAAGATGCAGTTCACAGAAATTCAGATTCCACTGAGTTCATTTTTTCCACTGCTGTTTTTTTGTTTATTGTCTGTCCTAGACAGCATGCGAGCTGGAGCTGTGCTTTTAGTTTTGCTGAATAAATAGGCAGTGAGCACTAACAAAGAGAAAAGTCAACACTTACTACCTTGAACTTCCCATATTGTCTATCCAGATCACAGGGAGAGGAAGGGGAAAGCACCTGCATGGAAAGTTTCCTTTGTCTCTGAAGGCAATGACAAGCTCATCTTGTGCAAGTCAGTCAGGGATCCTCTTTAGAACGCTTTTTTCCAACTGGATTTCATCACTTCAACAGCTGTTGTGTGTAAAAAGCCTGATTTTCCTTCTTGTTGCTTGCAGACAATTGCTTTCTGATGGGAACAAGTTCAGCTTCCTCTTGCTCCCATTCTATTTTTAAAGCAGACTCCTTTTGAATATAGTATCAGAGCATTCCACTGGGAATACAGCCACTCTTTGGTCTACGTCTGGGTTTTTTTATAATCAGAATCTGACAAATCCTCTTCCTCTACAGACAGAGATTCTGAAGACAAAAAGGAGGAGCCAGTGTATCTCCTAGCATTCTTAACCTCCTCATTAGCCTTTTCTTTCTTTCTTCTGATGGGAACTCTCTGTGGAAGAACAGGATATTTCAGAGAACAAAAGGTCTGCAGTTTCAGTCCCTTGCTTTCTGGTCTTGAAAGTAAAAAAGTTTCCCAACCCCAAAATTAGCTCCTCAAGGAGCTTGGAAACTTTATCAAATGAGTAGCTTGAGGTTTATGTACTAGCTAAAACAGGGACACATAGTCCCTGTGCTCATTAACATCATAACCTTAAATTCATCCTTCAGCAACAGCAGACTGAATAATACCGACATTTGTAACCACAGGTCTGTCTTGGACTTGATACAGACAGAAAAAAAAAAAGTTAGGACCACATAAAAGATAAGATATCATGATGCTTATTTCTAAGTGGTGCTTAATCCCCACAGTGGGATCCAGCAAGACGGTTAGTCTCCCTCTACACTGTGTCAGAAGGACTAGAACCTCAGAGAGCATCAGAACACCTGGAGGCTGAGAAGGGTGGTACACTGAGGTGGCCGAACAGGCAGCTGTAACTACAGGGCTCTGTTTAAACTCTGAACCTGGGCAGCAGAAAAGCAAGAGGTGCTTGACTCACAGGATCTGAACGGAAACAAAGAGGAAATGTAATTTTGTCTACCGGCTGCTTCAGTCAGCTGTTCAACTGAGATATGAATTCACTAAGAACTAAGCTATCTGACCCCCTGGTAAACTATTAACAGTCAAAAACATGTCAGATACCAGCTGCTTTACTTTTAGTCAGCTTTGCTGCATTAAGTGATAAACCAACCTCATGTTTTCAGTGTGCCCAGGGTTTGTTTAGACTACAACTATTGTAGCTTGACTCCTCTCTGCATAGTTTCTGGATTCCAGAAAAGGCTGTGCAGCACACAGAAACCTATTCAGTCTTGCCAAGGCAGTCCTGATCTATTGCGCTAGGCAGAATGTAGGGAATCTGGCAGACAGAAATATCTTGGGTTTTCACAGGTGAAAAGAATTTTCCAAGTCAGATGATTACTAAGTAGGATATTTTGAATTACAATCTTTGGGTCTGGCCCTTTGTGGACAAGAAAATACTGAAATTTCTCCCCTTTTCATGCTCCTCCCTACCAAAAAGAACAAACTACCCTGGCTGTTTCAAGAAAAAAAGACCATTTATGCCTCTTTGATTCCTAAATCATAAACTACATATTGCAATGATCTGTTACTCAACTCCTGCCTTACAGGAAAAAGCAAGTTTAAGCGTCCCACATCTATTCTTCTGCAAAATTCCTAGCTTCTATACTTGGCCTCAAGCTCTTACTCTATCCTCACTAAGTTTTTCTTCTTATAAACAGCCATGGACTGTGCTCAGAAATCATGCAAACTCCAAAATTAACTTTATCTGAATCTTGTAACATTATCACTGCTCATGCACTTCTGAAGACTTCCGATGAAAATCAAAATGGCTTTTCACTCTGCTTTAAGCATGGAAAGCTGGGCAACAAAGATTACAAAGCTATCTACACAGAGGTTGACTCAGACATCATCACATACAATGTTTAGAATGTCTGCTTTTTCTTTTTTGATTGTAATTAAGAAAGTTAAAATCTGGCTACTAAAGAAGCTACTGACACTTACCTAAGAACACCTCACTACTCACCATAGGTACTTCATGCTCTGGAAATAACACAGGCTAGGCTTTTACTCATCTGAAAGTGTTAACTTCCCTTTGGCTTACTTTTTTGTGGAAGTGGAACTATTGGTTTTCATTCAAGATACACTATCAACTGTCTCAAACAAACAAGATGACAAAAGGAGTGTTTCTTCTTACTTTGTGAAGACATCAAGAAAAATGCACAGAAGGCATTTTGTGCAAAAAGGCTTCATGAATGAAAGTGAACAGATACCTTACTGTCCAGACCAATAAAAATCCTAAATTAATAACAGTATGACCCCAATACTATATATAAGCTACAGCAAAACAAGATAACCTTTGTACAAAAGATACCTTTACCCAGATACATCTCATGATTATCAACTGTATTTTAAAACCCTGATGCATAAAAATCAGAGCTGCTCTTTATACAGCATTAAATCCACCACTGATGCCTTCAGTTTATTTCATGTTTCACTTAACGTATCCGGAGGACTTTTTCCAAGCTTTAGTTTGCAGCGTCAAAAATTGACCTGTTTTGTAACTTTAAAAATTCTTCTCCTCTGAAAAAACAACTTATCAACTGTCAACACAGCAAGCAATCAAGTAATGCAACACTTAAGTCCTTTTAGCATAACATACATCTGCATCTTATGAAGTGGTGCAGCATTCAAATCTTTGTTATGTACTGTATTAGTGATTAAAATCGCGCCATAAAAATTACACCAATGCTTTCTAATGAAACTAACGAACAATATTCAGACAGAGCAGGTCTATTAACAGAGGTAGGCCTACTGGGATCACTCACTGATTGGTCCTTCTGTTTAACCAAATGCTAATTTCATCTGAATTTCTAGTCTTCATGTGAAGAACTACTTTAATGAAGCAGGTGAGATGATTATCAAATTATAGCATGCGTCAACAACCTTTAAAACTGAGAAGTTGTTTTAATTGCAGAAAAAGTTACATGACAATCTATTATTTTCTGTCAAAGGAAAAGAAAAACTCATAGAAAATAACATCTATAATTAAAATTTAAGTATTTCATATTATTCCTTACCTTCTAAGTGCTTTACAAAAACCCCAAAATTACATGAAAAAGTCAGAAGTATATACTACACTCAGTATAACCCCCCACTGTTCTATGCTGCCCACTGCAGCATAAAAATAATTCATTGTTTTAACAAACAGAAATATCCAGGTACTACAGATGTGCTTAACCCTTATGCTCTAACACTTCTTAATGGAAAGAGCATCAAGTGGCTAGCACTTACTAGTGTTGAACACTTTCTTTTTTCAAACAGCTTTTAAACAAATTAAATTACTTAGGGATTTATTTTAATTGAAGATTCAATTGGATTATACATTTTTATGCAGTTTCCATAGCAACATTCATTTCAAACTAAAGAAGCTGCTTCTCTATTACTCATTATTACTAAAATTCAATTTCATGTCTCTGTTGGAACTAAACAACATTAGAAGAGGCCTTGGGAAGAATCCATCTAGCACAACTAATTAGTTTTGAAAATGGCTTTTTAAAATCCACCTAATTTAAATTTCATCCACCTCGAAGCCTTGAAAGCAACAATTTTGCCACTGAAGTAAACAATGGCCAAAAGGCATACAACTACTTTCCTGTGGTCTGAACAAAAGAAAGATAGGTGCCGTGAAAGAATGGCTTTTAGAAAGTTTACAGGCCCTTTCTGCCACCAGACTGATTGCCAGTCCAAATAGTAAGACTATAATCCCTAACATTCATCTCTAAAGATGAAAAAGAAGAAATAGGTCAGAGGAGGGAGGTTCTCTTTTTGCATGTTTTGTATCGCCGTCTCACTCAACATTAATTCTAATATTCCTCGAAGGCATAAGCCACATTTATCTTTACAGTTTCATCTGACTGTCTACCTAATTGCAGTCTCCTTATTTTCGTTTGAGCAATAATGAAGATCAAGAATAGAAACATACAAGTTACAATCTGCACACTATTTATTGACTTGCTTCAGTAAATTTCAATGTGTACATGATTTTAAATACATCAGAGATCTATTCACTGAGAAAAAGCACTGTATCATAAAAGAACTAAAAAAGAGCTATTTTAAACTGTTAGACATGCTAAACTAAGTTATTTTAAGTTAAGCAGAAAAATTTAAAAAAAAAGAATAATTAAATCAGCAAAAGCTAAGGTTGCAATAGGAAAAGCCATGGATTTCTAATACTAATCACAAGGCAGAAATTACATGTCTTGGATCTAAGACAGCAGCTTAATGGCAATGCAATGCCATGCCACACAAGCAAATTGGGTGTTATCTTCATTCCCACATTTCTTACGCAGTATCTACATGCCCTCTTTCAGGTCCCCAGAGCTTACATAGGGGAAATTTCATCAAGAAGAGAGAAAAATGCCTCATAAAACTGCAAAGAACAGATGAACTGACTTGCCTCAGAGATAATTCTCCTGCCTTCTTCTGCTGTAACATTACTAAAATATGCTACTGAGAAGGAAAACAAGAACATTTGACATAAAAATAAAAGGATGAGTATTAAGAAGATGATGTTTAATTCAGTTGGCAGGTCACTCTTTCTATATATCAACTGAAAATATCACTGGCAAATTTGTATTTAGTGACATATTGCCTAGCCTAAGACCGAATTGTTTCATGCCATCCTGACATTACCAAGAAATTAAGGATAATGCAGAATCTATATTGATGAATGCCCACATTCATATCCCTAGTATAACTCAGAACCTGATTACTCCAGCTCATTACAAAACAAGAATTCTACAGTTTCATTTAGTAATGTATTATTTTGGACTAGATGATGGCAGCTTGCCTACTGTTAAGTTTGTAGTTTTTGACTGACAGAAATAAGAACAAGCTTTTGAATGATTTTATTAAATGTGTATCACAATCTCATTACTGTAACAGGGAACCATTAATGCTTGCCTATTCCCTTCCAATTCTAAACCAGCAACTTTATTGTTATTTTGTCATTTCTCATCATGGGAACATATGTGCATTCTTGCTTGGAAAATGATCAAGGCTTTCTGGAGGAAAAACATTAGTATCTTATTCAGGAAAACATTCTGTATTTTCTTTACTAAATAAAGCAGATGATACTTAAAATAACAACATACCATAGTGTAATTGTGAGCCACCTTGTGCAAGTCAGTGCAACCCTGTGCATCAGCGAAAGATCGGATTCCAAGGCAATTGGACGGATGAAGCTGCTTCATTAGGAATTTACAGCATGCTTCTACAACCTGAGAGAGCTGAAGAAGGCAAGCTGTAGACAACAGGCACTCAATGTTATCTTCTTTTAATTCAAGGCGACCTAGTATGATTAAAAAGGAGATAACACTAGTTTGCTCTTACTATTTGTTGAATTCCCTAAAACCCAAAGGCAACAGAATTATTTACAGATTATATGACGAAATATAAGGCTTAGCAAATGTCACCATCAGCAATAGATAAGCAGTGTTTCAAAATCATTACCTATAGTAACATAAGGAAAGGGAATACTAATAAGAGTCCTCTTTTTGTCAGTCATGATACATTTAAAATATTCACATAATTTGTTTACTAACTGAATGCTGCATTATCAGAGCAACTATATCCTACCAGGTTGCCTGAGGTAACAGCAATGATGATTTCTTTTTATTTATTTACAAGGAATTAAATAATGTGAATAATAATTTCTAGAGAGCATTTGAAATGTAGTAATGCAATATAATGCTCACAGGAAGACAATTCATTAGATGAAATTCACTTTGTCATTCTAATTACCTGTATATGCATATTGAACCAGAGCCCACAATGCATTTGGCTCCACACCTTCCATCTTGATTTCTTCCTGTCTTGCTTCCCTTACATCATTAGTGAACATTGCCGCAAAGTAGTCCGAAACAGAGGAGAGAACCAATCTGAGTAAATTGTGCAGGAGAAAAGGAGAGAGACAAAGAGGAAAAGAAAAAAAAAACTTAGTCAACCTGATGTTTGTTAATTTATGATTCATTACTTTGCCCTTTGAAGAAACACTGTACTGAGAAAAACATTTTAAAATTGACGAACTGCTCCATGCTCTAGTTTCCCTCTATGAATAATGAAATACTGTTACTGAATCTACATTCGCTGCTGAAGTGAATAAATTACCTTTTCAAAGCTCAATGACTTCTAATAGCCAACACAGAAATAACCCACAAAACCCACAGAAAATGGAAATGGAATATAAATATACATTATGGAAATAAAAAACTGATTTGACTTCCATTTATATTGTATCAGTTACTTTTTAAACCATGAAAGAATAACTTTCTAGTCCTTTTCAAAGTGCTTCAAAATGCCTTTACTCTTGGTGCACACACATACATTCATTTACTAATATTGATAACAGAACTAGGCACAGTAAACATGGAGATGGTATGGACAGAGTAATCTCTTCTGTGGATAAGTATTTTGGCTTTTGTTACCAATTCTGAGTATTTTAAGATACTGAGGAAGTAAACATGTTCACCCACAACAGACATTTCTTCAGATTATGGAGAGTAAAACACTGAGTACATATAACAATGCCACTCCACAAAATGTGCAAGAATTTTTATGTCTCAGTATGTGTTCACAGGACTTGGGTGAAAGAGAAAGGAAATGATGTGGAGCAGGAATATTCAACCCATAGCTCTGTTGTACGAAACTTACCATAACTATTCATGAGGTCTCCTGGTCTCTTCCCTACGAGACCTCAAGCAACAGCCCTGTGGTTTGGATCAGTTTTTCTGCTGCTTTGTTCACTGTTGCCTTGCTCACAGGGAATTCAAATATAAATACACTTGCATATGTACTGAGCTATACAAACAGCAAGCCCAAGAATCAAGCCTACTGCAAATTGACTACACAGTCCATCTGCATACATTCAATGAATCTAATACATCATAAAATGTCAGTTTATTCTGTGCTGAATCATTATGTTGGCTTGATAAGATGACAGAGGTCAGGAACCACAAAACAGAGGAAAATTAATTGAAAAGGTTAGCACCAGTGCTTAGGAGTAAGTCTAAACATGTATTAATGGGGAGGATTTGCAGGTACATACACAAAGTCATGAACTACAGAGAACTGTTTCTTAGTTAATTAACTGCAAAGTAATAAGCTGTTGACTAATTTCAACTACTTTTTTCTTGCTGATTTTCTGACCATTTACTATTTGGTCAGGCCTACAGTAGGGTAATCCTTTTTTTTCTAGTTGCTGAGGCAACAGAGTTGGGCTAAAAGTATACAGGGAAAAGATTAATTTTATTTTAACATCTTGTACAATTTAAATTTTTTAATAAGAAATAAAGTTCTGTTCCTTTAAAAAACACGTTGTTCTTGAAATATGAGATTTATTCTGTGGGTGACTTGCTGAGAAAAATCAGAACATTCTGCCAAGGTAGCACCCAGGCATCACTTCTAGGCATTTTAACCTCAGATTTAATGACACCAGCAGTTGAATGAAAATAACTGCCTCCTAGAGATCGGTAGAAGTTTAGTGAAATTAGGGAGTACATTCATGTAAGCATCAAAGGAGAGTTTCTGTAACTGCTTCTGATGCAAGAATGAGATGACAAGATCAGATGTACAAAATAGGAGTTCTCATTAGAAAGTATGTATATGGACAGACTGGAATAACAGAGGTATTTCTAAAGATCCAATTCAGACTTAAAAAAAAAAAAAAGCTAACCAAACAACTTAAAATATTCTGGCTATACTAACTTGAACTTCTACACAGAAGAGAGCTTGAAAAAGAAAGGTCTCTGCAATGGGAAAAAGAACCTAAAACCTGACCTTAACACAGTTTTGGGCTTGTTGTATTTTTTTTTTTTCTTTTTTCTTCCCCCAACAGTGCGACTGGTTTAGTTAGCTGCATTATTTAGTTATCTGCCTTCCAGTACCTGAAGGGGCCTACAAGAAAGCTGGAGAGGGACTTTTTACAAGGGCACGTAGTGATAGAACGAAGGGTAACAGTTTTAAACTGAAAGAGGATAGATTTGGATTAGATATGAGGAAGAAATTCTTTACTGTGGGGGTTGTGAGACACTGGAACAGGCTGTCCAGGGAAGTTGTGGCTGCCCCCTCCCTGGCAGTGTTCAAGGCCAGGTTGGATGGAGCTTTGAGCAACCTGGTCTAGTGGGAGGTGTCCCTGCCCATGGCAGGAAGTTGGAACTAGATGATCTTTGAAGTTCCTTCCAACCCAAACCAGTCTATCATTCTATGATTATTACTTAGAAAATGCCTGGGTTGTACAAATGTTAGCAACAGCTGTTGAAGAAATGCCAAATAATAACTCAAGGTTCCAGACAAATACCTTCTACCAGCTGTTTGATACCAGCAAATTTCTCCCTGTAATTTCCAGTCCTGAAGTCCTCCAAAAAAAATTATTAAAAATTTAAAATGCAGTCGACTTACTGTTTTTGCAAATTTGTGTTCAGATTTATGAGAAGGTATACGTACTTCATAGTGTTAAGTGCTTTCCAGAGAGTGACTTGCATGTGCCAAAACAGGATGTGTAACCCAGAAGGAGATGAATACAAGTAATACAGCAAAGCATAAATTATACCGATAACAAATTTGTAATAATTTTAGCCAAGAAGCATGTTCACAATGAGAAGCCTTAGAATAGGTATCCCCGCTTTTCTCTTAATTCAACTAATTTAGAAAAGAAGTTGTTCCAAAGAAAGTGGATTAAAAGATACAGTGACAATGCATCAAGGTGACTCTGAGCAACATAAAAGAAAACAAAGGCAGACTTTCAGCCAGCTGGCCTTTTCTTGTCTTATGTTTTTCCCCCTGGTAAATAAAAATCAATTACTACTTTACTCATGCCATTTGACACCCTCTTGTTCATTGATCTTTTAATCTCATAGCTAGTAACCGATTCTTTTTTCAATCTTTTTTTTGGATTGCCTGAAATTAAACTGCATTCCTACATACAGATTATACAACATGAAGCAGCTAATACTGTCATATAATTCAAGAAACCATGGAAGACCTTCCCTATCCATAATTTGACCTTTCTGATAAAAAAAGCTCCAAAAGAGCTAAGTGACAAGTATGATTTTTCAAAAGAAAATCTGTGCAATGACTATAAAAACTACACTCATATTCACAGTCAGCTTGTGAAATAGAGTCATCATGGCTCTGTTACTATTTAACATAAGGAGAATCTCTAAGTTACTCATTAATGATAAACCTATCCATTCATATAAAGAGTTCACTGGGAACTACTGATTATACAAAATACTGCCTTTCCTCAGTTTAGAAACTGAAGAAAGCTATGATTGATAGGACAAAGGGTGACAGTTTTAAACTGGAAGAGGGTAGATTTAGATTAGATATTAGGAAGAAATTATTTACCGTGAGGGTCATGAGACACTGGAACAGGTTGCCCAGCGAAGCTGTGGCTGCCCCCTCCCTGGAAGTGTTCAAGACCAGGTTGGATGGGGCTTTGAGCAACCTGGTCTAGTGGGAGGTGTCCCTGCCCATGGCAGGGGGGTTGGAACTAGATGATCTTTAAGGTCCCTTCCAACTCAAACCATTCTATGATTCTATGATTTTTGTATTCCGAGTTTGTAGTCTTTTTTTCCCCAAGAGTAGTAGTTCTTTCATAATTGACCTAAAATGCCTACGAAGAAATCAGTGTATATTGACATTAGAGAGGACTCTTAACAGCACTCAAAAAAACCAATTTCAGGAAAAAGCCTTAATACAATTGGCATTGTATTGTTCAGCTGTGGATGTCGAACATATTTAACTTTATTCTCCTTCTTACCTAAACACCAGCTACTGCCAAATACTCAATTCTGCATAGATAAGATTACAATAATTTATCTACTGAATTATATATATGCAGTAGGTTGGCTGCTCTTTTTCAGTGTGCAGGAAAAATTTAGAGAAAAAGGAAAACGTGAATACCAGACTTTTTCATCTAGGAGATCATAAGATGTCAGAACAATTAATCTCTCTTGAAAACCATTCAATAGCTACAGGCTAAATACTGACAAAATCTGTGTGTTTCAGTACATCTCCCTGTTTTTACAGGAGGTTCCAGTGCTAATGATGTCTTTAATTTCTGTGGTTTGTACTGATCCAAACCCAGAAAGATCCACTATGATGGCTTAACTTATTTTGAAGAGTCTTCTACTGAGAGCCAGTAAAATATGTGTAAGCAGAGTGGCACGCCTGAATTAAATTGTACTTATTGGAATTACCACAAGCTGCATCACCTAGACAGTTTTCTAGGTCTTCAAAGCAATTATGTAAAATGATGATGGCTGTCAAACCTGGCAATTTATAGATTTATTATCTCCCAACCTGATTCACCTGACAGAGTGAAGTGAAGCTTCTTAACATCTCAAAGATAAAAGGGACAATTCCTAGGCAACTCCTTGTTTGTGGCTGTGTAACAGCTGAAAACAGTCTTAGGGAACTCACTAATAGCATTCACTGAAGTTGTAAGATGATACTGAGTAATTCATGTATCCTATTATGAAGCACCTCATACACTGGTGGCTTCAAATAGTTTCTTGATAACAAAGCATGTCAGTAACAAAAAGAATACATGAAAGCAGTACTATCCCACCCTACTAATATATCTGTATTTATTTAAACTAAACTTATTTAAAAGCAAACAACACCTAAAAATAAATGCAGTATGTTTATGTTGAAACAATTTCCAATTATAGATCTCTTCCAGGGAAATCAAACCTTTCAAAATTTGTTTGCTGCTTCTGACACTGAAATGATGATTGCAATAAACCCTTTAGAAAAATTTTTCAAAACAACTACACTGTTAGTAGCAATAGTACCTTTTCAACATAAAGCTATCACAGAACAGCTTTATTGCATACTTTGATGTTTTAGAAAGATACTTTATGTTAACCTTTTATAAACATGTAGCTAAACAAAAAACAAAACAAAAAAAAGGCTGCAGTAAGGATTTACAAACTAAGGCCACAAAGACTGTGAAAGAAAGGAAGTAATACTAAATTGTATGGAAAAGAAGTACAAAGATAAATAAGCCTGAAGATAAAAAATGTCTGCAGACCACAATTTGTGCTCTTCAAAACAAGCTTCCTAACCCCTAGCGTACATAAGCTTCCATTTGCCTTCTTTCCTTCAGCCCCATGCTTTTGTATTTCCATCCTTCAGTGTCAACAGGAAGAAAGAAAATGGCTCTGCACAGATTTTCAGATTGCTGGTTAAAGGATGCAGAGCAGGCTTTAAATCCTCCCTGGCCAGGAATTTACACAGACCTCCCTTTTGTTATGTGAATGTTCTGATCAGCAGGTTATTACAAAACCAAACAAACTTTTATTATGGATATAGCAGGCAGCTGAATGTAATAAACAGGAACGTAATAAATGACCTGGACATCTGAAATTGCAGTAGACACAGAAAAAGCACCTGATATGAAAAACTTCATTTAATTAATTAAATTAAAAGTCTGGCAAAATTTCTTTATGGAACTGCAGGCTAACAGAGTGGGAATATAATGCATATTTTCCTTGTGGAGAACTGTACCTTTTCCTACTTGCTTCCTGATCTCCTAAATAAATTCTTAGCTACAATTTCAGCACAGAATGAGAAAATAAACTGTCTTAGAATAAGAGTGAATGCCATATTCAGAAAAATCATGACTACATGTGATATTCTCATTTGTAGTAGACCATAGCCTGAATTTGTCGAACAGATACAAACCAAAACACTTCAGAATTTTACAGTAATGCATTACCTGTGCTCATTACTATTGCAGGCACCAAACTCATTGCTCTCTTCTCTAAAAACATACATCATACACCTCAGAACATTCAAATATCATGAAAAGTAGAGACTTATAATTAAGAAAAAGACAGGAACTATTAAAAATATCAAGTTCAAAACAGAAAATCTGAAAACTCCTCTCAATATATGAGCATGATTAATAATAATAATGTTCTTTCTTACTAATTCTATGTGACCATATATTAAGCAAACCCCTTTTATCTTTAAGAAAAAAAAAGGAAAAAAAAACCTGTCTCCTGTAAGTGTACTTTCTATTTTCTTACACATCTTAGAATGCCAAGCCATTAAGCTCGTACCTATTTAATAAATCTTTTGTTGTTTATTAAGTCTTAAGATAAAATAATCACTAGTGTTCTGAAATACATTGAGTGCTCCAGCCTTCAGTCAATACTAAGTAAATCAGAACTTGGATGCAGGCATTAAGAAATACTACAGATTTTTTTTCTTATAACACAGGCTACTACAAGTACACAAAGCCAGTCATCTTAATGAATTTCTACAAAATTCAAAACCAAATTTAAGATTTCCATCTTTATCTTTCCCACTATGGAAAAAGTTCAATTTCCAGTGAGGTACTGAGATGAAGACTATAGTTATTGCTATGCATCTCTGTGAAAACAAAATAGTAAGAGGAAGAACTTACTGTACAAAAGGCAAAGCTTCTTTCTAAGTTACTCCAGTATTATAAAGTGAACTAAGGACAACCATAAGCTTCCCACCACAAGCACAAGGTGTATTTTTTTGGCCTTAACTTTCACGCATATTTAAAACACATTTTAGCAACTACAGCAAGATGTTTCCCCTCCTGAGAAGACCAGAGCAAATAACAGGGGGCAACATATGCCTAATGTGCTACAGAAATAGCAAAGTCAGTTCTCTAAATAAATGAGAAACAGGTATGAACCACATTAAAGAACTTCTTAGCATTTTGTCTTTCTGTTTATCTTGTTGCAAAAAAAATCTTCTAGTCCTTACAAGATATTCCCAGCTGTCCTCTACACCCTTTCTACACTTTTTTAACTATTATATAAACCACGCTTCAGAACTGTATACTGCAAAGGTGTTGCCTTTATGCTTCACCACATAAGTAAAATTATTTCCTTATTATAAACACTATCTTTCCTGTTTACAGCACTCCAAAGTTCTTTGACTTCCAAATTACTTCATTGGGTACAAATCCACTAGGGGTGTGCACATTCCCTGTTTTCCACAGGCACAATACAGTTCTGCAACTAATTTGAACAAACTGAGGACCAATCTTAATCAACTCCCTAGCCACAGGGCTATCATCTTGCTCACCCTACTGTCTCTCCAAAAAGGATTCATCGTCATCCACAGCCATGTGGCTGTAAGTGTTTACAAAGGAATTTGCATCAGGGGTTGGGTGGAGAGCAGAACCACCCATTTTAGCAGTAACTGCAGTAAGATTTGCTTAAGTCAACTTGGAAAAATCAGGGATAGTCTTGACTGTTTAAAAATGAAGTTTCATCAAATGAAGCCCCTGAGAGCAACAGCAAGTTATGGTGTAACTGCCTCCCTGCTCCTCAAGTCAGTTCCCATCCCCATGCTACCATTCCCTCAGTTGTATCAGCACAACAGTGTGTATGATATCTGAATAAAAGCAGAGATCTGGCTTTTTAGGAAAACAACCAAACCCAAACCAGCAACCTCTTCCCATCTTTTCATTACTATTAGGGAATTAAGTTGTAGTTTCACTGTGGGGGCAAGAATAAGCAATGGGAAATAGGAATGCTTTAGGCTGCTGTTTCTGTTGTAGGACTAATCTTACAAAACCACAGCTTAATTATACCTAGGTTCCTATTTGAACTATTAATACTGTGCATTAAATACTGTAATGTGCTTAAGTTATTCATAATTTTACTTCACAATCTTTGGTATTTTCCTTATTTCAAGTGGCATGCTACATGATCTGCTAATTACACAGATGACAGATAGGGTAATGTTTGATCTAATTCAGCCCTCTAACACTTACTGTATTCAGTAGTCTACTATCAAAGGATTCCTCCTACTATGGGAGTAAAAAAAAAATTATGCAGACAGAAGACTGTGCTTATTGCTTCTTATGGCTCCAAAAACTTAATTATTAGTACAAAGAAAAAAAATTAAGAAATCTTTTTTACATTGTTCTACGGTACAGAAACCACTACTACTTATAATATTCTGAGGGTGCATTTGGGACTTCTGGGGTTTCTATTTTGTTATGCAAGTATCTTACCATATGCTTGAAGACAAAAAGTAGAACATGAAAACATCACAATTATCTTTGATGTTGTATCACATACAACAGACAGAAATTAACTTTTAGTTTCCAAATAAATGTTAAAAAACATAAGCATGTTTCAAGTATTCTGTTTAGGATGTTCTGACCTTTTTTAAACAAAGCACAGGCCACTTTGAATATGTATTTGTAAACAAATATGAAGTCACTTCAAATTATAGTAAACTTACCTATGAGCTGGAATTCTACGATCACCAGCAACTAACACCACATCACATAGCTGTTTGTGTCTAAGATAATTCTCCATCTTTTTAAAAGTTTGTTCAGCGTGGTTGAGAGCTTGAAAAAATTCATCTGAGGTACAGGGCTCCATAGTTTGACAAGATGATAAGGTGTGACTACTGTTGGAGGTTCTGTTGAAGACAATAACAGAAATCTTAGTTCAGACAATGTTAAGGTGCAGCAATTGTATCTACAGTTGATAAAATAAAAATCACATGTGATTTTAAAATTGATGTACATGACTTGTTTTAATATATATTTCCTTGCTATTTTGTTTCACTTCATATTCATACGTGCTCTCTTCCTCCAAACCTAACCTAAACCCTTGTGAAAAAGGTACAATCCTTTAATATTGTACTCTTCAACTAACAGACACACAAAGATCAGTCCAGTAATGGTATCTATAGCATTGTCAGATGGTTGAGAAAGAAGAGACATCTACCAAGACCTTGCAAACTGAAAAAGCAATGGAAGGATGCAATAAGGAATCAAAACTCTCCCTATCACATAAAAGTCTTACTTCACACGTATGTTAAAGTTTTGCTTCACAGTTAGCCTAAGGTGGCTAGAACAAAACCCAGCATATATGGAGACAGTAAAAGAATGTGGGCATGCAGGGGGAAAAAACCATCAAGAAACACATCATATACCACCACTCCTACTGCATGAAGCTGTACGTGTCTGAAATGAGATCTAGCACAGTAGAAGCCAACGTAGGGGAAAAGTAAGGGTGGATGGGGAGAAAAATTATTCCTGTCCATACACACAGCAGCTTGGGAGAAAAGAGGAGCAGAGAAAAACAGAAAAGGAATGCATGGGCCTAGGACATAAAGCAGATGAATCCTAACTACATACACTGAGGGAAGGACCTTTTTTTTCCTGCAGTTCTTTGACTGCTACTTACTTTTCCACAATACAGGCAACTTACAAAATACTTGGGACCTACCATAATATTTGGAAGGACATGGGCTTACAAGATCTGCATCCAGACCCCTGCTTTCACAAAGATGTCATGAACGTGGGCAGCATGCTCAGGCTAAATCCATCAGGAGACTTAGCTCAGTCCTCAACTTGGTTCTGGGTTTTTTGGGGGATTTTCTGTGTAGTTTCTTTCTTTTGTGTGTGTGTGCCTAGATAGCTAAAAAGGCCAAGCAGTATGACAATTCAAACCTAAATCCAGTAATGGATCAGAAATGAGGTACCTGCCTACCTACCTCCCCCGAAGGATTTTATCTTAAACGTGCTCTCGAAGCTGTGGTTTGCCATTTCTTTTAAGCTGTGTCAACTACTTCTCACCCTCTGAGTCACTTGCTCTGCTCCACCACTGGCCCTCTGACAAGCTGGAACAAATATTCTTTGTGGCTATTTTGGAAACTGAATCAAGGAACTCATGTGAAAATTGTTACTATGTAACCATAAAAAAATATTATGTTGGCAAAACTGGGTGGCATTCTCCCAGCAAATGAGCAAGTACTCGGGAAAGCAACTCTTAAACCAGCAGCCCTGCAAAAGAAACATCAGTTGAAAGAACAGAGTGCTGGTCAACCAAAAAACGCTTAGAGATCCTTATTGCCTATCACAATTTACCACATCCTTAATTGTGTTGATATGGGTTGTTGGTTTTTTGGTTTGTTTTTTGGTTGGTTGGTTTTTTTTCTGAATCATATTTTAACCCAGATTTCTCAAATTAAGCCCATTAATAATTAGTTTTAAAAATGTATCAGGGATTTGATTTACATTACAATCTCACAGAGTTGTACAGATGGAACTGAAGAAGTAACAAACTAGTATGGAGAAGGAAAAAGCTTTCTAAGACAGCACACTGCCGAACCACACTCTCACTAGAGCTATTGGCAGCCCCGAGACTGCAGATGTGTGCATTCTGCACAGAACTCAGTGCCAGTCACCACTCTTGTTCAAAAAGAAAAACTGGCCCTTATTCAGGACACAACGGAACCAAGCTTAGTTCTTCCCCTCACCTGAACAAGTTCAACCCTATACCTGTTCTCTAGCCAGTAACTTCATTGCAGAGCAATGAAGCAATTAACTGGGCTAGGAAAGCGGTGATTAACAAGTTTCAAAAGTAAAAGCATATACAATGACAACTGGAGAGCTGAATTCACACCTCTCCTTCTGCTGTTATTTCAAGCTTCCTTGTTGTAGCTTAAACAAAACCACAGCCTGCTTTCCAATACAAAACTAAACCACAACATAAACAAGCCTTCTTTCCTCCCACTTTACTAAATTCTTTCTCTCTAAAGAGAGGCATCAGTGTTTTTCAAATTTTATGGAGATGTACAATCTGTTCCTATTAACAGGATTTGTTATTTTAATTATTTTGAAGCATTGAGATTAATTTTAAAGAAGAAGTTAAAATGGTTATTCTATAGCAATCACACACACTAGTTAACAACCTATGAATTCCAGTAAGTATTAACCTTAGCTATAACAAAGGTTGCAAAACTTTTTTCAAGTATTTTATGCATTTTAAATTATTTTTAGGAAGGCATCTTTTAGGCTAAATGTCTCCATGTTTGTCTTTGAAATAAAAATGAAGCAATAAAGACTTCATTATGACTAAGAAAAAAATTAAATACACATTTCAAACTATTCATTTTGGAATAAAGATAAAAGAACAAAATCCAAAATTTGAAATGAATTTTAATTATTTTTTTCTGAAAAAATGTGTAAAATTCTCTGAAAATTAAGCATAAATACACTCGTATTTAAAACTGTTGTATTGTCATGATCAATTCACCTAATTTAGCTGTAACATCATCTGTACTTCTATAACAGGTCAACTTCTCCACAAGATAACCTGGAATCCTATGAATCTACAAAAATGTAGTTTTACTGCAAGATAAGAGTGACATGGTTAGATAAAGGGTATGTAGTACAGCTGCTGGCCTTATATGTAAGTACCATCTCATCTCTTCTAACCTTTTGCAGCAAGCACCAGCTTATTTCCTTGCATTAAAAAGTCACATTTCTTTTGACAGAAGCAACATGTTGAAGTGCGGCTGGTTACCAGAGCCTTGATGGGACAAAGGAGCCAGGCAGCTTTGCAATGAGATTTCTATCTGCAAAATCTTGATGTAGAAAATACCCCAAATATACTGCTACTATGCCTACTCAACTGGCTTGTTCACAGAATCAAGAAATGAAGTCTGTTTTTCAAAAGATTTCTACGCTGTCTCCTTTTCCCACTCCGTCCACCACAAGTCTAGCTCTTCCCCTTTCCCCTCAGTTCCTTAAGGCATTGCCTCACTAGGCAAAAGACAGCAAATAACGTGACTAAGGGGAAGCTGTGCAGGCAGCTTTGCAGCAGATGAATCCTGCCCTTTTGCAGCGAAGGCAATAAGCCGGGTTTCTCTCCACTAACTGGCTGCCATTTGTGAGGAGTGACATTACCTTCAAGACTCTCACATAAAGATGAAAATGGCCCATGGGTTTTAAAGTTACCAGGGAAATGGTAGAGAGGTGATGCAGAACATAACTGCATAAACTTGGCCCCTTTAGGAAATCAAACTAAGAGCAAATGCTCTACGTTACTGAAATTTGCAGGCAGCACAACACACCAACCAGAATGGCTTTCAGAGATACAGTGAAAATGATACAAAATGGGAACTGGAGCAAGAATAACCTGTGCACAGAATTGGCTTAAATTCTGCTTTATATATGTTTCTCTAACACAAACTGGGTGTAGAAGAAAGCATTAGAAGTAGTAAACACTGGCAAAACTGTAGAGATGGGAAAAAATACATGTTTTTCTCCTCACTACTACTATGTTTCCAGGGAACACCACTTTGTTTCTCAGAAAATGAAGTAACTGATATCAACATTTTAAATCTGAATTCATGCATAAAGAACATCACCTTTATGAATATGACATGTAAATAAACAGAAAATCAACAAACCAATATAGACATATCAACTTATACAAATATTTTTTAAAAGTAGCATGACATTTCAAAGAAGAAAAATAGTAAAAAGCAAAATAAGGTTTGAAATAACAAACGAGATTTAGAGATAAGTGATGAAAATGATTAAGTATGCGCAGGAAAATGGGTATGACTACCTTGTGTTTAGAGAAGACAATATAAGGAAGAAAAATAATGCATAGTACCTCTGACTATAAATCATATGCTCATATTTATGTTCTTGTAATGCAAACCCAAGAATAATGTCAATGAAATCACAAGCTAGTGTTTGATCAAAGCAGAACTCTGCCATCATGAATTAAGTGCTTGGAATTTACTCTAGCAAATCACCAATAAGCAGTAAGTTCCACTGCTGTTCAAAACCAGTGCAGGCATTTATTCTCTCACTAGAACAGACAAATCGCCACTAGCTGGACTTCCTAACAAAAAAAAACCTAACCAAAAAAAACGGTCAGCTAATTAGAGCTGGACAGTACTTAGAGACAGGACACTGCATCTGCTGTACTGCATAACAAACCCATGATCTCAAGGTATCTTTTTGGTAATAATATAATTAGAAGATCTGTTGCAATTTCAAGTCATCTTTAGGCTAGGACAGTCAATTCTTTGGGTCATACACATTAGCGAAGATAGAGTATGTCTCCCCTTAGAGAAATTCAGATACATATTAAGATACATATTTTGCATTTTTAAACAAATCTTAATTTTGCAACTTTCTTGCTGCATTAAGATGGCTTCCTGCATTAGTTTTTACATACAATGTTTCAAAATAGTTTTACAAATATTTTTTCAACAATTTGGCTGTTTGCATTGCTGTCTTCAAGCTAGCTGACATTTTATTGCATACAGTGACCAGAACACAATAAAATAATAATATGCCAGCTTTTATGCCAGCTTCCATTATTTTATATTATACTGTGCAAGAAGTAAAATATTTCCTTCTTCCAAGTTAGTAAGACAAGCACTTCAGCTGCAGAGAATGGAGTTTATTGAAAAGAAGAATGCTGAAAGGATTCTTGGAAAAAGCAACAGTAAGACTTGGAACAGTCTTCCAAAGGCTGGGAAGAGCCTAATAAAAGCAGGAAGCCATAGATGGTAACAAAGACTGCTAAAAATCCATAGCATATCATAATTCAAGATAAGAAAAGACAACGGAAAGAGGACAGAAGTGATTCTGGAAAGCCTGAAGAGCACAGTAAGGCTATACATGCATGTGAGCTTAAGGGCTAGTGATTTACTCTATGCTAGAGAAAAGAATTACAGCAATAGCCAGAACTACAATCTTGCAATCAAGAGGCACAGGTTCAAGCAAACACAAATATATCTGCATTAACCTTAACCTAGCTGGCATCAGTAACAACAGACACGAGAAGCTGGAGCAAGACTCCACTGTCACCTATGCTAGCCCAACAAAGACACGTATACACAGCCTGCCAAGCCCATACTACTGCTTCTTTACTTGCTTCTAATTTGGTAAGAAATAACGTAGGCACATTTCATTGCAGCTAGACCTTTGATTATAGCACTGATGTTTCCTGTCTTACTTCTAAGAGGTGTCTTGGATTTAGTGCAATGAATTTATATACCTACACGAATGTCACCAGTAACATGCATTCTGTCTGGAAAACACAACTACTTAAGAGTACCTCACACTACATGTACATCACAGTGTGGTCTGGAAGTGCACAACACGCACCTGACTGAGCTTTAATGTAGTCAAAGCATGTGACAATCACTGCAAAGATATGATTGTCTTGCATGGAAGCCCATTCCATCCAAATAAACGGCTGGAATCCCCTGTGGCTTTGCAAAGCCCATGCTGAAGCCTCTTGTTACCTTATCTTCATTACATCTACTGTTCAAGCTTACTAGATTAAACCTGCCTCATATATTTTATGTAATTATGCTGCACTGATTATTTTCAAATGTGCATAGACATAACCCAAGTGAAGATGCAATAGACACAGAGGAAAATGAAAGAATTTTAGCAGTAGCATGGTAGAAAAGAAACAAGAAAGCTAGAGATTTTTCTCTGTCAACTTGTCTTTCAACAACAAACTTACTTTTTGTTTTTTGTCTAATTCATGCATACATCTAGGAAAAAAATGCCCTTTTTATAGTTTTTCAGTTAATTTCAAGTATCATACTATACTACCATGCCACTGTTAGGGAATCTATCAACTGTCCTTATTTGACCGTTGGCATTATTTTGTAATAAAAATACACAGCACAGCTGAGAGTCCTAAAGAACTTACAGCCTCAAAGGTCAGTGAGACTGAGGTGAGAGAAAAGATGTATCAAAGATTCCGGTAGGTTGAAAACTGCTGAGGGAGGCAGACTTGGATTGGAAGTTACAATGTACTAACTCCAAGGCTGCTCATACAGAGCAATACTGCAGAGTAGCTACCACCCAGCACATTCAGACTGTGTCTTAAAATCAACTACAGAGATCCTACTGAACTGTTCAAGGTTAGGACACAACTGATGAATTCTGAAATATTGCTTGTATTCAATGTTCAAATATAAATATACATTTTGTATTACATTTGAATGCATTTCCATACTTAAATTTACAGTAAAGTAATTCCAGTATTTTAATGCATGCCTGGGTGAAACGAAGCAGATATAATACTCTGCATACTAGGTATGCTCTAGGTATTTTTAGCTTGATATCAACTGTGCCTTCGAGGTCTGTGGATTGCTGCTAAGGCACCCACAAAAAGTTACAAAAACCAAATCTATTGCTTAAATTTACTATACAAGAAACTGCACAGCTGTTAGAAAAATTTAAAAAGTATACAAATCAAATTATGACTGTCGCCTCAGGAATGTAGAAGAGTTAACAAACAGCAGCAATAGAGGAAATCTAGGAGATGAGAACAAGCAAAAAAATTCAAACCTCACTGGCCCAGTAAACAATCATTCAAGCTAACGCAGGTTATGAACAACACATAGGAGTATGATGTGAACAGCGTTAGAGCTGACTAGCTCTGATCTGAACCCGAATATCTGTTTGCATTTCAGATGCAGCCTTTGTCAAAGATCTGGTAGTGAACTTGGAATTTACTTATCCCTTATGCCACTAAGTTCTATACTAATAACAAATGAATTCTACATGAATTCCTCTAAATGAATCACGTAATGATCTAAAGCTTTCAGAATGACAAAAACCTGATCTAAATACTTTTCTACCTGTGCTATATGACATGGCAAAGAGGAAGGATGATGGATACACACAAAGCAGTAAAGCTGCTTCTGTCACTTCATGCTTTTAGGTCTTGTAACTGGGCAATAAGTTAGAGGAATGAAGAAGATAATTCTGTAGCTTCTACAAAAAAGTTTTAAAAAAGGATTTTTTTCATACACAGTATGTTTCTAATGAAGGTAACAGGGTTTTCATATGGGGAAAAAGCCCTTTGAAAACTACATAGATGTCAATAGATAAGAAGCTATATTATAGCCATAGAAGCTATAATAAAACGGACCATTTAATTAAGTTCTTAACACGAGAAAAATTCCAGCTGTTAGGCAGACTTATATAGTCTGTCCATCAGCTTAAACATTCTGAACAAAGGGAGTGACCAAACATGGTTTAAGTACAGTCTCCTCATGAGACTAGAGATACAGATAACAATACAAAGCAAGTTCTTACATTACCATTGTAAGAATGGTTTGAAGAATATGTAACAATGTAAGAATATGTACCATTGCATATTAAATTGTACCAACACTGAACACAATTTATCCAAAATATTTAAAGCATGAAAGTAAAACACTAGGAAAAATTACAAGACAATAAAGGAATTACAAATAACTCTGGGCAATATAGATGATTAAGCACATAATTAAAAAGCTACTTCAAATTTACTACGTTCAAACCCTACATGCATTTCCTGTAGTATACAACTCTGCCTGCAAAAACCAAAAACAAACAAAAAACTCCAATGCTACAGAATTCTCGCACCCTCTAAATAAGTATCTGCAGTTCTGCAGTTCTACGAAGTAACAAATTCGTTTTGCCATATGTAAATTCTTCTACTACAATTAAGAATAAATTTGTAGCAATTTCAATCTACACATTTATCTCAAAACTACGTGCTTTTTCTACACTGACTGCCTTGCTATGAGGAGAATATCCTATTTAGATTAATGCTGTACATAAAAATTTTACATCACAAGTAGATGTTGCTGAAATGGAAGGTGATGTTATACCTATTTCATATATATTATCCAGGTATTTAAAAATTCATACCTGAATATCACTTAAAATAGGACTTCTTCAGAGATAAGTTATTTATAGCTATATAGTTGATGCAGCGTGGTAAGAATGCAGCTATAAAGCATCAGTATGCAGGATTTCCTTTCCCTGTAATTCTAGTACTTTTGCCATTCAGTGATAAAAGCAAACATTCTGTGTTGACTCCTAAGCATTTTTACCCTCCTTGCTTTCCTTGAATCTTTAAAGGTTATATAAACAACAAATACAACAAGTACTTTGCGCTTGCACTAAATGAATTTTTCTCCTAGGGAATGCAAAGCAGTAAAACTGCTATAACTAGACTGATCTGTCCTTAACAGGCTTTATTAAACAGCATACCCTTTTAAATAATTATGTTTTCTGAAATGCCGTATCATCACAAAGTTATCTTAAAAGCAAGAAAGCAAACATCATAAATGTACTTGAAATGGTAAGATAACTGCCATGCACTACATGCACTATAAAACAGGAAAAATACGGTTAGTGAAGCATGGCTGCTTCTGCAGTAAAGGGAAATAAAAGAATTAAACTGATACTTAACAAGAAAGATTATTAAACTTACCTAATTTACAACAACTAGTAAACACCTTTCATTTAAGAATAAATTCTACAGTTTCACCTTTAGTAATATGTAAGAAAACATCAAAACATCTTTATAGACACAATAAAACCATTTTCTCTTTTTAAGCTAGATACACAGTTTAATACACCTGGACAGACAACTGCAATCACTTTAAAACATAAATTGGTTGGCTTTCAATAGACAAAATATTTTTTCCCTTCAAGCTGCATATGCACAAGAGGAAAAAATACAGTCTAAATATTTTTTACAGTTCCATCTCTCTCTTCTATAGAAACATGTGGAAACATCAGATAAGAGTCACAAGCAGCTTACTTTTTAATAGTTTTCTCCTAACTGGCATAAGACTAATTCTCAGCATAACTGAACAATCAGCATAACTTTATAATAATTTAGAAAGCATCCTGTAACATTACCATATAAAGGACAGTACCTTGTTCATAGCAGCATGTACTTGCTATACTGTTTAAAACACAAGTGAGTGCATCCACGCTTGTGCCTTATCCACATTGACTAAAGTTGCCTTTTAAAAAGGTTCTAGTAAATACACAGAACCCTGATTATAAATCATCTTCTGCTTCTGACACACAGCAGCTGCTAGGTTTCTGAAGCATTTTAATCTAGAATAAAGGTTAGCCTATAGATGCATGCTCTTTGCAAGCAGGAAATGAAAACACATTCCTCACAATAGGAAAGCAATAATTAACCTGCACGAACTGCTGTCCGATTCATTTTCTTCTTCACTCGTTCTATCATCTGTTTCTTGTCTGTCAAGCCAACGTGCACCTCCACAGTCTTCTGTTGGAAATTCAAATGTAGGGATTTCTGAAGTGGATGCCATTGGCCAAGGAGATGAATTCTGGAAATCCTGTTGGCTGGACCTTCTGTAACCAACTGATGTTAAAGGTAGGTTACCTGAATCTAAAAACTTTGTGCCACCAGTTGTTACATTTTGTCCTCTACTCCAGAAGTCTCCTTGGTGGTTTTCAATTGCAGAATTAGGGGCTGATGCCTGATGACCAAACCACCTCCATCTGATTTTTAAGATCTGCTTCACATCAAACTCTTTACGAGAACCAGACATCCTTAGTGAAAGCCAGTGATCGTCTAGGCAACAGGGTAGGAAGCAGCACACATAAAAGATTTGTGCACCCAACCAAGACAGGAGAAACACATGCTCTGCCTGTCTGTGGTAAGCAGATTTTCTACAGAAGGGAGAAAGCATTGAATTCACATTAAAAAGGCTTCTTTAACGGTATGCCATTTGAATATAAACAAAACTAAATAGATGATGAAAAATCCTGAGATAAAAAGGGATGAAACAATCACCTCAATCAGGAAAAATGCTGATCAGTTTACCCTAAAAGCTCCAAGGCTGTTTCTGTTGCTCTTCTCTGACCATTAGCTTTCAGAAACACCGAAGAGTATTCATTAAAGCCCTTTCAAGAGCTGAATACCACCCCCTTTTCTTAAACCACAAATGACAGAGAACATAATTCCTGTGCTGCATCTTAGAATCTCTGCTTCTTGTTCTGTTAACTCTTGCTACTACAGAGGGGAAAAAACACGCAAAAAAGCAAATTAAATTCTTCCTGCACTCCTAAAGAATAAACTTAAAGAAATTACTTAAATCCAAGCCAAAGATAACTGAGTATGCTGGGGAGAAACTGAACTGTAAATAATTTTTTTCCCATTAGAGGACATGCACTAACTTAAAAAGGCCAAGAACAGCCTGGAAGGCTCAAGGGACTAGTACTGGGTTATGGAGCCTTTCATCTTGATGTGCTTTGATTCAAATCTAGGTCTCCAGTAAGTGAAAATTTCTATCTGAAATGAGCTAATGGTTTCCATTCACTTAAACATTACTAAAAGCAAAGGCAAAAAAAAAGCTAACTGGTCACTATCCAAGACACTAGAAACAACCCTTGCAAAACAGACAATAAAAGATGATTTCTCAAAAGTCTTCTTTCTAATCATAGACAATTAGCTGTTTCAGCCCAGGTTAAAAGTAGTGTGATGGAACAGTGAAAAAGAGAGATGCATACTTTTGAGAGAGAATTCCCTCTAGATTTGTAATTTATGTAATTACTTGAACGAGGATGAGAAAGCCAAAGGACAAAATACACAATGACCAATTTACATTTCCTATGAAAAACAGCCTATTTCCTCTATGACATACGGAGCAAGTTAGGGATAAAATGCTCATTCCAATCACATGCAAATAGAAATAACAATTTTAGAAGAACAAAGAGGCACTGAATTTTATCACTCCTTGATAAAAAGATCTACGTTTTTAATCTTCACAGTTCAGTTAGTCTGTTCAGCTCTCCAGGGTACATATGCAAGAAATTTATAAGAGGTGCTTCTTTTCTACCTGGTTTTCATTAAGAGGGAAAGTCATTATTTCTCAGATTAACATTATGAGCTACAAAATACGTGATTTTGTAATTAGGATACCTGTAGTGTTCTTTAAAACAGATTATATGCATAATCCATATGGAAACTTAAACAGTGCCCAAATTCATCACTCAAAAAATCAAAAGCTCCATTTCATACTCAATGTCAGGAGTAAATCATGCTATATCCTTGAGAACCACAATGCTGAAAGGGGTAGCTTTAACCTGGAAAGCTCACCCATCATTGCTCAGAACACAGTTATTTATGAAAGTATTTCTCAAATGCTAGCTCATATATCTATAGAAACAGCATTTCAGCTGTTCTTCATAAACAGATGTTCTGAAAGCAGCATGCACCCTGCTAGCATCCTCGCCTACCAGAAGCTATATGCTACAGCCTTTGCAGCATGTCCAGGAAACAGCTGAAGACACCTGGGAGGTGAGATGGTTAAGTAGGTAAACATACAGCTGTTACCATCTTTGCTGAGTATTTCATTTAAACACAAACAGGGAAATGTTTACGAAGGGCAATGATTTAATATATCATTGTACGGATGTTTAACCGAAATGATATGACTTGCAGACCCTACTCATCTTGTACACACACAGCTAACTGTTAAAAGCTTAACTGCAGTGTTCAAACACCACCATTTGTGTAACTGCAAGTTGGGTGAAACTACAATACAGCTTCACAACTAATAACAAAACGACAGATTTTTATTTATCTTCTCCTTACGTTTGGTGTTGCTGCCAGATGTTCATCAAGGGTGGAGAAGCAGGACAAGAAATTGGTATATTTGTTAACATTCATCACAGCAGTAGTATTTTAATTACTCATTTAACTATGAAAAGTAAGCTTTAAATACCTTTATTTCTGCTAGTATGGTAAATCCATTATACATAAGGACTGACCTGGATTCTCTTTCTTGTATAACAGACTCATTTAAAATTCGAACTGTCCCAGTGCAACTCTAAGACAATGGCAGATTTGCTGATTCTAGTGCTTTTTCAGCACTTTCTCATGACTTACTGGGAAATACAGCCTAATTACTGTTTTTCTTTGGCTGTGAAGCTATGGGCTCAAATAGAGAATAGAAAACAACAAAATGTATTGTAGTTTTAAGAGACCAAAATACAAACCTGTTTTCTATTTTCTTTCATTTTTCTAGATCATGCAAACTTTTGCTCCTCTATACACTCTCCCAAATTACAGTTCTAAGACAGACTGCACAAATACCTAAAATATTTCTGTCTCATATAAATTAGACACAAGTTTGTATTACAAATGACAAGATGAGACAAGTACCACTTAATTCTCCAGTTTAAATTGACAACATCACCTGGAAATAATTGAGAGCCTCTTCTTGTTCAGGACAAACTTTATTACTATGAATAATGTGATAGCTTTTATCAGGTCACCTGCTGGGAGTTAACAGACTGCTGAGGAGATCTCAAATGATGAACTGTTAGGACTTTCACTTACCATCCAAACCTCATCTTTGACATCTCATCAGGTGATTGGTGCTCACAAATCCAAATGCCCACACCTAACCTAGTCTATGGTCTCCCATAATGTGTCTTTCTAATGCACTAGCACATTTCTGAGAAACCTGCTAAAAAGGTAAGTAGAGTAGTACCACCTTTGTCAAACAAAGTATACACAGCCTTTGCAAGGATTCTGAAATATGCTTTCATTTACTAAGGAAAAAGGTTTTCATTTAATCAAAATCAAGAGTGCTTATACCCATTTTTTCTGACCTTTGTCACTGTTGCAGCTGAATAACCATTTTCTATTTTGTAGTGAATCATAACAACATTTTAAATATAGGTACACTGCCCTCGTTGGGAACATAACTCTGTTCACATTAACAAGGTTGTGTAAGCTCACTGTGAAGACAATTTTGAGAACTCTGGTTTTGACTGATCAGACTGATATTCTGAAGAGTGGAGTACCTGAGCATTTAAGTACGTAACTTCTCTCATACGAGCAGCTCTACAAAGTCATAAATTCCTGCAGTTAGCAGAGGGGGACAGTTTCCCAGATTCTGCCTTATAAACAAAAGGAAAAAATTTAAAGGCATACTGTATGCTAAATCTGCAATTGCGCAAATAGGTAACACCAGGAACATACATAGCATGACAGCTTTATAAATTTTTCTTTTCAAGATCTTCAAAACAGTTTATCTCCACAGAGATATAATTTTTTTTACTAGCCAAAAACTTTATTACACTGACATTCTTTGATATTATATATAACATGTTTATTCATACAAGTGTTAATCGAAGATTGCAATCCAGTATAACTAGTTAAAATTTAGACATTTTTACTCCCAAGAGACTTCTACTGTATATTTTGAGGGAAGATACACTCTAAATATTATTAAGTACATCATTGGGAAATATGGGAAAATTACTATTTAAGTAATCAGTTCTAGGTGCTTTTATTCATTATGACTTTTCCTTTTTCACTAGGAAGTCAGCTGAATTTTCAAATAAACAAATATGTTTATGGAATACTTCCTAGAGATACTTAAGATTTGCATCTCAACACACTTTTCACAGTAACTGTTTTCCTGTCACTGATAAGTTTTAGCTTCCAAAAACTATCCCCATTCAGCTTCAGGGCAACTCAGATAGAATAAATATCTTGAAAATATTGTGTCAAATGGATTTAAAATTATACATTTTTAAATTGAAGATCAGGACATAAAGGCTCAGCTAGTTCTTAGAAGATAGTAACGATCCTTTTAAGTGCCAATTAAGAATGAAAACGTCAGAACAATTAGATAAAGTACTTGTTTTGACTGCAAGAGCTGTTTCTCTCCTGAAAAAATACTGCTTAATAAAAGCACTAAATATAAAAAGATATATTTTAGACATAACTAGACTCATTAATATGTAATAAAGTAATATATTATAACCAATGCTTAATGATCCTAGTTATGTATTGTGAAGCATAAGAAAGGTTCAATGACAATAAGGTGTTCATCAATTAATCAAATGCATACTTTTAGCATTAAAAAGCATTCAAAATTTAACACTTTAAAAGGGATTTTTAAGCTTTAAAATACTGAGGCATTAAAATAACTGTTCAAAGAAAACTGCTATAGACAAACCTCAAACTGCAATTCTGCTTATAACTATGCTTATGTTAAAAGAAATGTTAAATATTTGTTTACTTTCTTTTTTCTTTCCTGTTCCTATGTTCCAGCCCCCAAATTACAGAAACCCTCAACAAAGACTTCAGGAAGATAGCTATGTTCATGCTGTGTGATTCTATAAAAAAATAATCACTTCCTATCCACAAAGAGTGGATGCTTGTTTGGTAGAAAATTACAGGTACTCACAGTTCCACATAGAAAACTCCTAGGTTATCACACAGTAAAAGAACAATGAAGCGACAAAGGAAAAGAACAGCGAATAAGTAGACTTGCAAGTGATTAGGTAATACAAGGTAGTGCTCCATGCCAGACTATACAAACTCCTAAGAGAAATACATGGAGATCCACGGGTGAAAAGTTTACACTATATTTAAATGTCAAGCTATGCAATGCCACAGCTACTGAAGCAAAGTATTTCAAGATAGAGACTTGAACCTTCTAAATGAATGATTTAACACCAAAATACACTAAGAGACTCGTTATTTCTCTCTCAATGAGAACACCTGTTTAATTAGCAGCTTCAGTTAACACCCCCCCAACTGACACTTTCAGCTGCACAATGATAATACATGAGGTTATCATATTTTATTATATATTTATAAAACAAATGGTTTGACCTCATCCAGAATTCCTTGTGTGCAATTGATCATTGCAACTCAAAAACTGTGTTGCAGAATACAGGGTTCACAGAAAGGCGACACAAATGATCAAAGTATAAACCCAACAATTATCACACTGAAGGGCAGAATGCTTACAAGAATCATATCCATGTTCACAAGTATCAAATTAAGGTTTACAAGAACCATATTAATGTCTTGTTAATATGAAAACCAGAACTTGTATTTAGCTTTAAGAATTAATGCTACATCTACACAAGGCATGCACTTATGACATTTTAAGAACCCAACTGTGCATGACAGCATAGATGTCAAACAGAACTTCTCATAAAAGTCCTTGCAATATAAAGAATTCTACCGCTGTATGCCCACCTGGAGTTGAATCTCAGAAGGGACATCAAAGGCAACAAAAATGACTTCTATAGGTACACAGGTAAGAAAAGGAAGACTAGGGAAAATGTGGGCCTGCTGCTGAATAGGGCAGGGCCCTGGTGACACAGGACACAGAAAAGGCTGAGGTACTGAATGTCCTCTGACTGCCTTTTCTAGCAAGACTGGCCTTCAGAACTTCATGAAGTTCAACAAAGGGAAGTGCAAAATCCTGCACCTGGGGAGGAACAAACCCATGGATCAGGGTATGCTGCAGAAAGGGACCTGGTGGTCACCAAGTTGAACATCAGCCACCAATCTGCCCTTGCATCAAAGAAGGCTAATGGTATCGTGGGCTGCATTAGGAGGGGTGCTGCCCAGCAAGTCAATGCAGATGATCATCCCTCTCTATGCAGCACTGGTGAGGCCACAGCTGGAGTGCTGTATCCAGTTCTGGGCTCCTCAGTACAAGAGAAACATGGACATACTGGACAGAGTCCAGCAAAGGGCCACTAGGATGATGAATGACCTGGAGCATCTCTCACATGAGGCAAGCTTGAGCAAGCTGGGACTGTTTACCCTAGAGAAGACTCAAGGGGGTCTCATCAATGTGTACAAACACATGAAGGGAAGGTGAAAAGAAGCCAGAGCCAGGCTCTCTTCAGGGGTGTCCAGTGATAGGACAAGAGGCAACAGGCAAAAACTGAAACACAAGAGGTTCCACCTAAACATAAGGAAACACTTTTTAACTGTGAGAATGCCCGAGTACAGGTTGCCCAGGAAGGTTTTCAAGTCTACATCCTTGGAGATATTTAAAAACAGTCTGGGCATGGTCCTGGGCAACCTGCTTTTGGTGACCCTGCTTGAGCAGGGTGGGTTGGACCACATGACCTCCAAAAGTCCTTTCCAACCTCAATCATTCTGTGATTCTGTAAGATATTGATCTGTTTGTAAGGTGCCAAAAGAGAAATCAAGTACCTAGCTGACCCTTATCTACTTATTCCATGGACTTATGTCCCTTCCTTAAACTGACTTTACAGAAATGGCTGCTGTGACAAGAATTATTTTAATTAATAACAATCTGCATTTATCATACAAGTAGTATGAAAGCAACATAACCTATCAAATGAACATCCTAATCCTATTTGTGCACTCATGCCATCAGAGCCTTAAAAGTAACAGCTGAATAAACCATTTTGGTAAGCTCGAGGTTAGACAGATAAAAAAGAAAACATTTTGATCTACTGCTAGTTTGTGGTTTTGATCCTTGCAATGCAGAAGACGACTGCCAAGCATGGTAACTAGATGTACAGGAGGTGAGGAATTCAGTGCATCAGTTCCATGCTACTGAATGGAAATCCTGCTCTCTAACAGGTTATTCTCATCCCCCTGATAAATGAAACATTTGTTTCATTTTTTATACATATAAACAAAAGAAATAAGTGCTTTTAAAAATAAATTCTTTAGAAGCATTTTGTTAGAACATTATCAAAAGGATACTCTATGTGCACATGTTCACTCCCCTCCAGTATGTTAAGATCCTCTATGCAAACTCTAAATATATATGATTTACTTTAATACAATAGTGCTACAGAATAGCATTTTTCCAACTCAGCTTGCCAGTGATGATTGCTCCTTATGCAGTTCATTGAACACAGATGAAGCAATGACTACGCAAGAAATGCCACACAAAAAAGTAATCTCAATTTCTTACAAAATATATACATTATAGTAAAGATTTTTAAAAGAGCATTTAAGTGCTTACATTCAGATTAAGGACTGATGAGATGAATCACTGCCAATCACTAATAAAAATCCTGTTTATAATTAGTCACACTAGTAGCTGACAGATATATGTTACTATCAAGTATTATCTTGCAGAGTAGAAAAAACAGCTCTTTCACCTTATTTCTCTGTAACAAGTGACATTTACAGCAGTAGCCATAAAACTGAAATTAAGCACTGAAATGAGAGATCAATACCAGAGAGCAGTATTCATAATCAAATAGTCCCAGAGAAGTTTAAACTGGATGATACATATATTTGTTTATAAATACACAATAAAATGCCTTACATTACTTGCTTTAATTACAAGCATCATATCTTTTTGACAATAGGTTTTTCATGTTACAATAAGCTTCACAAAGTCATAAAAGCAACATGATTAAATTATAGATGTTAATTAAAGGTATCCATTGATTTTACCAGTGATTTGGCTCAAGGAGGTATTATTAGGAAGAAAACATTCAGAACAAATCACAGTACATTTAATAACTCCCTTCACTCTAAACCAAAACTAGTCCTCTGCCTTGGGTCAGTGTTGCTTAAAATAATATGTATCTGAGGTACGTAAGGAAAACTATAACTCCAGTTTTCCTGCATGCTTCATCTCACATAAATCTCCCGCAGCCACATGCATGCATACCCCTCCCTAGTAAGTACCAGGACAGGCAGGACAAGCAGATCCTTTGTCGTCTACAGACCCAGAAGGAGACGGGCTCATCAGCTGGCAGGTCAAGCAGTATTACTTATTCGGCCTTCCCTACCTACCCATATTTTCAAAACCTTTCAGGAATTTAAACACAATAAGGGCTCCATTCTATGAGTTTGACTGAAATTGGCGAGCAGACAGAAATGTTATTAGGAAGGAGCTGATAAACCAAAAGACTTAAAGCCAATCCGTCTGGGGAGCCTTAGAGACTCACAAGGTGCATATCTTTTGCTTCTGAGTGATCACAACTACCTTAGCTTGAGTGGCTATGTATCACTTAAGCCCAGGATTTAGAAATCAGGTAGAACAGAAATCATCACAGTATCTGACCGATTTTTCAAACACAACTATGAGCTCCTACCCTTCCACAATTGTGTAAAACTGAAATGACCTTGAGAAAAAAGGCAACAATGGTAGAAATATAGACCACCTATTAAACCTTTAAATCACTGAAGTCCTTGCAGAGTTAACTGTTCAACTATCCTAACAGGCATACTGATCCCCATCTTCACGGCCTCACCCCTGCTTTTACAACAACCCTAAAACATTTCCTGTTGTGCACAGAGAGTGAGAAGTAGACAATGGCAATATAAATAAACTGCCAGGAGAAACACAGGATACTAATCCAAACTGTTGGCACCTCCAGGGGCATGAGGTCCACTACTGACCTAGCATGCTTAAATAGGAGAAAAACTCTTGAACCCAGATGGCTAAACTGTCAGAAGGAGAAGGCAAAATTGAGAAAAAACTTTCACTGTTTGCTTACCAAGTGTTTTTTTCTTTCTTTCCTATCATCACTGGGAAATACAAAACTAACATGTTGTACTGCTGCACGTGGATCTCATCAGATTTAGGTGGTCTGCAATCATTTGCCCATCTATCCTCTCCATTAGCTCAAAGTTCTAAGAATTCCTAGTTTAGCTTTCAGTATTTATAAAAAGTATTTCTCATTCATTGAGCTTGTAAGTTTTCAAACAATAATGTTTGAATATTTACTGAAACTATCACTTAATTTGTTTTAAGTACAATTGTTTGTCGGTCAAAACATCAGTCAATTTCTTATGTAAAGGTGCAATTTAAAATTGTATTTGTTAATGAAAACAAAATCTATGGAGAAGTGAGAGGATGTCCAAAAGAGTCAAGTTCTACTACTTACCACTTGATCTGCCCATGTTTATAAACCCATAGATGAATTTTAGTTAACTACTTTTATTTACTTGGAAAATACTTCCAAGCTTAAAATTCTATTGTTTCATCATGGAATACTCTTTCTTCATGTCTGAATTACAGTTTGAATGCAGAAGCTTGTGATTAGTTACATCCAAAATACTATTTCTCTTACTGCGTGTAAAAGAGCAAGATTTAAAATTGTATTTCATCTTTGGCAAGGACCAAGTCATCATTTAATATTCAAAAGTACTTCTTTTTAGAATATTAGAATATATTTTAGAATATCTACCAGACAAATGCATATGAATATAATGAATAATCAATGTAGAATGCTCTACTTATCTGGAAGGCAACTGTCAAGCTAATAGTTTAGTTGTGCAATAGTCAACAGAAAATGTCTACTCTAGTAACAAGTGAGAACTTGCTCGCAAACAATCCAATCACCAAAACGACTGACAAAAACCTCATCTTCCTGTGAGCTTCTCCTATGTCTCCTCAGCACGTACACACTACTTGTAAACATTCAATTAATTTGGTAATTTAGCCATATTACTATTTGTATTCTTTACAGTTCAGGTTAGTAAACCTCTCTGGACTTCATTCTTGTCTTACTGTATACTATGAATATGCACCATATGACACAGCCAGGTGCTGTGACTATTTCATCTATTCTATGGGTATACTTTAGCCTGATTTTGACATGTTCTGTTGAGGAAATTGAGGCTACAGTAAGTATAAGAATGGTGTGCCCTTTTTTAAAAAAATAATGAATGATACTATTTCCATCTAAACCAACTGAAATCTGTACTAGACACATTATATCATCATCATCTTGCCTATATAGCCCATATCAAAACATTATCCATATTTCCTCTTACAGCTTTGTAACATACTGGAGAAAGGAGTGGAGGTGGAAAAGGTGGAAAACACATCAGAAAAATCAATCTAAAAGAGGTTTGAGATAATGTAGGTTTTTTTTTTTTTTGTTCTGGATAGCTATGATTACACAATAGCCTAGTGTACTTCGAAAGAAATTTTTGAGAGCAGGATGGTATGAAGACCTGACCACAAGTTTTTCTTTTCTCTCTTTCTCCTTCTTCATTGCTCTTTCCCTTTTATGAACAACATATACAGAAAATAGATGGAACAGTGACAGGAGTGCTTTGAAAGTGAAACTGTTCATAGTTAGACAGGCTGCAACTTTCTATTCAAAGTCGATATTAAAAATGTTATGCAGAAACAGTTCCTGCAGTTAAGAATATGTCCGCCAATAAGCAACACTGAGCGAGCAGGAAAGGGTTACAAAACCATATGCAGATCATTCTACCACACCCTCTCAATTATTCTGAAAAAACAGTGTGGAACACAGAAGGAAAACTAGGAAATACATTCTGCTCCATCTACATCCAGCACTTAAAATATATTGCCTATTAATTAAACTAACAAAGAAAAGATCAAAAGAGAGGGAAACTAGCAGGAAGCTGAGCAGAAATAGTTTAAAAATAGAAACATTTCACTCAACTGAAAACTTACAACTGCAAAGTTGAACCATTTTTTATGTTTAGCTTTTCAAAAGATTTTTTTTTGATTTTTTTAAAAATTTTTTTGGCAATTGTTATTGATACAGCATTTCAGAAGAAAGTTGTACCTCAGATACTAGTTAGCAAAGAAAAGGTTTCCCGCAGAGCCTCTCTTCTTACGGGTTTAAGTTCTTATCAGCACTGAGATTGGAGGGGAGAGATTTCTTTCTAACCAAACACAGATTACTATAATCACAAAACAAAGAGTGATGAAAGGAATAATCATGGTTCTGGCTTCATAATACCCAGTGTTTCACAAAATTAATTAATTTTTCATTTAATGTTTTCCTTTCCAGTGCTACTAGTGTAATGCTTTGCCAAGGTGAGAACTGCTTTATTGTTGGAGACAGAAAGCCTATCTAGCCAAACAAAAGTCTTTAGTTGCAATCCACAGGAAATAATTTAGGAAAGACTACCAGAAACAGGTCTGAAAACATGAAACACAGCACTCCTACTTAGGCTTTCATTCTTTTTAGGTAAGACACATTCTGCTCCTCCTCTCCCCAGTACAAAATCCAGTAAGTGTAGGCATGAGAAACACCTTACATTGTCAAGATGTTTTTGAAAGGCTTAAAAGGCTGTAATTATGCAAAACACTTGGGCAAACTGTGGCATTTTAAAACTGTAAGGGGTGACATTTCTCAAAATTAAAAAGGTATTTATCCCTTAAGCAGGAAAGCACTTACATTCTGTATCTAAAAAGATGTCTAGAACAATTGAGACACTCTTTCAAGAAGACCCCACCACCACTGAATGTGGAACCCAGGGCCATAGAACTTTTCACAAAAGTAGAATGTTGATTTAAGTGGCAATTTCTTGCATTGGAATGCACTGCAAATTAAACAAGTTGGTTAAATTCTTATTCAGTTTTAAATTAAGATGAATTCTTTTAAATAGAGTCAATACAACACATACATACTGACTATTTTGACAAAAGTATCAGCTAAGGCAGTGGGCAAGTTCATTCAGACACACTTTAGAAGACATGAGGTCAGTGCTCTACCTTCAATCTCACTGTTCTACAAAAACATCTTGTACAATTTTACAAACAGTCTTCCATTAATTCTGAAAATCTAACGGATGCCCTTGGAAGATTCCAAGTTACTAACCAAAAACTCTTCAAAGTATATCTTCTTGTTATGGAAGACATGAGGAGTTCTAACTTCAATTGCACTTAGAATTAGTAATTAATTGGCAAAGTATTCCTCTGAATAAATTGAAATCAATACCTCTCTCAACTTTAGAGAAATCTGTCCTCTGGAAAAATGCCAGCATAATCCATCAGACATAATTATTAATCAGCAGCCCTGCTTGATAATTAGTCATTCTACCTTGCAGTAAGATGGGAATACGAATTTTGCCCATAGTGATCCATCTTTTCAGTTTCTTCTCTTTGGAGTATGTTGTGGCATTTGTTTCAATTTTTTTTTAACTTCAATGACCAAAAGAGAAAGTGCAGGTCAAGTCTAAAAATTGTGACAATCGGAGGAAAAGGAGGTCGGCTATTTTGGTAAGTGGAGCTACCACATTTTAAACTACTGCAAAATAATGAAAACAGAATATCTGTTCAAAAAGCAGTTTCTGGGGAACCTTAGCAGTTCTAATAATTTTTAAAGCTCAGAAAAGTGTTGATGTCATCTGTGGTGGAAGATATCAAGAAGGATATAGATTGATCAAGGAGGGAAAGAAGTAGAAAAAAAGGAGAAAAAGGGAAAAGGGAAAAAAGTCTGAGCGGAGGCCAATCCTTTACAACCAGAAATTAAATAAAGCCTATTACTTCCCATAAAATATGGCAGTCAAGAAGTACTGGTTTTCCCAGTTGCTTGATGCCATACATATGTGACCTAATGATAACTGTTTTCAGATTATCATTGCTGTTGGGTTAACGGGTTGTCTGGAAAAGGCTTTTAAACAGACAATGGAGAGGATAAATAAAACAGTGTCAATATCTTTGTAGACAGAGCTGAATCTCCTGAAGGAACACTGACTGCGACTTGTTTGAGTTTCATTCTCCTGTTCATTATAACCCTATGGATTTAATTTTTCAGACCTAAGACAGAGGAAGACATCAAGCTTCAGCAGGTGCTTCCCAACCTCCATCTAGGCACTAAGTTCGCAGCATCAGGTACCAAAAGCTTCATTCTGCTATGCAATACTAAAATATTTGGTATTGATGAGAGCAATGCAGAGTCAGAAACAGGTTCTTGTTTTGGTGTTATATAAGCCTGCATTGAAGGAAAATGCACAGTAGACTAATATAACACCAAATAATCTCCTGTTGTTGGTACTGAACATTACCTACTGCCAGTGGTTTGACTGCCAACTAGTTGTCAAAGTCTGTACCACTTTGGCAACCATAAACTTGGAACAAGCTCCTTAGGCATCTTACAAGCATTTTCTTCTTTGGGACCAGAGAAATAGGAATACGAAAGCGCTGTTTTGACATATGTTTCTAAGTATAAATAGCTTATATGATGAATTTAATTTAGCCCAAATACTCAATAAACTAACTAAAAACACATTAGTTTTTTTTGGTGCACCAATGGGGGAAGAAGTGAATATCTGAAATATGAAATAAATTTATAATTAATCTGTACAAAATAAATTAAGAATACTGAAATTTATCCCAACAGTTCAATAAGGAGCAATACAAAGAAATGAGAGGATGGCAATGGACTCAAACCCTAAACTTCCCGAACTCAAGATTCTCAACTCATGAGTATGATGGCCATGCACAGAAAATGCCCAAAGAAAAGCAAGACCTTGTAATAACTAAACCTAGAACTCTCAAGTACTTTGTCATCACACCCTTAATAAAAATTACGTATCAAGAGTTGTGAGCTTCTAGGCTAGAACTGTCTCAGCAGATAGCCATGAAAGATACTGCAGCTGGTGCTCAGCTATCGCTCTGGGCTAAATTTATTTTAAAACAGACTTCCTGTTATTCCAGCATGTAGGACTGCAACATTCCTCTAGATACCTTGCTCCTGGAAAGCTACTCAAAGTTTACAGCCCCTCAAAATACAATTAATAATGCATTATACTATGCTAAAAACTTTATCAAGAACCAGAGAGGCAGAAAAATACATAACAGACCAAATTAAAGTATCTACTGTTAAAAATATTATGTATATGGTAAATTGCCAGTGATGTGACAGATGATGACACAGAGTGAGAAAGACCATGTCTCTTCTGTATTTGTATCATGACATGAATAAATTCTAGACAATAAAGGAGTATGTTTCTTTATCAGCATTCCCAAAGCAGAGAAATCTCAGACAAGAAAGATTTTTTTCATTTTAGTAAAACCTAGTATTCCTAAATTAATTGGAATGCTTTCTCACACTCACTGTTATTTTTTCAGCACTATTTTACTTCACAGAGAGTTCTGATAAAGCTAGATTCTTCCATGTATTCATGTCTTCAACATTCTTTTATCCCTTTGCTTTGTGCAACTGTCAAAGCTGTTCCCTTTGAAAATTACTTTAGTTGAGAAGACTCTTACTACTTTCCTGCAAAAAAAAATGAAAGAATGTGAAAGCCAGTCAGTATTATCAGAGTAATGAGATTTGACTGTGTAGTTGGTGGGCCTCTATTCATAAGTATTTCTCTAAAGCAGTATTTTCCCTTACAGGTTCAGTATCAACTTTTCCTGGTTTTCTTACAATGATTAAAAGATTCAAAGTTAGAGGTTTGTCTTGCATTTTGAAAAGACTAAAAATGAACTTTACAGTAATACTGACAGTCTTCTATAAAGCATGCTTTGATAAAGAGCAGAAGTGATGAAATCACATTAAAATGTTCCAAACACTAGGGTGTGAAGTACACAAAATACAGTCAATTCCTGCTTGTGCACACTCACCAGTAGGAAGCCCTCACAAGATGTATAACCCAAAAAACAGATGAAATTTCAGCTGTAAGAAAGACCCAGTACCTTGGTGGGCTAAAATCACCTTTCTTGCACCATAACTTACTGTTAGATTTGAGTAAATACAATAATTACCTGTAACACCGGAATGATCTCTAGGTGTTCAAAGTATCACGTAGTTCCATTTGTCTTCCTCTTTCCAAAAATTTGAGGTAGAAGAAAAAAATCTAGAGGCAGAAACATAACAGTGCAAACAAATAAGTACCAGCCATTGGGAGAAAAAAAAAAAAAATCTTGAAAGCACATTGCCTACTCTATAGATAGAACCTCCTGCTCTTTATCCTGTAATTCCTAAACTTTCTGAGAGGAAGGCAATAAAAGCGTGTCATTGCACAACTGTCACCACAGTTCTCTCCACAGCTTCAAGTTACATACACATCAACAAAGACTCCAAAACAAAAAGAGAGGAAATCAATATGAAATTTGAATACATAAACTCTCAAGAAACATTGGGTTGTGAGAGAGTTTTTTGTGGTGTTTGTTTTGGCTTTTTTTTAATAGCCTTAGTGCATTTTCACTCCTATCTTTGGCTAGCCATAATTCCATGAAGGCAAAAGCAGTGAAGAATTGCTCTGCCACATGAAGCACTTAAACTGAACACTGTTGCCAAAGAATGACATTGACTGTATTGGTGAATAAAGCTACATATCACCACTAAACATGCTTCAGTAAATGGAGCAGCTCCATAAAAATTCACGCTTACTGTTTACAGTGGTTCTCAAGCATTTCCTATTTAAGACCATTAAAAATTTTCCAGCCAAACTAAGACCTCTACTCAAAAAAACTAGCCTGCTGAAATAGTATATGCACTTTAAAGTGAATGAAAATGTAGCTACATAGGACACCTGCATGCATAATGTGATACCTAATATTTGGCCTCTCATGGTCTGATCTTTTTTTAGTAGCCGCAAGAACCTTCTAGCTGTCTGAATAGTAATATCACTGCATTCTTGCATCTGGAGCACATAACCTCACCTCACCTATAGGATTGTTTTTAAGGCCATATAGCCAATTAATACATATATTTATGGTGAGCAGTTGCTTTGTTGGTAATTTTGAATGAAAGATTTTGTTCTTATGAAAAAAAGCAAACAGTGGATTTGCAATTAATGCATTCTTTTACTTGGTAAGACTGCTATAATACAAGGCAATTTAATTCATAGAGGGGGAAGCAAACTTTCCCATTGTAAGAGTTTTGTAAGGGAACTGTAAAATCACACTGTAATTTCTTAAGAGCTGTAGAAACTTTCATTATTGGGTCATGTTATGATTGATCAGGTAATCTTCTTTACCGCATCATGAAACAACTGAATTACATCAACAAAATCACTGGACATCAACACAACAAAAGATCAATCTTTTAAAAAGCACTAGCGAGACCAAGTCCAGAAAGCTGGAACGAGTTCATCAATATGAATTGTCATTGTTAGTGACAGCTTGCAATTACTATTTGACTATAATGGTCTAACGGAAGAATTTTTCATCTTCACTCAAATCCTTTTGTATTTTGAATTTGCAGTCATTGCACTTCTGTGAAACACAAGGTGTTAAAATCTTCTACAGTGGAATAAACATGCTGGCTTTGGTTGTGGCTCTGCCCATCCAGAGGACACACTTGAGGGACAGTTCAATAAAGCTGACACGTGGCAGAGGAAAACACTGCCTCAGATTAGGGTTATTATTTTGATTCTATCCTGCTTTACGCTCCTTAGCTTTGTTCAGCAAGTGGAAAACAGGAAAAACTTTAGATGGGAACACAATGTTCTCTATCAGGAATGCAACTAGTAAGTTCAATTTTTTTATTCTGTTTTTGTTAATTATTCACCCACATCTGCCTCTGGAAATTCTCAGGCAAAAATACCTTCATGAGAAATGATCAGAGACCTTTTCTGGCAAAACTGCTGATGAAAACAAATCTTGTGATCTGTTTTTGAAACGGATCCATCCCCACAACACAGAGTGTGTCTAGATACAAAAGCCACACTGACATAAGCGTGGGTTCAAATTTTTATTCCTCTCCATGCCAGCAAGACGACTTGGGTGATAATTTTTACTTGAACATAAGGCTGGGTTTGAAGTTTAGCTTATATAATTCCATAATTAACTTTGAAGAAACCAACAGACCCAAGCCTCTCCTTTTTACTCCTCCGACAGCACCGGCTGGGAGCTGACCCGAACACCCTCCCGAGCCACACCGGCTGCCCGACTGCAGCCGGACCGCGAAGCGGCACCCCTGCTCACACCGCGACACTTCTGCTCGGGGTTTTCCCGTGTAACAGCCCCACTCCCCATTCCGGCGATTTGGCAGTCGCTGCTCTACTCTGCGCGACCATACAAAACCACCACCAGTTTTTCACTCTCACGCTGACGGTCACCGGCTCTGCGCCAGCCCCGCCGGGACACTGACCGCGCCCGCCCCGCACGGCGTCTGGCCCTCGCCCATCCCCTGCGGTGCCCGCTCTCCGCCCCGCTGGGCGCCCCGGGCCCGCCTGGCGGGGCGGCCCCCGCGCTCTGCCCGGCACCGTTACCCTCCCCGCGGGGAGGCTCCCGGGGGCGGCAGCCGCCCCCCACGGCCGGCAGGCCGGCCAGAGTCCGGCGGAGGGGAGGGCGGCGCCCCGCCCCTCGCCACCCTTCACCCCCTCCTCCTCCTCCTGGCTCTCTCCTCCCCCTCCCGGCAGCCCCAGCCCCCCCGCCTCTGGCTGCCCGGCCCCGGCCGCCCCTCTCACCTCTCCAGCTCCGGGAAGGGGCCGAGGGTGGGAGGGGGGCGGGGAAAGAAAAAAATCGCGAGGGCGGCCCCGGCACCCCCCTCCCCTCCCACTCCGCCCTGCCGGCAGCCAGCACTGCTGCTCTGCCGGGGAGGCTGCGGGCACTGGGCGAGCCCGCCCCGGCGCTAGCGGCTCCCCACGGGCCCCGCTCCCGGCCCCTCCCCGCGGGGCGGGGCAGGGGAAGAGGACCCCGAGGCGGGGCGCTGCGCCGCGCCTCCGCCACGCCCACCCGCCGGCTCCGCCCCCAGCCCCCGGGCGGGAGGCGCGCCCGCTGCCGGCCGCCAACCGCCGGCTTCCCCGCGCCCAAGGGCAGGGCGAGCGCGTGGCCGCGTGTGGCGGGGCGGGGCCGGGGGAGATCGCCTCGGGGGGCGGCGGGGTCGCGGCTGCGCTCCCCCGCCCGGCGGGGTGGGTGGCACGGCGGGGGGGACAGATTCCCTCTTCGTGGGGTTTCTCGTGCTGAGCCCTATAGAAGGCCTCGTCCTGCCCCCGGGTACCCTTGCCTGTCCTCTAAAGCCACAAAGCTGAGCATCTCCGTAGCGTCCCACTCCCCCACTGAAGTGAAATAAATGTGCAGTGACACACAACGCAGCCCTTCGCCGTCTCCCAGCGCCCCGCGCCCTGTGGTGCTGAGGCAGCCCGTGCTCCCTGTCTGACGGGCGGACACACTCCAGTCTGCCGGCCTTGTTAAGCAACGCCTTAACCGTGACCTCTGCCATCCAAAGGTAGAATAATTTTCCAAATTAATAGACTGTGTGACAGTCAGATATGGCTCCCACTGATAAAACTGATTGAGGGGTGTGCGAGATCATTGCTGAGGCGTGGCGGTACGAGTTTGATGCCGTAATGAGGTATATAGTGCTTTCTTTGCCTAATTCTCTAAGGAAATGTGGCCTACGTGGCTGTGTGCTTCATCTGTGTGCCGGTTCTCATCCTGGCTGACTTTAAATGATCTGTTTTAACTAAATCTGACCAAAGGATATGGTTTTCAAAGGTACTAACCGTTCCAGCTGTGTGGAAATTGTTAGCTAGGTGGAGGGAAGCATGTCCCCAAGAAGGAAATCTCATGTTTTTCACTTCGGTTGGTAGGTCAGGCCACACACACACGTGTGATTCAGCTAGTTCACACGCGCACAACTGCTAAGGGCGATAGTGTCTAAAGCTTAGGGTGGCCCTGGGATGTGTGAACAGATCATGGGCCTCCTGAACTTGGAAACTAAACTAAAACATGCCATCACAATAGCCCTAAAATAGATATTCCTCATCTGCTTACTGCAGAGTTCTTGGAAACCTTCTGTAGAATCTGAAACTCAACATATTCCACAGACTATTATTATTTCAGGCTGAACTTGGGTGTGACCCTATAGGGCAATTTCTATTCTGACCTTGGGCACTACCAACAATGATGAAAGCCTGAATGTGTCAGGAAGGGACAGATACACACATTACTTGACAAAGTTCTCCTGTTATTTTCCAGTATTTTCTCCATTCCTTCTGGGCAGAAAGGGTGGGTGAGCATCAAACAACCTTGAAAACAGGAAAATATAAATAACTCATATGGAAGATACTTAATGGGCAATGCAGTCTCTCACAAAGTAGATTGAATTTGCTAACAGCTGACAAATATAATTTGTGCAATGGTTTTATTTTATTTTTTAAATACCTATCATTTTTTGTATCCTTATTACTTCTCTTGTACCATACTGTCAAAAAAAATCGGTTCTTTTGGCCTTGATTTCATTGCTTTCATTGCATAGAAGTGCCACATGTCATATCATATTTGTGTTCACAGCTACATTAAGAGTCTTTCTATAGAATGAATACTGTATTTGCTTCCACCTGGCTTACTCATCTTCCAAAATAACTAGATAACAAAAAGGATGTTTCAGGTTTGTAGGACATCTCTTATTTTAACTTCAACAGCATTGCTTCATTTTGGTAGTACTCAATATTTAATGAGTTGTGGGAAATACACTATATCAGAAGAGAGCTTTCTGAATTAATTAAATCCTTCATACTGTATATACTCTATATTTGAGTCAAATTGTTGTTTGTTTTTACATATGCATTATTCAGAGTGCTTTTATTTGGAACTTTTCAGAAATGTTCTTTGCAGTCTCATCTGTAAGAAGAATTTATGGAGTATCATGGTGGTTGTTAGAATGAAAGGCTTCACTTTTTTAACTGGAAAGTTTAGCTCAAAAAATGTGACTACCATGTATAAGAATATTAACGGCTCTAACCAGTCTTCCTGTGGTGTAAAGGATAGTAACATATACACTGGAGACAGTCTACAGATTGGCAACACATCTGTTGCCTTTTAAGAATACAGCATCAGTGATAATATGAACATCTCACACCCAGTTCATTGTACTTAGTACATCACTTGTTTGCCGGATCAGAAACTTTAAGTTGTAATGATCAAATTAGTAGTCTATTAAAGTCTTAAATATTCTGTATTACATAAAATTGTCTTTCCCCTGGCCCCAATGCGTATGTATAAAAATAAACCAATAAAATCTCCATGTCTGACTCATGTGGTTCTGACTCATTTTTATAATGAGGGTCTGACTCATTTTTAAAAAACCTTCTTGGCCAAATGAGAACAAAATTCCTTCTTAAAGATGATTCATTTACTGTTTAGAAGGTATATGAAAGTGGCCATTAGGGGGTGATATTCCTAAAACAAAACTACCCCAAATGAATGAAATTGTTCGTGTGGATGATTTTTCTCTTATTTTCATCATAGTACATGAGTTTTATCTTCAGCATATTCATTTGAATCACCCTCATCTATGCCAATGTAAGAACAGAACTTGGCTTTCTACAACTCAATGTAACGAGAAGTAAAAAGAAAAGTCATATTAGAAAAAGGAAATGAATAGACGTTATTTTGCATAAAGTCTGCACTAAGTTAAAAACTAAGCCAGGAAGGAAGTTGCCACCACTATGCTAGATGGGAGCACTTCAGTGACATGTGCTTGCTTTTGAGAAAATCAGAACTCCTCAGATTAGTACTGGGAATAATAACCATGTTTATTTTCTGCTTACCTGAATTTTTCAAAATCCATGAAGGTGAGTGATAAGCTTTTAAAATAGACTTTTATTTATTCTGAAGTCTAATTGAAATTGAAAAGTTGACACGTGCTTTCCTAAAAGCCGTGGTTAGGATGCTGTACTCATACAGACTTTGCAAAGCATACAGACTTTTTTTACTAGATTTTTAACCAACAGATGTGGTAATTTGAAAGGAATCTGTCGTTCATTTATGTACAATGCAAAATTTTTGTAACTATTTCCATGCAACTGTACTTTTACTGTCTTGATCAATGAGCAGTTAAAATATGCATGTTCTTTTATAGCGGAATTTTTTTTTAAGTTTCTATACTTAAATGCCTATAAAACCTTGTACAATTATTGTCTGGTACAAGACACTGTCTGTGAAAGAGATATGCAGTGATAACATGACAAAAAGAGTGGAATAGGTGTAACTGAGTGAAGAAAATCTTTAAACATAAATCCCAAATACAATTTGGTGATCCTAAAGGTCAATACTGTATTTAGGATGAATGCAAAATACATGTCTGGAAGGTATGCATCAGTGCTTTCTTAAAAATCCATAAATAAATTAATATTAAAATAGTTTTTTCACATCCATTCCTAAGTAAGTTTTTGAATAGATAAATGTTATAGTGAAAAGCATCCCTTTGACACCTGATGTGTATTCCCAGGCATCACAAAATAAATTATTTATGAAGCATAATTTTCTGGAAAAAAATTAATATCAAAATATATCCAGATTGGGTTACTTATATTTACATTTCTATTTTCATTAACCACAAAGAATAAACATGACAGTGACTAGAATATAGTTTATTATTTTTATAGTTTATAAACAAACAAACTTGGTAAGCTGTCGTAAGTTTCGAATATCATAAAATTGATGAGTCAGTTTATGATGCTGGAATAATTAATGTTTTACCTCCATGCAGAAGTAATCAAAGTATTTGCTAGCACAGACTATGCAAATAAACAATGACATGAGTATTACCAGAAGAAGACATTGACCTTACTGTCAAACATCAGAGTGAATAATTTCATTTTAATGGGACTGTATTTTCTATGGAAAAACACCCTGTAAATAGAGGCTTAATAAAGGAATTTCATAATCACAGAACTTCCTAACATAAAGCATGCAGGTTACAGGTCTGTGAATAAACAGCAGTTTCCTAGAGATACTTTACATGGTTTCATCTCAGTCATCCTCTTAATTCTTCAGACCATCTGTGTTGCAAATTTCACAACTCCCTTTCCACATTTCTAGCAATGTTTGCACTTGGGAGGGTGCTTCCCAGTCCTGCAGGAAGGAGCAAGCCCCTGTGGGGGTATGGCTCTCTGTCTGCCATGTCATGCCGCTGAGAGAGTCTAGTCTTTTTTCAGCCCTACTTACAGTATTCAACATTATATATTCGTCCCTAGAATGTCCATAGTCCTGTGAGTTGGAAGAAAATAAAGTTTGCTGATGCTAGATTGTAACTTGAATGGCTTTCTCAGTAGAGAACTTGATAAGCACCCTCCCTAACAGGACAGCATTCAAACTTTTTCCACTCAGATAACATGGCTTTTACATATCTACAACATGGCTCACGGGCAGCTCTGGAGCCTGTTTAGCCATGTGTGAAGTCCAGAATGGACTTCATAGAGCTGTACATAGACTGCTGTCACTGCACAGTCAGTGGATTGCTGAGTCCATGTACAAATTTCTTGGTGAAAGGGGTATGATAGCGAATTACCGTTAGTTGACCTGTAGAGCTGTAGCAGGGGTTTTAGACTGGTTGCCCAGATGCACGCACACATTGCCATGAGAGCAGAATAAGCATTCCTTTTCCGCTCCTGGCTCATCTCCACAGAGAAGCTCTGCACAAAACACCTCCTTCAGCTGGAAAAATTGGACCTCAGGAGCCTGCTCCACTCCAGGCTGTGTAGGTCGGATTGTTAGAGTTTTGAGGAAAATGTTTTGACTTGCCTCAGGGAAAGATCAAGCCCTAAATTTTCTCTGACTTTTCCCTTTTTGTATTAAAATGAATTATTTTCTTACCTGCATAGGGTGTGTATTTTACATTTCAATTTATTATGTTTTGTCAGGGGTCTATGACTCTCTGATGTAGTGTTTGTAAAGTGAAGATAATTGACTTAGGTGCTGGATTTTGGATTTTATTTCTGTATGCTGTCTGGAATCCTTTACCGGACTGTTCCTGAGGTCAGCCTGCTGCCATGTGAGCACAGGCAGCCTGTTGAAGCTGTCAGACTGCGGCTGAGCACTGGAGCAATTAAAGGCTATGTTTTTCTCTATATACATAAGAATTTATGAACATATTACTCCAATTACTCATAGTGGGAGTTGGATGCAAAATTTCTTCTTCATAGAGATGCAAGGGTACTACTAGAATTAGAAACTCAGCTATGAAACTATAGGTTAATGCTGCATCAACTCCAGGAAGTGGTTATTTGTATTCATAAATACATATTTCATGTTGGAGTCCCAGAAGTTTTTTATTTTATTTTTTTTTTTCATAGTGAAAAAAGTAGTTCAAAGTTAACTCAAGTGAAAATGCATGATTTGTACAATAAAGCCCTATTTTAATGTGGAAGACAGCTAAAATAACACTCATTAATAATTAATTTGATCTGGTTTTTGCTGCTTGCCTGAACTGCATTAATGTACTCTAGCTACAGTAATTTGATATTGAAATTTGACTATGAATACCAAACCCAATGGTCATAATTAAGATTTGTTTTTATTGGCTGAATATAAGAGAACGTGCAGGGTGCGGTAAGTGGACTCAGCAGCGTTTCTCTGTATATTCACTGTGTGGTTTCAATGTCATTGGAAAGAAAGGTTTTGTTCTGACTATAGCTGTTTTACAGCCTAATCGCACTGGTGCGTTGCAACTGCACAGTTCCAGGGCTAAGTTTCCGTTCCAAACATGAGTGCTTTCATCTTCAAGTACAATCAAATCAGAGCAGCTTTGAAGCAGGAATGTGACTAGATACCACCACAAATTCAAGTTAGTATTACAAGAGATTTCATACAATTCAGCAATAAAATCCAGGACTGAGATTGTGGGAAGACTCTGTGCTTGCTTTCTGTCACATGTTGATGTATTCAGTGTGCTTCCATAACCCACAAAAAAGACAAAATGCATATAATTGTAAGATGGTTAAAGGATCTGTTACGTGATGCTTCCATGCACGTGTTTGTCCGTGTGTCCCATATGACTGTCTTGCTAATATAGTACTCTTTTTTTTTTTTTTTTTTTAATAGCTAACACTGTGATTGTGTCATGCATGGATACCTGTTCATCAATTAACACCACTTTTCCACTTTGTACTTTTAACAATTCTTGCAAAAGATCAGTGCAACAAAGAAGAGAAAACCAGACTATTTTACTGAAGGCCATTGTAAATAATTCCAGTTTCCAGAATATTCCATGTATTTGCCAGTCTTCCAGGAGGGAGCAACAATCCCCTACTAAACACATAGATTGTGACTCCAAGAGAGGTGTGAATTTTGATCATCATCAAGGATCAGGGTCAGTAGCTAAAAAAGGTAAGTAGGGGAAGAGAAATACTTCATTTTGAGGTAATTAATTATAACATAAAAGACGTTTTTATTTTGTAGTTAGAAGAAAATTATAATATGCTGCTGGTTCGCTATGGTCTTTGCAGATCTGTGAACAATGGCGTTTTTTTAGCTTGTCTTTGCATGGCTAGAGAGGCAGGTTTTATGCCAGATTCTCAGTGTCCTTCATTCCTGGCTGTCAGTGAAACGTGTCAGTAGCAAAATGCTGATTTCTTTTCTTTGAGGATCTTGTATAAAATCATGGGTGGGGGCTGTCATTACCTTCAGGGGTTTTGTATTGGTCTGGAAGGAGGGTGGTGCGAGAAAGAGTGCTTTATCCAGCAGCAATCTGGAATATTTCCGTTGCAAATTTGACCTCTGCCATCTGGCTTTTCTGAATGCTTTTATATCTCCATCTTTATTCTTCTAATCTTGCTAAATATTCTAAAATATTTCACTTATTTGTAAGCAGTTTCTGATCAGTTTTCATGCTGGATTTGTTTTTAAATGTTATTGTGGAACTCTACATGTAGATTGCTGATATTATATGAAGATAGATTGTGTGCAAGTATCTGTAGAACTAAAGTTATCGTCTTTATGGTAACTATTCAGATGGCAGATACACAAGAAATAACCATTTTTGTGCTTGTAATCTCTGATATTCACAACTGTGTAGTATCAGAAATGGCCTTGCATGTTTCATAGAAGACAGCACTGAATGACTGGCACAGCAACACAGAGAAGAGATCAGCAACATCCACGTATTTTCAGAGCAGTAGCAGCATATTCCTTCTGTGCCATAGACACTTGCAAAGTATCTGGAAACTTTTGGGGAAGAGGATGTCTCTGAATTTTGCTTTCCTAACATTGTCAGCAACAGAGGCAACTGTCCTGAGTATAAGAAATACAGTTCTTTTCCAATTGCATCATTTTCTTATTACAAAATAGCTGTCTTAACAAGTATGGAAAATAACAAAACAAAAATATGTGGACAAATTCTGTTCTCAGTTATACCTATACAACTCTAACACTTTTGACAATGTCTCACCTACCTATGTTTCTAGTTAACGTTGTACAAGTCTCACAGCTTGTGTGGTTTGAAGTGAAACAAGGACCTTACACAGCTGATAGCAGATACACTAGATGTATGCTTCAAATCTCTATTCTCATATGGCTTTTGTTTTTTATTTTTTTCATAGCCTGATTTTTATCTGTTACCTTTGACAACAGACAACAAAACAACAAAAAACTGAAAAGCTCTGAAGCTGGTAGTAAAGCATAAAGGGGCTATGTTCAGAATCTGTTCAGAATAACTTTACACAGTATCCTTTTGTCCATTTTATCATAGTCAATAATGTAAAAGCCTACTGTATATTTTTGCAAACGAGATAGAGAACTTGTTTTATTGTTCTTTCTGAGAGCTGTCTCTTCGTCTACCATGTCATATAACAGCTTTGTTTTAATTTTTATTTCCAAAAGCAACAAGCTCACTTGAAGTACAAACAGAAGATGTTATTTATTTTTATAAATATTTTAATTTCACTGTGGTTTCTGAGAAAGAAGTAGAGTTTACTTACTACCTGCTGGAAATCCACATTAACAATTCTATAGTCGGAGGAAGAAATGCAGCTGAAGAATACCTAAATCATTCCTGTCTACTGGCAATGATGGAAGACCAGAATGACTGTATAAATATTTCACTGCAAGTGAAGTCTTACATGGAATGTAAGTAACAAAGGAGTCAGAATGGAAATCATATCAGAATCAATCATAAACAATATATATCTTGCAAAAAATCTCCAGTAGGTAGTTCTCTGCTTTCAGCAACCATTTGAAAGTATTTAAGTATTTCGCAAGAAGATAATACCATTTTGATCATGCCTTAGTAAAAACAACATCTTTAGTAGGCAACTGACAGTTTTTATAGTGATTTAAAGCAGGTTTAGCTGTGGCTTTTTTTTTTTTTTTTTTTCCTTGAAGCAACACAGCAAAGTGTCTGTACATTTATTTTGCTTAGTGGTGACAGACTTACAAATTGCGTGTATGACAAAACCTGGAATTACTTTTTTCCTCTCCCCTCCCTGATAATGGCATAACCCTGTCGTCTTGGAGGTAAATGGAAAAATTCCTGTTAACTTCAGTGGCAGAAAAATCAGGAGACAGGTTTGACTTTTCTTAATGTTGTACTGCAATATCCTATTATACAGGCTTACTACAGTATACTTAAGAGAGAAATCTTCAGCTGAACTAGGCTTAGTTTTCCCAGAGGACAGCTTTTAAAATTTCTCTTTGTGCTGCAGGAGTTTTTTGGCTGATTGCCTGACCATGGTCACAGCTTTCAGCGTGTCTATGTGCAATGATTGCCATGTGGGAATTGATGAATTATTACATTCATTTAGTTTTGTATGGTGAATGCATTTTATGCTGCAACTTTGCTGGAAAAAAAAAAGAGTTTTGGAGTTGGCTAAACCTATGTTAAATAAGTGCAGGTAAAATCCTAGAGAAGAGAGGGTGGCTTAGTTGTTTTTTTTAAATAAGTAGGTCTAACTATGAGAGGAGTATAGTTTGCAACTTGCCCTGCTAACTTGTGTCAAAACTGTGAGCTAACCACCCTTTGCTAATGGTGATTTACCTGGGAAGCAGTTATCTCAAATTAACAATAAAAATTAATAACTCATCTTCTATTTACTTCCAAACAAAGCTAGAAAGGTGCTCAGGGCTTTGACTAGGCAAGGTTGATATACAAGTCATTGCATGTTACTACAAGATGGGGTAGAGTACTCCATTTGAAAGGAGCCTAAGTGACTGTATAAAAGATATTTTTAGTTCTGAATTAGGAGGGATGAGCTGTGCCATGGGGTTATTGGCAGTTACCTCATGACTTCTGGGTGGAGAAGATACAAAAGGGAAGTTGATGTAGGTCTAATTATACTATTCTAAGTCAAGGAAAGGAAAACAGTGGTTTGGCTATAGTCTGTAATTTGATTTTATGAGTCATAGTAACTAATTGTTTTTTAAAATAGTTATTTGACAGTTCTAAGGTGTGCATTAACGTACAGCTGCCAAAGAAGTTTGAAAGGTTTTTTGCACAGCCAGGGAGGAAACTTCCCCACATCCTGTCTCTGTGGTATATAGTACTGGCTTGTACTAGTTACTGAACTAATTCTCTGTGGAATGTGGGTGCATTTGTGCAGCAGCTGTTGTCCTGTTGCTGGTGTTTCCTCACTTTTTAAGTAGAAAATTTCTATATGTAGAATCTTACGTTCTCCTGTATATGAAGTATCAGTACAGGCCAGTGTTGACAGTGGACTGATTCCTTCTGTGCTCCATCAAGACAAAGAGGGGATATATATTACCTTTACTCTACCTTAAATGTAACTGTTGATCTTTTAAGCATTTTGTTCCTGACTGAGTTGCATATAACAGTTTATACAAATAGGAAAAGTTTTCATTCACTTAGCTACGTATAACTATTTCAGACATGGGGAGATAAATAAAGGTGAAAATGAAGCTAAATTCTAGACAGGTAACTTAATTTCAAACAACAAAGCAGGCTGAAAGAACAAGGCATAATCTATTTTGTTTTAAATTTTCATCTGTGGGGATAGACACGGTCCAAAAACCTACCAAGACTGACAGTTCTGCTTTTCTCTGCCAGTAATTTCCTGCTTCTTTTTATCTCTTCTACATTTTATGGACAGATCCAATGTGTGTGACAAAGATCATTTGGCTCACTATGATTCCAGTAGTTTTTGTGTTTACTATTTCAATCGTCATCTACAAAATAGTCCAAGAAAATGAACAAAACTGTAAGTAACAAAAAGTTAACTTGCATGAATTTAAATTTTTATACAATGAAAAATGTAGTAATTTACAATAAGGAAGCTATTGATTATTAATGTGGTTCAGACACCAATATTATAATTGTAATATAGTAAAAGCTTTTTATAGAGGGATTGAAATAATCAGATCATAATACTGTCATCTCTCAATCCTGAACTGTGGATGCAAATCCAAGCTTCTTGATGGTGAATGAAATATTTTTTTTTGACAGATGCTTGGTGGCCTCTGATCCTTAGTGATATGAACTTCTGGTTTCAGACCAATTCCAGTAGATAGAACAATTACAGTTGAACCTCTTAAGCAGAAATGCCAATGACCAACATAAGCAGACTGAAATACCCTTTTCTTCCTTAAGATGATTCATCTAGGTCATGGTCAAGAAAAATTACAGGATAGATATGAGGAGATATGCACTCACCATTCTGTCCTAAAAACTAAATTCAGCAGTGGTGTAATCCCATGCAGGTCAATCAAGCTGTGCCTTCTTAAACCAAGAGCTGAATTAAACCCAGATAACATTTCTTCTCTTTGCTGCTAGTTCAGCAAAGAAAATATTGCTGTCATTGCTGAATCAGCATTATTGACTATTCCAAGTGATTAAAACTTTTCTATGAAGGAACGTGTCCTCAGTTCAGAAGCTGAAACAATTGTTTCTACAGAATGCCTTCACCAGCCAAGACAGGCTTGTCCTATGCAATTCACTTGAGATACAGGCTGAAATCAGGATTTACAGTACTTCTAGCAATATTCAGTGAAGAAAGCAAGAATAAAAGTGTAGGAGTAGCGTGAACTTGAGAATTTTGAGCAATCAAGATAAAGTCGATTGTAAAAAAACAATGCAGAAAACTGACCACTTGTCAGCTGCCCGTTCTTGTTTTTCATCCCAAGTCAGAGGTAGGCAGTACAGAGAGCACATTCCCTTTCATCAGTGTGAAGAGAGTGTTATTTAACCTGTTACCTGAGATAATAGCTCTTGTATGCTTTTCACAGAAGTTTCCTGAGACTTTCTGCCTGTGTCAGCCCTGAGTGGGCAGAATGCCTCTGGACAACCAGCATTTAGTTGCTGTTACCAGGCAGATGCCTGTTCCCATTGTAGTCCAGAGATGCAGAATGGAGACCAGGTCACAGGGGTAATAAAAAAATGATGAGCCATTTACGTTCCCCTGATCATCCTTACTGTATCCAGAGGCGGTTTTGTAATGAAGGAGCAATAGGAATCTAGCTTTAATCATAACTGAACAGAAGGAAGAAGATTGCCCACACACAAAGTGTTTTTGTGATTTTTTTGCATAATGTAAATATTTTATGCATATATTTTTAATGAATAAGCGAAATAGTTGCTTAAAATAGCAAATCTGTGCCCCCACATCAATGATTAGAGAAACTCCTTAGGAGATTATCTTGGTAAAAATACATGATCTTTTACTTATTGTTAGACCCAAATTTTGAGACCTTTTTTATGTATGTAAAAATTCCACAAAGTCTTTAAGTGGACTATTAAATCCTCTAATTTAAAGTACTTTTATTTGTAATTTCAAAGCTACCTATAAATGTCATGAGTATGATTTTCTATGCTTTGAGTCATAACTTCCCATTTTTAATGCAGAACTATTAATGATTTACTGCCTTTATTCTTAAACATCAGTTTTCTATTAAATGCAGGTTTTTCAGAATCGTCATGGACAAAAGCAGAGAGGAAAAGATGCCCTTTTGAGGCTTGTAATTTGCTTCTAGAATACTTTTTCTGTTAGTAGACAAATAGTGCTTTTATTAGTTAAATTTACAATATATAACATTATAAACAACATCAATATGTCACTGGCATAAAAATCAGATTTAATGGTTGTATTCCTTATGCCTATATATTACAATGCCACCTTTAATTGCAAGTCTGTATATTGCTTTTTTCAGTGCTGCTCAAAGAACACAGCAGAATATTACTATGTGTCTAAAACAGCTGCTGAGATTTTTTAGTGATAATTCAGTTAGTAGTTTTTATCTTAATTTCTGAGCACGACTGAAAGCTGTTAAGAAATATGGAATTATTCATTTCCTCTTGAGACCTTCCAAGACATTCTGCTACGCAGACTCTGAGACTCTCTGAAACATTAATGAAGTTATTTCCATGAGTATATAAAATATCCAAATAAACTTGCTGGAGGTTACAACTGATCCATGATAGAGGAGCTAAATTAGAAATTAGTCCTTTTGCCTTTTCCCTTCCACTCTTGTCTTACGGCCTCTTCTAGAGCTTCCTTTGACATTGACTGTTAACAGAGCATGCCTAGGTCTTCAGTGCATTGTATCGCCACTGGCTATTCATTAAAAAATCATGGCCTAAATAATGCTAGTTTAATGAATTTCTTAACGATGAAGTTTTCTAGTGTTCTCAAAAGAAAAAGATAAAAATTAATTGGAGTGAGCCTGTCATCAGAAGCTGGCTGAGCCCTGAACTGCTGTCATTGTAGAGCAGGGCTAACCACAACAGCTGCACAATCAACTGCAATGACCCCACTGAGAGCACAGTATTAAGGCTGGAAAGACTAAGGAGTTTATGAACTGGGTGCTGAGGACAGTCAGAGGTGTTCAGCCCAGCTCTGTCTCTGGGTGGTGTAGAGCTTGCTCTCAAACTGTGCTTTCGAAGATGAACACCCCACACTTGCAAAGTATATGTCAGCTTCCTAGGATGCCAGGACACTGCATCCTTGCTATTCTACTGTCAGCAGTGTGAGTCTGAACCTGCACTGGAACATGTACTTCTTTAGTAACCTTCCAAAATTTCTTCAAGGTACATATGGTATAGAGTAGGGAAGAAATAAATTGAAAGGGGCAAGCCTGAATGGAATTCCCAGAAAATTTCATTCAGGAAAATATAAAAGATCTGGCCTTAGGCTTTCCTCATCACCTTATTTCAAAATCTTCCTGTTTTTTTCATGGAAGCTGTTTAACAGTTTAAGAATAAGGTGTTTACCAGCTTTCCATCTAATCAGTGCCGTATGTAATTCTATAGTTGAGGATAATGTATTTTGTTTAAAACAGATTGTAAACACAGAGTACCAGCAGTTTCCACTATTCTAAGAAAAAGGAGGTCTAGACATGCAAGAAGAACCATATCTGCTACTAAAATTCATCCTTTTCCTGGTAAGTAATATAAAAGCAAAATAAAAACCTCACAAATCTTCAGGCGTGAGGAGGTCAAGAAAGACCTTTTATGTCTTTCCTGTCAGAGGATGCTTTAGGTTTGTTTCAGAGTTACCTTGATTCTACACAAATTTGATTTGGCTTATGTTATGGAAACGTGCTTTTTTTATCCTAAATAAGACTTATATCATGTGGGAATGTTTCTCTCAGTCTTCCAAGTGTGTTGCATTAATGACTTGGGAGTTTTTACCTCCTTTTAATTTTTGATCATGTTGTGTGCCACAGTTGAGGTTTGGCAGCTGAGTGCTTTGTGTACGTATGAAATATATACAGACGTGTATGTATGCTCTGTGTTTATGACTCTTGACAAAATCTGCTACCAGAGGATGGAATGGGTGGCTGTAGCAGGACTCAGAGGATGAGTCTGGCACATTGTAGCCTATTTCTAGGGAAAAGTTCCCACAAAGTACAATTTTCTAGTCTCAGGTAGGAATTAAAATGTAGTCTTCTGAGAGTGTAGTATGTTTAGCACAGATAAATTAAATGACATGGCTAAACTCAAATTTTGGTTCCAGAAATTATGATTTGGTAACAAAACTCTGTGTGAGGGGAAATTAGCAGCTGTACCTCTCAGTGATACTGATATTGCTGCAGGAGTCATATGCTTTAATAAATTCCATGGATTCTGGTTTCATGAACAGAGCTTTATCTTCCAGAAGATTAACATGGATATATAGAATAATAGCTCTGAATGGCAAACCAACCTCCCTCCAAAACAAGAACAACTACAAAGCCAGCAAATTAAAAAAAATTATTTTAAATTTGGCTAGACTTGAGCACCTGCCTGCTTGTTTTGTTGGTTCTTCAGGAGTAAGAGTAGACTCAATAATTTCTTTCTACGACTCAGTAACTCATGGCATTTCAATTTTACATAGGAATGAGTGAATAGCTCCCTGTCTGAACTCTCCTGGGAGTGCAATTTATGCTCCTTGCTTTTATAGCGCTGGCAACTTCTAAGATGTATTTATGAGCTCATTATTTTCATCCCGGAGGAAAGGAATTATCTTTCTGACATCTTTGGTATTGAGTAGTTTCACTAATACCATACCTGCATTATCAACATGTTCACAATGGCATTTTTAGTGTTGTATATCCAAAGGCATTTTTAGTAATGGAGTTTTACGGACATTCAAATCTAGTTTTACTAGATATTACTGAAGAGAATAGAAATCCCATATTGGTCTGTCATTCTTACTTCTGTATTCCTCCCACTTGAATCTATCCATTTAACCCAGAAAGATTCTTAGTTGTATGAACTACTGTAATGGGTTTTATTTTAATATGATATTCCTTGATGTCACACCCCATAATTCCAGTCAGCCCAGTCAATTTCCCAATTTATACCAATATAATTTACTGTGTAATCAAGACCATATGCCAAGGGTTTATTTTTTCCATGGTTGTTAAGTTTAAGATTTGCTACTGTGATAATGAATCATAAATAGCTATAGATTACTTCCTTGACAGCCCTTGATAATATTTTCACTATCATTAGTGCACAGCTTCGAATCTTGAAACAAAAGATCCACTAAAGACAATAGAACCACCCTGGAAACACTGTAATCAGACGAAATAACCATATGCATGTGACAGTATCTTCTATAGATGAAACGATGTATAGGTGCTACTAAAAGGTTATTCGAAGTTCAGAAAGGATAAGGGAAGAAAAAGAAAGAAACCTGTACTTTGAGAATGAGAACGATTTCCTGGACAGACTCAGGAAATTACTGTCTTAATATCCCTATGATCCTACAGAAAGATAATTTACAGCATGAATGCTAGTTATGTGAAACTGTTAGTGGCTCTATGTCCATGAGTCATTCCCATTAAGTCCGGTGGCCAGAGGAAAAGTGTATAGAATGTTCTCTCGTGTAGGATTAAAGTTACAGCCTTTGAAATTCATGGTACTACAAAGGATTAAACACATATAGTGAGGATAGGGGATCTTTAAAGCATTTTGATCATAAATCTTGAGTAAGCATTGTCTGTGCTGTTAAGCCACAAAAGTGTACAGAGCATGTTCTCTAGACTTCGGATCTGTTTCTGCCATTACATTTATGTAAAACAGGCCCTTCAATGGTATGAACTGACAAAACACAGTTGCCCTTAAGTGCAGCCACAAGAGAAGGGAAAGAGTACAAGCTGCTTTTGCTTCAGTGCAAGAATCATGGAATCATGGAATCAGAGAATCATGGAATATTCAGAGTTGGAAGTGACCTCCAGAGATGATCTAGTCCAACTCCCCTGCTTAAAAGCAGGATCCCCTAGAGCACATCACTCAGGACTGCATCCAGGCGAGTCTTGAAAATCTCCAGAGAAGGAGACTCCACACCCTCTCTGGGCAGCCTGTGCCAGTGCTCTGTCACCCTCACCGAAAAAAAGTTCTTCCTCATATTTAAATGGAACCTCCTATGTTCCAGCTTGTGTCCGTTACCCCTCGTCCTGTCACTGGGAACCACTGAAAAGAGTCTGGCTCCATCTTCCCTCAACCCACCCTTTAGGTATTTATAAACATTAATTAAATCACCCCTCAACTTTCTCTTCTCCAGGCTAAAGAGTCCCAGCTCTCTCAGCCTTTCCTCACAGGGGAGATGCTCCAGTCCCCCAGTCATCCTCGTTGCCCTCTGCTGGACTCTCTCCAGTAGGTCCCTGTCTCTCTTCAACTGGGGAGCCCAGAACTGGACACAATATTCCAGTTGCAGCCTCACCAGGGCAGAGTAGAGGGGGAGAATGACCTCCCTCGACCTACTGGCCACACACTTCCCTATGCAGCCCAGGGTGGCATTGGCCTTCTTGGCGGCAAGGGCACATTGCTGGCTCATGGATAATTTACTGTCTACCAGGACTCCCAGATCCTTCTCCTCGGAACTGCTTTCCAGGAGGTCCCCCCCTAACCTATCCTGGTGCCTGGCATTCTTCTTCCCCAGGTGCAGCACCCTACACTTGCTGTTATTGAACCTCATGAGGTTCTTCTCTGCCCAGGTCCTGCTGGATGGTAGTGGCTGACCTGTATTTCCAGACACAGAGAATTTTCACATCAAACAGGACTTGATAGTAGTAGCGCATGGAAAATAATGCATAGAAGAAAAGTAAATTCATTGCTTTGTGCCCATGACAGAGAATTTTAGGGAGATTTCCACAAGAGACTTTTATTGCCAGAATTTCTTTGAGGAGCTTTCTCAAATTGAAGAGGCAGTAGAATAGGTTTTGGAACACCTTAGTAAATTAATAATAGCAATTAGAAGGACTAGACAGTATTCCCCACAGTGCTTTAAAAGAACTTGGATAGAAACTGCTAAACTGGCGTGCACAAGCTTACTGCTTAAACCATTCTTAGTTCCAGAGACAGGGAAGGCTGCTGTACTTGCCCTGCTTTTATACCTTTCCCTTAGCCCACTTTCCCTACACTACTTTAGTACCTTTTCCACTACTAGCAACTGTTTAAGTATAGCTATTCTCATATAGCTGTGTCCTAAAAAAAAAAAAAAAAAAAGCCTGTGGGCATGGCACAGAATTACTTGTTGGGAGCAGGCCAGTGTGTGTGAACTGTACACTACATTATTTAAAAAAAAAAAAAAAAAGAAGTTGCACAGGAAACAGATTGCATAAATACTTAGGCTGACTGTCTATCAGGGTCTTTTCATACTAGAAGTTTCATTAATATTATTATATGGGTTATACTTAAGTGTGAATTTATCTTACTAGAAGGCTACCACTATAAATTCCTATTTAGATCTTTTTTCCCTAGCATAAGAATGACATTCCTTGTTTATTTTTATCCTGTTTTGAAAGCAGCGTAAGGTCTTTTGGAAAAAAAGGCTTGCTCCCATTCCTGTGCTAGAATGGGACTGTGCAGACAGGGAATCATGTTGTTAATATCATCATGTTATTACTCTACAGTCTGGATGGGCAACCTTATTTCAAACACAATGCCTTATTCTGCATTGCTCAAGTGGTATCCTACTCTCATTTTCAGTGATACTCCATTGGCTCACAGAGTCACCGTTTGGTTCCTTAACTTTCAGGATATAGATACAGGATTCCCTGACTCACAGTAATGCAAAGTTAATTCTGGTGGATGGTAATTTTATAGCTCATCCTGAAAGAAGGACATTGTGTGATCACGGTAACAATGAGGACCCAGAGAGTAAAACCTCAGGGTTTCTGGACTGCAGGGTTTTTTTTCTGGACTGTTTAGACTTTGTGACATCTATAACATTAGGTATAAGAGGGCTTGACAGCTGTAATTTGCACAGAAGAAACAAGATGACAAATCTCCTCTCAGTGATTTGAATTCCTGTATTGTTTTCTGTGCTATCCTATTAAAATAATAGTTCCTCTCCTACAAGATTAGAGGCAAAATTCTGCCATTTCTCTGATGTATTGCTACAGCTTCAGGTTAGTTGACAGGCTGGAAATAGAAGCAAATACTCTCTCAGTAGTGTCAAGGCGGGCATCCCAGTGAATTTAGGCTCACTCCTCCTTGTATTCTGCAACACATTTATGTTTTAGCAAAAAGGACAGGGAAGATACATCTTCTACAGCAGCAAATAGATGAAAGCCAAGAAAGGAGAAATTCTTTTAATCTTGGCCAAGTGAAGCATCACCTATTTGATTGTCTTTTCCTCTGCAACTTAGATGAATAATGCTGGGGAAAGCAAAGCTTGTCACAGTATTCAATATTTAACACAGACTTACATGTTTCTGAAACATAGTATTTCCAGAGAAAAATGTGAAGCCTTATTACCACTTTGGGTCTTTTTTTACGTTTCAGAAAGGAGGATAAGCTCTATACGCTGTGGGTAATTTTAGGGAGCTTTCATAGCCCCTGTCCGCTTTTATGACAGTGTAGGCTCTGAAGGGAATATCAGCCTACACTCCCATTCTTTCCAGGTTCATCCTGAGGGTGAAACAAGATCCATTGCTATTTTTAAAACTACCCCTATTTTATTTTAGCTTTGGTTTTCATGTTCAGTTGCATAATTACCAAAATCCAAACTCTACTTTTTAATTGCGTTTTTAAAGAGAGAAGCCCAAATGATATAGTTAGTGGAGAAGGATGTAGCTAAGTATAAATGGCACAGTTCATCCTCTTGTTATGAACTCTGTGGAAGCCCATTTGTAGGTTTACAGAAGTTATGGATGGCCAGGGACAGGATGGACCTGGAGTTAAAATACTATTTGTGTTCTACAGTAGCATTGGATCAACAACTCTGAGTTCATTTGCCTAACAATGCTGTTTCTGCATTTCTTTATCTGTATCCCAGTAAAATATCATAGCAGGATCTGTGTTGCCAGTGTGCTGAAGGCATCACCACACTTTTCCCTGCTTCTGAGGTGCATGATGATACCCAGTAGCTCTCCTTGTGTGTGTGACAAGTTAGCTGAGCCCACACCGCATATTCCTGCATGGCAATCTGGGCTGCCCTTATGTGAAAATGAATCAGAAAGTTCACACTCTATTTCAGTTATTTCCACTTAACTGGCCAACTGTAGGTTTTTCTATTTTGGGAGACTCTTAGTTAACCACAAATTTGCATACTTTTATATTGTCACTACTAGTAAAATTTTCAAGAGCAATTTAGTTGCCTACATTCAAGCTGCTTCCCAGGGAGACCTAGGATGAGCATGGTGTAGTCCCGCTAGTATCAGGAGGAAGTTAAATACCAAACAGGGTTAGTACTTGCAGGAGTTTCTGACATGTATCTGCATTTCTCGGCAGAGAAATCCTACTGAAAAACTGGCTGTCCAACTCTGCCTTGTGTTCAGATAGGTCTCTATTATTTTCAGCCTTGCAGATCCAATGTTTAACACTCTGCAGATGTATTTGTTGTTTAATAACATGGATAAAAATGATTTTAACTTTCAATAGTGAAAAACAGCAAACAAGAGATTCCACTTACTGCACAGACCACAAAGAAACTGCCTGCAATTCCTGAACAAGAACATTGTCATCTGGGTGCATCAACTATAGAAGGTAAGTAAATATCTTACAACTCCAATTATTCTGTTTTGCCTCATATTTTTAGAGTTAATAGTATGCAATCTCTGCTCAAAATAAATAACTACTTCTTCTAGCCAAGTATATGAGATGACAAATTGGAAATTGTGTTTTGTGAGAGCTAGGTGGCAGAGAAACAAAATCAGTTTTCCTTCTGCTACCAAGAGTCATCTATAAACTACTGTGTTAGCCTTTTAAGCCCTGTATGTCTCTGAAGGCCCTAGTGCAAATTCTGACACTATTTTTCTGATGTAGAATATTGTGTCCTGGACTTCAGCATTATGCTGACATTTGCTTCTGACAAGGGCAGGGGAAAGAAACAATTTGTAAATGATCCCTGAAGAGAATCATGTGTTTGAAATTAATAGTTTGCTGATCAAATTCCCCAAACACAAGAAATCGATCATTCGATCATTATTACACCAGTCAGAAGGAGTGACAAGAAGTTGGTTTCAGCTTGGAACTAAAACTAGTCTCCCACTTCTAACTTTCTTCAGCCTTTGTACTCCAATAAAGTGTTCTGGTAAGTCCAGATGTAAGGAAATAAGTCTGAAAAGAAATGTGCAGTAAGAGATGCCTCTTCCTGGCAGTACTTGTAATGTACAGAAATGGAATAGATGCTACTTGAATAAGTAATACAGACTAATATATCAACTGCATAGACAAGGTTATGGCTACTTGCACAGATTATATTACTGTTTATAGTGAATATTTTAGGTTAAAAGCTTCAGAAAGTCCCTCTTTACATCTATTTAAATCGGATGGAGTTTTATTGAAAACTCAGTATCATGTCCTGCTAACTTTTTAATGTATTAAAAATACTGATGTACTGAAGAGCAGTTTGATTTTTGTGCTTCATGTGGAAGCATAAAGAATGAAGTGTATGTTAAGAGCAGAGCCAAAGAAGAAGTTCTGAACAGCATTGCTGAGAAAAGATGACGTACTGCCATAAGAAATTAATGATTGAACTAGATCGTTGTTTGGCTTTTGAGCAAGACTAGCTGGGTTACAGGATATTGTATTATAGTAATTAAAAATTCTGACCATTTTTAAAGTGATTTCCATCCATAGATCTTACAAGGACTTACAAAGATGGAAAGTTGTCATTTCTACTGTTCTGAAATGGGGATATGGGGGCAGAGAAAGATGACATGACTTGGGAAGCCCCTGACATAGATGAGAGCAGTTCTCAGTTCAGCTATTTGCCATTTGGATGTCACGAGCATTTGCTGAGTGAGCAGGCCCTTTCCCAGAGCCCCATCAGCCTTTCTGTAGGGCAGCTTCTTCCTTTCTCCAGCGACTCCTCCCAGCCACTTCAGTAATAGACCATTTCTTTTTCTGATATCTGCCAACTCTCTCTCAGGTAAACCTTTATCTTCCCATATCCCTGTCTGCCACTTACCTACCCACCTTAATTGTTTCCTGTGAGAACATTTCTCTCAGGTTAAAACTGAGACATTTCTAAGGTTGTAATAGGTTGTGTTGCTAAGGGGGTGCTCACCAGTATTCAGTTCCTCCCTTCATTTATACAGTATTATGGCTGATCAGTAGCGTGCTTTGTCCTTCCAGGACGTTGAGTTCACCAAAACTCATCTTTTAGAAGCAGGAAAAAAACCATTATGGCCCATTCCCATGCAAATTTAACTTTTGTGCTCCTAGAGATGGGAGTAACCATCAGGATCAACCTGCTAGCACTTCTTTTGCTTTTGTTATCTTCAGTGTTGGGTATTAAAGGATAGAAAGAAGAGATGAAACAATTTCACAACTCTTTCTTTGATTGCTCTGTGAGGCAATACATGCAATTCAGGACACTTTGGGATGAAGCTATCCCTTAATCTCTGGGTCAGTGGCTGAAAGAAAAAGATTATGTATCTTGAGAAACCCCAAATACCTTGTTCCAGTGCTGTGCTGTACAGAAGCAGGCTTGTTTTCCTGGTCGTAACGCAGTTTTCCTGTCAGAAGGACTGCTGGCAGTGAGCTGAAAGCTGGATGTGATATGTGGGGTTAATGCTGAATACATGATATTGTGCGGAAAGATTATTAAAGGGTGTGGCTGGAGAGGCAATAATTTAGATCTAGATCTTGCCTTTCATCACATTAGGTTTTGAATAACATTTCTCAAAGCAATACTGTCTCAAAGCTAAATACTCTGTGAAAATAATAAAAGCACTTTCTGCTTTAGTTTTGCTTCACTTCCTGCAAGAAACACTCCCTCCTTCATCTGATAAGGTCAGATTCAACTCATTACTACTTGTGTTCGTGGGTGGCTCGGTGGCTACGACACTGCAGTTGCAGGAAAGCTTGCTAGCTAGTAACCTTTTGGTTACTTAGGCTGTGGAAGGAGATTGTGGTCCGCTTTTCTCATGAGTGGTGGGGTTGTCTCTGTGAAGTCTCTAGAATGCTGCTAAAGACTAGTTTGCTCAACACGGAGGAGCTGGCTGCATTAGAAGTGCTGCACATGAACAGCTGAGTACTGAGACTGAAAAACAGCAAGATGATCAAATTCCCAGAACTGACAGTTATGGACTCCATCAACTTGATAAAGCCTGTTTTTTTTCCCAAGAAGGAGATGGGGTGGAGATAAGAAGGGTCTACTAGGAGCTTCTTGATCAAAAAGCATGTGCATTTCAGACCACTGATTCAAGAATCTGCTGTTGGCCTCAGCAATGGCCCTTAACCCAACATACTGAAAGCTGCAAGGCTCAACAACGCTGTTTTTAGCCACAGGAATTTAGTAAATTAAAAACCCAAATCAGACAGGAGAGCAAAGTATAAGGCGTATTATTCGCTCAGTGCTCCAGTCTACAACAGGGAAGTATTTGTCTTGCTAATAGATGGGGAGAGATCGATAATCAGTGACACATTGCTACTTTGTGCTGAATTTTTCTTTTTATGTTAGGAAAAGACAAGTTTCTTTTTACAAATACCTTTTTAATGTCTTTGTAATTAAGACAATACAGTTTATCATAGAATGTAAGTATATTGTTATATGACCACACACATATGCATGGTCATGTTTATCAATGTACTTATGCTATGTGTATGTACATCTGTATATCCATACGTGTGTGTATTTGTGTGTGTGCGTGCGGGGATGCACACACATGCTCCATTACTTACTGTTCATTGGTTACTAGCACACTGATAGCTAGTTCAGCTAATAAAAAAATGTACCAACTTCTGCACTCATACCTTTGCCAAAGGGGAATCTTTTCAGTGTAGGTCACTTCACGTCTCTGTGTATTTTCATGGTAAGTATTATTATTACATTTGAATGCTGAAGTTAAGAATCCTCTTCTATTTGTGCCATCTTTCATTAAACCACCATATTAGCTACTGTCCTGGAAAAAAGGAATGAGCCAAGTCTCTCAAGTGCTCTCTTTACATATGACAGCTGTAGATGTATTTCCTTAGTCCTGTCAAAAGGTGACATTAATTATTGTCAATTTCAAGGCTTCTGTTTATTTAGATAGGAAGCATGAACATTGTATTCAGGGCAAATATTTGCATTCTGAGGCAATGCTTCAGGTGACAGCTTGCTAGAATGAGGCTCTGGAGACCCAGCTTTCAGTCTGTGCCAATGACACCTCTTTTGCACCATGGTAAGAACTGTTCATCCTCAGCTAAAACAGAGATTGTGTAGTGCTTTTAACTTACAAAGCACTACTTGCATCAACTGGTACTTCTAACTTTAAAAGCACTACTTGCATCAAATATTATTTTTAGCAGCTCTAAAATGTGGTGGGTCTGCTCTTTTTTTTTTTTTTTTTTTTCTTTTTTTAAGTGAATACTCTCTTCTGTGACAGGTGAAAAGACAGAAACAAGAAGCTGGACTGATAGCAAGTAATCTGGGAGAGCAGACCAGAAGGATAAATACTGAATTTATATATCAAAGCAAGACTATATATTTCTTGGCAGCCTGGCTGTGCAGCTCTCACTCGGCCTCTTCCAGACCAAAAGTGCACCTTAATCTCACAGTGATCAGGGCATAACAAAAATCACGTGTACAACACAGAGAGTAGCTGTGAGCCCTCTCCTGCAGTACTGCTGTCCTCTGCCTGTTTAGGGGAAGCAGCACTGTATTCTTGGAATCAAAAGGAGCTTTGATGGATTTTGTGAATGACTAGGGACAGAACAGTGTTCTCTCTTATTTGGGGAAATTAGGGACAAAACAGACCTGACATTTCCTGGATGAAGTGCTGCCATTTTATGAGGAAAGAAAGAAGGAAAACTCAGTGTCTTAAAGCCAACTGTTGAGGACTTTTTTTTTTTTATTTTTTGGTAAAAAGTGTCCAGTGTCATGCTCTGAGCTGTTGTTAGATCAAATTCACAAAAATTGGTCACTATTACCCCAAACACTTTATTTACTGCATCAGTCTCTCTGACAGTCAATGCCCCAAGGACAAGACGAACAATCTTATTGTCCTGCATGGACATGAAACCTCCCATTTGGGGTGGTTGGTACAAGACACCAGTATGTAACTAAGTGTACAAGAGGCTACTCAGCTACATTCAGAGTATCATCACTGCTGTTGTTTTCTAGGGATACCCTCCCCTAGCAATTTAGAAATTTAATTGTACAGATTCCAGTCAAATACCTGGAAAATTCAATGCAGGTCCACCTAGGGTATTACCTGGGCTTTGGCTCAGGCCCCTGCTGCCTTCCTGAAGCGGTCTTTAAATGCCACTACTGCAGAACTTAGGAGCACAACCAGAAAGGGCAAGTAAAAATATTCTTTGCCTGCTTTTTCTTATGTGATTTGGGCTATACAAAAATGTTTTCATATTTAAAAGAATCCCTCTCTCATCTGTCTCTGAGCAAGACACCCACACAAACAACAGAAGATACAAATTATGCAGGGAAAACAGTGAAACTCATAGTTCGAAACATTCTAGCAAAGGCACATACTAAGTACTCAGGAGTGAGAGAAAGGTTACAGTCAAGCTGTTTTTATAAATCACGCGTGTATTCGTAAAGAACAGTAGGTGTGATTTTAAATTGTTGGGATCTTTCCAATTATCTTTTTGACACTTTTTCTGAAAAGCATCATTTCAGTGCTCAGAAGTGATAGTACTGTGGTTAAAGGTATCATAAAATTGGGTGCGATGCTGCTGAAGGCAGAAGTTCCTACTAGTACTGACATACTGGGTTTGCCAGTTGGCCATTTTTGTAAGACATTTTTTGTGCTTTCATGAATTCCTGTAGAAAACTAAGAATAAAGATTTATGCCTTCATGCAGCTTTAAATTGTTTTCAGGACTGTACACAGTCACTCAATTACATATTTATTTTTTAAATATAATGAAAGATAATTCCTCCTCTCTTTCTGTTTCCATAATAGATTCAAGTCTTAATCATACATCAAAAGGAGAACTCCTGTCAGTATGAAAGAGCTCATAGAATCAGATGGCTGAGCACATTCCAGGGTACTTGGCACAATTATTGGGCTCTGCATAATGTGCATGCCAGCATGTGTTTCTCTCCCAAACAGACACTTAAGAGTTTTTTGAAGGGAAGCACTGCTGCTTGCTTGCAGAGCTGGACTGTAATGGGCACTATGCAGGCTGTTTAAGCCCTGTGTTCCATTAGTCGGCATCAATTTTTGATGCATTGTATCCTGCCTACACTTGTAATTTTCTAGCTCACTGCAGCAGCTGCTGCCTCCAGTATGATTTCACAGCCAAGGAACACTTCTTATCCCAGTTCTTATGATGTAAAGGAAAAGAGAGACAGATGTTGTTATTGGGCCTGCAGCTACATGAACTACCAGAATGGGTGACAAGCTACATTTGCTTTTTCGTTCAGTGTGAGAGTAAGAAGTACAGAAATCCTGTGCTTCTCCGCCCACCCGGCATTGTATAGTTCCCTAAAATCTGATGAGCTTGATTGGGATCTGGGCATTTTCATATTTCAAGGTTCCTCATCACATGCTACTCTGGGAGCTGCTGTTCAAATTTCAAAAGTCTCATTATTACTGAGGAGTACTTTTTGCTTGGAAAAGTGGAAGAAGCTTCTCTTATTTCCCGATTTCCAAATTTCTCCTACTGTATACAAGTATAATATGGTAAATGCAGTTGGGCATGGGTTTGCAAATTCTTCTGTCCAGCTGGTGGTTCAGATTGGCCTATTTTAATTTTTTTCCATGAGGATAATTTAGCTTATTTTGGCTTGACTGCAGCAAGACCTTGTTAATACCCCAAATTTACTTCTGAAAACTCTGCTGCATGTGGAGTAGTTCATGAAGAGGTGCCCAGAAGCTGACACAGAGTAGGAGATTCTGGTGTGGAGGCAGATACCACACAATTCTCCCCTCATCTAGGGAAGAAAAGAGTGAAGCCTGCTCAGTTATTTGAAAGAAGGGGATTAGTCACCACATGCCTTTAAAAGAGTTCTAGACTGAACCCTGTGTAGATGGAGACACTCTGCAGAGAACCAGTTTGTGACATTTCAAGGACATCCTTACTGGTGCACCTCAGCCAGGTGGACATGGTAAATGCTCTCTAAGGCAGCTACTGACTCTGCCTGCTCTTATGTTGCCAAGTTTTCCTGAAAGTGAACAAGGTCCAGTGGTTCTCACTCAGGTTCCCGTGTCATACACTTGTGGGGCAGGTATTATTCTTAGGTCTTTTGTTCCAATCCAATGTGTATCTTCTGCTTTGTCTGCCTCTTAGTTATAATTAGTTGTTTTCTTTTGCAATAAGGAGGAGAATTCATTACTGTGGAAGTCAAAAGAAAGACATTTAAGATAAATTAGGAAAGACTGCTTTTTTAACCTCCTCCTTTTTTTGATACTGTTTTCTTTAGTTTCAGATGCTGCCATATGAAATACAATTACTATGGGATGAAAGAAGACACATCACACACCACAGAAGAATGCATCTCCATTTCCAGTTTGGGGAACTATGTTACCCATCTTTTCATGAGAATGACAACTGTGCATTTTAGTGGAGAAGCTCCATTTTTTCTGTCATCAGAACTATTTGGTATTAAGAAAATACGAATGATGGACAACCATGTTTTGCGGTAGAAACAACTTCAGTAGAAGAGTACAGATTTCACATCTTTTTTCAGTTCATTCAGGATTTATATTTAATCATATGGTTGCGAGATAATCCTTGCAATAATTTCATTTTCTATCAGAGAATAAATTTATTTTATATTCTCCATAGGATAAAGAAGTCTGTTTATAAGATGGAAATGATCCTCTGCTTTGGTGAAATGAGCACGTTTTCCAGCATACTTAATACTCTAGGAGACCAAGATGCTTAAAAGATACAATTTCTGGCTGTTGAGAAGGTGGATGAAAGATCATAGAATGAGTGAATTCTGCAGTGCATTTTAATTTCTGCAGTAAACCAGGACGACCTTCATAAATTCTGCAACATCTTAGTGGATAAAGAAAAAAATGTGGAAAAGTAGTAATTTGGCTTCAAACCAAAAAATCGTTGTTATTGGTTTTTAATAACTCATTAAGACACCAAATGGGTTTCATAATTTTTGATAAATTGCATTTCTGTAATTCGTACTAGCTAAGGTGATTAGTATTCAGACTCATTATCTCCTGGAACTTTTCCTTACTTTCCATTTATCACTGCTCCTCTGAGTGTAATGGAGTTGTGTGGGCTGAGCAGGGTCCCAAACTCATTCGGTGCTAACACTTTATTTGTGGGTACAATTTAAGCATCAATTACTAGGCAGAGACAGAAATTGCAGAGCCAGGGCTTCAGACTCCCTTGTGCTAAATCCGTCATAAAGAACAGATTGTAAACTGCCCATTGCAAATACGATATGCAGCAATTTACCATCGTGTTAATACTTCGCAACCTCCATCCCTTACATTTATATAGCTTTTCCCTCCTGAAGCTTTCTGAAATTGCTTCTCCAGTCATTATACTGCACCAAGCAGTTCAGATTTAATAGGAATAGTTGTGAACACTAGCTTCTGAATGATGTGAGGCCATATGGAATTTTTTATATTTAGTTGGATAAGTCTGAAGCATTTGTTTCTCTTGTTTGTTACCATCTTATAAAAAATCAGAGAAAAATACTGACTTTCATGATTTGGGGGCTTCTGAGGCTTTATTGCTTATCTCTGGTAATAACCTAAAGCTTTTCAGAAATGGATTTTTTAATATAGTCTATAAAATAAACCTCTCACAATTTGTTTCTGTTTTTTTCTTCTTATGACAGAACAGCAACTTACAGATGAAGAGACATACCTATTTCAGATCACTGCAGAATTGCTAAGGCCATTTTCGTCAGTGTTTACATGCTTCAAATGATGGCACTATCTATCACTCTTCCCTTTCAGTAATCCAGGGACCTTATTGATAGGCGCAGCCCTGCTCCTTGTGACCCCAATTTAATTTCTTTTCTCCGATAATTTAATTCCATTGGTCTTGCTGCTTATAACCTCCCTCTTTTTTTTTTCCTAAGACAGCTAAACTGTGACTTGCTATTTTATTACCCACAGTTATGCCACAGCTCTCCAAGTGTTTGGTTTGACTACCCTGGAAGGTTCCATCTTCCATGTTACCTTTGAAAACACAAAGAACAAGTAAACCCAAAAGACTCTTACAAGCTTTTAATCTCTGTTGAGTGGAGCTTACCTTGTCTTGCAAGTATGATCCAAACTGTAGGAAACAGTGAGAGAATGGGGAGAGATTAGCATGAAAAAAATGTGATCCTAGGGTAATTCAGGTTGAAAGGGACCTCAGGCAGCCTCTAGTCCAACCTCCTTACACTAGAAGAGGAAGGAGGGGACTAAAAAGCAATCAGTTTAGTGTCTTCCCATTTTCTCCTGAGATCCTCCAGGTTTCTCTCCTCCCATGTCCTCTTAACTCCTTGTCTTCATCTCTGGCTTTTTCAAAATTGAACATGTGAGGAGAGAAAGAATGTTCTGGTGCAGTCTCTCAAGCACGAGATGATGGGCAGGAGGGAAGACCCTCAGAAACCAGTGTGGGGAGGGAGACATGAAGGTGGAGGAGAGTGGGTGAACAAAACTGGTGGGGAAGACAGAACTGATGGCATTCGGAAATGTGCAAAATGGACATGGGACTGAACTGGTAAGGGAACTGGAGGAAAGGGATTTGCAGCAGGATTTGGACAGGCTGGAGCGATGGGCTGAGGCCAGTTGTATGAGGTTCAACAAAGGCAAGTGCCGGGTCATGCACTTCAGTCACAACAACCCCATGCAGTGCTACAGGCTTGGGGAAGAGTGGCTGGAAAGCTGTCTGGCGGAAAAGGACCTGGGGGTGTTGGTTGACAGCCAGCTGAACATGAGCCAGCAGTGTGCCCAGGTGGCCAAGAAGGCCAATGGCATCCTGGCCTGTATCAGAAATGGTGTGACCAGCAGGAGTAGGGAGGTGATTGTGCCCCTGTACTCGGCACTCGTGAGACCACACCTTGAGTACTGTGTCCAGTTCTGGGCACCACAGGATAAGAAGGACATTGAGGTGCTGGAGCGAGTCCAGAGAATGGCAACGAGGCTGGTGAGAGGTCTGGCAAACAGGCCTTATGGAGACTGGCTGAAGGAACTGGGGTTGTTTAGCCTGGAGAAGACTGAGAGGAGACCTCATTGCCCTCTACAACTGCCTAAAAGGAGGTTGTAGTGAGGCTGGTGTTGGTCTCGTCTCCCAAATTACTAATGATAGGATGAGAGGAAATGGCCTCAAGTTGCATCAGGGGAAGTCTAGATTGGATATTAGGAAGAAGTTCTTTACTGAGAGGGTGTTTAGGCACTGGAACAGGCTGTCCAGGGAGGTGGTGGAGTTGCCGTCCCTGGGGGTGTTCAAAAAATGAGTGGATGAAGCACTTGAGGCCACGGTCTAATGGTCTAGTGGTTAGGGAGATGATGGGATAAAGGTTGGACTTGATGATCCTAGAGGTCCTTTCCAACCATGGTGATTCTATGATTCTATTCTATGAAAGGCACAGACCACCTTAAATACCAGCATTGTATAGGCTGCTGGTACAGTGTCTGAGATAAGCAGGGGCAGGAAGAGTAGGACTGCATTTTTACTGGTTTAGTAAATGAGCTGAGCGGCTTCTGAAAGTGTTTAGAAGTTGTTTGCATTACCCAGTGTTTTGGCTTTCATTTGGGTGACATGGTCAGACTCCAGAACTGGCACCTCTTGTTGAGTGCCTTTCAGCCTCAACCCTGCAGTGCAGAAACAAACAGCACACATTTAAGTAATGTCCTCATGCCTTCCTCTTTACAGCAGCAGCAAATTCAGCTCACTAAGAATTATGATGAGTCCTTGCTGCAGCATTTTTAGACTCCGTTTGCACATTATTTTAGTGTTGCATGAGAAACATTCTTTCACTGCTTGGGTAAAATGTCTGAAAGGCAGAACAAATAGCTGGTGCTCTGCTTTGAGTCTGTTAGAGCACCTCCTCAAAAGGCTGTGAAGGGAAGCTGTGAAAAGGAGATCAAAGTGGGGAGACTAATAAGGAATTCTTAGCAGATGTGTGCTCAGGGACTTTTGGGGTACAGGCAATAAAGGGAGAATGAGCACTGCAGATCTGAAGTGATCAAATTAGCTATCTTCTCTCCTTTGAGCTCTTCCTCTTTGAATGTTCTTATCTTTGACTTACTTCCTTCAAGTTCATGCACTTCACAAGTGCTTATTCCAGTTCTGCTGGAACTAATCAGATATCTCTTGTTTATTCTGAACAATGCTGAAAAATTCTTCTAGAGAGTCTTTTCTTCTAATCCAACCTTGAAAATAGTTGCATCTTCCAGAGAGCATATCCTTTTGTTTCCCCCTTTGAAAATCATTTCCCCTCTCTCATCTTTTGAATGCAGCTAAACTTTAGAATTAAAAAATTGAAAATAAAATGTCAAAAGCTGCACACCATCAAAAGTATTATGAATGCTGAAGTCAGAGCATGAAAAATGTACAGGTCACACACTGAAGGCAGCTGGCTATGTCCTCACATTCTCAGAACAAAGGTTAGCCTCAGACAGAAAAAAAGTATTTAAAGTCTAGAGGGCTTCCCAGTCAGACCACAAAAATTTCAAAGTAGGTCAGACGGGCTGATGGTGTCACATTAAGCCTTGCTCTGAGATGGTTTTAAAAAGAACTTAGGAAAGTCCTTTTCCACTCCTTACATTCTTTTGAGACTAATAGAAAGGACAGGGCTGTCATTTGAAATAGGATTATCTCTGAGACATTCTACTTCTATGAGCCGGGTGACTGCTTGTATGATAAAACACTTCTGTGAATTACAAAAAAAGGTGAAAAACTGTATTTGTCACTCAAAATACTGTGCCATTTCAGACTCATTAATGAATCCTGACTAGTGGGTGACACTGGACAGATTAAAACACATCTCAAATTATAATGATTGTGATTTTGTATTATATGATTGAGGAACATTTTAGATGAAGATATTCACGGCTTCAGTGGATGATCTAAGCAGCATGAAAAAAAGTGGAAGAGACAGTTCTTTTGTTTAGCTGTCTCAAGCAACGGATGCTGGAGTGTAGGAGCAAATCAGGGGGAAGAGATGTTCACACATGAATAGACTATACCCTAAAAAGCAGCAAACAACTTACAGCTTGCTTTGTTTTGTTTGCCAAAAAAAAAAAAAAAAAAGCAAATACAGCGAATGACTTGTCTAATAGTTTACTTCTACCTCATCCTTCAGTGATGATCTGTAACAGTGGATCATCTGCAAGGCTGTAGGTATGCAGACACTGCTTTAGGTTTCATCTTGATAAATTTCTCAATTTAGTGAGTGCAAAAGCCTGCCTCCTTTGTCTCTGCATAAAAAGGTGTGCTCAGAAGTGAATGGAATGTCATGAAAAACAGGTCTGCTCAAGAGAACAGGTAATTTTTACAATCTAGGTTATTTAAAAAAATAAGTACTTCAGACCTAGTAGTTTGACGAGTGCCACGGCACATTCAGTATACTGACCTGGAAAAAGGTGGCGATGAAAGAAAGAACACTCTCCCTTAAAAGTTTAAGGCAACATCTGTTTTTGTCAGACTCAGTAAAATCACACTCATTCCAAAGACAAACCACAACATCAGAAAGTGAAAGACTTCACCAAGTACATCCTCTTATCACATTATTCTTTAAAACATTCTTTTGTAGTATACTGTCTCAGTTCAGTATCTCAAATGATTTAGAGGGCTGAAAAATACAAACCAGTGTAAACAAAATATTCTGGTTACAACCACGTAGTAGTTTTCTACTGAAATACTGTTTACCTAAAATTGATTTTAAGATATAACATTCAGTTTTCCTAGGCCAAGATGATTGCATCTGAGATCAGATGGAGTATCCTTATGCTCAAATTCTGCCCTGTTTCCCTACCTACATTGTATGGATGTAAACACTTTAAGTTTACACATTATTTTTATACCTTCTTTTACTTCAGGGCAAGGTACTTTATTCAATACATACATAATTTAAGCAAGACAGTGAAACTTCTAGTAAGACAAGCAATCTTTGTCTTAAGAATGCCCCTCAATGATTTCAAACATTATCCCCTGAGGCTTCTAATACTATATTGTTCAGTCTCCGCTAAAAGGCACCACTATTAGTCAACACATTTGACAGGTTTAACACTACATATTCTGCACTGCATTTCAAAGGAAAAAAAATCCGTATGAAAAAGTAACTAAATTCATTTGTCTGAAAACATTAGCTCAGCAAAGGACAATATAAAACAGCTACTGCTATGTTCTATGACTCATTTGGCAGTAATACCATGTTTACTGATACCTGATGCAGAGCTCTACTCCAATGTGGACAGAAAGGCTTCTTGATGAAAAATAAAGTAAAAATAAATCCAGGATGTAATGATTGAGAGGTGAAAACATTAGACTTTTCTTGACAGTCTTCATTTGAAAAATAAAAAGGCTTTTAACCAGGTATTATCTTCTGCTTGCCAGCACAGAACAACAGAAAAAACCCAACACTTTAAACAAATAGACCTTTTTACAAGCTACTGAATGCTTTCACTAATGTCCAGATCTTTAAAACTGAAAACCACTCACGATGAAGTGTATGGAGCAGGTACGTGGTCCTCAGTAATCTGCACTGAGGAGCTGTTCTTCTAGGTCAAAGTGTGTATACGAGAAAGACCCCTTGTCAAGTAAGTACAAGTGTGTGCCTCTTCCAGCAGCCAGAGGAGACTACTAAAGAACAGGACATTTATTCCCCACAAAGTGTAGCAGCCAGAGAAGCACTGGGTATGATGCAGCGTTTTGCATCAATCAAACATTATTTTGTAATACACTTTTGAAAAGATGCTTTCAGAAAGAAAGCAATGCCAGATGGACTTGATGGTCTTAGAGGTCTCTTCCAACCAAGGCGATGCTATGATTCTATGGATATAACAGCTGGTATGAGTTGTATCCTACCTTTGGGCTACTGAGTCTGCTTACCAGTTGCATTTTCCCATGTTCCTCTTTCTCCCATGTTGTAGTAACATTAGCTGTTCAATACGGCATAAATACCAATTAATGTCAAGCTTCACCTTTTCAGCTGCCAAGGGGCTTTCTTATTTTTGTTCACATTGCTGAAAGTTTTTTTACACTCTGTGCAAGTGGATTTGGAGACTGTACCCCTTGTACTTGCCCAGAAAGATAGGTCAAATCTGTTAAATTACAGGATGGCAGACAATAGATTTTGCATAACAAACCTTATTTCAGAGACAGTGACAATTCTATCTCTAAATAACAAAAAATGGAAAAGTCACAACACGTGTGACAGCAGAACAGGGACCACAATAGCGTGTAAGACAAACAGACCTTTCTGTCCTCTCTTATTTGGACTCACGAAAGTTACCATATGCAAAACAGATACATGTTTTTTCATTTCTGACAAACAAGATAGTATTTCTTCATGCTCTGTTCCATTAATTTTATGATGTATGAATTATGCTTCTATGATTAAACATATTCAGATGTTAACTACAATTACAAGGCATTTAAAGAAAGCATTTAAAGCTGAAAGAAACATAACAATGAAAATCCAGGAGAACATGAAAATCCAGGAGACCAGGATATATAAAATATTGGAAGGTTCTTCCTGTCTATGAGGTAAACTAACCTAAGCAGACTCTGAGGTTCACAGCTCAGGATTTTAGATTAAGGATATCAACAAATTCTCATGTTTGTTAGTGTTATTATGAAACGTCATTCCTGCTGCTCAGTTATACTCTGTCCAGCCACCAGCTCAAAAAAGGTGATTGCTCTGACATATGACCTTCCCACCCACAGAAATTATCTCACAACTTCTTTTCACAACTTCCTTTCTATGCCCAAGACCTGTATTTCTGAGTTGTCAGTATTAGTAACTCCATTTGATAAAAAGGTTCATAACATTTAAAGCCCAAATTAAACCCCAAAGTGCTAACCTGATAACACACCTGAGAGAAGGTTATTTTGGGGGTGCTTCAATTGCCAAACAAGGGAAATTTTTTATTCCTTGCATATTAAAAAGATTACTTTGGCCTGCAATGATGTTCAGCCATTGGAATTAAGAAGTAGACATAAATGAATATAAAAATTTAGGTCAGCAAATAGAGCTTTATCCCTTCTCTTAACTGGCTCAGAAAATTTTTTTTCAGTATAATTCTGTATGTATATGTCCCATAATTTTAATTTAGCAAAGTTAATGACTATTACCATCCAACTCTTTCAGCACAAAGCATTACATAACTGGTACAGATTATTATGATATTATTTACCAATGTAAATAATATTGAACAAGCAAAACACAATTTGTTCATGTTGGCTAAAATTAAATACTGAAACCAGCATTTGAAATATATATTTTAAACTGCCAATTTTTGCATCCGGTAAATGGTCATTTGGGCTGAAAAGTTTTTAAAAAACTACATTCTAATTGGCTTCATATATTGTCTACAACTGAAAGGGTCAACATTTAGAATTCATATTTAAGTCAATGCTAATATCAATAAACTTCAATTTAAATTAATGCAAAGGATATATACTCTAATGGAAAAGAAATTACTCACTTTTAGTACTACTTCTAAAGTCTGAAAGGTTTAAAATGTTGTTCAATATTGTATGTGCAAAACAGCATTTAGTGTCTTCTAAGTGGCCAGACACCTCTCATACCATCTCTTCTATCTGCATACATTAAAGACATCAGGTCTGTGGTTGTTGTTAAGCCCTGTGGCAACAACTCCCTGTGGCAAACTGTCACTCTTGTGCTTTCAAACAACTGGTCTGGATATGTGAAATTTGCAGAACTGGAAGCAATAGCTGGAAAGCATCTTGAATATAAGTAGCACTGTTGCAACCCTAAAGGGAAGGGAAAACATGGTTCATCAGTACAGCTGTTGTGTATTTAAGGAACTATATTGTACTTCTAAAATACACTTTTTTTTACATCTGCATCACGCGATATTAGCATATGTATTCACACAAGATTTTAGAATCTGTAGATAACAAAAATGATACATTACAATAGTTTACAGCTAGTAAGCATAGACTGAATCACTATGTAGAAATCTAATTACCCCTCAGTTTGAACTCTTGGAGAGTTTTGTCTGTAATGTGAGCAGAATAAAATGCCACAGTGTTCCGAAGTAGATTTGACTTTTTAAATACAAACCAGCTAGTTTCTCCATCAACAGGACTAATTTTCAATTTGCTGTAGGTGGAAGAAGTGTCACTGAAATTAACAGTTTGAATTATTATAATGGTTTTAACACTGGCACTATTTTTGGAATTTCTAATACTGAATGGTATAGCAGCTGGAAATACTCCATGAACCCAGGCTTTACTAATACGTATCTGTATGCAAATATGGGCTTTAAGAAGTACAAGACATCATATTCCACAGTTCTGGACTTTCCAGATTTTGCAGTTCCTGAAGAACAGAAAGATACAACAGCTGCAACAGCAAATTTACTCTAACAAAAGGAACTGTGTAGTAATCTCTACTACAGCTCTATTCTCTGTGAATAAGAAATACTTTGCAAAGATTTGAAGTAGATAACGGAACAGTAAGAATAGACTTATCCCAAACAACTTGTGAAGAGGTTAAAAAGGGCTAAACAGCACACTGCAAATTGTCTGCTGTGCTCTCATCAATACAGCAGCAGAATTTAAGAGCTGTCCAGTCTCACTTCAGTCATACAGTTCTTAAGAATGCTCAGTAAATGCAGTATTACTACTACAGTATTTGTGGGAGAGGCTGAACGCTAAAACAAGAGGTTTATGAGCTGGCACTAAGCAGCCAGAATGCCATTGCCATTACTTTTTATACAGTTCTTTCTTCAGACATAAATGTGACTCATTTCAAAATCCTTTTACTAGAAGATTTCCTGATGTGAAAGACTTACCTCTAATAGCACACTGTCAATGATGGGGTTAAGAACCTCTGCCTTCATACTGCTCTGTAAGCCAGAAAATAGAATGAAATGTCAGGACAAGAAATACATTTAAGAGAAATATATTGATACCTGAGAAGTGGTTTTATGAATTCTATAAAGGTCTTGCTTCACCTTGATTCTTATTCAGACTGTTTGTCACAGTATTCCTGGTAACTGTGCCTACATTTCATACACACTTCAGTAGGCCGTACATATTTCAGTCACTGAGTACAATGAACTAACACCAGCCTAGGATTTTCCTTTTTGATTAATTCATGTACCACAGAGTTCAAAATTGCCTGGTTGCCTATGGATATGAGATTTCTGTGATGGCATCGTCTGTCCATCTGTCTGTCAGTGCCCTTTTCAACTCCCCTAAAATTTGCTAACACCTTGCTGATTTCTAGGAAACAAGAAGTAGAAATACTGGTCAGAAAGATAATGAAGTTCTTAGAAGTTTTACAAAAATCTGTGGTTAGGGGGAAATGAAAGGCCTAGATTAGTTCCCCTACAGAAGGAAAAACAGGCGAAATGCAGATCCCCAAACCAGAGGCAGTATACATTGAGGTGGACAATGCAGGCTGGCCAGTAAACATAGCTCAGCGCACACAGCATTTTTCTCAACTGCCAGATAGGAATAAAAATCAGTACAATGAATAGTAACATTACTAGAGGCTACAGAACTCAAATTCCTAGAAAACCAAGATTTGCCAGCTCTTCTGCTTTTTAAAATGGCAAAAGTGCTTTCCTTTTTTACTTCTCACTGCTCTTTGCATTGTGATTTTTCAGAAGGATAGTAACCTCCATCAAGAGTTGCTTTCTTCCAATTCCAAACAGAGGACTTCATTAGAATGAAGGAAACAGTATCAATAAATTTAACTGAATGATGTCCACTTACTACCTTGTAGTGTTCATATTACAGATTTAAAGAAACATGATACACCTTACTTTTAGTTTGTAGAAAGATGGCAGAACAGAGGGAAGGCAGAGAGAACAATTTTACTCTCAGTCACTAGAAAATCCATTACAAAGTGCACTGTTTAGTTGATTGTCAATAAACTGAAACAGAGAGGCAGCAGTATGAACACTATTGATTGTATCAATCAATAAGTTAAAGTTCGAAAGAAATCTTATGTAGTAAGCAAAGCTGTTATTTCTTACTTCTGCATTACTGCTCACTCAGAAACATCACCAATGTTATAGACTGTGTGCAGCCAGCGCTACTACTAGTATCTGAACTATACACCTATAACTATAGGGATGGCCTTCGGTTTGAATTACTGTTCTAAGCCATTTCTCATTTTCCCATGAGTTAATGCACTTTGCAGGATACTGGAATGTATTTGTGAACCCGGGTGCTGTTGGCAGCTTAAGGAGGAAGTTGAACCACTGGAACATGCAGGAAGATGTAAATTTTCTACAGCCCTGTGTGACAGGTGCTCCTTACTTTCATGCTGACCATGGTGAGCAGAAAGCCCACATCTTCCTCCAAAGGCTTACTGGGACAGGACAACACATACATATCACCAGACTGTCCTACTAAAACTCTCTTCTGGAGAATAGCTTGGCAGTTGGGAGTGTCTGTCCTCAATTTCTTATGTGTCCATGCAAACGTCCACAAAACCAATCTAGTCCTAAAAACTGACTACAGAGTTGGTAAGAACAAAAAACTAATGCAATGTTAATGAAAGCGTTGGTTTCCAATTTTCTGAGCTGGGTCAGATTAATATTTCATGTGCAATTTATTTTTGTATGTCTGTGTATGTATTTATTGCAAGTGTCAAAGATATGCTAAAATATAATCCCAAAATGCAAAATAAGCAGTTTCTCCCAGAGTAATGGGAAGGAATGTAAATTATTCAGAATAAAAGCAACCCAATAAATCATATTCTCTACAGATAACTCTGAAAAACCTTGTGCAGATGTGCTGGAAAAGTTCATGGGAGAACTGGGAAAATTTCCTTCAATGTACAAACATGTTTTCATGGAGTAACCAGGAGTTTGTTCTTCTCTGACATTTATAAAACAATTCCAGCAAAATCCAGAGTTTTTGTCTTTGGACCCCACTAGAATACTCATGTGTCAGCCATCTTTGAAGCATCTTTAAAGGCTGGATACTATTTCTAGCAAAGATGTTCACAGATAAATGGATGTTCCTAAATGGAATTTCTTGAGATACAAGAAACAGTGATTTATTTTTTTTTTTTTTTTTAGGATGAACAGCCAAACAGATTTTCTAATCTCAAACATTTTGGAAACACAGTGGCCATAGGCCAGGGGATTTAGCAAAAGCTAAGAAGACAGCTTGTGAAACCATCTTAAGGTACTGGAAGTGTTATCTGTTAATGACTTTTACACAAATGCATTCAAAAGGGATAGGCTGAGTAGGAGAAGAAAATATCAAGTTGTGGGACTCTCAGTACAACAAGATAAGTGCTGAGTAGTGATCAGGGAAAATGGGAAATGGTACCTAGAAGAGAGATTTTAGAAGGCTTATAAACTTGCTCGGCAACAGAAAATCTGCTGTAAAAATACTCTGTGTTCTTGATATGAGGAAAGAATTGCGCTTTTTGCTGGTACTTATGTAAAGTCACCAGACTCAGTAATAATTTCTGTTTCAAGCAGTGAACTCTGTTAAAAAAAAAAGCCCAAATGCTACAGATAATGCTGTTATCTTACCCCAGCTGCTGTTAGAGAATCGGAAAACTTCTTTGATAAAGATGAAACTTCATTGCACATGGCACTTGTTAAACTGGTTTAAAAAAGAGACAAATATAAAAATACATCCTTGTCCTGTCAATGGATAAAAACCCTATGACTGTCCCAGGCCCAAGCTTCATCTTAGAAGTCAAGAATGTTTTTAAGGCAATTTTGCTTCTAGTAATTTTTAAAATATCTTGGGGTAGACTTTGTTCATGATGTAGTTTTTATATTCCTCCATGGAAAAATCCATTGCTGACTACCGCATCAAAATGCTGTCATGTTGGCTCAAACACTAGTCTTTTTTGATAGGGCAATGTTTCATTTTTTAAAATTCTAATCTTCTAGTTTAACTGTGTTTTTTTCTGGTAATTACAGCAACACAACTCCTAGAAGTACTGTTGGAAATAAATCAAACTTTAATGAGAACAGTGAGAAGTTTCCTATCTAAGCAATAAAACATCTACTCTGTACTAAAAGAGGAAGTACCTTTATGGTTAAAATACGAGAGAACAAAGATCTAGTTCTGTTCCTAGATCTTTCACTGTTTTACTAAACATTCACAAATGCATCATACAGAACCTCATCCTGCAAGGTGCACCATACCTTAGCTCTAATTCTGAAAAATACTTGTTCAAATTCTGAAAAATACTTGAACAAGTACTTTGTTTCAGACTGAAGTGTCCCTATGGATTTAGCTATTGTTACTAGCATTCCTAAGCATAAACACTTGCTTAAATAATTAACTTATTTAGTATTCAAATGCTTACAACAACTTAACATCAAAACTCACTGAAATCAGTAGAATTGATAACTACTGAGAGCTTGAGATCTGAATTTTGAGTCCCACTAGATAAACTGTCTTCTTGAATTTATGTGTATTTTGTTGTGGTTAACTACAAAGTTGCTGACACATGTGGTCTTGTTTAGAACAACAGATTAATTTTTGTATATTTTGGGCAGATAAATGCTAGATAATAAAACTATTGGCAGATAATAGGACTGCATTGTGCACTCTAAAAGCAAATTCTATATATGCCAGCACAGTATCTTTTGCAAAGGGAACAGAAAATGCAACACAAATTAGCACATACATTCACTTGCGGGAGCAGATACAACTTTCAGCCTGTGAACAGGTCATGTTTTTGTAAACATACATATATTACCCATGTCAAAAAATGACAAGCAGCCTATGTAACTTGATTATATGAGAAAACATAGCACTAGGATCCCTAAAGCCAATACAGTTTGTTGCTCCATGAATTTACTGTGCCTGCAAGTGCCAAAAGCTGAACAGAACTTCATGAGTTTAAAGAAAGTGTCGAATGTTCATATACGAAGTACATAATACTCACTTTGTCAGTACTTTGGCTTGATCTTGAGCTGTTTTTTCTACTTCCTGCCCATGTAGAATTAATTCTGCTACTTTATGAAGCTGTTCAATACAACGAGCAGTTACCTCAGCCAGACTTTCAATGGACAGCTTGTAGATTTCCTTAAATTAAAAACAGGGAACAAGAGAATCAATAATAACACAGATAAATATACATATAGATATATACGTATGAAATAATTTGAAACATAGGAGCCCTCCCTGCCCCAATTGGAAATACATAGTGAAGTAATATCAACCATAATGTTATCCTCACAAACAATACTGGAAAATGAAATATCCACAGTTTGTAAAACACAGTCCTTATACTCATCCTGAAAAATGAGTAAGAAAAGTCTACCGTTTATTTGGATGGGAATGAGGTCAGGCTCTCGGATTTTCTTACATAGCACTTTTAAACCTAGTTTTAACAAACACAAAGATCCCTTAATTCTAGAATAAGTCATAATCACTTTCATATGGAGCCAAAAGTATTGAGTTACTCCTCAGACGAATCTCCAGACTAGAAACATATAATAATCCCAATAAAGTGGCTTTTATCATCAATAGTAAAAAATTCTACCTAGCACTATGGCATTACAGCTTTTAAAAGCTAATGCCAGCTGGAAATCTGCAATCGCATAAAAATCTGTAACATACACTGTAACTCTGTCCTTCTTTGCACCTTTTTTTTGTAAGGAAACATCACAGATAATTTATTAGAATTAATTCAAAAAATCGTGACAAATATACCAACCACATTTAATATTGCTATAACTTGGTGTTAATTGTGATTGAATATTTTACCTTATCAACAAGAAGGGGTCTCTAAACCTCACCATTCTTTCAGCCTTAAGAGCTACCTTTCATGAAGAGAATGAACACTTGTGAGTTGCCTAAATAATATTTCTGTTTTGACTATTTGTGGCTTAAACTGCTAAAGAGCTTAAAGAAAGTTTGAGATTTTTTTTTTTCCACGTATTGTCACTGGGAGAAAGAGATGCCACAGAATGCTGAGATAGGATTTTCAATGTGCTGTTGACATGACACCACAGAATCCCTCAGCTCACTGTATGTTGTGTATACACATGCATACACAAAAACAGATATAAAAAAATAAAAAACAATGCAATGGACAGAGGACCTGCCACTTTGATATTTACTTATGGGAACAGAGTAACAGTAAAAATATTTATGTAAGTTAGTTTCCTATTGGGTGTACGGTGAAGTTATAGTAATATTTCCTAATACTTCCATGAGTTTAAAAAATAAGGACAAAATATAAAAACAACACACAAAGATAAAGAAGTAATCTTATCAAACAAAGTATAACAATTTGCTTCATGAAACTTATTCCCCAAAAGCTATTTTACCTCCACAGTTTTGGTTTTCTCTACTTCTGTTTTATTACTGTCAGTTTTATCTTCCTTTTCAGTCTTTTCTTCACCAAGTTCTCCAGGTTTTTCTTTTAGCTTCTCTTCTATGTCTACTGGGGTGGAAAAACTGGCTTCTTCCAGCCATTCATGAGCTTTTTTCCTAGCCTGCAAAACAAAGAACCCAACTCCAAAGTTCAGTTCAAACAGGGAATATCAAATGTTCCTGAACATTAATTAACAATATATGTAATTTCTTCCTTTTTAAATTCAGAAGTTTAAACATGTCAAGCCTGTGTGGTATTTAGTCAATTGTATATTTAAGAAACTGTAGAGAGAAGCATTTCTGGCTGCATAAACATAGATCAGCCAGGGATAATTCCTCTACAGGTATGATATTCCTAACCAACAATAGAGTTGGCAATTAATACCAAAGTTAAGTTACTAATATTTCAACTGTATAAGGTATCTTTCAAAGGAATTTACATAGAAATAATTTTCCCAAATAAAAAATAAGAAGGTGGTATAAAAAGAAAAATATTGGAGAGCTAAGAGAGATGTAATAAATTCTTAAAGGAAAAATAAATGGAAAATCACTGTATCTTCATCTGTCTTCCCAGGCATGAAAGTAGATCAAAGTGGAAAACCCTTGAAGTTTTTTACAACTTCAGACTACTGTTATGGTGAGTAGGAAATTTATGTTGTCTCTGTTTTAACATGAAGTCAAATTAAAATACGTTAAGACCTAAGCCTAAGCTAGTTATCCATAGTGTATCTGTGTAGCTAGAGAGAAACATTCACCTGAGCCTAAAATCAGCAGTTGAATCACCTTTAAAGGGGCCTGATAATACAAATGTGACTGGTGATGTGACTAGCTTCTAGCCATCTAACTTTCAGATGGTTGAGGCTAGATGAAATAAATCCCAGACTTAGTTCTAGCTAAGAAGGTCTGGAGAAGTCCCTCAGGAGAATAAACATGACAAGTGAAAAAAATAATTCTGACCTTTGCTCCCAGTATGTAAGACCAAATCTGTTGTGCTCATGAATTCTGTTCTGCTGAGACATCCCTGGTTCAAGGCTTTCTAACATGGCCCATTGTGTTAGCTACTCATGGCAACAGTATTGCCATACTAATCTCACTTCTATGAAAGCTTTTCTATATTCATCACTTTAGTCCCACTCTCCTGTGCTTTGCTTTGAGCTGTCTGAGCTGAGCTAGGTGCTGCTCTGTGTCAGATTTCAGAACAAAGCCCTCCCTCTTTGTCCAAGAAATAGAAGGCAGCTCACTAACAGGTACTGACCTTATTAAGTTTGTCAGGAGTAGCAGCAACGTGCAGTTCAAAGAGCAGTTCAGTGAGCATGCTGACAAACTCTTCTCCCATATCTGCTGCAAGAAAAAATAAGACAACTTTTAGTAGGGTGTTATACTATACTGGATGTATAGTATAGTATGTTATACTGGATGTATTTGTGTAAAATAGTTTCCCCAAGCACTCTAGCACTTGAAAAACAGTGAAAGTGATGCAAGAAAGAGGTGTGGGGTTGTGTGCACGTATATGCTCAAATAAAGAAGAGAACAAGCAACAGAGAGACCAGTACAATCAGATATGCAAGCTTGACACTTTGACTACTCTTTCCACCCCATTCTAAATTCTAAATTCCACTAAGTTTCACAAAGCAGGTAACAGGAGAAGCAGCTGCATGATCCCTAGTTATCTGACAAAACACATGACCTACAAAACAACCAAAGAAGAGATACAAACCTCTTCTTCCAAACCAGGGAATAAAAACTGCAGCAGGGCCAGATACAAATCAGTTTCAGAGGAAACCTACTGGCAAACAAGTTCTCTATTGCTCTGCCTGCAAACCACAGCTAAGAGGTGTGTTTTCTTTCTATTTTAAAATTGAGTTTTGCTTAAATAATGTTTTCTGTTCTGCTTTGGAGTAATGAGCCTTAAAGAATCTGCATTTTTATTTCACAAGATTTATGAGCAAAGATAAACATCACTAGTATTTGAACTTCATCTATATTAAATATATATATATATAATATATATACTTTTATATATATTATATATATTATTTTATTATATATATTACCATATACATTATTCTATATATTTATATATATTATATATTTATATATTATATATTTATATATATTATATATATTATATATATTATATATATTATATATTTATATATTTATATATATTATATATATTATATATATTATATATTTATATATTTATATATATTATATATATTATATATATTATATATATTATATATATTATATATATTATATATTATTATATATTATTATATATTATATGTATTATATATATTATGATATATATTATATATCATATATATTATTATATGATATATAGATATATCATATCATATATACTATTATACATACATATATTATATTATATATACATACATATATACTATTATACTATTATATATGATATATAATATATATGATATATCATATATAATATATATGATATATGATATATATGATATATATGATATATCATATATATTATTATATATTATTATATATTATATTATATATTAATATATATTATATATATTATATATATAATATATTTTATATATATATTAAATATATATATATATATGTAATAAAGATGAAGTTCAAATACTAGTGATGTTTATCTTTGCTCATAAAAAGGTGTATATATATATATATATATATATATACACACACGCACCTTTGACTACTTGCAGTTGCCATATTCTAACATGCTCCAAGTTCCTAAAAGCTGGTATTTTGGTTGGTTCCGTTAATCTGCACTTACTGAGTCTGGAATCTTCATTAACATTTCCTGGTGGAATATACAAAATCCATTTTTTTAATCCTGATGACAATAAAAGGTCAAAGCCCCCATACTGACCCTGATAAAAGTCCAGCTACTTCAAAAATGATTTTCATTTCTTCTTGTATTCCCAATTTTTGTTCACCTATTAGGTAGGGACATTTTTTCCATTTTTAAGCAAATCTTCAGTACTGGGCTTAAAAGTGGAGGGCCATTACTCTCCAGTGAGTTTGGGGACTTTGGTAGAACTCTTTACAGTCTACAGTACCTTGCAACATGTGGGAAGGTGGTAGAATCTGACAGATTATACTCTCCTAGAGCAAAGGAGATCTCATCCTTGCTTGTAAAGAAAGTGCCCATCTTCGGTGCTATAAAATAAATCGGTATTTAGCACGGAAGACTCTTCACCTGCAATGACCAAGTTGGTATTCTGGCAGGCCAAAGAGATGCACAGAGTTCATTTCATTGCTGCCCTTGTCAGTACATTTAGGCAACAGGATTTTCAGTTTTTGCAATACAGCAGCTCTTGGATACACTGAATTCACTTGTTCTTAAAACAATGCCAAATTGTTTTCTAAACTGCAGCATGCTGAAAAAACACAAGCAGTTCACAGATCAATGCAAAATTACCAAAACTTGATAACTGGCATATTCAATTCAATGTTCACTTTGGTTACAGTCTCCTTTAACCTCACATATTAAATTTTTGGTGTTAATGGCTTTCAAAATGTAGGTAAAGCTACTTTTTCAGATATTTTCCTCTTATTTCATAAACTGAAAAGAAAAGAAGCTGCAGTGAAAAAACCATGAAAGGGCTGCATAATCAAAATGACAGGAAACGTTAGAGAGGGGTATGCATTTGGCTTTCTCCTACTTGTGTCAGTATCTTTTCCTTTTCTTTCTTCTCATATTGATTTTGCACCTATCTGTTAAGCAAAGACAAACCCCCTACAGTTCCAAACTTTCCAAGAACAAAGCCTAGCCCCAATCCTTCCCCAAAACAGTCCTCCAAAGATCACTGCAATAATTTCTCCTTGTACAGGACTGAAAGTGTTCACAGTAAACTAAAAGCAGCACTGACAACTCTGAATTAGATCCTGAGAGTTTACGTAAAACAAACGGCCATCCTTTTCAAACTCTTGAAGGCAAAGTATGGTTTTCCTCCCAGCTAGTCTTTTTATTTGCTGAATATATATATTCACCACCAACACCATATAAATAACATGACTTTGATAAGAAAGTGGTAACAATTTAGCAGTAAGTGATAATCAACTTGTTTTCAAATCTTATCTAGCTGCTGAGCAGTATTTAACATTTTCAAACACCAGTAGTTAACCCCTGTCTTTTCTAGGGCGGGTGGTTTCCTTACATAAAAGAAAAACACCACAAGTTTTTTTGAGCTAGGAAGCACAAATCAAAATCCTACTGAAGGCAAGTTAGTTGTAGTTTTAAACTGTTTATCAAACAGGATTAAAACTCAATATTCTTCCACAGAATTTAGCACAGCCTGCTACCTCTTGCTAGATTAGCTAGCTTAAGTAAAAATATATAATTCTGTATAAAACCACACTATTAAAAGAGCATATGGCTTACTGATTTCATCTTATATAAAATTTTATATAATTATTTATATAATATTTTATAAAACCTACTATATGCTTAACAGGACTTTAATTGTACTAACTAGCTTGACCTAAGAACACAAACTAGAATGAACCCTTCTCTTCACAGCAAGACATGAGCTGCATTTAATCCTGATCAGCCAACCTGTTGTTAAACTTCACTGTCTTTTATCTATGCTGGATGCAGAATGATGTTTAAGTTTTTTGGTGACATTAAACACAGGCAATTTTCTTAGGATAAACAGTTATGCCACAGAAATATGCTTAAGGTCCCAACAAGTCATTTCACAGAAACAATTCTAGTTTAACAAACAAACAATTCAAACCTAGACCCTAAAAGATCAAGTGTGGTCCCAGAACGATATATATTGATGCTTCCCAGAAAGCTAAACTTATTTGTAAAATGTGACCAGAATACTAAGTATAGTCAATAGAGAGTCACTGGAATCTTACTTAAATTATGTAAAGGTTGGCAAACTAAAGTACCAATGAAACTGCTCAATAGAACTGTGCTCCATGAGGGGAAATGGACATGCAAATCACATACAACATCACAAGGAAAGGTGCTGGATATTGTTTTTATCTAAAAATGGCAAACAATTGTCATGTAAAGGCTTATTAATGGAATTCTTTAAGTTTTACAAGGTTTCATACATTTGCTGCATAAATGCACTTAATAAAACCACTTAAGATTCTGTGCATTAAGAAATTCAGGAAAAAGTCTGTTTTCCCTGGCTCAGGAGAATCACAAGAAGCCTTCATTCACTCTGACAAGATTTTAATGACGATAAAACATTTTTGTAACTGGGAAAGGTGTTCAGACCAGGACACTGTCTAAAGGGATGTGTCAAAGCACTATACAGTGTTAACAGCACTATCAATGCAGTGTTGCACATACTATCGATTATGGGTGAGAGGCTGAAGACGTAAAGATCACATGTCCCAGGGTAAGGGCCTGATCACAGACTGTAGGCTCAGCCCTAATAGAAAGCTACTTTCAGAAGCGATTAATCTTTCTATTTGTTTGGTGTTCTCCAGTGGAATTAAAATTTATCCAACTTATTATCAATGAATTAAATTTATCTGTAGTTCAAATACTAATGAATCTTGAGCCTGATTGCACTAAAGGAAGTGAGTCATTTTGAACTGCAGCCTGAAGTAACACCCATTTAGCTGTAAGGTGGAAAGAACATGTGTGTGGTTATTAACTCCACTGTCACAGAGAGGAGGATATGCTTCACTGCTGACTGGTTTGCTTTTGCAGTGGAAAATCTGCAGCACACTCCAATTTGGGTTGTGGGGGTTTTTTTTTGTTTGTTTGTTGGTTTTTTTCGTTGTTGTTTTTTTGGTGCTTATTGCCTTGATCCCAGCCAATTTAAAAGCCCAGTTAATGTTGCAAGGAGCATGATCAGCAGTTGTGCTCCACTGAAAAAACCAGAACTTCTGACCACCAGAGAAAACATCACATTGTGCAAGAAACAGAGCTTTTCCTGGGAGCTGATTTCAAAGCGAGGAACTATTTCCCACAGAAATTAAGGCACATGAATCCTCACTCTTAAGCAGGTAATACACTTTGACTTCTATTTCTCTCAACTCCACAGAGGAATATGGGGCTTTAAAGAGTAGCAAGGGAAAAAAACCCCAACAAAACAGCACAAAACTCTACCATACTAAGACTTTACACTGAACTGTCCCCCCCCAAGAAGAAACAGTAAGCTCCCTGTGATAGACATCAGGCATACTGAGTAAGCACTGCTACAAAGAGCAGCCTGAGCAGAAATGACCTTCTAGTTAGAACATGTGAATGTTAACACGGTTTTTCTAGCTTTTCTGAAGGCAAGAGAAATCATACCTCACCAACTTGTGACCAAAAGGTTATTACTTTCCCTTCTTATTTTTGTTTTGTTTTCATTGATGATATAGCAAAATAATATAATACTTCCTTAAATTATATTTCCTATATCTCACACTTCATTAACAATATAAATTAAAAATTAAGTATCGATCACCTTGCAGAACTCTTAGAGTATTAATTTTGGTGACCTTAGGAAGAGTATTAGGATATCAGAAACTAGAGTCTGGATTCTAATTTTTTAAATTACTATATACAGAACTAACAATTATTCATATGGTTAAGTCTCTGTATTTCTAATTACCTTTCTGTGGCTGCACCACTTCATCATCTGATTCCTTTGGAACAAAAATCTCTTTTATAGCAATTAAATCATTTTTCACAGTCTCCAACTGCTCTCCATCAAGTGTTGCTAAATATGACTGAATCTGTAAAAGAAAGGACAATAAGCATTCCTAACCAAAACAGAGCATTTCCCAAATTGCTAATTTAGAGTCTGATATCAAAATAGGCTAGGAAATGGAAACTTCCATTAAGCTCAAATCTTGCCTCTAACTGTCCGGTGTAGACACATTTTTAGTTCTCATCAACAAAATTTGTTGAGTATCACAAAAATTACGCCAGCCTTGCAATATCATCAGGTACCTTCTCTCAGAACATTAGTTTTGAATTATAAATCTATGCTTCAACTGCAAACTGTACTAAGCATTTTAGGATTGCTTGGATGAAGACAGCAGGCAAAAAGAGCACAGGTGGAGTTCATACTTAGTCTGAGCACTCACAGGAAGAGCTGGAAGAAGCAGCCTGCTTCTCCTCCTTCAAAATGCAACCAAAGTTATTGACAGTCTACTGGTCTACCTGTTCAGAAGAATGTATTGACAGATGTTTGCATTTCTCAGCTATCTGCAAGCCCCTGTGTATCTAATAGGGTGGTGTCTACATTTAGCCAGTACCCAGGGCTAAACCATAGCAGTTGTTCTACCACCCAATATCCCCTCCCCAGCTGAGATGGAGAATCAGGGAAAAAAAGGGAGAAGCCCCGTGAGCTGAAGTAGAAACAGATTTAATGAAATAACAAAACTGATACAACAACAGAATTAAAGTATACAAAGTTGTATACAGCCTGGTCCTTGATGTCAGCAGCAGGAAAAGAAGGCCAAGAGGAAGGAACCCCAGAGAGAAGAAATCCCTGCACCCTGAACTCCCTCCTTTTATAATGAGCATGATTAAGTGGTATGGGATACACCTGTGAGTCAGCTGCCTGGACTGGATCTCCCAGCTGACTCAGGGCTACTCATGGCCTGCCTGCATGGCTGGCCCATGGGTCTGTGCCTGGGGAACCAGGACAGGTGGCATGCCTAAAAGGGATCAAACCAGATTATCTGAATCACTGTCTGCACTACAGTTTGGCAGTGTTAATCCCACAATTGCATTCTCTGCCTATGGAAGCCAAGAGAAATACCTTCTCTCCCTTTGATACAAAATTTCTCTTTCAGGTTTGTTTCGAGTTGTGTTTGTTTGGGTTTTTTTAAAGCTTGCTACACAGACATGCAGACCGGCTCTCTGAGAGGCTGGATTTTCTTATGTTCCTCCTTGATGTGTCCAGCTCATATGCTCAGGGTTAACTGCAAAATAAAGCTGGGAGGCCCAGCTCAAGCTGTGAAGGACTACCTACAGGGCTTTTTGGCCCTCTCTATAGCATTGTCCATATCATAGTATCAACTGGGACCCTTTTTTAATGGAAACCTTTAAAATAAAAGCTTTAAGATATTTAAAAATCCCTGCTATTAGAGCGAAAGAGGACATTAGCAATATCTTCAGCCTCTCTTGCACTCCTCCTGTAGCCCATCAGAGTGTGGCTTTTGGGCTGTAAGCACAGGTCTCACACTTACAGTACTGTGAGTATTTTGGGCATGTGTGTGCATATGGTAATTGGAATATGTTCTGTGAGTCTTTTGGAATATATAAATCAGGAAATTGAACTTGTTGATCCAGACAGTTGCATTCAATCCTATTGGAGACAGCAGGACTATGAAGCAGCGGTTATCTAGGGCATAACACAAAGCACATCAGATACCTCACGATAACAACCTGTACAAGTCTTCTTTACCCTATGGTAACAGTAAAAGAAAAACAGTCTTAACACATGCAATTAATCTGAACTTGTATCCTATTTATCTCTTTCCTGTTTTGTGGGTTTTCTTTTTCAATTTTTTTTTTTTTTTTTGCAAAGGTAGGCCCTTGAACCTTACATGTAGGTTTTGAATTAATAATTTTGCATTTAGACATAGTGGTAAAACCCCAAAACATGGAGAGTATGTACCTAGTTGTTATTAAAATAAGCTTCTTTTATTTGTGAGAGCAAATAAAACATTTAAAAAGATAAGTTGGTTATTTTTAATTAAAAAATAACTGAGAGGGCAAGGACTAAAACAAAAAATAAGAAAAGTTATATTTTAAGAAATGTATTCAGAAAATTGTTTCAGTACAAAATACTGCTGCTGGGAAAATACTAAAGTTCTATTATTCTACTGTCAGAGATCTACTGGCAGCTGAAATTCAAAAATATATTTATCATATAGGCCTTAGTAACTTTAGTGTGTTCTTCAGAGACGCATATAGCATTCCAGTAACTGTATGTTCGGGTAGTTTTATGTAAGTTTAAAAACTAACACAATAAAGAAGACTTATGAATTGAATAAATAATCTGGAATTCATTTTAATTCACTAGCCTCTATGTGTAGTAGGTCTCAAATTCTTGAATGTAAGTATCACTGCCTGATACAGAACCAAAAGACATCAACCTCCTTGCAAATTCTGAAAAGATATCTGCACAGTATCACAACTGAAAAATACACACTATATATGGTCCTAACAAGAATAATGTGAAGTTGTTTGTTTTGAGTTAATCTTGCAGTTCAATTTTACATGTATTGAGACTGATTTCCTGAAGCCAAGGACGACTGGCCCATGGGACCAATCCAGCTTTATTTGAAGTTGATGAAAAACTTACTGTTCATTTCACATGCACCTGCGGAGTGAAAATTTTTTACCAACCATTTTGATTTATACTGTCTGCATAACTGTACCTGGGCTTCACTTTCATTTGACAGGATTTCCAGAGCTTCAAGATGAGACAAACCCTGGAACTCATCAAAAAGTAGTCCATAATGTGCTGTTCTATCAACTGTAACTTGCTGGGCCCGCCTCTGTTTCTCTTTTTCTTTAGCTTCTCGTAACAGCTGCAAAAATATACATAATTCCTGTTGGTTTATAAGTAGTGCTATAGGTATGACAGATTTTACTACTTTCAGCTTCTGCTTGTCTAGGAAGTAGTAATAAGATTTTGGACTATATCACATCTGCAGAGCTGAAATTTTAGAGCTGAAGTATCTAACTTCTTTTTTTGATAAACTTCTCTAATAAAATGTTTAAGTAGTATTCTAAGTGTGGTTTTCCCAATGGAAATTGCCAATCATCTTTTTTTAAAAAAAACAATGAATAAATAAATAATCTTGCTTACATTCTCAAAAGCAATGCCAGCTGTGGATACCATATAATAAATTTATCCACCAATTACAATGAAAGAAAAATAAAAAGGAATATTTCATACACAGCCTTAAGGAATCGTGCAATCCATTCCACACACCACAAAATCAGAAGAATATTATTTTCAGAACATACCTACCTACTTGCATAAATAATGTACTTACATAAATATTTCCTAGAAAATATTTTTAGCAGATTCCAATTTTGAGGTTTATGTGACTGCAGGGCCATAAGCCTAACCAATATCTACTGCAATACATAAAGCCTCTCCCTGAGGCATCTGAAATTCTGGAAAAAGAATCTGAAACTTCATTGGCAGAGCTGTACTTAAATAAATCCAACCTGAGATAGAGAAACTGTTCTTGCCATCAGTGTTTTGGTTCTTTTAAATCCAGGATCACTTTCTGCAAGGACATTCATGGTTGTCTTCCCAATAAATTCCAAAGCATCTAAGCCTCCAGATAATACACTTTTCCCCTGTAAAAATAATGCAATATGGTTATTTTCTTTCCACTTTATGCTAATATGAACTGTAAAGAATATTGCTTTTGCTGACACTGTCTTTGAACACTCAGGTCCCTAGATTTCTATGCTTTAACTAACAATAGGATTGATACGTTTATGAAATTATGTTACCTTTTTCTGAATACATTTTCAAAAAGAACAAAATGAACTACACAAATATTTCTAGTTAATTAAAAGACTCACACCAGAGGAAATCTAACACCTGTTGCCAATGAAAAAATTATGAATAATATCACTTTTATCTGAAGTGGCATCTAGTCCGTGGGAACATATTTTAGGTATGAGTAATATGGAGCCAAACTCCATCATTAACAGGATGACCTTGCCTTATCTAATTGATTTCTAAAATTTTGACACTTGTGATGACTCTGGAACTGTCTATTGAAATAGAGTTGTTTTTCCTGTGTCTTTGTATTAGCGTTAGCTCTCACTCACAATTTTTCACGTACACTGAAGAATTTTCACTGGCTAAAGAATTCCATTTCAGTCTGGATTATGCATCTGTCAGACACTCACATGCTGATGTAATGCATAATGGAAAAACCCTACCAAAGTCTCAAATGGCATTACAGACAAGTTACTGAGACCTTAAGTTACTCATTCTGTTTGGTGACATTCATCACCATGGGCCTCTCTAGGTTTGCATAGGAGCATATTTCTGTTATTTGAAACTCTTACGCTCAGGTAATCTTACTGTTGTCCAGCTCTCACAAGGCCTATGATGTTCCAGATTGTGTAGCAGGAGTCTTAGGAATAGTCTATGTGAATCTCCCTCTGCTCCCAAAACCTTTGATATTAGAGCGATGAGGCACTCAGAGTGAACTGGATATGCACTAAAATAGAACTGTCACTTCATAAAACATGCTCAATGGGGAGTTAGTCTTCTATGCTTTTTCAGCCCATGCTTTCATAATTTCAAGGGAAACACTATACTGAAAAGCTCAGAGAAAAACATTTGCTATAGTAATAGTGTATAAAAAAATGTAGGGGAAGAAGATGACACAAAAAATGATTTAGAAACAGTATGGTAGAGGATTTTGCAAAAGCTTAAACATAGAAAACCAGAAAAGGATGAAATGTAACACAAAGAAAATACATGGAGAATGTAACAGGAAAGAAACGTGGACAAAAGAACTTGCCTCAGAGTGTGCAATCAGACCACCTTATGGGAAGGCTAATATGAAATGAGAGGCCAGATAGAGAGATGAAGGTAAGGGCCAGAGACTAACAATACAGATTTTAGCAAAAGCCTTAAAATAAGCAAATGGAGTATTTTCTTATTATATTTGCCTTCGAAAATGACAACAATCTGGTAAGATACTTTCTCTGGAAGGACTTAACTGTAAAAAAATTAGATGATGGTACCACAACCATAAAAAGATTTCCCCTGAATTTGCAGAATTCTATATAGTTTAGAAGACGATATATTTCACTGAAACTAGTGCCAAAATAGTAACTGACTTAGTTGTGTTTGACTTTTTTTTTTTTTTTTTTACTTGATACCGTTATTTTGCCATGGAAGAGACTCTAAACAGACTTGTTTTTACAAAGACTACAACTTAACAAACTCTGCCTGTTAAATATGACATACAGTGAAGTTGCACCTAAAAATGATGAAGAATAACTAGAACAGAAAGGCCCGCTGAAATGACTCACTGTGTTCTGTACAGCATTAGTGATAGCTGACAACATGCCATGAGATCCAGATGAAGGAGAAGAAGGAATATTCTCGGAAGAGCTTTGGTCCAGAGAATCTTCTGCTTCTAACAAAAGAAAAAAAAAAAGAAGCTACAGCATACTTTCAACTCTACAAGTAACAAATTACAGTAAACTGCATTCTGTGATCAAAACCTTAAAATTTTGTAAATTGGACTAATTTGGCAGTGTCAAAGAGTTTTGTCCAATTTCAGTAAAGTTGAACTTACGTATAATTGGTGTTTCACCTGCAGGAGGCTCTGCTGTTTCCGAAGATGCTGAACTTGTGTTATGAATTCCCAGGGTAGTTCCTGCTTTTTCCTTCACTGCTGTTATCCCATGACCTGCAGCAGAAGCATATTTTAAATTATATGATTTGAAAACTTAGTACTAGCAGTGCATAGTATTCTTATACTCCACGAATGATAAGAATCAGAATAGCTATTAAACTTACTTCAATTGCTTATTTTTTTTTCTAGGTTAATAATTCACTTGTTCTAGTATATCCAGTATATTAACTGACTAGAAATTATAAAGCTGAAATATAATACAAATGACACTAGATCTGAAATGCAAAACTTGTTTCAGTGGCACAAGTAAGTTTAGTTCCCTGCTTTTCAAAATGCTAAATAATCTATTACAAGTAGTTTAAACAGAAACTGATGGTCCTCCTAATGCTGTACGTCTTGGCCTCATCTAGTTTCCAGAAGTCTAGAACAATTAACCCACAATTAATGGACTGGGTGACTGCAGGGCTGAGGTAGGGAATCTGTTCTTCAGTCTGCTGCATAGGTGCTATGTTAGGTAAATATTTCATGAATACTGACCCAGGTCCTCACAGTTATTTCAGGATTTAAGGTCCTCAGTTGCTCATTTGAAGTCAAATTCTAAAGTGTCTCTCCTCAAAGCTGCTGTTTAAATATGCTGTTTGTAAAGTCTGTTGGTGTCAGATGACAGAGACAGAATTATTGGTCCCGTGGTAGCTTATCTCCTACACAGATTTTACCACCTTTACCTGAAGCATATGTAGTGACTCCCTAACTCTCTGTTCTACTAAAATGGTCTAGTTTAATGTCAAGAATTTACGTTATTTGTGGTTTTATCTGAATAATTTTGACAAAATGGGATTGCTTTGCTGCTTTTCTACACAGCGTTCATTTACACCAGCAGATCACATGGACTGGTAATATCTTGCTGTAGGATAGGGTAAGATATAGCAAAAGGAGGTGGTAGCTTCCTAATCTGCATCAGCTGTCATTGAAAAACACTGCCTTAAAAACAGACTACCCTCAAACTGTCTGCCTATTCTGCTTCTGGATATATCCATAAGTATGTTCATGTTATGCTTCTCTCATTACAAATATTCCAGCCAGCACATATTCCTTAGCTGGAAGTTTCTGCACATCGGCTGAAACGCAATAAGTAAACAACCAAACAGGCAAGCAACATTTCTTTTCAACACAAAATGAAATGGCTTTAGTGACCCTATTTTATTTTTTCTTGCACAGTGCATCGTTACTGCGTCTCACATAAAGCTGATCACTTCTAGCTGTAGGACAACACAGCATACTTTAACTATCTAATGAGAAGTATTAATGACAATTTCATACTTCTTTGCTTTGTTACCTTAAACTGAACTGTAAATAGAGAAAATATTTCAGAAAAGCCATTAATACAATGCTCATGCAGATACCTAGACATCTAAGGCATGAAGTCAAGCATGATGATTCATTAAATGTTGTCCATACTTTCCCACAATTGTGTGCACTTTTTATTTGAAAAGTTCAAAACATCTTTTCTGAGTTGTATTAACTACAGCAAATCAGCCTATCATTTACCAGTGCTCTGCAGTGTTCTAAATATAAATACATATATATGTGTGTGTGTGTGGTCATACAAATATACTTTTGAATATCTGAGAAAGATACAGCAAAACTATTTGAAATGGAGTAGGAAAAAGGAAAACTTAGATTTATGATTCTATGATTTCCAGATGGGTTGCACATCAGGTGCTCTATGAATTCAATAATAAATATACTCTAGAAAACATATGTGAAGCAGCACTACTGAAAGAACACATACAAGAAAACTGGAGTATTTGGAAGTAAACACAAAGAGCAGATGTCCCCTAAGGAACAGATGAGCAGAAACAAGTAATTTTCTATATAACAGCAAAAGTTGCATGGAGTCCTGATGTTTTACACTGAAACAGAGAGACTAGGCAGGTAACTGCTATCACCTGTCTAAAGAAAATACGACCTTTGTCTATGTTATCTCATGGCATACAAACTGTAACAGTACGTCCAACTGTACAGGACATAGTAGGTTATGCACCACAGTGATTTAGGTAATTGCTGGATAACTTCTTGCCTTCTGCAAAATCTGTTCCAAGGCAGATACTGGAGAGCAACGTACTACTTTGTTTAATCCCAATCTTCCGCATATTTTAATTGGTTCAATGAAAATATTAGCATGAAGAGATTCTGGAGTCATTTATTTACTCTCCAAATTCTTGAGACTCACTTAAATAACTATTAATTGTTCTTTTAAACTAATGCAATAGATATTCCGTGTCACGTTCCTTTCAATTTCTCCTGCTCACAAGTTTATAAATGAGCAAAAGAATGATATTCTTTCCATTGACATAATTTTTCTTAAGGACTTGGCTTGCTAACGAAGTATTATTGTCTGTAATGATATAAAAAATTAACTACAAACATTAAGCAAAAATTTCCCTTTAACCGTGTGCCAAAGCTTTGGATTTTCAGATTAATTTTCCATTTTTTTTTCTGTATGTAAACATTTTAATTTTTTTTTTATATATTCTGTAATTGGTTCTTAGAATTTTGCAGACAAGCTTATACTTTCAAGAAAAGGAGGCATACAGTTCCTGTACTGATATTTACAGACTTATAAAAGGCAGCATTTTCAGGGCTGCGGTTACATGCACTAGAGTGATAAGAAAATATTTCATGTCAGCTAGGAGTGGTTTTGCCAAAGTAAGCTGTATGGCACGTATGTTTGACTACAACAACAAAACCAGATAAGATCAGAAGACCACAACTGAAGCAAGTCAGCACTGTTAGATACACATACAAATACAGACATGACAGAACTGTATGTTGCTTTGGAAATGAAAATGATTATTTGCACTTACAAAAGGCATAGAAATTAAAGAGGCTATGGGAGATGAGCCTACATTTTAGAGATAAATGTGCACTGGTTTTGTTACACTGGGTGTGGTAACGCAACTGAGCTGATATTGTAAACTTAGGAACATCATCTCCAATGTCTCAATTAACTCAATTGTAACTGGAGAGACAGAAGAGCTATGCAATGGGTAAACTGCTTACTTTTTGAAGAAAGCATGCTTTTCCTGTGTTGTTGCTTTTGTTTTTTCCTGCCTACATGATTTCTTTTCTTTCTACTGGCCAGCAATTTCAGCAGAATATTGTTGTTCATCTTGCTAGCTGGAATCTTTCATTTGAAAAGGAAGGGTTTGCAAGCAGTTCCTAAAAATGTGACCTACGTTTGAGTTTGCCTGATCTGCCCAATGCCAAATCACAGTGCTCACAAAAGCTTTAGTTAGAAACATCCCACTTCACTTCTGACACTCTTATCTCCCACCTCCCAGCTCAGTAGCTTTGGATTTTATGCAGACCTGGAAGAGGGAGACAGACACCTCTGGAGGGCAGTTCAGCACGTCTAAAATCTAAACTATTCTCTGTAGGAATCATCGTCCCTTGTCAACCTACTACTCCCAAGCAACTGGACTCCCTGCTTCAGCGGTACAGATAGGGAGGGTGAGTTTGAGATTTTGTCCTTGGCTACCACACAGTCTTTGTCACCTCTGTTGTACCTTGGGGACATTTCTGACGAACAATTCATCAAAATTCAGTCTAGTAAGATGAACGAAGCTTCATTTGGTTCAAGGTAAAGGTGAAGATCGAGGCCTTAAATTAGCATCTGACACTGTGAAACTGAGAAACCTGAAGATGGCTGGAGTGGGAATCACTCCACTGTATGAAGTACAAGTATCTGGAAAACCCAGCTGTGCTCTGGTTTTGTACACTAAAAAAAGTGGGACCCCATTGCGCTCACTTTGAGGCTGTCCTATTGGCACTCCGTTCCTTTCAAGGCTTTAGAAAAAATCCCTTCTTTGTAGTTAAAACAAAAACACAGGCTGGATTCTGATAATACCTATGCTATCCAGTCTGTAAATCAGGAATAACTCCAATTAAGCTAGTAAATGAGACTAATTTCAGATCTACTTATTGCAATGGTAAAAGGTTTTAATAATAGCAATAGGCATAAAGGCTGCTACAACAGATTATTGGTTGTCAACTTCTAGATCATAATTCCATGTTAAAAGATATAAAGAAAGCAAATGGGACTGCCATCCCCAAAAGCATGTCCACATGTACAAATTCCCATCTGATACCTGCATTCAGCATTCTTAAAAAGGAGGAACTGTGCAAAAGGGGTTTGCTGCTACAGAAGCTATAATGTGTTATTTACAAAACAGTTGAGTGATCATCATTTGATTTCATGCACAAAACAGTTTTCCCTTAATCAGATTAATTTATGCAGTGAAAAAAAGACTTATGAACAGATTAACTGTCCTTTTTATGACTACATAAGATATAAGCATAACATCCAGCCTTTGTTTTTTTTAATGTCATTCTTTATTTCACAACAGGAGAATAATATCTGTAGAGAATGGAAAAGATATTTGCATCATTTCAATACTTCAGTTTCGCATTATCTGAAGCATTTGTATTTCTGTTCCAGACAGACTTCAATTTAAGCTATGTGATGCAGATCATGACACATACCTATGTGTAAGAATATCCAAGCTCATGAACACAGTGACATCACAAGTGACATTTCATTCTGTCATACTGAATGACAAGAAAAGGTTTTCAGCATACCAGAGAGAACTATGGGTGTCAGATATTTCTGTGTGCCATTCTGCTAGGTGAAGAACTAGATGAATATACACAAGCACAAAATAATCAAGATAGCAGAATATCAATTACAAGCAACGCATGAAAGAGATGCATTAAGCAGCCTTATAGTATGAATTTCAGAGACCATGGAAATTGAATAGCCAGGTTCTATTTTTTATTACTTTTATTGTGTAAGAGGTATTGACAGATGATAGCATTACCAATGACACTAGAGGTAAAAAACCCCAAACTTACATGGAGGGAAGCACATGCATACAGCATGACAGAGAACAGACTTTGCTTGGAAGCGCAGCTTGTTGAGCACCATAACTTAAGCATGTGATGAATGCCACAATTCATCCATACAAAGTAATAACAGCATATGAAAGGCAAGGCTTGTAGGGAAAGGCAGTAACTTTCATTAAGCTAGCAGATAGCTTATTTGGAAAAGAAACCAAACAGGCAAGCTTCCAAGCTTAAAAGCTGTTTTTAAAAACAGAAGTCACAAGCTTCAAGTACAGACTGAGAATATATTTTGCCTCACTTAAGCCCTTCAGATAAAAGGTTTGCTGTTAGAGCTAAGATGACCTAATGGCTTCCTGGTGCTGGTATGGGAAGGTTCTGCTCCTTCCATGTTCCATATTTGCCTCTACTGCTTGCCCTGGCACTTATCTTAGTGAGTTGGTTCAAGGAACTAAATAGGCAAAAAAATGGATTTTTCTTTCTTCTTGAGTTATTCTGATGTCAGTTTAGCTTCCTGAACTGGATTACCAGGAGCTGAGAAGAGCATGAATGCTGGCACAGGGAGGAGGAAGAAACATGCAAGAAAAAGAGAGGTGCAGGACTGCACATTTCAGTGGCTGCTAGCCACTGTTAGAGCAGAGTTTTCTCAACACTGTTACTAAAACACTGGATGTTGTAATTACTGATTTACTAAAAAATGCAATTTAAAAGAAAGAGGTTAAAATGGTGACAATAAGTACAAGTTTTGTCTTCAGAGCACAGTGAGCCTACTCCTCCCATCTCAACATCCCAGCAACTATTTCAGTGGATCTACTTCACTGCGGTTCCATAAGAGGGGGAAACCAAACTTCTTGCACCTTTTAAAAACAAAAGAAAACTCTTCACCTCATTAATGAGGCAGATTCAATAACTTTCTTAGTGTGACATCTAGTGTCAGACACTAAGCATGGTTCAGGCAGTGACTGCAAGTAATCTAAACATGTTACAGATTCTGTTGTGTGAGGAGTATCACATCTGCCTTGTGGCAGGGACCTTGATCCAAATAACGCCAAAATCAGTTCAAAGACAACAGACATTTTCTTTACAATACAAAACCATCACCAAAACAATCACTGGTTATATGTGCAGTTAGTTAAAGAGAGATAAGATAACAAATATATGGAAAAAACCCTGGACTAGATGATCTTTCGAGCTCCCTGAGCTGTTCTATGATGCTATTTGTTAAAAGCTGAATGTATTTATTTGGTTAGGCCTTTAAGATATTATCTAGTCTACTTCAAACTGTTTCTGCTATTTTTACAGAGTACAATTTTGAAGAAAAATATAAGGAATATGACCTGCTGGAGAGCAGTGTAGGGGAAAGGGACCTGGGGGTCCTGGTGGACAGCAGGATGACCATGAGCCAGCAATGTGCCCTTGTGGCCAAGAAAGCCAATGGCATCCTGGGGTGTATTAGAAAGGGGGTGGTTAGTAGGTCAAGAGAGGTTCTCCTTCCCCTCTATTCTGCCTTGGTGAGGCCACATCTGGAGTATTGCATCCAGTTCTGGGCCCCCCAGTTCAAGAAGGACAGGGAACTGCTTGAGAGAGTCCTGCGCAGAGCCACAAAGATGATTAAGGGAGTGGAACATCTCCCTTATGAGGAAAGGCTGAGGGAGCTGGGTCTCTTTAGCTTGGAGAAGAGGAGACTGAGGGGTGACCTCATTAATGTTTATAAATATGTAAAGGGTGAGTGTCATGAGGATGGAGCCAGGCTCTTCTCAGCGACATCCAATGATAGGACAAGGGGCAATGGATGCAAGCTGGAACATAGGAGGTTCCACATAAATGTGAGGAAGAACTTCTTCACAGTGAGGGTGACAGAGCACTGGCACAGGCTGCCCAGAGAGGTTGTGGAGTCTCCTTCTCTGGAGACATTCAAAACCCGCCTGGATGCGTTCCTGTGTGACCTGACCTAGGTGTTCCTGCTCTGGCAGGGGGATTGGACTAGATGATCTTTTGAGGTCCCTTCCAGTCCCTAACATTCTGTGATTCTGTGATTCTGTAATAGTAAGTATTTGTCATACTAACCATACAAGCAGCTGTGTTGTACAAAGATAACGACACAGCAACAGAAAAATCACATACCAAAGGTGCTGTTGATAAGTCTCATTCCAAGAAAGTAGCTTTATTTATACCATTTGCTACACTCAAGGAATAAGCAACACTAAAATGGACTGGATCATGGCAAACCAATTTTCTGATGTAGAATAGGAGATGAACTGTTAGTTGAACTGCTCAGATATTACATGGCGTAATTTGAAGGACAAAAATAAATATCCAATAAAAAGAAGAAAGTTTACAGAAATTCCCAATAGCTTTATTTTTTTTTTCTCTCTCTGTCTCTTGCTAGGAATTATCATACTGAAGCAGACAATGGTATACACAGCCCCACAGCCTGTCCATGACACTGACAGACAGTAAATACTTCACAGGATCAAGCATGAATTTCTGTAACAAACAACTAGGAAATAAGCCCTCTATATCAGGAATATAAACTACTACCTGCTGCATTGATCTCCTGAAACAAATCTTCCAAGTGGTCTTCCAACTTATCTTGGGTTCAGTGAACATGGAAGAATGTACATTTGATTTCTGCCTAATTCAAAGTCTATTTTATTTAATAAATTCACAGCGAAAAGTTACATCCAACTCAACCCTACCCTGACTCTGGATCAGGAAGTCTAAGTTGTAGATTCCAGGAAATAGGAAGAGAAAACAGGGGAAGTGCTGCTTTACATACATCTGGTTTTAGGCTCCTTCACAGTTGCTCTTGGTCACTGCCAGAAACTAGATAGTAGATGGGTCTTCAGTGTGACATAGTGCAACCATTCTCATGTAAAATAAAATTTATTTTAAAATTTTCTTTTTCCTTCTCTGCATGTGGATGCTCCTTTGCCTGGGAAACTTGACATGTTCCAATTGTGCTCATTTTTAAGTAATAATAATTCTAAAAATATATACAAATGGTGATGATAAGCCTATTCAAAATAGACAATATCACACAACCTTATCAAGTGAGGCTGCCTAGACAACAAACTTGTTTGCATATTTACACTCTGTGAAGATAGTTACGGTGCTGACACAGTCAGATGGTATGTTAAGAAGTCAGTACCGATAAAGCATGGATTTTTAATGTATATGAACCAAGATGTTACACACCCTATATACAAATGAGATCACATCATTAATAAGTCTGTGGAAATCCACAGACATACAATGCTGGCAGCAGCTTTTATAGACAAAAGCAACAAACAGCTGTAAAAAGGTATGTCTTGTTTACTTAATAGACAGTAAGAAGGGATATAACACACATTCTTGTTTGTCTCCCACAATTTTTCCAACAGCATTCATCATTTTCAGGCAAGCCCACATCAGTTGGGCAAGAAAATATCTCTGGCCATACTTGCCCCACAGAAAATGTATACACTTTGTGACACTAAACTGATCACTCAGTGAGGCCAAGATTTCTAATCCACAGAAGACCATGAGTGAGATTGCCACTGCAAGCCTGCATGAACAGTCACTGTTTGGTAACAACATTATTACTCACAAACAACATTTGAATGTCCATTTGATAGAACACTATTTATTGCAAAAGCTAAACAGAATATTAATATAGCTATCTAGCAGGCAAAAACTCAATGACCTGGAAGAGCTCTGTTCCAAGAAACCCACTGCTGCAACTGTAAAAATGAACCGAAGACTTCATCAGCATTACAATTCTAACTGATCAACTGTAAAATTACTTTTATGCCCATAATTTTTCTTCTTTAGTTATTTATGCTAGACCAAATTCTTTTCAGAATGCTGTTGTTATGATGGTCTGAGACTGTAAGAGGGGCAACGCTTGCGGAAGTCTGTGAAAGCAGTACCCATTATTAGACCTACTAATAGGGCTGGGAGAAAAATGGGCAAAATTTTCAGAGAGGCCCTTCTTCAAGTCTGAAAGAGAAGCACTAAACTTTCAGGTTAAATACAAGTTGAGAACAGTTATGCAGTTCCATAGCTAGTTAAGCTGCCCGTGTCCCTATCAGCATGTTATGCGTGTTCCCATCATTTCCCATTCAGCAGTAACTGAGTGATCAAATGGTGAGTCAGACTAGTGAATGTACAAAGTGATTCAGCTGAAGATCCAGCTCTTACTTCATTTGTGCTTTTCAAAATGAGTCCCATAAACCAGCTCCCCACATCACTACATGAAGGCTACTATTGGCATAAGAGAAGGAAGAAATACATTGCTGGGGCAGGGCAGGCCTGCTCCTCACACCAGCAACTTTCACGTATGTCAATTTAAAGACATTTTAGAAACCCATTCTGAGTTTAATTAAATATCTTAATTAGTTGGACTGTCTGAAAGAAAAAGGTAGTTATGAACTCTTGAGTGTGGGCGCTACTGAAAAAAAGAGAGGACAGGGGAAGTTCCCTCCTGTGAGAAATAGACAGAAATAATTTATTACACATGGAACATAGGATAAGTAGTAGAATTATACTGGATCATTAAACCAGTGTCTCTGTTGAATCTGTTATTTTTAGTAACTACCAATTAATTTTAATTCCTAGGTCCATCTTTGGACAGTGTTTTGTCGATCCTTTATGAGAACCAATCAATTAACAGCTTAGTAGCTGCTTTGTGAGAAATGATTTCCCACTGATAACTAGGTATTTGCATGCTTCGCTTTTTGTCTGTGAGTTTTCGATGCGTATGATTAAGTTTTACCTAAAGTTTTCACAAGGGCATTTTGTACTGACATACTGCCAAAAATGAGACTATAGGGAGAGGGAGTACAGGGTCCATGTTTCAGTATGTTGTTCTACTCTCTGAAGTCTGGTGTGACATCTTAACAGTCTCACTATGTGTCAATGTAGGCTGGAATGATTTACAAGAAGTAAATTAATATTATATAGATAGAAGTCACGGCGTATAAACCACAAACACGCATGTGCACGAATCTAAGTTGGAGTGCTTTGACTTCAAAAACCACAAGCCTTTGGCTGACAGTAATTGCATTGGATTATGTATTCTTTCTGTGCAGAAGCCACAATGAGGTAATTCAGTAACTTTACAAAGAAGCCCAGTAACTTGTCCATAATCTGACTCATAGAAATATTGATGTGCTTTGACAGTTCAGGAAGGTCCCTCTTCCTATTAAAAAAAATCATGCTTGCCAAGCATATCAGGACAAAGCTGTCTATGAATCTTCAAGATACAAAATTAATATGTCTAATGACACATTAAAATGATGATTTGTTTCCACTTACTTTACTGATTGAACACTCACCCACTGTGGCAGAAGCTGATGACAGGAGAGACTTGCCCCAGGTACCCCAAGCTCCCCATCTACTTGCTTTAGATGAGGAGTCTGTGGCCTATAAGAACAAAAATATTACTCCGCTGTCTAAAATTTATGTTATCCAAAGGCAGAAGGAAACACAAAGAACTTGTCAGGCAACAAAGTACAGCATGTAATACATGATGATACAAGTAAAAACGGTTGTGCCACTACTTACAAGGGTATACAATCTGAAAAGAGGCACTTTGTAACATAATACTTGGCTTACCTAATCATTGTGATGCCTTCTGAATAATGATTTTCAAGAGACAGAACATATAGAGAAATAGCTCAGAGTGATGGCTGACAAAAGTTTTGCTGCCAGCTCCTCTGGCAGATGTTTAAGATTTTGTTCAAAGCAGTCCTCACATCAAAGGTGTCAGGCTTATGGCACTGCAGGGTTGTTACTGTTCTCACCTCACCGCTTCTTACCCCAGGAGGAAACCAAGGTCACCAGCCTTACTCTATGTCTCTGAAACTGATCATTTGGCTGTTTAGACACGAAGTCAGACAGGCTAATTCAAACACATTCTGTAGTGGGTTAAACTAACCTTGCAGGCTTTGACTGAAAGGCCCCATAATGGGTTCTGCAGGCTCTACTGCAGAGTGTAACTTCTAGCTGAAGAATTGTAACATCTGGTTGGGACAGTGCTAACACCGGTGCACACATCTGTGCAGTGAACACATGACCATAACTTCAGTGTGAAACAAGAGTGTCCATATGGAGAAGTTGGCAAGAATTTGGTGTCATACTAAACTAAAGCTTATTTCACGTATAGTATCCCTGGGCAGACATGCCATTCTCTAGCTTTATTAAAATGACTGATTTATATTGCCACAGTGTGGTCACTAAGGACAGATTTTTAAAGGTCTTTTCATTACTAAAAGTGCAACAGATTCTTAGTGGGATCCTAAATGCTTACAGCCAATGCTAGACTGGGTATTATGTGGAGTTCAAGTTTTGTGCACAAGAAAGCAGACTGGGAAGCTTAGTTCAGATCACGTATGTCTGAAAGGACGTAAAACTCCAGAGATGCCTTTACAGATGTCCTAATATTTCTACAGGCACCAGATCCTATAATGCCATGCAAGTTTATTAGGGCTATTATTAGGAAGAGGCAGGAACTCGTCCCCTTCCTGAGCTCAACAGGAGCCAGTTAGAGACTTCTCTGCCTGAATCTCCTCAGAGATGTAACCCAGTAGATGTTCACAGGGAACTCCTAACAACTGAGTTCAATAAAAACACAGCCAGAGGAGGTGCTACCCATCTTTTCTTTTACTGACTTCTTGACTGACAGGACTCCCAGTGGTCTGTAGATCACAAATCAAACACTACTGGCCTAGAACAAATAAAAAAACACTGTCTGTTTCACCGAACCTTGTGAAACATACATTGTTTTTGTAAAGTCAGTGACTTGAAAATTAGCAAGTACAACATTCAGTGCTGCATATGTCCTCTTGTAGGTTCATTCTGTGAACTGAATGAAGCAGGTTTGTACAGAAAGACAGAAAAAAAAATCACAGGAGTATTATATATAAGCAAAATGGACTAGATTCTTAATAAGACTTAGGCTCTGATATAGTTTTATTGCAACCAGGCTAGAAAGACCAAATTAATATCATACTGGCAAAGAGAAATTCAACCGTTCCAAAAGCTTTGGTGTTGCAATTTAACTTATTTTATTCCCCTACAGGTTCTCTGCATATAACTCCCTAGGGTTTCATAAAAAACAGTACATACATTGCATGAAAATCTGCCCTTAGAAAGCAGGGAGGGGAGGGCTTTTACAGAAAAGAAAGTATTACTTACTGGACTGCTTTGTTCATGCAGTGTTTCTTCAGATTCAGACTCTGCATCAAGGCTTACAGTCTCATTGCACTCAGTGGGCATGTCTTCAGTCGCCTCTCCATTGGAAGGAAGACTTTCAATTATTTTTTCAGTCAAAGGGTTTTTGTTAATAAATATGTCCCCTTCTTGTCCATTACTGGCACTCTGAGTGGCCTGTCCATGTTCATCATGTGAAGACTCATGCGCGATCACAGCTTCCATGAGATGTGGTACTGACTCGGGAGGCAATACCTCATTGCTGGGCATTTCCATTATTCGAGGTTTTTCATCAGATGGGATGCCATCACATATGTCTTCAGACATTTTCAGTTCTGAATACAGAAAATAAATTCAGGCCTTTAGGTTCCATAAACATTTGAGTAACTACAAAATACGCAGCATTTACTGCAAGCTGTTGCTGAAAAACAACACATCCTTGATATAAGGTCTCCTAGCATAGAGCCCTGTGGCATGTGCATCACGCTGGCAGTGACACCACGATGATGCTCTGAATACTCTGTTCACCTTGCAGGATAGCACTCAAGTACAAAGAGCAGCATTGCTGTTTTCCAAAATACGGTTTGGTGAGGGAGAAAGGATGCTCATTGTCTGGAGACGTCAAATGTAACAGCTTCCACATGGTTAATTCCTATGTTCCCTATCAGATATGTACGAAAGACCACTGGAGAACAGGATCATCTGAGCTGCAATAACCAAGCAGCTCTTGTTCTCCTTCTTATCTTTTCCACATACACAGGTTCCTACAGCCTGTTGACTGATGGAGAGGAGGATGACAAACACAGTGTGACTAAAACTGTGGTGATATTTAAGTGTTGGAGAAAAGGCATAATTTGAGAACACGACAGGCCATGGTCCCTCAGGCCATTTTGTAGACAGGAAGCATTCATCGCTCACACTGTTTCTGCATCACTTGTCTCAAAGGCTTACTGTTTGGGGAATGCAACAATTCTCACCTATTCCTAAAAGTCCAGACATCAGTTCTGGAATTAAGCTGTGTGATTAAACTTCAATTCTGAAGCCAAGTTAAACTTGCATGAGGCACAGTTTTTTGGGGGTTTTGGTTGGGTTTTTTTTGTAAGTTATGAACACATTTTATCTTATTTACTCCTTATATTCCAATGCAACTGTCTTTTTCTAAGTATTTTCCACCACTGAGAGGTCACCAAGCTGAGGATCCAGGAAGGGAAAGAAATGGCCATTGAGTGAGCTCTGCATCTGATTAAGGAGTGGCACTGGCAGAGTCCAAAAGGACTACTGTACGGTGATCACTACGACTTTCTTGTTGGCAACAACAGTATGCCTGGCACTCTACTCAGAAGACAACTCTTGACAGAGAGTTGTAATTGAAAGCTCCCGACTATATGCAGAGTTGCATAGCATGAAATAAATTGAGAGTCTTCTCTGTAGATGCTGTCTTTTCATTGACTCCCATATTAATTAAATATGGTACAAAGCTGTGTACCTGTTAGTAAGGACTGAGATTCTAAAAGAGACTGAAGAACAGGAAAAAAAAAAGAAGGCAAAAGCAAAACGTAACTGAGATTTAGAAGAAGCTTGAGTAACAAACATGTATTTAAATGAGTGTATTTTATTAAAGTCTATAGAATCATGTACATTTGTGGCTTTAGCAGCCTGTTTATCTCCCTTGAATGTAGACCAGCTGAAGTTCCCAAGAACAGCATTTGGGATCAGTGAACAAGAAACATAAGTAAACAAATAAGCACTTGTTGCTACTTATATTACTTTAACTTACACTATAAGTTAATTATTTTAGAAATCATGCATTTACCAGATAGAATCTTTACATCTGCCACAGGTACTTGCAGTTTTCCACTACAAATATAGGAAAAACTATAAAATGTTTTAGTGTAGGTCAAATATTGCCTTTGTTTTAACAGTACTCACTGTGTGATGGACAGCATCACCTAAAGAAAATTTTTGCATTTGTAAACCAAATTCCACCTTCAGATATGAGGATCCTCTACTAAAACCTGTAAAAACTCTACATACGTACATCATAATTTTGCATGGCGATTAGATCAGAGTAAGAAAATGCCCAGCACCAGAGCAGTTGGTAAAGGATCACACGTAGAGGTGCACATTAATTTTTGCAGGACTGGGTCATCTTTGGGGACCACTGGAGCCAAGGACCCTGCAGCTGTCTGCTGAACCTTCCTCCTGGGGGCAGAGCACCCACAGCAAACCACTACATCTGCCTGAAACCACCAGCCGTGCTGGACCCCGGCGACAGGCGCCATCTGCGCCGTCATCCGTGAGACCATGCTGATCCAGCCAGCTCGGACAGCTCTGCCCAAGGGAACGGCTCTCTACACACAGCTCATGAGGGCGATGCGGAGAGCGCCCGCCGGCCCGCAGCGGCCCACGGGACAGGCCGCCCCTCGGGGCTGCCGCCGCCGCTCGGTGGCACCTGCCGACCCGCCGCCGGAGGAGTTTAGTCCCGCCTCGGCAGCAAAGCCCAGCCGCAGACGGGCGCCTTCAGAGGCGGATCAGCGCCTCCCTGAGGGGGAACTTCTCCGCCCGGCGGCACGGCGCTCCCCTTTCGCTCGACGCCCGCTGTCGCTTCTCCCCGCGGGACGCTGCGGGCGCGGCCACCTGAGGCGAAGTCCCTTCGGGGGCCACCGCCGCCCCTGCCCCGCTGCCACCTGTCCCCGCGCCCCGGGCCAGGCAGGAGCAGCCGGAGCGCCGCTCCCGCAAACCCGCAGCGCCCACAGCTTCCTCCTTTTTTTTTTTTTTTTTTTTTTTTTTTCCATTTTCCCTTGTGAAATCCCCTCGGGGCAGAGTTATTAGTGAGGAGCCCGCAGCCAGTTCCCAAAGCCGGAGAAAAAGAAGAAATCGCTGTTCCCTTACCGCTCAGCAGTCCCTTTCCCGGCGCGCCCCTGGCTCCTTCCCCGCCCCGCCACGTCGGCAGCAGCGGGGGGAGGAGGCGGCGCAGCCCGGGCAGCCGCGGGCCGGCCGGGCCGCAGGGCGGAGCGGGGGTGAGGACTGGCTGCTCTTCCCTCGCTCCCACTGCGTTTCTTTGAGGCGGCCGCCTGCTGCGAGCGGGCTGCTCCGCGCCGCTGCTGAGCCGCCCCCGGGCTGCCTCCGGGCTCCAGGCTGCGGGCCGGGGCGGCAGCGCTGACCCGCCGCGGAGAGCCGCCCCGGTCGCCGCCATCGCCCCTCACGCCCCCCAGCTCTGCGCGCACCCGCTCGGCGGTGGGGAGGCGGGCTGACAGACCGCTGTGGGGCACGGTGGTCTCCCGGAGGGCGAGGCGGACCCTGCAGCGGGGACCCCGCTGGGAGCGCAGCCAGGACAGGCGGGCGCGGGTGGAGCTGAGCCTCCCTGAAGGACGGCTCCGCGCTGAGGAGGCAAAGAGGGGTAAATTTGACAGCGCCGATGTGACAACGTTGATAGCTAGGCGTTTTAAGTATCAGTGACTGAGCTGGCGTCGAACTATATTTTACTTTCTTCGTAGAAAGTTTAATCCTTCCTCAAAGCGAGCTGCAGCTGATCACCCCCTCCTGAAGTGTGTGACTGCGGAATTAACCGCGATTTGGCTTTTCGGGTGCCGCTTTGCACCCTCGTTGTATCTGTGCTGACAGGAAATGCCGCGGAGACAAACTGGGAGGCGCACACGCGTTCCCAGTAACTTCGTGTCTGCTCTGGGCGCCCACAGCCACGCGAGATACACTCCTGTGACGAAGGGGATTGCAGGCTCTTGCTCAACAACCTGTGGTTCTTGTCACTGCCTAACTCCTCGTACCCTTTCGTCTTTTTGCTGGTTCATTTTAAGGCGAACCATGCCGTTCTACTGTGATAAAAGCCAGTTCCACAGTGCCTTACAGCATCCCTTCTATCACCAGTCTTCCATTGCCGAATAAAGAAATAGTTAGTGTTGCCACAGGAAGCAAAATAATATATGTTGTGAGTCACTGAGGAGAGCTGCCCTAGGAGGTCACAAAATAAAGTCCCAGTTCTCAGCAGTGTGCTTCACGAGTACAGATCACGCTGTGTGACTTACATGCTCATCAGGCAAAAGTCTCTGAAGTTTCCCATGAAGGCAGGTGGCAGCAGAACAAATGTTTGTATCACTAAAAAGTAAGTTTATTTCAAAGGGGTTTCGATGAGAATTTAAGTATCAGGGCATGCTGGTAGTTCTAGCATCTTTTAGGTGACATTATTAATGTTTAGATGTATTTATCAAAAATGAAATCTAGAGTGGCCCTAAGGATGTCCCTCTGCTTTTCACTGGAGCTTGTGGAAGAGAAAGGGCAGTGGCTTAGGAGGAATCACAACAGATGAAGCTCAGTAGCTGGAGATTGTTTTTCCCCATGATGGATGGTAATTTTGACTGTAAAGTGGATCTTGCACTGTCAGTTTTCCTGATTCTGTACAAGGTTATGCATGTTTTAGAACTGCAAGACAGTATTAATCACTTATTGTAATATGAAGTTAGTACTTCAGGATGAAATTAACATTGTAAGTACATAAATGCATATGTCTGTCTATTGGGATAGAAGGATCTATTTGTTTCCTAAGTTCCTACATTACTCTATTGAATTTATTACTTGCATTTTCTAATTTTCTTTCACTTTTCAGTAATTCATTTCACTTGTATTTTCTCACTATGATAATATTGCTAATGGTTTTGGAATAACTGTGCAATAGAGATTGAACACTTCTACTTGTCTTAGATTTCATCAAAGTTTGTTACTGCTCTAAGTTGAGTGTCATCAGCTTCCTCATGGGTTTCAGAAAAGATACTTGCCTTTTAATAGGTAGATAAATATAAAGAAAAAATGGAAGGAAACAACTGCATGCGGCTACTTTTAACAAAACACAGAAGTATGTATAACATTTGAGGAATATATCAGTCTTCTTCCAGTGACTGCACTGGTAAATGCGTGGTAAATATGAGGGCTAATGCTATGCAATTAATGGTAATATGCTTATTTTGCTGTTTAACATATGCTTTATCTGTCTTTATAGTATGTAGGCAGAACTGGAGAATTCAAACTATGCCAGTGGCCAGCTCATACTGTCACTTAACAGAATAGACACTTTCGAATAAGAGTCTCTAATTTATGGCAGTTATTGCATGTTAACCAAAGGTATATCTGGTTCTTTATTCATTTAACTAATAGGTAGATTATATTCCAGCAGTTAAGATGTTATATTCCAAACCAGGAATGAATGTTTGGTAGCAAGGTCTTACTTTAGGATTTTATCTCATCCTAAGGATGGATAGCAAAATCTTTCCAGCTAAGGGCAGACAACGATGAGGTTTGTATGTCACAACATTATAAGGTGTCATTTGGAAACCAGATGTGAATACTGGTGTCTTTGTTCACAGAAATAAAGAAAGAATCATAGAATTATGGAGTACCACCATAAGGCTCATCAGCATAACAGCAGAGAATATGAATTGTCCATATTCTGTTGCTTACTCCCTGTCCTATCTTTCCTTTCCTTTTTTTTTTTTTGATGACCTCTTTTCATTCTAAGCTAAGAAATGAAATGTGATGTATCAAATAAACTTTAAAGTGAAAAAGGTTTTTTTTGAGATTAGTTCCTCTGCTTCCTGACTCACTGAAATGTGAAACCATGAATCTGTTATGGTGTGCTAACGCAGAAAGGTAGGTTGTAGCGTGGCAGTTCTGTATTTAGGTCTCAGCTAAGATGGAATTCCTGACCAACATTATACAGAAATAAAGAGAGGCTGGTTTATGTCTTTGCCAGGACAATAACCCAAGTGTTTGGGTATTGAGTACTGAAGTCACTGCTCTGTTTTAAACATGAAAAAAAAAAGATCCCACCCACTGTTTCCATGTCCACTATTTAACCCAATCACAACACTGCTGGAGCAGGAGAGAGATTATTTTTCCATTGCCATTAAATGGAAATTAAAATAAGACAAACTACTTTTATAAATTAGCCTTGATAAGAACTTGACAGCTCAATTGGCATAGCTAAATGGAAAAAAAAAATCAGAATAATGGGCATAGATTTAAATCATTATTAATTTCAGAGAGGAAGATGTTTGAATTTCAGTGTAAAACTCGCTCAAAAGAAGTACTTTGTTTTCATATTAATTTGATGAAGACAGAAAGTCGGTAAAAAGTTTATTTTTTTTCCCCTGCTTAATCTTTTGCAAAGCATGAAAACACATACTTCAATAATAATTAAACAATGGGGAAATAACTGTAATATTATATGTGGAAAATACATCTAGAGGAAAGCAAATGCCATTTCATAAACTGTCAGTAGATGGCACAATCATTTATATAAGAAGTTTGGGCGTTCCTAAGTATTGTTAGGCAGTAGGGTAGAGTTGCAGGAAGTTTTGTTTTTGTCTTTCCCTGAGTACATGTTCTGCTTTTTCGGAGAGCAGGGATTTCTGGTGAGAACCTTTTAATTTTATTGATTTTATGCGATTGCTAGTTAGCTTAAACTGTTTTATGTTCTGCATCTTTTTTTGAAAATGAGCCATGTTTTCCACAGAGGGTTATTAACAAGTGTGTGATGTACTTTCAAGTGCAGTGGTAAGAAATGAGAGTAAAGTTACTTATATTCAGTAAATTTATTGAAAGAAGCTGACCAAATAGCGGTCTCTTTGTATTAGCACTGCATCCCTAGTTAAGGGGGTCCCAGTGATTTAATGGAAATAGTTTTTTTACAGTTCAGGATGGGTCTAACTTGATGATGTTTCATCCATGTGAAAGACATACTTTTAACATTTGAATTTTGTATTATGCTGATAACTTGCGAAGCGCATGCCTTAATACTGAACCATCATAGCTCAATACATTCTTTATGTTTCTTATATGAAAGTTGAGTTAGTTTATACCGAGTTTATATTGGAAAAACTCTTAAAACCTCAATTTTGATCACTTCTTTCGCTCTTTAAACAACAGGACAATTTCTCACTATAGTCTTGGTTTGCTTACCCTACTGGATTGTTTTTCTGCTTGTATATTGATAATACTCTTTTTGTCAAGTTTGAAGACTTGAGGATATTTCTGAATTAAAAGGGTAACTTCTCCAGTGTTAGGCCCCAAATCATGGGTCATGTAACAGTTATTAATTTTGTTGCTTCATAGGATATTCTAAAGAAAGTTTGAAAGTATCGGAATAACAGGATAGAGGATGCCGATTATTTTTTATTCTACGCACATGCTGAAATGCCTCTTGGCGGCTATGATGGTAAAACTGCATGTAATTTTTCCAAATGAAAATCTGGAAAAAGGCTGAGAAAGTTTTGATGTATTGCTCCACTGTTTCTAGATGATTTCCAAGCCTAGTTTCACGCATTCTTTACAAAAGCAGAATTCAGTGGACTGTTTTTTGTTGTACTGTTGAGATTGGTAATATAGATTGTATTAGATCAAGGAGAATGTACATTTTAGACCCAGTAATGTAATTCTAAGAAAGCTTGTTGGAATGGTTAATGGTACAGAGGATGTAGTCCTCAAGGTTATGGCTTTAGTCCAGCAAGAGACAGCTATTACTGTCTCATTGTAGAGTCACTAGAAATTGTTGTAGAGTCACTAGAAATATAAACTCACAATTTAGCCATTTCAATATCAATGGAAAGCTGAAAGCCAGTGAGGTCATGAACAAGCACTATGGAAAGCTCCATGGGAGAAAGAGAGGAAGAATGTTCCGAGGAAACATAAAGATTTCAGAAATCTGGAAAACAACTTTAAATCAAGATTTACACATATGAAAATGTTAGCTAAGTTCTTACCAGTTCCTCTTTCAGAAAGGCAGTCTGCTGGACTTCTGGCAATATCAGAAAGGAAATTTAAGGTGGTATTCACAATGGCTGACTTAAGGGAGGCTAGCTACCCTAAACTCTTACATTCAGAAAGTAAAAGTGCCTTCCATTACGGAAATACAAAGAAAAGCCACAGTTACAATTTTTCTCTAAATTGTGTTTAAATAAGCCTCTCTTTCACAACAAAGACATTAGATCAGGGCTAGATCTTGTATATAGTGGTCCTACAACTGTTTTTTTTTTGTGTAGTATGCAAATATTTTCAGTGTGTGTTTGGTGTCCTCTATGTACACCTAACAAATTTGACATGAGGACAGCCCACTTTCAGAGTCAAAATTCAGGAGATGCTCAAGCCCAGACAAGAACTGAAGTCTTCTGTGGAATTTTCCGTAGCATAAATGTAGAATATCCTATTCCCTGCCCCAGTCTCTCCAGTTAAAATAAGCACTAATGACCAATCTCAGCTACCTAAAGACATTAAGATTTTGATTCGCTGTCTTGAAACTCCATCCTATGTTTCAGTCCAGGATTTATAGTCACAAGTCCATTTAAAAAAATGTCTCTAAGTCTAGTTCATATCCTTCAAGAGAGAATCTGAGGAGAGGATGACCATACTGACTTCAAATACTGTACTTTCTGACCAAAGGGTATTATACAGTTGTGGGAAGCCTTTGTAATACATTGAATCACAGCAGTAATTCTGTAAATAAGCAGCTAATTTTAGTCACCTATGAAATCAGACATGTTTTGTAAGAAACAAACTCATTATATATTAAATACACCATACTTACCAAACAGAAATTTCAGTGGTGTTCTCTTAATAAAGAATGTGTCTTCAAAGTGATAATAGGTGCCTTCATTGCTTTTTGAGTCAAAGGAGAGATGAAGTTGGAACCTTAAAAAATCAATCTCTCTGATGGCTCCTGCATATCCATTTAATGATACAATCTGTTTTTTGGACTTGTTTGTTTGTTTTGCTACAGGATTAGAACAAAGATGGACAGATAAGAAAAGTATTGAGCATCTTGAGGAACCAGAAACTATGATGACAGAAAATATAAGATCTCTCAGAAACTTTTTTTTTTACAAATCTCTGTTTGCATTATCTTTTTGGAACTATGTCAGCCTGTCTGTGGAAAATGAACTCTTTGCATCCGTTTCTAACAATTTTCCAGAAGAGAGTTCTGACAAAAAAATCGAGAGCCTTCCACTCCTGTTTACAAATAGTCATCAGTCCAATGCTAATTCTGACTGGGTTGTGATGGAAAATACTACAGAAAGCCTGTCATTGTCAGAAATCACGAATGACAATGAAAAAAAATTAGTAGATTTATTGTCTAATTTCAGACAAGGTTCCAGGTTACAAAATCTGACACTGACAAATGTGTCAGTGGACTGGAATGCTCTTATGGAAATTTTTCAGACTATATGGCACTCATCCATTGAATACTTCAATATTAACAATGTAACACAATTGTCGGAGATCGAAGCATATAATTTTGACTATTCAGGTACCTCTATGAAGGCATTGACAATGACGAAAGTTTTAATCACAGATCTGTACTTCATACAGGATGACCTATATAAAATATTTGCAGACATGAATATTGCAACCTTGACAATAGCTGAATCAGAGATGATACATATGCTGTGTCCTTCATCTAACAGTCCCTTTAGATACATAAATTTTTCAAAGAATGATTTAACAGATTTTCTTTTTCAAAAATGTGACAAATTGATTCAACTGGAGACATTAATCTTGCAGAGGAATAAATTTGAGAGCCTTTCCAAGGTAAGCTTCATGACCAGCCATATGAAATCACTGAAATATCTGGACATGAGCAACAATTTGCTGCATCATGATAGAGCTGATGTGCAATGCCAATGGGCCGAGTCTCTGACAGAGTTGGACCTGTCCTCAAATCAGTTGATGGATTCCGTGTTCGAGTGCTTGCCAGTCAACATCAAAAAACTTGACCTGCAAAACAATCAGATCACCAGTGTCCCCAAGGAGATGGCTGAGCTGAAATCCTTGGAAGAGCTGAACTTGGCATCGAACAGGCTGGCTGACCTGCCGGGGTGCAGTGGCTTTACATCCCTGGAGTTCCTGAATGTAGAGATGAATTCGATCCTCATCCCATCTGCCGACTTCTTCCAGAGCTGCCCAGGGATCAGGGAGCTACAGGCCGGGCACAACCCATTCAAGTGTTCCTGTGAGCTGCAAGACTTCATCCGCCTGGAGAGGCAGTCTGGGGGGAAGCTGTTTGGCTGGCCAGCGGCGTACGTGTGCGAGTACCCGGAAGACTTGCGAGGAACGCAGCTGAAGGACTTCCACCTGACTGAGCTGGCTTGCAACACGACGCTCTTGCTTGTGACAGCTCTGCTGCTGACGCTGCTGCTGGTGGCTGTCGTGGCCTTTCTGTGTGTCTACCTGGATGTGCCATGGTACGCGCGGATGACGTGGCAGTGGACGCAGGCGAAGCGGAGAGCTTGGCACGACCACCCCGAAGAGCAGGAGACCGTTCTGCAGTTTCACGCGTTCATTTCGTACAGCGAGCGCGATTCGTTGTGGGTGAAGAATGAGCTGATCCCGAACCTGGAGAAGGGAGAGGGCTGTGTACAAGTGTGCCAGCATGAGAGAAACTTCATCCCCGGCAAGAGCATTGTGGAGAACATCATTAACTGCATTGAGAAGAGCTACAAGTCGATCTTTGTGTTGTCTCCCAACTTTGTGCAGAGTGAGTGGTGTCACTATGAGCTGTACTTTGCCCATCACAAATTATTCAGTGAGAATTCCAACAGCTTAATCCTCATTTTACTGGAGCCAATCCCTCCGTATATTATCCCTGCGAGGTATCACAAGCTGAAGGCTCTCATGGCGAAGCGAACCTACCTGGAGTGGCCAAAGGAGAGGAGCAAGCGTGCCCTTTTCTGGGCTAACCTGAGGGCAGCTATTAGCATTAACCTGCCAACAGCTGATGGAACGAGGTGTGGGAAAACAGATTAGGCATCTTTTTAGTGGTGTTTCTTCTGTCTTTTCCCAGTGAAACAATAAATACTTTATGATTTCCATTGTTTGTCAATGTGTTTAACTTTTCATTACACAGCCCTGTTTCTTCATAGTTGTCAATGCTGCCTCCTAACTCTAGGCAAAATTCAACTCACCTTACTGGAAGTCTTTTGAGATTGATACAGAGACAGCAAATCGCAAATGAGTTTGGATATGGGTTTTGAAATGCAGCTCGAAATAATGTAGTGAATTTTTCCCAGCAGAATAAAACCTGGTGCAGTTGGTGTAGTCACGCGAAAGAGTGCTTGAGTTGCTTTAGAGTTTGCAGAGCTGCATTAATCACAAGGCTTAGGCAGCTCGGTCACAGGACCTCTTTTGCTAAACTTAGTTTGCAAGAAGGAAAATTATGCATCCTGATGTATAGAAGTCCAGAGCTTGAGATGGTTCCTGGGTAGTATTTTCTCAGATTCAGTGAAGTTTGAAAGCGTAGGACCCAGATACAGGACATCAAGCACAGGTGGACAAAAATGGCCATATCACGAGAGAGGACTGAGTGAGGAAGAAAGGTATTTTTCCCTTAAAAAAAAAAAAAAAAAAGAAAGATGAGCTACTTCACCTTTCGGGGCTCATAGTTTGGCACTGCTATGAGGGAGAAGCAGTGAATTGACAATCAGAGCTCTAATTCCCATCCTCTGATAGACTCCTGATACCGTTTTGATCCTGAGAGATACCCTGCCCAAAGGGACCGAGAGAGTATCTGCAGTAACAGAACTGCCTTCATCATCATTGGCTATATCTTGAGAAACTTTTGAATTCTTTACATCACACTTTTCTCTTTAGCTTTCCACTTTTTTTCTCTCATATATCTTACTTTATGCTTGTTATTTAAAAATCTGTCCTTTTCAGCCAAAACAGTATCTTTTGCAGACAGCTATGAGTTCTGATGAGAAAGGCAATAACCAGCCAGAGGCTGCAAAAAATTGCCAGGTCTTGGGACAGCAGGTAAGAGCCTTTCTTCACGGAGTCAGAAAGACAAGCTACATTTACAATATTTGCTCTCCTGTATAGAAATACAGCAGGCCCCTCTACCTGTACATGTGCTGTTTTGCCTTCAAGAAAACATGGCTGGGCTCTGACTAGTATTCACAACTGCTAAAGATGATCACAGCAAACTTCCCTTTGCCCCCAGGACAGAAGGTGTTGGCCATCTGGAATACCTGACTTGGATGACCAGTAAGCAGGAAGTTTTCCTTTCAAAAATGTGTTTCAGCATGAAGACAAGAGAAGGGATGTTAAGATGGAGTCCTCATGTAGTATGGAATGTTTGCGTTTTCTCTCATTCTTGTCTTTCGTTATTATTAACAAAATATTTTAATTTTGATTATTTTTATTCCTGAGGTCTAAGCAGGCTGAGGTCTCTTAATTTGAAGTCTTGAACTGTTAGTGACTGTTTAATGATCTGTGTGGGAAAGGTCAAATTTAACACCTTTAGCTCTTTCAACCCACTTAGCCTCAAAATTAGTATAAACACGCCTATTACCAAATTGCAGGCATTTCATTCAGGACTGCGGAAAGAAATGTTTTCTGTGCTTCCTCCTTCCCCTCCAACTAATGCTTCAGTGTATGACTCATTTAACCCTTAAAAACCGGAAGATGAACAGACTTAACTTGGTTGGCCTGTTGCCCTTTTACACACTCAGGGACAGCTGGGTTGTTACATAGTGGTTTGCTTGAAAAATTTCTTTTAAAGCCTCAGAGTTTTAGGTCAGCATCTCTTGAAACTTCTGTAATACAGTTAACATCCCCTGTGCATGAAGCTGTAAGAACTCATGGCTTCTTCTGTTGGCTGGAGGACAGAATAACCCTCTGAAAGTCAGAGAATGCACCAGGAATCCTTTCTGTACTCAGGTGGGAGCATACAGCTATTTCCAGAAATTAGTTATTTCTTTCAGGAGTAGAAGTTTTTAGCAGGGGTTTGCTTGCTGCTTTGGCAAGAACTTGGGAACTACGTGACCTCTGGCAATGTAGCTGATGTGATCATAAGCAGAAATACATAATTACTGCTTTCTGGTATATGTCCAAAATATTTTTTTTGGTGAATAATGTTGGAAAGGGAGGCTTGTAAAGAGCGTGAGGAACAATTAAAACTTGTACTTTTGAACCAGAAGCCCACACACTATTAGATTTTGTCTATGCTATGTGCCAGATAATTGACAAAACAGGTACACATGCATTGAATTACTGCATCTAGTTTCTCTGATTGCACAGGAGAGAATGAGTTTCTCAAGGAATACATATCAGAATATTTCAAAAAATTATTTGAGACTCCACCATACTCAGAACACTTTCTGTAACAGCAGTTTTAGTCCAAGGAGAAGTTTTTCCTGTACGTGGGCCCATGTGTTAGACTCAAAGCCCATGTCAGCCACTTTATCTGCCCATTTTGGAAAGCAGCTACCCTTTTCTGTGCACCCTGGTGATGCGAGTCTGCAACTGGTTCTGCACTGAAATCTGTAACTGCTAATACACTCCAGGTATCAGGAAAAGGGTGTATGTAAATATATTCTGATGTCAGATACTGTATCAGCACAGATTCCTGGCATTTGACCAGTCATCTTGGTGACTAGCAGGAATGCTATTTTTACATACATAATAAAGTCAACATACAAAACTGATAACATGGGGGGTTAAACACACTCCCAAACCTAGAAAATATACAGAAGGATATGAGAGTGTAAATGTTTTTATGTATATTTAAGTAGTGTGTAGTATGAAGGAAACTAAACTGCAGCAGACTGGGAGTCCTGATGCAATGCGGGTTGCCCTGCTGAGAGCTCAGCTTTTTTTTAACTTTAGTAATGTTACAGAGCATCAGCACTGAAACTCAACTGCAGAGGGTTAGAGCACGGAAACGTGCTCAAAGGAAAAGAATGAGACGCCATGGGAAGTGAGGCATTCTGCTGAAGGGAAGGTTCAAAACCTCTGTGAAACCCATGGTTTTACTTGGGGCTTCAGTTTGACTGTTTTTTCTTTCAGAAACATTTGTTGAGATTGACCGTAATACTCATTTGTAGTCACTATTTGGTCATGAGGAATCAGTATTGATAAACCGATAAATGAGGAAGTTCTGTATTCTGCAAGGTGGCTCTGGGTTACCAGCTTGATTTCCACAGCTTTGACCCTCGTGTCTATTTATGCCCAAACAAAATAGACTTGGGCGTAAACATAATACAATCTCTGCTCATTTTGACTCGTGGGGGCATTTAGCCCTTGTTTCACCTGTTTGACACATGGGGTTAAGGTGTGACCATGACAGCTGCAGTTGAAGATAAGGTCCTCGATATGACTGAACATTGGCTTTGCAACCTTTAATAATTGTAATAACTTTTCATGAGTGCTTGGATGAATCCATCTGCTCTGGCTATGTTTTAACTTGATGTTTTGCACATGTAAGTTCCCTTCTGCAGTTCCAGTTGGAGAGATTCTTCACACCTTTGGGCATAGTGCTGGTCCTGAATAGCTTCTGGTACCCAGCCAAGTGTTGCTGTGGTTCCTCTCTGGGTAAGTAATGATGACATACAGGCAGAAGCGTGAAATGTACCTTGAGGAAAGGCTATTTGCGAAGATAGGTGCTCATTGATAGCATCAGCTGCAAAAAAGCTCAGCAATATAAACTTCAGAAATGTAACAAGGTATCTGCATGAGTGTACACGCATGCTGACTACAGAAGGGTGCATGAATAGAAATACGCTGGTTTTTATTTTTTGTGTATGATGCAAAATGACTTAATCAGTTAACAGAAACCAGCCCCAAACACAGCATTGCTGAATTGGTTAGAAAAATAACATTATGCAATATTGATAATGATTTAACAGAGGTATGCAGGAGCATCAGTTTTATTTTAACTAGTTGCAAATTTTTCTTCATGACAAACCGTTTATTTGAATGTATTTCAAAGTCTTATAAAGAAGAGTGGTAAGGAAATTAAGTGTACTGCAACTAAAGGTAGATACTTTTGCTTTTTTACAGCTCTGTGTGCACTGGAGTCAGTTCTGATGATAGCTGATGGTGTATTTGATTTTGTCTATGCAACAAAGCTTTTTCATGGATTATATTGGAAGTAAAACTGCCACTGGTTTGCATAATTTAGTTCTCAATTTGATTGTGATATTATTGTTCTGTCAACAAGTGCCTTAGTCTATGTGTTTTCATGCATTAATGCCCAGCAATGGGAACTTCTCCTTTAACTTGAAGTCAAGACAGTATTAGCTGACAAGCAGACTCTGCTTACTGAGAAGCATTCATGCTTCCCAGTCTTGTCTTGGGTCACAGATGTCTCAGAGTTTTCTGTAATGTGTTACTCAGATTTGCTGCACCAAGGAAAGCAGAGTAGTTTCAGTTCAGTTTCAGTTCAGACTATCTTACTCATCAATCTTAAAATGAAAAACAGACACTTTCTTTCAGCAAAGCAAAGGGTTAGATTCCTCTTTACAAAATTGGAAAAGTATTTGCAAAAGAAAAGTTTCAATAGAATCTAATGCAAGCTTGAAATATAGCTGGCACTGTTACCTAGAATACATTTTCATACTTCTCAGCTTCTTTAGCTGAATCCCTTCTTGCCTTCAGCTCTCCTCCAAGGCACCGTTTTATGGGGTGGAGTAAGCTCTGGACTGAGACCAGAATGGGCCCAGGTGCCCTCTCTCTCCCTAGTTTGCTCATACCTGAAGAATTCATTACATACTTCATGATTTAATCTTAAAATTCATTAAGATTAAATAAGTCTTCATTCATTTATTCATCTCAGCTTCTTTCTTCATTGCTAATTAATGTTACTGAAGCATTTTGTATTAGTTCAGGGGCTTATGGGAGTGAGGTGTTTGGGTTATTTACATCTGCCTTTGCAATGCACTCACACTCTGCTATGTTGAGTTGCTTGCTAGGCTCATGTCCCTGTTCAAGATGTTAATTGAATGGCTGCCTTACTGGATTCCTCCATTCCCAGATTGCCCTGTATTGCTCTGTTCTTCATTTCTTCTTTACAGCTTTCACATCATAGTGAATATGCTCTATAGTTCAGTTTATATAATTTTTTTGAAGGAAGCTGCAGTGTGGGGTATCCCTGATAATCATCAGAGGTATCTCTAGTGTAAAGATGACTGGCCTGTAAAGGTTTTGAACTGTGCCAGTTTGACCCTGTTGCTAGCTTTTGCGATCTAAGCTTTTGCCACCTGTCAATGTGCTACATTAATTAGTCTGCTTGCTGGGGAAAACAACTCAGTGGGGAGAGCTCTGCAAGAGATTTTGATGTGAAGAGAAGTTGGCGTTGAGGGTTCTGCTTCCTCTTTTCCATGCATGCAAAAGAGGAGATGCAGTTGATGAATTTCTAGAACATCTGTGTAACTGTCAGAAGCAGGCATGAAATTTGAAATGTAGAATTTAATTTAAACAGTCTTGCCTTGGTGAATATTCTGTACTGCAGATAGGTTTATTTCCTCCTAAATTGTACAGCTATGTAAATATTACAGAAGTAAATGTATCTCAAGTCTGAACTGTTAAAAGTTTGCTTTCATTGTGCTCTTAATATCTGCATTGTAGGGAAATTTGATTCTTTCTTAGAATTATGTAGCCTATATAAGAAAACCCAGTTCTTTCTACTTCCTGAGGTAGTAATTATTAAGGAATTAGCATCTCGTGAGATTCCCCAGCCTGAAGATTACATATGTTTGAAGTTCTATTTTGAGAATGTGAACGAGTATGCAGAGGTCTTTTGCTGGTTCTTCGATCGGAGGTGAATTCCACGCACAAAAGGTGGGTTATATTTGCTCCATTATTTTTATTTTTTTCTTTTTCTTGTATGTATTTTGGGCTCCTTCAAATCTCAGGTGCTGATGTTTCTTCACTGATGGAAGATATTCTTGCATTTTGAAATTTCAGTGAAAATGCTCATCTATATGTTGAATTTCAACAAAGAAGAAAGGAAAAAAATATTTGGTATGGCAATTTTCATTCTCAGCCAACTCTAATTTAATACCATCATAAAATAATATTGGAGGGGTAATTGTTGAACCTTAATATTGCTTTGCTAGACGTATCTGCTTTATTCTTTGTGGCACAGTGCTATACAGTGTGCATCGTCTGTTCTTGCAGTGTATAGCATAGCATGAACAGTAAATTAAAGCTCATCTGGCAATGGAGCATGGACCATTTTTTTTTCTTCCTTCAGAAAATGGCTTGCTTTGTTCCTGGCATCCCTTTTGCCCAGGGGGAAGTTCCTCCAAATAGTTCCAGATCATTTTATTTGATTCAAGAGATTCTTTACCAGCCTGGACTCTGAAGAACAGGGTCAGCTGCTTTTTGAAGGAACCTGGATCAGATTTCCTTGGCTTGGTCCTTCTTGTGAGTGATATTTTACTTGGACCAACCATCCCAGCTTCATTTCTATTCTGTACTCAGGTACCCTAACACAACTTTCTGAAGGCAGAATTTAACCTCTCCTGGAGTTCTGTCTCCAAATGTGTGTGGACACGGGGTATAGGGAAAGAGCACATGAAAGGCTTGTTGTGTTCTCCTTTACTCCTAAATGCATTGATGTCTGTTTGTACTAGTTTTGTATTTTTCAAGATTGTTGAGAAATTTGTACTTCCTAACATCTCTGTGTTTTTTAACATACCTCTGATTGTATTCCTCCCATTATAAAGGAATTAATTTATACTTAACTGAGAAAATCAGTAATTGGAATTAAAGAATGAGGGTGAGGAAGATTGATAAGAATTTAGAACAAGAGTATGTAAAAATAATTTTTTTTGCTACATAAAATTTGTATTGAATTTTCTTTTAGCAATAAAAAGCATATTCAACAGTTCAACAATTTCAGCAAATTCCATGTGTTTTCTTTTCATAGGGCTGGACTCATCACTGAGACATATTGAACAGAAAACAAAGATATGCTTCTGTGTTTCTGTAAAAAAGCAAGATAAACCTGGAAAGCATAATGAGACCCCTTACCAATATCTGTGTCTTTGCTTGGGTCTTTACATTCATGCTATGGAATAATACGCAGCCAACTATGGAAAATGAATTTATTGCAAATTATTCAAGCAGTTTGCTGACTAATGTTCCAAGAAATATTCCAGTCCACACTCATGTATTAGACTTATCACATAATAAGATCTCTGGGCTTAGTATCTCAGAATTTATTTTTCTTACTGACCTGCAAGTATTAAATCTTTCTCATAATCTAATTACAGAGTTTGACTTCAGTGTCTTCATTTTAAATGAAGATTTAGAATACTTAGATCTATCTCATAATAACATTTTGAAAGTTTACTGTCAAACTCTTGCATATCTTAGACATTTAGATCTTTCTTTCAATAAGTTTACTGCCCTGCCCATCTGTCAGGAATTCAGGAACATGTTTCATTTGGAGTATTTAGGATTAAGTGCCATGATAATACGAAGGTCAGACTTCAGGTATATCATACAATTGCAGCTGCACACTGTCTTCCTTACCTTAGAAGACTTTTCTCTGTATGAGCCTCAGAGTCTGACAGCCTTGAATACAAGGAACCTCCACATTGTTTTTGCAGCAAATCGAAACTTCAGTTTTTCCCTCTTGTATGATGGAATAACCACTTCAGAAAACTTGAAAATAGATAACCTAAGATATACCTTGAGCTACAAAGATTTCCCCTCTCCTTCTTTAATGCTTCTGAAGAAAATCAAGACAACAGCTCTGATGCTTGACACTGTGGACTTACAATGGGCTATTATTTTGCAAATTTTTCTGCTTATTTGGTATTCACCTGTGGAGCATTTGACTGTGAGAAATTTGACTTTTCGAGGACCACTGGGGGTGCTGAATGAAGATGAATTTCTACCCTTCGTAAGCTCTCTGAAACAATTAATCTCTTCGGGTGGCTCCATGAAAGCATTAAGTTTGGAGCATGTTCGTAATAAGCTTTATTATTTCAACCAGGAGATTCTATATAGACAATTTTCAGAGATGAATATTACCAGTTTGACAATATATGATGCATATATGCCGCACATGCTTTGCCCCAATAGAACAAGCTCATTTCAGTATTTAAATTTTTCTCACAATGCCCTGACAGATGAATTGTTCCAGAATTGTGGCACTCTAACAGATCTGAAATTACTTATTTTGCAGAGGAATAAATTTGAGAGCCTTTCCAAGGTAAGCTTCATGACCAGCCATATGAAATCACTGAAATATCTGGACATGAGCAACAATTTGCTGCATCATGATAGAGCTGATGTGCAATGCCAATGGGCCGAGTCTCTGACAGAGTTGGACCTGTCCTCAAATCAGTTGATGGATTCCGTGTTCGAGTGCTTGCCAGTCAACATCAAAAAACTTGACCTGCAAAACAATCAGATCACCAGTGTCCCCAAGGAGATGGCTGAGCTGAAATCCTTGGAAGAGCTGAACTTGGCGTCGAACAGGCTGGCTGACCTGCCAGGGTGCAGTGGCTTTACATCCCTGGAGTTCCTGAATGTAGAGATGAATTCGATCCTCATCCCATCTGCCGACTTCTTCCAGAGCTGCCCAGGGATCAGGGAGCTACAGGCTGGGCACAACCCATTCAAGTGTTCCTGTGAGCTGCAAGACTTCATCCGCCTGGAGAGGCAGTCTGGGGGGAAGCTGTTTGGCTGGCCAGCGGCGTACGTGTGCGAGTACCCGGAAGACGTGCGAGGAACGCAGCTGAAGGACTTCCACCTGACTGAGCTGGCTTGCAACACGACGCTCTTGCTTGGGACAGCTCTGCTGCTGACGCTGCTGCTGGTGGCTGTCGTGGCCTTTCTGTGTGTCTACCTGGATGTGCCATGGTACGCGCGGATGACGTGGCAGTGGACGCAGGCGAAGCGGAGAGCTTGGCACGACCACCCCGAAGAGCAGGAGACCGTTCTGCAGTTTCACGCGTTCATTTCGTACAGCGAGCGCGATTCGTTGTGGGTGAAGAATGAGCTGATCCCGAACCTGGAGAAGGGAGAGGGCTGTGTACAAGTGTGCCAGCATGAGAGAAACTTCATCCCCGGCAAGAGCATTGTGGAAAACATCATTAACTGCATTGAGAAGAGCTACAAGTCGATCTTTGTGTTGTCTCCCAACTTTGTGCAGAGCGAGTGGTGTCACTATGAGCTGTACTTTGCCCATCACAAATTATTCAGTGAGAATTCCAACAGCTTAATCCTCATTTTACTGGAGCCAATCCCTCCGTATATTATCCCTGCGAGGTATCACAAGCTGAAGGCTCTCATGGCGAAGCGAACCTACCTGGAGTGGCCAAAGGAGAAGGGCAAGCGTGCCCTTTTCTGGGCTAACCTGAGGGCAGCTATTAACATTAACCTGCCAATATCGTTTGAAGTAAATGAGGAGCAGAGTGATGTTACCTCTACTAGTAGTGTCAGTCTGTATGTGAATAACTGACTTGAATGTCTTGCATTAAATCGTGTTAATCAAATTTTAATGTTTTTTTTACAGTATTCCTTGTTTATAACAAAATGGAATTGTTACACATACTGAAATTGTTATTGCTTATCTGAGTCATGAAAGTAGTCAGAAGTCTTCTCTATTTGCCTATCATCAACAAAGGGAAGGAGAAAGACATTTTCATAGTGACTACAGTGATTTTTGTAGACTTGGGTTGCCTTTATTTTGGACTTCCCATTGATTTTAGCTATATTCGAGAGTAATAAAAGTAGTGGTTGGTTCAATGTTATCAGGCATGCATTTAATCTTTGTTTTAACATGGATGTTGTGTGGTTAAGGTGAAAGGGATCTGCTTTCTTGTGTTTAATGAATAAGAAGATGCTTGTTTTAATCCTTTCCTGTACACTGATATAGAAGATTTCAAGGTACAGTGTCCCTACACCTTCAGACCTCACTGGGCCTTGTTATTCCCTTCCTGGAATTCTTTCCCTTCATCACAGACAGAGAGTTTTCTGGGTAAGAGCTGAAAGTTTGAGCCATTAATGTCCATTTAATATTCTTCCTTGCTGTACAAAACATTCCCACTTGCCTAGATTTACCTAGCAAGTGATGGTTTCATAGAATTTGCTATTTGTTATCTTCAAAATAATAGTTAATATCTGAACTTAGGAAATCTTTATAGTATGATAATATTGATGCTTTCTGCTGTGATCATATCAAGCTATATTGGGTTGCATGTTTTTCCTTTTTTCTAAAACGTAGTTATATATTTCAATAAAATATTTTTCTTACTATGAACTCTTTCAACTGTAAGAGGGCAAAGAAAAATGAGATGCCGCAATCTATTACTGTTTCATTGCAAAAAGTTCCTTTAGTTGTGCCACTGTAATGCTTCTATTAAATTGTAAAATATATTTTATTGCTATCTCTCTGCAGCAGCTAATAAGTAACCTACATTATGATGTAGTTTTATAGGTATTTAGAATATGTTTTATGTGATAATACTGGGAAACCCCCTCATATTTATAGAAAATTGGCAATGCTGCAAATGAACAGTAGGAAACAGAACTTGCACAACTATTGAGAAAGAGTGGTATTACCAGAACTGTCACTGAATTAGGTCATTTATTAAGTATTTAAACTCAGAAGCTTGATGTTTGGATGCAAATCCCCTTTTATCTTCAGACTTTCACGGAACTCTGTTACTTGCCTTTTTATTAGCAGGTGCTGAGGGTCTTCATGCAGGTGAAAAAGGAATAGTTTTCATTGGGAAAAAATTTCTCGGTTAAAATCAAACTGATTAGACTAATGGTATTTGTTGATAGAAGACATCTAATCATTTGCTGTACTTGGATTTAATTTGACAATCTAATAAACCTTTCATTTTTTATCTGTGATTAAATTTCCTGGTATCATTTCACTGGTCATGAGGAGCTGTGTAACTATACTTACTGCTTAATGGAAATGCAAAGCCCTCTGATCACAGCATGGGTGGCGCATGAGGTGGGCAAGTCAGTAGAAGGATGTGATCTTTGACACTCTCCAAGGTGGCTGACCCAGTGCCTGCCAGGCTTGTGTAGTGGTAGCCAGATGAAGCAGTGGACAGGCAGCTTCAGGACAGCTACCTCGTGTCCAGAGGTGCTGAGGTGTCACTGTGCACCCACCTGCCAGCTCAAGTGAACTGGGTGTTGCAGTAGGATGCTAGGTGCCTGGCTCTGAATGTAGACCTTTGGAAAGAAGGGCTAAAAATCTCTGTTAAGTCTTAATTTCAGGTGAAGACAAGTTGTCTACTGACTCTTTTGATAACACAAAACTGAGATCTCCCCTTTCCCAAAGCCAAGCTTTCTTTGTGTACCTGTAAAAAGGGATTCTAAACTCTCAGTACTCCCATGCGAGCTGGTGGATGTGGTGTGCTTGAAAATCAGGTTATTTATGATGAGGGGAGATGTCCAAAGTCAAAGAGGAGCTTAGTGCTCTGCAGGAGTGCAAGTCAGGAAGGCTTTACCCTACCCTGGGAGTCACTCGTGCTTCATGGCAACCCAACGTGGTTGGGCTGGGCACAGTGAGGTGCTGTTGAAAGTGGATCACAAACTTTCTGTGCCAGCCAGCCAGTTCTGGCAGGCTGCGAGGCACTTTCCACAGAAGTAGTGATGTTAAAACTGGGGCTGCAGCATGAATGCACTGCTCGAGCTGTGACAGTTCCTTCTTCACAGGTTTTTCTCAACAGGTTCTTGCAAGTTCTTTACTTCCTCCAGAATATCGCTGTCTGCTCTTAGGCAGTTGGCTTCTTTATTTCAGCTACAGTCAGAGTTACAGCTGTCTATAATTTAAGACTCATGTGCTGCACATCTCTCAGGTACTTAACTAACTGTTCAGTTGCAGAGGCCAGTGCATGTTAAGCTGGTTAGGAGTTTTTAGTCTTTAACTCTCCAGGGTTCCTCTGCGCTTTACAATGGAGAATGGTACCAGAAAACCTGTGCCCCTCCTTGCTGAAAGACTTCTTCCCCTCCCAAGTGTTACTGCCTAAGGACATGTTTAGCATTTGCACTTAGTGGTTACGTTTTAATGAGCACATATTCTGTCCTGTTTACTAGACAATAAAAGAGGAAGTAAAATTTCTCAGATCATGCTTTCCAGTCTCTGTAAGTGTAATGCAGCTGTAAACTGGGTTTTATCTCCTAAATAATGTACAGAGTCTGGGCCACGGAAGAGTCCCTTGCCTTTAAGACTATTCTGAAACTCAGGTTGTAGATAGGTGTGAAAGGGATAATTTAGTGTCTGAAGTCTGCTAAGTAAATCAGGTTTGGATATTAACCCCATAACACCCCTTTATACTCTGTCCCTCCTACCTCACAAATCTTTCATGCACATGCCAAGTATTTCAGTTATTTACATACTGTACCCTACCCCATAGCTGCTTAAAATACACTTCTGAGTTCCTTTGATAAAGGAGATTCATTTTGGGTTTGGGTTTTGTTTTTTTTTTAAAGTTTGAATTTGACAGTGTTTCTCATCACTTCTTTGTTGGAACTTCCATTTTCTTCTTCCCTGAAACTGTGCTTCTCTTCAACGGGTACATAAAGTATCGGTCTCTTCTCCCAGGTAACTAGTGATAGGATGAGGGGTAATGGACTCAAGTTGTGCCAGGGGAGGTTTTCACTAACAGGGTTGTCAGGCACTGGCACAGGCTGCTCAGGGCAGTGGCGGAGTCCCCATCCCTGGAGGAATTTAAGAAACATGTAGATGAGGTGCTGAGGGACATGGGGTAGTGGGGAATTGGCAGTGTCAGGTTAATGGCTGGACTTGATGATCTTAGCGGTCTCTTCCAACCAAGGCTGTTCTGTGATTCTGTGACTGAATTTTTTTTTTTTTGGCCCAATGCAGCAAATTATTTTCTTCACAGGTTTTTATGAAGCAATGCACTATTGAAGATTTTTTTTAAAAAAAATTGTGTTCATAGTGGTGTTTCTTGAGGAGAAGTTTTTGAGACTTACAGGACATGAGTGTCTGGTTGAACTCTTGAAATACTGTCATGCTACTGTCCATATTTATAAAAGTGATGTCAGGTGCTGCTCTCACTGAGCTCACAGGCATGGAAGCATACATGAAAGCAACACTGTGTATCAACTTTGTTAGTGTTCAGCCAGACTAAAGTTTTAATCATAGAGAATATGTTAAGTGTGGTTTTATGGCTAAAAATTGCAGTAGAGGAACAAATATCAGTCGTGAATCCTTGAGTAGATTTCTGTGCGTGACAGGATCTGACTCAGTGATAGAAATAAGACAGAGGGAACAGCTTCATTTCTTAACTGTGAGAAAAGAACAGCGTTAGGTTGATGGTTGAACTCGATGATCTTCAAGGTCTTTTCCAACCTAGATGATTCTGTGATTCTGTGTGATTCTGTGAAACTACAATTTTGTAAACTTAATTTTTCCGTTTTCTCAGAACAAGGGTGACACCCAGTGGCCAATTAAATTATAAGTGAGCAGTTCCTGAAAATGATCACTCATGCTGGAATACATACAATGCATTTTGCCTCTCAGGAAAACTGAAATAAATAATCACATCTGCCCAGCAAATGCAGGAGCCTTTTGCAGGTGTGTGCATGCTAGAGAAGGCAGGTCAGGATAAGACCTTCCCTGTGGCAGGTCCCGTGCTGGGTCAGTGGCTGTGACTCGGTCCCCTTTGCCATCGGTCCCTCCTGATAGTAGGCTGTGAGAGCAGATATTGACTGCTTTGCTAGCAAATGAACCTTATGAATCAACAGCATGATGTGAGCGATGACTCTTGCTTCACAATGAGCAATCCTTAATTTCAAGCAGAACAGCAGTGCACCAACACCCTGACACAATTACCTCAGCAGGAATGGAAAGTGTGGAGATGTATAGTGAATTCAGCTGGGCTCACTCTTGTAAGGCACCTGACAAGGTGTGAAGGAATAAACCCCACTCTTCAGCGTGCTCTACACATGCATGCTCTCACTACGCATGCTCTAGACATGCTCTCAGCATGCCTGTGGGTGTGCCCGAGGGGGCAGGATTCGTGCGCACTGATGTGTTGGCAGCCTGCATCTGCACTGGCTGCTCTGGCACCCCGGCCTCGGAAAGGCCCAGACAGTGGTTTTGAGAGTGATAAAAATATGCAAACTTGCATGTTTGATGCTTCAGATCCATCAATGGACTGTGTACTGCCCAGATTAGAAGTGGTTTTTGTGTTTGACACTAAGTGCACTGCTGGGCATGGCTCCTCCACAGCACAGGAGCCAGAAGCACAGGTGCTTACAGGCAGCCCCTGCCTGCTCCTGCCTTCGGTCATGTGTGAGCAAGTTCACATGGGAGGCGTGCATGGGCGCTGCGGATGGGCTATCTGAAACCCCAAGGCTCCCTCCCGGCTGCCTGGAACCAGCAGGGACCCATGGGCACCCCTGACCCTTGCACCTGTGTGATTGCCCTTTGTCCTACAGCGTGTGACGACATGACCACAAACAATGTGTTGAGGGTTTTATTAACAAGTATAATACATACACATTGTATACTAAATATAGTATGAGGACTGTACAGTACAAATTTACGTTCACAGTTTGACATGACAAAATGTCATTACAGAATTCCCATTGGACTACCAAAGTAGAAACAGTGAAAGTACATTACACATTCACATCTTTAGTAAGAAAAAGATTACCAAAAGGTCTCCGTATTTGGAAGTTATAGTAATGCACGCTAGAAACCTTTAATTACCCATTCAGTCTTATTAGCTTATAAAATATATTACATTTTATTAAAAAATTTCTGCATAGTTTATACAAGTATTAAAGTAAATATAACATCCCTGCTATATTTGCAGGTGAGAGATGCTAAGCAGAAAGATTATTTTGACCCTATATTATTTAAAGAACATTTTAAAAAAGTGCTAATACCTGTAAAATATAATGAAAACTCATGTAGCCCTCTTAAGATACGTAAAATGCTTTGTAATTTTTTACAGAAAGGATTTGTATTCACCTACATGCTGCTAACCTTAGAGACAAAACCATATTTGGACAAGATGTGGCATTAGAAATATCCCTGCAGAACAGTGGTGTATATTTAAATAAAACCACACAGTAATACCTGCTTAGCTTTTTGCGATTGTCTTAGAAACCAGTAATTTCTTATAATCAAATGGCTTAAACAGGGACATTTTAGTAAAACAGTATTACCTGCTACACACTGCACAGTGCAATACTGCTAGGGAAAAAGGTGGAGTTTTTAAATATACACGGTCTGCAGGATTAGGATTTTCTATCTTTGTATCTAAACTGGCTTCTCTTTAGGGTAAAGACGGAAGGACTGGCTTTAAAAACTATTTAGTTGTGTATATTTAAAAATGACAATGTTTGTGTCTTTTCTGACATCCCACAGAAAGACATCACAGACACAAGTGAAAAATCCTATAAGCAAGGCATTTACATGAAATAATCTCAAATATTTATAATTAGCATTTAAATTCTGTTGTCCTAAATCACAAGGCACATGGATAAAGATATTTTAAAGTTCTATTGAATCTCCACTGTGTTTGTCCCCACTATTAGCATAAATATTTTCAGGAAAAAGGTACATTGGCTAATGAATGAACATGGCAAATAACCTAGATTAAATTCTCCAAAGCAACTCTTAGTTACAAAGAAGTTCTCCTTTTCGGGTACTTGATTTTAGATTTCTAATTCAAAGAAAACATTAAAATGTTTTGTGAAACCCTTAAAAGAGAAACAGAGCATTGGAAAGAAATGTTCCTTAAACATCCCAAATTTTATGCAGGTGCATTTGTTAAGATAAAAATGGGACCAGCTGCCATTAAACTGCTTATAGATCTCATCTGCTTTTTTCCCTAGAAAATAATAGGGAATTGTTTTCATCCCAGGATACTAAATGTCTAGACTTGTGACTGATGCTACAGACGCTCCACACAGCCTCTGAGCCAGTGATGCGCCTGCATTTATGGACCTGCCATTAAGACCTAGAGCCAAATGGAGGCCCATTCTACAACAAAAATCCCATTCTAGAACAGCTCCTCATTCGTATCATTCTCTTCCCTCCAAGTTCCTCAGTGTCAGTAACATCCCAGCCTACCAAAAGACCGATTCATCTCCCAGGTTTTTCAGCTCCATACATAAGCAGATGAGGGCCAGTCACAAGACAGATCTGTCAGAACTTCCCTCGGTCCTAGTCAAGCAGCGAGGATGTACGCTGCTGTAGCAGAGCATACGGATCTTCCTCACAAAAGCTTTGCAGCAACACTCCCAGCCTGTTCTGTCCTTTGTAGAGCACACGTTCAGGGCTCTATTCCTTACTGGTTCCATATTTCTGTATGTAAGATTTGTTACACAACTGAACAATACTTTGTATTTCACAGCAATTGCTGTCAGAGTGCTTTTCTCCAAGAAGTACAGATCCTCCCCTTCTCTAATTCTGTGGCTATGTGGGTATCAGCAGAACAGCAGGTAAACTCTGCCACAGAGGGAAGGATCTTTGCACTCAAACTCACGCACCTGCAAGACCGTTTCAGTTTGCCGTTGGGCTCCATGGGATGTAGCACCACAGCCTACCTGCTCCATAAGCTCAGATACACCCACCTGCAGATGGACATTTCACCTGCCTCCTCCTGGAGAGTCCTATGAAACTACCACTTCCCTCACCCCTCCATTTTCCAGTGGGTTTTTCCAAGAGAAACGAAAATCTGACTTCAGTACGTTTGATTTGCAGGGAATGCTGTTTACCTTACATAGGGTAAAGAGAAGCGCACTGGTGCACCAGAGTCTGGAGAAATAGATCCCGTTTCCTTGCAGTGCCACAAAGTCTGCCAGCTAATAAAGACAGAAACCTGCCTTTCAGTGGGGCTTTCAGAGACAGGAACATTTCTAGGGTGAACTGCAGGTTGCTTGAATTCAGTTTATTTTACCTATGGAGTTGTGTTTGCTAACTGACATGGGAGTTAAGACTTTCTGGTGTAATTTTTTTATGCAACAGACACATCCACAGGAAAACTTAGTCTCCTTAATGTTGAGAGACTACTAGAGTCACAAATCAGTTACCAAATGGATGACTTGGTATACGTTTTTATCCAAAACAGATACATGACTCAATTTATCATCAGAAGTGCTTCATACCTGATGCCATCTTCTCATAAAAATATTGTGGATTAATAATTTTAAATACTGTAGTGTATTCAAGTGGCACTCACTTGCAACAATACAGTTTGACGCATTTTTAACATGACGATTGCTATTTTCTGAGGTACAGCAAAAAGAAAAAATATTTAGAGGAAATGTGGGGGAGTGATTGCAGAGGGATACTCTGTATCCCTGAAATGAGGTGTGATAGGTGAATATCATTTAATGCCATGTCACAGGAGAGTACCGTGTTTGTTCCATCCATACACTTGCACAGAAACCAGACATAGAGTGTCACACAAGGTCTGCATTTAACAAATCCATCGGGGCATTATGCAATAAAAACAAGGATATATACTACACTATAATACAGGACAGATGACATTGGTTTAGATGCACAATATTATGGATAGACCAATTCCTGCCAATTTTTCTTCTTGACTGGGGTAAATAATACTATGACTCGATCTTTTTGTAAAGTAATTCTATTGCTTAAATTTATTTCTACAGTGTTATTCACTGTTCGGGCAGAGGGGATTTATGAATCAGGTGGCTTTCTAGAACTGTTGTATTAACCATATTGCAGAAATCAACACAGTGGGGAGAGTCCATTCATTGCATTGTTAAGTATAAAATGAGAGTGTAACCCTTACAGGGCACATAAATAAAAGTCTCTGGCAAGGACTAGCATTTTGGATATTCAGTAACATTTACTACTTTATCAGTATATGCCGGCTTGATTATATGAAGAAACCAACAATAGCTGTTAGTTTACAAATTCCCTTATTCATAATGGAATACATGAAACATATTGTCTGCAAAAAGGGTTTGCTTAGCATCCCCAGGAGGAAAAAAAAAAAAAAGTGTTCACATTCTTTAGGTCTGACCCGTGGCAAGGACATAGAAGGGTTAGATAACATCTGTTACTGACCATACGTAAGCTTTTAATGGTATAAACTCAGAGATTCAGACCAGCTGAATCCAAATTAAAATGCATGTGTGAAAAAAAAAAAAAAAAGAAGGTGTGACAGGTGTCAGGGACAGAAGACATTCAGACTAGCATGTGGCGTTTTCTGTGAAGAGCAAGATGGTCCGAACGTGAAAAGCTACGGTCACAGTCTGGGCACTGAAAAGGTTTGATTCCTGTGTGCTTGCGGAAATGCCGCGTTAGTTCATCAGAACGAGCAAACTTCCACGTGCATCCCTCCCAAGTGCATTTGTACGGTTTTTCACCTGGAAAAAGAAACACAGAAGTGGAGACTTAAGACACAAACACATCAGTTAAATATTTGACAGATTTATACTCTTGCCTTGTCAAATTTCAGAAAGCACTTGAACGCTTACTCCAAAAGCCTTCAAACAGCACTGGGCTGCAGAGTACTCTGCACTAGAAACTGTGTAGTCAAAGTTAACAGATCAAAAAATTGTTTCCTGCCACAACTTATTTTTTGATTGCCTCTCTGTTCCTCCCTCTGCCATATTAACACTTGTTTTCTCTCATGAAGCCCAGAAGTGTGAAGGTTTAAGCATTTGTTCAAGTATTTTCAAAACCAGGACCCCATATGCTAGATTAGCTGGGGGAAAGGACTAGTGCTACCATTCAGCACACCACGTACAAATCTTGTTGTGACCTCTTAAAGTTACTGTAGTATAAATAACTGGCACCACTGTCACAAGCAGCTCGACTTAAAATCTCTCTTAGTCATTACTTTCTAATATGTGATCCTCCTTCTCCTTAACAGCATTGTGCTGCCCAACAGGTAAAGGGCTGACTTGTGTAGAGATGTAACTGGGCTCCATTTTACCTAGGAGTGTCCCATATCTTTGTAAAAACTCTGGATGTACATATATTCACTTAGCATGCCAAGATGAACATTTCTGTGGAGAATATGTTTATTGGAACGCTCACTCAGAAAAAAGCACTATCGGACCAGGGGTTAGCATGTCCACATGTAGCAGATGTGTTTGTATTTGGCATGCAGTCCAGACTTCTTCAAATGTGCTACTCCCATGGAAGTCTCAGTCAAATTTAACAGTGATGTAAGAGGTGAGGTAGTGCAATTTGAAGTGATTTGGTGTTTACAGGGTGTGCAGAATGAGTAATCTGCAAGCAACTGGACAGAAAATGAGCAAAGAACCAGTGAATGTAGAGCATACCAGCATACACTGTGATCCTGCTTTGGCTTACAGTCTCTTGCTGTGGCTTTTTCCTGCTACAACCTGTCTTTTGCTCAGCCGACAATTACACTCAGAACAATGCCAGATCTAACCTCTGCCATTTTGTTTTTTACACCTGTGGCCACCTGACCATTAGCACAAACTGAAAGCTTAGTCTACTATTTTACCACAGACTTGACGAAAGAAAAGCACAGCAATGCTCAAACCTGTATGGGTTCTTCTGTGAGCTTTCAGATGGGAGCTTTTAGTGTAGACTTTGTTGCAGCCTTCATAATCACATCGATGTATTCTGCGTTTTCTTTGCGTGTCCGGAGATTCCACAGGTAAAGGTCTCTTTCCTGGCTGAACTATAACTGAAGGGTGATTCCTGCAAAGTCAAATCGAATGTTAAAAATGAGAAACATTTAGCAGAGCAAACCTCAGCTAATATGATTCATGACAGAGCCCTTTATTCACCACCACTCTGTCTCTTGGCAGAAAGGACAACATTACATGCATGTCGAAAAATTCAAGAGGGTTTAGCAAATTTCTTATATTCTAGCAGTAATATTTTAAAATGTTTACTCACTTTGTGGCATGACATAGCCATTTTTACTACTCCCCAGCTTTATTTAAACTTACAAAGGAAAACCTCCCTTCAAATTCCTGTTTTTCAGTCAAACCCAGATTTCTCAAACTCCAAGTTTGTAGTGAACTTTTCTTGTATTTGTTCACAATTTTTCTTCTTCCTTCAAATATAACCAATTCGCTTGTAATTGGAAACAGCTATTCCATATTATTGAAGAAATTGTATCTTTAGGGTTTCAATGCAGAAGTCAATCTTTATTGTTCTAGCCACTCCTTTACAGAGTAATTAAGAATTTCCTGTTTGGTGCTGGTAGGAGGGTGCGGCCTCCCTATACCACTGACGTCAATTCCTAAAAGTAGAGTTTAGCCTGTGTGACACACCCACAGGATGTCTGAAGTTGTCCCTCCACCTTCATAAACATCATTTTTTTTGCTTTTGAAGCTCACAGGTACAGTGCAGGTAAGACACATATTAACTACATAGGGACTTCTGTGACAAATAAAACCCTGAACATTCACACATGTGAAAACACATCGAGCTTCCTGAAAGGTGTCACTGACTGTGGGTATTTAGGTTTGAACAACACCCCTACTGTACAATTGGGGATGACCTAGATTTTTTTCTCCCATGTCAATATTAGAAAAAGAAATAAATATGTTTTTCGAAAAGGTAAGCGGCATTACAAATCTTGCAGCCTCACATAGTTGCATTTTTCAACCTGTTAGCAGATCTCTGTTGGCACTTTCAATATATTTTTTAGCTTTTAACTGAAAATTGATACATGATGTGCAGATACTAGCATTTCTTGTTGCAAAACCAACTCCTCCATGTGATAGAAATAAGCTTTCTAGAACTTCTATCTTTTCTCAGTTACTGTGTTTCACATTTCTTTACTGATCAAATTACGTTTTGTAACAGTAGCTTATATTAGTTACTTAAGCCAAGTTCCTTTAGGGCCTGATTTTCAGAAATGCTGAATACTTACTTGTCTCAGCAAAGTAAAAGGCATGTGCTAAGGGTCCTTTGGTTAAAACAAACAAAAAAAGACTTAGCAAGCACAAGCAAGGAAAATCCTGTGTGGTTTAACAAGAAAAAAAATTCCACTACTCTCCACAGCAGCAGGATGGGGATTACTGATGTGGGAAAAGTTTCATTCTGTTATTTGTCCTGTTATCAGCATTACAAGCTTGAAATTGGGAGCCAAATTCTCTTTCTTGGGTGTTTCTGTGACTGCTGAGTGATGTACTCTCTAAGTACACGTTAAATCTAACTAAAAATATTGTAATGGCAGGAAGCCCCAGATGGTGATGTTAGACACAGACGTACATGCTCTTAAAGAAGAAAGGCAGGCTTTTAGCTTCGAAAGAAATGCTTCTGTAAAGCAATGCTCAGTTTTAATGCTGTTGCATACTACTCTTTTTTGAGAAACTCTGGCTTAGGACAGCAAACAAACTTAGATTAAATCTCTAAGTGTGGAGGCTAGTCCTGGACATGGTAACATCTGGAAAAAGGGAGGTAAAGGATATTGGCTGTGCACTGTTTGTGATGGTTTTCCACCTAAGATCGTGTAAATAAAGCACTGAGAATTCACCTCTGTCTCATTTTCCTTTAGAGGAAAAGAGGCTGGCAAGACTACAGAACATTATCAATAATCAGATAGGGTGTGGCAATTTTAAAATATGGCTAAGGTGGTGTCAAAAATCAGAGGTAAATATTAAGTAAGTGCCAATAATGAAAGCACAGCCCTAATTCTTTCATTCCTTCTTACACAACCAGATAAGTGTCATTTTTTGATAAGAGCATCTTCCCAAAAGCATGTTACACTATCAACAGCTTTTTCTCCATCTTTACCAACAGACCATACTATGTTGGCAGCATGAGTTAAGACTTTGATGCTTGCACTCGCAAGAATACAATGTTAAAAAGGCTTCTTATATTCGGTCAGAGATTAACACCTTGAGTTTGATTTTAGAAATAACTGCAGAGTTACGTCAATTATCAGACATGCTAGAAAGTCTGGCAATCCCTATGGAAACATCACCAGCATTATATATGAAATGTGTATACCAAAAACTAATACTAAAGCAAAATCAATCACTTCAAAGTGAGACTGAGGGCTATGCCCCATTAATGTAGCTTATGTGTCTGAATAGCACACTTTGGGCAGTTGGAATCTATGAAAAATGATTAAAAAATCATTTCATAGCTGTAGCTCATAATGCAGAAAAAGAAGCTGATGAAGCTGTGAGACAATGGGAAATTTTATAAAGGTCTAGGTCTCTCATCTTGTAACTTGTGATTATAATTTTTTTAAATAATAAAAAGATAAAAACCAACCCTTTACAAACTTCTTGTTGCAGATACGACTGAATGTGAACTCGAAAGGGCTGGCTTTAGGAACAAGCAAGAACTGAAGCTCTACAGGGTAGCTAGGAAGCAATTTAACCCATTGGCATGTGAGGACAGGGTCTCCATAAAAATAATGCTCTGTATGGGCAAGCAGAGGAGATGCTTTGGAAACATGGACTATTTGAATGTTTTTTGTAACACCGCTACCTACACGTTATACCAAATTTTATATTCTTTGCTCAGCGGATGGGTTTCCTGTGGAAGCTGGTCTCATTGGGAAATAATCGATGCAAATCAGTAATGCAGGTGACAAGTCTGCAGAAGTCTCAGCCCTGGAGGAAGGGTGTGGTATCAGTCAGGAACAGCACTTACTGGTTTGCTCTTGTTAAAGGTGCCTAACAAAAAGCAAAAGTAAACTGCACCATTTGATAGTCCTGACCTAGCAGAAGCTGGTTCCAAGTATGTACAGACCCGATGCCCCTATGTGGCAGGTCCATTATGGAGATAAGTAACCACTGAGTAAACATGGATGCTTGCTACTTATAAAACATATAATGTTATTTTAAAATAAACAGCATACTGTTTATGAAAGCTAGCTGGCAACTAGTCAACTCTGTCATTGTGCCCAGAAAGGCAGAAATGGTGGAAGTACTGAGTTAAATGTTAATCATAGTTAATTGCAAAGAGCCCGCAGTCTGGAACCTTCATCTGAGCTGGTTAGAGACTTGAAAACAAGGAGGGCTGCCCACAAGAAAGCTGTGCAGAACACAGTTAGCCCTGGAGCTGCGGTGTGCCTTCTAACCTGGGAATGGTTGTGAGCAAGAGGAAGAGGCTGCCTTCTGAAGGAAATGCAGTAGACCACCCTCCCATGCTTTCTCTCTCTTTTTGAATCACCCTGCACGTAAACACTAGTTTTGGGAGTTGGGCTTGGAGCCCCTTTTCCCCGCTCTACGAGGTGAGGTCTTGTACAACTGCTCCGAGGACGATGGCGAGCAAGAAGGAAGGGCAGAAATGGATTCTGAGGTCATGTACCATGAACCCAGCTCAGTTCTCAACTTCAGCTCCTGCCAGAGCCACGCCGGCAACCTGCATGCCTGCCCAGAGCACTGCCTGCTGAAGGATGGTGAGCTGGGCCCCAGGCCACTCCATCATTTTGGTAAGCTGACAGAATTCTTCCTAGGAAACAGGAATGGAAAGGTGCCCATGGCTCCTCAGGTACTTTCTGAGAATTTTTTTAATATTTCCAATTAAAAAGTTTCTGCCTCAGACCTCACTTCTTTTTAGCTCTTGTTCTGCCTTCTGCAAACAGACTGTTTTAAACTTGGATTACATCTGTGATCCAGTGGCCCCAGTAACAATTGTACCAACAGGATGAGTTGATATTGGGGTGGAAACAAATGGCAGGGCAGGACAGCGAGCTTCAGGAACTACTTGAGCTGCCAAAAGACCCACCCATGGAACAATGGTCTCAGGTAAACATGCAATTTCCCTGGATATACACAGAACTTGTAGGCCTGAGGGGTTTCTTTCCACTAAGTAGCCAAAATTTCTTAAAATACAAAAATGTCCTCCAAGAAAAGAAAGTCACAAGAATATTTTTAAAGAAAGGTATTTTAGGTAATATAAATACAGAGACCAGGATGAAATGTCTTTACAGTATTTTTCCAATTTGTTGCTGGTTTTACATAAAGAGTTATCACTGGCTTACTGGGAGTCCTCCTGTCAGTTAATTGTAGGATTGGGACTAGCATTACTTTAGAAATGCATTACACAAATAGCAGACCTATGTGGTTGTGATGTATAAATACGTATCAACTCCTGTATCGCTAAAGTGGGAAAAAATTTGAAATCAGATCTCACAGTGACAGTGGGGGGAGAAAGATATTTTTCTGTGTTTTAGCACATGTTCTAAAGCACAGCGACTCTCCTTCTCACTCCTCAAAATTAGTAACTGCTGCAATGAATGGTATTTCATTCTTCTGCTGATCTTGGGACTACTGTTAGCTACTTACTCTTGCAACATTACTTGCTGGGGAGACAATGAGGTCATCATTGGAGGTGACATTTGTTCACGATAGAAGTCAGTCTTTGACGGTTCACTTCCTGGCTCTACTTTGATTGCTTTCTTCAGTGTAGGCTTCTCGTAAGACTCAATGACAGGCACTGTATGGGGGAAGGTAGGAGAGGCAAGGCAATGCATCAAAAATATGGAGAGTTATGGAAATAAAAAATATGTGTAAAAATCTATAGTTTAAACAAAAGAAATCCCCCAGCTCTATATTTAGTGCAACAATTGCTAAGATACAAAATCTTCCAGTTTCAGTCTATTTCCTGATCAAGTATGATTCAAAACAACTCTATTCATTTTCATCAGTCTGATGTTTTTATCAGTCCAAATCTCAGCAGATAAACTTTATGCAGGTATAAATCAGAACAGAATACAACCTCTGTAAGTTTGGTAAAGTATTTACACAGTAAATTCTATGCCTGCATATTTTAGAAGAATAGGAATTATGTTTCACTTCCTAAAACACAAAAAACACACAAAGAGGTGCCTGGATATACAGTTATTTTTCCCAGGATGAGAGGGCATAAAAAAGAAACTCTTACACCACCAACCTTGCATGCTACTTGGAGTTTCCATCTCATCTGCAAGAACTGTGGACACCATGACAGGCTGCTGAAGATGGGGAGCATACATAAAAGGAACTGGCTGGACCACAACAGGCTGGATAACTGGGAGTATTCCAGGACTTCTCAGTCCGTGGCGTGAAAGAGCAGCTGCCATGACAGGTGGGATTGTTATTGGCATGGAAATAGGCTGCACTCCTGGAGGTGACGGTGTGAATTTACTGAGAGGTGAGCTGGGTGAGGATAGAGTCAATCCAGGTGAAGTTCTCCTATGCACAGTCTGAAATTTTAATGGGGAAGGAGAACTTCCAGTTGAAGGTGGTGAGCTCCGTTTGTTCACTGTAAGGTCTACTGGCTCCATCTGGATTCCATTTGATAGTCCTTCGGGGCTTGAGTAGAATTTATTGTGCAACATACTTGGTGTAGAATAAATGACGCTGTATTTGTTTGGCTTCATTTGGTCCATGTAATTGGACGGGTATGACTGTCAGGAGGAGAGGAAGAAAATAAAGAAAATCAAATAATACTTCATCACACACACAATTACTGCTGAAAAAGGTAGCTTATAAAATGAGAAAAAATGAAAATGTTCAAAATGGTATAAAGTGAAACATTTAAGTATAGAACTATTTTATTTTTAGACTATCATTTCCATGACATTTCAGTTATTTTTTTCTTGTGGTGAAAACTTCTGGCAATACATCTTCCTGGTTTCTTACCCATGTTTCCCTGTGAGGGACAGTTAGTTGATTTTAAATGTCAATGTTAACTAAAAGTATTTTTCCAAAATCACACAAATCTATTGTTCTTCTTTTCAGTTATTGTTTGAAACAGTGAGTTTACACAATATTAAATTTTCCTGCTGTAGTCATAGCACTGTGATGAAAAACAAGAAAGCTGAGTCACCTATTCCATAAAATTCCATACATAAAGCAGCATACAAAAATAGTGATTGATCTTCAAACAGTAAATATTAAAACCTCTGAAGCTTTATCTGTTCTCTTTATGACTATTCCTACAAATTCAATCTATAAAAACATCTTCGATGGTAACTGGTTTCTCAGAATTCTATTAAAATGCCATTATTTCAATGCTGGCTAAAACAAGTTCTATAGATTTGCCACCACTGCTGAGCCAAACTACGAAATTATTAGCATTCTAAGTGTTGAAGGCCACAGAACATCGGTAAGAGTTTAGTATTTAACAATATTGAATATCTAGTAAATCTGATCAAGCTATTGGCATAGGCAAAAATACAAAATTTAAACTCCTAAGAGATATTAAGTACTTCTGTTAAAATTGCTGTTACTATACAAAGTTTGCTCAGCTTCAACAAACTGGAAATGTTGCACCACTAAGTGTCAGAGCATTTGCAGTGATGCAGGTTTGTCAGGGATGATCACAAGGTCACTACGTATGAACATTTCTTTCATTGGAAGAATATCAGAAAGGAAAAATCAATGCAATTTAAATCTTAGGGGATGTTTTCCATCAATGAGCCTCTTAAAGAAGGAAGCATCTTCAAGCTGTAACCTTACTAAACAGTTATCCTCTTTCAACTCTTCAAGTAACACTAGGTGTGTGTGTGCTGAAAAAAAAATCAAGCTGTCAAAAGTTTATGCAGAGACCTGTAAACTGGAAAAGTTAAGTAAAGTATATTTAGACAAGCAAGAAATACTTTCCAAGAATTAGGAAAAAATAAATCATGTTTTTAAGAAGTGATTATTTTAGGGAGTTGGTATTTTATCCCATATGCCTTGCACTGTTTTTCGTAGAAGGTTTTCATTGTTGTAATTAAGCTGGCACAGATGTCAGCTATTTTTTCCGGAAGTTTGGGAAATCAGAATAAGTTTTCTAAACTTCTATACCTTTGGGGATTTTAATTGCTATGTTTCTATCTGAACTGCAGATAAAGTTGTTACAGAAAAATGTTGGGAACAAAAGGATGAAAAAGATGAGAAGGATGCTGGAACAATCAAAAAGAGAGTATCTGCTGTCAGTCAGACACTCTGGTGGAAAACAGTTTTGCTTCACTATCAATGAAGTGTGGCTGAAACTGTTAATTTGGACTGAGTCACACTTCTGCTTTCCTAAACATCCTGTGCAGAATGGTATGTCACAACAGTAGATCACTATAAAGATGCAGGATTGTATTTCAAGTCCTTTACAGTCTCCATCTAGCTCTTTTTATTTTATGTTTGATATCATCACTTTCCCTCTTTGAGCCTTAAAAGCGATTCATTTACCTTTCCTTGCTATTTGCCCATAATAAAACCCAGAGCACTAAAGCCACAAAGAAACTGGGAAATAAATCAAAGGAACTTCCAACATTCCTGAGTCATATCCATGTGGCTCATACAATTAAATAGATAAATCCAAAAGGAGAAAGATTCACCATGCTTTTCCTCTTGACAATCTATCAAGAATAAAGTCTGGCCAAATATGTCACAAGCATACCTATCACCACCCAGAACTGCTGCTTCCACAAGGGGACATTATCAAGCACTAATCTAATAAAATTTGCTAAATCCTGTTGTACTGCCACAGTGAAACATCTTCTTAGTTGTACAGGCGAACAGATTTTGAAGCAATTCACCAAGTATTAGAAAACCAGAAACAGGTGAAGCAGCTGCTTACCTACTTACAGTATTTGACAAATCAGTATCATGTAAGAGGATGAACAGGATTTAATCCAAATAGTAACTGATAGATGAAAAAGCATTCTTACCACGGGAAATTTGTATTCCAGTACACTCCTTAAGACCTCAACCCCTCATGCAGCACATAGCTATCTTTAAAAATGGGTGAAATGAGTAGTTTTGGGACTGATGGAAAGGCAGAGAAAACCACTATTTCAATTCAAAGGGAGATGGTAACACATAAAAAGCAACTTCTTTCACCAAATGGTAACTGGTATTTGTCCAAATGTTTAAAAAGTCCTTGCAGCAAGTATTTAGGTAGGACTCAGATGGCTTTGCCACTAGTTCATTAAGAACTAACCTAAACTTGTTCAATAATTCAATTCAGTAATAGCATGCGTTGTTGGTAAAGTGATGAAACACTTTGGGTGTGAGCTTCAGTCATCTCAGAAGCATAGTTAATTCTTTCAGCCACACACCCTGAAATATAGCAGTGTCAAAACTATAATTGGTTTCCTTCTCCCACCCCAACTAATGGGATTTTTTAGAGAAAAACTTTATACCTACGGACAGTGTATGTTCAGGTAAAATAACGAGTAATTCCGAAAGGACTTCAGTTAGTTTGGCCTCTACTGATACTATCAGAATGACAGATACAATAAAGTAAATCCTGATTGAAGAATGTGGAGTTATGTCAACCCACAGTGAACTGAATGCTATGCTCTGCACCTCCAGAACATCACACTAACAGTTTCTCTTTCCTTCCACCTTCTCAAAAGAAGGTCAAGAAAATTAACACATGGAGTGGTCGCTATCCTTTCCCATGTTCTCATCATGCTACTATTCCTCCCTTTAGAGCTGTTTCCAGAGCAGTTTCTGCTGGGGAGCCATGGCAGCAGGGCCCAAGGAAGCTGCAAGACCAAGAAGTGCCAGGGAAGCCAGGACCTCAAGGGCTTGGGGCTAAAAAGCCCGTGTGTGTACAGAAGCTGAAACACACACACTCCTCCACCTGAAGTAAACCAGAGTCATCTCCATGAGGGGAACCTCACTCAAAAAATGCCCTTTCCTCTGGACTTTCTGCTTTTCCTTGCCTGCTTTTTTTTTTTTTTTTTTTTTCTTTCTCCCCTCATTATGCAATAATGAGAAGAAAAGCATACAGATTGGGTAAAATGCTCTGAATAGTCTCTAACAACTGGTCAGAGAGATGACACTGAGTTATAAAAACGCACAAGATGACTCCAGAGGTCCAATGCATGGAAGGTACCACACCTCTGCAAGGAGCATATAGTATAGAATAAGCAACATTTGAAACAACAGTCTTGAAATGCTCTTGGATCAAAAACGCTCCCTTACTCTTCCTGTTCTAGTTTTTCCTTCATCTGCTGGTCTGCGGAAGACTGCTCACTCCTCTCCTGGTCAGCCTGCTGAGGGGTGGTCCACTTTGCAGAAGCACACAGCTCTCTGGGGCAGGATCCTGTCTCTCTCATGTGCATCATCCCAAGCCACTGCAGAACCTTCTTTGGGAGATGAAGGCAGATGTGTACAAAAGACAGCCCACACTGTCTCTACAGTGATTTTCTGTTATTTGTGCAATGACACTTTTATTGTAAAAGTGGTCCATTTTCTGCCTTTGATGGACACCATTAGATAACCTTTGTTAATCGTAGATAATCACCACTAATCTTAATAAGGTCATGCAATAATTGTGATTGAAGTGACAGACAGACTGGCCAATACTAAGGTTCTTCCTTGACCCAGATATTGAAGTTTGTCAAACTTACACCTTCAGTGACAAATCAGTTATTTTTCTATCACTGCTCTCAAGTAAATAAACCCCTTGAAAGTCAAACAATAATTTTAAAATGCATACAAACTTAACTCTCAAAAAGTGTTATTTATAGCACTGAAGAAATCAGACTGCTTACAGATGCATTAAATTAATGACAATTATTCTACATTTTAAAATAAAACAGGAAGCAAGCTTTTCACTGAAAGATGCCATCCAGAGCATGAATTTAATGTGCACTAATTTATGCACACTGACTACACCCTTTTAATTGAGCAGCCTTTCTAAGGGTGTGGTTTCATGTTACACTTAATCTGATCCTCTTGCTGGCTACTGCTGAAAGGGGAGGTCCTGTTCCCTTGTCCTCTCTCCTCCCCTTGCTCTAGCATTGAGCAGCTGCAACAGAATGAGTCAGATCAGCTTCCTGATCTGACCAAAAAATAAGAGTATTTTTGGTGAGTTAGCAATTCTGACCATTCAGTGAGCTGACCCAAAGGATCCAAATCATTCAGTGGCCATGCCATTGCTTCATGTCAAACAAAGGAGACACAAAGCTGGAAAGAAGGGAGAAAAGCCTAAAGGTTCCCTTTCAGCAGCAGCCTGCAGTTGAATAGGTGAAGTATACATGAAACTGCTTCCTAGGGCTGTATTTCCCTGGCAGCCTAAATCATCACAATTCCCATTATTCCCCTCCCAGCTACATGTTCCTGCTGCTCTTGCTTCTCAGAATCTCATCTGAGCAGACCCTATACACCAAGCTGACAGAAAATTAACCCTATCAAAATGAAAAGTCTCCCCTTCTCTCTTTTCCCCCATTCCTCCCCTGCTGCCCTGGTTCTCATCTGTTCACATGGTAAGGTAATGCATTCGCATTACCCAGCAAAAAGCCGTTCATCTTTTGGTCAGGATTAGTTTTCTGCTGTTTAGAGTACAGAGTCAGCCCCAGGAACATGTTCTCGAGACCAAGAAGACAAACAGAAAAGGAGAGGATGAGAAGCTGTTCATTTAGTTCAAAGGTGTAATGCTGAAACCACAGGTTGTTGCTGCCTCACTGTGAAGTTTGACAACTTAATTTCAATGCATCTCCATCAGCAGCGTGAGCTACAGAGATCATATTTGCACCGCAGTGGCTGAGGAGTACTTAGATGTTCTCTCCTCTGCTCTGAGGATGGGAACACTAGCAGAAGTAATGGGGCAGGTCATTTAGGGAAAACAAATTCATCAACTACAGAAAAAGCTTTCTAGAATGTGAATTTGATTGCCCTAAAAGCAAAATATAGCTTCAAAGCCTTTCCTAGCTTAGTTCAAAGTTTAAGAGAAATCTTGGTATGAATTTACAGATGGAAAAACTATGGAGTCATCACAAAGGCTAAAGTATTTTAGAAGACTTACCACTGAAACAGGCTCCATGGCTTCTTGTTTGATAGGGACTGGGTCAAACATTAGCATCTTTTTTATTCACCTGTTCTTATGCCTCTGATGTCCTGGCCTGCAGGGGAAAGACAAGGTGTGAGAAAGCCATAGGAAACACCCTAACCAACTTTCTGAACTGTAAAGAATTTACTATTTTGTCAGATTAACGTGAATATTTATCCATCTCTTACATAGCTTCTTAAATATATGACTGGGCTTCATTTAAGTATTTCAGTTATCGTAAATTCAGTCTTTCCCAATTGCTTTTGAAATAAAGGGACATCTGCTCACTTTAATGAAAATTAATTTGAATTTTTACTGTGCACATCAGCGTACCAAGATCACAGAATTGTCACTTTCATTAGTTGTCAGTGTGTAAACCCATCACACCATTCAGTTCTCATCAGCTTTGTAACTTCAGAATAATCTTGCTGAGCAGTGAGCTGATTCTGGAGAGGGTAACTTTTTTCTAAGAGTCCTGATAGAAAAGTTGAAACTTTCACATACAGTGACATTGAAGTCAACACAAAAGAAAGACTAAAAACCAGGACTAATTTGGAGAGGTACACTCAACATGCTGCAATGACTTAACATAAAAAATACATCAATTATTTCCCTGAGATAATAGATTTACTGACAATTCAACAACAATTTGTGCTAACTGTGCAAAAAAGCAGCACTTCAAATAATCTGGTTCTATTCTGTGCACCTTCAGTTGTTTTTTTCTGCACAGTGTTCAATCTCGCTCCAATTTTAGTTTATCTCAAACTGCCTGAAATAAAAGTGTTTAGCATAAAGTACATCATAACCTAGCTAATATACTACACATTTGCCAAGATTGACTTGGAAAGATGCTGTGAAGGAAAGGAGGAGATACCTCTTCTGGGATAAGTCATAAGGGCACAGAGTAAAAAACAGGAGAAGCAAAGGAAAGTTGTTCTCAATGACATTTAAATGTTGGTAAGCTTTTATAAATCACTGGAGGTTATACATTATATGACTGATGTTAAAGGAGCATGTTCTCATCATACACTGTACCGTGCACAGCCTTGCCTGGAAGTGGCATGAACTCTAATAAGATGCGAGGACAAAAAAAAAATGTACACAAATTCAATTTTGACCAGTAGATGGCACTGGAAAGAAACGAATACACTCAGACTACACCTTCCAGACAGTTTCACTCCGTGGAAGTAGGCTAAAGGCTCAACAACAGATTTGTAGCTGTGGCCAGAAAATTGTCCCAGAAATTTAAATGAACATTTTAAGATGTACCTGCTCAAATTAAAACAAGTCTACTAAGCCTAAACTAATGAACAATCTTGCAATTAACTATCACATGTGTTTATAGATAAAAATTTGCTAACACCTTACAGGGAAAAATGGAATGAGTTGTAACAAGTCTATCATTAATTATTCAGCTATATGAATAAAGTTTAAAGACTTATGGAAATATATTACAACAGTGAACATTTTGAATAATGGAAACAAACAGGTATCAAAAGTAAATTAAAGTATCTTCATAATTCTTCTTACAAAAGTCAAAGATCTGACAAAACCAAATCCCCCCCCACAAAAAAAAAAAAAGTGAACCAAATACAGCAGCTCAACTCAATTTCCAGTTTAAACATGTAGTTTTATTTTAGAAGGAGTTGTGTAAGATGGCACTATTTGCTAAAAGTTGTGATAATTTTGTAAATACTTTAAGTATGTCTGTGAGAAGGTTATTAACTATACTGTTTTTCTTTGAGTAGTTATCTTTTTCAGGTTTTTAACATTTCACACAGCTAGAACTAATGTTTCAAGAAAACTGTCTTCCCAGAAATATAACCATATACCTATGCATTAAATATATGTGTTTATGCATCATTCACACACGTTTCCACATGTATATATGCACTGCAAAACCAGAAAAGTTATACTTCTAGACATAAAAAATGTTTACAGTAAAAATGTAACATCTCAGGCCCCATATGTAAGAAATTGGAAACACTTGCTTTCCGGTTTATAGAAACTTTCAATTTTTACTTTATATGTGCACTGATAAAGTGACACACCAATCTGTACTTTAGCGAAGGAAAGGATGAAAGAAAGAAAAGAAGAAAGAAAAGAAAGAAGAAAGAGAAGAAAAAGAGGAAATAGGGAGGATAGAGAGAAAGAGAGAGAAAGAGAGAAAAAGAGAAAGAAGGAGAGAAGGAGAGGAGGACAGAGAGAGAGAAAGAGAGAGAGAGAGCAAGAGAGAGAGAAAGAGAGAGAGGAAGGAAGGAAAGAAGGAAGGAAGGAAGGAAAAGGAAGGAAAAGGAAGGAAAAGGAAGGAAAAGGAAGGAAAAGGAAGGAAAAGGAAGGAAAAGGAAGGAAGGAAGGAAAGGAAGGAAAGGAAGAAAAGGAAGAAAAAGAAGGAGAGAAGGAACGAGTTTGTTCTAAGTAAGCAGTCATGCTCCCAGGCTACTTTTTGGGTCATTTTTATTGTTTTAAAATTGGATTTTCTTCAGTTTAACAGTTATTCCTTTTCACCTTTTACTTCAAGAAAGTGTGTGAAAGACACTTGATACACATTTCACATCATACTATATATTTGAGTGTTTCCAGAGAGGGCTCTAAATTACTATGCAGGAATTAGACTGACACAGACAACAGAAATGTAACGTCTTGAATAAAAGTGAAAAGTAATTCTCAATCTTTCTCAGGTGCAGTCATCTAAGAACAGCAGAGGAAAACGTTACTTTTATTGCTGCTTCATAGTACAGAACTGAGCACTTCTTTATCATGTTACTCTATAGTGGCAGGTTTCTCTTCTCCATTTGATAGTGACTGGAAACCAATTTTCAAGAAAGGACCAGATTTGTATTTGGTGGAAACTGACAGAGCTGCTATAGAGTCATATAGACCAGCTTTGGGTCTGGCATTTAAAATTTAGCTCAGAAGGACACTTTCCTAAGGCTGCAAATAAACTCAAAAAAACAATTTTCTTTGTATTTAAAAATAATGCTCCAAATTGATTGCTTGGACCACATTCACAAACAAAATACATGCATGCACACTCATACACAAATAAAGCATGCTACTTCTAGTAAGAAGTCAGTAGTTTTTTCTGGTCTATTTGTAAAATCATGCCTACTAACTCAAAACTTCCCAGTCTCTCTCTTCTAAACATTTGAGAAGGGACAATAAGGAAGGTAAACAGCCTTATCTGTTTCTGTTACAGAGGAATGAAAAAACAGCTGGGTTCTACTTTACACGCTGATTTCATAATGTACTTGTTTGAAAGCCCACAAATTGTTTAGTAAATACGACTAATTTCTAGAAAATCAAAATAATGTCTCTCATTCCGGAGATACCCTGGAAAAAACAGTGAGAAGACAATAATATATTCATATTAAGCCTATTAAAAAATAAGGCCCTTTGTCTTTCACGTTTTTAGATAAACTATTTTGCATTAAAGGTTTTTTTTCATGTGGGTTAAAAGAATTTAAAATGCATGTAATCTGAAACTAAATAATTAAGTACAATCCGGTAGGCAAACATTCCACCCTCTTTTTTTGCTCTCCCTCTCTTTTTCTGCTAACAAGCCACCCAGTCTTACTTTCTTGCCTCCTCCCATTCACTCCACCCTATGGATCTCTGCCAAGTCAGTCCAACTTGTCCAAACAGGACACGGCTTTTGATAAGATTTTGCTCACACCCTGTACTTCAGAAAGACAAATGAAGCAATTGGTTTTTGTATGCAAATAAGGACAGGTGCAAGGTAAAGTCCAGGCAAAGTCCCCCAGTATTTTCCTATCTGCAGTCCAGTGAAGACAGCAAGCCAGAAAAAAAGCACAAACTCTGCCGTTATGCAGCGAAGTTTCCCTTCCAGAAGGGAAGTTCATCATCGGTAGAGCTCATCGCCTTGTCAGGATTGAAGACTTCTCGATATTAACTTCCTGACAGGTATGGTTTACTGTTTCAGAGACATAATTAAGAGTAAATGAAAGTTTAAAGGTACTTAACGTGTATTCTGACAGTAAGGACTTGTACAGGTTATTTACCTTGGATGAAATGAGCAAGGCAGATAAAGAATGCACCCAGACTACACATCTGCACTGCAGAGCAGCTGGAGAAGAGCAACTGCATAGCAGCTCCTCCCAGCAGCTCTGTACATCTACCTTCAAGGTCCACCAATTCTGCAGGCCTGTTGTGAAAGTGTGGGGTGGAGGGACAGTTTTGACTGTGCACATCCAAGAACTACAAAGCCTCCCTCTAACATAGAGCCTTTGCTCTCATTAAATACCTGGAAGAGCAGTCAGTGACCTGACTCTTGTGGACAAGGGGGGTGACCATAAATTCTGCCTCTCTTCACCCTGTATGAAAGCATGCACAGGGTTTGCTTTCTCAATCTTTGTGCCTGGAGGAAGCAAAGAATGCTGCCCTGTAGTACAGTGAGGCTTTGTCTAGAAGCTTCAAGGTATGATCGTTATTGTTGGTGTAATTACAGAATGTAATGGTATCTGCTAAATTAGCACTGCATGAGTGCCCTCCACAAAGGCACTGCAGCTCTTGCAGCACTGTTGGTATCTAGCAGCCAACAGAAGTCATGTGGCCAAAGCTCTTCAGTCCAAGTCCTTTGGGACTTATGCTGTTGCTCTGAAAATACTACTTCTTCCGTGAGCCTCAAGTCAAACTTCCCCTGACACTAAGGAGAAGTAATAATATCAGAAGACTCTTCACTGCTGAAATTCAAAGGGTGGGGAGGTTTTCTGAACCTGGGTGAAAAGTCTTCTTCAGTGGAACCTTGGAACAGAGTTTGACAGAGAAAAACAGGTTTCTGAGAGTAGGAAAACATAGAAAAAGTAATTTCCAGGACTACTAACAAGATGTGTTTGCATTTCTGTACCAGTTGCTCATCAAGACCTGAGTCAGCAAAACAGTATTTCTGAAGTTCCACTAACTTTAATGGGAACTAAGCAAGCATTTAACTGCACTGGGCCCCAAAATAGCAACAGGCAAAGAAATTCTCCAGCTCAGCACAGCAGTCAGACTCAGTCACAGCAAGCAAGAGCAGGGGAAGGAGCAAAGGCTCTGACATGGTGCTGGGGGAAGGGACCGGAGCAGCCAGCCCACAAAGAACAGCAGGGGGAAAATCATGAAGAACTAGTTTACCAAGAAAATGCTTTACTGATCGACACCCTTCTGTGTGTGTTTGTCCACTGGATTTCCACTGTGAAATGGTAACAACTGTTAAAAAAGTTAGGATATTGTGTAAAAAGAAAACGATACTTTTCTGCTGAAAGTTTTACTCGATAGGCACAAAGAAAAAGAGTATTTCTGTAGGATTCTGTTATTTAGTATTTCAGACTATTTTTGCTTCTTGTTGACTTGAAAATATTGTACCTTCCTCCTTTCAGAACTGCAAGCAGGCTGAAAAATCTGGGTTTTGCACAGCTGGTGCATCCTAACTTTGCTGACGTCACTTTGTTTGACCTAGAACTGCTTTGACATAATAATTTATCAGCTGTGTAGCAGACTAATCAGTATTTCCATTAAATTTACAATAATGCCATTGCAGGCTCTTAGAAGCCACATGTCTGAAAATGTCTTTCTTGAATGTGAAAATTTGGGGAAAAAAAGTTCTTGCAGTGCTCATTAAGAAAATATCTTCTCTACCAAGAAAAAATGGAGCCCATGCAAACCCTGTTCAGCCCTCAGTTCTACATGTACTGAACCTAAGGGAGAGAGAAAGAAAAGCTCTTGAGGCACCTCCATTAGACAATATTCTCACTTATCGGGACAGAATGCTGTCTGGTTTCCTGTCTCAACCTACTTCTTAGAAGGAGAAACGGTCTAGTAAGGATAAAAGATCAGGCTTCTGAAAACAAGTGAAGTATGTGGAATGGTATGATAATCTTTCCCTTCCAAACAAAACTTTGTTTTTTTGTTGTGTTTTTCTTAAGAGGTTAATTTTGAAGGCAATTTAAAAGGAGAAATATAAATCCTATTTTTTTATTACAATGGAAGAATGACAGAAAATACTGTTCTTTTACATAAAGGGTTCTGCTATTTCATGAAACATATGAAACAGAGATTCAACGTGTTTGATAGTATGGAGAAGAAAAAAAATCTAATCCTAAAGAAAGGAAGTGTACATTTATGAATAATAGCCTAAATTATTAATTTGAATGAGGATTTGAATACAGGGCAAATGTCGATGAACTTCAGTGTACCTACAGAAGTGGAAAAAAAAAACCAAAAAGGGAGAAGGGCTGGATAGTGTAGTGGCTACAAATGAGACAGTGATCAAAGCATCTTAGACTCTTTAAAAGCGGAAAGTCTGTCATGCCTTCATGGATCAAGTTAAGTTTGTTGGTAACACACACTGACTGCATGATAGGCAGACCACGTGTTTGGTTTTTTTTCCATTCTGACTTAGTTTACTATTAAAAACCTGTAAGAGCTTTATCTTTCCATTTGGCTGATCTACACTTACACTTCCTTCCCCTGGGAGATATCCACTATGGCTACAAAACCCCCAAAGGAAGCCTCAGCATCAAGTGAATGCTTAACAGGGAAGGGTTAAATCTCTCTTAAAACCAGCTCTGCCAAATTTCATATTCTGGATTGGAAGCAACTAGCCTTGGAATGAAAACACAAAGCTTCAATGCTGACAGCACAGAACTCTAAAAGACCTCCCGTTAGCAGCGTTAATTAATATTAAAAAGTTGGTTTACAAAACTATTATAATTTTAATCTCAGCCCCTGATTTTGTAGAACTTCTGGCTACAAAAAGGCGTGAACCACAAAATTTACTGCATTTATTATACACCAGTTTCCAATATTAAATGCAGTTAAATGCAACACTTCTTCTCTGTCATGGGAAAAAACAGATTAAATATGTTTGAAATCCTGTGCAAATTAACAGTACCAGAATTAAGATATTTAGCCAAGTTCTAATGGATAAACTCATCCACGGTATTCTAGAATTAACAGAAAAACAACTAAGTAAAAACAACCGAGAGTAACAAATGAAAATAACCAATAAACAACTTACCAGAAATGTGTGGCCAAACACTTCTTGTTATCTGGATTTCTGAACAGACAAAAAATAAGCTGATATAAGGATGTGCAAATAATTCAGTAAAAATAATTTTTCACATACAATTAAATCCTGAAAGAGGAGGTTTAAAGCATGTATTTTGGATACTTCTTAAAAGATACCTGCAATGATCACAACCAGCTAACTTTCAGCATCCAAAAGAGCACAGCAGGAACTAAAAGATCACTTTAAAAATTACTGAAATAAAAAAGGGGTAAAATGAAAGGGTGGACGTATTTCTGTGTGTACAGAAACCACGCACATTCTGGCCCATAAGTGACAAAGAAGAATAAACACTCCATCTTGCATCTTCATCCAGGGCCTGACTGAAAGCCTGCTGAAGTTAATAGTCTCTTGATTTCAGTGACCTTTGGCTTGGGTCCTTTAGCTCTTTTGTCAGATCCAAAATGGGAGATTTATATTATCTTTCTGAATTTCCTCTTGATGTTTATCTATGTCTGCCTGCAAAAGGGTGGGGGGAGAAGACAAATATAAAAAGAGGAGCAAAAAATTTATTTTTATGCCTTCAAAAATGCAAAATATGGGACAGCCATACCAATTTATTTCAAAGAAAAGTTAGGTAGCAGTGCTTCATTTTCTGTACAGTTAGCCAGCAGTGCCTCATCTGGAAGACAGTGAATCTTCTAGTTTGTGTAAGGAGAAAATACCTATTCCTTTTGAGATCTGGAAACACAAAGTGCTTACAGTGGGCCATTCAGGTTGGGTAAGGTTAGAAACCAAAACCCTCTTACAAGTATGAGCCTATAGATGGGGATTCTCTTTTTACATCAGTGTAACTCCGTGACTTTAATGGAGCTATTCCAGATCAGCTGATGAGCAAGCAAGAGCAGAAAACTGGCTCACAGCTTTCTGGAGTCTGGAGTACAAGTTTTCAGCAAAGGGAGTGAAGCTCTCCAGTTCACCCCCATAAATATATTGGAGTCGAGGGTGTGCGTTAAAGGTTAACTTGGAAACCTCGTTATGACATAACGCAGGCATCTTAAGCAATCGTGTGTAGAGACATGATAACTCATTGGGTGGGGATTGGGAGTTGAGGGGCAGTGACAAGGGGCCTGGACGAGGCTACTGATCTGCCAGAAAACAGCCTGAAACAGGAAAGAGCACCACATATGCCACTTGGAATGTGTGACGCAAACCCCAGCCTTGAAACAAAGAACAGGAAACAGCTCTGCTGGCTGTGCTGGGGAGAAAGCACAGAGAAACATTTAGGCGGCCCTCCCTGACCCTATATTCATGAGCAGCTGGAGTCTTTTAAAACAACAACAGTGGGTGGAGGTGTTTGTTCATTGGGTGTGAATAAAAACACTGTCCTTATGCTGGGGATCTGCCCTATTTACAAACAGGCTCCCTTAACATAAGGGAGCAGGGGATTTTTAGACACCACAGGCCATGATGATTACCTGAAACCTTTCCTAGGACCGGTTGGTTCATTACCGGATTTACAGAATGCCAGTAGCTAAACAGAGCTACAGCTTCATGACATCAAACAAGCAGTGCCCAGCCTGACAGTAAGCACCATCTCCATAGACAGAGCTCAGGGGATCAGATCATTGCAGGAGTGATTTTTAAAGCCAGAGGTTCCTCCTGGAGAGCATCTCACTTTCGTTCAGTACTGCTCAATAGCTGAGGACCAACATCACTCAGCGCATCCAAGAATATTTTTTTAAGCAGTCACATGCCTAACCTGCTACATCCCCATTTCATATGTGCTCAGGCTTCATCTCAGGACCTGATTTTGCATGGATTTAGTTTTATTTTTAAAGCACTGAAATATACAGATGAATAAATGAAATAAGCTGAACATGAGGCAGAATAAAGGCACATCTTGTCTAGATGTCATGCAACAGAGTAACTTCAACATTCGTTTTCCTCCAAAGCCATGGTTTCAAATACTCTTACATACTTTGCATGGGTTATTTATATACCATGGGTGGGACATCCAGTACTATCCACTGTGAGAATGAGTTACGACAAATTACATGGACAACTACCACAGTAGCACTGATAATTGCTGTGGGGTTTCATGGCTGAAGTTTAAGAATGCACACGAGGTGACAGCCAGCTAGTACAGCATCCACACAGCAACGTGTAGGTGTAGGCTTTATGCTCATAGTATCGATTCCTTACTTTCTTCATACTGAATATCTGGAAATGTAATTCGGTGGTTGTATAACTCCCACCTCTGTTATCTCAGACCTTTTGACTAATCTCACTCACATTTACATCATTATCTGAAGACACTTGCTTTTGGCTATACAGGTGTTGCCTAGGTCAAATCCTCACAGTGCCTAAGGGCTCCCTTGCAGCTCTGCTACTTAGAGGAAATTTTATTCAGCTTCTCAGGGAAGTGAGAGACCATTTAGGATCCTTTTTTTTTTTTTTTTAACCCCCCCTGCCCTTATCCCAAGTCTCCCTTGTGGTCTGTAACACATCTATAGCAGGGTGTGTGTGAAAAAGAAGTATTTGCCTCCTTGGGAAAAAAAAAAAAGGCCACTCAAATCAGATTTAGGTTTTTGTATTTTGGTACTAGACAAAATATTCTTAAAAATACAAGAGAAAAGTTAGCTTGAAATAAATCTCTTCTGGGTCAGCCAGGATTATCAAATCCAGATGTAATTCCTCTCACACAAGAAGCAGCTCCTCATGCGATTATCAAGATTGTATCTTAACAGTACTCTATGGGAAAATCCTTAGTGGTCAGCTGTGTAATCATTTATTTTCAATACAGGTAATGAACACTTATAGATATTAGTTTAAATTAAGTAGGGTCTTCAAAGCTCTCCTATCAGCCACCCAAATTCAGCTTTTCCAGGAGTTCAGCTCCACAAACAGCCATGCTTTCTGAATTTTCAAAGGCAAGGACGCAAATAAAACACAGCAGACAGTGCAGGTACAGTACCCAAATCACCAGGGGAATATACAAAGCAACTTTAATGTATTTTTTTCATGTAACTTTTGAAGGATCACTCAAGCTATTCTGAAATAGGTCTTTCTCCCAGTGTCTGGTTAGGTGCTGTGATCTCCCAGCATGGGCTCCTGCTGCTGACCCTTCCGAGGCTCCCCTGCCAGGCACTCACCTGACAAAGGTCCAAAGCAAGTAACTCCTATGCCCATTTCAGCTTTAAAAATAAAATACAGCACCCAGAAACGGGAGGCTAATTACGGTCGCTACTTCTACTGCCACACTTAACTGCGGTGCTGTCCTAGGCACTGCGCCTTTTAACTTCGCCTACCGCATGGCTCAGTGGCGCTCAGGCTAGGTGACAATAGGAGCGGTACATTTTCGAGAGCTGTTCTCATCCTTGACTTCACCGGGAGTTAATCTGGGGACACGGCGCTGCTGTCGGGACGCCGTCATGAGGCGAGCTCCTGCCGCGGCATTTCCCCCTCCGCCCTCGGAACAGAGGGAACCCGCTACACCCTTCCCCTCCGTTCTGTCCGGCACGACACCCCCTGCGGGATCCGATGGCGTTTCAGTCTCTGACCGAAAACGACCCTGTCACACCGCCATGGGAGCCCGGGGCCAGCGGCGCCCCCAGGGGGAGGGCGGCCCTGAGGGGCGGGCTGCCCGCCGGCGGCGGGAGGCCCCAGCCCCCCCGGCAGGGAGCGCAGCCGGCGGGGAAGGCGGCCCCGGGCGGCCACACAGGTGCGCTGCCCGACCGGGCGGCCGCGACGGAGAACGACAGTCCCCCCCTCCGCCGTGCTCCCGCCGCCTCACCGCGCCGGCGGCCAGGCAGGGAGTTCCCCGGGCTGGCGGAGGGAGCCCCGCCGCGGGCCCCCACGCCCCCCGAGGCGAGTCCTGCTTTCCCCGACGGACACGCGGTCCCCGCAGGCCCGGCACGGCCGCAGCTCCAGCTCCCCAGCCCCTGCCGCGCCTGGCTCCGCGCCGCTCGCAGCGCCTGGAAACTTTCCTCCTCCGGCACCTCCATCCCGCAGCCGGCACCGCCCGGCCCCCCGCCCTCACACTTACGCTCGGCGGGCGGTGCGGAGGGCGCCGGGCCTCCGTCGGCTCCCGCAGTGCCGGGGGTCGCGCTAGGTGGCGGGGGCTGGGGGCGCTCCGGCAGCACCGAGGCGCTAGGCCGGCGTGTCCTGCGTCCCCGCGGCTGAGGCGCCTCCGCGGTGGCTCCGGGTGTGTGTGCGAGGAGGAGCTGCCCGCCCGCCGCCCTGCCTCCCGCCCTCCGCCCTCCCGCTCGCCTTCCCCCCGGGCTCCTGGCACCGGGCCGCGCTGTCACATGACGCCGGCGCCGCTCGCCCTGCCAGGCTCCCCGGGCCGGCGGGGTGAGCGGCGGTGGGAGGGTCACGGCGGGGAGCGTGGCCGGGCGGTTCCCCGCCCGCGGGGTGGAGGCTCCGCTGAGGGGCCGGGGCGAGTCACCGCGCACAAACAGCCGGCCACGCAGTGACTCCGCCGCCCGCCCTGCCTCCGGGGGCAGGCAACCTCGCACAGACACTAATTATCCCCAGCAGCACGGGGAGGGGAGGGGAGCGGGGCCGCCGCCGCCCCGCTGACAAACCTGCCCGTCCAGCTCCTCCTCCCCGTCCGTGTGTCGGGCAGAGGCGTGCGCCTGGCACCCAGCCCCGCAGCGCAGCCCTTCCGCCCGCCCTCCGCGCCCACCCCGGCCGACCTGCGGCGGCGGCAGCAAAACAACAGCAACACCCAGCGCCCGGGGGGAAGGAAGGGAGGTGCTCGCTCTGGGGCGCTGCCGCCGAGCTGGCTTCTTCGGCGGGGGCTGGGAAAGGGAGCGGAGCGGCGCGGAGCCGGGCGGCGGTTCCTCCGGCCCCTGCCGCCGCGGGGCTGCCCGCGCCGCGCCCCGTCGCGCCGGGGAAGTGACGGGGCCGGGCCGCGGCCGGGAGAGGCGAGGCGAGCCGAGACGAGGGCCGGCGGGCGCGGGGCAGAGGTGTCCGTCCGCCTCCGCCCTGGCTTGGCGGCTCGCCTGCCCCGGCCGGGACTGCCGGCTGCCCGAGGCCCCTGCCGGGGTGTTCTTTTATGGCTGCGATCAGCGCGTCGTGCCTGGGTGCGCTGCCGCCGAGGAGCCGCTCCTCGCGGGAGGGAGAGGGGCAGACGGGGAGAGGCGCTGCCGGCTCCGCACGGCTCGGCGGGCCCACCCCCCACGCCGCACCCTGCCCGCCCAGCCCTGCGGCTGGCAGTGGCCGGGGGCAGGTGCGTGCCTGTCCCCCTGCCCTCCCTGTCCCCGGGCTCCCCTGGCAGCTGGAGGGGCGGGAGCGGGGGAGCGGCGGCGGCTGCCGCCCTGCCCGGGGGCGGCTGTGCTGGAGAGGCCCGGCCCGGCCTCACGGCTCCCGCGGCGCGGGGACACCCGGCACGGCGCGGCGGCTGAGTTTGTCCCAGCATCAAGCGTGCTGCTTGAGACAGAGTTTTCCGCGGGGGGAGTGCACGTTTCGCGTGTAAAACGGGAGCCGCTTATCTCCGTGCCCACGCACGGACCGAGGCACGGCACTCGGAGCAATGCTTTCCAAAAGAAATACGCCCTGCCCTGCTGTCAGCTCTGTGGCCAGGGAAAGGTGCTGCCGCCAATTCACTGTGTCGTGCCTATAGTTGTTACGGTGTGCCATATAAAATTGTGTCCTCCCTCCTGATTGACACATGGTACCTAAAAATGATGCCAGGCAAGAGGCAAATCCCGTGCTTGGCGAGGCCCTGTCCTGCAGCGCAAACTGTTTGGACGGATGAAAAGCCAGAGATGCTTCTTGTGGATGGAGAAGTCGCTCTGCAGGACCCTGGTTACATGCTTGGTCTAGTGGGTGAAGTCAGTGGTAGGTGCTGAACATCTCCATCTCCCTGGGGTCTGTCTGTGTTCCTGAACAGGACCCTAATGCAACACACCTGGTTTTGCACGTTTGGGTGCTGTTTCTGTTCCCTTTGATTACTAACTCAGACAATAATGCTGTAAAAGCAAAACAAAGAGGGAAAGGGAAAGGATCAGGGAAGTGTTTTCAAACACATTGCTCTGTGCAGGCACATGCTCCATCTATGTCTTTATTCCTATGATGTTTTAATGCACCCTTGACTTAGCTTGCTAGTCTGTATGGCTTTAAAAAGCAAACTAAGACACCGTTCTGAATCCCTGAAGGGTATGACTCAATGACACAACAATAAATTGTAGTATCTTCTGCTAAGTAATTACATAGTATCATGTCACAACAAGGTATTGTTGAAATGCTATCATGTAGCTCATAAAGTATCATTTTTTTATTATAAGCCTATAAAATAAACAATTGTGTTAGAACATTCATGCAGACACAAAACACTTCATTAGGGCTGTGAAAAGGAGCTGCTGTAGTTTTCTTGCACGAACATGCTCAAGATAAAGCAGTTAATGTTCCGATTTTGCATTCTTTATTCTGGGAACTAGCAGAGGTTACACAGCTAACTAGAACCCTTGGATCAGGGGCAGAGCTGTTTTGATGTCAAATTGTGAGAAATGCCGAAGTATTTAGTAGTAGCAAGTGTGCTGCTCCTGGTAAAATCATTGGGTTTTCCTGTTGACTGTTACCTAGTTCTGGCCTCAAATGAACCTGTTCTAATTCAGTGTAATTTTACTGTCTTCTTGTGAAGTCACTTTGGATTTATGTTGGCAAATGAGAGGAGAGGGAGGATTATGAATGATAGTTTTGCAGTGCCAAGCAAGATTGTACACCTGTCAGCATTGTGTTGCCTTCCTGTGTTTGGTGTTCATACTTTAACAATTCAAAAATTTGAAGGGATGTTCAAATTCTGAAGGGAGCAGAATCTCATTGATTTTAATAGGAACTGAAAAACCAGGAGGGAGAAGCTGGGAACACAGAGAGACTTTGCCATCTGGTGAGCAGACCCAGCATTTTTAACCAGGTCTGGAAGTGTTTGTACATCAAAGGACTGCTGATGGCAGCCCTTAACATCTTCCAGCCCAACACCTCCTCCATCCCTGCTCTGCCCATCATTGCCCGCAGCATTTCAAATGGTGGTGTGCTGAATGACTTCTCTCTCAAAACAGAAGGGAGAGCAGTGGCATGCAGGTCTTTGTTACTGAAAGAATAAAGAACATTGCTTGGGTGTCCTTTGATTTGTAGCACATAGCATGAGCCCTTGCCATGAGATGGAGGATTTGACATGACAGGGCCTTGGGGATCCATACTCCCAAGTTTGAGGGGAAGATAATACACACATACAGGTTTCTGGTAGAAGCAGACAGGAGGTGGTATGTACGGTGGGTGGTGGGGAACGTATGGATCTTTAGTATGAACAAATTGGTATTAAAATGTTAAATTAAAAGGTATAATGTATTCAGATGTCTGTTGAAAGGATCAAAACCAGCCATGGTGAAATGAACACTTGCTACAATCAGCTAAATTACCACTGTGATGAATGTGACTTAAATTGTACACAAATTTATAGCTTTTAAAGGTAAAAGCCATATTCTGCTTCACAAAAATCAGTTAAAAATAAAAGTAGTTAAGAATTTTGTGTACTTTTTTAGCCCTTAATTCAACTTCAGGTTATGGAGTGAAGTTGGAGTGCTTTGTTGGCCCCAAGCGATGCAAGTGTTAAGCTAGCATTTCTTCCGAGTTGCTCTGTGTTACAAAATGTACTATATAGGTATTGAGTGGTATTTATGCAGGGAAAATGTCCACTGGAGTCAGTGGACTTTTCCCTTAGTCCACAGATACAGTGTAAGGCCTAGACATGTTTGAGGTGTTTGGATATCTGTGTATAAACCTACTGTGTTCTGCAGAGTTTCAGGTCAGGTGGTCACCTCATACATCTGGTACTCGCTGAACCGCTTCTGGAATCAATGAGAGAGAGGGCATCACATGGCCAGCAATAGTCATTATTTTTGATAAACACAGTTCACGTCTTGAAAGAACCATGAATTTCACACTTTAAATGGCATTTATTTATTGTACCTGAAGTGTTTAATCTCAGCAGTATAGTGACCATACAGGCCAGTGTTGTAGTTCCAAGTTTTTAGAAATGTGGAAGTTGAGACAGTAGGAGTTTAAATAGGAGTTTAAATGATTGAGAAGCTTAGGTATGTCTGTGCTGCAGTCACAGACATACCTGAGCTGGTTTTAAACTAGTCAACTGAGGAGCTGGTAGCAATCCAGCTGTGGCAGCACGGAACTCAGAGCTGGCTGCAAGACATACTCAAAAAGCTGGGTAAATACTTCAGTGGTTAGGCTGGCCTGAACTCTGTGGCTGGACTACTACCGGTGCCCAACCTAGTTGATTTAAAGCTTTCCTGGCTGTTTACCCTGTACTGCAGTCACATCGGTTGTGACTGTAGTGTAGACATACCCACCTCTGAATTCTGTGACTCAGCCCCGTCTTTTGGCAGACAGTTCCCATGCTGTTCTGGGAGCTGTGTGCGTAGCGTGAACTCATGAATTCATGGGAAAGGCTTCTGCAGGTATTAAAAACCTCTCAGTACAATGTAAGATGTGCTTTTATTGCATTAAAACTTCCCACTTTGAAACGGTGGGCTCTCATCTCGTAGCCACTCGGGCCCGTGAGCAACCCCTGAGTCAAGCTGCGTGTTTGCGTAATTGGGACCTTATTGTTTGCTTGGAGGAAGGGCAAGGTGGTGGCGAGCAGCCAGGCTCCCCGGCTTTGTTGCGCAGGTGCAGGCAAGAGGAAACCACTGGAGGAGCTTGGGCAGAGCTGGTGTTGAGGTGCATGGGGCCTAGGGCAGAGGCAAACACGTGAACCCCTCCCTGCCTCCCTCCTCCTGCCCACAGCAGGACCAGTCCTGCTGCCTGACCTGGCTCAGATTCCTCCTCCCTGCCTGCCCCTTCCCGTGGCCCGAGGACCAAGACAATTGACATAGTTGCTCACCCCTAAAATGAATTCTCGTTTTGTGCAGAAACAAATTTAAAACACCACAACACAGGGCTCTTTTCTGTTTACTGCCTCACAAAGAAAGGATAGACGGCTGTTCTTTCAGGTTAAAACCACCAAGTAGCACATGACTGCTTTTAATAAAAAACCAGCCCTCTGAGGGTCAGCCCTCAAGTCCACGGCAGCAGTCAAAATTACAGAGACATTTGGGGGGTGCGTGTGTTGAATTTTTTTGTTACGTGTTGATATTTTTGAGAACAAGCATGTCTTTGTTGCAGGTGTAACTGCTACTGAAGGCTGCTGGGCTTGATTTCATTATCTGAAGCATAGAAAGATTGCTGTGTTAAGTATTGATGTCCAAGGTGTAGTTGAGGGACACTTGAGATTTCCATAGCAGAAAGAATAGCAGCAATTTTGGAAGTAATAGCAGATATGTATGTGTAAAGATTTTTGGGTCTAGAGACCAAATTCTCATCAAATTTATGCTGGCGTGAATTCAAGAGGAGGTGTGGATGTTGATGTAATTCAGAACACAGTCTTGCTATTTGTGTAGACACTCTCTTTTACAACTGTTCTTCATATTTTTTACTATAATGACATTTTCCTCAGGACTGGAGTTGGAATTTCTCCGCAGAGTGTAGAACAGGAAACAGAAAGACAGAGTGATTTGCTCATACAAAAAAAAATAAATAATGCAGTCGGTGGTTTGGTTATAAAAGTTCTATTGGTTCTAGTCTGTGCACTGTTCATTCCCAACAGAAAACAATGGAAAACATGGATATGAAGTGAGTTACTCTCTTCACCTCAGTTCACTGGATATAAAATGTAAATCAGTCTGCTTACGTAGCTGTTGACTTTCACTGTATAAAGATTTGCTCTGTGTTCCAAAATATGCCATGAAAGGCTTGAAGCAATGGGAAGTCCAGAGAAGTAATTCTGCTCTTTGCTATTCTCAAAAAATCTTACTACGCACCAGTGAGACAGAAAGTCGAATTGTTAACAGATGAAAGTGGGCTTTCCTGTACAAAGAGTAATTTAGATGTATCTATTTATGTCTGTTGAAGGTCCATGTATTGTAAAAGTCACTTTGACTTTGCTCAGCCAGGTAACTCAATGGATGCAATGCCAGATTCCTCTTAGGAGAAAAGTAGATCTTGGATCTTCCAGGAGATAGTTAAGGTTATCAAACTATAGTAGCCTGTAGTTAAGGCTTCTGTACCTCCAGTTATAATTTCTTTGCTTGACTGAGGGGAAAACTGATAAATTTTAAGATATCTGTTAAATTCTTTTGGTTTAATTAAAACATTTCCTTCCCTATTTTTTCATGTTTTATTATGCATGGCTTCAGCTTTATATAACTTGGGTAGGACACATACTGACCTTTGGAGGTCTCATATATCCAGAGATCACAGGTTTTCAGGTGTCCTACTAGAATGGAGTTGAGAAGTATCTTAAAGTATGGAAGATGCTAACACCCATTTTTACATTTTTTTTCTCCTTTCACATTTGGGGAGCTTGTTTGCTTGTGTAGTTTAGGATGTACTGTCAGAAATTAAAGAGTCCTATTCAGGTTTGACACAACTCCATTGACTTACTGGAATTTCCACAGTCACAAATGACTCATAATGCTCAATATTCAAAAACAGCCTCCAAAAGCATGTGATTTTGGGAAACAGTGGTTTTGTTTGTTTTGATTTTTTTTTTCTTGTAAAGCTGGTATTGCATGGAAAATCTATACTAGCAGAATTTGAAAAGTTAATGTAGGACTGAAAAATGTTTTATCTATCTCTTTTACTCTATGGTCATTAAATACTGAAAACTTAGCATATCTCTTCACTGATTTTTGAGGTCCTGAAATGACTTATCAGACAAAGCTTAGAACTTAATTCCTTTGTCTGAAGAGATGTACTGAAGCTGAAATTATAGTGGTTCCTTCCCTTGCTGTTTGAAAAAACTTTGCAGAATCTGACCAGTTTGGACTAGCTGCCATCTTTAGCTATTTTTTTTGTATATTAAAAATATGTATCAATATATTAAAAATATCAGTATATTAAAAAAAAGTATTTCAGTAAAGGCTGTGACAGCCTGGAGAAGAAATGGCTTTGTGGGGGACCTAACAGCAGCCCCCCCAGCACCTATGGGGAGGTTACTAAGAAGATGAACCTGAAACTGAGAAGCATGAGAATTCGTGGGAAACAGTGGTCATAAACAGGGGAAGAGAGGGGAGTGTCCAGCCAGAACAAGAAAAAAGGTTTTTGCCATGAGGTTTTGGAACATGTTGCCCAGAGAGGCTCTTAAATCTTTTCAGAAGGTTTTTGGGATCTGACTGGACAAAGCCTTGACAAATCTGTTCTGAATTCAGAGCTGAACCTACTCTGAATAGGATATTGGACTAAATGACCTCCTGAAGTCCTTTCCAACCTGTGATTCTCTGTTTCTGCATTAAATACCACTTTCAGGGGAAGATAAGGATCATTATGTGATTTAAAATCAGGCTGTTCATGGGAGCCACTACGTATAAAATGTTGTACTTGTTAAAGAGAAAACCTGAATGAAACCAAACTGCAAGTTTGTTTGTTGAACAAGTACTGTTCTCTACTTTTACCAGAAATGCCATCAATTTTTACTGTTTTTTCCTTTACTGCATATTCTATGTATTAAAAGCAAAAAAGCATTTTGGAAAATACAGCTGCACATCCTTTCAAAAATGGTTTGTTTTTTTTTCTTATATCAACATGCCTGATTTATTTAACATAACTGCTGTTTTCATGATACTTCCAAATTACTTTTGTAAGGTGATGTTATTTAGAATTTCAATGTATAAACAGAAAGATTAATGTTCTGGGTCATATCAGCTATGGTGTGAAATATAGTATCCTTATATGAAATTTAATTCTTTGCCTTCTACACAGACACTTAGTAATATCATTATTGATCCACCTATTTTAATCAAAAGGGATTTGACAGAAAATTTTAATTACATACTTGGCAATACAGTTTCTGTAGTAAGGAAAATATATCTTTCAGTCTTCAGAACAAGATTCTAAGCTCATAAATTAATGAGAGAAAACACCTGTTACATGGCTATTGCATTGCCCACCTATGCCTCACACTTCCAACTACAGTATGGAGCATAGATGAAATTTCACTAATACAATATGGGCAAATACTTTGAGACAGTACAGCCAGCAGAAACTTGAGATGAGGATTATCTTGTAGGTCTGGTTTTTCATCCTAGCTAGGGTGTGTTACCTTAATAAGTAAGCCAAATAATTACTTATTTACAGATTCAGCAAATGGTAAGGTCACACTGGCATTTCTGAGCGAAGAACCACAGGGAACTGATCAGTTAAAGTGGCCTGAATTTCTTTGAAATACTCTGATAGTAGATAGAATTCAAGCAAAGTCTGTGAGATGTAAAAGAAAAGGTACTGGGATAGAAGAAGATGTGGCATTCAGAACATCCAAAGGCATGGGGGGGTGCGGGGGGGGGGTACTACATAGGTATCCTGCCTACAGCTCAGTTTATTGCTCAGGATTTCATTAAGAAATATTGAGTGACATTAAAATGACGTGAAAGCAAAGAAACTATTTCACAATATGTGCAAGTCTTCCAGTTGTGTTCATAGTTTTTTCAATACAATAGGAAAAGCATTTGTACAGTGTGTTTCGCCAAGCACCTTCGTAATTTTTCATGAATCAGATAAAACTAGCACCAGAAAAACATTTTCCAGTCTAAACTTTAAGGGAAGCCTCACCATTTCTGTTCCTTAATCTACAACACGTCATGTTGGTATTCTGTTTTCAAAAATGACCAGGTCCTTTTTAAGTCCTCAGCTTTTCAATGTGCATCTTGAGACACTTTTGAAGGAATCAGATTGTCAAAAAGTGCAGGGGTCAGTACACCCTAGAAGTTCTCTGTTGGCATTTCTCAACGGAAACTGGATTTTTTTTTTTTTCCTTGTTTTGGTTTGGGTTTGTTTGTTGGTTTTGTTTTTATTTCTGTAATTTTGTTGCTGGTGACTGAAGGAGGAAATAGAATTGAGAAGTCTGTATACTTATCTATGTACTACAAGCATGGGACTCATGACTATGTACTTGCCTTTTGAGTGCTGCATCATTTAATATCCCTCTTCATATTTACATAAACCCTGTCTTTTAAATGTGCAAATGCAGTGGACCTGTGTCTGACCTGTTTTACATGATTTGGGAAAACTCTACTGTAAATTTAAGTGGACTAACTGTATACTTAGAATGGTGTCAGAGACTATTTCAAGTACAGTATTGCACATGTAGCTTGTGAATATTTGGATCATTGATGAGTATCTAAATGTCCTTTGCTTAATGAAAAACTGCACCTGGGTTAAAAGCTCCAGTATCAGTATAATTGGCATTTGAGGAGCTGTGAGATATAAAACTGGGGTGGCAGGCATATGCAAAAAAACCAGGGAAGATGAAACAGGGCTTCTGTTCACAAAATCTGCCTACCTATATTGCCATGTGATGTTAATTAATTCTTACTCATTTCTGGTCCCAAGTGACTGTGCCTGATGCTTCATTCTTGTTGAGCTCTCTCGTTTCACTGAAGCAGCAGTATCAGCATCTGTACTGGTTGTAAAAGAAGCATTTGCAGTTGTCGAGAACAGTGAGACTAGAACTGACACTAGTCTAAATAAAAACCAGTTGGGCATTTTATATGCCTGTGATGCAGGGAATCTCCATTTCAGCTATCTTTTTCTTCAAACTTTGATGATAGGCATCACATACTCGCTAAGGGAATTTCTCTTTGCTGCAGTTCTGTGAAATAGGGAAGCATAATCACCATTTTACTCATGGAAAACAGAGGCAGTATTAGCAAGGAAGGTTGAAAATTACAGTGTCTGAATCAGTATTAAAGGTTCAAATGCCTGTCCTGGTTTGAAAATATGGACTTAGATTTTGATGGTTCAAGGGGTCAAGAACTGAACCCAGCTTTCTTGAAAACATTGGGAAATCAGTGGACCATCCTTCCCCTTCTTACATGTAGGTGTCCGCTTGGAATTCAGTTGTATTTGGTGGAGCAATAGAGAATTGATAGGCTTTGAGGGTAGGGGACTTTTTCTAAGTAATTTCCAAAATTATGAACATAATGGTGAAAAAGCCAAATGCCTTTAAGTATTTGCAACTTCTTTTTCCCTACCACATGACAGAGAAGTACTCATGAGTAATAGAAAAATGCTTGAGGCCACAAGCATACCACCGCAATTAGGTAACTTTGCTCAGAGTTTGCTCTGAGCAAGCTGGTGACTTTTAAAGTGTGCTTAGCCAGCCACCACTGCAGATCTTGGGCATGGAGACAGTGCTGACATGACAACTGGCTAACTCTGCTTTTTGGGCTAGTTAGCTGGGGTGCGTGGCCACACCAGCACTCTGGGCCTGGAGTTAGCTTCTTTCAAGGTGGGTTGGTTTCTGTGTGCATCCCTGTCCTGAGTAGTCCAGACAAATTCAACGTACCTTCATTCCTGTTTCCAAGCTGTGGAATGTCTGCGTGTATGTGTTGCTGTCTCTCAATGTCTGAACAAAATCTGCTATTACCCTTTCAATAATTTTAATGAGTGTCCTATGACTAGTTTCACTCAATCATTCCCAGATGCTTCAGCCGTGTTCAGTCCCTTATGGGGCTGGGGGCAGGCACACAGCCTCCCAGACCTGGAGAGAGGTGTGAAGGGTACCTTTCCCTCCCAGCACCCTTGCACTGAACACTCCTCTCTGCATAGCGTTCGCACAGGAGGATGACATGTCCCTCCTGACATCCTTTGCCCTCGCCTCTGCAGAGGCTGGTTATGTAACTTTGCAAGGCTGAATTCCAGTATCTATAGTAACACTTAAACAGAAATAAAACAGTACCCCAAACAGTAAAAAGTTACTGAAAACTATCCAGAAATGAGATCTTACCTCTCCTGGGTCACACAATCAGCAAAACGTGGGTTGCTGGATCTATATAAACCGTAGATGAGATCCTTACCCCTATTGTCTCCTTTCACAGTCTGCAAGAGAGACAGAAGAGAGGAAAAGGTCTTCAGAGAAGAGACAATTGACCTGGACCAGAGTTTTGGTAAGATGGGTGTGGGAAGAACCATGGGGACACTAATAATGGCTGTACTTTAAAGTGTATTGGTGCTGGGAGAGCACTGCTGCTCACATGCCAGCTGAAGAGTCTGTCTGAGATGTCTGAATTACATGGGACTGAGAAGACCAATATTAGGAGAACACAAAGATGACTTTTCAGTCAAGTTTACTCTATGTCTACACTGAAAGCATGCTCTCTTCAGGCTTCTTTCGATCTCTTATGAACAGCAAAGCTACTCCTACGGTGGTCACATGTCAAAAGAACTCCCTCAGCAAAACCTTCTGGTGAGGCATGGCCAAAGCAGATTCACATCAGTGGAGAAATTCCACCTTTGGTGAACAGTTATTTAGAGATACCATAATAAAAAACTGCTGCAGCAATTCTGAAGCTTGATTTAAAGTACTTGTAAACACTCAGCATTCATTCTTGAGCACAAAAAGGTGTCTGTTCACACTTCATGCTTATTCTGTGAATGTGCTTTTGAGGGGCACTTGTGCTGTGTTTATTTCTGCAGGTATCTGGTCTGCTCTGTCATCTTTTTGAGGCACACAATATCCAAATCTTCCTTTGGCCTGTTCCCACTGTGCCTGTTGCCATCTATCCTCTTTATGAAGCCTTTGCAGATAGCATCAGGAGAAGACAATATATTGTGCATATTTCTAATAAAAGGCCTGGACAAACTGCTACTGGTCACCATGTATTCCACAAGTAGCTTGAAATTTAGAGTTTGGGACTTGTGGAGTCTCCAGTTTTGTACAGAAAATATGTATTTTCCTTGGATAATCTTAATGGCTCTCATTTCTAATGCAATTCACAACTTTTTTTTTCCCCTACCGTTTCAGTGCTTGACTTTTGAAAAGAAAATGTGATATAATTGTAGGATTATATTCGGGCACACAATTACATCTCCTTTTGGAGTGTGCTTGTGGCAGGTAAGAAGTGTAAATTCAGAATACAGCAGTCTCAAATCAGATTTTTTTACTTATTGGGTTTCAGAGATGATAATAAAATGTCAGTTATTTAAGAGGTAAAGTGAAAATAGAAAAGATGCTCAAACTTAAGGGTCAAGCTTTAAGGAAATATTATTTTAAAAGTTATGACAGGTGAAATAACATTTGCATTCAAAAGCAGTTGAATTTTATTGCTTTGGGGAAAAAATAGAATTAAAAATGTAAAAGTTTCTCTCTAAAAGGGCCATGTACTTCCTGCAATATTAAGTCTGAAGTCTTTAAACTCTCAAATCTTACCCAAGAAAATTGTTGCAAAGGTAAACGTCAGTCCTTTGGGGATGGAAGTTCTCAAAAATAAACACTTGAGAAAGTTAGAGCTTCTTATACAGGCACCATCGACTTAGAGAAGGTCCTCAGTGACACACTTTTTCCACAGTACTCCAGAAACCAAGACTTACTCTGTTAACAAACTAGCTTTTAGTTACATGAGTAATTAATAAAAAGGTCACTGATCCTTTTAAACTTTTTTAGGCAGTTACAATCAGGGCTGGGGAAGAGAGTTAAAGGTGAATGGAAAAAGGATCAGATGTAGAATATTTTGACCACAAAGGTCATAAATCTGACTTAAAGTGTACAAAACCCCAAAACTAACAACAGTGATTTTGGCAGGTAGTAATGAAGAACTGGGAGGATCAGAAATTCTGGAGTGGAAAATCAACATACACACCCACTGGACAAAATTCACCAACATGTAAACAGCCAGCAACAGCCCGTTTCCCGCATAAATCCCATTTACATCCTTGAGTTGCAGTAAATGTTTAGGAGTAATTTCAAAGGCATACTTTAGAAGAGAGAATTTCAGCCTCTGTGAATTAATGAGTATCCTGGATTCTGCAAAGACTTATGTATGTGCCTAACCTAATGTACTGCAAATATTTCTGATATAATAACTAATAATGGGTAAACTTAAAATGCTGGCTGTAAAGGTTAGGTGGAATTGGGACCTAAGCAAAGAAATGTAAGACATAAAGAAAAAAATCATAAGATCTGTCTTTTAAGTATGTATCAACAGTAACAGAGTAGTTAGCATACACATAGGGCTTTATATATGAAAAACACTCTATGAACAATGGTCTAGATTGAAAATGCCAATATTCATGTTACTGGTTCCAAGGAAATGCGAGGGGCTACTTTGGTAGGGTTGCTCTTCAGTAAGTTTTACATGCAGCAGAGTCACCTATGTTATCCTCACCTATAGTTTACAGATGAAATAGCATGATGGGGCAAGAATCGGATATTTGCTTCTTTATTATATTAGTAAACATCTCAACAAAGCTAAGAGAAAACACCTTAAGGAATCAAACAAATCATTATGTAGCTGTGTATCCAGGCATTGGTAAAGCAAGCTGGTGTTATATCTTTCTCACTTTAACATTAATTTTAAATAGAGATACATCATGCAGTTGGGGAGCATAATGACAAAGAAAATGTCCAGATTTTATTTTTATCTTTAAAGATCCTATTGAAGGAAACTCTAAGCCAGTAGGTTCACCAAAAGGCTATTGAGCCTTCCGTGGAATGTGTTATGCAACGTGGATTTCTTTTGGGTGGTTGCCACTGTTTTAAGACTTGCGGTAGACATCATTACTTGAACATTGCTGTGTAGCCACGCAAGGATCATTTGCTTTAAAAAGACGCTACATCAGTTTTGTATTTTATTTATGACATCTTCTTCCCCTCAAATGGTGGTCTATTAATTGGGCTGTTTTGCAGAAACTGAGAGAATTTCAATTCAAGGTTTGAAAGCATGGTAAATTCTGTCTGCCCACCAGCACCCAGTCTTTTCAGACTAAGTTGATTTCTTTCCAAATACATTTCTTTGTTGCTTTGTTCCCCACCCCATCCCACCCCATTTCTTTGTTGTTCTTTTTCTTTATAATTTCATTTATTGCATGAACTTCTGTCAATTTTACAGACTAGAGCTCCTGTTTTTGTATAGATAGATAAGAATAACACACCAAAACAGGATTTCTTTCAATCTTAAAAATAGTTCACATATCCCAGCAGACAGAGGAACACAAAATGCACAAAACCTGTGTGGAAGTAAGGTGGAAATAATTCAAATACGGATGGTCTGCCTGCTTGCAGAGGAGTTCAGTTCTTCATTCTAAAATAGATGCAAATCTTGAAAATACATTGATTCTGTGAATACAGACTAAATTCCCTGCTCACTTCAGCTGAGTTGCACCAAGAAGTTATTTGCCCCCACATATTTAACAGAAGATATACTTGGGTATGCCTAGTGATAACTGTAATTGTGAGAAAGCAAAGCAAAGCAGGTCCCTTTTTATGCCAGTGGCTCACACACTGAGGAACCTTGAAAACTCTTGTTTCTCAGGCAGGATATCTGTGGAATTCCTGCCATCTATGTGCAACGAATTCAGACTGAGATCTTAAAATTGGCTTCCTTCAATTGAGTTTTGTTATGCACTTGGCATGCTTTCACACCCAAACCTCCCATCTGCAGCCTGCACCTGCATTGCTCAATATTTAACTCAAAGATCTCTGAACTTCCTGAACCACTAAGGTGTCTTTTGGTTTGCGGCTTTCTGGCCGGGATGTTGCTTACCATAAGAATGAGGTTTAGATGTAGTAAATAATGTAGATTTCCAGTTTCCTCAGTTTTGTTTCTGCTCATTGAAAAGAGCTCCTTTCTGGCATGCTGCAGCTTTTCCTTGGCATGAAGCATGGGGCGTGAAGAGCGGGGTATAGCATTTACAACCTGAAATTAAAATGCTATTGCTTTGCATTCTTATGTTTTCTCTTTCTGCACAGTAGCAAAGTGAGCGCAGGATATACTGCTACCTTTACCACAAACAAACACGCTATTTTCTACCCTCAGTTACTGAACTGCTTGAAAGAGAGCAAATTCTTCTCTTTGTCTTATGACTGTTTCTGATAAGCTGGCAGTAAGAATTTAGGACTCCCATGCAGCCGCTTGTAGGACACAGCTGAGCTGTTCCATGGCATGCCCTCCCCAGCCAGTGAGGAGTTCAGCAGCTCGATGGACTAGAGATACAGTGGGTATTTGCCTAGTGATTTTACAACTACATTGCACCAATTATTCACCCTGACTTTATAGCCGTACCTCTCCTTTCCTGGTCTTGTGGGTCTCTTCAGTGTTCTGAAGGCTGGCTCCAGCTTGATAAAGTGAAAAAAATCCCTCTAGGGTTCCCCTATAGGTGCATACAAATTTCTGCTGAGCTGTATACATTATTAGTAGGACCAAATATTTACATATCAAGAAGTTTAGTTCCTAAAAATTATAAAATTGTGTGCGTGCACTCCTGGGTACACCCAAATATGCTTATGTACATATATTAATACAGATATACACATAGATAAATATTTATAGTGGCTTGGATAACCTATGAACTGGAAGGTTCATTGGCCTGACTTTTATGGATGGGAGATGATACAGTACCTGTGAAGTCTGAAGGTCTTCTCTACGCTAGAAAATATGTTTGGATCTGGCAAGTGTTCCATGGTTATGATTGGGCAAAAGATTGCTTTTGCTCATATCCCTTCTTTCCTGGGAAAAAACCCCACCCTTTTCTGGTACAACTGTGTCTCCACTGGAATTTTACCGAATTCAGAGCAGCAAAGGATCATTTGGAACTGCTCTGGATGCTGCGTTTTGTTCCTTTCTTCAAGCTGGCTTGAAGGGGTTAGGGCACATGAACTAGCCACCCAGTTCCAGAGAATCCCTTGTATGTGACCACTTTTTATTGCTGTTCAAAGACAAGGCACTACAAGCAATTAATAACCCATGTAAAACTGCTGTTGTGATGTTTCCTGGCAACAAGTAGAAAGATATTTGTTGAAAGAAGCATGGTTTAATGGTCTTAGCCTAGGACTATGATTGAGGATCTCCACTATTCTTCCTGTGACTTTGACAGTGATTGCCAGTTTTTTTGACAAGTCATAGATTCTCTATGTGCCTCTTTTTACGTTCTCTGAAATGGGCTAGAAAGTTTTACTTAGCTTTTAAGAGCCAGAAGTAATCAGTTTCTGTTTACAAAATACTGTCAAGACATAAAACGTCAATCATCAGTCTCATCTACCTTTAGTTTTCTGTGTATTAGGTGTCCTAGACATGCTCTTCACTCAGTGGAGAGAGACCCCTCCAGCGGGTGAGACCTCCCCATGTGTCAATGTGAGAGGAGTTTTCCTTCCGAAAGAAATTTCCCCTTTCCAGTCATTATAGAGGGAATCTAGATGATCAAGTGAGGCTGACTTTTAGATGGCTAGGGTGAAGTGAAACGAACCCCATTCTGGATGCTCCCTTTTGGGTTGTTTGTACACTGTGCAAAGAAGATGGAGTTTGCACTTCACATATTTGATCTCTGAAATGAAAAGATCTGTGTGAACGAGAGGGATATTTCACAAGGGAACGCCTGGAAAAGGAAGATTTTAACCCAAATTAGAAATGGTTTAAGTAAAATCTTCTAGTGAAGCGGAGTCATTGCCATGAGTTATGATGAATGGGCTACAAGGCTGCTTGGAGCTTTAGGAATGGAATGGGGACACAGGCTCACCAAGTATTTCAACAGCTTGGGTAGTTGGCTAGGAAAGAGAAGGTACAAGGCAAGAAAAATAGTAATTATAGATATCATCACTGCTATGGAGCAAGGCCAGTGCAATAGCCCAATGGCAAGCACACTATATCATTGGGAAGCTGAACAGAGGGAGAGAGTTTTAGGTCATCCATCCAAGTGGACCAGTAGAGAGTCAGTGCTCAGAAGTGATCTCAACTGCAGGAGGCACAATGCCAGCCACATTACTAATACAGTCTCCTTCGCCAGCTGATCTCTTTGGCAGCATTGGTGTCAGCATAGCAAAACAAGACTTAATGAGATTGCAGGAGGAATGGACAGGTGTAGGTGGGCAAGGCTTCTTTTCAGTACGCTATAGCCACGGTTTTCCATGTGCAGTCACAAGGTTGCAGATGGAACAGAAAGCAGCCTCTGGGTGGGACCACCCCCTCTGTCTGAAAAGGTGGTATTTGATGAAAACAGGCTGAAGTCAAAGAGCTGGACTTGGAAAGCTCCAGGATCCACAGCTCATGTTAACAAACTGTCCTCTTGCTGAGAGCCAAAATTTCCAAATCCTGGCTTCCTGAACACTGCTAGTCCCTCACGCTGTCCTCTGGGTTTACTGCATGTTTCTCTGAGTGCTTGTGTTCGACACGTGGCAGTTTGCAGCAAGGGTGTGTCACCAGGCAGTGCTTGGCCAAGGAGCCCAGGCAGGGACAAGGGAGAGAGCCCACACATCATGGGCTTGGATGACCTATGAACTTGAAGGTACTTTTGGCAGTGACTACCACTGGCTGTGCATCTGTAGCTGTAGCAACCCAGAGTGTTTTATGGAAAAAAGTAAACACAAGTAGGCATTGCCTGAGAACTCTCAATTTGAATTAAAAAGTGACTTTGAGGTGGTAGTTCCTGTCATGTGTTGCAATCCTTGAAATGTCGGTGGTGCCCAGTCATCTACAGGTGGCTGAACCCCAGAAAACCTGTGGGTACCCCATCCCTGTAGGATTAATTCCTATCAGGAGGATGATACAATTCAAAGGACCTTTTGAATCATCAAGTCTGCTTCCCTCCTGTTGCAGACAGTTCTATCATGCAATCACTTTCACAAGTTAATCAAGTTTCTCTATAAAACTAGTTATGTTTCTATTTCCACTTTTCCTATTTTCTGTTTCAGAACCCTATTTCTTTGCTGGTTAAAAATCTAAATTATGGTGTAAATTTATTAATTCCAATTTCTATCAAGTGCCAGCATTATCCAGTAGCTGAAAAAGTATTTTTAGCTTTCTGGTGTTTATGCTGTATCCCTATTTGACCTTCATTTCACTAGGTTACACAAATGAGGCTATTGTATTCTTATGTGTGGTTGCCTATCCATTCTTTGGCTCATGCCAGTCATCTGCACTGCCTTTGCATCCTGAATTCACCCCTCCTGAACAATGGGTGATCAGAATTGTATACAAAATATTTCAGATGAAGGTCAGCACATTGTACATTGCCATGAATATTATTTCCTTTCTAATGGAAACGTTTTGTCTGAAACATTGCAGGACCACATTACTTACTTCATAATTGCATTTGGATCTAATGGGCATGCCATGGTCCTGGTATCCTCAGTCTTCTCTTCTGTGTTGCCAGTTGATAACCTCCACCATGCTGCAGAAATCCCCTGATGCAGGAATTAATATTATGACATTTCATTTAATTTTAACCTATGGTAACGCTTTGTTCAATGGTGAATTTGTAAAGCATTTAATGAAGTATCAGTATTTGATATCAATGCAGGTATTTAATTGATGCATTATTATTATTTCACATAAAACAAAGAGAAATGTAGATGTTCTCAGAATTTATGTTACCTAATTTATAAGAGCATTCTGGTGGGTAAAAAAGATATTACAAATAATATTGAGTAATAAAGGGAGATATTTAGTTTAGATTTCTAAGTCCTTGTCCCAGCTGTGCACAATTTCATCAAATTTAATTAGATTTCATAGTTTGTCTTGTTGCAGCAAGGAGAATGCATTTACTGCATTTTTATTCCAAATGCGTTAAATAACTTTTTCCCAGATAAAAGCACACATTTTTTTGCACAAGGGTAGCTGAGCAATAAGACGGTTTAACCAAAGTTATCTTAATTAATAGACCTTTGCAATTCAAGTATGACAAGGTTACAGAAAACTGGCTGAGCTGAAGTTCTCTAGCCTATATATATATCTGGAAGGGCCAAACATTGCTTTTGGTAGAGGGTATTATGCAGAGTTGTTTTATATTGTTTGTGCTGTTGGAATCACCAGTGTTTCTCCTGTTCATTTCTATAGCAAATCCCATATCTTAGAATAAGTACAGGAGGGTAAAGTTCAGAGAGAACATTTTATTTTAAGACTGGTTTTCTGCCTTTTGAGATGATTGATTTCTTAACCCTGTGGTTGCATTAATGGCATTCTTTTTCTTCACATCTGTGTATTTGTGTGCATGTGCACTTTGTATACATAACATTCATGAAGATGCAAAAATATTATATACAGTGCAAGAAAGGCTCATCCATTATCTTGTAATTACTGGCAGTTCTTGAGAAATGGAAATCAGGGCCCCTTCCCTTCCCTTCCCTTCCCTTCCCTTCCCTTCCCTTCCCTTCCCTTCCCTTCCCTTCCCTTCCCTTCCCTTCCCTTCCCTTCCCTTCCCTTCCCTTCCCTTCCCTTCCCTTCCCTTCCCCTTTCTGTCTTTCTTTCTGTCTTTCTTCTCTATTTCAAGCCTACAGAGTTAGGGCCTTGGGGAAATACGACATTGTTTTCCTACTTTGAGGAGAATGTAACTGTCATCCAGCAGTGCCTTATCTGCCACATTTTCTCTGCTTGAAGCGATGTTTTACAGAAGTACTTGCTTATAAGTGTAGAGGATCTTTGGCTACCACATGCACTCTGGCTTTAATAGTTATTCCTAGGAATCTGACTAGTCATACTTTTTTAAAAACTGAAAGGTGGGAGGTCATTTTGGTGCTAATGCTGTTTGAAAAGCATGATAAAAAGCTTTATAAAAAAAAATATTAACCAGACCAAAACAATGCCACAGTCTCCAGGAACATTTCATGCTCCAAATGAGTTTGATGTTCACAAGGGAAGGCCAGGCCTGTGGGTAAACAGGGAACTTTCTTTTTTTTCCAGCTCTCAGCAAGCAGCTGGCCAAAGCCATGATCCTGATGTCCCTGGTGTCAGCCCATGTCTTTCCTTTGGCTCCAGTGGGCTTTGGGTTTTATTTTTATCTTCTTGGGGTCTTCGGGACATGTTGTATGCAAATACCACTTGCCTGTCTTGGTATTAGAAGATTTGATTCATTAAAGAACATTAAAAGGCTGGTATAAGGATTGCTATAAAAACTGTTAAATATTAATATTGGCTTGGATTTTCAAAGGCAGGGAGAGGAGGTAGGTCCCCAAGAGGACCTAGGTCCACTAAAAGCCACAGGAAATTTAACAGTTAAAAATTGCTTTTTCTTCTGACAATCTTTGCCACTGTATGCAGACTGCATATGTGAATTAAGATGTGGCACATATAGCACGCTAACAGTTAAAGCCATAAATGTCAGCTGGTTCAGCTTGCAGGAGAATAAGGAAATTGTGGGTAAACTATGGCTATGTAGTTTGATAACAATTGAAATTGTGTCAGTGTAAAAAGGACTTATGAGTAAGTATTGCTAAAGCATATCTCTTTCCAGAAAATCCTGCCTTCTCCTCTCAAAGACAACATGTGAGTAAATAGAAACTGCATCTTTCACCATTGAGTCTCTTTCTTTGGTTGGTGAATGTCTGATATGCTGTGCTGAAGAGGATCATGAAGAGTCTTTTAAAAGAGGAATTGGGACTGGAGGCAGAGAAAAGCAGGGGCTGATGTGCCAGCTAACCCCTGCTGCTCTAAAAGTGTGCAGTTTTAAGTTAAAAATCAGTAGTATGCAATTTTTTTTTTTTTTTTCTACAGTAGTGACACATCCAGTTTCTCCAACTTTGAGCTAACCTGTACTGTTTTTGCAGGAAAGCTTTGGTGTCCATATCTGAAAAGCATCACTCCACGCCCTCTGATAAGCTCTAAGCAACCTCCAATCCTGGAAGCTGATCTGTGGGGATGAACTCTGGTGTCCCTGTGGAGCCTCAAGGTCAGAGCCTAAGGAAAAGGGTAATGATGGAAGTGCCTTCAGGATAAGGACAGCATTTTGCCAGAAGTAGCAAAAGAAATTATAATGTTTAAACCAAAAATGAAACTTGAATAACAGACATTTTCATTGAGCATTTGTACAGAGTTCAAAAAAGAGTAATCTCTGCATTTACCCTCCCCTTTTTATGATTTTCTTTGAAGTTTGTTTTCTGTTTAAATGAACTTGCTTACTTCCCAGAAATTCGTTCCTCTTTCTATAAGTAGATTCATGAAGCAGAAATTATATCTTTATGTTACACAAACTCCACACCCTTTGTGTTTTATTGCACTGCTGGTAGTTTGGTCTCATTCAGATGTTTGCTTACAAGGAGATATGAGACTCTGCTTATGATAGTAATTTATTACCTGTTTTATTGTTGCCATTTGCCCTATTATTTTAAAGGTAACCTGAAATGATTTCCTCAGAAAAGTCTATCCTTGGACTTGTGTCCCCAGTCTCCCAGAATGCTCAACATCCTCAAACTCTTGAATACCCAAGTGAGCACCAGGTTCTTTTAATGTAATATTGGATCTCAGCCAAGTGTTGAATGTCTCACAAAAAGAAAAAGAAAAAAAGAAAGCTTCATCTTAACTTCTTCCAGGTCTGTCAAAGAATTTGGTTAACGTTTTAACTCAGAAGATACTTCCCAGCATTTGCTGTGTTGGTAATGTCAAGTTGCTATGCGGTTTACTATGTGAGCAGTCATGCTTACAGCCACAAATTGCCATGTCTGGGGCATGGAAGAAAAAATGCATTGTAGGTGCCAGCATAATACCCTGGAGACCAGCTTTCATCTCCAGGGCAATGCCACCAATTCTGGAAAAAATGCTTCAAAAAATTTAGTGTATTTTGAGCACAGACCTGGGCCTGCTGTCATGCCCAAAGTCTATCTGTGTCCATACTCATAGGTGTAAGAGCCTAGCTCAGGTTTGTCATTGTAGCTCCTTGGTCCACTGCAGCAGTGTCATATAGGTAGATCTGGCTGGTCAAAATCTCCTAAAAGCACATCCCAGAATGATTAATGAGGAATACAATCAGTCAAGCTACTGTCAAGGGAATATGGTCGTGCTGTACAAGCTACAGGCACCCTATGGCTGGTATTAGGGGTGTGTGGGGCAAGAGACAGGGAATATACCAGCTGGAGGCTGATCTCTGGCCAAACCCTTCCATCCCTACTCTCCCCTGCTTTCCGCTTTCATTTCTTTCTGCTCTGCCATTTTTTGTTTCATAATACAAGCAAGCCTTTGTCTCTCCCACCTTAAAAAAATCTCCACCTTTTATCTTAATTACTTCTGTAGCTACTACTCCTGCTTTCTCCTCCTTTTCCTGAAGTTTTTAAACTCTGCTAGAATTTCCTCTCTGTGTGGCGAGAGACCCCATTCGGTCCAGTTTTCTGTTCACTGCAGCCCTGTGCAAGTCTTAGCTGAATCTCAGATCCAGCCTGTAATTTCCAGCCTCTTTACCCTATCAGGCATCTCTGGGACATGGCCTGTGCTCCCTTTGCTTGCATGGCAACCATCGGTGCTCTGTCTGAGTCTCACTAGAGTCTGTCCTTAGCCCATGTGTGTCAAAGCTTTGCACAGATCTATGCACGACACAGTACAGCAACAACTGCATATGTGAGGAGGTTTATACCTTTGGTCTCGCTAAGAATGAAACAGTTGTTTCAGGTTTATTCTTTACGAGCTTTTACATTCATCTCAGGCTGCGCTTACACAGCAAGTGGTCACTTTGCATTGCCACTTGTTTTTTTCTCCTGTTTTTCTGTAGTACAGAGCAAGCAAGGATTTGCGATTTCCTTCTTCATCAAGAATAGCAAAGTTGAAATGGTAATATTCTACATGTGGCTCTGTTTATGGAAAGGACCTTCTCAAGGCTGGAGTAAGAATTTTACTATTTCAGTTTAGAAGAAGTGCCATATTTAAACCAAGAGTTTGGTTTTGATATGAGGGTCTTTCATAGCTGAAGAGATGTCTCTGGCACGGATTTAAGTTACTTTTGCTTGGGTCTGTTACCCTAGACTCATGTCATGTCTACACCAGTAGTCTGTCAACTATGTAAAATACTAAATGCCCGCTCACAGGTGGAAGCAGTCAGGTGCTATCGCTTCCAAGAGAAGTGCAAGTCAGCTCCAGTCTCAGAGCTGCATCACTGGTTAGGATCAGAGTGTTCCCATTGCAGCAAGTTTACCTGAAAAGCAAGATTTATTGGAATAGACACATTGTGTGCTGACATATCTCGATGGCTTCCACACCAGAACTGGCTTTATATGTCCTACCTGATAGAAATATGAAGAGAGCTATGCAAGTGTCTCCTTCCTTCCCCTTTCTCAGTATTTCTTTCCTCTCCCAGTGGTCACCTAGTTCTCTCACTATTTTACTTCCGATTTCCATCCCTGTGCTTTCCTCTTACTCCAGATACCCTAATTTCTCCAGACTTTTGAGGCATCTCAATCTGAACTTCATTGCAGAACTTTAGAATCAGCTTAGCTGAGGTTGAGCTTCCCAGGAATTTGGATAAATTTGGATTTGAACGGCATAAATTGGATAACTCATTTTCAGTGGAGTTGAGACTGAATCGACAAACTCAATCAGGTCTGAGTTTGTGTTATATCAAATCTGAACATTTTTTTGAAAAACCTACAAAAATGGAAAGAATAGATCCAGGTCCAGACACCTAAACCCGGATTTAGGTGCAGTTGTATTTGAGGTTCTAGTTTCCCCTAGCAGAGAAATAGGAAACTTGAATCTATGATTTTGGCTGCGGCCTATCTCACAGTTTTATTCTGTAAGGAATGTTTCACAGCTTGAATTTACAGGCCTTTCCTAATACTTATTAATAGTCCTTTACTTCTCTGTCCTTCTGCAAAGGTATCAGATCAGGTTTCAGCTCTTTAAACATTGATACTGGGTGTGCCACCTTGTTCTGTAAGTCATTGTGCTTGTCACGCTGGCTGCACAAGTCACTGAATCACGTACTCAGTGTTGAACTCCCCAGTACTGGAGCTGCAGGTCTGATTTTTTTATATGCCACAGTCCCAAACAGCCAGCAGTAATACAGACTTACCTGTTTGTATCTTCCGGGTGGTTTTGGATCTGATATGATTCTCCCCAAAGTCAAGGGCAAAAGCTCCTCTGATTGATGTAGGATCAGGACTATCAACATGGAGGTCTACTTAAAATGATGATCTCTCACTAAATGTTTATCCAATTATAATAAGGAACAAAATGCTCTATTAATTTTTCTATAAATGAACAAGTCAGACTTCTGGGAAAATACGGTACCTAAAATGGAAATGATAGCAAAAGAGTGATTAAGGCTTTTTCATGTCACAGATCCCTTGGGACACAAAGTTTAACAGGCAAATTCCTACCATGGAGTACACCGTTGGGTCCACAGTGGGAAGAAATGTCAGACTGGGGGTCATGGCCTATCTCTGGCATGGGACTGACAGCAATGATCTCTGAAGGGAAAAGAAAAGAGATTAGACCTTGGAGAGATGGAAAAGAGGGGAGAAGTAAGGAGCTGAAGCTATAAGGACGCTGTGACATCCTGGTAAGCTTGGCTCAGCTGTTCGGCCTGAGCCCCACAACATGAATAAAACTCAAATCCTAAATTTCGGTATTTATACCAAAAAAATCTCTGAGCAGTGCAAGACACTGATGAGGAACATTGTAGCCTTGTGTTTTGCCAACCACTAGGCCTAGTACAAAGAATGCAGCCAGCAGTAGAACAAACCAGTAACCAGATTCTATTGTATACAAAAGGGTCAGTACATGGGTGATCACTGGGGGTACAAACAATCAGATTACACATAACAGACACCAACCCCAGCAACCCCAAGAATGACACAGCACGACCAACAACCAGTGGAACAAACAAAGCAATAAAGTCTCCCATAGAAGAGATGGGAGACAGCCAAGCCAAAAGACTGGTAACATAGGACAGAGGCAAACTCATGTTGTTCCCACAGAGCCCACATTCACAAGTACCAAACCTGACTGGGGCCCAGTTGCAGGGAGAGTCAGGAGGTCCTCCCCCAACAGGGAAACTCTGCAAAGTACATCCACCTCACAGACAGACACTCCACCCTTCCTGCAAGTGGTCCCAGCTTTTATGCCCAAAGCAGGACACCTGGCACTCATTTACCCAATGGCTTTCCCTGCAAGGCTGGCCACACCTTGGAGGAAAGCCAAAAGGCAAACTCATCCCCTCCTTTTGAAGGACTGTGGGAACCACCCATATATCAACCTTAATTCAGGGCTCAGGGTTCAAACCCCAGCATCTCACCTTGCTGTACTTACGGCAGCCTCTGCTGAAATTTAAATCCTGGATCTCTTTAAACATTTATCTTTTTTCAAGATTGAAACTACACTGAGGATTAATTAACCTTTCTGCTTTCCAGAAAAGCTACCTGGAATTTTGCCACACTGTTCTCATTTGACATTTATCTACAGAAATGTGAGAATTGAGAGGCTGCATTTTGTTTAAAAGTGCCAATTTGTCATGGCATAGTTTGATTTAACAACAAAGAAAACTTCTTGGAATTATTAGAAGCATATTTTGTAAGGATTTCCCAATATAAAACTGACTGACTTGAGTTCATTTGAGTGCTAGGGAAACAGGTTGCTCCTTAGCTGAGACTGAGTTTGCTAGATTTCACCCTTGGTTGAGCTGGGAAAGCCTGGGTATCAACAACTCTAGGTAGTATTTATAAGGAAAGAATTTAGCCAGCCAGCATTGCTTACACAAAGGCTATGTGAAAATTCACGGCTGCTACCATGAAAACAGGCATAAGAGAAACAATGGGGGATCCTGTTTGCATAATTGGAATTATGATTAGCAAAATGAGAGATCACTTTTCATTCCATTTGCCCATGGAGCCCTCTCTCATGGGATGCAATCGGCACAGTCATCAGAGAATCAGTCAGCTAAGGCATGGTACACAGGGCATGTTGGGTGGTCGGGCACTGGCAGAGATCACTGATTTGGGGAGAGCTGCTGAATAGGGAGGGTTGGAATCAGGAGGGGAGTGAAAGAGCTAAAAGCATAGAGAGGCAATAGGAAAAGATGATGAAGTAATAGCTTCCATGTACCATATACTTCGAAAATAAGTGATAATATTTCATCATGAAAGGATCTCACAGTTTTCCTATGGAAAGTATTTATCTTTTCCTGTATGTAGGTGTCTTGTGCAGAACCTTCTCACAGAAGTGGGGCTTTCTGTTACGAGTGTCTTAGGTGCTCTAAGGCTGGCCCTGGTCCCCTGGTACTGTAAGCACAACTTTTTGGAGAGGTCCTCCTGTTTTATTGACCTCTGAAGCACACATAGCCTCCCCCAAGTCACTCATCAGCTGAAAAGTACAACATAGAGCTAAACCAAATAATAAGTGTTTGTGTGTGTACCTGCTGTGTAGTTCATATAGTATAGTTGCCTTGACTCTCTTATTTGACTATGCTAAGCTGGAGAGAGACTTGAAAAGGAGCCCCTGTGAGTGTTGTGCATGGGAATTACAGGCAGAATAAATGCTTGAAAGAGGCATATGCAATGGGTTAGTGCAGCACTGAAATTAGGTGGGTTGAAAGGCTGTGTAGGTGGCTGTCTGATATGTCTCCTTTGCAGGAGCTGGAGAGGTCCAGCTGCACAAATAGTTTGGGTGTTCAGAGGCCGGGTGTTTTCTTCTGCAGCTCTGCTGCACTTTCTGTATGTGTTAAAAACAAATAATTTATATGAGATTGTATTGCTTGAAAATGTTGAAAACACTATAGCTAGCCATACCACTAGTGTTCCCTCTTTGTCATACCAGTGTGCAGCTCCAGTTCAGCCATCTGATTCATGTATGTAGATATGAGCTAAATGTCCATCTGCATGCACATGCAGCCAACACCTTCAGAAAAGTCTGAGATTCGGGAATTTCATGGAAATTCCTACAAAATTTGGCCTTCTCATATGAATGTGTTATTCCACATCAAGTTACAATAAACAAAAGTTTGTTTTCCTGCTGGCTTGTTCATCTAATAATGGCTGTTTATATTCTTGGGCAGATTTTTATAAATGTCATTAGAATATTAAAAAACCATTCCTACAACTGTGTGAAAGTATGAAACTTTGACTGGAAGTGAAGTAATGGATAAGTTATTGACTATCTTGATGCCTCAGAGCCAGAGAATATGAACAGAATTACAATACCTGATGAAGAAATAGACCTGCTATTGAGAAAGTTTCAAGTACATAGAAATTGCAAAATTGTACATCCGCATTCTCATGGATGGGTGTACAGGCCTTCAGAGAAGGATGCAGGGTTAGTTAAGACATTTAACTCTGATGCTTGAGCTCCTACTGATTGTGATGTACAGTTAATTCTTCTGGCACGATAAGAAAAAAAGATAGGGAGAGCATAAGAGAAGCCTTGGAGGAAGGATGAAGGAAGAAAAAAAAAAAAGCCTACAAACTGCAGTTCCTGAAATCTATTGAGGTTAAAGAAGCTTAAAGAAGGTCCTAATGAAGCAAATGAAGATTATCACAGAAAAACAAGAGATCTGAAAAAGCAGCTGATAATACATAGATCTGGAACTGAATCATCAGGAAAATGGGCTTAGCTTGATGTCAAGATGAAAAAAACCCTGAGGCAATTAACTTTGTGAATTCAGAGGTGTGAGTGAGTCAGGTTTTATAGGGAGAGGTAGCGTCTTTTGTTTGAACAGTGCATGATATTGCCAACCGGGGTTGAAACCACAAAGGCAAGAGCAAAAAGTAGGAATGGGAGCAGGGAAAAGAGGGATGTTACATTCACAGCAAGAGTAGGGTAACTGGGCCCGGAAACAACAGCAAGCAGCAAACACAAACTTTTCTGAGAACCACAGGGAGCTAAGGGCTGAGGATGCAGTGAGCTGGCAGTGAACCAACAGCTGAGGAAATGGTGGAAGAAGGAAGGGTTGAATTCGTGGAAAATTAGTTTTCTTTCTCTGGGAAAGAGGTTGTTTTGTTTTTGACAGTCTCATTTGAACTGAAAGAGGAATTTGCCATCTGTGGAGAGGCCACTTCCAGAAAATCTTAACCTCTTCCTGACCGACTGTGGAGCAGCAGCTGCCTCACACACTAACTGTGTGGCAGCCCAGAGCAGGCTCATTTTTCACTGCCATCAGTTTGAAATGTTTGGGTTCTTTATAACTTTGTAATACGGAGTTCTTTGGTTCTTCTAACATGACCTTTAGTGGCATTATACCACTAGAAGTATAAACCTCCTTTCTTGGCCATAACTTTCTTCCATAAGTGTTACACTTACACCCAAGAACATGATGTACAGTGTCACAGCTTTTAATAGTGAAGACTATTGCTAGGATCACTGGGAAGCTCATCTTATTACTTCTCCTTTGCATTTTGAAGTAAGAAAGTTATATTATTCATGTTCTTTTTGTTTATCAATATTTGGGGTACTCAAGTAGCCTAAGTGATGAGGGACGTGAAGTACCTGGACAGGGAGTAAAAAGGATAGGTATTTGTGCCATAGCATCAGTTGTATGGTGCAGCAAACTAATAGTTAAATTTGAATTACAGTAAATCATGTTAGGGCTGCACAGGAAAATAAAAGCCAGCAAGAAAGGCTAATTCTAAAAATAAAGCAGAAGTTGTTTGTTAGGGTGGTCCGGAAAGAAACAGAGCAGTAGAATTTGCCTTTTTATAAAACATTAGAGGAATGTGTAACAAATATGAAGAATTCACTGCTTTGTTGTAAGGAAAGGAAAATCCTAGCTCAGGAAAACTGAAGATGTATCAATGGAGAAATCCCATATTCCTCAAAGACACTGACTCTTGGAAGAATAGCTGAACTGATAGAAGACTTTGAAATAGAAATTTCTCTTTGGAAAATGTTGCTCCACTGGGTGCAAAATGTACTTCATGAAGTAGAATGTTGAAAACAACTGGCTCTTTAGGAAAATTTCAAAGAAATTCAAAATTGAAATGGGAGATCCCATTTGGATATTTTCTTCTAGTTTTATTTTGATTCTCCTGTATTGCTTTTCCTGAATTTTCAGTGTTCGTGTTCTTACTCCATTTCTTTTTTTAAAAAAAATTATGTGTGTGCATGTATGTACATGTGTGTATTATGTGATAATCTTTCAACAGTATTCAAATTTTTTATTAATTGAAATAATCTGGATTTTTTTCTGTAAAATATATCATCTGTATTTTTCATCTCAAATCCATTTCAAAACAGACTCTGGCATGCTGGAAATTCCTTGGGTCTAAATGAACTCCGTTTCCCGAGGAGCTATGCTGCCAGCTTGTTTGGGGAACATCTCACCAGCATCTATATTTCTAGTTTCTTTTTCAGTAAATAGTAATTATTTTCTTGTCACTATTTTTTTTTAAATTCTTTATTGTTACTTCCCCTTGAGAGTTACAGTGATGTGAAAAATCCCCATAACCTGTTAACTACCACTCCCTTAACTAAAATATGATCAGTGGCCATGAATGCACAGCATCACAGAATAATTGAGGTTGGACCTCTGGAGATAATCTAGTCCACCCCCCCTGCTCCGAGCAGGTTGCTTGGACCATGTCCTGTCAGGTGTTAAATAACTCCAAGGATGGAGACTCCATAGCCTGTCTGGTCAACCTTGGTCCCCATCACAGTGGAAATATTTTCCTTATGTGTAATTGGAATTTCCCATGTTCCAGCGTGTGTGTCTCATCCTGTCCCTGTGCACCTCCACGGGGAGCCTCTCTCTGTCCATTCTGTACTGTCCCATGCCACAGTTGCAGTGAGCACAAATGGTTTTAGTGCATTGGTTTTCACTGGGCATCCCAACCGGCCAACAGCACCCAGCCTATGCATTACTGCCTTGCAGCCCGCACAGTAGCTATGGTTCAGGGATGTGCTGACAGGTTTAGAGTGGCAGCTTGTGAAATACAATAATAGGATCGCAAACACCTGTTGGATCATATCATCAGCTTTGCTATTATCTCTTACAAGATAATCACAGATAAACCTTTATCCATGGTTCAAATCCATTGATTTTTACCCAATGTGGGTGAAGGATTTCAGTTGGTGCTTTGTGTTTTGCAAACGCAGTATATCTGTCCCTATCCATACAGGACAGTGGTTTACTATTTGGAGTCATTGGTGTTTTGCAAGAACCTAAAAACTTAGGCAAAAAATAATTTTAAACAGCCAGTACTTATTACTGGGATTCTTCATATTTCTAATCTAGGGAGTTTGGTTTGGTAATTCAAGAACAGTGCACTTGACCTGAAAGAAAATGTGTACATGGTAAAGATTTTCACCAGTTTCTCCTGCCCTGGTGAAAAGGAGCTTTATCACAGCTGATTAATCTTCTGATTTGGTAGTTTATGAAATACTGGGATTGGAAAAGGAGTGCGACAATTTTGTGCTGACTGGCAAAAGGCTTTGCTAGGCTGTCGGAGGCTTATGTGGAGCCCTAAAGAGGAGAGATGGTGCGATGGCAGCACAGATAGGTGTGGGCTGAGCAACCCTGGCTGTGGCTGTCAGGAAGGGCTGTCGCCAGAGTGCTGAGTCAGCAGCCAGGAGCTAATTGTGCAAGAGGAATGGCACTTTTAAGGTGTTTACATTCTCTTATCAGACCAGTCAGTGTAAATAATGCCTTTGTCAGCAGTATGGCTGCAACCAAAAAGCTTTGCGAATGTAGTCAAAGGATTGCCTGGACCTCCTATAGCAAGGTAGATCATACAGTTCGTGCCCTTGGAAGTCCTTTGGAAAGGGACATGAGAGTTATGATTCTGCCGTGGTCAGAGAGTTGTTTCATCCTATTTCAACTAATTTAAACCAGCATGTCTCCATTAGATTTAGAGAACCTATGTTGATTTAGGTCTAGTTCAAAGTACCTGAATGCTCTGTGATAAGAAGTGCTGCAGCTATGCAACATACCCACATATATAGGCTATATATGTTATAATTAGTGAAAAGCTTTTCCTACTGTGTGACCATTAAAATTATATGTATATATATATATATATATTTGCTTATTAGAGTTATTTAAGATTCTGTTTCTGGCCAATAACAGCAACAGATTGTGTCTTCAGGTTAGATTCTAGGAGCAAACAGAAATACCAGTAGGAAAAAAAGAGGTGGGGGGAGATTTGTGATTTGTAGTGTTTTAACTTATAAGGTGAGGAGTTTTCATTCCAGACCCATTCTCACATAGCAATATGGAGAAGAAAAGTAAAAGATTACTTTTTTTCATGCAGAGATGAGTTATCAAACAGAATGTAGGTACCTAAGTCCCTGATGACAGCCTCAAAACCAGAATCATCATAGAATGGTTTGGCTTGGAAGGTTCCAACCCCCCTGCCATGGGCAGGGACACCTCCCACTAGACCAGGTTGCTCAAAGCCCCATCCAGCCTGGCCTTGAACACTGCCAGGGAGGGGGAAGCCACAGCTTCTCTGGGCAACCTGTTCCAGTGTCTCACCACCCGCACAGTAAAGAATTTCTTCCTAATATCTGATCTAAATCTACCCTCTTTCAGTTTGAAACCATTACCCCTCATCCTATCACTACATGCTCTTGTAAAAAGTCCCTCTCCAGCTTTCTTGTAGGTCCCTTCAGATACTGGAAGGTGCTATAAGTTCTCCCCAGAGAATACGTAGAATTATATGCCCCAGTAAGGCAATTAGATTCCCCAGATCAGTAATTAGACTTGAGAAACTTAAGCTTGAATATCAGGTCCCATAATCAGCGGGAGGTCACTGAAGTTACAAACAGTTTTACGTTTACTTTTTTGTCATAATTTTGCATCTTTCCAAAATGTAACTGAATTAGCAGCTGAAGATACTAAATTGCTCATAGCAGTAAAACTATACCACTGTATAAATCCATGATACACCCTCACTCTGAATACTGGGTGCTGTTCTCAAAAAGGGTACAGTAACACTATACAAGGTATAGAGAAGGTCAACAAATATAATTGAAGATATGGAATAGCTTTCATATCTGGCAAACTTAAATAGACCAAGATCCCTGAGCCCAAGGAGAGATAACTGAGGGAGGATAAACTAGCAATTGATAAACAGAGCAGAAGGGGTAAGCTCTGTGTGGGGTGAACTGCTTGGCCTTTCTTGTGATACAAGAACTAGGGGGCATCAAATGAAATCACCAGGTGGGAAGTTCAAACAAATAAAAGGAGATGATACTTCACACAATGTGTTAAAACAGAATTCATTGGCATCAGGTGGTGTGGATACTAGGTGCTTCTATGGTTTCAAAAAGTAATTAAATTTAAGTAGGAAGGTAAGCTTCAAGCACACTGAGAGCTCTGAAAGGATGCAGTAAGCCAAAGCAATACTTGAGCAATTTAACTTATTCAGTAGAGAACACTTTAACATCATTTTCAATATAATGTTTATTCTGTTTTCTTTTTTTTTTATCATTAACTGTATCGCCTCATGTTTTCAAATTGAGTTGCTCAGAGCAGGGACTATCCTGCATGTTTGTTCAACACTTCTGAATTTATATTCTGTAAAGTGGCAAGTATTTTTGTGGTGCTTTCTAAACAATAAGCAATGCTGATTAGTCTCCCTGCTTGTGCCTGACTGGCATGTACATAGCTGCTTTTCAGGAGGAAAATATCTTAAGTTGAAATACCTTAGGCAGAGTCAACAGCAGTTCCAAAGGAACAGTTGTGTCACTGCTACACTTGTCACCTTTGCCTGTCCTGGTGACGTCTCGGTGTACAGACAGACGACCTAAAGTAAAGAGATGTTACTGTAGCTTGTACAAACAGATGAACCATTATGCCAAATGGAAATAACTATCTTTGAAAATTTTGCTCTAATGAAATCAAGAGGGTGGAGCTATTAATCTTGTCACACAAATGCAACTTTCAACAGAAAAGTATCAGTTTTACACAAATTAAACTTCCACCCATGCCACAGAAACTTTCTCAGGGCTAGGTGCTGATTATTGCTGCTGAGGTGCCTGTGGCAGTTTGAGTGGAAGACACAGAGCATCTCTTGGATGACACTGACACAAATACGTAGCCTGAGAAGCTGCAAAAGCCTTTCGCTGTGGCAGCTGCCTGCCTGCCGCAGCCATCTTCAGGCCCCGCCATCTAACACACTGTCAGTGAGTGGCAGATGAGCTACACGTCCTCAGGAGGGCTTCTTGAAACAATCACAAAGAAATAAACCACATATAAACCATACTTGCACATGGCCAGGCAGGCAAGGCTGGGGAAACAAGCGACACAAAAAAACCCCCCTCTAAACGAACACTGAGAGCTTAACCTCATTTTTGGTAGTTGTATATAGGTCTTTTGGTGGTACTGTTGAAGGTGATTCAAGGATTTTTTTTCACCCTGAAATTAGGTGGTTCTTTGATCAAAAAGGATAGGGAAATACAGTTTTAGTGTTAAGGACCTTCAGCTCCCGTAATTGCCATGAGCAAGCTGCTGTGCAGGGGTCTGGCTGCCTGTCTGCAGCAGACAACGTCTCCACTGCTGTGTTTAGAGGGTGCCTGCCATGGCAGCCAAAATAAGCTTATGCTAGCATTACCTGAACGTACTGATGCTGTACCTAGTTCCTGGAGGGGCCTGTTCATGCTTAAAAAGCCAACAGAAATCCTCCCCCGAGCAGACAAATTACAGAATCAGAGAATCATAGGGTGTTAGGAGTTGGAAGGGACCTCCGAAGATCATCTTGGTCCAACCCCCCCTCATGTTTGATTTTGAAGTAGTGCCAAATAATTTTTAATTATCAATAAACAGAAGCATCACTGAGAGATGGTATATTGCTTCCTTGAAGGTAAATAATTTACTGAAATCTTGGCTTTAGGCAGATAACTTTATAAATTGCTGTCGTTATTTCTTCAGCACAGTATATGCAGATCAACTGTGGTTCGTCATCTGGGGTGGCGTTATTGTTTGCATTACCCACATAAATCTTCCAGCATCTATGTATTTCATAAGGGAACAAACATTTCTGTCTATTACATGAACATGACTATTGTAATAAACTCCTGTTATGACAGACTGTATTTACTGTAAGCAGTGTCCCCAAAGCCTACAGCCAGGGTGTTGCACTTAGACAAGAGTATTTCCAGCAGCCTAGAGAGGATTAGCAGATCAGGCTGCACAATAATGTGTATTTTCTGTTGGTCTTGCCTCACTGTGGGGACGGGAGACCAACAGCCCGATATCCCAGGGCTAAGTATGCTGCCTTTTGCCCACTGCCTGTGGAGAAGGTCAGGGAGGAGTTACCTCGCCCCAGGCCAGCAGGGCTGTTGCAGAGGAAGGGGAGGGATGTGCAACACCCTTGGGTGGCTGCTGTGCACACACCCAGCTGCGCCAGCTCTGCCTGCTGTGGGCAGAAGCAAGCTCGTACCAGCCAACAAGGACATGAAGCAGTAACTGTTGAAGTTAAACATTTTTGAAATTGCTCCCCAGAGCATTACCGTAGTTGGCAAAGTGGCTCTCTGAACCGCCAGAGTTAAAGCTCAGCACAGAGAGAAGCCTTGCAGAGATCTGCAGAGGTCTGCCAGTGCTAGTGCTTAAAAATTGTAGCAAATTGAACAGGAAAACTGCTTCCATCTCAGCTAAAATCATAGAGGGGCTATTGTGGCATGCAAATAGTGAACAGAAAGGATAGTTGCATAATTAATGCTCAGCCATGTCGTTTTATGGTAGCTAGGTTTCAATTTGATAGCAATTTCTCCTCCCCACCCCTTCCAAATTAGAAATTGGACTAACAATACTTCTTCTGCTACCCTTGAGAATTCTGAAAAGCATTTGTGCCTGTGACACTGACTGAAAAAGTGCCTGACAGGGAAGCAGTACAATTCCACTGCATTAAGTGAATTAAAAAATTGCTTAATTGATAGCTCTCAAAGAACAAGATTTTAAAGGCTTTGTTATGCAAAGAAGCAAATTGCAGTAATAGTTTAATTTGCCTTCAGTTTCCATGAATCTCTGATGACTTCCTGGCCTTGTAGTTTTCTCTCTGTAAACTTCCCGGGCTGTAAATCCATGACTGTTAACACTGGATCCATGTATGACTGGATCTCCCAGAAGTTCATGTTTGGTTCAGATCAGGTGTGGCACATGATCACATTTCTGTGGAATCATCCATAGCACATTCCACTCTCCATCATCTTCGGTAAATCATGGACAACAGGAGTGAACTGGCTGAAGGAAAGAAGCCAGAGAGTTGTGGTCAATGGGACAGAGTCTAGTTGGAGGCCTGTGACTAGTGGAGTCCCTCAGGGGTCGGTACTGGGACCGGTGTTGTTCAATATCTTCATCAACGACCTGGATGAGGGTACAGAATGTATCCTCAGCAAGTTTGCCGATGACACCAAACTAGGAGGAGTGGCTGACACACCAGAGGGTTGTGCTGCCATTCAACGAGACCTAGATAGGCTGGAGAGTTGGGCGGGGAGAAACTTAATGAAATTCAACAAGGGCAAGTGTAGAGTTTTGCATCTGGGGAAGAACAACCCCATGTACCAGTACAGGTTGGGGGCTGACCTGCTGGAGAGCAGTGTAGGGGAAAGGGACCTGGGGGTCCTGGTGGACAGCAGGATGACCATGAGCCAGCAATGTGCCCTTGTGGCCAAGGCCAATGGCATCCTGGGGTGTATTAGAAAGGGGGTGGTTAGTAGGTCAAGAGAGGTTCTCCTTCCCCTCTATTCTGCCTTGGTGAGGCCACATCTGGAGTATTGTGTCCAGTTCTGGGCCCCCCAGTTCAAGAAGGACAGGGAACTGCTTGAGAGAGTCCAGCGCAGAGCCACAAAGATGATGAAGGGAGTGGAACATCTCCCTTATGAGGAAAGGCTGAGGGAGCTGGGTCTCTTTAGCTTGGAGAAGAGGAGACTGAGGGGTGACCTCATTAATGTTTATAAATATGTAAAGGGTGAGTGTCATGAGGATGGAGCCAGGCTCTTCTCAGTGACATCCAATGATAGGACAAGGGGCAATGGGTGTAAGCTGGAACATAGGAGGTTCCACATAAATGTGAGGAAGAACTTCTTCACAGTGAGGGTAACAGAACACTGGAACAGGCTGCCCAGAGAGGTTGTGGAGTTTCCTTCTCTGGAGACATTCAAAACCCACCTGGACATGTTCCTGTGTGACCTGACCTAGGTGTTCCTGCTCTGGCAGGGGGATTGGACTGGATGATCTTTTGAGGTCCCTTCCAATCCCTAACATTCTGTGATTCTGTGATTCTGTGATTCCTGTTCCCTCTGTATGCTGGCCTGGCTGCTGAAAATCCAGAGGGGGTGAGGCAGGCACAGTAACGGCTCAGGCATAAAGCCTGCAGGTACCAGGCAAAGTGAACCCAATAGGGATTTTTTTGTACAATCAGAATTGTCAGAGCGAGTTTATACTAGATCCGTGCTTTGCACGTGGGGTTCTGATATTTTTTGATCCCAGTCAGTAGAGTTTCAAATGCAGATTTACATAACTTTTACATAGCAGTATCAGCTATAAGGGCAGAGGCTCTATTTCTCAGCTCCCTGATTCCAGGGTGAGGGCAGACACATTGCCTGGTCCTGCCATGACAATGGTGTAGAAGAACAAGCCACCCACCAGCTCAGCCCTGCAAGGAAAATACGCCAGCAGCAACACCATTGCCGGATGCTGAGTGAAATATCACAAAGAATGTAGAAAGAAGAAATTTTCCTCTTTGCTCATTTTTATTGTTTTTATTACATTTTTATTAAGTGGGACTACATCTTCAAAATAGCATTTTGTCAGCTTTTTGCCCTTTACCATTCCCAGCACAACAAAGAAGGAAAATAAAACAACCTCCCCGCCGGAGGCTGTTGATTCTCCAATAGAGAAAAAGCAGCCCTATGTCTTCTGTCTGTTTCATGTAAATTATATTCTGCTGGTGTTCGGCCAAGTGACACACATGCCACTGACACAGGAATGGGAATGGGCCAAGCAGGAAAGTGGCAGAGAGGAAAGGAGAGGGGTGATGGGTGAAAGTTAGCCTGTCCCTAGGGAAAGCTGGGAACTGGGTTTTGTGCAATGGTTTGAGCAGAAGCTGTTTTCACACCCTGGAACTTCATTTCAAGTTCAGCCTCTCTGTGGTGAAGTGACCTCAGATTGGTTCTCAAGGGTGGCAGGAGAGGTTGAGAGAGGACCAGGAACCCCAAGGTGTGCCAGGTCAGAAGCCGGAACAGGTGCTGAACAGCTTTGCACAGAGGGGCTGGGAGCATGCAGCTGCCTGCACTCCTCCGCACCCGCCGTAGGTGAGGCATCACTGTGGCGGGAAGCTGGACTGATCCACCCTCTTTTTCTAATACCTACATGTCCCTCTTCATTATCCTAATGTGCCGCTTATTCCATTGCTATGTGTAATACAAGCTCCTCCTTGCTTCTCGTGCTCCAAGGTGCTTTTTAAGGTCTATCATCTGTGATTAAAATAATCCAACCCACCAGAAGAGGAAACTTTATCAAAGGACTGAGGGGTGCTGGCTTTGAACTACATCTCTAATATATTTCTAGGGAGCTAGAGCAGAGGAACTATCTAAGCCAACATGACCGTGATATTGCACAGATACGAATCATTAAGCAATAATTTATAGGAAATATGTATGAGTTATAATGAACATTATTAAATATGTAACAAAATGAAGACTATCACAAGCTGTTTTTTTCTGAGAGATGTTTGACGAGAGGGTTCAGCCTTTAGAAACATATTTTCTTTCTTTTGAGGTTGTCATGGTTGTGCTGACTAAGGATTACTGAGAAGTTTTACTGTTGGTGTACATGTATGAAAGACATTTTGAACACTGACATATATTTATGTGCCAAAACATTCATTATGCAGTTTCATTATGAAATTCAAATATTAATTATACAACTCATTATACAATTATACAATGACATTTATTCAGTATACACACACAGAGACACACACACACACACATATATCTGAAAGAGACATTTTTTGTATTGCCAAAATGAACATTTTGGACAAAAAGGAATTATTTCTTTTATGAGGACCTAAGTCAGACCTAGCCACAATCAGTGATTTTAAAGAATGCTCTGCCTATTTAAAGCTGGCTTTCTGAGGCCAGAAGAGACATAAAAAACATAACTGAGATTCTCTTGCAGCTGAAATATAATTAAATCCACAACTGCTACTGGCGTCACATCTTCTAAACAAAGTGAAAGACAGATCTGTGTTCTGTCATAGCACACCAAAGTGGAACTGTGAAGAAAACCAAATTTCTTCTGTTTCAAAGGAAAAGCTGAGTCATGTTTGTGTTCACTTGGGAAGGGCACTAGCTAGGAAAGAGCGGAGGCAAAAGCAAGCCAGAGAGGTTCCCTATAGCTGAAAGACTTCTCACAGGCAGAGGGGAGATGTGGGTATTGGGAAGTGAACTTGAGCTGGTGTGAATATAGATGAGCTTTTAGATATTTGCTTTGCTGGCCTGACTGATGGCAGCATCAGCATGTCACCTCCTATCAGAGATCATCCCTCAGGTGAGGATGATGCAAGAAACTTGCACTTCAGATGCATAACAATTTCAGATGTTGAAGCCCCTTGTGGGTAAAACAGCTGTGGAGGAGGAGAAGGGGCACTAGATGCATTGGTGGATTGTTGGGGTGCGTGGATGTTGGTATCAGCTGTATCTTCCTCTACAGGCAAGTGTGCCTGAGCTCTGCCTTGCCCCAAGTCGAGCAGAGCCGAGGGAGCTTCTCGTAGGGCAACACAGGCACAAAGGTGGGAGTGATTCCTGACATGAGGAGGGCTGGGGGTCACCAGCACCTCAGGCTCACTGTCCTGCTGTATGGCTCCTCGCCAGCCCCCCAGGCAGGCATCTGCTTTTCCCTACAAGTGCACGTGAGCATAGTAAGCCATGCTGCCAGTAGCATGCCCTCAGTTTTACTGCAGTGCATAAAGGGTTATGTTTCCTTGGGACTATTGTAGTATGTCAGTATTGGATACCATACAAAAAGAAAGAAGGGTTTGGATCTGAATGAAGAATCTTGGTTGAAATGACAGGGACTTGAACCGATGGTTCAGTAATTATTAAATATCTGTGCTTTAACATAAGCATTTTTTAACTGGATTAAAATTTTGATGCTTTTGTATTGCTGTGAAACTTGATTGGAGAATTGATAAAGCAAGTAATTGAGAAATATGAGGTTTCATAATGGGAACAAAGACTCTGTGTCAAAGATGAAGGAGTTAGAAAGAGGGCTGTTCACAGCACAATAGGACTTTAATTTATTTTAACGTGATTTATTACCTGGATATATTTAATGCCTGATATTAAACTCACCTGTTCACCACACTGTAAACACAGACACAAACCCCTCTTTATTTTGCTTCCTGTAATCTGTCAATTACATCTGGATTGCCCACATTCATAAAAATTCTCTGATCTGTACTTCAGCTATGTGATCTGCGGGGCCTTCTCTCAGACAGGAATGGAGAGCTTTAACGTGCAGGGACAGGAAGACAGCACGGATGTGGCAGATGTTGCTGGGAAGACAAGATGAATGTCCAAGCACATTTTCCCACAACCACCTCATCTGTGTGCATCATGCATTAACAAAAAACTCAGTGAATTCATTCAAATACATTTCTCTTAATAGCACCCTTGTTGTTAGAACAAGTAATGCAATGTTTGCAAATATTCAAATGTTTTTTTTCCATTCCTTTTAGACTTGCAGTCTACACAAATATGAAACATCTTATGTTTCACAGTGGTAGAACAGATTGTGAAAGTCACCAATTAGCCATGTCACTAATTATCCATACTATACATCTGAGTTTTAAGTTTCTTAGCTAAAATTCAGTATTTAAGTTTCTTAGCTAACCTCAATACTTGCTGCAATCTCTTTGGGGTAGAAGGCAAACTAAGGAGAATTTAATTTTCTCCCAGGAGGTATGACTGTTACCACCCTTCCCAATTTATCTCCTGTCATCCAGGCCCGTACCGCCTTAAGGAAAGGCTTAAAGAGGTCTTTGCAGTGTTCTTCTCTTACAGATCCAGCTTTCTGCTTCTTGCTTCTTCCAGTCTTCCTTCTCTCTCCAACCTTCTGATTAATAGGAGATGTGTCACCTCTGGGGGTTTCATTGGGAACTTTGTTCTGTTTGGTGTAAACCACATATTCTGGAGATAAGCCATTAGGGCAAAATCTCATCTTTATTTTTCTAATGTAGGAAAAGCTTGCATTTGAACCCCAGGGACGTAAAAATCAGATGGCAACTAGAAAGAACAAAAATGTCATTTTGCTTTGAAATCTTGTGATTCTTTGGGGCCTGACTCATGACTCTGGTGTGCTGGGATTTGGCAATATTCATTTCTTCCTCCCTATTCTCTATGCTGTGCTCCTCAGGAGCATTTCTAGGAAAGAGCTTCTACCTTTCCACTTCTTTGTCAGATCAGCTTTCTTGCCTCTTCTTCCCACCCTGTCTTTGGTGGCCCCCGCTGTGTGAGAGAGCATGCATTACTGCATGCATCCTCACAGTGCTGCTGGTGGGGGGATGATCACAGCTACTGCAGTGGAGTGGAGGCAGAGGGGCCGTGAGTACTCTACCTCTCCAACATGGCTTGGAGCAAGGGTCCTCCTGCAGCAAAGCATCCATCCCATGTTCATACTTGCACTCACACTTGTAGTTGGACTGAGCTCAGGTAGCCACCAAATCCCATCTGTACCTGTGGCAAGAGATATTTCTGTCTCAGTCCAGGCATTCTTGTCCACTTAAAAAAGGTCATAGGATATGTCTGCAAGGGCAAGTGGGCTAGGGAGAGGCTTCACAGAGTCCTGGGACCTGTTTGCACTGCATGGGAGGAAGTGTGCCCTTGAGTGCAATTCAATGTATTGGGTGCACATAGAGTTCATCCCTGTGAGTACCAGCTGGGCTGCCCCAGAACCTGCCCTGAAGGGTGAGTCTGGCCTGGAGCCTTGTCTTTGTGATGCTACCACACCACAGTGGAGATGCACTCTGGAGATTAAGTGCTAGATTAACATTTAGGCTGTTATCTGGCTAACCTGATGCTTATGTTTTACTGAGATCATCAGAACCCCCTGCCCAAGGTCTTCTTAGCCTGGGAGGCACTTGATGTCCCTTGCTGTTAATGATGACAAAAGTTAAGGCCATAATGCACCTACATTTTTGCTGTGGGCATGCACATAATCCTCCCTCCCCAGTGCCTCTGAGCTGCTAATAAGTGCTTCCTGTGAATATTCACAGCTCCAAGTCTTTCTACCTTACCTGAAATTTGCAGTTTGAGAGAGCACACCTTCTGCATAGCATGTGTCCCACAGCACAAGAATCAGGAATCCCTGCTTCTGCATGCCCCCAAACCTAAAAAAACCCTAACCCCAACCCCCAAAACCTTGGACAGACATGGTAGAAATTCAGGTCCTGCTCCCTCTTTTGCTGTGTCTAAACCCTGTTTTCTTGTAAAAAATGCCCAGTTCAGTAGACTAGAGGATATTCGGCAGTCAGTCTCAGCATTTCCAGTTTGTATAAAGTACTTAAGTGTTCACTGGATGAGGGCTGGAGCATTCATCCCAGATCACTAACACCATGGCATGAGAGCATGGTTGTTTTTTTTCTCTGGCTAAAGGAGTATTTAAAAATACTATGCAAAGCAGTGCAGTTGACACTGAGAAGCCTGGGTGACAGATGGCTTGCATTCAGAGCACTTAGTTTAGGAGACGGAAGACCCGAGTTTAAATCCCTGCTCCAAGTCAGGCAGAAGAGAAGGCATCCAAACCTGAATCTTCTACCTCCCGAGTGAGTTCCCTTGCCCCTGGGCTACTGGGTGTCATCTCTGCCACCACAATCTCCTCCTCCTCTTTCCACATACAATCACTGACCTAGTTTAGCTTGCCCCTGATTGGAAGAAGGTATCTCCTTGCAGCCTGGACTCAGGCATGGGTGCTTTAGGGGAAGCCTGGCTTAGTACTCATCCCTCTCTTGGCATTTCCTTGGTCATGTTCAGCATATTTGCACCAGTGCTCCATGAGCATCTCATTCTCCTCATGCAGTGAATGAAGAGCTTGTGAAAGCCAGTGGGTGCCTGCATGCCAAAGGATGTGAACAAAACCTACATATTAGATATTTGTCCCTTAGTGATTTGCCAAAGCCATACAGGATGTCTCTGAATGTGGAGGGAAATGCCAAGAGTTCTGGAGGGTACTGCCAATATTGTTCCACACAATGTCATGAATATGAGACTTTTCACAAAACTTTGGTATTTCTGGTCCTGAAGACAATCCCTCACAAATGAAAGGGCTACATTTCAGTCCAAAGATTTCTACCGTGGGAGAGAAACCTAATGAGATAGGAGATGTATAGGGTAGGGCATCTCATTGTCTCTTAGGGAGGGAAAGATTAACGTCCCAGTGCCAAAAGCAATGATTTATTAAGTGAGCCATGACTGCAGGGTCTGCAAATGGTGCACATCCTCCTTGTATTCATCATACATTTTTAAATACTGCTTGTGGAAGACATCTCAGGCGAAAGGAACTTACTATTAGACACCTAACTTCTGCTGGTATGTAGAGCAGAGGAGAAAAAACTCCCTGTGACTTCCTCCTTAGCATCTACTGTGAACTCCACCAGCTCAGGAGAGCCTAAGAGCTGTGTTTTGGAGGGTGGCCTTGTACTCCGAACACTAACTAAAATCAGAATGGAAAGATCGGTTTGGGTAGGTTTTCTTTTTCAGGAACTGACAGATGATGAGTGCTGATACGCAAAAACACTTGTGTGTGATAGCTGGGATTCAAAACACACTAGTTGCCTGCAGACCAAAAGGCAGAACAGTTTGCCACAGGAAAGCCCATAGTCGATGGTGAAAAATTAAAGCAGATTTTGCAAGTAGTAGTGAAACATATTTGAAGGTTTCCTCACAAGCTTGAAATGGGTTTGATGAATGTAATTTTTAAGGTTGGTTACCGGAATGCAATGCTGACTGCTGAACTTTCTTTTAAAACTAGCCACCATTTTGGCCTGGAAAAAAAAAGGACAGAAAGGATTTATCTTCTCCTTACTGCAATGCTAAATACAGAAATATCAGTTGTCCTTTTTCAGTAGTCGATGTGTCAGTTTGTGATATTTTGGGAATGTTAGTCCACTGCTTGCACTGGCAGATGAGGTAAGTGGAAAGAGGGGTGTTGGCATTTGGCTCTGGATGTGCCACAGGTACTGACAAATATAAAGCGTGTGGAAGTGTATGGAGACAGTGAACAAGTGCCAATGACTTGTTGACTCAAAAACAGAGCAGGCAGGAAAAAAAAGTGAGAAACTGCTGGAATTTATCGGTATTGGATTGGCCAGCAAACAGGTAAGATTTGGGCTGTATGTGGCAAACGGGAGTTTTTGATATGCATCTTAACACCAAGTAGTGGCTCTTCAGAAGAGCATGCAATGAATTAACAAGGGGTTTTTTTAGTTATACAAACAGCGAGAAGTATCCCAGTTATGCTGGTTTTCCTTCCTGAAGCTCTTCAGAAGCAGAGGCTACGATGCATTTGCCACCCCCAGCGCCCCCGCCGCAGCCGGGGGGAGGCAGGGGCAGAAAGCCCCGCGGGAGGCCTGGCGAGCAGGGCCAGCGCTGCTCCCCGAGGAGGAGGAGGGCGGGGAGGGCGCGGGCAGTGACTCCTGCGGCGGGGTGAGGTCCCGGGTGGGGTCCCCGCCGGTCGGAGCCAGCGACCTCAATGCTGGGCCCCGCCCGAGCCCTGCCCACGGTGGCGGCAGCAGTCGGCCGCGTTTGGCCGGCTCTGCGGGCCGGCTCTGCGGGCCTCCGCCGCGGGCGAAGCAGGCAGAGGGTGCTGTGACTGCTGCCCCGGGGGTGCCGGCTGGCCCTGCCCGGGCTGGGCCCCGAGGGCTGCCGGGGGAGGCGGTGGGGTTCAGTGAACGTGGATATCAAGAGCGCCATTCCTGTCTGTGGCCTGGGATGAAACCATTTCCATTCCATCCGGAACTGGAGGAGAAGTTAGAACGTTGAAAACAAACCATCCAGATAACTTGCATCCAGGCGTTTTAGCAGGGTCGTTCTGAAGAGTGTCTGATTACTCACGGCTGGTGTTCAGTGACTCCTGATACTCTGGAAGGGCTGGGAACCCAGAATAGCTCGTGTTAGATGCAGTAACGCCTCTTATGAAACATGGGCAGAAGAATGAACACCTGATTAGGACTAGATTAAAGAAAAATAAAGGAGAAAAATATAATTAATGCCAGTCAACAATACTGTACGTGAAATAGATACTGCAAATCTTATTTGCCACCTTTTTTGGTGAGATGGCAAGTTAGATGGATAAGGATGATGGAAATGGCCAAATTTGACCCTACAACACATGAGACAGCAGTTAAGAAAGCCAAACAATATAAAATTAACATGGCACATGTTACACGGATTGAAGGCTGGCCAGCTGGCATGTCTTGGAATACAAGTGGAGAATCATCACAGAATCATTTAGGTTGGAAGGCACCTCTGCAGGTCATGTGGTCCAGCCCCTTCGTCAAAGTGGTACTAGCTTCAAAGGCAAATCAAGTTGCTCAGGGTTTTGTCCAGCTGAGTTTGGGATGCCTCTGCAGGTGGAGATTGCACAATCTCTTATTTAGTGTGAGAATTCCTCTTCCTTAAACAGATTTGTATTAGCAAAGTTCTTTGAAAAAATGGTTCTTCTATCTATGATGTTCAGTACTTTTTCCAAATACATGAGAAAGCACAGAACCAGTGCAAATGAGGTTTGCAGAGGACTTTAATGCTGAAGGAACTAGCAAATGTCAAAGGGTTAGTGTCAGTTTTATAATTCAAGTGACCTTGGATTGTGTGTTTTAACATGGTCAAATACAAAGTCATTGGAGAGAGAACCAAAATCTTAGGTCATATATATGGAATGGACAAATCTGTGCTGGGGAAGAGTGATGTTCAGAGGAACATGGTAAACAGGGTGAATAACAGTCTGAGTATGACTTGCTGGCGTGGGTCAGCGAAAAACAAACTTCTGTGACCCTTGAAGTTAAAAAATGAGGAAATTAGTTGGAGAAACTTACAGAGTCTATATCTATACAAATCAGTAAAGTGGGCCAGGTTCAGTTCTGTGTCTGTGAGAGCAGATGGGAGAGCACAGCTTGCCTCCATATACCTAGACTCCCTCAAACACAATGGCCTCATCCATACTGCTTGCTTGAGCAACTTGTCCCATGCTATCTCTCAAACCATGCTCAGGCATTCTTTGGCAGAGGACTGGTTCATATATTCCCAAAATATGTTATGAAACTAACCATGACATAGTGTGAGCAAATGTGTGCCCATACTTGCACCCGTGTTTGGTTTCCTCGTGCAGACACTGCTGTTAGCTTAGTACTGGTTTAATAATTACTGACATTCAGTGTCCAGTCCGGGTATTCACAGAACAAGAAGAATGCTATCACATTAGAAAGAGTGCAAACAAAGTCATGAGGAATGGCAAAATATGCCACATAACATTCATATTTTACTGGGGAGAAGGTAAAGGAGGGACTTGGTTGTTGTCTGTGAACAGTGCTTTGAGAGTATTGTAATGAATTGCTAAGCGTAGCAGATAGGAAGGAGGCTCTGATGGCCAGAAGTTGAATCAAAACAAGCTTTGACAAGAAGGAAGCTCTCAGTTTCATAGTTCTAGTCTTGTGAGTAGGTGTTTTCCTAGTAGACTTTCTGTAGTTTAAGATGGGATTCATGCAAGTCCTATGGCCTGTGCTATGTAGGAGAGCAGGCTAGATGATCATAACACATTCATAATCTTTGAATCTTTTAATTAATTAGTGAGATTTTGAAATATGAATGAAAGTTTGGCACTTGGATTCTGTTGTTCTGTCAAACAGAGGGACTGATAGAGCTTCGAGGCTTCACCTTTCATCACTACCTTAAATGACTATATACCAACTGGGATGATTCGCAGCACAGAATAGAAAGATTTGATTAACATTTCTGCCTTTTGTATACTGCTGCTGATAATTCTCATCTCATTATATGTGATAGAGGCACTGTGGAATCTATTCATTATAGAGGATTTTTCTTCTTCATAACATACTATTTTTTCAGACATTGTGCTTTTATTTCTCTATCAGTCACTATCTTCTGGCTGGTAATAATTATTATCAGCCTCCTTTTTTCCTTCACAGCAGTTAATGTAATATCTGCTCTCACATTCCCTTCCTAAGGGAAGGGATGATTGCCCTTGACATTTTGTAACTGTGGCTTATTGAGCATCTACTACAGTTTCTCAAGAATTTCCAGTTATCGACACATTTTTGTTTAAATTCTTTATCTCATTTGATTTAGCTCATAACTATTTTCTACTTAGTGACATTTGTCCTTTTAAATCACAAGCTGAATATATTACTGGTTTGGACTTCACTGTCTTGACATGTAACTCATGGCATATAATCCCTTGTGCCAAAAATACAGTTCTGTGATCAAACTGTCTTCAGTCAAATTCTAGTATAGATTTAGTTTATATCAGATGTGATTAATTTTCAAATTAGGAAATGATTACCTGTACTTTTGCATTAGTTTAATGGTAACATGAGACATCCAGCATACTTCATTCAGATTGAAGATCTGGGTAATAATACGGTTTTCTACTCTGGCACCACAGATAACTGATAATGGATGTAGTCATCTAGATAATTGATTTGATAGCCTACAAAATAGACCACCTGCTCACTCATCTTGAACTTCATAACTGACAATATTAATTCATAATCTTTCAAGATAATTTTCTTCCTTAGTGTCAGCAACTTGCAGATTAGTTGTAGTGGGTACGTACACCTTTAACAGATTTGCAAAGAGTGTAGCTTGGCTGGAAAAACCCTGTGATGGCTGGGCTGAACATACAAACTGAATGGGCAGATCTTTGCCAAGCTTTTTAGCTGTGAGTGATTTCTGAGCTGTACATGTGTAATGATGTACCTTACATGACATGCAAGGCCATCTCCCTTGTTCCCCATGCCTACGCAGATCCTAGCAATTCGCTTTAACATACTCATCATGCTGGGCTCTGTAACACTGTCACATTGCTCGTACTTGTGTAGCTTCAGTCCCTCTCGTATATTATCCAGCTCTTGGTGCTGATGATTAGGCAATTGTATTTTTCTTCTTTCTGCATCCTTTGGCTTCCTGAGTAATTTTGTTCTCAACATCTTGATTTTGATGAGTGTTCTTTGATTCTCCCTTTTCACTCCTTTTTTTTAATTAGTTTGCCACCTTCCTAACTCATGCAGTGAACTTGTCTCCTAAGTTTTTCTGTGGGTGCAGAGGCCAGTTGAATGCCCAGCCCCATCTCCCTCTGTTCCACAGTTTCAAGCCCACATATTTACCTCTTCAAAAATTAGGGAATTGTTTACTGTCTATTCTCCTTTGAGTATGAGACGTCAAGGGTTTCTGAAAATGCAGCCTCCTCTGGTTTATCCATCTTTTGTACAACCTCCTGAATTGACAGCAGGTCAATCCCTTTAGGATGGGATAATGAGAATTGCTGGTAATTACTGTGTGCAAGTATAAACCATCATGCCCACATGCTGAAGGGACCTTACTAATGCCAGTCAATTAAAAGCAATGAGAGGAAGATCATAGTTCCTGGGCTGCTGCAATCACTCGTAGCCAGTAAACACAATCATTTGCTTGGAAGAACGGAGCTGACTAACTCTGCTTTTGCTAATGTTATATGACCTCTTTTGAACGCTTTCAGGTCTTCAAAGGAGTCACAATCCACACTTTGAGAAACATTACTGGAGAATGATGAACTTCATTGGAGACTCGTTATTAGTAGGAGAAAACAAATCAAAGAGGTGGCTCAGTCCTTGTTAAGGAAATGATATTTCTGAAATCCATCGGGATCATAAATCATCAGAGGACTCTGCAACAGACCCACTTGCCTCTTTACACAGAGAAATGACAATATATACTGATAGAGCTCTCTCCTGAAAAGGTATTCAAAATCACCTGCACCGCATTAATGAGGTGCCAGTCTGATTCCTATTAAAGTCAATGTCAGCTGTTCTGTTAGGTTGAGGTATGTGGCATCTTATGATTTTTGAAGCATTAGGATCCACAGAGGAAGGTGCTCTTTATAGGCTGAACTTTCTTCATGGAAAGCACATGAAACAGTGCAGAAGGCTTTAGTCTTGGTGGAGAAAAAGCAGCTTGGGGCAAACCCAAGGCCAGTGCACACTGCTGCTGGCACTAACAATTTTTGAGCACGGCATACTTAAAAGAGGAATCCTAGAGTGGAACTGCACATGATCATTTTCAGGAAAGCTTTTCAGATGGATCCTGCATCACTGAAATCAATGGGACATTCACAGGACAGGATGGAGCTTTAGTGGTTTGTTGGCTGCAATTCTCCGTTGACATTTCCTGGGGCTGCCTGAGGTCAGTGCTGTAACTAAGGATAAAAAGCAGCAAACTTCAAATACCTATATATCAAAATTGACTACATTTTACTTCAAAAGTTTTTCATCTTGAAAATTTAGAGAAATTGTGAATTTACTCTAAGTGAAGATTTTGCTCAACAAATTAATTCATTGAACTGTTGCTAGGTGTGGTTTCAAAACAGTTCTAATTCTACCAATATATCCTCTTAAATAACAATAAAACATGACTCTTCAAGGAATTAGAAATGTGTTTCAACAATGTCCCTTCTGCTGGCATAGCTTTGTTGGTTTGTTATGTTTTGTATTAGTACTGTACATAGATACAAGGCAAACACTTGACTTACATAAAAATACTGTCTCCTATCAGAAAAGCCATTTCATACAAATCATATCACAATTCTCCATCACATACTGTCAATTCTTAGTAATTTAATAAAATGTCCGTCATCTACTTTGTGCAAGTTTACAAGTCACAGCCTGTATGCATGTGCTTAACAATAATTTACTGCACTGAATTAGTGAGGCTAATTACAATCCAGAATTGCAAATAATCTGTGGACCACCAGAGTCCTAAATTATACATTCTCATTAATTTAGCCGTGTAAATCTAGAAATTTTACACTACTAAAACAGAGAAGAAACTGTGATATATGGCCCATATAGTGAGTCCATAACGGGACTTTTAGAAATGCATATTTTGCTTTTTTAAACCAACAGAAACAAGGTGAATAAAATAGCTTAGCATGTTTTACAGAAAAATTGTTAGGCAAATAATTCTGTATTTGGTATTACATGCAGGCTTTTAAAACATTAGCAAATGCAAAGGTTACAACTGTATTTTCAGTAGTTTATTTTTATTCAATTAACAACAAATACTTGCTACCAGGAAGTTTCAATTTGGTCTAATTAATTAATTCATTAATTAATCTTATGGGTATGCATGGGTGTAGGTCTGAGAGCGTTTTGGCGCTTATTATTCTATATGGTGATACCAACCACTATGCTCTTTCTGGATCACAGCTTCATAATTTGAGGTTGTTAAGGAAAACAGCACAAGATAAGATCAGATTGAGGCCTTTCCTAAACCCAGAATACCAAAAATCAAGACAGTACTATTTAAAAATAAACTTAGATTTGGCTTGCAGCATGGTAGGCAGCTCCCACATTTCCATGGAGCAGGAAGGAATTAATGTTCTCTCGCTGGAGGCGGGAAGGCAGGTTGCCACCCTCCCCTCTATACCTGCCAATGCAACTCCAGGAGGAAGGAGGGGAGGGTATTTGGATGGATGAAATAAGAGAGAAGTCAGAGACGGATCTGTGCTGTTGTGTGGAGGGATAATGGATGATGTCTAGAACAGAAATGACCTGAGGGCATGGCCCCAAGTTATGATCAGAGTTGTTAAAAAGAAACATGAAGAGTGGGATGAGTATGCTTATTTTTCTGACAGCAACTGGAGGAGTTTTAACATGATCTTCATTTATCTTTGAGGCTGCTGATTTTGACCATATCTGAATAATTTAGCAGGTGTGCCCACCACTCCTGTGAATCGTTTTAAATCTTTTTTTTTTCTTACACAATCAATTTCTTCCAAAAGAGTTTTTAAAAATCTGGCTCTTGTTACTTGTGATTTCCCCAGGGGCAGTGGGGCGTGTGTGTCGTCTGTCCTGCTTTGGATTCGTTGTGTACAGTTTATGAATGCAAACTGAAAAAAATTTGGTTTTTATTATTCCTTGCTTGGCTTAGCTGTGAAAAATGTTGGTATGCTTAGGACATCTCAGGGAAATTTTTGGTCATTTTGGATGTCATGCTGATTTCTTGATCGATGAAAGGTACTTCACCTAAGGGACATGCCTCACAGGCGTCATCTGTGGCAATCTCCACAGAGAAGCTCTTCCCCTCTTACCTAGTTTTTCCTGTCTTGAGAGGGTTTCACAATGAACACTTAATGTGAACAAAAGCGATGTAATCAGGTAAATTTGGCTGCACCAGCTCTAGGATTACAAAACTGGGATGGTGTGGTTACATGGGCATTGTGTGAGCAGCTCAGTTACTCCTGTTTCTCGTGGGGGCTAGGGGGCTGTAGAGTGTGAGGAGGTTGAGGAGAAGCATACATGTGCAAATGAGTGCAGCAAAACAGGCAGAGATCTGAAGTGACTGTTTCCAGCCCAGCGCCCCAAAAGCCTTCTGAAACTTTCTTTGTTCTGGACTTTTTTCTGGATTCCATAACATTTCCCCCTCTTCCCTTGAGAGCTGCAGCCCCGGCACTTTAGTCCTCCCCAGTGCTGCGGGAGGAAAGCACAGCCTCCCCCCTTGACAACTGATCAGGAGCTAGACAGTCAGGATAGGTTTTAGGCACTGTTTCAGTTCAGCTGCTTTACTCCTGCACTTACAAGAGCGTGGTATTGATACGCCCCAGAACTGCTTTCCTCCAGCCCTGTGCTCCCATGTGTGGTTTTCTGTGGCCGTTAATTTTGTCTTGGTAATGAAATGTGTGAGTAGGATCCTCTAAAATAGATTCATCTTTTTTTTTGTTGTGAAAATGTTTAAAACAGGTTTGCAATATGTTTTTATTCCTTGACAACTGCTTGTAGTCTGTTACATTCCTCTGAGATTGGCTTTGTATTTTACCATCTCTGTCTGGAGCTCCTTGTGGTTTTTACTACTGTCTGGGGACAGCAGCATCCTAAGGCTGCAGAGAGAGGTGCTTTGAGCAAAGTCAGAGTGACAGCCTGCAAGTCCCAAGTTAGGCAGCGGAATAACTCTTCTGTATGGACATGGCCTGTGAAGTCCCTTTGATTCAATGGCTAGCGTGGGTGCTTAGAGTTTCTCCTCCGGAGATGTGCCCCTTGTATGAGACTCTTCAACTTAATTTTTTACTTTTTAGAGACAAATACTGAGAACATACTGCGTCCAGCAGAACATTGGTGATCAGGTAGTGAGGTGGATTGTGAACTGGCTGAAGGAAAGAACCCAGAGAGTTGTGGTCAATGGGACAGAGTCTAGTTGGAGGCCTGTGACTAGTGGAGTCCCTCAGGGGTCGGTACTGGGACCGGTGTTGTTCAATAACTTCATCAACGACCTGGATGAGGGTACAGAATGTATCCTCAGCAAGTTTGCCGATGACACCAAACTAGGAGGAGTGGCTGACACATCCGAGGGTTGTGCTGCCATTCAACGAGACCTTGATAAGCTGGAGAGTTGGGCGGGAAAAAACTTAATGAAACTCAACAAGGGCAAGTATAGAGTTTTGCATCTGGGGAAGAACAGCCCCATGTACCAGTACAGGTTGGGGGCTGACCTGTTGGAGAGCAGTGTAGGGGAAAGGGACCTGGGGGTCCTGGTGGACAGCAGGATGACCATGAGCCAGCAATGTGCCCTTGTGGCCAAGAAGGCCAATGGCATCCTGGGGTGTACTAGAAAGGGGGTGGTTAGTAGGTCAAGAGAGGTTCTCCTTCCCCTCTATTCTGCCTTGGTGAGGCCACATCTGGAGTATTGTGTCCAGTTCTGGGCCCCCCAGTTCAAGAAGGACAGGGAACTGCTTGAGAGAGTCCAGCGCAGAGCCACAAAGATGATGGAGGGAGTGGAACATCTCCCTTATGAGGAAAGGCTGAGGGAGCTGGGTCTCTTTAGCTTGGAGGAGACTGAGGGGTGACCTTATTAATGTTTATAAATATGTAAAGGGTGAGTGTCATGAGGATGGAGCCAGGCTCTTCTCAGTGACATCCAATGATAGGACAAGGGGCAATGGATGCAAGCTGGAACATAGGAGGTTCCGCATAAATGTGAGGGAGAACTTCTTCACAGTGAGGGTGACAGAACACTGGAACAGGCTGCCCAGAGAGGTTGTGGAGTCTCCTTCTCTGGAGACATTCAAAACCCACCTGGACATGTTCCTGTGTGACCTGATCTAGGTATTCCTGCTCTGGCAGGGGGATTGGACTAGATGATCTTTTGAGGTCCCTTCCAATCCCTAACATTCTGTGATTCTATGATTCTGTGTGATTCAATAATAAAACACATTCTGCAATAAATCTGGTGAAAAATCATATTAGCCTGCTTGTAGAGGTGCTCCAACTTGGACGCTGCTTTTTCTGCTTATTGAACTTCTTTTTCATATTTGCACTCAGTGCGCATTCATAGCTGTGCCCTGGGGTGTTTGCACAAATGGTGTTTTAGACATGTAAATCTGACTAATAACACACCCACCCATGGCTGGCAACCCAGCACTGCAGCGTGACACCGAGGGATGATCTAATCCCAGGAGGTATCTCTGGCCTGAAGGAAAGCAGGGAGGGAAGGGTGGCTTCTTCAGTGGGTGAGCCACACTCTATGGCCCTTAACTTAGGGCCTGTTCATCCAGCAAAGCTCTGGGCTTTTCAATAGCCATGTCTGGTTTGTGAAACACCTCCTGTGCAATGCCTACCTGCAATGGTAACACACAGTGAATAGGACTCCTCAGTCTGACACTGCTTTATCTAGATTTCCAGAGATCTCTTCCTTTTACATAAATTCATTCAGTTTTATGGATGGACCAGCTTAGAAGCTGAAATTTTATCTTTCCCAAAGATGGCTTTTTCCTGATGCTCTGCTAATTTGTTCACTGCTGGTTGGGAATGACCACCTGAAGGAGGAACTGGTAATTTGTTCCAGCAGGCACCTACAGCACTGTAGGAATTGTCCTAGCATCACCAGTTACTGCCAGGTGTGGCAAGGTGATGTTTGTGGAAGGAAAACTTTGCCAAGAGGTAACCAAGCACATTGTATGTGCAAATCATGAATACCTCCATGGAAGTCAGGAAAGTTAAAAATCTCAGGCCTCTATTGAGTCTTATCACCCCTTCCACACCCTCAGATCAGCATCCAAACTAATAGAGAAGAAACAGTTTCTGGTTCAGTTTCTTGACTTCAGATATGACTAATATGAATGTAGAAAAGTGGGAGAATTTGGAAGAGAGGACTCATGAGAAAACCAGCCTCTTGGAAAAAGTCCTTCCTTGTCTCCATCAGCAATGGGTTATCTTGTGACACGAGATGAGTGTAAAACCTTCCAGTCTCTTAAGAAGGCTCTTATGTAATGCAGTTCTGGATCCCTCAGTGTTCAAGACAGGTTTGAGTCCTTTTAAAAATTCTGCCAGGCTTTTGCCTTTGTTGAGCATCATAAATTGCACTGCAGTAGGTAAATGAGTGCCAATGCTTGTTTATTTGTTTATGGATTGGTGCTGTGGTATCACATGTGATACCTCCTAGGAAATTGCATAGCACTGGGAATGTGGCTATGGGAAGAGTGAGCTTTACTTTCTAGCCATTTCCCTCCTTTTCTTGGTTTTCCCTTCATGCACATTTCTTTTCTGGTTTATCCTCTGAGCTGCAAGCACTAGCACTGGGCAGGAAGCTGGCCCTGGGACTGAGGACTGGGGAGGGGATGGCTTGGGTGCAGCCTTTCCCTCCCTCCAGGGCTGTTGCAGGTGCTCCCGGCAGTGCCGATCCCAACCTGCTGGCTGGGGTTTGGCTGAGAGAGGCCTCTGCTACACCCCATTCCTGGCTGGTACACTCTCCTTCAGGGCGCGTGGTGCCTCTGGCTGTGTGCACAAACCACTGTCAGCAGGCAGCACCAGTCTCAGAGCTCTGCCTGCCTCCTTTGCAGTAATTAAAGGAAGAAGAGGGCTCTCTGGTTTATGTGCCTCTCCCGTGTCCTTTGTAGATGCTGTGACACTAAGCCAGACCTCATTTACATGTAACTCACTGCACTTGTCCCTTTAAATTATAAAGGCACACAGCTGTCTGTAAAATGGCTTAACAGGTACCTGTAGTATGTCATTAGGATTGCATGGGCTCCTCATCTGTTTGTTGGTGGGCTAGTACAAACAAGTGCAACCTTCCGAATAGAATAATGGCACCAGCCATGGGCTCTGTCTGAAAAAGAAAGCGTTTGTCTGTCAGAGGCGAAGCGGACAGAAGCAAGTCTTTGTTGCCATCACGGTTAGCACAGAGTCCCCACACATCTGAGCACTCCTGGGGATGCCCTGTTTTCCTTGCAGACACACTGCGTAGGCAGAGCCTCAGGGTTTTTACACTGGCCCAGGATTTCTAGCCAGTGGGCAGCCCTGCTGAGTGACTGCGTGATAGATGCTTGCCTGAACCACTGTAAGTCTGGAAATCTGCAGTGTTCCTACAGCGCATGCACAGATTAGCTGCCTGGCATGTGCTCAGCCAGCCTGAAAGTCCTGGGGATTTCAGTGTTGTTCTGCTTGTGCAATTCAATAGTATGCTAAATCTGAAGCGTCCAGGATTGTGGATTTGCTGTGCTCACTCATGTTATTCAACTGAGTCAAGCATGCATTGCTAAGTCAAAGATGTTCGTGAGCTCTCAGATTTACTGAACATTCACAGATCTTTTGTGCAGTCAGTGTGGACTCTTCCTGAAATGTTGGGTTTGTAACACATGGTCTGTAGAACTCATTTACACATATTTCCATCTGGGAAATCCCAGAGAAAGTGTTATGGCAGCCTGACTGTTAATTTAATTTAATTTTCTATCCTTAAGGGCATCTCAACTTGCCAGCAGTCACGGTTTTATCCTCTGAAAAGAAATTCTGAAGTTATGCTTGTCTAACCCTAATTATTTGGCAATTTAATGTTTTCATCCTCTTGTGACCTGTCTTCAGAGCAGCTGATACGAGCCTGCTCTCAGGATTCACGAGTACCACCAAGCACCCAGAGGTAAATGCTTTTCTGGTTCTGTTCCTCATTCACTTCATATCTACCACTACACTTGCTTTTTTCCTTGAATTTACTGGACTCATTCACAGGCTGTCTGTCAGTCTGTCAGTGGCCAGAGTTAGGTGGGGTGCTGCTAGAAGTGGACACTTGCTCCTGCCTTGAATGAGGAGACACTTGTGAGGCCAAGCTTGGGTGGTGACCTCAACTGGTGTGGTGCCACTATGAACAACATCACAGGGAAGATCACCGCCTCATCACACACGTGGGCCTGAGGAAACTGGACTGTTTCCAGTGTTAAATATAACATGGGTGAATTCAAGGGTGTGCGTCATGTCATGCAACACAGAGCGTGAATCACATCATGTAGCAGTGGGAGGAAAAGCCCCTGTGGGTGCCCTTGAGAAGCTGCTCCTAGGGGACCTGGGTGCGGGTGCAGTTCAAGGCTGGGGTGCAGCATGTGAGAAAATGAGGTTGCCTAAGGTCAAAGTGGGCAGTCCTGGGTCCTCCTGGGTGTGTTGGTCCAGGCACAGTGCCGTGCCTGCATGTCTGTACGTGTGTAAGTGGGTACGTAGGCGTACATGGGCTGCAGTGATTTGGCAGGGGCTGTGTGTGTGTGACGTGGGCAGGGGTCAGCTCTTGGTGAGTGTGGGAGCTGTGCAGCGAGAAACTCCCAGGTGTATTGTGGGAGGTCCTGGAGCTAAGTGGGATTTCTCCTTGCCAGAGGAGATGGGAGTTCCTGCTGGAGAGCCCCATGGAGCAGCACCTTGCTGTCAGTGCCGGAAGGAAGGGGAGGTGGTGGTCAGAGGGGAGGTGGCACCTCCTCCCACCTGTCAAATGGAAATGGGAGCTTGGCCTTTGTTCCCACTGTGTGTTTAGATTTCAGGCTTTCCAGGCAGGCACTGTCCCTTACTGTTTGTACAGTCCTTGGCCCGGGTAGTCCTGATCTTTGCCAGGGCACACAGGCACCTCTGCAGTACTAACAAGCAATAACAGACCCTGCGATATTAACTCTTTCTGTGCTTTCTACAGCAACCCCTGGCTGCGTGATCAGGCAGGCTCATAGAAAAAGAACAAGACAAGCAGGAGGGTGTTTCTATTTGGATATGAAGGAAGGGTTGCGAGTGCCCACTGCTCAGCCACTGCACATGGGAACGGAGGTAGAAATTAATTTCTTGGAGGCAGCTGAATGAGATTTGATCAGTGACTAAAAGACAGTATGGAGATGTTTGTAGAACAAGGGGGGCATCTGTGAATTGGTTTCTAAGGGTCTGTGTCATAGGAAAAGTTTTAAAATCACTAGAGAGTTTATATCTGGGAGCATGAGAGGCGGTCAAAATTTGGGTGAAATGTGAAATTGGAAGTAAGGAGGTTTAGGAACCCAGTCGCCCTGACATGGTCAGGGTAGCATCTCCTCCTCTGTGCCCTGGTTCTATAAAAACTGGTTACCTTTGTACCTCTGAGATACCAGGTCAATTAGATTCATGATATACTTGAAGGAAGTGTGAACTCTTGGCAGAAGGAACTCCAAGCCCTTACTTGCAGTGGCCTTCAAGGGCAAGTAATTACACTTCACTCAGTTTATGTGTCAATATTTCACAGAATTAATGAGATTCCTCTCTACCAAGTGTATAGGTACTCTGCCCTTTAAGATTAGCTCAGAGGAGAACTGATTGCTTCTTCTCCCAAAAGTTCAAATTCTCCAATACTATCAGAGGGTCTTTATTTCTCTTCCAGTTAAGCCAAAGTGGTATGAATCCAGTGAATTACAATAAGCGTGACACTCCATAGTGCTATTTTCAGTCACTTTTCAGATTAGATCAAGTTGCCCTTTCCTTTGAAATGAAAGTAATCCATTTTTATGTGTTTGTTGCACTCTCTGTGTTACTAACACAAGAAAATCAATATCAGGGCAGTCAGTCATTTCAGTATTGTGCCTATTATGGCTAATGCACTATATTTTCTCATTGAGGGAGTTTGGAAATGTGGATTCTTGAGATGCTGATGATAGAGGGCTCTTAAGATAAAAGATGAAAAGCAAAGCAGCAGAAAGGAGGGGAAGTAAGCCAGTTAAATTCAGGTGCTGACTTTATTTGACATATTTTCTAAAAGTGATTTTTTGATCAAGCAGAGTATTTGGGCACTGCTGATTGCATCCATTCTATTCTGTTCTTCATACATACACACATACATACATCCCTCTTAAATTTTATTTTGAATCTATGTGCACATACTTTTTTTATCTGTTGTTGGGTTCAAGATATGCTCATAAAAAACCCTAAAAATCCATTTAGTACTCCCTGAAGAACAACTGATAGCTTTGATCCACTGGAACCACCTAGAATGCCATTCCCCGTCCTGGCATCTCAGAGGAAACTTTTGGGATGCTTTGTTGTTCTAGTCTTTAGAAATCTATTAGGCAATAGGTCATTGGCTTTCTGGCTTTTCTTCTAGATACCAAACGTTCCCTATCTGGGTCCTTTTCCTTTTGATCTCACACCCTGGGCGTGGGACTTTGTTACTCTCTTGTTACTTGTGATTTCCCCAGGGGTGGTGGGGTGTGCATGTTGTGTTCTGCTTTGGATTCATTGTGTAGATTTTATGAATGCAGTCTGAAATAATTTTTTTTTTTTTTTTATAGGAGATAGGAGACAGAGAGTGCCTGGAATGTAACCATAGACATGGGATGAGTCCCAGCTTGACCCAGGGAGCTGCCCTCTTATCTTCTTTTTTGAAAATATCTGTTCACATTTCCCTACATTATCTGCTCCCTAACAGTGATAACATTTTGGGGTGCTACAGAATGGCGTACAACATTGATTATTCCAGTAATCTTTGCTGCATAATTGTAAGAGAAAAAAACCCAAACAAAAAAATCTACACCTGAATTCAGAGTTCCTTGGGTGGAGAAACAGCCTGGAATTCAAGATTGTTGTAAAAGCAATACAGATGCCACCATGCATTGCAGTGGTCCTTCTTTATGTCTCTCCTATTAGTCAGCTCTGTCTTTTCCTTATTCCTTTTCATACAGTCATTGGGAAATCTGATGGTTTGCTCTTGTAATTTGGTGCTCTTTGAATGGAAGGCACAGTTCAGCTTTTAACTGAAGATGCCAGGTCCTGTTTCTGTCTCTTTTTTTCTCTTTGCACCCTTTAATACTCCCTGGTGGTTGCCATTCCTTAATCTTTTTTCTTGCTTGTCTCCTAGGTTATTTAGTTCCTTTTGATGCAGCTAAGAATATGCACCAAATTGCTTGAGTTTAGATACTTAATGTAAATCACTTAACAGAGACACATGAAGAAGTAACGGTTATCAGAGGTAGATTTGTTTTCAACCAGCTTCCGAAAACCAGCTTTTTAAATTTTAGTAGATCATTCCTACTTTCTGGAAAACATGAGGAGAGCCCATGGGTCTCTTCCTCATGGGTTTGCAACAAGGAAGGAGATGTGAGACAGAAAGAGAGAAGACAGATTTTTCCTCTCCTCTCCTCTCCTCTCCTCTCCTCTCCTCTCCTCTCCTCTCCTCTCCTCTCCTCTCCTCTCCTCTCCTCTCCTGCCCTGCCCTGCCCTGCCCTGCCCTTCGTTTCCCTTCCCTATAAACAAACGGTCAAAGAATATCCAAATGTGAAAAGTTCAATATATAGGCTGCAGCTCCTGGCTTTTATCTGAACTTATCTCATGTGAAGACCCTTCTAGCACCTGACAGTTGAATCATATATCCTTGAGAGGAGGCAGATGAGGACACTTTTTCAATAGTACAGCTGGATACTTGGATGATCTTTCTTATCACTGGTCAGGAGTATGTCAGGTCTTCCTATAAGAACCAGCACCTGGGTGCGGAAATTGTCACCGACTTCTGGTGCTTGGACCAGGGGATGAACTGCAGTCTGGTTCCTTGCTTGCCCAGTCTACTCTTCAGTGTTGCCACCTCTGGAAAAATGGTGGCTTGGACCACCAAGTCCATACTATAAATGGAAGCCCAACCTAAATGCCTCCAGCCTCTCACTTTCGGGGTGGAGGGTGTTGGGACACCGCCAAGAAGCACCACAGACCACAGCAGGCTGCATGAGCTCCCTGGAAGAGCAGGTGGGAGACGTGGAGGTGGCTGTGCCAAACCAATGGTGCCCCACACCCTTCTGTAAGACAGTGTGTGCTTGGCCTTTTGCTGCTGGCTAAAGCATGGTGAGATGCACTGCTTGCCCATCCCCACCAGGCCTCTCAGTACCTTGACCATGTGCCTGAATGTCTGCTTGTGTCCACACCATGAGAAAATTTGCAAGCTTGAACTTGAGCATAGGCTTGGGTTTATGCTGCACACATCGAATAGAGGTAGTGCTGGAGCACGGATTTGTAGTAGGCACGGAGCTCTCCCCTCCAGAAATCATGCTAAGGAGGTCGGCAGGTTCCTTCATACCCACATGCTTGTTCCTACAGCTATAGGAGCCGTGAGATGAGATAGAGTCAGGAGGAGGTTAGGTCAGGAGAAGGCTAGCATTACAGATGATACAGGAATTAGTTGTCACCTCCATTAGGCATGAAGGGATGGGACATGATGAGTGTGATTAATGGCCCACCATGACAAAGTGGAGGAAATAAGGAAAGGGATGATTACAATAAGACTTGGAAGTCTTGCAGTTTGGGTGAGTATACTTTTACTTGGCTCAGTTAAAAGTGCTTTACGAAGCTGTAGTTACTGGTGATGTACTTCTCTGGTGGAAGAGCAGAACCTCCTGTAGGATTTTGGACAAAAAACCCCAGTAATTGCCGTGACCTACCCACAGCAGGGGGTTCTTCCAGGAGGAACAGGTGAAATGGAGAGGCAAAGGCTGGCTGACTTCTGCCTATGACATATTCACAGGCCAGAAACTGTTGCTGTACAAAACACTGCAAAAATCAAATTAGTACAGTGGTAACTTTATTCTGTTTTGTGCAGAAAAAAACAGGGTATGATTCAGTTCCTGTCTTGGATTAAAGCCCAAGTTTGAACTGATATATCACTTTAAAAAAAAAAAAAATCATGCAGTCACTCCTATAAGTTTATTTCTTCTTTGGGGAGGCTGGAAACTAGGTGTGAATTTTAGGGAAAGGGTTAAGTGTATCAGGAGATTGTCAGCCAGTGGTCTGACTTTAAAACAAGGTGCTGGAGGGCATATCTTAACTTGACATGTTGCATTGTTAATTTACAGTTTGGGTGTGGAGGGACCTGCCTTCCCTTCTTTGTAATCTGTGCAGGTGTGCACAGGACTTCAAAGCCAGTTGCAGTGGAGCTTATGTCTGTGAGAGAGCCTGGCTGAACAAAAATGTGCTGGGAGATGTGAACCCCAGCTCCCTTGTGCAACTGCCTGCAAGTCAGTTTGTAAATGTGGATTTCTGCTGTATGTTATTTATGCAGAGGGGTTTTATCCCTTCTCTGTAGGCTACAAGACCCTGCTACAGATTTTAGGTCTTATGCTACAGGGAGATTTTTCAATGATTTTTAAAAATGTGTTTGTGGTCACATGAGCACACTAGTCGCTCTATTTTTTTTTCTCTGCTTCCAGATCACTCGTGAAATACTCTGGATTTCTACCAATGTTTTAATTAGCAGTATCTTGAGGCATCTCAAGGAGAGAGTTTTAACCCTAAAGCTGATCACAGACTTTTCACACTGAGAATTCACTGTTGATTATCTGTCACACCAAACTGGTCAGCTAAAACCTCTTCTGGTCTGGACTGGTTGGCTAAAGCCTTTAAACCTAGAATATCTCAAATGTACAGAAACAGCCCATAGTGGGTGGTGAAGCACAAGTGCTCGTGCTCTTCCAGAACCTGTGTGCAGCTGTTATTTGTAGGAAGGGGAGCTCTCCGTGGGTTCAGCAGGGCAGGGGCCGCATTTTTGCCCACACAGGAATTTACATACAGGTACCTAATCATTAACATTTTGCAGCTGAGCAGAGAGCAGAGATCAGTCTATCCCATGTTTTCTCCTGCAGGCTGGAGGGAAGAGACTTCAGCTCTGTATCCAGAATTACTAAGCTTTTTTTTTTTCCCCCCCATCTTTGATGTTAGTATAGTAAAGTTACAAGGAAATCGTGTCAGTAAAATTGGACCTCACAAATTTTGCTGATTTATTTAATAGCTCCAGTACTTCATTGTTGCTTGTTATTTTGATCACAATTATGGAAAGAATAATAGTGATTGATTCCTTATGGGCTTGCTTTGTTCAGTGGTTTCTTTTCTAGCTTCCTCTCTCCATTTTATATTTTCACTTATCAAATTTTTTGGATGTCCCTGAATGAAATTCAGCATTGCTGTACAGGAGAGGGTACTACAGCTGCAGTTGTGCGGCAGAGAACATTACTCTTTGTCAGCATTTCTTAGGTTTTTGGCATTTGGCTTTGGTATGATGCAGAATGAGACTTGTATCTTTTGAACGCTTTTGGGGAAACGCACAAGAGTAGCAGTCTCTGATGGCCAGGTAGCCTGCTACACTCTCATGCTCTCTGAGTGACCAGTGAGGCGAAAGGAATACAGAATGGCCTGTGGATTTCTGCTTTGCTTGTTTTGCAGAGGTCATGAAGCCCTCATAAAAAAGCTATGCTAGTGTTCACAGTCCTCTTTTGGGACAGAAGAGGTCCAGACTGAACTTCTTTCTTTGCCACATTCAAATACATGTCCTTTCCTTGCCCAGGGAAGGAACTAAAGCCCATGGTGTACGTATCTAGGTGAATATTCAGTGTACCAAGCTATTAAGTCTCTCCTGCAGTAGCAGTTCCATTTTAAATTAAATATGCATTAGGCCAGAAAGAGAGAGGAGTTACTCTTTCACCAACATTCAGCCATAAAATACCTCTGAAGCTTCTGCTGTTAATATTGACCCCATTACTTGTGAATGGGACTGATGAACAGATTGCTTGATCTTCTTGTAAAAATGGTGTTCTTACTGTCTTTGAATCTTCAGAGAGTTCATAGGCATTGCATCATGCTAAATAGATTTAAGAATGTCATTTCTGTGAGCGGGAGCTTAAAACACTGACCAGCTTCTTGTGGAATTTTATGGAAGCCTTGAAGGTGGTCAGGAGCAGAGTTCTAAGTGGAAACTTGGCATGGAAAACAGAGCCCATGCAGCTGAAATGACAACCTTAGAGGATGCAGGTGATATCACTGAACTGGTCTGGGACAAGAAAAGGCTGCCTAGAAAGATGAGTAAAATAGAAATGAACAGTGGATTAGGGTCCATAGCTTGGTCTTTTGTGGGACTTCAGTTTATCACAAACCCCTATGTTAAATGGTGCAGATGTCCTAGGCGGGAGAGATTGCAGCTGGCGGCCAAGGCCGTGTGTGTGCACCCCGCCTGGGAGGGTGCCCAGGCTCCAGTTGTGCATGTTCTTATCTGTTCCTTTCTGCTGCTGGTGTCAGATGAACACAAGTTGTCTCTTTTTAAAGGAGCAGTCTGATGTGAACGACTGTGTGACCTTTACAAAGGAAAATACTTGCAAGTCCCTGATTACTTTTTTTTTTAAACTTCAGAAAAATTAATCTAGGGCAAAAAATACAAATATAAGAAGGGGAATTAAGAGGAACATACAGGAGGAAATAAATGTGGAGAGAGAAACCAAGAGAGAAAAGAACAAAAAGGAAATTAATTTTAGTAACTACAGCAGGTCATTTACTCCTAAAATGTTACCCATTCATGCCAGAGCTATAAAGCTTTTTGTTGGAACAGGCTGCGTATTCTCCTGTCCAATGGTTGCTAACTGGCTTCTAAATATGAGGACTAGGCAGAATATCAAGGTACAATTAAAAATTAGAATAAATTTAGGCTTGCTGTTACAACACTGAATATCCCTGTGGCAAGCAGAGACATCACTTTTTATTGTATCTGCAGTTGAGATGAAGGAAAAATATGTGTCTTTTTCTCTTACTCTGCACTCAGAGACAGCTAGGACAGAAAAGGCCCTGGCTGAGGCAGCAGAGAGCAGGAAGAGAAATAGTAAAGCCTGTGAGGAAAGGTAACAAGGAAACTTGTGGAGTGAGATGAACAAGAAGCCCTTTTTGAATGGGATCCTGGACAGAAGAGAGGAATGGTATGCTGAGATATGAACACAGCAGCAGAACTTCTCCGTGGCTGTGAAGAGGGGTATTCATATGACGCCAGGGAACACAGATTTTTTGGATTTAGGACAGGAATTTCAGTAGGAAAGTTGAGTGGACAGAAAGGTGCAGATAGAAAGCATTGGCAGAGGTAGAGTCAATGTGACAGAGGATGGACTACAGGGGTGGATGGATCCGTCCTGGGGGATCTCTCCTTTAGCTCACTTCTCTAATTCAAGGCATGCCCAGCAGCGTGATGGGCCCCGCTGGATGCAGCAGCTTCAAGGACACTGAGCATGTGTGGCCACGGCTGATTAGGATATCTCGGAAGGTAAGCGTCTTCCACTGGGTGCATTATTTACTCCTTCACTAACCAGCAGTTGCACACGATCAAAGGGAGTGGAAGTCCATCTCCCTGTGCAGAAGCCCCCGTCTTTCATTGCAGTTCCCCAGAGTGAACGGCACTTTGGGGTTACCTACACGTTTGCTGCTCTCTCCCAGCAGCCCGTCCTGGCTCTGCCTGTCTGGGCCACTGCTGAGAAACCCCTCAGCTGCGCTCAACCCAGACATATCTTATATTTAAAAATAATTTACAGATGTTGTTCATGCCCCATGAGATTTTCCGAAAGGTTTTGCAGACAAAAAAGAGCAGTGGATTATGCCAATACATGGAACAATATTAAAGTTATAGACACAGTTTGCCACTGGGAAGCTTGAAAGATGATACACTTTTAAAACATTTAACAAGACATTGTCCTCTCTGCTGTGACTAGCCCATCTGTGGAATGCATTTTCACAAGGTGTAGAACTGTGGTAGAAGGGAAACTTATTTTAGTACTCAATTTCCTTTGTGTGACCCCTTTGACCATTTGGGAATTGGCCATGTGTGAAGATAGGAAATGCAAAATGTAGTACCTTAGGGCAGCAGCCGAACTTGAGACCTCCTCTTCTCCAGGCTTCCCTCATGGCTGCAGGTAACGTGGGACCCAGGGGTCAGGAGCTGCAGTGCACAGCTTTGCTTTTGTTCATGGTGGGATATTCTGGTTCTGAGTGAGAATGTCTTCATGAAGGAACAAAATGTTCCATCAGAGTCAACTAGGTTTTAGAAAAAAAACAAAAAAACCCCAAATGAATAATAGGATTGTTATCCGAAGTTAATTTTCTGTTGGGGAAAACAAAATAAAACAGATTTTTTTTGAGCAATTTTGGGTACCATGAGTCAAAATGAATAGAACATTAGACCTATAATTTTCAGGAAACAGGGATAAATTAGGAGCCTGAAATCAGAATTACGGACCTCAGTCTTTTGTCTGATGTGGGTCTACAAACATAAACCATAAATGGACAATTGCAGAGACTGTCCTGATTCTGTGCTAGGGAGACTTGTTTTTATCTCTGCTAGCTTTGCCAGTCTTACTGGACTTCAGCATCCCGTGAAAATGGCTTGATCAAACTGAAGCACTTTCAGAGAGCACACAGCCATTGCTGTGTCACCATAGCCCTGGTCCCCTCTGCCCAATTGAGCTGAATCTAAGTCTTGTTTAATAATAACCCCTGATTTATTGCATTTGATTCTCATGGGCCTGGTATCTCCATTGGCTTTCACGCTGCAAGGTCCTCCCAGCGTGCTGGCAGCTTTCACCCAGCTGTAGCTGGCAGCACACTTACAGAGCCAGGAGAATTAATCTGGTGTTTAGTTATTGACTCTGCCTTCTAATTCCCTTTTGTGAACTGGCCCCTGACTTGGGTTCAGGCCAGAGCCCTGCAAAATGGGAATGAAAAATAATAGATTTTTCTTAAGAAAATGCTTCCTTCCGAGATAACAAACAGGCTTCTTAACTCCCTCTGCATCCAACACTTTATAATCTAAATGGAAATTGGGACTTGCCATCTAGTCCCAGCTCTTGGGAGACTTTTTTTAAAGGTATTTAATTATTATTGTTCTCTGGCTTTCCTTCCATGATTTCTCTGGTTATCTTAGAGCTCAGTGTTGCTAGTAACTGTGAAGTCATGGTGACTCCAAAATGTGACTTTTTGGCTTCCATTGGTACCATGTTGGAAAACTGAGTGAAAACTGCCTTTTCTCACAACAGGGGACTGAACGGACTCCTTGGGATCTCTGCAAGGTGCCGCCTTCACCGAGGCACATGCAAGCATACACTCACCTCCTGAGGACACTGGGATATGGGTTCCTCCAGCCAGGACTGCATAGCCAGGACTGATCATGGGTGTGTAGACCTTAGAGAAAGCCCAGGGAAAACACTGGATTGCGGCAGTCTAAGTACCTGTCTGCCAGCTCTCAGTATCTGTCAGAACTAGCCAGCTAAAACCCACTTTCAATAGAGGTTTTTCTTATGGAATTCTGCACCCTGAAGACAATAATATATGCAATATCAGCAATAAAAAGTTCACATTAACAGCAACTCATAAAACATTCAACTGAAATGAAATGAAAAATAAAAGCAATGCTGAATGGTTATTTAAAAATGCAGCAAATAGAAAGACGTGTATTTTTTATTATCCCAATGCTTTATTAAGTAAAGAAAAAAAAAAATCTGCATGATACTACTGCCTGGTTTTATTTCCCCGCTACCAAGTCAGGACCTGATGTTCTCTGCGAGACTTTAATAATATTTTATGCTTTCCAGGTGAGGATGTTGCATACCCTGCAGTGATCTGGTCTCCATGAAGGTGAAACTCACAGACATACACGCATGTGCCATGGAGCAGTGCTGAGTGTTTGCTTGTCTGGGGAATCTCCTGAATGGTAAACTCTGAGTGTCAGGGATAGTTTTGTTTGTTTAAATTCCACTAAATAGTAATAAACCCCAACCAACTAAACAAAAACTGTACTTTTTTTTTTTTTTTTTTTTTTTTTTTTTAAATATGGGAACAAAACTTTAGTCAAAAAGCATTAAGGAAAAGCAAGAGGAGGAAAAAAATGTAGCTAGGATATAGATAACAGTCTGTAATGCATCATTACACTAGAAATATATCCTTCTGACAGCAGAGCCATGGCTCCTTTACCTGCAAGTGACAAACCCCATCAGCTGTGTTACAGAAATAACAAGCAGGGAGAAAGGAAACAGACTCAAGATATTTTACTATGATGTCTGGTTCCAGCGCTACTGCAGTTACCACTGAGAGAGGATGATTAATGGAACCTAGTGCTAGCAGCTTGTATGGGTGGCAGCAGGGCTTTGGCAGTCAAGGGCAGCCTCCCAGAGTCCCAAAAAGCTATTCAAGGGGAAAAAAAATGACTTTGCCCTTTTGCGCCTGGAATCCGGATGTCTGGCAGAGGGGGCAGTGGCGGAAGGGAGTTGCAACTCTGTATTGTCCTTCCCTGCTCGCATTGCTGACACACCCCAATATCCTTCTGCTGTGCAGATCCCTTTCAGCTGCCCAGTCTTAACACCTTTGACTATAGGAAGGGCTGAAGCTTTCCCACATAGTGCCCCAGCAGTCCCCTCCCTACCATTGCTTTCTAAAACATATAAGCTTGATATTAATCTTGATTTTGAGGGTCTCCCTGGTTTAAACTTCTTCCTAACTTGCTTTACCGGGGCACTCCCACACGTTGTGTACTACCACAGCTTCCTGAGTGGTTTTGCTGTTGCAGGTGCTGGAGAGCTGCTCACCTACCACCCACTCATGCTTTCTCCCTCCCTCCATCCCCAGGAGCCATGTCCTGCACAGTCCCAACCGACTGCAGCATCTGCTCTCCTCTGCAGTCTTCTCTGCTCCGTCAGGTCCCTCACTGCAATTCCTGATGATCACCAAGATGTTCATTTCTACATGAATTATTTCTGAGCATTCAGGGTCTTCTGGGCAGGTGTTGCAAGCTGGAAAGGCCCTGAAGGACATTTTAGTTTTGTATACACCTCAAGTCAAGGAAAGAACCCCCACACCCATGAATGAGTTGTGCATGAGAGAGCCAGGGTCAGGGCTCTGCAGCTCCAGTGGCAGCATCTCACTGCTAATCAATTTGAAAGTACACAAGTCATGGGAACATATAGCAACACTGATGGAAATGAGCTAATGTAGGTTTAGTTTTAAGCCATATTTTGTTCAGGGTTTCTAAGGAGTGGTTGCAAATATAATTCTTTGCCCTTGGCTGTGGAAGGGCTTATGAATTGCACTAACCACTGCTTACAATCACATTTTTCCCTTGCTGAGCAAGGGTGTGTGGGGAGTTTGCTAAAGAGGCGCCATCAAAGTGAAAACACCATCACTCATTTTCAGTCAAAAGAAAAGCAGTGCTGCTCATGGCCCCCAAAGGCGGGCTGTGGTTCTGCAGGTGGCTGCTGCTGCTCGAGGTGAGTATCCCACCGCCGGCTGATACGGGTTTCCCACTGCTACGGACTCCAGGCAGACACACCAATTCCCCCGTGCTGAGAGTGAGATGAGAATTTTTTGATCCTGTCTCATGTCCTCTCCCACTGTGTACTTGCATCTCATACATTTGGGCTACAGTGACCCCATCATCATTGCGCCCAGCCATCTGCTGGGACCTCCTGGGGTCATTGAGGATCTTGGGTCTGTTTAAGATGGAAATAGTTCTGCACAGTGCAGTGATGGGGACACAGGCAAACATGGTATAACACTTGCCCCTGAATGCATCCAGTTATTTAAATGTGACTCCTTGCTCCCCTGTTTTCTAGGTTGCCGATTTTCCTTTTGGTTCTCTCTCTGTTATAGCATTACTCTGTAAAATTTCACATCTCTCTTCACATCCTCGCATTTTTTTTGGCCATTCATAACATCAGTCAGCTGCGCTGTCCTGTGGTTTTAAAGTCTCTATGTGGTAACAGTAGTCAATAAATGTAATTTTTTTTCAGTTTGTGATCTGTAGTGCCATGAGGATATTTCTGTATGGAGCGGTGTCAATGGCCAACTCACTTCAATAGTCATTGTTTATAGAAGTCCTGCCATGAGACACACTCTTTTACCCCTACTTTTTACATTTCCTTTCATATATTTTTTTAATATGTTTTCAAGACGCTCTTTTACAGCAAACCAAACAGATATGGTACATAAATAATAGGTGACCTTTATGCACAAGGAAAGAGTTCTCATGAATTGCAGGAAGTAATAGACTATATAGGAAAAGCACCTCCTGCTCTTTTTTTTTTTTTTTTTTTTTTTTTATGTACAGCATTTCCCTCAAACTCCAGGACTGTAAAATAGAGCCTTAAGCTCCAGTCAGAAGCAGACTCCTGAGTATTTAATATTATTCAGCTTTGCACAGTTCCCTGCCTTTGTCCTTAGACAAAAGCTGCAGTCTATTAAATTCATCTGCTCAATTTGAAATGAAGGCCATATTAAAGAGACTTCATTGTGCATTTCTATAGATAGAAAATGCTTTGGGGGTTATCGGAATGCCTGCTGCATCCATCTACCGCTATTTGGTATAAGTAAATGTCTGTTTAACCAGGCTTTGAAATTAATATGATTGACAGAGTAGCATGACTCTTTCCATATCCCCATTTCCATTATGTCACCTATTCACCATGTTTTTTTAAAGCCTTAAAATCCAGACTCCAGCTTCCAAGATATACCTCCCAGGCCTGCTCTTCTCCCTCACCATCTCCAATACCTTCCTGATTTCCTTTGTTCATACACTCCCACCTCCCAGTACTCTGGCTCTTCCCTTTTGACCACTCTGCATTACACACTTTCATTTACTTCCAGTCATGCTATTTTTCTTCATCCTGTGGTTATTTCCTTGGTGTCTGGCTAAACCAGCCCAGCTCCACCTGCCAAAGCTTTATGCCAAACATATCCTTTCCTTTCAGATAAAATAGAAGTGCTCTCCCGTCCCAGACGGTCAGGAAGAGGCTCTCATCTATTCCTCCCTGTGAGTGCTGGCTACCAGGAATTGTCTGCTTAGTGCCTCTCCCTCCCTGCTGCTGGTAAAGTGTGTTTCATCTCCTTTTCCATCCTCCTGAGAGTGAAATAATGTTTGAGGAAACCCTTATCTTTCCCTTTTCCCCATATCTGTGTTGTCATGGGCAGAGCTTGTTTTTCTCTGGGAAACTAGTATTTTTGGGTAGGTTAACCTTCTTTTCTGACCTAGTCCTCCCACTTGTTATTAGTGATGTGAGCAGAGAGAGAAACGTGAGAACAGGGGATATTCACCATATAGTCACTCGTGCTGCTTGTTTAATGGAAGCATGTATTCTTTATCTGAGGGGTGGGTTGTTTGATCCTTGGTAAGATACTGTGTTTTCTACTGAGAATGAAATTTTCAGATGAGAATCACATTCACAAAAAACCTCCAAGTCCAAAAATGGAATAGTGAAAAATGAGGAATAAATAATGTGCTTCAGGGATGAAATTTGAAGGCATGTTTTTACTATCCAGCCGACACACACTTACATGTAAGCAACAGCAAAGACAAAAACAGTGAGGCATATTTTTGAAAATACCACAAGCATCAACTCTGACACCTTCCAGAGGCACTATACCACTATAATGTGCTACAACATTTCCAGAATTTTTCCTCCTTGATTCTTATCAAGTGGCATCCTGATCCATGTACACGTGTACCCAGGTCAGGTCCACAAGAGCCACCATATCACTGCTCATTGGTTTAAGTAAGTTTTCTGCATTCTTATGCCTGCTTTCTTGCTGTACTAACATGAGGCAACTGAGAGAAAACGACAGTTGGTCTTGGTGTATCAGATTTTCGCAAACATTTTCAAATCATCTTCTCAATGTATACGTATAATAACCACTCTTTCCTGTTCTCATTTTTCATGGCTGCATGCTGCCACTTTGAAATGCAAACTGTGGCATAAATCTCCAGTAACACCCTAGGGAATCAAGCCCAATGGGACAACAGAAGATCAAGAATACCAGATTTATTTCTTTCATCACAAAATGCTCGCTTTCAAAAACAAACAAACAAACAAACTGCAAAAAATGAACCAAACCAAACCAAGAACATGTTAAACAATCACTGAAAAAAGTAGTATGATATAAAACTGTTGAAAAAATGACTTCATTATTATGGGCTAATAACATTGTTCTCTGGGGAAACATTGCTGGAAAAGATAGAAACTTGGGACTCTGTTGTGGGGATGTTTTCTTCTACATTTTGCTAGCACTCCCATTAACTCAAATGTCGCTTACCTTGCTCAAGTGTGATTTATTTGACGAAGGTGTACAAAACCCACAGTTGTCCTGATTCAATGGACTGGTCCCTAGAAGACAAGAAGTATTGCCATGAGGCCCAGCAGATAGAATATTTTTGCATACTTTGTGCAAAAGCACACACCTGGTGCATTTAGGATGGTACACTTTAAATTGCTATTTCTTTGTTCAGGATTTTCATCCTCCAGATGAACAGTAAAGTCACCAGAGATTATGGAGGCAACATCATAGCTCAAAGTGGCTGTTTCCATCTTGATGTTGTGAGGGCGCATTAATACGCTTTTTATCCTCCTGTTCAGCTATAGCAAATTTGAACTTTATTTTTATTAAACTCCTGAATTATTACTATGTATTTAATTACTTTTCTCTGTTTGCTTTTAAGTTTATTCTGCATTCATGGTCAAGGCAATTCGATACCAAACAGCATCTGCTGGAAATAAAGGTTGCAGAAGGTACAAGAATAACTGTAAAATTCCAGCTCCTCTCCTTATTCTGTAGTAAATCTCACTATGTTTAATGTAATATGACTACTTCCAGTATAATACTCCTAACTGAATACAATTCTTAATATGCATATTTGTTTATCTAAAAATGTAGGAATTAGTCCTGCTCTTACTTACAGTAGTTTAACACTAACATCTCCAGTGTTTTTCCTGCCTCTGATTTACTTTGTTATCTGCAAAATTAGAATCAGGTCCATAGGGACTGATTCATCATTTCAAGATATTGCCTGTTTCCATTATGACTGTGAAAGACAGCTTCAGTTTAAGAAAAGGTTGACATTATTGCAAGTCACATAATTTCAGCACCAAATTCAGTGTTATGAAAATCACTTTGAGTTATTCAATTCATTTCAGGCTAGAATAATAAGACAGGAGTTGCAATGCTCAGCAAACGGAAAACAAATGATCACTGAACTCCTTCGAACCAGAACATCTAAGAGTTGCTCTCACAAAAGTCTTTTCCCATGGAGCAAAATGTAAGGAGAGAGAGAAAACACAAGGTCATCCAAAACTATTTTTTCAGTCCTCGATGATTATGTTCTCAAACTTTCCTGTTTCACTCTGTGTAGCTTCAGCTCTATGTGGCTGAATGAGATAAGGCAGAGCTTCATGAAACTGAAGAAACAAACTGCTTCAATGGAGAAAGCTGCTGTAGCAGTTCACGAGTTCATGGAAATTTTGCAGAATTGTTTGTGTAATATAGAAGTGTTAATAGTTTGCTAAATACTAAGTTATCACCTTGATTTTTTCAGTACTTTTGGTTTGCCATTATTTTATTTCAGAATTTCCTTTAATGGTATTTAAAACATTCAAAGTGTTTGAGGTAATCAGACTCAAGCTGAAATATTTTTGTAAGTCAGAGGCATTTTATCATAACAATGCATTCTGACTGACTTTCGGTGGTTGATTGTATCCTTAATTTGCCAGAAATTAAAATAGCTTTTTTAAACTTACATGATCTTTTAGAAGTCACAAATGAGAGAAAAAAAAGTTCTTTGCTTGATTCAGTTGTGAAGAGGGACATTATTATTAAAAGACATGTGCATCGATGGTCTCCTGGGAATGGCTTTGGCAGTGAGATGCCCATGATTTTGGGACTTGGGAAATTTACTGTTCAAGCTGATGCTTGGTCTGGCTGATATTCATGAAGTTTGGGGAGGTGCATCTTTGGATCCTGCTGGTGGAAGGGTACCAATGTTGGTGGAAAGGCAGGGATTCACTCTTGCACCGAGACCAGGTGAAGGCATCCCAGATGGCAGCGATCAGAAGCACAGCTCTGGCAATGCTACTGGCCAACCTGTGCTCTCCCTCACCTATAGCTCATTTCTGCAGGTGATACATACCCATACCGAACTTTAGAATAAGGGAGCCATCACCCCTGCACACTGCTATGTGTAGAGACAGAATTAAACATGCTTTTAACATTTTATTCCTGCCTTGAAACTACTGGTTACATTTCCCACATCTGTATCACGTGGCCAGAATGCTTCTCGTGTGCCTGTTCATCCTGGTGTCCTCTCCCTGATGACACCCTAGGTGACGTGACGGCCCCTCTAATATGTGCATGGCATATTAGTTTTGTAGCTGCAGATACAGAGCAAGACAAAATCAATAGGAAAGGTACAGTGGCTCATCATGCCATTAATGCCCTTGTGTTATTGTACAGCTGATCTCTCATATGGTAAATGATCCAGATCAGGCCAAAGAGACATTTCAAAACACATAATGTTTATGGCACTCTGAGGTACTTACCCTTAGAAGAAGCAACTGTGTATCTGAATGCATTTTGCATCTCAGTGCAATCTGCAGATGTAAGGGAGAGCTGCAGGCACACATAGGGCTCAGTTTCAATCTGCACGTTGCAAGGCAAAGCACCCTTTTTGGGGGGGTGACTGCTCAGACACACGGTGTTTCATTTCTGGACCAGTGAAGAGGCACCACCCAACTAAACAGCAAGGCTGTGTACCTTTGTGGTTCAAGGCCTTTAAGAGTTTCCTGTGGATTTGTTGCAAAATAATATAATCCAAAATTGGTGTAATGTGCAGCTCTTGTCCTGTTCATATCTATCTTCAGTGTGTCTCTTGTTCTTCTACCTAAAATCTCCACTGGCCAAACAACCTGACAGCTTTTGATTTAATGAGACTATAGCTGGGGCTGGAAGGATTTCTACTCATCTAGATTTCCGCTAGCACCTGTAAAGTTACAGAAAGGACAAAGTCTCCAAAAGGGCAGGGTCAGTCTTCATACTGCCACCTTTTCCTGGAGAAGAATGGGACACAGCTCTCATCTTGGGTTTTTTGACTACTTGGGACTACTTTGCACCTGTCTCCTGTTTCCTTCTCTTTGTCTGGACTTTCTCCTTTTGTGTCACAACTGTGGAGCAAACCAGCTGACATAATAATGAGAACTATCCACCCTTTTGAAAAGCACAACCACGTAAACCCCAGACTGTGATAAACACTCTCATGGTGGTGTACTGCCCACCTTCCTCCTATCTAAACATCCCATGAAGGGCTTGTAAGCTCCGGGGGCAAAGGGTACCTGGGGACGTAGTTGTCTAGAACTGTTCATTTGATCAAGTGCAGGACCATTGGCATGCAGTGATTAATGAGGAGTGTATCTTAGCATGACAAATTGGTGTGGAATGTCCTCTGATAGCTAAAATTACTTAGAGAAAACTGTTTCAATTTGTTGTAGGTTTTACACTGATAAATTGTGGTTCCTTTGCACAGGGTCTTCCCTCTTTAATTCCTGTTTGTCTTTCCTGCTGAAAAATGTGGGTGGCTTTTGACTTGATAAAGAAAGGAAATTCTTCAGTAGAGTAAAATGTCCAGTGTCACTTGGTACCAGATGATAGGAAAAATGACAATTCTAATGAAGTTAATTAGATACGTCTTTTAACCAGCTGTTAATTTCTATTCTGTGCAGAATGTTTTTAATACATTGACTTGAAACAAAAAAGAGTTGAAACAAATTCCTATGTGTACCAAAAGCTAAAAAATTGACTAAATACATAAACTTTTTTTTGGGGGGAAAAAAAGACTTATCCTTACACTTCTGGCAGACCATTAAATCCACAGAATAGGAAAAGACATAGCCACAAGCTGCTTAGAAGTCTGGAAACATACTACTCTCTAGTATAATTTTTTTTTTCAACAGAGCACAGTAAACTCCTCAGATGGCCAGATTCTGAGCTTTACAAATAAAACTCACAACAAAAAATAAAAAAAGTCACAAGAAGGTTCACAAGTCTAGTCTTCCTTTTCTTTTTCTCCGTGACTTTTTGTGTGGTCTCAGAAATTATGTTCTTGAGTTTTTCCACCCATAGCAGATGGAACAGGGTGTTGAATCTTTAAGAAACAATTGTTTCCCTTAAAAATGCTTGCTGAGTATGAGTTTAACACACACTCTAAGAAACAAATGACTGATTAAAAGGCAAAACATATGCAGTTGCATTGATTAAAAATTGCCAGTAATTTCATTATCATGTTTTTGAGAAATAATCTGAAATCACTCATAGATGACTGAGGTTCAATTTGTAAAGTAGAAAGTAAATTACAACACAGAAGGTCCATGAAAAGAGAATAAAATTAAATCCTTCAGTCCTTTGATGCCAATAAAGGAGTATAGAACCTAAGGATATTCACAGAGATAAAAAGCTTCTGTTTTTTGAGCCCAATACAAAAATGGAGGGGTTTTTTCAGGTTAATGTTTTTTTCAGATTTATGTAGTAAGACTAAAGTGCAGTCCTGATTTGACTGAAAATATTGGGAAAGTTGTACTGAATTCAGTAAAAAGCCTTTGGAAATATTTTAAAAAATGTTAAAAAGCTCTTAGTTTTTAAGATTCTATATTTTGCACCTTTTTAAAGTGAGCAATTGAAGATTGCATTTAGTTACGTTTATTTTTCAAACTATTAATGCAATGAAAAAAAAATCATATTTGACTTCCACCCCTCCAAATTATTTTTTTACCTTTTAGCCCCTCCCCAGATTTTCCTCTCATGGTATTGCACATCAGCTACTGATTAATGACATAGCTCCAGTCACATCTGGGATTCTCTGTTCCCTACTTAAATAAGAGAAAATAATTTTCTTCTGGGAATGGGAAGATGCAGGAATGTAAGCTCCCCTCCTGAAACCAACAGTGTCATCGCAGATTTATTTTAGTATAAAGGAAAGCAGGATTTATCCTGTGCTATTGTTTTATTTGTATGAGAGTGGTATAAAAAAAGAGGCTTTCTTGCATATGCCAGCTGGAAAGGGAGTTTCAGTGTGACCCACAAGCGTGTCACTGCTGTGTTTAGTGGCACTGAGTAGGTGGTGAGACAAGAGAGCTCCCTAGTGTCGCCAGGGGATCTGCTGAGCTCCCCATGGCATCCCTCTGGCCATCCACTCCAGCCAGAGCTCACCCCATGCACTTCCTTCCTGGGGTGGACACGTACCCACATGTCCTCTGTTGCTTGCTGGGGAACAAGCAAGGATGGAGGGTTGTTAAAGACTGTGCGCAACTCCAAAAGCTAATCCTTTGGGCATTTATAGAGTTAAACGCAGAGATAGAGCACAATGGCTAACATCCCCTCAAAGATTTGAAGTTAAGGTGACTTTAACCAGATGAAGATCTGGTCAGTAGCTACTTAATGAATATTAAACAATAGAGAAAAAAGGTGGTTAAACTTTGAGCCATTGCTTCATAGATTGAGCTCTGTCTGAGATTTAGGACCTCAGCCATATCAGCAAAGTGAAGGCAGGAGCTTTTCCCACATCCCTGCTCACAGGAGGTAGTGGAGACGTGTTATGGATCACAAAGCACTGGCATGCCTGAGCAGTGGCAGCTGTATGCACATCACAGGCAGAAGGAATATGCCTGATCAATGAAACGGAGGGTTCAGCTGCACTTGGGAAGAAAAAAAAACTCAAAACACTTCCACAAATTACATGGGAAAAATGAAAATTTCTTCTCAGGGTATAAGCCAGTCTCTAGGCACTGCCTTTTCCTGATGTCTTGCCTGTTCTGTATCTGCCTGGAGATGGGATAGGTGTGAGTTCCTGAACATTTTTCACCTTTTCTGATGCTGATGGCCAGTGCACCGAGTGGACCTGATTGGGCATGGCCAGTCCAACACTCAGAGCTCATTCTGTTATTTTTTTACTTGTGCAGAGTGGTTGGATGAGAACAATTTTGACTATGTTCATAAGTCTACGTTGACTAGCCTGTAAAACAAACTTAGCATATCATCACTAGATAGACTGACAGATAGACTCACATATGCATATTTTTGCTACCTGTGACTATGCAAAGAGAGACAGCTTAAGTAAGACACTGTCTAGAGTACTTTCTCTGGCACTCAAGTTTTTACTGAGAAGAGGAATTTTAAAAAATGGTAGTTCTACAGTGTTTGGGAGATTGGCTCAAGCTTGTGCAGTGTTAATGCAACGTCTGGCCTATGTTAAGGCCAGGAAGTTCCTGACATGATATGGGTGCTTAAGAAGGGAACAGATCACAGAAACATGTCTCCAGCCCCTGCTGGTCAAACACAAGATAAGTCCTTTGGCTGATGGAGCACAAAGACTAGAGACCTTGGAAGGACTGCAAAGAGGGTGGGTGAAAAGGGATGGATCACTGTGCCTCCAAAGGCAGTCCAACTTTGGTACTCTCTAGGAGTTTATAATGACATCTGCCTCTGTCTACACTAGGTCTGTACACAGCTGCACAACCCCAAGGAAGAGACTATATGTCACAATATATGGTCAGTCTGCAGAACTCGACAGAGTCTGGGTAGGAAAGCTCTCGCATGCTTTCCAGTCCTTCCTGCCTATTGTTGATGTTCTATTACTCTGCTTCTGGATGGCCGTGAAAAACCACAGGAACTTCCTTTCTTGTAGTGTTTCATCACTTTGGCCCCAAAATGAAACTAACCAAAATGAAAAACAACTGGATCAAAAATAAATCTAGTAAACAAACAAAACAAAATCTTCAGAAACTCAGTTGATTTTAATTCTGTATCTGGTTTTAGGCAGACTGTTCATTCATTTTTAGTTCTTCCCCATCAGTTCATACATTCTTTGCAAGAAGAATCATACTTGCTTTCAGTCCCCTATCATTCTCTGATCTGTACTTCTCTTTCACTGCTGTTCGGCAGTTGCTTTGCCTCTATGCTACTGCTTATGTCATGAGACCATATTGCTGGTGATTTATGACTTAAACTCCAAGTTTTTGGTCAGCACCTAGTAAAAGATTATGACTTGTTTCTTTTCATTTAGGATCTGGAATACTTTTGTCACTTAGATTGATGCTAGTGTGAAGGATTTTTTTCTCAATCCACTGAAAAGCTTTGTGGCTCTACTGCCCCATTAATCAGTTTAAATTTTAAGGCAGGCAAGAGGCCAGCCCTAAAAACTTCACTTGAACTGCAGTGAATATGATCAATCAATAATTAACACTGTTCATCTCCGATAAGTCAGAATTCCTGCATACAGAATGCTTCTCTTGGCACATCAGGCTTGTCAGCTTCATTTTCAGTTTGACCTGCCAGCAAGTGATAGCAACAAAATTATAGCAGATATTTTGCAGGTTTTTTTATCCTAATTTTATACTAATTGTGCCAGGTTTTTGTGGTACTAGTTTTATTAAGTAAGGACACAACAGGAAGTAACTCAGAGAAAGCAGGGATTTCAGAGCAGGATGCTGGGAAGGGCCTCTGGATAATTACCTTTAATACAGATTATTTAAACATAAGCTGTTCTGTGCCAAAGAAAAGGCATTTGGGGGCATGGAAGAGGAGGTAAATGGCTGTGTACATGTAAAGGACAAGTGACTGGAGGCTGGGGAGTCAAAGTGGATTTATTCAAAGGGGAGGTACAGCCTGACAAGATATTAACACCAGCTGGATGTGCAAGAACCACCATGTCAGGTCTGCTCGGTGCTGGGCCTCTCCTGAAGGGAGAAGTGAGGCCCAGGCGAGCGGCGTGGTGTGAGGGGTGGCCCTGCAGTGGGTGCCCACCAGGAGAGGGCCATGCTGGGCCTTCTGGACCCCGCTCTGGCGGTGCCTGGCCAGGGACTTCAACCCTGAGCGTGCTGTCCTCCTGCCCACACCACTCGTCATCTCTCCCTGCTTTATGTTTTTAGCGCCTTTGTTTTCCTTGTCCTGCTGCCAGCAGGGCAGACAGTGGAGGCAGGCAGGGCGCAGCTGCCGGTGGGAGCTCAGAGGTTCACGTCACGCGGGCAGGGCTGCCGGGGGAGAGCCAGCCAGGGGGTGAGATTAGGTGAAACATTAGCCACGTCCTCTTGGCTTCCCTCCAGAGCCTTTCAATTATTCCTTTATGTGCTGTCGGTGCTATGCTGGTTTGGCATTTAAAAGGTATGCTCTGAGAGGATTTCACAACCAGCTGCCATTTTGCAGTTCAAAACAGATGCGAGCTTATCACCCCGTGGAAATTCATGTCTCCATGAACTCCTTCCTCTCCCCTCCCGTGGGGCCTACAGCAAAGCCACTCCAGGCAGATCAATCATGAGGACTGTGTAACAGGCTAAAAATAATAAGAGTTATAAAAGTCTAGAAGCTGTTGCTCATTTTGGGATTTGAAGATTCAAATGTCAGTCAACACCAATGACTCTGGTAGCTGGACAATAGTAGATAAGGGCCAAGTAGTCTTCTAAGATGATTAACATGACTTCAATCCACTTGCCTCAATGCCAGTTGCCAAACTGTGTCTCCTCAGTTTTCCAGGATGCAGGGGAACAGACAAATATTCATGACAGTTCGTTATGAGCAGAATTCCACCCTAGATCCAGAAAAATAGGGTTGGAAGGCAGACTGAACTGTGCCTATATCGCTCCTGACAGATGCCTGTTTAACCAGTTCTTAAAGACTGGATGGAGACTCCACCAGTGCCCCAGGCAACCTGTTCCAATGATGCCGTATCCTTCTCATTGGAAAGCTTCTTTTCATCCAGATGGGAGCATGGGCTAGGTTCTTTATCTACCTGTCCAGCCACATAAAGGTGGAGTGGCTTGTTGCAAAACTACTGGTGACTTACAGAGTGTCCTAAAGACAGTACTTCCTTTGGGTCAGGGTGGGAAAGGTGAGAATAATATTTTGATAAAGCCTGGAGTGCAAATTCAGATGGCTGAAATACATCTTCTGCGCAGGATGAATAACAGAGAGGTAAGTAAATGCAGGCATGAGCTTTCACAGCTTGTGTAAGCATCGTAGAATTGTATCTTAATTTTGTGCTGGGATTTGTAAGATCATTGTCAAGGGAGGCTAATGCACTGAAGATGATTCTAATGAAGTGTTATTCTTGAAAGGAACAGGAGATTTGAGCGCTCAGGGATCAAATATTTTATGTTTAATCTGGACTGGCTCTTTGACAAATTTTATTGGCTGAACTGTTATGCTGGATGTGTGTTAAAACTATAAAAATGGCAGAGGATTTTTTTTAATTTGTAAGGAATAGGTAATATTCTGAATAACTTCCAGGCAATTAGCACTGCTTTTGACCTGACTTTGCTTTTACATCTCCTGGCAGATATCATGCAAAGAGTAGCTTGAGAAAAAAGACATGCCTGCAATTTGACACACACATAGCTTGCCAAGAGAGGTCACTGCGACATCCTCAGTGGATGCATTCACAAACGCATGAGACAGCACATTCAGAACAGTAGTCCGAGGGGGCCACCGCTTGCCTCATCGGGTTTCAATCTCACACAGGACTCCAGACCCCAAAAGCAAAGAAAACTCAACACTCTCCTAATCATGGGAATGACCTTAGTATCATGAGGTATTTAAAAAAACAGCTATGTTTCTTTTCTTTTTTTTCTTGTGAGTAAGAAAGAAAGGCATACAGTGAGTGTTGCCAGTTCTTTTAGATGGACAGAGAATGATCCCGTCTTCTGTAAGAGCTCTCTCTCCGGCCTCCTGAGAACAGAAAGTTTCCAGCTGGCCCTCAGACTCTTAATTTCTAATGAATTTATTCTAGATCCTACCAGCCCACATCTGCTCTCTCCTCTTGCTCAACAATTAGTTATGCAATCCAGGATAAAAATGCTATTAATTCCTGAATTTCTAAGCTCAGTTCTTGCACTTAAGACTTCTTGTCCATCTCCCTGTCCCCCTCATGCTGTTCCTGCATTCTCCATCCCAGGGTGGAGGAACTGGAGATGCTTCCCTTCACTGCCACTGGTCATAGACCTGGTGCTGAGGGATGGAGGGTGACGGGGGAACAGAGCACAGGATGACCCACATTTCACTGACCGATATCCAGAACGAATCATCTCACATGTCTTTCTGTATAATCAAAGGGCTTCCCTGCATTTGTTTCTCTTTGACCTATTGCTTTTCTTTGAGTAAGCCAGCCAAGCTTAATTTAGCTGTGACCAGGGATGAAGAATCTATCCTCCACTTCGTGTAAATTTTTCCAGCAGTTAATTTCTGCTCTCTGCTGAAACCACACACCTTATTTCTAAGACAGATTGTCTAGACTGATGTGTGTGAGAGCCCACTTCCAAAGTTTTGCTCCAAATACAGGCAGTCCTAAATTACACCTGTATGAACCCTTCCCTTTGTTCTAGTGAAGAGCTTCAGCTTTTGGAAACTCTTGCTGCAAGACACATTTTCCAGTCCTCAGTCATTCAGTGAACTCCTTTCTGAAACCTCTTAACCTAATAACATTCTTCTTGAATCGTACACAAGGCCAGGACACTTTTAAACCAAAACCAGTTACAGACATTGTCCATAGCATCCAGAGTTTCCAGGTTCATACACATAATGATTCCTCTAGCCCTTTTGTTGAAGCAAACATTGTCTCCTGTTGGGTTGTCAGCCTTGGTCCATCTGCAGACTCACTGCTTCTAAAGGCTCCATTAACCTGTAAGGATGTCCTGCAAGATTTGTCCTCTGATGAATGACTTTACTTTGAGCTGTGCTGAAGTTCTTATCAAAAATTGGTTTCTTGTGTGCAGCTTGCCAAGCATGTCACATTCAGGGACCTGATTCTTCATTATTGACCACTCCATCATTTCATGTAACTTTGTGTCTGTCCCTGCTCACAGGGCTATCCATGCATCTCACATCAGATACAATACATAAGAGAAATAGGAACAAAGACCCTCCTGTCCCTGTGCTTCTGAACCATAAGGCTTGTCACATTTCTTAGATTTACTTTAATTTTGTCTTCCTAGTAGAGATAACAGAGCTGTGGAGGACAACCTTTAGCTCATCTCTCCTAGTTAATGAGCAAGTGCCAAATTTGCCAGGCCTTCTCAGCCACACCAGCAGTCTGTAGGCTAATGTCAGCCCAAGTGACATTGTCATCTGTCTCATTGTTCCTGGAGGAGATGGGGAGTATCACTAGAGCTGTTCCTGTAGGGAGCCTTTCTAAATTACCAGATGAAACATCCTCATCCTGTGTCTACGGTTAGCCAATACTCGGGGCTAAACTGTAGCAGTTAGTATATCACCCAAGACTCCCTCCCCAGGTGGGAAAAAGAATCAGGAAAAAAAAAGGAAAAAAAAAACCCATGAGCTGAGGCATAGACAGATTTAATAGAATAACAAAACAGAAACAACAATCAAGACAAAGCATAAAGGGTCTACTCAGCCTGGTTCAAAGCCAATAGCAGGAACACCATCAACAAGGGACCTCAGGGAGAGGAGGAACTCCACCCTCACTGAGATCCCTCCTTTTATAATGAGTATGGGATACACCTGTGAGTCAGCTGCCTTGACTGGAACTCTCAGCTGACTTGGGGCTACTCATGGCCTGCCTGCATGGCTGGCCCATGGCTCTGTGCCTGGGGAACCAGGACACCCCACCATAACCCAGACTACAGAGCAGCCTCCACCCCCATGTCCCCCACCCCTCACTACAGCAGTGCAGAAACCTTGTCTGGTGGCTGATGATGGATAAGGGTGGAGACAGCTGTTTGCTTCAGGGGATGCTGCCTGCTCCTGTGGGTTGTGCCACCAGTATTTGGTCCCAAAGCTGATAAAAGTGAACTGCTGCTTATTTTAGAAAGTATTGGGCTCCCCCACAAGGCAGAGGACCCTGTCTGTGGTGTTTTGCATGAAACTCAATGCATCCACTAAAATGAGCCCTTCAAGAGATCTTGTTACCAGGATGCCTAGTCTGGGATGACACACAGTTGTGGGCATGAAGCAGGTACTGAGAGCTCAGTATGTGTGAGATGGTGGTGAGTCTGGGCTGCACAGAGGCCCAGGAATGCTGGGTAGTGAGGTATCACATGAGTTTGGGAAATGCCAGGATTGGTTGCAAGTGTCTCAAACAGCTTGAGCACGCTCTCTCCTTTTTTTTTTTTTTTTTTCCCCTAGGCACCTGTGTCCTCTACTGGATCTAGCCATTGTGATTGTGACTGAAGACTTCATGTATTGCTTCCATCCACACTGGGGCTTTACTTGCTCAGTTCTGCCACCTCTTCAGCTGCTTTCCACCACTGCAGCCTTTTTCCTCAGAGAGGTCCTCCTATTTGAAATCTTTGCCAAAGTTTAACTGGTCATAAACACAATGAGCCAGGTTCTGATCTCATTTACTTCTCCAACCTTAATAGAGTTCCTCTGGACTTGTGCTAATACACATGAGAACAGATCCTCTCCCATTTAATTTGCCTTACTGCGTATTTGCTAAGTGCTAACTGCATAGTTGGCTCAGAACAGAATGCAGAGGACAAAAAGACTGATGCAAAATAGAGAGCTGTTACCTCCTCAGTGATGCTGCCTGGGCCGTTTGCACTGAGCGCAATAATCACAGCAGTGGCTCCTCCCACAGTGCTCCTACACCAGCTCTGAAATTACTGAGATAATTTTTTCTTTAAACACCCTGCTAATCTCTAGGTGTCTTGCTGACTTGGATGCAATCAGATTTAAATGTCAACACAATGTTAATATTTAACAATTACCACCAGGAGCTTCTCACACCTCTTCCTTAGAAGATACAAATAAGCCCAACGCCTACCTGTTCCTAAAGCCCTATCATCAGTTTGAAGCAGATTCAGGTGATATTTTGGACCTTTATCAGTTCATATCACCTGAAGTAGCCCCTGGCACAGGATTGCCCTAAAATATGCTATCCCTAGGTGCCTTCCAGATTTCTCCAATTGCAATCTCCTCAGGAACCAGAGAGAGCTTGTATTGTGCAAAACAACAAATAGAAAAACAAAACCTGAGAGGATATAAAATAGCCTGAATGATTTAATTTCTGTTTTAATTCCAAAAATACACAAGGCCCCTGACATTTCCCACACACAACTCCTTTCTCTGAAGCACAAAGAGGATATATTTTAAATAGTACTGTTAATGGAATTATATGTTGCTACTGGATAATGGTCTGCTGTGGAAAGATAATTGTTGAGGCAAAGCTGAAGTATTTATTGAAAATAAACATTGAGGCAAAGCCAAGATGTTTATTTTCTAAGCACCAGACCGTAATGCAGGCAAAACATATAATATCATTAGCATTATTACTAATGCATTGGAAGCCTGAACATGCCCCATCACAGACTCTTGTTAACTTGGTGGCAGCAGAACTGGGCCCCAAATGAGAAATGCACCCAGAAATCCAAATGCTGATACCAGAGGGCATCTCTGTTGACTGTATCATGGGCGATATCCAAGTATTGCCCCTCTTGGCTGATATCTGACCTTCTGTAGCCCAGGGAGGTGGCAGAACTGCTGCCTGGAGATTTGACTGCTCACAGCTGAAGCATCAGAGAGAACAGATTTCTTCTTTGGTTCAATGAGAAACTAAACCAAATCATTTGCTGATTCTTGAGCTTCATTTGAGGTAATGGAACCATGGGAGATATGACCAGCCCGTTGTCTGATTATTATTTTACAGTTTCCAACACTAATTTTACAGATACCTGTGAATAACTCATGCACATGCTTGTCTCTGAGCATTGGTGAAGTACAGGCCCATGCAAGCACGTGGGCAGCTTCAAGCAGAAGCAGGGCCTGGTACCATGTGGTAACGGAGAAGGACAGGCTCTATGCCATGCCTGGGTGATGTGTGCAGCTGCTCCTGTGTGTTTGGGTGTGGCGGGGCTCCTCTGGGCACATGCTGGTGCAGGTCTTCTTTTGTGCATGTCCTTTGGAGGCTGAGATTCGTGGCTGTGTTGGCTTGTAGAAGGGAATCCCAGCAGATGTTGGGTTCCCTTTCATCCTAGCTGTATCCACCCTGTGCCTCACAGCAGTGCTGAGCAGGGTCCCAGCCTAGCTGTTCATGCAATCACTGGTTTTGGCATTGCCCTTTGTAGATGTAGAAAGCTGAATTGGCTCTTTTCAACTGTTCTGCCCAGGCATGGGTGTAGGTCCCTGTGTGCGTGAAGATATTTAAACACCTAGCTCTTATTGATTGCATTGGTCATCAGGTACCTAAATACACCCATGGGCCTGGATACACTCCATAAACCCATTCAAAGATGAGAGCAACATCCTTGAGTATTCTATGATCTGAACACATTGGTTTAAGATCAGCTGTAAAGTGAACATGTGCACCTACAGAAAATACCATGTGCCACTTTATTATACAGAGTGGAAAGGCAATGCAAACTTCTTACAATTATTCTACTTCTCAAGACTATAACCCAGATACTTTTATAAAAAGATAACTGAAAATTAGACCCTAACATACCTATTTTATGTGTGTGACTTGATTTTCAAAGGTATGGAGCATCCAAGGTTGTGTATCAACATCAGCTGAAGGAATGAAAACTTCTGGGGTCTCCATCTCTTTAGAGAAATTAGAACATTTCCAAACAATCCAGCCTTTCCATATACATACTGATGTATTAAAAAACAAAACAAAACAAAAACAACAAAGAAAAAAAGTGCATGTAGTTCTCCTTTATTTGAACTATGATGTGTCCCTTCATTATCTCTCTCTCATCAGCTGTTTCCTTGCTAAAACCAAATTATAGCATTGTCCTGAGAACTACTGATTTGGCTCATCCTGCTTCTGTGGGATTATCTGCTGTGTACCCATATGTAGTTCACTACTAGCTGGCTGTGCTCTGCAGTGACCTGCTGCATCTCCCTTTCTGACTGTTTTGTGGGTTTCCACCAGTGACCTAGGCACTGAAGGAGATGGTGTCCCCAAGGCTGGCCCTAACACACCTTCGTGACGCAGCCAGGTGTCCCTGCAGGACTGACATGGAGGGATTTGCCACAGCACAGACCTGCCCTGCGGGGAACAGCCAGTCTTACTGGGAGCTATGAATTCATCCTAGTTGTGTGCAAGGCTTTTTACAATGTTTGCATATAAACAGTTGGCAACCACACAAATGCCAAGGGAACATAATGTGATTCGTGCTTTTGATTTGTGCTTTTACAACAAGTGCTATGAGGTAAGTTGACCTGATTACAGAATAGTGTATTTCTAGCTTTTTCTCCAGTTTTGGCAAACTCCCACAAGAGTTATAATTTTGATTTTAGTTCTTCATCTGACAGGTATATATTAATTATTATCACTTGTATTTTGATAACATTAAAAGTCTCCAACAAGATCAACAACAGTGACCATATACCCCAGACTAGCTACAATTGTCAAAAAAATTGTGTGGAAGGATATGATGTATAAGCAGAAAAAACTTGGAGAGTTTACAAGTGTCAGGTTATTCTTGTGATTATTTCATTAAACTACTTCAATAACTATTCATATATTGAACGAAAAAATTCACAAGAAATATAACAAACACAAAAGCTGTATGGGAATTTCTGGTAGTTACTCGAGTTTCAGACCTTATGACTGCTTATACTGTGTTATCTCCCAAGTCATCTGTGCCTGTCATGTATTTGACAATACATGTTTTGTCAAGTCAAACAGGCTTCCTTAGAAAGAAAGAGATGATATTATTATTGCCCAAGTAGGATTCTGTTTGTTTAATGCCGAGATAGTCAAAACTCTTTCAGGATCTTACAAAAGACAATCCATGTGATGTTTTTTTCAGAAATTAGCTTTAACTTGTTTATATGAGTAAATGCATTTACAAATAAAGACATAAAGGCAAGTTGATTTGCTTTTGAGAAACATCAGGATTATTTTAATGCCAATTGCGTCAATGAACTCCAGTACATTTGAAAAGGAAAACTGTAATTACTGGATTACTTGGTGTTATAATATTCAATATTATGGTAATGTGGGATGAATTAAAGATGATATTGGACTGAGGAACCCCTGCCTTCTAGACTCAACTTCACAGAGCCTTTAACTGGGTATTTAGCAGAAGACAGTTGGATATGTATTAGGGCCCTTATATAAGAACTCTGACAAAGTTTTGTCTAATTCTTTCTGCTTCCATACCACAAAAATGAGATGTTAGTATTGCCCTCTCCTGTATAGATGGAAAAAATAAGAGTAAACCCAACTGTCATTTTGGTGTGACCAATGCACTATAATACAAATTGCTGTGATCTGTCAGTGTTATAAGAACTGTGCTTCAAGCAGGACAAATGTGGAAATAACTTTTTCAGTCCTTCCTCAGACAACATTGATATCTCTCATGAATAGCTGAAGATGGCGAACAGCAGAAATAGCATGCTAGCTGGAAGTCTCTAGCAGGAACAGCACTGCACTTTTCTCTTTCAAAGCTTTATTGATTTAAAGGATATTTGCGTACTCATTGGCCTGTTCAGAGTATTTGCTGTTTTCACATGCACCCTGATCTTCCAGTAGAGGATATGGGCAGTGTATTCTGTTCTTCACAGCCTCCACAGTCATGGGTATGAAGTGCTGGGGTCTGAACCCCCAGCCCTGAATTAAGGTTGACATATGGGTGGTCCCCATGGCCCTTTAAGAGGAGGGGATGAGTTTGCCTTTTGGCTTTCCTCCAAGGTGCAGCCCGCCTTGTAGGGAAAGCCCTTGGGTAAACAAGCCCCAGGTGCCCTACATTTTGATGATGAGTGCCAGGTGTCCTGTTTTGGGCATAAAAGCTGGGACCACTTGCAGGAAGAGTTGGAGTGTCTGTCTGGGAGGTGGATGCACTTCACAGAGTTTCCTGTTGGGGAAGGATCTCCTGACTACTCATGCAACTGGATCCCAGTCAGGTCTGGCACCTGCAAACATAGGCTTTGTGGGGAGGCAACATGGGGTTACCTCTATCGTACGTGATCACCTTATTGTCTTGGTTGTCTCCCATTTTCTCCATGGGTTACCTTGTATCTTTGTTTGTTCCATCTATTACGGGTCATGCTATGTCATTCCTGGGGTTGATATCTATTATTTGTGATCTGACTTGTTTGTACCCCCAGCGATCCCCTATATACTGACTCCTTTGCGCACAATAGAATCTACTTACTGGATTGTTTTTCTGCTGCTGGCTGTGTCCTTTGTACTGGCCCTAGTAATTGGCAAAACAAGGTATTATAATAGTGCTTTGCAGCAGTGGTGGGCATGCACTGCCTGATGTGCCCTGACAGCCACTCCTCTGGGGTAGGCCTTCTTCAGTAGTCTCTTTTGGTGGGATACCAGCTGCCATGTTTCTTTTTATTACTGTTAGAAAGACAAGGTCAAATACAGTTGGAGAGAGAAATTCTGTGGCTTGTGGTGGTCTTTAGCTCCTTGGAAAGTTCATTCTGCAGATTCAGAGCTCTGAAAAAAGTTCTAACTTCTGTCCAAAAGAGTTTTTTCTTACCATAGTGATTTCTGTATCTCAGAGGAATGTGGCTGAGAGCACTGAAGCTTGTTATAGTCTTCACTCAGCAACTCTCTGCCTTTTGTAGTGGCCATGAAAGGTCTCGAAGAGCTTCAACTATGCTTGAAATGCCATGGATTGGCATGACAGAGAGCAGGGGACAGGTCAGATTCATTCATAGCAACCCATGTTCTGCTACAATCTTCTGTGATACCTGGAGTTTGGTATCATGACATGTAGGGTGAGGAAGATCACCTCCTCAAATCCCAGTCATGGAGGGTGTCAAGTGGAGTTTTCTTACCAGGGAAGGAGTCTGGCAAACGCTCCCTGCAGAAGCTGCTCTCTGCTATTCTTGTCAGTCAGGAGTTCAGAGCTACTACCACATTACAGACTGACTTAGCCAATAGTGGGCTCATACCATTAGCTGCACAGTGGCTACAAGCTATTAAAAAAAAAAAATGTTAACCTCCTTTTATCAGAAACTTCTCTTTTACTGCAAGTCAACTTCAGACATCTGATCTCATACACACAGAGGCTGCTGATCACAGCTAGGGTCAATAGGCATTTTGATGTTGATTTTAATAACTGTATGTTTGAGTAGCCTTTGCAAATGCTGTTGTGCTTTTTCTTCATCAAAGCATGAATACAATGCTTGCTGGTTTTGAAAAAAGCATATTAATTATGTGAAACACTGAGCCCAGCCCAAACATCAAAAGGACTTGTAGGTTCTTTCCTTCCCACTGGAGGTTTGCTTGATGAACCTAGTGATCTGTGCTATACTATGCATTACCATATTCTTTGTCCTTAACTTCTGCTGGTTTGCGTAGGTAATAGATCTGAAATCATTATGATTCCCATAATTCTTCCACACATTCTGAATTGCAAAATTCATGCTTCAGTTAAAAAAACCTCAATTCATACTAGAGATGTTTTCCTCATTTGTATGTTTTGCTCTGGTGATCATGGAATGAGGAAGATGTTGAACCTTCAAGGAGAGGGAATGGAAAGATGGATGGATTAGAGGTGGCAAGAGGTGAAGGAAAAGAAAGGACTTTTATGTCTTTGTCTTCAAGCAGAAGGTAATTGATTGATATTTACTAGAAGAAGTTATAACAGATTTTAAATGAACTTTCAAAATCCTGACAATAACAGCATTTACCAAGCTGAGAGGCAGACCCCATTTCTACCAAATGTAAGTCTACTGACAGCAGTGACTGCATTTCTCTTACCTATTATGAAGATTTTGGGCAAAACTTTTTTGCTCTGTGACTCCTAGGGGTTTGAAAAATTGCTGAATTAATAATTAACAAAAGTGACTAGGAAAGAGACTCTGAAGTGTGGAAAATTCTCAAGTCTCCCCTCCATCTCATGTTTGAGACAATTCTCCTGAGTTGTTGCTCAAGCTCAGAAGGGAAAAGGAGATTGAAATGAAGGGAATATCTCACTTTAGAAAATGCAGCTTGTTGAAAATACTGCTCTGCATTGTTGACAGTCTTTTAAGCACTAGCAGCAGACAATGATTCGGACCTATTTGCCTCTCTTCAAATGAAATTATTGGTAGAATTGTGCTAGCATTAGCTGGTGAATTCTTCTAAGCAACATCAATTGGTGGCAATGACAACATTCCAGAAGGCTTATTTAAAATATAGAGTGTATTGTGTAATTCTTTTTATTTGTCTGTTGCACAGTCTATTTGCTGATACTTGTTTCTTTCCCTCCCTCTTTCTCCCCTAGGCTATCAAACAAAGCTGCCCAACCTTACACTCATCCATCAACCTTGAGTTATTAAGAGAATAACTGCAGAACATTTACAAGTGGATGGGATGGAGTGCTGGCTGCTTTTCAAGAACACAGTGTCAGTGCTACAAAAACTTTGCAAGATGGCAAATTTCCTCATGCTGCCTGTTCCTTGCTCTGCTGGGACCTGCTAGAAGGAATGGTTTCTTGAATTTAGGATAACTAATCTAGGTTGATGCCAAAACTGTTATATCTAGTATCAGATCATAATTTTATCTGAGTAAAATATACATATATATATATATATATATATATATATATTTAACTATTTCTCACAAAGGCTTTGGGATAGATTGGAGGGAAAGAAGGGATTGGGATAAGTGCAGACATCTGAGGGCTTGTGTTATATGACTTTCTCAAGGATAGGCTTGAAAAAAATCAATGCATGAGAGTAGAGGTTAAGAGATTCTAAGTGTCTCACACCAGAAGTGTAACACAATTAAGGTAAAATGGATCATGCTTAAGGACTTTTCTCACTGATTAAAAGGCAGAGGTTATGATGAAGTGGAGTTGCCATGTAATAATCTAAGAATCCGATCAGCAATTTAGGGTGTGCACAAAGAACTCTAAGCTGATGCAGTACAGTTTACTCCCACAGCTTGAAGAGCTGGGAAATGCAGTACCAAGGCTCCATGCAAGCCAGCACTGAACTGGACACAATATAGCCCTGAGTGCTGTGCCAGTTGAACATGATAATTCTGTCTCTCAGTCCCACTTGATGTATCTGCATGGTACTTTGCTGTGCTGTGTGGACTTGCCAAATCAGCTCAGTGCCAGCTTGGGGATCTCTGTATCATGTCTTCTGCAATGTAAATGTACCCTGGTAAATTAAGCTAATCTGTTTGACTTCTATAGGGGTAAAAGAATGCTTCCTGGCTAGTGAGTATTGCTCTAATTCAGTGAGACTGTGGGAAGAACAAAACATGTTAGTCTGTACAGTGACTTTCCAGACGACAATATCCCAGTAGGCACTGAAAAGCTGATCCTTTTGAGCATCCTCTGTTCTGTTCTGTGAAAAGCTTCAGGCTCTACTTCGCTGTTTTAGATGCTTGCAAATCCAGTGCGCAGCAAACACTTAAGAAGCTGTTCCCAAGAGGGAGCAGTCAGCTGTCACTGGGCACAGGGTGAGGATGATGCATGGAGAGGCTCTGGAGTCCAGAGAGGCAGCCATCACAGTCAGCCTTAGTGGGAAGCACACAGACAAACTTGTATAGATAGATCTTTTGTTGTGGGTGCATTTTCTCTGCTTTGCCTTTGTTCTAAGTAGATCAAGCTCTACTTTAGCAAGGCTGTTCAGTGATGGACGCCACTCTGCTCCTGGAGGCAGAAGAACTGAAGATGAGTCAGGACCATGAGGTCATCCTGGATGACCACAGGGAACTGGAGCCTGGGAGAGTCATGGGGCTCTGCAGCAGGGGATGTGGAAGCTGGGGACCTGGCACCAGGAGAGGGGGCATCTGATGGGATGAGGAATGTAATTTACACAATTATAATGACAAAATATATGAAGTTGCATTTTAAAATTCTTCTTTTCTCCGTCAGTTCAGGAACTGGCCACAAACTTTTGTTTATAGTCCCTGGTAAATTTGGCATGTCAGAGGGCATTTAAGATCAGGAAAAGTAGCATAGTTACACTACTAAAATATGACTAATTTTCAGCAGCTCTCACACTGTCTCTGTGTTGTTCACTCAGTAACACCACCACTTGGTCACTCCACCCTGCATGCACAACAGTTAAATGGCTTTTACCACTCTACTTCACGTTGTGGAGGTCCTCAGCAATGGCAGCACAGAGTAATGTTAGTGAACATTTACCAAAATTGTTGCTTGTGAAGGATTATCGCAAATTGAGCCATAAATACAGGAAACCTGTAGTGTAAATTCCTGTGATAGCCTCTACACAGGAGGGAAGCTGAATGAAAACTGATTGTTCTTCCCCCTCTAGCTGCCCTCTTCTCCCTTTTGTCAGTTCGTTTCATACCCTCCCTCTGACTTTTCTTCCTACTGCGTGTTGCTGTGACATACATCACACTTGATACTACCCAGAACTTTTTCCTAATATCCAATCTAAACTTCCTCTGATGCAACTTGAGGCCATTTCAAGTCTTTCTTCTCCATGTTGTTTCAGGTCTATCCCTAAGCAAAACATTCCTGCCGTTTTCCTTACAATACTTAGCAAGTACACTGATTATATTGATTCTTCTGCTCACTCTTTGATCCCTAGGGCAGATGATCTGCCCAAACAGCACAAGAGAAATCCTCCCCATTTAATCCTCCTAGGCTAGCACCAACCCAGAGACCAGCTTCTCAGACCTTACTTCTTTGCACTCTTCCCTTGTCAGCTGCTTTGTCAACCAGCTTCATGCTATCATCTCCCACACTGCAACCGGTGGTAAGCTCGCTGTTAAAGTTTATAAAACTGCTCTCTTTCAAATTATTCTTTGTGCTTCTTCCTTTGTTGCTGTTGCCTCAAAAGCAGTCCCGCATACCAGTGCCTAGAAAGGCCAAGAGGCTTATTCTTTTCAGGACAAGCCATCCCAGGTCAGAAGAGAGCAGCACATTTTGTTTTGTCCTTTGAAATTCTTAGTATATCAAAAGGATCTTATGCTGATGCTATTTTCTGTTTATTTGTATTTTGTCTTTCCCCATAGTTTTTCCCATCTTCCCCTTCTCTGTGAGGTCCAGAGACGTTATCATTGCATCCTGTATGGGCCAAATCATGCCGATAAGTCAGGAGGTGTGGTGAGGGCTAATCTGGGTCACACAACTTTCACTCGTGTATCTAGACTATCCAGTCCCAAGTTATTTCAGGTAATGAGTTCAAGATAAATCTCCAAGCCATTAAGAAGACGATACCAGTTGCTGCTGTGTTGTTTTTCTGTGAACAGAATTCCTAGGAGAACTGATATCCAAGCTGATGCCAGTGGTTTTTGGTTTGGTTTTTTTTTTTTTTCATTGTCTCACAGACTAGAGCAGTCACTTTCCATGCCAAACCAGGAACAGTTGCAAGAATTTCCAATAGAAGGACCATTCACATAAAATAAATGCATAAGGCATCTTTAAGAAACAGAGTAGACCATTCTTGAAAGCAAAAACTCTCAGTTGAAGTCTTGGCTGGAATTAAAAATTCTGTTGTGTGATGATGGAAACTTCAACAACCTTCTGCTGAAAGTTGTTTAGGAGAAAACACAGTTCTAATTCTCTTTCTCCCTCCCTCCCTCCCTTTTAAGGTGAATTTAACCGTGTTAGAGGGAGCAAAACTGAGAACACGATGAGACAGTGACCTGGTGCTATTTCTGAGAGTGCAAACCCCATCTTTTTGTCTGTTGTTGGCAGGCACAATCCATCCTCAAACAGCTGGTTTCTACGGGTCACCATCAGAGTTGTAAGCTCACAATGACTTACCGTCACTGTCAAACTAAGTGCATTAGAATCATGAAACACTTGAACAGGAGAACATAAATTTTGATTTGCCATCATCAGTCCCCTGAAGTGCCTGGCACTGGTAGAACAGCTCTTCTAAAACTGTAAACCAGCTGCTCAGCTAGTGTGAATCAGCATAGGACGTTGTGAAGTGAAAAAACATTCGTACTGCTTAAAGGCTGCCTTAAAGAGATCAGTGAATAACTAAATGTTTAACATGCCCACTGGGAAGTGTATCAAAGAAAGGTCTAATTTTCAGAAAAGAAGATTTAAATTATATATGGAAAAAAAAATATCTAGTGGCTAAGTACCAGGCAGAGTATGTTGCAGATCTCCTTCACTGGGGGTTTGTAAGAACTGATTAGACCAGCATCTGTCACACGTGCATGGATTCTGCTCCGGTGGAGTGGCTGAACTGGATGCGCTCTGGAGATCTCTTCAGTGCTTGCACAGCATGAAGAAATGGACCTCAGCATTGAAACAGCTATGGAATTAGCAAAACACTGTTGGCTCCTTGCTTCCTGCTCAAGACAGGCCAGAAGATTTGCAGGTCGATTCAGTCCCATATGTTAAACTCCGTGTTATTCAGCCAAAGTTTCTCAGCCTGCACTTGGTTTCTGAGCACAGCTAGGAGAGGAGACAGGCAGTGCACTTAAATCATTCCAGCAATTTCAATAGCAAATGTTAAATCATTCCAGTAAAATTTTAATATTCCTTTTCCTGCTAAAATGAGCTATAACAGCTATTTAACTATATTGTAGTTAACTATACTATATAAGTATCTAGTTATTACTGCATAACTATATAAAATATGGCTATAAAACTGTATGCTGTAGTTACCTATTAAGTAGCTGTAACAGTTATGCATGGGTTTTTTTCAGAAGGCATTTTATGGAGTTAAAGCAATGGAAAAACTTCCATTTGCTTCCACAGAAAATGCATCAGAATTCAAGGGAAAATATTAGTGTATTTTGACGTAAATTAGTTTCAAGAGCAAGTGGTCGGCAAAGCAGAGACTCAATGGTATCATATAACTGGAATTCACAATGTATGCTTTACCAATGGATTTTGCTATGCATGTTACAGTAAAAAAGAGATTCTTCCATCTTAGACATTTGTTCTAAGAAGTCATGAGTATTTTAGTAGTGCATGAGGCAGATTTTAGCGGCTCTTTTATCAGGTAGCCTTTCTTCTGTGGGATTCTCTGGGCTGACTTGCCCTGTCTCCTGCTTTGTATGTAGTTTAAGGATCAATATGAGAAGAGGGACTGGATAATTGTACTTTGAGAAGAGCTCTGTAGTTTCTCCAGATCCCTGTGTTGTTCAGGCCACTTGAGTGGACTTGTTTTGAGGCAGGAAAATATAGTGCAGTTAAGACAGAGACCAAGCTTGCGCAGGGTGTTTCTCAAATTATGCCTGCAGGATGGGTCGTGCAGGCACCTGCAGTCTCAGGGGCACTTTTCAAGGCTAAACCCCATGGCCTGAGCCTGGAGGGATGGGGTGACCACAGTGTTCGTGCACAAGGCAAAGAGCAGGGAAGATTCCTTGTGAATCCTGGAGGGAAGCCTCACACAAATCCATCAGTGATCAAGGCCAGGTGCAAGTAAGAACACACACATTACACCAACATGTCTGCATGCTGTATGACAGCCAGAGGAAGTCCAGTTAGTGGAGAACAGCACCCATCACAAGCACCCAGAAAACAAAATGTAGATTCCCAGCTTTATAAGAAGGCACTTGAGCCTGTGTTTTCTGAGGTTTTTAAAAGGATCCCGTTGATAGCTGACCTTGACATTTTTCTGCTAGATGGTTTTATCACCAACTGTGCAACATAAATTGCCAGGCCAGTTAACATGCAATTACTGCTGGTGTTTTGGGGGGACTATTCTGCTGAATAGCAGAGCCAGCTGGGGTCTAGCCACACTGGTTTAGGAGGAGTGTCATCCAGCCACAGCTCTGCTGCTTGCAGAGCCAGCTCCGGTCTGGCAGCAGGTTCACTGCAGTTGTGTTGCAAAGTCTGAGGATGAAATTAAGCAGCATAGCTAAACTGAGCTCACCAGCTTTAAATGAGGCAGTCCCATTCCTCTCCCCTTCCTCCTCCCTCACCTTCCCAGTCTCCCCTACTCTTTTCTTTTTCACCCTGCTAAAAAAATAAAGCACTTACCTTAACAAGCCATACTGAACTCCAGATGAATACGTGCAGAACCACCTTGGGTGCCTCTGTTTCTTTCCCGGTACCAGGACTGCAGAGCAGGCACACTCAGGCCTGGCACCGCTGGCATTAAGCCCAAGGTGGTAAATCCAGCCAGATCGCTGAGCGCTGAAGAGAAGAGCATGCTTCAGAAAAACTTGACTTGCTCTGCAGTGGGATAAATAGGCTTGTTATCTCTTCCCACATGCCGGTGTTGTTAGTGCTGTGTTGTCTCTGGGTAACACTATCTGCATGTCCCTGTGTTACCCTCTCCAGTACCTGCATTATATGGTTCCTGTCTGGGGTGTTCCAGCCCTTCTGTTTCATCCTGAAATTTCTTTGAATTATGCCACGTCTCCATAATGCATACTGTGCCATTTCAAAGGAGGAAAAGTCAGTTTTAACTCTGTCCTTCTAACTTCTAGTTGGAGTCTCACAGGGCAGAGTACAATAGATTGTCATCTCCTGGCCTTCAGTAGTAAAAGAGAACTATTCATGGTACAAAGAGTTTATCACTGAGAAAGAACAGGGGAAGCACATGGAGATTCAGGATATTTTTGAAAATGGGACACGGAAAGAGGAAAATGTGAAGCAGGAGTCTGAGCGTGAGAAAAGACTACAGCTGATTTTCACTGAACTTAAATTTTTCTGAAAATTTATTTTTTTAAAGTAAAAATATTTCCAAAGCAATATCAGTTCTGTCAAGAAGACTGACAGACAAATTAATTGAAGAAGTAGGCAGACATCACATCACACTCTGCAACAAGGTGATTAGTTAATTTCCTAGACTAAGTTCCTGACTCATTCCCTGCTTTTCTGTAATCCAGGTGTTCAAGGGTAGAAGGACTTGTAAGTGAGCAGCACAGAAGGAACTTGGATGTTAGAATGCTCTACTCCCAACTCACATGTGCCTTCCAAAGTGGAAAAGCAAGAGGCTTAGTCTGCAAATAGATGTACACTTTTGACAGACGAGCTATTTGAAAGACATTATTTTCATCTCTGAAGAACAAAAGCAAAAAGCAGATTTCAATACCTAAGCACGGTCACAAACAACTTAGGTAGCACTTTTGGTCCATGCTAGTCTTGTCATGGGATTGCAGTAATGCTCTATTGGAACAAGTCTGGAGACAGTAAAATAAGAAGTGATAGCACATGGTGTGTATGGCAGAGGGCAAAGGCTAAGCTGGTAGAGAAAGTCAGGGGTCAGAAGCTGGTGGAGTCAGAGGAGGTTGGGTTTTTGCTCAGTCTAGACCTGAAGTTATTTCTATTAGTTTAAGGGGCGTATCAGCTATCAGCTGTTTCTCTGAGCTACTTGGGGTCCCTCTGAAGCAGACTGTGGATCTCATGGGTTACTTTAGCAATTGGGGTGCCAGGACTGCCTCTAGTCACACAACCAGAGTGTCTGGGAAGTACCAGTCCTACCATGTACATACAGATAAGCTCTGCTGGGGAAGTGTATGGAGACAAAATTCTCTCTGAAAAAAGTGCATGGGCAGCCTGGGCAGAAGGGCACCACGGCAGGATAGAAAGGACAGTAGGAGAGAGGGGTTATTAGGAGAGAGAAGAAATAGGGTACAGAGAGTTTGAGATGGTGGCATGATGCCCAAAATGTGTTTCAAGCAGAGCACTGGATGTGAGCATGAAAGCCCAAAGAAGCTGTAGATGTGCTAAGCGGCTGTGTCACAGGGCCTGAAATTCAGAAAGACACATTGGCCCTGTCTCTGAAAGACTCCCTGCAGCTGCTCCCAAAGCATGGGCTGCCTGTGCTGGGGACATCTTTGCATGCCCTGAGCACCTCCAGCTCTGCTTCACTGCTCGGCCGGAAGCGCCGCAGCCCACATGGCTCTGTGTCCTGGTGCAGGGAAGGGCCAGCATGCAGGAAGCTGGCAGCTCCCAGCTGCACTCCCTCGGGGCTCATCCCACTGCCTGTTCCCAGAGCACACCTAACGCCCACGGACAGCGTTCGTCTGCCTGCAGAGCTCAGCAGCAGGGGCCAAGCTCTTTGAAAACATGCCTTGGTTACGCTGGAGGAGATAATGGGGATGGCACTACAGTGTGGGGTTTTTTTAGTTAATGGCATAGTGGTTAGGGTGCCTGCCCAGGGAAACCTCAATATTAGGTCTTCCTCAGCCTGGAGAAGCTCAAGTGTATGTTTCCCAAGAGAGCAGCCTAATAAGCAGGCCAGCTGTAGGAGGGGAAGAAACTCAGAGCTTGCTCTTGAAGCTGGATCTTGACAGAATAAATTATACATTACTCAAAGGGCCAGGAGTGGAGCAACCAGGGGCAGCGTGACTGCAGCCTGGGGACTACAGCAGAGCTGGGAAGGGAATAAAGCTTGGCATATCCCCAGCTCCCTGGCTGTTTCTCCATCTAAGCCCATGCAAAAGACAGTCCATCACCAGATGTGAAGATTGACTTTCTTAGAAGGAGACATTAACCTTTCACCACAGGGCTGGGCTTCTTCTTGTCCCTCAGTCTTTCTTCAAAATCCTTATTTCTCAGTGGCTGCAATATACATGTTTGAGCCCGCTTGGCTTAAGGATGGCACTAAGGATAGCTATTTTGTGGGCAAGTGCTTTAGCCAGCAGGGTATCATATGGGACTTGGGTTCTGGCGAGACCCCTGTCCTGAGTTTTAATAGAAACTGCAATCCTTACTTTTTCCTTTTTGAGGAAATGGTTACAGGACTTTTCTTTGGGAGACTCTTGTTGGTGATGGGTTCCAAATAAATTAATATTCCTACCTGCATTTCTCTATGAGCATCCCAGACTCTGGAGAGGGGTTCACAAAAACACAGGGTGATGTAGGTCAGAAGAAGCTACTGGGTGTCATCCAATCCAATCCATTCTCTTGCTCAATGCATGCTCAAGTACAGCAGGTTGCTCAGGGCCACGTCAAGCTGAGCTTTGACTATCTGCAAGAATTGAGACTCCACAATCTCTCTGGGCAACCTCCTGGAGTGTTTGATTAGCCTCACTGTGAACATTTTTGTCCTTGTATCTAGCCAGAATTTCCTTTGCTGCAACTTGAAATAATTGCCATTGTTCTTTCACTGTGCACCTCTGAGGAAAGACTGGCACCATCCTACCTTAGGTAGCTGATGGCAAGAGTTAGGGGCCCCATTGCCAGGGTTTTCACTGGCACAGCTCCCTGCTCAGCAGTGCCATTCAGAGGTACCTAACCCTCCCTGCACACTGTGGTTCAGCAGATGGCACAGCATCCTGCTGTTGGTCTGAGGGGACAGCCCCGAGAGCCTGTGTGGATTTGGCACTGTGGCAGGCTAATTATGTGATATCCCATTGAATTTTCATCTATGGTCTCTGTTCCCTTGTAGTTTCCCCAATTCCTGTTTAAAACTGCAGCACTGCCTGAGTAAAGAATCATACGGAGAGTGGCCAGCTACTATTTTTTATTGAAAGAAGTAGATGCTTTAAAGCAGGTAGTGATGAGCAATTATAAATCATCCTCAACACCATGAATGTTTCTAAATACAAGCAGATACTCAGGAATGAATGTACAGAAAAAGCGAGTCTGTTCATTATGTTTTCACTTTATACAGCTAAACCATTTACTGCTTTGTTTGCACTGAGATATGGGTCCTTTGTAGGTAGCGGCTGTACACCAGCTGTGTGTGTAGTTCCCTCTATAAAGGTTATAGAGGGTCCACACAGACTGCAATGTGCAAAAGGAGTTTCTCCTACGAAGATGCAAAAGGTGTACTGGACATTGTCCCTCTATGATCCATGCAGAGATTCCTCATCAAACGTGGTGTAAATGGGATGTTAGCTCCATTGCCTCTGAATGGGTTACCTGTTTATTTGGTAGATGGACCATGGTTTCAGAAGTGCATGAGCTGGCTGTATGTAGTGCTCGAGCAGGTCCAGAAAGGTCTTGAATGAGCCTGAGCTAAAGAGCCCCAGTAAACTCATGTCCGCTCTTTGTGGACATAAGAGTGGTGTTATGCAGGGGCAGCTTAGGTCTGTCGAGGACTGACTGTACCAGCTGTGTTAGGGTGCCTCAGCCTCCTGCTCCTGGGCTGGGGAGACGTGGAGTGATTTGGCTGCCTTTGAACCTGTCAGCTCATGCATTTACACACTGTTACATTTGAGCTAAAAATCCCTTTTCACTAAACTAATTTAATCCTTTTCCATTAAACTTCCTATTAAAATTAATTCATGATTACCCTTCTGCGTGACCAGAATAGCGGAAAGTTGACTGCATGGGCTTTTCCTTGTTGTCTGCTAAGCTTTATCCCTAAAAAGAAGCTGGAAGCCAGAAGAAAATCTCAGGGAATGTGCCTCTGTCGAATGGGGGGTTGGGCCTTGGTGAAAGTAGCAGCAAATCTTTCCCTTAATAGAGTGGAGCTGCTTGTGAGAGGAAGAATTTGACAGTGGGAGCTTAACAAGATAGTGGACTTTGTCACTGCTACAAAACACATACCATGGAGCCCCAAACAGAAGTTGGCATAGCTCACATCTCTACTACTGTGGACTTTTCCAGCTGTCCCATGTCTCGACAGCGCTTCACCTACTGCAGAGTGCTCAGCCAGATCCTCTCCTCCCCTTCACTGCAAGGTTAAAAGCCCATTTCTCTGCCAATGCTGACTCCCAAATGATTTTTATTGACAGTTTCTGATACTTTGAAGAATAAGATCCATTTGGTATGATATTAAAACAAAGTGGAAATCGCAAAGGACCAGAGATTACCAGGAATGTAAAAATGACAGGGCCAAAACCCCTTTGTATACACATGGCTAAGAGTTACAAACTGATGGCGAAAGCAAGACAATACAATCTTCATGACAGCAATACCATCAATAATATAAAGTGCTTCTCCCTGTTTGTTTCTTCCTCTCTCTTATGTGGGTTAACTTGCTAATGTTTGCTTTAATAGTTTTCTGCAGGATTTATCAACAGTGGATTAAAGACAAGATTATAGGTCATGCAGCATTGGTTTGCTTCTTGTGGTATCCAGTGGCTGCTCTATACTTAAGGCATTTGCAAGACCAGGTCTAACTAACAGTATATACAAGCACTCAACAGCAATTTTTTCTTCCGACTCTCTGTCTGAGATGATTCAGCACTGAAAGATGCAGTCTGTAATGCTGCATTTTTCTTCTTGAGCCAGAACTTTATAACTCCTCAAAGAAACCCAACCCCATATTAATATAACACACAATTACAAATGCTCTTACCTGACGTACCATGCTGAAAGCATTTGTAATGTTAAAATAGCCTTTGTGGTGCTTTGGGCTGTTGCTTGGACCTATGTGGTTCCCTAGAGACATCAGCCCTGCTGTTAGAGGTGGAGATGACCCAGTACAAGATCTGACAACAGAACCTACTATCCTCTTTTACCGTCATCCCCTTGCTCCCCGACTGCTTAAATTTGTGCTGGTGAACCAGAAGTCTGTTGCCAAACATTCTTAGGAGCCCCACAAGATTGGCTGAGCGCACTCGCTTGCTGACCTGGAGAACTTCCTAGGAAAACTGTCTCAGGAAAATGAGAATAAAATGTAAGATAGGCAAATACCTTTTTGGCAATAAAAGTGAAGCTATGTCTGTTTTGTTTCAGAGAATCAATTTTTAATGTGGTATTTGCATAGGTTCTTCTGCTATTCTTTTCTAAATTAAACTGTCACCTGTGCAGCTTCCTGTACCAACAGAGAGTTGTTCTCTCAGGAAATATGTCAGGTGCTGAATACAATTCAAATATCAGTTTGAGAAAACAAAGACTCTTAAGAAAACAAAGATATGTGCTGTAAGGCCACATTCTTTCTAAGGGTTGCATCTAGGCTGCTGATGACATATCAGGTTAGAAAAATAATCAGCCACATCTCCAAAGAATGTTTCCTTCTTCTGCATTTGTTTAATTCTTTTGGGCCTACATGTAAGTACAGGATTTAATTCTTTAAATTGGGAAGATCAGCTGAGCAATCTTGTTTCTTTCACTTCATTTTTTAAGTCACAAAGCCAGGGGACCATGGCTTTGGTTTCTACTTTGCTACAGGACAAGGAGAACTTTTGCAGGCATGATCCTTAAGGCAGAGGATCGATTTCAAGTCATTTGTATTGAAAGCTGTGGTGAAACTTCCCCAAGTGCTCTCTCTGTGTACTGACCCCTGCCATTTAAAAAATAGTGTACCTTGAGCCAAAGGGCTGGAGTACCTGTTAAAGCACTAATGTGTGCTCTTTTACCTGGACTTTATTAAAAACGGTGGCAAGTTCTAAATATATTGTCAAGGGTTAATTTTCTGTCTCCCTGGGGCCTCCTACTAAGCATTTTTTTTCCAGATCTGAATGATGATAATGGTTCTGTAGCACCTTCTCTTCCCCCTCGCCTCCCCACCCCCCAAATATTTAGTTCAGTTTCAAGCTCTATTTTGTTTTCACTGAGTGCATTACTCCTCAAATTTCCTTAATGTGATATGTGGCGTGTGCTGATGTACCTAGCCTGTGCCCTTGATTTCAGCCAGGAAATCTGCCCTGCTCTTCTCTCAGAGACTCTTGCCTCCACTGCAGAGGTACCATGGTGGCTCAAGAGCAGCTGCTGAGCTGCCATAAATTAGAGGCAGGTGTATTAAAGGAAATTGAAATGGATCCTGCTTTCCTCCAAACTTGAGTGGCAAAGAAGCTTCATGTGTTGCTGAGCTACTCCTGGAGCAAGAGGGAGATCTGCCAAGAGAAAACCAGGACAGAAATCTAGGAGTGTAAACCACCAACGTTGTCCCAAGCTAAGCCATCATCACTAATGAGTCATATGTCTTTAATGATGTTCATTTTTTTAAAAAAAACAAAAAACAAAAAAACCCTGGGTGTTCAGACTCACTAAGCATGAAAAGTTTTTAAAAATTGTGCAGAAGTTCAGGGAAGAGTTAAATGACTGCTTGTGTGGAAGCTGGAACCACACCTCCAGCTAGAAATGGATGAAAAGTGTTTTTAAAATTGTTTTGTAGGACTAAAAAAAGGAACCATTTGGGGTATTTGACTTCTCTTTCAACTTGTTGAATATGTTGCAAACTCAAAATACTAGTTTTAAATTTTCTTCTTTTCCTCTTTTAATTTAATCTTTTTCCAATAAATACAAGAAGGTAATTGCAGGCGGGTTAACCTTTTACTTCCCTCTTGCAACAGCAAATGCACATTTTTCTTTCATTCTTCTGTAACTTTTTGAAACCTTCCAAGTTCATAAAAATTTAAGGAAAATGAAATTATGAGATGTTACTCTGTCATTACTCAAAAGTAATGCTTCCAAATACTTAGAAGCTTTGAGAAGTTGTAAAATAACAAAACAGAGTGAGAAGAGGGAGGAAGAAAAGTGAAACATAAAAATAAAAACAGTGAAAATGCTTATTTTAACTCTATTTTCTCTTCTGTCATAATCTAGTGGACACTGAGGAAAGAATGGCCTCATAATATTCAGAAAATCTGAAATAGAAAAATGTCTCACCTGATTATTAAATGTTTTTACAAAACTATGGGTTTTAAAGGGCACTTTTATTACCATTTTTATGAGCCCAACTAACAATTTATGGTACTAATAATAAACATGGATCAGAATAATTGTTGTTCTCCTCATGCCTATCCCAGTGTTTTAGAGTCTGTTAGAAACTTATATAATTGTTCCAGAAGGCACAGGTGTATTTCTAAGATATTTTCTGGATGCCATTGACAATGATGAGTAGCGCATTGGGCTCCAAAAGTACTGTTTATATTTTATTTGATTCCAACTGTTAAATACTGATATACATACACACACACATATATCTACATACATATATTTGTATATTTATATGTATGTTTGTGTATGCACATGTATAAAAGAATTATGAACTCCTCTCTAGATTAGAAACTATGTCAGAAAGTAGCACCTGTTTCAGGCAGGTGAGGGGAAAACAGGTGTCAATCTCTTTCTATGTTCTTTTTCTGCACTTTTTCAGCTTCTTACTCTGTGGTTCTAGGATGCAAATCTGGGAGAAGTCCAGAACTTCAGACATTTGAGAAGGTGAAAGTTTGGTTTTGGTTTGGCTTTTTTTTCCCAGAATTTTGTAATAAAGTTCTGTGTGTGTTTATCGAGATATTTAGGGAGAAAGTGTGAACTCTAAACAACATTTGAGATGCCCTTATGCTGCAATAACAAAGTATAGTGTGAAGTAACTGAAACATATTAAGTTGTAATCGGGACATCTCATTCACTTACATTTCAAAAAAGGTCTTATTAACCTACAGATTAACCCAGTGCATATTTGCAGTTAGTATAATTCCTTCCCATTGCCTTCATAAAGCTTTGGATAGCTTAAAATACAGACTTTACTATGTAATTTGCATTCAACTGGAAACAAGGAAGAGGGGGGAAAAGGCACGAAAACTTCCACATGTGGAGAAAAAACAGAAACAAATCCCAGTTGCAATCAAATGCCTGTTTTCATCCTCATCTTTCCCCTTTGTTCTTACCTCGGCTGGCATAGAAACAGCTTTGGCAATGATGCAAAGTTTTGTTTCTGACTTTTGAAGCCAATCTAATATCCTCAGTCTTACGTGATAACATCCTCAGTCTCTTATATATCTGTACTTCCTGAGAAGATTGTGGATTTGAATATGAGGGAGTCAAGAGCCTGAAAGCGCCTGCTATGTTAGCGAGTCACGAGCCTCTTTCACAATATTTCCAGTCTAACCTGAAATGGATGGTACCAGAAAGTGCAGAGGAAAGCCTACTCCTATGGAATTTCTAGGGAGAATTTGCAAATGGTGGATTTTAATTCATAGAAGAGTGGAAAAGGCATTTTTTTTTTGGTGCATGCTCTATGCTAGAACCCATTTAGATACGCTTGTTATTGTTTCAAAACATGATGCTGCTATTCTTTTTGACCTCCTTGTATCCCTGCAGTTCAAAACAATCACATACTTCTTGTAGTTAGTATTAGAGATTTTTCTGTCCTATTCTTGTTCTTCTTGTCCCTTCTGGCAGTGAGCAGAGCTTTGCACTGGCCTGAGAAAGAGGGGCAACTGCTCCTGACCAAGCAGCCCTGGCCTCACATGACCTGGAATGCCACAGGTCTTTGACAGGATTAGTACCAACACTCCCACAACTGATTTAATATCAGCTGAGCAGCTTTTCCTTAAACAGTCCTGATATTCCGGAAATCTTCACACTCGGCCTTTATCTCACCAAAAATTGCCAGACAAAGATTGGCCTCTGTACTGCCTGAAGTCAAGCCTGAGGGAATTTAGTGCCTGCACCTGTGTGAGCCACTTCTGACCTTCTTGTGACGGGATAATGTTGATATCTGGTACCGTTTATTCACCCCTCTTTGTGAAGCTGAATTTTATAAATACCTGGGATAATTGTCACTTGTATATTGGGAGGAGCTTCTGTGAGAATAAAGAAGAGTAGTTAGAAAATTAAGAATTTATTGCAATCGTCTATGGAAAGAGGGCTCACATTTGGTCCTGCACATAGTAGGATGTATACCTGTTTTCCAAGCAATGACGAACAACGTCTCTAGGGATGAGCGCTGGCCTCAGGAAAACTCCATTTTGCTTTGTCTTACAACCACTGTGACTTTTCTGAGGAGAAGCTTCTAAGAAAGATACCAATGGCAAATTAGTTAAAGTAGCCCACTGTAAGCCTGGGGATGATGGCTGGACCTAAAATTCAATGGGGAGTCTGCATAAGAAACAGCATTGACCCTCTTGTCAACCCATATTTATCAACGGCTGGGTTCCTATATTGCATCAGCTGGGATTTCTTCATTGTATCAGGTGTAATATACTGGGAATCATGACAAGACTGGATGCTATGGTTAAGTCTGTGTGGGTTTTTTTATAACTCACTAATGGGAAAGGCATATTTTCCTGCAGATGTTCAAATTCCCAGCCGCAAAGGGAAGCTGAGAAGATGCATACTGCTTTGATGCCTCAATGGCTGCAGCACTATGAAAAGTTACCTTTTTGTCAAAGACAGGGAGTGGCAGTGCTTCTGTGATGATTTATCTAACAGTGAAAGGACTGAGAATATGTAAGGAATGGGTCAAGAGAAGAAAAGCAAGGTTGCCCCATTAAAATACTGTCCTCAATAAGGACATACTCATTGCTCTACATAGTCAGCTTTCTGCAAGCATTAGGCCTGAAGCTTTTCTACTGAAATGTGTCAAATGTAAAATTATTTTAATGGGAGAAAAATTTATCATATTCTCTGGATGTTTATTGGTCTGTGTAAAGAAAAACCTGAGAGCAGAGTAGGTATAAAATGGTGAAAGTCAGTGATGACGAATCTATTTTCCTGTTCAGTGTTCTTAAGAAGTATTTATAAGAACAGATGGTGAGCAGCAGCAGAACATGTTCAGTTGTATCAAGACATTTGGCTGACAAGCACAGACTGAAATGCATTTCTTTCCTTCTCAACTTAATAATTTTAATTAGAGGCAAAAGGTGTGGTAGTCTCATTGTCTGGAGGCGTATGTGCAATATTGTCTTGGTTGGGCAGGACTGGGTGGGAGAGAATATCGCTGCCTCTAATGAAGGGTGGTGCATATCTGTGCAATCTCTATTTTTTTTTATTGTCTGGTAATCTAAAAAATGCAAATTCCAGATCTGCTATTGCACAACGTGCGCAGAGATACACTGAGGCTATGCTTTCAGTTAGTCAGAGAAAAAAACACGACTGCAAAATATGTATAAGTACTACTGTGCCACTGGAGAAGAAAGACTTTTTAACAAACAGTGGAACATACATTTATTATCTTGAGGGGGAATTTTCAAAGCCACCTATGTAACTTAGCGGTCTCTGGAACTCCTTCGCTATTTAAATGCTTTTGAAAATCTCACTTATTAACTAGTCATTTTGAACTTCATATAGTCTCTCCCTAGGGACTTCAAAGTGTTCTGGAAATAGTAATTAAGGATCATATGCTGTAACCAGGTCTAATGGTGTTCTCTTCATTTACACTACTTATCTCTGGTCATATTCTAGCTTTTTTGCAGAGCTGCTTGTGCAGGTGATGATATGCCTTTTGTCCTTTACCAGCTCACAGAGCCTTGACCCAGAGCTGCTTCTCCTGCTTTTGCACGCTGCGGTGGCAGGTGGGAGTGTACCAATATTGGGCTGATCCCAAAAGGAAGCTCTGAAATGAGGTTTGTACCTTGAGCAGCCCTGGCACGACATTCTGACTGTGTGTTCCCTCTCTCATACATGGGTTATGAAAATAGTCGAAATGCCTTCATCTCACAAACATGCATTTGTTAAGAGCTGCGTGCTTCTAAGGTTTCCTACAAGAAGCTAAGCTGTCTCACGCTTTGTCATCACAGTCTTTGTGAAGGTGGCTGTGTGATATACCCACCACAAAGTTATAGTATTTATGTAAGAGTACTTTCTAACTATAAATCTGCCACTGACTTCAGGCTTTTGTTTCACGTGACTGTAAAACTTTAAACCAATAAAATAACTGTTTTTACAAGATCTTATTGAAGGTTTTCTCTTACTGACTGAAGTTCATTTCTTGAGAACTGTTTTAAGGACTGTTATCAGCATTCTGGCTGTAAAAAGGCAACACAACTCTACCAGTCATTACAGCCTTTTGGTCCCTACTGTTTCGAAGAAAGTTCACTTCACTGTGTAAAGCTACTGATATTACCTCTATGACTAGAAACTTGCTTTTGCTTCCCTTGTGAGTCTAAATCTCTGAGATTTACAAGAAGTAGCAGGCTGCACTGCACTGCATTTTGCCACTGCCTGGTGGGGGCAAAGCCTCAGCAGGGAGGTGCAGGCAGGAAGATCCGTGCTGCCCAGACCTGCATCTCAGGGCAGGAGCTTGTGTGGCAGGAGATTTTCTGCACACTGCTCAAGTGGGAGAGCTGAGGTTTTGTGGCCATGCACAGCCATCAACTTCACACAAGTTGCACCGGCTGCTTAGCAGGATTAATGTTCCAGTCCTTATAGTCTGCCAGGTAAATGATATATTGTCTGAGGGGTGTGTCACAGTAGGTAGGTGCCCAAAAAACCATGGCGATTTGTTACATAGTATATACTTTCAAACTTTAAGTACATAGTTAAGCATTGGCAAGGGGGACTGATAAAAATCCTGATTACTAGGTACATCAGAGTAGTGAAAACAAAATAATCCAATTTCCATCACTTTCTCCTTCCCTCATAGACCTTTCCAAGTATCAGAGACATGACCGAATCTTGGAAATGCTGGAGAAAGAAGCAGCCATATTTCCTGGTGATGACAGATACACATTGCTTTGTGATGCTAGATCAGCAAACCCTGGTGGTTTGTAGCAGGCGAGCATCTCATCCTTTGAGGAACTGTTATGGGTTGGTGGATGCAACTCTAGCATTAAACTATGTGCAGAGGTGGGGCTGAACTCTTCCCTAATGTGTTATCCCATGGGCCATGTCCCTTCTCAGAGACACATTACCACTTTCCTCTGAGTAAGGAGATTTTTTTCATGAAGAAGTAACACCAGGTGTACTTCTTTCCTCCAGGCTTGTATTCAAGGAGCACAGAGCTGGGGACCCTCCGATAAACTGTGCCACTGATCTGGGAAACCCCTAATTATTAACAAATAAGAAGGGCAGCTCTTTTGAACTATGTGTCTGTTGGTTATATTTGATTGGAAGGGCAGGTCAATGTGCTAAAACAATTTAAATTTCAATAAAATAATATTATTTTATGTTCTAAGAAGTTTACAGGGCCTACATCCCTAGATGGGATGCTGTTTTACAGACAGCATAGTCTATATTTCATGGTTCTTCTCTTCATACCTGCTTGTAAGACATTGTAATACATCAAACAGTAATTGTAGATATTAGTGTAGATACCTGAAATGTAGATAAGCAAATACAGATTCAAGTACAATGAATTACATTTAATTGAGGGAGCACTGATGACCTTTGCTGGCTTGGGTTAAGCAAGAGGACTGACTAAAAGTTGCTCTTGGTGTAAAGACCCCTGGATTCATGATTTCTGACAAGGGCTAATTTTTTGTGCAATATGTTTTCTACACGTATTTTGAAGGCCTGTTTCTATAAGTAGGTAACTTCAGATTGCTCCTATAGGCAGACTGACACATGTAGGGAGGTTTGATCTGATCTGAAACGGCCCAGCTGGAGCTACTCCACTACCTTGAGAAGAGCTACTTTGGTTTACATGTGGTGAGACGCTGGCTCTGAGCATCCAGCGTGCTTCACACTATTGGTCTGAGATGAAAATGCAGATTTTGCTGGCTTACAAGGGTAGGAAGGGTGTATCTCCTATAGGGTGTGTCTGATCAGTTATGTTTCATAGATGTTGTGTACTGTTTTTGAAAAGAGAGATAAATGGTTTACTAGTAACAAACCTGTCTTGCCCCATCTAATCACCTGGAGTAAAAGCAGTTGAAAACAAATTTGCTCGTTCCTGTGTGGCAAAGTATCAACATCAAACCTTAACCTTTCCCGAGACTACAGCAGTTTTGTAATCACTTGGTTTTGTTGCTTATCTTACTGATTGTGGCCAAATATCAATAAATAAATATCTGCCTGACCATATGCTGATTTATAGGTAAATGAGTCATATTTTACATGGCCTCCTTCCCTGCCCTTCTGCCCTTAAGTTGAACAATATGATACTCTGCAAATAGTTACACTGACTTCATACCACCGTTACGGATGTGTCAGGTCAGCATTGGATGCCGAGCTAGTTCACATGCTGCTGTACAAAAGGCAGGGCATTACCTGTAAGTTTATTTTATCTAAGCTGGAATTAATGCAAATCAGCTGACTTTGTTTTAGGTGATAGAAAAAATAATGCAAGAATGAGAATAAAAAAGCAAAGCACCAAGTTTTTCCCATTTGTTTGCACAGATGTAGAGATGACCTAGAATGTTTAGTACAACGGTGATGTGCTGGGGTCTGAACCCTGAGCCCTGAATTAAGATTGACATCTGTGTGGTTCCCACAGTCCTTCAAAAGGAGGGGATGAGTTTGCCTTTTGGCTTTCCCTACAAGGTGCGGCCAACCTTGTAAGGAAAGCCCTTGGGTAAACAAGCCCCAGGTGCCCTGCATTGGGTAAATGAGTGGCAGGTGTCCTGCTTTGGGCATAAAAACTGGGACCACTTGCAGGAAGGGTGTAGTGTCTGTCTGTGAGGTGGATGCACTTTGCAGAGTTTCCCTGTTGGGGAAGGACCTCCTGACTCTCCCTGCAACTGGGCCCCAGTCAGGTTTGGTACTTGTGAATGTGGGCTCTGTGGGAACAACAGGAGTTTGCCTCTGTCCTATGTTACCAGTCTTTTGGCTTGGCTGTCTCCCATCTCTTCTATGGGAGACTTTATTGCATTGTTTGTTCCACTGGTTGTTGGTCATGCTGTGTCATTCTTGGGGTTGCTGGGGTTGGTGTCTGTTATGTGTAATCTGATTGTACCCCCAGAGATCACCCATGTACTGACCCTTTTGTATACAATAGAATCTGGTTACTGGTTTGTTCTACTGCTGGCTGTGCCCTTTGTGCTAGGCCTAGTAATTGGCAAAACAAATGGGTATCCACATTTTGGGAGAATATAAATTCTGGGCTTTGGCCTTTCTGCTGTAGCCTGGGGCTGACTGGTGACACGGGTGACGGACCTGTCACAGCGCTGTCAGAGTGGCTGTCTAAAAAGTGCTGTAGAACATGTCCTGTAAGCTGCTAGCTGTACCCTGGCTGGTGAATTTCGCAGGGGGCTTTACTCCTTCCACTGCTGCTGAGGAAATACAAAGGCTCTCAAGTACCTTTTCTCTAGTCACCTGCCTTCCTCGGTGCTGGGCTCTCGTAGTTGCTTTGAGCTCCAGCTGTACAAGATATCCTTCTTGAGAGCTTCCCAGCTGAGCTCTGAAACCAATGGCTTGAAACAGAGCTTGTTGACTTCTTTCTACCCCACTCATTCCTTCCAGACAGGTTGAAAAGAGAGCAAAGTCAGCAGAGGATGGTGCTGAGTAGGCAGTTTTGGAAGTAAAGAATTCCTGTCTGACTGCATGTTGACAAGTATCAGATAAAGTAATTGTCTGTGACTTGACAATGAACCCTACATAATGCAGAGAAGGAGAACTTCTGGCATGGGGAATGCTGTGCACTCACCTCACATCATCTTGGAAAGTGTTCAGGAGTGGGATAACAATAGGGCATTATTCCTTTAGGGAAAAGAAAAAGGAAAATGGTGAACCCTGCAAGAAGCCATCAGGGTAGAAACCTAACGAGCTATCTGAACACAGTGGCTGCGGTTAGTGAAATGGTTCATTTCTCCTTTTATTACAGCTGACAGAATTACAGGGAAGGGTAGGGTTTATGTGCGGGTGCAGTGATGAGCTATGCCTCTGAAAAACTGGGCTAGTACATTCAGACTTTGAGAGGCTCTGTCTTGCTCACACTCTCTTTCTCTCTCACACACCCGGTACTGACTGACAGAAATTCCTATTCACTGTTCAGCCTCTCTGGCTTCTCTTTTTTCCTTAAAAAAAATACTGGTTTTACTTCCTGCGAGCTGTAAATATTAGGTCAGAGCACAAGCTGTCAGTTGTGTATGTGGTAGAGATGCTGAACAGCGATAAACCAGGAGAACATCTCAGTTCCAATAAGTTCTGTGCACCTAATCTACATATGTCCCTGTAACATATACTGCATGTGCGACTTCTACAGCACTGCAGAATTATTTTGCTCTCCTATTATATTTGACATGCAGCTTTGCTTCTGGCATCATCTCATGATATTGTGACTTGGAAAAAGAGTGTGTATGGGGCAGGGAAGCTCACTGGGAGCTTAGAGAGGAAAACACTACAAAATTGGATTAAACTGGCTCTGAAGAATGAAGAATGGAAAGGTGGTTTTTTTGGTGATTGGCATAGCACGCACCTCCACAGAACAACCATGTTACCAAAATGATTCAATAGGCAAAAGCCGAGGTCATACACAAAGCACAGAGCAAACTTTCCATGTACAATTCATTTAATTCCATTAACTGATTTCATGGTTGATTTGTCAGAGGGAAGTTTACTAAAACAATCTAGGCAAATATGATTGATTGCCCTTGTTGGCTTCTGCAATTTCATTTTTTAATGTTGTCATTTCAGGTATAGATTTCAGATATCAGAAGGGATAGAAGGAATATAGGAAGCAAATGACCATTTGCTAAGATTTACATCAGATGTACAGCAAGTAGAAAATTTAAGAACCACATTTGGGACTGAAGAAACTAAGGAAACATTTGTTATTTAAAAAAATCTTTCCGTGATGTAAATTCCTATATGCCAACTGTTAGCGTCCTTATTGTGATGTATGAATGGCAAGGTGAAGCCATATAAAGAGTGTTTCCTGTTTTTTTTATACTCAACTATATAATGTATGTGTGCATTCTGCATGTCCAAAACATTAATTAAACTCCGTATTTTGGGAGGGAGAACTTGGCTTGAATAAAGCATGATAGCCATTAAGTTAATCTGCTGTAATTTAGAAAATGCTCCTATCATAAAACTCTGTTTCTAGCACCCAAAAAATAAGTGTAAATTACGTTACGGCAAGTTGGTTGCAAAAGCACTAAATGGTCTATATTGCCCCCTGAAAAGAAGAAGTGCAGAGCTCCTATAGTAAAATAGCAGGAACAAATAGCTAAGTTTTGAAACATATCTTAAAGACTGAAAATTTCAATCTTTATTTAGTGAAAAGAAGATAGCCAGCACTTATCAGCCTATGCTCGTTTTCTGTCTGCATAACTATCCTCCCTTTCAATGGCTCTCTGCTCATGTTCCAGCCAGACAGCTGTGTCTAATGGAAGGAAATAAAAGACATGGGCTATATGCTCTAGAAGGGAAAACTGGTATCTTGAATAGCATCAGGAACGATTTTGAAGTGATGGGAGTCTGTAGAACCAAGTATAAAACACAGTCCACATGAGAGGCATTTAGGAAAGTTACTAAGCAACTGCTGAGCTGAAAACTGTGGTGAAACTGGTGGAGCAGAATCTCTTATTCTTACTAGAACTCTCATTATGTTACATCCATCTTTAAGCTAGGCAAGAAGGAGGACCTGGGAGGAGGAACTATAGACAACTGAAGCTCACCTCAGCCCCTGGAAAGATCATGGAGCATGTCCTCTTAAAAATAATTTCAATTACATATGAACAGAAAGGTAAACCAAGGGTAAATCCTCCTTGACAAACGTGGCTGCAGTCTGTGGTGAAATGACTGCCTATACTGATGGGAGGAGAGTGCTGGATGGAGTATAAACTGACCAGAAAAAAACTTACTCCTTGCAGAAGTGGCAGATTATATAAAATGCTGCTATAACTACAAACTGGAGGTTCAGATTGGACATTACAAAAAATTTTTTTGCTAGGAGGGTAGTGCAGCACTGGAAGAGGTTGCCTGGGGAGGCTGTGGAGTCTCAGTCCTTGGGTGTTTCCAGAACTTGACCAAAGTCACAGCTGACCTGATCAACCAGCACTGGCAGCAGTGCCGCTTCCGGAGAGAGGTTGGAGTCGATGACCTTCACAGGAGTCTTTTGACAAACATTTTCGTGACTATGCATTTACCACTGACCTTCAAGGAGTGCTTCAACAAAGTGAGCAGTGAGCTAGTCCGAGCATGATACCTTTATTCCTTCATGTGACATAGTGCAGCCATATATTTCATGACTTTTGTGCAGACTTAGGCCCTGCTAATGCAATTGTGTCATTCTTGGCTAGTCTTCAGTAGCACTTTGTGTAGGTGTCAAAGATTCTGGCATTGAACTGCAATGGGAATCCACATGCCAGGTAAGCCAGGAAAGGAGCTTTAGGCTCCCTCTTCCCCCTAACAATTTATTATCTGCAGTGTCGGAGAGAAAGTGGGCTTCATCAAGTCGTTTGTATCATTGAGTCAGTGCCAGGTCTCATTGTGCAAGTTTGCAGGGAAGGGCAAGGCTGGGTGGAGCGTCGATCCCTGCCCAGCTCCTTCCACTCCCCTCCCTGGCCATGGTGCCTGCACCAGCATGCAGCATGCTGCACGCACGGCTGTGTACAGCCCTCCATGGCCAAAAGGGATCTGGGAGATCAAATGCAACCCAGTGCCCAGATGTACTTTGTAGGTTGTTTTGGGCAACATCATTCCCCTGACTGGGGGAAAGCTGTGAAGCAACAATGCAGCAAACAGGAAATAATTCACCAGTTTTCTGTACACATCTCGGACAATATTTGTGCTATAACAAATACACCATATAATTTTACCCTAGAAAGCGCTTATAAAATTAACAGCAAAGAAACATTGGTTTGTGTTTTTACCTTTGAAGAGATACAAATGTCTATTTTAGATTGCCCAGATATTGCCTGCATTGAGCTGTTTACTGCAACACAGTGTCTTATTCTTCACTGACTAACTTTCCTTACAGAGCTTGCCAAGCTCAAATTAGGTCAACCTAAGCAGCAGTATGAAACGTAATTAGCCAAAAATTTTCTTAATTAGTGCTGTTATTCAGGGTGGGGAGAGCTTAGCTCACAGTGAATTGGGGTAGGGCAAGTTGGTAGAGGGAGACTCTTCCTAAAGAAAGGTGGATCTAATGCTGGATGCTTGCCCAATATATTTTGAAATTTTGATTGCAATGTTTTATGACCACAGCAAGGACTGTAATTTGTGTCTGTAGGGTGCTCTGTGCTGTACTAATAGATTGCAATAAAACAACAAAACTAATCATTCTTATGGACATCACCTTCTTGCAACTAGAATCAATGATTCTAGATCTTCAGACACTGTGTAAGAGTCACTAAAATGTTGGTAAGAAACTGTTTCCCCCCTACCAGAGGCACCAATGGTGCCTTGCTGCCTCTGCACAGCAGCTCCAGTTGGACTGCCTGACCAGGGACTGGCATCTCTTGCACTGTGTCTGTGTCTCTGGGGACCGCCTCAGGAGCCCACTTCACAAAAGACAGATCATTACAGCTTGCAGCAGGCAAATACCCACAACACTATATTTGAAAATATTGGCATCTTAACTGTCAGACAAGCCCGGGACTAGAGTGGTGATATTAAGTTAGTTTGATACCTCTGAAGACAGTCAATTCATGAGAAACTTGTGCTAGTCCTTACCCAAGCAGTATTTGGATGAAGAGAGATTTCCACTTTTTGTCATCAAACAACTTTCACATTCTCTCACCTCTCCCCTCCAGTCAGTATAAAACACTGACCAATTTTGTTTAAAAAGAAGAATAAACACTAGCCCAGCTTTTCATTTCTGCTACTCTGTTCAGTTTTTACTGCCTTTATAATCCATCTGCAATCTGGAATGAACAAAATAATTTGCATTTTTCTTCCATGTACAAAAGCTGGCGTGCACTGATGCAGACAAGTTACTAATTAATAATTCTGATTGGTATATAATACATCAATGAGACTCTCCTGGAGTAAAGGGCTAAATATAGAAGGAGTGTGCATAGACCGTAATAAAAACACACAAAGGCCAATATGGAAAATTATGCATGGGAAGAACCTGCAAAACTCAAAAACCCAATGATTTTTACTCTGGCTGTGCACGAACCAACTCATGTCCGAAGGCAGTCTAGCTACGTTCATGCAGTATTGCATTCAAGCTAATAAAGCCTGGAAAGAGGCATGATAATAGGATAATGTGTGCAAATTTACATTCCCACTAGAGGAAATCATTATAGTGCAAAGCAGAACCTTAGATCTGTTCACAAGTAAAATGTAAAGTCCTTCACTAAGTTTTAAAATATGGTCTAAGTGTGGCATAAACTTGATGCTGATCAACCACACAGAGGTTTTTGCATACAGTTATCAACATGAGAATTGCATCTTAGCAGGAAAATTCACATCAGTTTGAGGACTAAGGGAGTGGATGATTAAGGGAGTGGAACATCTCCCTTATGAGGAAAGGCTGAGGGAGCTGGGTCTCTTTAGCTTGGAGAAGAGGAGACTGAGGGGTGACCTCATTAATGTTTATAAATATGTCAAGGGTGAGTGTCATGAGGATGGAGCCAGGCTCTTCTCAGTGACATCCAATGATAGGACAAGGGGCAATGGGTGTAAGCTGGAACATAGGAGGTTCCACATAAATGTGAGGAAGAATTTCTTCACAGTGAGGGTAACAGAACACTGGAACAGGCTGCCCAGAGAGGTTGTGGAGTCTCCTTCTCTGGAGACATTCAAAACCCGCCTGGACATGTTCCTGTGTGACCTCATCTAGGTATTCCTGCTCTGGCAGGGGGATTGGACTAGATGATCTTTTGAGGTCCCTTCCAATCCCTAACATTCTGTGATTCTGTGATTCTGTGACTAAGAACACCCATTTCAGTGCCCTATACTGAAATCTCATAATCTGGACAGTAAATCCAGCAAGTCTCACAGTTTGCCATGGGTCTTATCTATGATTTACTGAAAAAAAAGTGATATAATATCCTAGGAATTAGACTGCATTCATGATTGCATTATTTCAAAAGCTGAAAAGGTGACTATTTTAATATGTGATGTGCAAGAGCAAAGCAAATCTCCTTAAAAAATGGTGTCCTGGTTTCCCAGGAACAGACCAATTGACCAGCCATGGCAGGCAGGCCATGAGTAGCCCTGAGTCAGCTGGGAGTTTCAGTCAGGGCAGCTGACCCAAGCTGACTCACAGGTGTATCCCATAACACTGACATCATGCTCATTATAAATGTAGGTAGTTTAATGAAGGTGGGGAATTCTTTTTCCTGAGGCTTCTTCTCTTTGGCCTTCTTCTCCTGACACCAAGGACCAGGCTGAGTATATGTTATATACTTTATGTTTGTGGTTGTGTTAGTTTTGTTATTTTATTAAATCTGTTTCTACTTCAACCTGCAGGGCTTCTCCCTTTTTTCCCCCAGTTCCTCTTCTCAGCTGGGGAGGAGCCATTGGGTGGCAGAACAACTGCTACAGTTTAGCCCCTGGTACAGGCTATATGTAGACAAATGGTTACATCAATGAAGCAGTAATAACGTTACTCAGGCTCATTACCTAGATAATAACTTATTTAGACTTATTTTAATTCTGTGTAATGCCTGCAGACATGGCCACTAGAAGTTTGTCACAAAATGTAAAGGTGTGTGAACATTTTAAACTAGTATTGTTTGATTTTATCAATGACTTCTGTGGATCCAGTTAGCAAGAAGGAAAGTGTGCAATTTAGAATTAAGTATCTAAGGCAGATTAGTTAGTTTCTCTTGGGCAGATTAGATCTAAGGCAGATTAGAAAGTTTTTCAATAGGAGGGTGGTAGATCACTGGAACAGGTTGCCCAGGGAGGTAGTGGAGGCCCCATCCCTGGAGACATTCAAGGTCAGGCTTGATGGGGCTCTGAGCAGCCTGATCTAGTAAAGATGTCCCTGCTCACTGCAGGGGGGTTGGACTAGATGACCCTTGAGGGTCCCTTCTAACCCAATTGATTCCATGATTCTGAAGGCCTGATCTTCAGGTGCAGAAATATACTTCTGAAACAACTGATGTGGAATGGGTCCCTCAAAATATCTCCCAGATCCCTGTTCAGATGGGAAACAGTTACCTTCTGGACTTTCAGCATTCAGTCATAGGTGGAAAAGGAATGGGATCCTACCATGTGGTCTGGGCTAAAGCATCACGGTGCCCTGGTAATGAGTTTATTTCTGTTAATGGAAATGGAAGGTCTTTCAGTGACTTGAACAGTGATTAAAACACAGACATTAGAAAGAAATAGTGAAACTGCATTCTGAGAACCTAAAAAGAAAAATATACTTAAAGATCTAGATAAGAGATGCTCATCAGAAAGCCAATGTTAATAACTAACTTCCAGTGACCTCATTATAACCTACTTTCTAATAGTCTGGAAACCTGTAAAAAATGTTGATTAATTCTGCAAGATCTAGGGGACATTGTTTTATCAAGCTAGTGAAAAGTATTTTAAGGAATATTCTACTTTGTTAGGCAAAAGTAGGCTGTCCTTTGAATATTTACATTAAAAATGCATCTTTACTTCTGATTTTAACATTTTTTAATTTTATTGTTTAGGCATAAATGCATCAAAATAGACCTAAATTAATATTTCTCCTGTAGTTTTATTTATGAATTTACATAGATGTGGTGCTTTGGGACACAGTTTAGTGGTGGACTTGGTAAGGTTAGGTTAGCAGTTGGACTTGATGATCTTAAGGGTCTCTTCCAACCTAAATGATTATGAGTCTAGGATTCTGTTTGCCTTTACAGATATGCTTTAATGCCCACTAAACCAGACCTGTCATCTAACTCCAAGCAGGAGTGACTATTTCACAGAGAACCAAAACCATTTCTACTTCAGTCGTTAGCTGTGATGCAGTTTTGTGCTCACAGTATATGTATTTTCCCCTTTATGTAAATCTACCTGTCATTTATAGCGTCCTTGTTAAAACAGTGTATCATACACTTAGAAACAAAGAGCTTTAGTGTTTATGTTGGCAGCCTTTCAATATGAGTGCAAAAATCAATCCTTCCTTAAACTGAGGGTTAGCCAACTACACAATAATGATAAGTTTTGGAATATGTGAAATATGTGTCAAATCTAATAACCAAAGTCTGCCTAAATAAAAGAATGTGTTCGAAAAGATTAGTGGATTACTGCAGGCTCACACAGTCTGATGCCACTTTTCATGCTTCTCGGATGGCTTTTAGCAGGTCTCAGCTGCTGCCAGTCAACACATGTGCTCTTTAAGCATGGAAAATAATGCAGGAATTTAGGAGAGTAGTGATGATGGTTTGGATGAGACGGCTATTTGATGAACTGGTGACATAAAAGGCTTTTCTTTTTCGTCAGAAGGATTTTCTACAAAGGCTGGAAGAGATCCTGTTCTTCAGTTAATATATATCATAGTCTTATAGCTGTTGACTGTAGTGGACTTAACCAGCAGACATTGGTTTAGTTGCACAGTTTCTTGCAAGTCGCTATACTTCAGACTCATATTAACAGCCAGAGAGATACAGCTGCTTACCAGGGCTGGCAGCTCACAGCAACACAGACAGTGCTGGTCAGGGTGCACGCCCTCAGCCAGGAAAGTAAAGGGTTTGATGTGCTAGGCTAACAAACACATGGGCTAATGGTCTCTCATGACTACAAAATTGATTAAATTTGTTGTTTTGTACTGGTGACCGGTGGAATTATAGTGCTCCTGCCTTACAGCATGTGGACTGAATTTTCAATAGCCTGATTTTTATATACTCAGAAAAGTGGATCAATAAGCTTCTAAATGATGATGAGTATCTACTTGGTGTGATAGCATCACCCACATCACACTCAGATGCTGAGATAGTAATGGTTTTAATAACAGACTTTAAAGGTTTGAGTTAAAATGATACAGTCTGTCCTTGATGATTCATCTGCCTAATTTTGGGAATTCCGTGTGGGATTGTTGTGACTATTCAGAAATTATTGTCATTAAACCTGAATTCTTCTTCGAAACAGGTTTCTGAGGACTAGCAGTCCACACTTTCCAGGAGCTAATACTTCCTTAGCAGTGAAGCAATTCTCAGCTTTCTCATTGCCAATGCATATTTCTACCTACAACTTTGATTTAATGGAAAGTCTGCCTTCCTTAAACTTTTCATGAAATATCCAAAATAGTTCATCAGTTATAGTTCTCGCTCTTGCTCTGGAATTTCCAGTTAAACACCCTAAAATGGTAATGCTTTCAAAGCCTCTTGGGCACCTTCAAGAAAAATTCAGGAATGTTATTGTAAACTACAATACTCAGTACTTGTGTTAATGCTGCAAGCCAGTTTTGTAGCTCAAGGGACAACTGTCAGACCACATCTAGTATCATATACTAATGTTAAATTGGTCATAAACAACATATTGTCTGATTAAGTGCTAAGGCAATTGTTCCTTAGCAGAAGTGAATGTACAGCTATTGCCAAGAAGGTTCAAGCTTGTCCATAACATTGCAGTAGGTTCCCACTATTCATAGTGTTTCTGTGAAACTGCACAGGGCAGATATCTAACTTGTAAAAATTTCATTGCCTGAGACAAACCCCTGTCATCTCACGTACAGTATCACTCACAGAATCACAGAATGTTAGGGATTGGAAGGGACCTCAAAAGATCATCTAGTCCAATCCCCCTAGAGAAGCAGGAACACCTAGATCAGGTCACACAGGAATGCATCCAGGCAGGTTTTGAATGTCTCCAGAGAAGGAGACTCCACAACCTCTCTGGACAGCCTGTTCCAGTGCTCTGTCACCCTCACTGTGAAGAAGTTCTTCCTCATATTTATGTGGTACCTCCTATGTTCCAGCTTGCATCCGTTGCCCCTTGTCCTATCATTGGATGTCACTGAGAAGAGCCTGGCTCCCTCTTCGTGACACTCACCCTTTACATATTTATAGACATTAATGAGGTCACCCCTCAGTCTCCTCTTCTCCAAGCTAAAGAGACCCGGCTCCCTCAGCCTTTCCTCATAAGGGAGATGTTCCACTCCCTTCATCATCTTTGTGGCTCTGTGCTGGACTCTCTCAAGCAGTTCCCTGTCCTTCTTGAACTGGGAAGACCAGAACTGGACACAATATTCCAGATGTGGCCTCACCAGGGCAGAGTGAGGGGGAGGAGAACCTCTCCTGATCTACTAACCACACCCCTTCTAATACACCCCAGGATGCCATTGGCCTTCTTGGCCACAACGGGACATTGCTGGCTCATGAACGAAGTATATCTGAGACAGGCACAATCCCACAGAGCCATATTGGGATTTGTTTTCCTAGTCACCTTTTGCACTCTTTCCATATTCTGTGTATTATTGTAGGTAGCTGACATGCAGGTATGTTGTTATTAATTTCTGTTAAAACTTCAGTATCTCATTGTGTTGCAGAGAACCTGCAGTATGCTTGCAGAAGGCCTTTGCAGTTAATCTAAATCTAAACACACTACTGTTGCTATTTCAGTTTAAGATACTGTCTTGCAAACCACTGTTGCATCAGGTGATGGTGGGACTGTTTTGCTTTCTTTCTGCTCACAAGCAATTTGTTAAACATTAAATTTATTTAAGTATTGCTTAAAATTTATTTTAAATCTTCCTTTCCACATTATATTTTATTAAGATCAGAAGAGAAACATAGCCACTTCTGCCAATGCAAGAATGGGCACATAAGATAGTCTGATACTATTGAGTTCCTGCAAGTCATTTGGCTCTTCATCTCCCTGCTGCAAAATCCAGTAAGAGCAAACAGTAGCCTTGGTTTCTAATGCCAGACACCCTAATCATATTGGCCGGCTAATTACTGATTAGATAGGAAGTAGGACCCTGTTAGACCCATCAAGGTGATCACCTGTTGTCACATCCCAGGCAAATGCTGCACAGTGTAAGTGCATACTCTGTTATCACCATCTTTAGTCCTCAGCTTCTTTGTAACCAGTTACTCTGAGCACTGAGGAGGACAAGAAATCATTAACTATGATGAAATGTTGGTGTCTTCTATTTTGCAGTGGCTGAGGCAAATGCATAGGGATGGACAGTACTTTGTTCCTGGGGATGGGGAGACCCCTCTCTTCCAATGAGCATCTTTGGGCACTGTTGAAGGGGCCACCACTTACCCTGGACTGCAACTGTGGTCTCATGGTCCCTGGTGAAGGAGCAGCCCTGGGCTTTGGTGAGTCACATGTGTACGAGGCAGCATATATTCTTCTTATGGTCACAGAGGAGTCTTCACTGCAGCTGGAAGGACAAACAGGGCAAAAGATAGTCAGTTACCTACTGCTGGCACGGTGTCCCATGAGCTCAGTGCTCAGTTCCTGCTGCATTTCCATGGGTGATGGGAAGAAGGCTCCCTGCTGCAGCAAGCAATGGCCAAGCTGGCTACTCAGTGAGATGGCTGCTTCAGCACAAACCCTGCAGCGCAGTGAGGTGTGTTTTCACCTAGATGGCCAGGATCACGCAAGACGTGAGGATCAGGGGCAAATGTTATTCCCAGATGCAAGCTGCTCTATAATTCCAAATGGCAAACATTCACTCCCCACCCAAAAGCTATGAACGGTAGATTCAGACTAGATATAAGGAAGAAATTTTTTACGGTGATTCTGGTGAAATGCTGAACCAGATTTCCTGGAGAGGTGGTAGATGCTCCATCCCTGGAAACATTCAAGGTCAGGTTGGATGGGGTTTTGAGCAACCTGATCTAGCTGAAGATCTCTGCTCACTGCAGGGGGGTTGGATTAGACTGCTTTTAAAGGTCGTTTCTAACCCAAACCATTCTATGATTCTACGAAAACTGCATAAACCCAAATAAAACATTCCTCATGGCATTGGTAGGCTAATGCAATATATTACAAAGGTCATACTTATAAAATGTTTTATACTGCATAGTCTCAGTGTTGGAAAATAGCCCAAGCCAACTCCTGCTACAGTAATCTTTACTTACCCTTTGTGCTCCCTGACTTCTGCAGAATACTGACTGTCAATAAATAGTTATGTTCCCTCAAGTACCGTGTCAGGTGACACTGTACATGTTGGCAAAGTATCTACTGTACAAGTCATGCTCTTTGAATTCTGTTGATACCATAGGAAAATCACTATTTAAGTCCTTCAGCAGTCAAAACTCTAGCTGAAGTGACTGATTATTTTTTTTCCTGGACATGACCCACATAATCAAGCCATTAATCAGTAGACTCCCAATGAAGGGACAGTCAGAACCTAGTTTGCTCAGAAGGCACTTACAAAGCACAAGGTGAGGTTTAAGCAACATCTTGTGAAAAGTCTTTGATTCTTTCCCTCTTGAACTACAAATCATACTAATTGAAGGGGGGCAGAGCAAAGAGGTAAAATAATAGTTGTTACCCTAGTTATGTGGAGTCTCTGTTTTGTGCTCACATGAAGCTTTAGGTGTTCTTACTATCTGTTTGATTTCATTAATGAGACTTCATAAATTATAAGCCAATAGAGAATGCAGATTGGAATGATTTCAGGCTACGTATAAGAATTTTATTGCTGGCTATCAAAGACGTTCTCCTAAAATGCTAATTTTTTAGACATAGTTCTTTGATCACTACAGATAGTGAATGTTAATCAAATAAAACTCTGACATAGTTCTTGTTATTCTAAATGGGAAGTGAAAAGTAGTCTGCCAAAGTTTAATTGTTCGTTTGGGCTATACTGCTATCACTTTGCAAATCTCAAAGCCTGATATTAGAGAATATCCTTCTTAAGAAGAATATTGTATTTCTGGAGATGTGCCTGAATATCACTGGCTTGAAAGCATAAGCGTTCCTCACTTCTGAGAGCTAAATTTATCCTCCCCCTGAGTACTGCAGCAAGTTGCAGTGCTGGATGTACTGTGGGCTTGCATAAGGCAAGACTGGACACAGTATTTCTAGGTTAGCTGGAAAGTGGGATGACATGGCCTGGCAGTCTCCTCTGACAAGCCCATGGCAAGGCTGTGGCATAGTTCTTCTGCTTTCATGGTGCTGTCTAGATTGCAGAAGTGAGGCCACCACAACAGCCCATCCCACTAAGCTGGGCTTTGCAAATGCTTCCTTTTGACACTCAAATTACGCTTTGTCTGGGAAAAAAAAAAAGGTTAAGAGGGAAAGGAAACACCTTTGTCTTCTGCCTAAAAATCTGCTGATGGGGGATCCATAACTTAACCACAGTTAGCTGAAGTATTAAGAAGCCTTTTTGATTAGGTATTAGGAGAAAAGAAATATACCCGGGAGGAAAAACATCTCAAGAGAGAAAAACGCCTTTTTTTTCCTTTCCTAGAGACAGGTAATGCATGTTTACTTTGCTCATGTGTTTCTTCTACTATAACATAAACTCTACACTACAGCTGAAAGCATTATGAGGTAGTGTTTGTAGAATACTTTTTAACATAGACTTTCAGGTATGAATCAAGATACTCTGAGGGGGAAAATGCTCATTCATTTCATAAATCTTAGTATTTTTTTAAGCAACCTTCTGTATAAAGTTCTGATAAAATTTTAATGTGGATTTCTCCTGTCCTCTTTAAACCTCAGTTGTAAGCTTCTAGCCTCTTTTAGATGGTTTAAGAACGAGTGAAAAACTTTGCAAATATATAAACATGTGCAGTTCTGACTCTACATCCATAAATCAGCACTTCCCCATGTAACAAAGGGAAATTTCTCAAGAGTGGCCTAGAGAGAGGCTAATTGTGAAGGAGGCATCACCACCATCGTCAGGGGTCAGTGTGAAGTTCCTTTAGAAAGGGGCCAACACTCACTTCAACAGCTCTGAAGGAGAGATCTCTATAAGCAGTTCTGGGTGAAGGTGACAGGCAAACACATGGTGCTTCACCCCTTTAGGTGCTGAGACTGGCTTTCCCACCCTCCGGGCACACAAGCATGTATGTGCCTCACAAGTCAGGAATCGCTGTCCCCAGGCAAGTTCCCACCATGGGCAGGGGCAGGAAACAGTGGAGTGGGAGCACCTTGCCAAGGCACCTGTGCTGGAGCCTGAGGCTGCCTGGGAAGGAGGATGCAGCCAGTGCTGCAAGGAGGGGCCCCAAAATGGGAGAGGCATGGAAATTCCAGAGGGTAAAAGTTGTGTGGGGAAGATGTGGGGACACCTCAGGGCATCTGTGAAAAAGACTTGGGCATGGCCCTGCCAGAGGCTATGATTACTATTTATTAGTTCAAGGGCAAAGGCTCTCCTGTGCTTCTCCTCTCAACCCAATGGTAAAAAGCCATCATAAGCAAAATTAATCTTTAATAAAAAATACTTGCTCCTATTTTTCCTGAGAACTCTGTATCACAGTGATGATGGTGGCTGGGTCTTCCCAGAGCATGTGCAAAGATGGAGGTGTAAGTCTTTCTTCATCAGCCCTATAGATATTGCCAAAATAGCCTTCTGACATAGTGCCTGGCACTCAATGTGCTAAGAGGAAATACTCCACTGTCTTGGAGGCCTCCCCTGTGTTTGCAAGAATTCAGATCTTGCCAGATAAGCACAGGAAGAACTAGTATTTAAATATTTTATTTCAAAATGGAAGTGTAAAGTCTTTAGTTACAAGGCAAAAATTGCAGGGATACCATCGGAAGTGAGCTCTAAATATTTTTTCACAAAACAGACGGCATAAGGCTCATCTCCTCAGAGCTTCCCCAAAGTGCTGCTTCTCTGGAGCCATCATGGCAGGATTCATTTCACCCAGAGACTTTGCAGGCTACAATCTGGAGAGGAGATTTTCATTTCTTCACACACACTGGCAAATTTTATAGTCAGAGTAGGGAGGCTGCTTAAAGTAAAAGATTGGGAAAATCCTACTTTTGTATACAAAATATTATTCTGCCATACACACATATGCTCACACACACCAACTGTGTAGCAGTTCATTACTCCACTGAACCAGAACAGCATGTGGATCATGATCTGTCACTATTCTACCTTGATATTAAGCATTAATGTCTCCATTTACCTGCACTGGCAGCAATGGAAGTGAATGTAGTTTCTTGAAAGGCTGACTCCTTGGCATCCATACTGTCCTTGAAATGTCTTTCATCAGCAGACATAGAATGGAGGGGCTGATGCACACAGCAGAGAAGGATACCTTTACTGCATTTGGACGTGTGCCCTAGAAAGCACTCATTAACCAGCAAGGAAGTACCAGTGCGGTCCCTTGGGAAATACTGGAAAGAAACTGGTCTGGGAAGAGGAGAACCCAAGTTTACGTCAATGCAAATGTGTGCAGTGGTGATCTGGTGAGAATACAGCTGAATACGGGATTACATTGTTTTCCTGTTGGCCAGGCAGATATCTGTGTTGTCAAATGATGACATTATAGTTCTATGAAAGCCATGGATAAGTATATACATTGATAAAGATGTAATCTGCATTAGAATGGGAAAACATGTAATAAGAAATCAGATTTTAGTTTTCAAATAAATCTTATTTCATGCACTGCAACTTTCCCTTGCTGCACTGTATTTTATTTAGGTAGTGTTTAGGGGCTCCTGTGATAGACCAAGCATTTCTTTTGTGCAAACACAGACTCACGAGATTCTCTGCCTGGGCTTTGGGCTATTTTTTCTCCTGCATATTTTCTCCTGCAGTCCCCAGGAAGTATACACAGGCAAAAGACACTATTTGCTTTGTAACAGGAATAACATTGCTGAGAGGTAGGATGAAAATTGATGAAAATTTAGGTCTGAGTGCTGGAATGTCATTATCCACAATGAACTTAGAGGTCAGAAGGCAAGAATTATCAGGGTTTATTGCAATTGCAGTGCTGGTAAGTTAATCAGCTTGCGTAAATGATGGTAAAAATAGTGCAATGTAGCAGCAAGCATTAACCTGTGATAGAAAGTAAATGATGGCATCAAAAAGAATCAGAAACCAGCAGGTAGCTCCTTACTTCACCATTGACATTGTTCTTCCCACACAGCAAAAGTCCCTCAAACTTGGCTGAAATGTGCTGTAGCTCAAGCCTATTATAAAGACATAAAGTCTTCATTGGAAGCAAATTTCTGCTTCCTATTTTATTCTAGTGAGAAAAATAGCATTGCAAAAGTCCATTTCTCCTTTAGCCACAGTCCATCAATGCTTTTAATTACATCACCTTTCATGGTATGACATTAACTGCAGTTGCTTAAAAGGCTATACATGGCTCAGGTATCATAGAGAACATTTTCTCCTGGAAAGTGTCACCAATAAAAGCATACCTGATAGAGCTACGGATTTATGGCCAATAAATATTAATTTTACTTTTCCTAAATGTTATAAACCTCTTGAGATGGTTAAAGAAAGAATTTTTAAAAGTAAATCTTTGGCAAAGGAAATTTCCAATACAGACAAAAACCTTTTTTCCACTCTCTTTAAAAAATTACAAAAAATGGAGAATATGTGATAAAAGCCATTTGTCCCTGTTACTGTGTATGGATAATTTCCCACACATGACTAGCACTGAGCAGAAAAAAAATGTAGGTATACCTGAACTCTCTTGATTAATTCCTTTCCTTGTAGATCAAGTTTAAATTAGATATAATCAGGTTATCTATGAGAAATTAATTATAAGTACCAGCTGTATATGGCCATTTGGAGGAAGTAAAATACTAAACTTGCTTTTCTTGCATATTTGTGACAGCAAGACCACTCTAAGTTTAATTACCAAGTTTAATTACCAATAAAGAATATCAGAGGATTGATTTCTTCTAGTCACAACCATCTCAAAGTTAAAATAAAAAATTATGAAAAATACCAAAATGATCTCTGCCAAGTAATTTCCAGTAAGAATATTTTTGAGAGTATTTCCCTCTTTTGGTAGCTCTTTTATGAACAGAAAACATGGTTTTTTGTGTTACATTGCTTACAAAATAGGCAAAATTTTGATTTAATTGTGCATTTAGCAATGGTCTTGGAAGCAATTTTTAACCAGCTGTATTTCTGTGGATTATTCCCTCAGTGCTGTTCATGACATACGGTATTACTAAATGTCACAAATCATCCTGAGACATCACATATTGTACAGTGCAGTTTATTTATTTTGCCAAATCCAGGTTTTTCTTTCTTAGCTTTAGAGTTTGGAAACAATCCCAAAGGTAATAGGGAAGTTTGTGAACCCTCTCTTAAATATGCCTCTTGGCTAGCTCCCTTGCCTGTTTCCTTGGCCTCTCCAGGGATACATAATCAGTGCAACTGATGTAGTCCTTGTGCAGCTCTGTGCAGACCTTCTCAACTTCTTATATTTCAGCCAAAAAAAAATTTGAAAAGGCTGTTTTGAAAACTAGACCTTTTTCTTTAATTCACAAAGTCTAGTTACTTTACACTTCAGGGTAATGAAGCTGCAGGTGTCTGCCTCCAACTCCCCCACATCTGCAGAGTGAGGCGCTATAAATCAAAGGTAGTAGATTGCCTTGTTTTGCTGCTAACTGGGACAACTTTCCCCCTAAACAAAATTCCAGAAAGCAAATAACCATAATAAGTGGTTGCTGTACATAATGTTTCTCTATCATTACACAAAGAACTTTGTAATACCCAATTATTAAAAAAAAAAAATGGACTGGTTATGGAGGGATTTCACAACTGCAGGGAAGATAACTTGAGGAATCTCATTTTGGCTGCACTGGGATACTCCTTTTAGATAGATGCATTTTCTTATGTCTTTAGTGCAAAAAAGTTTGAATTTTTGTAGGTCCCTTCATTTACTAAACCAAAATCAGGTCAAAAGACATCAATGAAGGCCAGAACAAGATTTGGATTAGTTTATTTGTTTATAGCCAAGAGGAAGAATGAATGCTGAGTTCCAGCAATAGCTAATTACATGAATATGAATCTAACAAAATGAATGCTTGTCTGCCAATTTAAAAATTCATCTCTCTTCAACATTCTAGGCTTAAAACTCATCTTATTTTATATATTAGCAAGTATTATAAAAGAAGAAACATCATTCTTTCTGTTTCTGGAGATGTTTGGATTTCAAGGCCTCACCTCCATCACTTTTACATGTGAAATAGGCTGCTCTTGCCCTGTGCTTCTGTTTCCCGTCCCAAAGTCTGACAACCTGATCTGGCTCTAAAGGGTTGCTTGACACCCTTATAGCACTTGCACAGAGCAGTCCTGACCCCCACCCCCACTTCAGTAGAAACAAGGGTAATTAATGCTTTTCTGGAGGTTTGAATTTACTTGTGGTAAATGTGGACAGAGGACTTGCAATGCCTTACTTTTGCTATGTTTAATCAACTTCTATTTAGGAATAGATTTACCAAATAATAAAATACTGAAAGCAAAACAAACAAAAAATTTTCTGGATTTCTCGCTCATGGTGGAATTCACTGCAAACAGAATCAGCATGCACAAGATCTAACAGATCTAAATTTATTTTTTTAAGATTTTGAAGCTTTTAAGTGATTCGTAAGCCTTTTGCTGACACTATGCAGTAAGGAAATCTTCAGCAATTCAGGAATTCCTTTGAAGGTTTTAAGCAATTAACAAGTAGGTGAACTGGTGAGTCTGTTGCACTCAAAATAGTATTCATGGGGAAAGAGGAAGCACATCTTTATATAAGTAAATCCACAAATTTGTTAGTATAATGGAAAATTTAGGAGTCTAGAATTGTTATTAGTCTAGATCTAATTATTACAGAAATAGAACAGTAATGCTTTTAGAAAAAGGCTCAATGATAGTAATAGTACAATCAAAATGGTAATGCACACAGTTCTTAATATCTATCCTTTTTCTCCTGATAATGATCACCCTTTCGCTGCTCCTTGGGATCCTGAAGTCAGCAGCTTTGGGCTGCTGAAGAAGGTAACATCGTAAGCCAACAGCCTCTGAAGTCCCTCTTTGGGAGGAAGATTGTATTGATGCCACTGTTTTCCTCTTCCTCCCTCTAGGATCCACCTGGGGTCATTATTCAATGATTTAGGTCAGAAGGGACCTCTGGACATCATCTGGTCCAACCCTCTGCTCAAAGCAGGGCCAACTTCAGTGGCCTTCAAAAAACAGCAAGGGCTCTGCTCTTCAGGGCTGTTATTAACAGTGGCTTTTCCCACTAAGAAAAATCCAAGGTGTGGCGCTGTCTTGGTTTAATCCCAGCCGGCAACTAAACACCAAACAGCTGCTCGCTCACTCGCCCCCTCTCCCCTAGTGGGATGGGGGAGAGAATTGGAAGGGTAAAAGTGAGAAAACTCATGGGCTGAGATAAAAACAGTTTAATAATTAAAGTAATAGTAAAAGTAATAATAAAAAATTGTAAGGAAAAGAAGGGGGAAAAATAACAGAGAGAAAAATAAAACCCAAGAAAGACAAGCGATGCAAATTAAAACAATTGCTCACCATCAACCAGCTGATGCACAACCAGTCCCCAAGCAGCAGCCCCCCTGGCCAACCTCCCTCCTGGATTTATTGATGAGCACAACATCATATTGCGTGGAATATCCATTCAGTTGGGGTCAGCTGTCCTAGCCGTGTCCATTCCCAGCTTCTTGTGCACCCCCAGCCCACTCACTGGTGGGGTGGAGTGAGAAGCAGAAAAGGCCTTGACTCTGTGTAAGCACTGCTGAGCAATAGCTTAAACATCTCTGAATTATCAACGGTTTTCAGCATAAATCCAAAACACAGCCCCATACCAGCTACTATGAAGAAAATTAACTCTATCCCAGCTGAAACCACCAGAGGGTAAAGGAAGCCAGAGGGCTTTATTTTCTAAATGAAATGAAATAAACTCCTCAAACATCCCAAAGTTAGCTACATGAATACCACTCTCAAAAATGGGTTCTACTGAATAGTCATGATTTTAAAATAATAGATTTCAACTTTCCCAGTCAACTTTCTGTAAGTAGCTTCATTGCGCTCTGCTCTCCTGTAGTTGGAGTACTGCCAGAATCAGATATTTTTGGTATAATATCATTTTAATTGAGCAAGATGGAGAAATAAGAGCCTGGGCAAGATATTGCTGGCATATCTTTTTAATTCAATTTCATCCAGAAAGATTGATGATCACTTAAGAGGCCATTTCTCCAGTGTCACTACACCACAGAGTGGTTCTTTGCTGACACTGGGGAGCACTGGGGACCCCAGAGGTTGGAGCATGGCTGGCTGGGTCAAGTGTCAAGCCCAGAATTCTGGGGGAGACCAGGGGAGGTGAGCAAGGAAAAGGATGGGATACCAACCCTTTGCTCCCTGGGGCCTTTGGTGAGCTGAGAAAATACCTGCCAGTGCAAGGTCTGGATCCAGGACGCAGGATCACAGGAAACAGCTGTATTTCTGTGTTTAATTTAGAAGTATGTGTTTTAAAAGAATTTACTCAATATGTCAATCTCCTTAGATGAAAAAAAAAAATGGCAGGGGTAGTGGTGTTTTATTTAAACACTCTCCTTGGTTGCATTTATCTGAGATTTATATCCTTAAATAAGTCATAGAATGAACCAGCCAGTGGCCGATGGCAGAGCTGAAAAAGAGCATTGGCCTCCTGCAACCCTACATATCAAGCTGCCACTAGGCCACTGTGGCCTTCTACCTGTCCCAAGGAGAGTACTCTGTATTTCAAAAATGAAAGTGAGTTCAATATGGCAAAAGTAAGAGAAAGTTCAAAGGCTGTGAGTTATAGTGAAGCAAATACAGGCTAGAAAACAACTTCTGAGCAGTAATGGCAATTAATCATGGAAGGGCTTTAGGTGCTGTGAGCTCTCCATCTCTCATTTCTAAATAAAATTCTCAAATATATGTAGTCATTTGGAAAAGAAGTCATTTGGGCAAGTGCTGTGACCCACCTTGTTTACAATGTAAAATAAAAACTTTCCTAATATACAGTCTATAAATTGATCTACACATTTTTAAACCCTGTAGTGGCAAAGTGACATAGACACTGTCTGGTTTCAAGTTAGTAATCAATTTGATCTTTTATTGACTTGTGGTAGATATTCTTATAATATAATCCCACAATTGAAATTAGCATGTTCTGGATTACTATTTGCAATATTCCAGGAAGTGAAATTACTCCATTTCTCATTCCTTTTATTTATTTATTTATGTTAAAGTGAAAACATCCACCCTATCTACTTCTTGTCTTTAATGACCTTCTTAAATTTTCCTGTTTCAGACTTCCCGTAAGAAAACCAGTACTGAATAAATATCTCAGCTATCAGTGCTATGAATCTCATCCTAAATCAAGTTAAGTGTGTAGACAAAATCCTGACTGATATATGGTAATGCAGAAATTTTTCATAACCCCAAAAGAAACCTAGTCTTTCTTCTCAATGCAATTCTCTGTTGTTGTATCCTTAAATGACTTGCAGGAAAATAATGAAATGTTTGCCTGTATAAACAAGTCCATGGTAGACAAGATATTAGCAGTAGACAATTATTTCAGCTTTAGTCCTTAGCCAGTTTATTTTCAGTTGTCAAGTAGCCTACACTAGGGATGGCTGACCAAAATGTTGATAATAAACCAGGCAGCCTGTCCTAATGTTGCACTGTGCAGACATGTACTGCCTGTAAGAATCTGACATTTTTGTTGAAAATAATGTTGGTATTGTGATTTTTTCCCCCCAAAGCCCTATCATTCTGACACTTTTTTTTTCTGAAGCAAATAGCTACACTGATGCATCTTGTAAATATTTTTTTCTCTTTTTTGACTCGCTCAGAATACAAGTAGGTGAGTAATGTGACTTGTGTCTGTACCACTAGATCATATGGATATGGGCTGAACAAGTGTGGACTGAATTGAGGAAAGCAAGAGTATGTGATGAGTTTCAAACTAGGAAGACCATGAGTTAGCTTGACTGGGTTGAGACCAAGAGAGACGGGGGTCAGTTGGTAGATGTTGGTGAAGGGGAATTGTCAGGGTGTAGAAAGATTCAAATGGGCAATGTTAGCTCAATGGGTAAGAGCTATGGGCCTCCTCCCTTCCAGGCTTAGCTCCAGATTTGTAAAGACTGTTTTGTTTCATCGCCACCGCTTATCCTACACATATTTCTGTAAGTCTTTCCTTTATCATTTGAAGTGGTGATACATCACACATTTGACTTGCAAAAGAGTCAACCCCTTCTTTATGTCTGCCTTGCAGGGCTCCTCCAAGAGCAAGCTCAGCCGTATCTGCTGATGATCTGTCTGAGGAAAATCTTTCCCAGTTCCACCCTTCTGGGTATTGATAGGGCAGTGAATTAAAAACTCAAAGCCTCTGGCATAGGGGTGGCTGTTTCAGATACAACAGAAACTGATGATACCTCCTCCTATCTTACTTTGATGTTAATCAGATATTAAGATATTGGCAGGTTCTTCAGCACTCTGTCTAAACCAATGATGTAATTTCTACAGGTAGGCTTGAAGCCTATGGCAAACTGGCCCTGTTTGTTTCCGCAGTCCTTATGAGCTCTGTTATTGCTATTCCTGATTGAAATTCATGGTCTTCAGAAATTCAGCTGATGTCAGAGCTGAACTCAGAACTCTGGAGGTCTCCATTCCTGGGCACTTCATGGGGCTCAGGAATATGCATACTTCCTGTGCTTCAGCAGCTGGCATGCCTAAACACCACAGGCAGCCGCTGAGTGATCAGATATGTTTTCTGAAGGGTCAGTTTGTCCTCAGCTACAGCCATAACAATCTCTGTAAAAGACTGTATGACAAAATGTAAATGTAGTGGAAATGCCAAGAATGGACATGTGATTAGTGGCTCAAGAGCCTCTCATTTTTTCTCCCTTTTCTCACAAAACACTCATGGATTACATAGCAGTCCCCAAGCCCCTTGAATCCACTCTCTATTCCAGCTCATGTATGCACAGGAAGAGCTTCTCACTTCATGCCCTGTCCAATGCCACGTAACTTTTATCAGGCATATGATTTTATAAGTTAACATTTAACAATCAGTTAATCATCTTTATTACACAGTACCTTACCATGACTGGAGACACTAAGATGAAGAAAATCACAGACCAGCCTCTCTTCAGTGACTCCTTCCATGCAGCTTTTTTTCATATGTTCTGTCATTTAATTTCATACTATGTTCCCTCATAGCTAAAACGGAAATGGGTTTTCCATTTTCTTTACAGTCTTTTCTTCAGAAGAAATGTAATTTACTTAAAGACAGCTTTGCTGTAACTAGTTACAAAATTCAACTCACTGACGATATAATAGTTTGCAAAAAATCACTGTACACCATACATACTCCAGAAAACCATGAGAGTGGCTCTGTAGGGATGTGACAAGCAATTCAGACTTGCTGGATGAAAGCAATCCAAACCAGAGAGTAATTTGTAACCTGTACATCATTTAAATTCAACAGTAAACAAACACGTATTGCCTACTTGTCCACATCTGGGCATGTAGTGCCATTTAAGAGGTCCCAGAGACACCCACATGCAGCTGACAGATATACCACACGGGAAATCTGTCATGAGATATGAATATGTGAGAAACCTATAGCTGGGGATGAGGTGGGTACCCTAAAGTACTCTCAGGTAGTACTAGACAACTGTAGAGAAGCAGCTGAACTGAGACCTCTATGACTATAACAAAGCATGTTACCGAGATTTTTTTCTAGTTGACATGTCAGCTCATGGCTTGTATCCCAATCGTCATTATTATATAAAGCAATTTGCATAAAGGTTTGCTAAATGTTAAGTCAGGACCGGAATTTCAAAATAAACACTGCTGTTTAGCTGAAGAATTGTTTGTTTGGTTTTTGTTTTTGTTTTTATAAATCTGTTTTTTCTCCTCTTCTTTATTCCTAGTGGTATCACAGAATCACAGAATGTTAGGGATTGGAAGGGACCTCAAAAGATCATCTAGTCCAATCCCCCTACAGAAGCAGGAATACCTAGATGAGGTTGCACAGGAACGCATCCAGGCAGGTTTTGAATGTCTCCAGAGAAGGAGACTCCACAACCTCTCTGGGCAGCCTGTGCCAGTGCTCTGTCACCCTCACTGTGAAGAAATTCTTCCTCACATTTATGCAGAACCTCCTATGTTCCAGATTGCATCCATTGCCCCTTGTCCTATCATTGGATGTCACTGAGAAGAGCCTGGCTCCATCCTCATGACACTCACCCTTTACATATTTATAAACATTAATAAGGTCACCCCTCAGTCTCCTCCCAGCGAAAGAGACCCAGCTCCCTCAGCCTTTCCTCATAAGGGAGATGTTCCACTCCCTTCATCATCTTTGTGGCTCTGTGCTGGACTCTCTCAAGCAGTTCCCTGTCCTTCTTGAACTGGGGGGACCAGAACTGGACACAATATTCCAGATGTGGCCTCACCAAGGCAGAATAGAGGGGGAGGAGAACCTCTCTTGACCTACTAACCACCCCCTTTCTAATACACCCCAGGATGCCATTGGCCTTCTTGGCCACAAGGGCACATTGCTGGCTCATGGTCATCCTGCTGTCCACCAGGACCCCCAGGTCCCTTTCCCCTATGCTGCTCTCCAACAGGTCAGTCCCCAACCTGTACTGGCACATGGGGTTGTTCTTCCCCAGATGCAAAACTCTACACTTGCCCTTGTTATATTTCATTAAATTTCTCCCCGCCCAACTGTCCAGCCTGTCTAGGTCTCTCTGAATGGCAGCACAACCCTCTGGTGTGTCAGCCACTCCTCCCAGTTTTGTGTCATCAGCAAACTTGCTGACAGAGCACTCTACTCCCTCATCCAAGTCGTTGATGAATATATTGAATAGTACTGGTCCCAGTACCGACTCCTGAGGGACTCCACTAGATACAGGCCTCCAACTAGACTCTGTCCCATTGACCACAACTCTCTGGCTTCTTTCCTTCAGCCAGTTCACAATCCACCCCACTACCTGATCATCCAGACCACACTTCCTCAGTTTAGCTGTGAGGATGCTATGGGAGACTGTGTCAAATGCTTTACTGAAATCAAGATAGACCACATCCACTGCTTTGCCACCATCTATCTAGCGGGTTATGTCCTCATAAAAGGCTATCAGGTTGGTCAAGCATGGCTTCCTCTTGGGGAAGCCATGTTGACTGCCCTTAATGACCCTCTTCTCCTTGGTATCATTAACTCTTTTTCTGTGTCTATACAAAACCTGGAAGGTAGTGGGAGAGGTGCTGGTGTTCCTCTCTCAGTGCACAGTCACACGAATTCCCAATACGCTCATTGATCAGAAATGGCAGGCATGGCAAAGGCTTACATGCAAGACCAAGATGGCAAAAAATGGAAAACTTAACGTAGCTATAAATAGGCAGAGCTATTATTTAAGCTGCCACATATAGGAATTAGCTGCCTTAAGGAGGATCTTCGGTTTGAAAATTCTCTAAAGAAGATGACTGGAGAGGCCCCAAATAATCTTATTTATGTTAGCCAAGTGACAAATCCAGTAGTTTTCTGTTTAAAATGTATCAGAAAGAACCCCAGAAAAGAACCATAACATCCTTTTGAAGTCTGATAAACACAAGAAGTTAAGTCAGTTGAGATTATCAAAGATAATATGGGCAACCCCATCTCTATGGGGAGAGAACATTTTTCACAGTAGTAGCTATTGAATATCACAGTAAAATCCAGTAATGCAAGACTGAAGCTAGAAAAATTGCTCTTGGAAATGAGGTACAAAATTTTAATTGTGAAGTTGATTGACAACTGGAGAATCTCAGTGAGGGCTGTGATGGATTGTCCACCACCTGAAGTCTTTATATCAAAACTGAATGTCTCTCTGAAACCATTGCGTTATTTCCTCTTGAGATTACTAGACATCATATGGAAATCACTGGGAGAAATTCTATGGTCTGTGTTTTTCAGAAGGTGTCAACACAGTCCCTTTTGACCTTAAAACCTATAAAAAACCCAGACATTTTCCTGCCCTGGCATTCCATGACATGTCAGAATGTACGAATGAACAAACATGATTAACTTAACCCAAGAAGAAACATATCACTTTACTTACAAAAGGAAATACCCGCTGGTCTTGCCATTGCTGTCAGTCTGTTGCTGGATGCCAGAAGATCAAGTGCTGTGTTTATACGGCATCTAGCAAAAAAAAGGAGGCTAACCTCTCAACAGGTAGGTACTCAGATAGAAAACTAATAGTCTGAACAAAGGAAAACATGCTCCTTGGGATTACTGCTGAAGTACAGCTACAGAAGAGGTTCCTGAGGCCTTCAGTCTCCAGGTGGGCACAGAAGGGCAGGCTGGGTTGAGTGTCTCAAAGCTATGGGGACGCTTCACAAGAACACCAACTAACTGCTAACTTTTAACATCAAATTCTATATACTTGGTATATATTTGACTGATACTTTCAGTCTTTGCCATTTTGAAGACCATGGGCAAGCTTAGCTGCTGGTTTCTGTGGAAATAGGATTTGACAATTCAAACATGAGTAGAAATAGAAACCTAAGCTTGATCCTGTTTTCTTTGCCACTCGCTTAACACCATGACTGTGACATTAAGTTTCTGTAGAAAGGTTTCCTGGATAAAACAAGTAGGAATCTGCTCCTGTGCTTTAAGTAAGTTCAATGTTGAAATGATCATAACAGAAATAAAAGCTGTACCATTTTCTGGGAGATGACAAAGATTAAAAAAACAGCCCTCTCCAAAACAGACAGTAGAATTACAACGGCAGAAAAAGGCACATGAATGAAGCAAACTGGATCCACCACACGAAAACACAGTGACGCTGTAACACTACCCTCCTTCACCAGGCTCACCCAGTCTAACGTTCAAATAAATCAGGCAGGGGTGTGCTTGAGAGGGATTAGTTCACTGAAGACATCTGACCCCAGGTCAGAAACTGAATGATAAACTGCATGGCTCCAGGCACTCGCCTCAGGGTTGAGCAGCAACCTGCTTGGATATGCCCTGCTGAAACACACCCATATGATCTGGTTCATCAGGTCAAAATGATCCCGGCTTCCCACCTCACCCTGTGTCCCACCTGGCTCGTCCATAAGTAAGGCTTACTGATCCTCCGGGCTCCGCGTGACATGGGGTCGAGGTAAGCTGGAGGAAGGCTGCTGGTCTGCCCTCTGACAGACACACACTCCATTCCACACAAAGCAGCAAAGTAAGCACAAACATGGCATTTTCAGAAAATCTGCTCTCTAAGTCAACACAAAAATCCCTGCTGACGTCAGCAGACGCAGGCTTAGGTTGGTGCCTAGTGCTTTCAAGATTCATTCACCCATCCTTGCAGGAGGCGAAGCAGGATACCCTGCCACGTACTGACACCACCGGGCGCTGACACTGGTATGGAGACAGCAGCACAGAGATCAGCGTCAGCCCTTGGCTTTAGCAGGTCCCGGTTCGCCTCCAAACCAAACACAAAGCTGAGGGACAAACCAGTCAAGAATCTGCAGATCTTGGCACTGGGGGAAGGTGACCTCCTACAAAGTTCTAACAGCCTGGTCGTGCTGCCTCCAAAGGGAGGAGACTCTTCCTGGGAGATTCCTGAGGGAGAAATGCCTCAGGAGAACTTCAGGACCTGACCACTTAGAAAAAAAATGTGAAGATTCATCTGTCTTGCTTTGCATCAGGGAAGTCCACTTTTACCAATAATTGAAATCCATTTTGATATATTTCCTAACTGAACATGACCAGTGACCAGAGCCTGCGTGGCATCCCCTTACATTTGCTCTGCAGCAGGCCAGTCCCCTTCCTTTAAATAAAAATATTGGGAGGATAGTTGGATCCAGGGGTGAGTTTCCATGCGTTTTCTCACAGTGCACAGATAAAATGCGAAGTATAATCTCTTCACTAGAGCTACCTCAGGCTGCTCAGGATGGAAATAGTTGTTGGGATAAAGATATGCTCCAGCTTCACCCTGCGTTTATCTCAGGGCAGGCCGTGCTCTCCTGTCCCTCCTCCCCTCACCTCTCTCATGCTCTGGAGAAGGCTCTCAGGCTGCCTCCTCTGCTTCTGCACCTGACCCAGTCCTTGCCCTCCTCCCTTGACATTGTGCCAGATCCCACACCCAGCACAAACACCCTCCCTTCCCCTTACACAACCATGAGGGAGGAGCTGTGGTCTGGCTGCAGACATCCCAGGCTGGAAGCCTCTCTGCAAAGCAAGCTTAGCTGGAGCTGAACACTGTAGCGATATCTCATGTGAAATCTGATCTTCACATGCAATGGTCCCATGTGGCCACCTCTGCGAAGGTAACCCTGTGTTTCTGAGAAACATCTGCCCAGGTGTTTGTGCAAAGAATATCTGGCTGCTCTTAGCCATGCTGAGACACAGCTCAGGGAGGAGAATGTGGTTTCTCCCCCATCAAGACTTTCTCATGCGGGTTCAGATCATGACCTACATGTCCAGTTTGTCAGTGGTAAATACTCAAAGCAAGTTCACCTGACATTGCCCCAAGAGTAAAGAGCAAAAATAAGGACAGTGGGGAGGTCAATTTGTGAATGGATGGGATGTAAGGAAGTTAACATAATTGTCTGACACTGAAACATGAGAAGGCATCCTTTTACACATTACAAACAAATTTCAACAAGGTATATGTTCTGCGCCAACCAGCATCACCCCAGAAGCTGTCATTACAGCAGCTGGTACTGGCTGCCTAGCAAGGAACGCTGAGACAGGTTCAGTTTCTCTAATAATTAAGAGCTCGCTCCTGCCAGCTGCTGAGCATTCCCATCTTCTGTCCCTTTCAGCTGAAGACAAGGAAAGTCATATCTGCATGACAAGAACATTTGGCAGGATGAGAGGCTTTGAGGGCCAAAATGTTGCTCATAGATCATCTTAAACATTTACATGCTAAAAAAAAAATTCCAGAACTAAAAGACTTCGAAAAATCAACAGATCTGTGTACCAATATTTAAATCTCATTTTCTTGCCTCTCTCCTGATCTGGATTTTAAAAACATGCTGGACTGTGGAAAGCCATTCCAGCCCTGCATAATGAAAATGCAGTCTGTGGAATGGATGAATAGTGGCTGAGCTGTTAAATACAGGATGCCAAACCTCTACTGCTGCCACAAATGAACTTTTGGGCATAAATTGTATGAAACAAAAAATGTTGGCCATGAGTAGAAGGAGGTATCTTGATTAAGTGCCTGGAAGAGAAATGCATGTTCTTGTCGAGAATGTTCCGGAGAATCTGAGATAATGAATGGACTCCTTAGTTTGAAGTTATCATGTCAAACTCAGAATACAGAAATAGTAATAGGATGGTAAGATTGTGTTAGGGCCATCTACTGTACAGAACATCCTGTGGCATTCAAATCAACACATGTATTTTATAAACCCTGAGAACATATTTCATCTGTGGAGAGCTGAGGCAATTAAACATTTGTTAATAGCCCAGAATTTTCTTATGTTGCAATTAAGAAAGCAGGTTTTTCGCAGTCATTCACAGCAGAGAGTACTGTGGGATAGGCAGGTTTTTGAACACTCTTGCTACTTCTTCCATTTATTGACTGACCAATACCATTGACAAGGATATGGTGAACATCAGTCAAAGTCCTGGAAGACCTAAGTTTCACAGGTGACATCTGAATCATTGACCAGACGTGATGGCGTGTGACTGCAAAGACTGACAACGGGAGGAAACTGAAACAAGCAAACTTACAAAGCAGGAAGCTGATAGATGCAGTGAAGATAAAAAGGATACGGAATAATGTAGCAAAACACACAGACTGCAAAAGTAGAGTAATTCAGGCTGAAAACTGTGAGTTGGTCCTATGACATAAAAGGAGATAATAGTACTGGGGCTGGAGGAGAACCGGTAACTTTTACTGCTTCAAAGTGGTGTGGAAATTAAGATTAACAGAGAAATGAACTTCAATTCTGAACACAAATGTAAAGGGAATTTTACTGAACAAGTCAGAGACACTGGGGACCATAAAGGAACCAATGAGAATACTTCTAAACATTGCTATCCCTCAACATGTTAGACATTAATGGATGGTTGGATGGATAACAAATGAGAGCACAGTGTAGTACAGGAGAGATGCATCAAAGCTATTATTAAAGAAAGTGGAAATGGATTAGCCACTGCCTGAGGAAATCAAATATAAGAGCTAGCAGGTAAGCCCTGGAGTGGAGTCTATAGGGAACATATGAAAAAGGAAGACAAAAAAGGTTTGTGCTAAAGAAGATACATGTGGCTTGGAAAGACATCAAACAGCACTCTAAGACAAAGATGAGTTAAAGATCATCTCAGAGGCCCTATCTTTCTCCTAGATAAGTAATATTAGTAGGACACTTGCTCCAGTATGTTTTTACATAGATAAGTCTGTGAATTACACTGGAAAATGTCACTCTGTTAAATAGAAGGTTTACATGTGTTCTAGCAAGGGTGATGCTTAACTGTGCATTGACGATACACTGGCTACTTAATTATCATCTGGTTGTAATATATGGCAACTGCAATATATGCCATTAAAAAAAGAGCACTTTTATTTTTGCTCAGTACTGCTACTCTGCTGATGGCTGCTGATGTCCAAAGCAATCGCTGGGACAAAGACACTTTTCAGCTTTTTCTTACCCTGCCATGGCAGTGTCCTCGCTCTGCTCTCCTCCCTTCTCTCCTCTCACTGACTGAAGATCACTCCTGCAGTTTGTTCCATACCACCCAAAACATTTCTTTTTCTCAGCCACTTGTTGTCCCTTCACCTTAGCCACTGGCTTCCCCAACTGCCTTATTGTGACAAAGGAGCAGGGACCACAAGGTTGACTTAAAGTTGTATGGAGGAGAGGAACAGACTCAAGAGGGGAACAAACACAGGGAACTGTATCTTCACACATGCTTTATGAAAAGGATGTGGAAAATAGAAGTCACTGTCCTTTATGGAGGGACCAAGCTTCCCTCTTAGCAACCTACAGCAGAACTTGGCCTCAGAGGAGAAGCCAGAGAAATATTTTGTATTCCATATTGGCGCAAAGTTAGCTGGTAGTGTCAGGGTGAGCTAACCAAATCACCAAAACAAACTAATATAAAGGACACACATTGCTTTCATGTCAAGAACCTGGCAGAGTGATTGCACCATGCCTAGTGCTTATCAGTCCAGGAATAAATTACCTATCTAACTAAAACACAATCTTTTATCTTGCAGGCTATTTGAACTAGACAGATTTGGAATTATTGACATTTACAAACTCATTTTCAGAGACAGACATCAACCAACAAATGGGGAATGTCTAAACCAGAGAAATGATTGTAATGTACAAAATAAATAATGCACACACTGAATTATTAATTAATTAATGGCGTCATAAACAAATTTTTACTGCTTACCCTTTCAAAAAGCATAAACTCATCTGAGTGAAAGTAAAAGTCAACTCAAGCTAAACTGAAGTAAAAAATATTCTGCACATTGAGAGCAGAGAATTAAAAAATTTTAAAGAACATTTTTGCTAAACTTCCCACCTCTGGGTTCACCTCAGACTGGAACCACCAATACACCAACGAAAATCTCCAGAATAATGATGCATCTAAATACTTCAGAAAGTTCTTAACATATATGGATAAGAACACAAATTCCTTAATGTCGTCTCCAAATACAGCTCCTACTTGCCCTAATATTCACTCATCTTTAATTGCCAGTGACTTCACTCATGACTTATTGACAGTTCCTGCCTCAAGGAGCTTTGCCAGTAAATTGGTTGCAACAGAGTAACAGTGACAGAAATATTTGTTCATGCAAAATTTTGCCTTTAAATACATCATCATTAAAACATATTTCCATAAGATGTACGGTTATCTTCCCTCACAGCTACATACGGATAGCTGAGGCTGTCTGTCTCCTTCTGTTGTAAGCTCAGGGTCCTGGTGATTCCCAACTCAGTCTCAAAGAGAAATATCCTCCAGCTAAAGTTTTGGAATAAAAGGTTTTGGCTGAAAATGCTTCAGGAAACTCTATTATAAACTTACACAGTAAGGCAGGCATAACATTAAAAGCCCTGAAGTGAAGTAAACCCAACCATTCCTCGACCCTGCTAAAGGTAGGCTTGACACAAGAAGACAGCTCAGCCCAGTCTTCTTGGCTGCTTCCTAACATATTTTCTGAGGAATGGTGTCTGGTGGCAAATAGTTTCCTCATCCCACAAAACTACAAAATGTCAGTCTTTCCTAACCAAGCCCAAAGCTTTTTGAGGGACTTTGCAAAAACCAAGAGGTGCCCCAACAGCCAAAAGCCTGGTCTGAGGTGTTCAGCACCGACTGCCCTTCTCGTTGGGCTAGAAAGTCAGCCATTTGTTCCACCCACCCCAAGGTGAGGGGAACCAGTAATAAAAAAAGAAACAAATATTTTTGTAAAATTGAACATTCTTCTATAAGAAGCATAGGAGCTTTCACAGAAACCACTGAAAAACATGTTCCTTATCACTCCTCAACAGAGAAAACAGTCGTGAGGGCAAACAGTGGGCGTTGTTCCTTTGGCCCTGAGCTGGCAGGGGGTGTGTCCAGACTGGGGCTTTTTCCTTGTCCCAGAGGAGGGCTCTGATCACCCCGCGGCTGGCTGCTTGCGGGAAAGGGACTAATGGGATGTTATCACCAAATAGCCTGTTTCATCCTTACGAGCACTCCTCTTTCTTTTCCTTAAAAGAAAAATGAAGAAAAAGAAAGGGAAGGGGAAAAAAAGGGAAAAAAAGGAAAGGGGTAAAGGTTTGTTCAATATGTGCACATCATAGTGAAAAATTCTTGAGCCTGATCAGGGCAGGCAATATTTGATGAGAAGCATTTGGTTGCAAAATTCATGACCAACTCCAGTTAAAAACTGCTATTCAAAAGTAGCTCTAACCACCACAGCTCTCGCTGGGCTCCTACATGTTTGCTTTTCCATATCCCCTGGTAAATTTGCACAAGGGTTCAAGGTCTTCTGCTGCTGTGCGTGTGCCATTTGCCAGCCTGGTTTCTATGACATATTCAGGAAGCTACACGGTGACCTTCACAGTCCGATTTCAGTCCTGGCTGCAGCCCGAGGCTAGCTGCAGCCTCTCTCCCCCCGACCCTCGCCCTGGCCATAGGAGGGAACATGGGAAAGCGTCGCCATTGTGAGCGGGATGCAGGCTGTTGCCAAGTGACTGCCTATCTCACGAAGCAATGCAGAGCTGCTGGGGCTGCCCGACCCTGCGGGACAATTTCTGATGCTTGGCCCACGGCACGCAGCTCCGGGGCGGATGTGATTTCTTGGCTTTGCCCCCAGCACACCCTTCCTGCCAAATTTTCCACATTTGCATTCTTCTGATGCTCCCAATAGAAAAGGCACTGCTCCCATAAACACCAGCCACACCTGCCCGTGGGTCACAGTGGCCCGATTCACAGTGCAAACCTCCCAAAACTTCAGCCTGCCCTACTGCACCTTCCACAGATGGCTTGGGGTGTCCTGCATAGTGCTCTCTCCCAGGAGGAGAAGAATTGAGCCTTCTCTGCTTCAGCCCCCAGTTCCCTTTGCCCCTCTCCCTGTGGCACCTTGCACACACCAGCATTTCTAGAAAAAACAACTCCAGAATAGTAATTTTAAAGGCTGTGTTGGTCACTGCTCTAAAGGTAAAGAGGACAGCAGAGGGGAAAAAAAAGACATCCTACTTAATTTGGAGATTCTTGATCACACACAAAAAAAAGGTAGAGCCTACAACTGAAATATTAGAGAAATATCATCAGCAAATAAGACTTATCTGGATGAACAGGAAGCTCTATGGAGAAAAAAAAAAGAGAGAGAATTAGAGTGCAGTAAAATCAGACAGCTGGAGTGAGGTGAAAATCCACAGTAGGATCAGGAGGTGGCCAGTGGCTAAATTAAGACAACGTAGCTGAAGAAACACAGTATTTTAGGCTTGATTTTCATTAGTAGGTACAAACAAGTATGCATGGAAAGTAATCCAAACCCATTGTGCACCAGCTGCTCTGAGGGAGTGCGGTAAGGACAGCACAGGCACTGTACAAGCTGTACACAGCCCTAAGACCCCGTCTATCCACGAGCCACGTCCGGTTGCACTTTTTCACATGCCAAAGGCAGTGCAATTGCATGTGCTCTTCCTTTTCTTCTTCTCTTTTTTGTTTTTCTGTTTGTTCTTTCTTTTATTTAACTTCTCAGTCTGTAACTTAAAAAAAGGATGACATCACTTAGTATAATGCAATTAGTCTAAAAGAGGGAAACTGAATTTACTAGGAGGAAATCCTGCTTTTGCTGTAATGTTTCCTGCCTGTTCTGGATATTAGGTTCAAAAATATCAGAGAGAGAGTACCTGTTTCATCATCAGCATATTTTTCCTTAAAATCTCTGGACATCAAATTTACACATTTATTTTCTTTATAAGCACTGGTATTTACTCATAGCCTTACTAACTGGTATCTAATGACATCAAAAAGTCATCTTACAGCACATCACACACACAGTTTAGCCACTTCCAGATCTTCTGCAGGAGGTTTGCCCCAACCACCTATATCAATTTCAGCAGTGCTGTCCTGCTTCATAATCTCACCTTTTGCCTGCACATGCTTTCTTCCCTCAGTCCTGCTCACGTTTTACAGTGCACAGATGCTACAGGTGAGGTATTCAGGTCATCTTCATCTCTTTTACCTACTGCATAGGGGTCACCTTGCTGAAGAGGCTCAGATCAGGTGAAGCAAGGATGCACTGGGGATAGGAACTGAGGGAGCAGTTTTTCAGCATCTTTTGTAGAAATGGGTTGCACTGGGGTGCATCTTGCAGCTGGCCAGCCATGCTGCTCCAGTGACCAGTGGAGGCTTGGGATCTATCTATCTATCTATCTATCTATCTATCTATCTATCTATCTATCTATCTATCTATCTATCTATCTACCTACCTACCTACCTACCTACCTACCTACCTACCTACCTACCTACCGCACATACCAACGATGGTAACTCAGGCAGACACCCTCATGCTGGTTTATGCATCGACAGCAATGTAGCGGAGGAGCACAGAGCTCTGCTCCAGCTGCGAAGTCCTCCAGAAATAGGCAGTTAGCCTGAGGGAAGCCAAGCCACAGGTTATGTTAGGCCACAGTTTCTTTCCCAGTCCCATGAACAGCCCAAGAAATTTTGTTTCTCTCATCCTCTCCCTGGACTCTGTATGGTCCCTTGTACAGACGCAGCACAGGATCTCATCACGCTTGTTCTCAGCAGACCAAGCTCAGCTCTAGTGGTTTGCCTTTTCCAGAAATGCTTTATGCTCCACCCCACCACGTACTTTGTTCTGCACAGAAAGTTATGGATGGGGCAAATCCTGTCTCCCGTTCAGCCTGTGCGTGCTGTACTGGAAGGCTGTGTCCCTAAGGACCCTTGCCTCTCTCTGCTCCCTTTCTCTTGTTGCATGGGAAAAATCATCAGCCTCAGGCCCTTGATTTTGGTTTTTTGTTTTGGTGGTTTTGGTTTGGTTTGGTTTGGGGTCTTTTTGTGGGTTTTTTTTTTGTAGAAATACATTAATTTGGACAAAGGAAGTTAATCACCTTTTGCTGAAAATAAGCGATGACTGCAGTGCAAAGCTAGCAGCAACCTGGGGTCATTTAATTTTAGGGCTCGCTCATGGAAGAACAGCTGAATATTCCAGCTTTCTAAAGGTTAAAATACATGTTTGTGCTCCATTTAGAGAATATAGTTTAGACATCTAATATATAGCCAAAAGCAAAAAGTACTTTTTAAATACTTCAGTTGCATGCAGATTGCTTCTTATTCGCATGTCCAAGCACCACCCATCCACCCCCCCAACCCAGTAATAACTTTCAGTGGTTTCTGCTACTACAGTTCAGCTTCTCTGTCCTGGCTCAGTGCCACTGTGCTCTGCACATTGACTAGGAGTTTATACCCAGGAAAGGCAGTGCTATTTAGGGGTTAGAGTGGCTGAGCAGGGCTTCGGGCTCTCCAACATCCATCTCCCTCGTACCTCTGCTTTTGCAGAGCAGGATAAACCCAAACAGGGACATTTAAACTCGTTATGTTTCCAATACTGTGCTTACAAAGAGAGAGAAAATGGGATGTCCTCTCTAAAGCACCAGAAAATCTGCAGATTAATAGCTCTATAGAAGAGTAGAGAACAGGAATAATGCTTTCTAACTAGCTCTTTTCTAAGGGAGAGCTATAAAATTGCTGGGATTTTAATTTGGGATGATAAGTGGAAATTGTGAATTTTTTTCTAGATAAGATTTTTTTAAATTGCCAAATTACAACACCCAGTATTGCATTAGATTTCATAATATTAAAAGATTATGGGAATAATAAGAGTGCAATATGACACAAACATCTAATACATCTCGACTTAAACAAAAACATCTCAATTTTCAGATCTTTTTTTCTGTGTGTATCTGTGAACTCACCGGTCACCCAGTAGCAGTGCCATGTGTCAGCGACATAAAAGAGGTTCTGCCCCTCAAACCTAGCTCAGAAGAAAATTGTGGGGTAAAGTATCCTCACCTCTGAGAGTCTGACATCCAACACATTCTGAGGTCTCAGAATGATGTATGACAGCAGGTGCAAATTAGGAAAGAAGCAAGGTAAAAGAGGTTTTCCATGTTCCTTGCATGTTTTTTTCCAGGAAAAGCACATTTAGGTTGCTCTGCCAACAGTCAGGTGGGCAGCATTGTGTAACGCAGAATGGGCCTCATGGGTTACCGGGCTGTCACTGAGTACGGACAGAAGTTTGTTTTGTGCATAGAAGATGGGTTGCCCAGATACTTTCCTAAAGGTTTGTTCTGCAAAGAGTGTCAGAAAGGCTGCTCTCTTTCTGTGATCAGATGATCTGGAATGCGAAGAAACTACTTCTCTACGTAGCTAGAGGCTCACAATGGTCGTAAAGGTCACAGAATCACGGAATTTTCAGAGTTGGAAGGGACCTCTAGAGATCATCTAGTTCAACTCCCCTGCTTAAAAGCAGGATATAATGTGAATCTTAAATTACCTTGTCATGTATCAGAGTAGCTGTTTGTGACAGAAGACTGTGCTAAAATCAAAATATATGCTGCAGTCTCCAAGTCTAAGTGTGGCAACAGAAGACTGAACTTCAGGATAACTCCTAGTACAGAAGCCAGGAACCTTAGGTCAAGATCTAAGGTGGAAACTGTATTTAGCTTTAATGTTACGTGCTATTTAAAGACTTATTAAAACATTTTCCAGAGCTGCACTGGCTTGAGATATTGCCTAGGAGCAAGGCTGCAGCTGTTTGCTTGTAGCACATACAGGAACTGTATATCTCCTTGTGGGGCATGTTGGTGTTTTTTTATTTCATAATGGCTGTGTTCTGCTGAATGCAAATAAAGTAAATTATGTTTCTGTGATAAAGGCCACCCTTCGGTCACAACTGCAGCCCACATTCACTGTGAATAGTAAGGTACTTGTTGCCTGATCTGATTTTTACTGCAGTGGACTAACATTACTAGAAGTCACGTCATCACCCAGCCCCACCAGCACTGCAGAGAGCTGGTAGAGACCTGCAAGTATGGGTGTGCCTGGCTGCAGGGCCTGCCCAGAGCCTCCACACATGTACATCGTGGTTCACACCTTACCTGAACCTGCCAGCTTGGCCATATGGAACCCCAGGAGGGAGGTGAAGAGGAGCACAGTTGCTATTTCCCCCCTAGGATTGCACCAATGGAGCTAGTGAGGCTTTCTAGTACCACTGCAGAAACAGTCTTGCTTTTCTGTCTCCATTGCCATAAAAGGAGGAGAAGGGTATTTTTCTACTTCCCAGCATAACTGTGGCTAGAAACAACTGTAGGATTTTGAGTGACTCAGCAGCAATGATGGGTGTCAGAGAAGAGCATAAAGCACAGATCATTCTGCTTGTCTTCTGCATTCTCTGTCAATTAATTTATTGGTTTTAGACATTTTCAAAGTTGTTTCATGAACTAAAACTGTATGTACTATAATTGTTTGGATTATGGAAAAGTTTTCATCAAAAACTTTTCAAACTAAAACTGATTTTCTAATAAATGGAAACTTTTTTCTTCCTCAAATCATCCAAAAATCATTTCTTGGACAAATCTCATGGCTTCCACTTCCTTTTGGAGTTGTTGGCAGAGAAGCCCCTTTCAACACAAATCACCTGAAACAACATTACCATCTAGTGGAGGATTTGATTCACCACCGACAAGAATTCCTTAATGCAGTAATAAACTCTTTGTGACTCTGTTGCACAAATAGGAAATTAGGAAATCAATTAAATATTCATTTTGAAAATCAATGCCTAAATTTAGTTGACTGCTTTAATTGAAGACCAAAAGAGTCTTTGAGTTGTACTGTAGATCAGTAATGAAAACTGCACTAAATGCAGGAAAACAATACAAGACCCTCTAGATACATTTTAATTCCCTATGATTTTCAGAAGGAAACATTGTTTGATATTCAGTCTGGCAAAGCAGCTAAATCTATAACTGGAAAAGAGATAACAAATATGCGATTACTCTCTATATACAAATGATGTAAAAATTAGAGCCTAAATGTAATACAAATCAAGCCCAAACTCTTCTCTTTTGGGTTGGTGTAAATGGAAGTCTCGAGGCAGACTCAGCCACGTGGCTTCTGGAAACTTCATGAGGCCCCACCACCTGTCTTTCACACGTTCATCCACTTGCGCGCAGCAGGTTTGATGTCTCCGCTGCTGAACACTGTGCAGCACTTCTGCGTGTGCAGGACAGAGGACAGATGCGGACGAATACTCACTCAGCTAGTGGTGGCAGGACAGGGCTGCTGGTGGCAGGGCTTTCATTCCCTGCACCTCCACCCTGCCTTTGCTATGGTTTCTCTAACGTGTCCCACCAGTTGCTTCCCCTGCACAGCCTCTGACACAACAGCTAGCATCTCGGTGGGGCCTCCACAGTGAAGCACAGTGGCAGGAGCGTGCAGGACGCACAGTAACCCTCTTACAGCTGTCTGGGCTTATCTGTGTCACCCTTGGCCTTCCATGCTTTTTTTTCTGATTGCCACATTTACTTCAGCATTGTAGCTGACACCAGTTTGCAGTTCTGTAGTTGGCTGGCTCATCAGTCCCCTGTGGCCTGAAAACCTCTGATATAGGCAAAAGTTAACTGTTAGGAAAATACACCAGCCTCGGGAGACACTAACTTTATACAGCACTCAAACTCCAAAGTCGAAAGTTTCATAGAAAAATCACGGTCAACGAATGCTTTTAAATCCACCCATGATTAGGGCCACATTTTTGCCTGTGGAAGGTGTCTGCCTAGAGCAACATGCACTTGTGTGAAAAGCCATACCAAGGACTTGGTTCAGCTCCTCTACTCTCCTGTTTTTTTCTGTGCAACACCTGGTGTCATTTAGAAAAACTACATCTCACGGAAGTTGATGTCTGGAAGAGACAGACATTCTGCACAGCACAGCACAGCACGCAGCAGCTTGCATAATACTGAACAGCAGCATTACAGCACCTCCTGCACTTAGGGTCACAATTGCTGCTTTGCTTTGGAGATTACAGGCTTACGTCTTAAACTCCAAGGGTAATAAACACATTAAAAAAATAACCCAGCAACAACAAAGGAACGCCTCCTGCAGGGGCAGTTTGGTATCTGAAACAGGAATAATAAGGGTACCATCCTGTTCCTGTTGGAATTGATGATTTAACCCCACCCCTGGGGATAAATTTGGGTCCTTTAATATCAGGCACTAAAAGAAAAGTAAAATGAAAAAAAATAACAAAAAAGTAGTTTAAATCTCTGCCAAAAGTTTTGTGGGTTTTCTTTTTAAAATCAAATTTCTTCCCTTCCTGATAAGATATAGCAGGGTAATACTTCATAATGTTGGTGTTTCTTCCCTTACATAGACAGAACATGCTACATCTGAGAGACAGAAAGTCCTTAATACTTGTAATTAAGAAGATAGTTACCATCTGCATAGTGCAAGCCCATATTATAATCAGCCTGATTTTTGTGATGGGTCTGGGTATGACAGCTGTTTAATTTTTAAACCTCCTCCAGTAACAGCAATGGCTACATAGCCAGGCTAATTGCCTGAAGCTTTACAATCCTTTCGCAAAAGACAGTTGGAGAGAGCAGGAAAAAGCTCTCTTTCATTACAGTCAGAAAACAGGACAAATGGCCCAATGAATTAAGGCAAGGGAATGAGCCTGGCCTTTTTTTGTGGAATATGCAGCACATCTTTTCACAATTCTATCTGACCTCCAGTGTGACTTGTAACTGCTTTTCTGCCTCCAAATTAGGCCAGTTTGGTAGCCAGCAAGAACCTCAGCATATGCTGCTATGATCTCTCCTAGATCAAACTGTCATGGGAAGCGAAAGAGTCGTCATCTCTTGAGGCCTGCTGGATCATGTCCTGCTGGTTTTCCAGAAGATACGCTTCACCAAAATGCACAGGACTGGAGTGAGTACAGAGCAGGTGACTCTTGCAGACCCCATAAGCTGAAGCAAGCACCTTAGCCCTCGGTGCTGGTTTTCCTCTGGACTGGTTGGCTCACTATGACATATTGGTTAAGTGACAGACTATACAATTTGCAGATGTTTTATCTTGTGTCTGTGTTATGTGCATGTCCCATCTTTATGTTGCAGTGTGAGAGTAGTTTGTGGGAGGGGAATACAGAAGGAGCTTTCAAGGGAAAGTATATTATAACCCTTTCTCTGAGATCATGCTGCAGTGACTAAAAATTCCTGAAATTTGCAGGCCACAGCAGCGAGACATTGTTTGTTGTTTGCTGGGATGTCTCTGGAGGTCATACAAAGGGTTTGGGTAAACCCCTGCTGTCAGCTCTTTGCTTCTGAAACTCTCATTTCCTCCTCTCACATACACTCATGTTCCTTTAATCATAGAACTTCCTACTTCTTTTTTAAGAAAAAGCTGACAATGGAAGTTTTTATTGCCTTTTTTGAGGCATGAAGTTTTTTAAAAAGGGGAAACAAGAATTTACTGTACTTGGGACACACACTCAGCAAATAATTATTAGCACAGATCCACTCAAATGTCCAAATATATATTCCTTAATTTGTACACAGTTTTAAGCAATTGTTGCCTTAATCTGAACTTATTTAGTAATGTCTTGTAAACATCTGCCCCAGTTAAAATAATATTCCTTTCTGGAACTGAGATGTTTGGAACAATCTGTGAGAGGAGGATAGTTTTGTATTAAAAAGTCTTCCTTTATTTCCCGTTCTCGCAGTAAGCAACCTTTCCTGACCAGATGACTATGTTCTGTCATCAGCTCTTACTTGACTTTCTCCACTGTTCAAAAAGAACGGCACATTTTCTTCATCATAGAAACCATGCTTGCACTGAGGACTGCCTCTACGAACTACATCAGGAACTCCAAAAACCCCTGAAGGTTTTCTGAGGCTTACCCAGATTATCTCACTATGCTCAGATTTGTACTGCCCCTCAGTTCAATGGATATTTGCACTCATACGTCTTTACAGTATGTTAGACTTCCTACTGCAGATCATGGCTGGCCCTACATGTTTTCTTCTTGACATCTCTTTCCATATCTTATTTTTTTCTTCTCTCAATATTAAGCATAATGTTTATTAACAATTTTCCTGACAAGTACATAGTATAGAATGCACTCCAAAAGTTCTATAATTATTCCTTACTTACATACAGTTAATTATATTACTACTTTGCCAATTGCAAGGTTCACTGCTCCTCTGTATCTGCCAGTTACCTCATTCTCTAACCACTGAAACCACCACTTGAGATTCCTTACCAAAAAATACTAGACACAGTTGGTATAGCAGGCCATTAAACACTAAACAGCAACTGCATTTCAGGTTTTGTTTAGTTTGTTTTGGGATCAGATTTTTTTGTGTTATGCTCTAAAACAAACTGCAAATAATGAGCTGGGGAGACACATCTGCACCACTAACCCCATCAAGAATCTATGGCTTCATGACCTCAAAGTCCCAATCAGTGCCTTCAAGCTACTCAGCTCATCTTAACTGATCCAGAGAAGAAACACACCCTGTGTCAGTAGTTGCCTTGGCAATTCTAGATCTTTGACATTGCAAGACATTTCACTCTCTACAGAGCCAACATCCTAAGCATCAGGTGTTGGAAACATGGAAAAAGGCTCCATGTAGGATTGTTGTATTTATTCATTCATCCTATAACAGCTTATGAAAAAAAAAATCTGATAAAACAGAACTTGGAAACTTCTTAAACGCTTGTTAAACAGTCAAAAACCCCCCACTTTCAAGAGAAGTAGGGCAAATCAAGTTGTAGCGTAAGACTTTTTTTCCTGAGGACCATCTTTATTAGACTGACCTGCAAATAACTAGTGAGAAATGGAAACTCTCCATCTCATTAGTAACAGAAGAACAGATACAAAAGGTAATTACCGTATTCTGCTTTTAGGTAGAAAATGAAAAATGTATTTATATCTCCTTTGTAGACAAGCAGTCTAGCGTAAAACGTTAACAAAAGGAAAGGTATTACGCAAGGGTGCCAGACAGTGACAGAAAGAAGCAGGTAGGCATCCAGTTGAGCCTAGGACAAATATGACCATTGTCAGAATATTTTCGTTGGTCATTTTACTCCTAATCAAAAGCAGAATCCTGCTTCCACGTCTTTCTGTAGTAGCAATTTCTACTTGTGAAATATAGCACTTTAGAAATGTCAGGAAAATTTCCTAAAATCTCTTTGGGGTTCTGAAATGTTGCATGAGAAAAGTCAGGGATGGGGAGTTAGTACAAGCTTCTCCAGAACCCCTGTTCCAATCATCTCCATTCTCTCTGTAAGATGAGTTTCATCATCTTTTAGCATCGATAGCCCCAAAGCTCTTCTAACACCAGGGAAATATATGATACAATTAGAAGAAGAAAATCCATTTATACAAAGGAATAAGTAGTGTCTTGTACATAATGAAGTACTCAGGGATTTGCTTTGGGTTATGCTGAAAAGGCCTACTTTGAGGCACTGAATTCTTGCAGCCTCAGGTTTGTTTAGATGAAAGGAACACTTTCTGGCAGCTGCATGAGCAAATGAGTACCTGGTGATCCACCCTAATTTAGCTTATGTAAAACTCAGTGGGTGTAAGCCACACATGTGCCTTCCAAAGGCAAATGCTTGGATTGCACTCCCGACGGTTAGCTTTGCTGCCAGCGTTCTTCTCTCGCCCACGTACCTGTTCTAGGAAAGCTCTGTTAAAGAAAAATTATTTCACATCACAGGGTGTGACACAGTATAAGTACGGTGCAATGATCTAAGGTGCCTCAAGCAATCATGGCATTCATCCAGCCGTAGTCAAAACATATTCTTTTCATTTTAGCCACTTTTTTGGTGTCATCAACATAGTATACAAATATAGTGCGCTGTTTGAAGTGGAAAAGAACGTTGTCATGGTATTTTGAAATAGATGGGAGACTATTAAGGGTCCTTTTACACAGTGTGACCATTGTGTTGGAGGTCCCTTATGCAAGCTGTAAGAGAACTGGCTTGCTTGCGCAGTGAAGAGCAGCGGCATGCAGAGACACCTCAACAAGCTCTGACTAGCCCAGCACAGGAATCAGAAGCAATGTAGCCGTGTAACTTGAGCTGTGCAATGGGGCCATGTGTTGGGAAGCTGCAAGGGCAGGTACTGCTCTGGGGAGGAAAGTGAGCCAGGAGCTGAGGGTGACAGGCAGGCAGGCAAGGGGAGCAACATACTGACAAGGGGGCTATCCCACACTCCCCAAAAAGGCAAGCAAGGTAGGTAAACAGTCCAGGTCACCAGATAAGGCCATGGTGGCAAGGCAGGTCTGAGGTCAAGCTAGGAAGCCAAGTCCGTAGGTCAGGATCAACAATGGTACATCACCAGATGCAAGTGTGGCTGCAACATAGCTCAGTCAGGGACCAAGCAGAAGAGCCTCAGCTTAAATGCAACTCCCAAGAGATGGTGGCAGGGTGGGAAGCACTTGGCTTCTTCCAGATTTTTGTTGAATGGCTGCAAGGCCAGCAGGCATTGAGGCCAGAAGTGCCTCAAAGCTAGATGTCTGCATTATCTAAGTTTCATGATCTAATTAAGCAGCCAACACCCCAGGAGAGAGGGGAATGCACTGAGGGCACTGACACTATCCCAGCTGACTTGGTTAAGAAATGGTGGTGTGCTCTGCTATGTTGACATACCAGGCTGTTTTATTATGGTGGAATTGCAGCAACTATTGCGGTGAACTTGAAGTAAAAAAACTGGATTCAGCTCCTTGCTCTATATATGGTAGGAGATCCCAGAGGAGAAAAAGCACTACCTGCATTGTCCTCTTTGCTCTGTGTAGATTACTGTCCTTCATTCAGAGTCCTACTAGCTGCAGTTTCATGACTTTGTCATAAGTAATAGCAACTCTTATAAAAAAAAAATAAATCCCAAGAATACTGGTTGACTAGTGATGCTATAGTACAATCCTTGCTACTCAGGACTGCTGGCAGTACACCTACTCCAGTGTATCAAGCAAGAGCTGGAGGATAGTGGATACCTGCAGAGGAGGTACCTGCTAAGGAAACAATGTGTTTTAGTTAGGACTGAGAGAGTTACTGGGAGGGAGGTATAGCTGTCAGGAAAGGACAAGGTTCCAGCGACTGCACTTCCCATTTTATATCGTTTTGGCAGAGCATCACCTGACTTCTAAGTACGTGTTACAGATCTTCTAGAACAATCTTTCAGAAAACCAGCAAGAGAGCCTGACCACAACTTAGAAGATCTGGATTTCAGTGCCAGCAAACAGTGAGAAACTGACATATTTGATGCAAGTCATTGAACTTCTTTGTGACTCAATTCTCGCTCTAAACAAGGGAAGACCCGTAACAGGTGCCTTTATGAAAGTGCTTTGACCCTCCCACATGACAGGCATTGTATCATCATTCTCAGATTCTGTATTAAGTAATGATCTCTGGAAAAAAATAACAGAACAAAATATAGAAGTACATCAAACAGCCAGCAGCACATGGATTCACAAGTACCCACCACAAACTACCACTTGCACTAGTTGGAAAAAACAAACCAGAACTGGGTGACCACAGCACACCACAGCAGTGACCAGCATAGCTGGAGGATCTGCTATGGTTTTAGAGGAGCTGCCTTTTTCTTGTTGCACATTACAACATTAGCTCCTTCCACATTTCAGGGTAACCTCTCTCTGAACTACTGCATCAGTGTCATTCACTAGCACACACTGCACTACTTGCTGCCTTTATCATGCACTTTTGGAAGCCCAGGTTGCACATAAAAGTGCACTCCTTCCTTCCATTTTCACTGTTTCTTCTTTTCTTCAACCACTAAGCATCAGTTCTGGGGATTTTTAACTGTAGAAGTGACATGGAGAAAATACTGATTATTTCAACTTGGATTTACCAAGGGTGGTTCATTCTGGATTCCTGCTGAGGGACAGCACATGGATTTGCAGAGCTTTTTTTAGAACATTCAACTCTGAATCAGAAATTACTGTTCATATGGAAGATAGTGTGTGATGACAATTGCTGGTACCCACACAACAGGAAATCTCATTTTACACATCCTTAAGGACACTCAGACACAGAATGTAGTTGGAGAAGCATGCAAGTATCTGGGACTAGCTCTGGGCTCTATTACTTCTTTCTCATACTTCTGAAGGGAAAAGCCCCGAGCGTTTTCAAAGTTGGGAACTGGGTAAGTGATACTACCTTCCTTCACACTCTTCCACTTTGGCCCCTTGAACTGGAGAGGCCTGGTAACAAGAATCAGCACAGGATGGGAAAAGATGTGCTAAAGCAACATACCATATATCTGTTTCAGCGCAAGCAGCAGAAAGAATTAAAACAACTATTTCATTCACATTCAGTCCCTGGACCAGTGGATGGCAGGATCCCTCACCTTTCCAGACATTTACATATTTAACAAAATTGTAGTAGTTTGCATATGCACAAATAGAAAATTCATTTGTACCCACAGAAAATTCAGCTCCCTGGTACAATGAAGCAGTTACATCTATATAGTCACAAAAGCAAAAAGTTGCTTGTTATCTATTTACCACATTTGTGCATTCTGAGAACAGCGACTTTAGCTCTCATCTACGTGCACTTACTTCTGGAATTACACAAATTCTCAATAAAAGGCCTTAGACTAGAAGTGGTCCTCCACTTACACTGGCAGAGAAGCAAAACATCACAAAAAGGAATGCAATCCTGGAGCCATGTGGAATGTACTTCACCTTAGTCAACATATGCAGATGCAAGTCCCAAGACCACAACTGGATCCTTCGCCTGTTTAGAAGAGTCCAAGGACTAAGAGTTTTCATTAATAACCACTGTAGATGGTACTGCACTTCAGGGAAAGTCTCATCTTACATGGTTCTGAACTGTCAACTCACCGACTAGTTTTTTGGCTTTAAATGTCAAAAAATCTACAAACATAGATGTAGGCATAGATTATCATTATTTTTATTACTCTTGATAAAAAGTCAGTGTATGCATTACGGCACTATGCTGTAAAAATGCAACATTACGGAGTGCTCTAACAGTATGAGGCCCATTATGACAAGATTTTAAATCTTGTCATAATCTAGGTATTCCTGCTCCGGCAGAGGGATTGAATTCGATGATCTTTTGAGGTCCCTTCCAATCCCTAACATTCTGTGATTCTGTCTGATGAAGCATGAGCTTCAATATGGATTTCCAGCGGAAAAAAAACAAGCCTAAGAGGTAAATGGATTAATAATAATAGATTTATCTGGATTTTCAATACTAAGTGAATACAGAGTGGATTTGCAAGAACCAGACATATTTAAGACACAACAGAGTCAAACAAAGCTTCTAGAAATTGAAGAGTAAATTCTCTCTTTTTCACCTACATAGAGGTATTTGTTCTGCATAGTAGATGAATGTTACAGCTGTCCTATTAAACTACAACCACAAAATGTCAGGGGGAATTGCATGAGAAAAGGAAAAAGCAAACAAAACCTTTTCTACACTACCAGTCAGAGAAAAAAAAAAAAGTGTGCTTTGAAATTTTAAAAACAAAACCATCAATTTAAAAAAAAAAATTAAAAAATTTAAAAAAAAAAAAAAAATCACGTCTCATGGGTGAAGCTCCACCGTAACAAAACCTACACCTATTAATTCTGTGCTTGTGGACTGAACAAAACTATGGCACTATTCCTAATTCTGAAGCAAACCCAAACAACTGAATAGCCATGGATATTATTGCACTCGCAGCAGTGGTGCTTTAACTGGCCTGAAAAACTACTTTCACTGTGTTAAGGAAAGTGAGATTTATTTATTTATTTACTTGTGTAGTCTTACTTGAAAAATGCATCATAAAAATAATGGTGTCCTAATTCAAACTGCCATGCCCTTCATAACACAGTTTAAGCATACCTGGCACAACATGAAGCTCTTGAAATGCCTCCTCTGCTTCAGAAAAAGTCTTAAAGAATAACATTTCCCAGAGGATTGGTGGGCACAGAGTACCAAATAAAGGTGGAAAAAAAAGACAGTGGGCATTAGTTTCCCAGAAAAAGGATGTCTTGCATCACACAGCAGATCAGAAATAAATAAGAGTAAACTCGAAAAGTCGGAATATAAATCCGTGGATGATGTTGCAAGAGTCACAGGCTTCACCAAAGCAATGTCAGTGTATTTTGTTAAGCATAAAGCAGTTACTATATACAGTATGTTTATCAGGTAATGCCAACTAGCAACACACTAAATTAACGGTTGTTAAACAAAAAATGTATTAAAACAATGTACTTATAAAAACAGATGGTAATCTCACACTTATGCATAGTTGCATATGATGAAGTCTGGCTCTCTGGAGTCCAATAGATTGACACCTTCAAGCATCAGGAAGCAGTCTTCTGAAGCATAAACAATATAATTAACAGAACCCACTCAAGCTGTAGGGGAATTACACTGTCAAAAATATCTCGAGTCCAAGCACAAAACTCTCTGTAAATGTGACCACTGCATAACTGCAATGGGGCAGTCATTCAAAGGTTTTACACTGCCATACTTCTTCAAAGGACCTTCTAAAACATGTGCTATTTAACATGGTGGTGATCTACACACAAACAAAATATGTGACGAATGAAAAGCACTTAGGTTTAGAAGCACTTACGGAAGAACCCATGACATCTTTACAGTGCACTGTGTATGACTGCACGCACTATTAAGTTTCTCCTGCTTATTATTATGTGGCATCTTACTGTTCATAGTATTTCTACATACTAAGAAGAAAGAGCCTTCTCCCCGAGAAACCAGCTTCTCTGATACGGGAAGCCACCATGCCCATATCTTGCTTTGCTACAGTAAGGCATGTCCAATGAAGGTGACAATGTCAAATGTCAAAAATGGATCATGACAAAAAGACCCAGTTCTTCCCTTTGCTTCTTGCTCAGCTTCTCTGCTCCATTACAACTGTGAATGTCAGTCAGCATCCATGTGTTCTTGTCTAGTAAGCAGAGGCCTCCCATCTGTATCACCAATCTTTTTCCGCATCTCTTCCACTGCTTTCAGCAAAGCTCCTCGCTCCTGCTCAAGAGTGAGAATGGACTGCTTCAATTTGCCTTCATTGGTCAATAAAAGCTCTACCGTGGCTTCGAGGTTTTGGATCTTTCCATTAGCCACCTTTCAAAGTAAGAAGTCAGGAGGAGAGGGAGGAAGAAGGGGAAAAAAAAAATAAAAATCATTAATAACTCAAAACAACTTTAAACTATTTTTTGAAATACATTAATACATATAAAATACTTTCCAAATGATGAAAAATTGCAAAGGTAAAATGCAAGTATGAATGTTTTTAGACCTGTGTACTTTAAACTACAACCATGGGTGTTGCCTGTAACAAGAAACTTCCCTCTCTCAACTTGGCTGCTTTGATTGGTTCACAATTAAACTCAGAATATAGTGCAAAGTAATGAAATTAGAAAGTTATTAAGTCTGCAAATCATACACCAAAGAACTGCAGGTTAAGATAAACCTCTGTACGGGTCAGTTGGGAGACATTTTTGCCTGGCCATATTTATTGAATTCCACATGCCTGTTAGCTGCATCCTCATTTCATCTCGACATTGAATCCAACAAACGCCAGATCTGGAGGCAAAGGGGGAGGAGGGAATTGAGTGCAATACACAAATGGACTACACATCCTGAAAAATTCCAAAAACTTTCCTTCAAAAGGCTGAGCTTATGGGCATTCTAGTTCATGGTGAAACAAAGTATTAGATCACTCAAACTCATTATGTGAGATCTGCAGCATTTTTTTTTTGACAGAAGCAGAGATCTGTTTGGGAGTTTCAGCGCTAGATAACATTTGGAGACAAGAGCACTGGCTGGTCTTGGCTTTCAGGGACGTATTTGCCTTTCTGATGAGCTCACTGCCCTTCATGCAATTATATTGGGTTAAAAAGTTCAGCCTTTGGGGGCAAAATATTGACTAACCACGACCCACATTGTTTGCTGATGTATTTTCCTCCCATCAGCAACTGGTCACCTTTCACCATAGGAAAAGAAGGCTAATAAGGCCCACCTTCAAGACAAAGGGACTGCTCCAACACTACAGACTGTTAAGTTCCCCACTATGATGTTAGGTGACAGGTGGAGATGAGCTTTGTAAAAAACTGTTTAGGGCTGCAAAGTCTCTAGAGGCAGGAGGGGGTGAAAGATCCCCTGATGCAGGTATTTATAGGACACCACATCCTGAATCTTATCCCAGAAATCCCTCTCCTCAGTGCTACATTCAACAATTTCCTTGCCCACATGCCTGAAGCTTTATGAAAGTATCTTGCAAAGGAGTATCTCTTCTGACTTCTCTAAGGCTCATCTTAGAATCTAAAACAGGTTCAGATCTCACAGGATGAGAATTTACAGCTGAAGCAAATTTTTGTTAGGAGAGGCAATCTGTCTGCACAGTTGGTTAGCTTTAGTCGTGATACAGGACCAGTGCCAGAGAAACCTGAGCTCTTCCTCCACCTATTATCTTACAAGTTCTGTATCTTTAACAGTAGTCAAGAGGCTTGAAATGTCTGCTTCTTATCCTTGAAGTCCTTTTCTCCATGAAACTAAATGTACGGTCAAAAGTTTTATAACAAATGTCCTGTTATAAAGCAGCCAGAAAGCTGACTTCTTGAACAGTTAAGCAAAGAACAACCCCTACAGAGACCAGGTGTACTGCCTCCGGAAAAGCTGCAGACTGAACAGGCACTGTGCATATATTAGAAATTATTATTTCACATACTGTGTAAACAATCTGGATAACATTTTAAAAAGAAATTTTGTAAGAAAGAGTTTGTTTTAATAGACAATATATCCCATATCTGATGCATCTCTAAATTGTGACACTGGCATTGGCTTTCTCATTCATGATAGACTAGTAACCCTGCTGTAAATAAACTGGTGACTGAAAATGTAAAAATGAAGTTGAGAAAGCACTTTGTGTATTTTCAGTCATCTTCTACAGCTATGATTTTAATTACAAGAGAAGAGATAGTGTGATAAATCAACTTTTCACTACTTGCAAGCATATGCTCTATCCACCCCTCCCCTCAGAATTTCTCCTGCATTTAAACTTTACAGGCTAAACTAAATAAAATTGCAAGTGGCCATGCTTAAAGTCACTAGATCAAAAGCCAGTCGCTCCTGTGCCTTGGTGTAGGATGGTCTCTTCTGAAAAGGTCGATAAATTAGAATGTTACTTAAATATGAAATATAGATTGTACCTGCAGTTCTTCCAGAAGATCAAAGTTTTGTTTGCGCAAGCTACTGTTAGCTTTTTCTAATTTATCCAGTCTCTGATTGTCATTTAAAGATGAATCTATAAGCTCATCCTGAAGCACATGGTATTCAACTTCATAAGCTTGCAACTGCTTGGCAATATCCATTTCAAACACCTGTTGTATATAAAAATATTATTAGGTGCTGTGCAGATCAAAAATATAGCTCATTGAGTACTTTAAAAATCTATGGATCTAGACTAGCATAACTAATCGCTGCATACAAAAATGGGACTTAATTTTTGGCATTAACATTTTTCTACTCTGGAAATGGCAAGATTGAGGCAGTAGAGTGCAATATATTGGCACTGGATCTACTTAAAAACTTTTCTACTGATTTGCTGCTTGACTTCAGTAAAATCACTGACACTAAATTTTTCAACAAGTGTAGGCTTTGTAGATTATTCTTCTTTTTAGATTTCAAATTTAATGCATGTCAGTTTGGCATAAACCCTTCTAGACATACGCAGAATTTGATGCCACTTTAGAAAAGTCTGATCCAAACCCATGTGCCAAATGTACAAGTGCAAAGCTCAGTAGAATGAAAATTTTAAATGAAAAAGAGCAAACATTGCTATGTTTATTTGTGATTCTACGGTACTCCTAGAGACTGAAAGAAAAGCAAATAATCTATCCTTACACTAATACACTTAACAGAAATATTATGTATTGTCAAAGCAGATTTCAGTTATGTTAACAACGAATCACTGCAATGAGTGCTCAGTCTTATACAGGAATAGTAAGAAAATCTTTTATTTTAAAAGCAAATAAAAAACCTGAAGTGCACAGGTGACCCAAAGAAAAAAACTGCTATTGTATTTTCCTTTTTCTAGGCTTTGGCAAACATCCACCTTCAAATTTTTCAGGAAATATGACTCTAATGTCCCTGAGCTAGTTATCTCCTCTGAAAGCAGTGAAGAAGGTGGCAAATGAAAAGGACAAATGTGCCAAACAGAATATAGTAGAAACAAAAGCTGATTTAAAAATGCACCTGGAAAATAGCCCAAGAAGAGAAGTTGAAGGGTTATTCTTTATTTTTAAACCTCTTGTACTTTATTCCCTTTGGAAATGAGTCAAAAATCAAATCTTATCTTAAATACCCCTTGAAATAACATTATTTCCTATTTATCTACTTTGTCCACAAAACTTTAACTGTTGGATATAGTTAAAGAAAACATCATTTTATGAAATGTTTATGACACCCCCCACTTACACTATTTAAAAGTCTCTCAAATAGTTGTATAGCAGCAGAAGAACAGAGATTAAGTATCTAAGTACAAAAGGATGAAACAATTTTAATTTGAGTTTGGCTACACATATGGCACTTTCATTTTCTGTAGATCTGAGGATCTCTGGAGAACACACACTGTTCAAATGTCAATAAAACTAAAGGTGCCATTAAGCAGGGCAGAACGTCAGTTCCTCTTATGACCTTTGCCACTTCTAGTCTTTGTGCTCTTGAGAAGGGAGGGAAATCCCTGCTGTCATACTTAGAATATCAAATCTGAAGGGGGGAAACATGAGGCAAATCAAAAGCTTGACTTGAAAACTAGCTAACTGAAGGCATGTTAGGGCACGTAAACCAAAGGCCACACTGCAGAAGGCAAGAGGAGGATGGGGATTAGCCTAGGGGCTGTGTATGGACTGCAGGGCTGGTCAAACAGCTGCTGTCTTCAAGGGCAGCCCTGATCAAAGCAGGGGAACTGCTCTCCCTTCAACTTGCTTCTACCTGCCCACTTTAGAGGAGTCAGAGCTGCCTAAACAGAGTATCTCTCCCTCCTCCTGCTTGAAGCCAATGGCTTTCTGCATGTCACCTAAGCACTGCAAGTCTCTTCAGAGCTGTGCACTCATACCTTGCTTTCCTTCCCCTTGCACAGGCTTTCTACTTCTCTCCTCCTTCCTTTGACAGTACGCACTAGAAGCAGTTTTCCTGATCCTAATTTGAGAGCATACCCCCTGGAAGCTTTGCTGCCAGGGATGAGAAAGGAGTCCCTGACAAGCATTCGCATTGTACTGCACTGCTGCCTGCTTTCTTTATCAAGCCACAGGCTTTGCAGATCTCCTTCAGCCCTGGGTGAGTGTCAGGCATTTTCAATTCTGTGCAGTACACCCCTCACATTTTGGACCACAAAAGGCCTTCAGAAAAACAGGCTAAAACTCATCTTCTATTTGCCTGCTGCAAATTAGATGTCAATGTAACAGGGTTTCTAAATAGGCAAGCCTTAAATGCAATACTATGTGATTTTTTCAAATCCCAGTTTCTGTCTGGAGCCTTCTGTCAGCTTTGCAATGTTGCATCACTTCCTTGTCTGCCATTTAAAAAAAGTCTATCATGGAGTCCCAGTTTTTGCTGTCTAGAGGCACTGCTCACTGCAAGAGACTGCACTGCCGCATGTACTCCTGGCACAAATACAAAGGCACTGTTGTAACATACTGAACCAGCACCACAAGAGCCAATATAGACAAAGTCAACATAGGGAGGCTTCTAATTACATTAACGAAGGCCAACATTTGTGAGGCTCTTGTAGGTCAATTCTTCCTTCTGAAATTAGCCTCAGAGAGCAAGATTCTTTAGAAACAGAAAAACTCAAATGGCTTTTAGCCCACCCTGCTGCTCTTTTTGTGGAATGCACTGCATATGGGCTATAATATTGCTGCCAGTAACAGCCAATACACGTTCTTTTTCTTTAAAAAAAAAAAAAAAAAAAAAGTAAACTCATTTTCATTAAAGGCTTCAAAAAATGACCATAACCAACATGTAGATGTATGAATACAGAGGTACTATACAAGTCATATGCTTCCAGAAGTTTTCAACGTCTTCGGAACTACAGTAACAGAATTCTCAGCTTGAAGTACACGATACACTGTTGTGGTTTTTCTGTCAAGGACTTGTTAAAAGGAGCATTTCTTTGCATACTACTCATTTGTTCAGATTATTTCATACCTGACTAATGGTCTTTTCCATCTGTACCAAACCCAAGTTGGGGAGAGTGCTTTTAATAAAATCAACAATAGTTTCTAAGTTCTCATGCTGCAGAATCAAGGGCTTGTGGCTTCCCAAAAGGCTTAAAGCCACTTTAAATATAGCCTCTGATCCTTGGAGAAAGAGCATATCTGTGAAAACAAAGAAAAAACAGAGTACATCAAGCAAGCACATCTTTTGACAAGAATATTAAAACAGTAAAATGTCCAAGGACAACAACTTCTCATAGGGGTGATCTGGAGGCTAGATATGCTCTGCCAGACACATGCTTTTGTTATTGTGGCTATGGCTTTAGAAGTTTTGTAGGATAGAGATTATTACTCTAAACAGCACATTTGACTAACACAATCAATTGCTAATTTGTTTAGTGAGTTTTAATTTTAAAAATCCAGTTCAAATTTAAGCTAAGTACACAATAAACCAGGTAGTCAAGTTTGTCAATGTTGCCACTTCTAGTGCACGTAATAGTTTTGTGGGCTTTTTTATTTTGAGATGTTCATGGGAATCTGAATTTAAATAGAATGCTAATCCAAATGCCATTTAAAAATCCTAATACAACAGGGAAAAACTACACCTGAAGAAACAGCTGAAGGTCTGAAGTTCTGTTCTTTTCTCATCTGGTGGAGAAAGCTACAAAATCTCAGTAATACAACAGTGAGCACATGAGACTAAATCTGCACTTTCCAGCAACCTCAAGTTTCATGTGCATGTGCTTAATTTTAGTATGTGTCTCTACCACTTATGTTAATATTCTAATAGGTACATTACTAAGTACCCTGGAATCTTAGTAATACAGCTTAAGTGTTAATATTGCAGGTGGCCCTGCAATGACAGCACCTGGCATACATTCAAGCACAATGAAACCACAGCATATAGTGACCTTTCAATGCAACTTCCTTTCTTTTCCTTTACAAATTGTCTATGTCTACATAGAGGAAAGAAATATAAGATTGCAATGAAAGCATCAGACAAAAACCCCATCTTCACAAACCCATCTGTCCACAGCATAAACAGCATTGCCTTGCATTTGACTTCCCTGCCACAATAACTCAGAACCTGCTCCTGGTTTTATTGAGTGACTCACTAAAGTCAAAAGCATCTAACATATGAAACAATACTGGTGGAGGTGGAAAAGGAAGATACTGCTGCTTTATTCCATACTTCTTAAATATATTTTTATTTTTAATGGGATTCTCCCTTGCTCTTCCCCTTCCTTATACTCGAAGCTGTGAATGAAGTCACAATCACTTATGAAGTAGCACAATGACACCAAATAAACAGTGTATCTTAATGATTAAAACAAACAAACAAAAGAATAAAAAGAGAAAAAAACCCCACCACACAGTAAGGGAAACAACTACTAGCAAAATCACAGGTACCTCTGATGTAGTAAGGAACATAGAAACACACTGACTGTCTTTCTAGGTAAAAGTAATTTCTCTTTCCAAATTTGTATCAGAATGAAATTCCCCCTTGCGCTCTTTTGCCTGTAATGTTGAGGCCATAACTCATTTCACTTCTCTCTCTTTCTGAGAAAGAGCAGCATAAGTAATAACTAACCATAAATCTTGCACTTTGCTGCCGTTTGTCTGAAAAGCGGTGTGAAATTTTTCAGCTCTGATTTAATGTAAAGTCCAAAGGCAGGAATGATTGAAAAGTGGTAACCAGAGCAGGCATCTGCCTCAGTTCTCTACTGAAACTGAAAACTATGAGAAAAAGCTTTATAGCGAAAGCTCTGTATTAGGACAGGGAATGCTGAAGAGTAAGTAGAAAACATAAAGTGAAAAAAACTGAGCTGAAGATAACGAATATTTATGATTCAGCACCTGCCCCACAAAGACACACAGATTAACTCAAGGTGACCTATAAGTTGTTAATGAATGCCTGTATGAGCTGAGCTGGTAATATACAGCTGAAATCCCTCTCATTTAAAATAGCAAGTACTTAACAAAGACCTGGTTGTTATCCACTCCCTGCGCTTCCCGTTAAATTGGCTGCCAGCCAATGACAGTACAGTGAAGGTACCCAAATTAACGTCAGCATGACTGGCAGCCAACAGGATTAAAAAAACCCAAGTTTTATCTACAATCTTGAAACAAAATAAACACTATTCTACCAAGTCTCCTTCATTAGTAAGTAAATAGGGGTATTAAGAACCCACCTTTGTTAACGCTGTACTTTCATTAGAACCTGCTCAGAAGTGTTGAAAGTTTGGACAGATAACTAAAAAGTTAAAAGGAGTTTTGGCATTTGACTCATAAAACAGTCTTTGGGTTAACCTCTTTCTAGCCCACTTCTTTTACATATTGCTTGTAAGATGCTTGCCAAAAATACACTCCGTGGAGATCTAAAGGAAGTGGTCTGTAACAATCATACTATTGAATAGCAGTGGAGCTTCAAACATCAGGGGTTCAGAGATACCATGTTAGAAAACTGCAGTGCAGTCTTACAGTCTTAGTAACCTATAGATGAGGTACCTGAACTTGAAAAGGCAACATTCTTTCATCCCAAAGGTTCTAATAAGTGAGCAATGAAAATGTACCTATGCTCTGCAAGAGCATGTGAACACACGGGTCAGAACTGATCAGATCCTAACTTGCCATGCTGCTAACGACAGCCACTAGCAAAGTGACAGCTCTAGGTTTTTTAGTTTTATAGCTGTGTTTCAGAGTCTTTAGCATGGATGAAGATGAGATTTTACTTTCTAACATAAAAGAATGTCCAATGTTCTCAACTTACACAGTAAACAGTGTTTTTAAGGAAATTACTAAATACTTTGAAACATTAAAAACATCAAGTGTTGGTCATGCTGCACTTAAAAATCTCTGATGTTTCTTAGAGAGTAAGAGGTGCCATTTTCAGTCACACATGCTTTTCTGTTCTTGACCTAACCATGAAGATCATGTATCTATGCCTTCTATACTAATGTAAAATCTTTGCTTTTTAAAGCCCTGCAATCATCCAATGACAGATAAAATACTAATCTCTGTATTAAGGCAGAAATGGAAATATACTAGATACACAAGGCATTTCTATACCCTCACTGTGGTCAACTGCCCAATTAAAAGGCTCTTTATATCATGTGAAATACTATGAATGATTAACAACAATTGAAAGATGAACTGACTGTAAACTCAGTATATGACACTCACATACAGCACTTCATATAATTACTACAGATCATTAGTGTCAGCTAGACACTTGTCAGTGTATGTTAGCCTACTTTGAACTGTTCCAGGGAAAAAAATTAAATTCTGTTTTCCCTAGAGTCAAGATGCTAATCACAGGACATGTAGTTCTACTTCGCTATACACTATCTTTTTCACTGTGATTTATTCCAGCACTACTTTTGACATGTCCTTAAACAGAAACAGGACAAGATTCTTGTTAGTTCTTCTTGGAATCTCTATTCATTATGTGTTATTGTGGTAAATGAGACTATAATTTTTTAACTCAGGAAAGTGTCAATATTAAAACCCTAATAAATAATTGCTTCGTTACGTCTCTTAAGTGAGACTGACTAAGGAAAATGAAAATAGCTTCTCATTAGAATAGAGGAGTCAGGGGGAAAGCTCCAGTCCACACTGCTCATCAAGGATGTTCCAGTGCCACATAATGAAACTGAAAAACAATCAACTGAAAAGGAAATAAAGCATCTTCTAAAATACCAAATAATTAATCTACAAAATATACATCCATAAGGCAGCATCAAGGTAAATTCTTAATTTATTTCTGTAGATTCTAAAAATAGGTAACAGAAGTGACTTTAGAAGTGACTAAGCCCCATATGCTTCCAAATATTTTCAGAAAGTGAAATTATCAGTCAGGCTGAAATTGTAACTATAAGAAACACTAGTTTAAAAGCCCTGTATTTCTGCAGACTAAATCCATGATTAAACTGCAAGGGCTATCTCTGTGCAAGTTTTAAAAACTTAACCTTCAAAACAATTTTCCACTGACATTGTTGGAGACAATGATAATGGACTAAATGGTTGTATTTCTCAGATGATGCCTTTGTTACATCTCTTTTCAGCTTGAAACTAAGTAATTGTAGGTGCTGAAGTGCTGTTGTCATATCACCATGCCTTCACGGCATCAAATTTTATATCCTCTCTACAACTGGTTACAGGGTGGGAAAAGACAGGACAGATTAGGACTGTAATATGCTTTCCTCCTCTCCCCATTTTACTGTAAAGACAACATGCTCCATAAATGATCTCTGTTGTTGTTCTTCTGTTTACCAATACTAAGCAAAATATTCCTCCTGGGCATCTGAAACAGGCTGGATAACAATGCTGTTCCTAATAACAGGATTCCAAATACAAGACTTGAAAAAGAATATAAGTTTTATGAAGAATTACCAAACACTCTGGCTACAAATCCGAGGGGAAACTGGGAGGCAAACATGGTGAGAAACCAGGGAGCAGCATAGAGGCTGGGGCCAATCTCATGTTCCTCTAGATGATTATAGAGATCTCGATGGTAGTCATGAAGAAGTCGAGACAGTTGATACATCTGGATCTGCATGGAATAAGAACAAAGAGACTGAAGATAAACATGCTTTTATGTGTAGCATAGTAGCGAAGTCCATGCTTCACACTCCTAATAGAAACAGTGAAAGATGTTTGTTAACTGAAGTTTAGACAGAATTGTGTGAAGAAGAGAAATACTCAGAAGCCACCTAAAAGACCCAGGATGGGTCACCTGTGAGCCTACAGCAGGGTCATCTGCAGGGTCATCTGAACCTCATACAACACATAACAGAATTCTTCCTATTCGTGGTTTTCATTGTTTCCCTGGTAGACTTTTATTTGAAACTAGTGCATTTAAGATGATGTATTCTTTTCCAAGATTATCCTTCCCCAATTTTGAGAACTGAATGTAAGTTCAAGTCCAGATTTTGACAATGCTCTCCACAGTGCATTATTATGATTTAACATTAGCATCCTTTTATTAGAAAAGTTGAAACTGTACCTGTAAAATTGTCATGTCAGGACGATATTGCTTTCTCAGGCCCATGTCAAACATTAGAAACTTCAGCATTTTAAAAGCATCTTCTTCGCTCATATGAAGCAGCAAAACTCCTGCTACAAAGCTAAGGCCCTGGCAATATCCTACTTCTTGGTCCAGAAGTGAATATGCCTTCAAAATGTTGTAGAGTGACAGCTGCCCAGCTCCCAGCTGTGCTGAGAAGTACGGATGTGTTGGAAACGTGCGCCCTGTGAAAACAGCTCAAGTTAGCAACTAAAAACTTAACAAAAAATAAAACCCTTGTCATGTTATCAAATTAAACAGCCTTTCAGAAATTAGATTCTTTTGAAAGGTAGATTCTGAGTCAATCCACAGGAAGACTGTAAGAAAGTTAATACAAAACAATTGACTCTTCTACTCTACTACTGTTTTATTACAGCAGTTGCAAAATTAATTTAGAAACTGTCAGGGGGATGGGGACAGTCTGTTTGGAACAGCTGAGTAACTGGTTCTTAAGAGTGGCCCTTGATCTGTTTGTTAAAGGGCTTATAGGGGCTGGTTGCCTATAACAGTGGGAGACCCAATTCAGTGGCTCAATGAGTCACCCAGTCCTCTTCTATTGATTAAAAAGTTTTAGCTTTTAGCCAACTATTAGGATTCTGGCACAGACTTAGAACATCTGAGCTCTCTGGGTTGGGGCCCCTTCCCCTTCTCATCTTTTTTCTAGTAAATTCTAGTATGCTATATACATATTATATGAGAACACAGCTACCAGAGGCAGCCAACAGATACACCACTTTGTGTAGCAGTTTCTGGGCTTTGCTTCTTTGAGCTCCTGAGCATCTGGATACTTTGCCTGGGATCGCCAGTGGACTCCTGGGAACATGAGGGTACTGCTGCCAGCAGGAAAGGCTGAGGCTGTGGTGAGGGTAGCTCTGGTAGCTTCCAACCAACTCTTGCCAGCTGCCCTTGATGACAGGGTGCCTGTAGCCTTTGTTCTAACTGATCCCTGATTAGGGAGGGATTAATGACCTGAAGATGGGGCAGAGTGCACCCTCAGCAAGTTTGCAGATGATACAAAACCAGAGGGTTGTGCTGCCATTCAGAAGGTCCTCAACAGGCTGGAAATGGGCTGACAGGAACTTAATGAAGTTCAACAGAGGGAAGTGCAAAAATCCTGCAACTGGATGTTTTGCCAATTACTAGACCTAGTACAAAGGATGCAGCCAGCAGTAGAACAAACCAGTAACCAGATTCTATTGTAACAAAAGGGTCAGTACATGGGTGATCTCTGGGGGTACAAACAAGTCAATGAGGTTACACATAACAGACATCAACCCCAATGACCCCAAGAACAATACAACACAGCCAACACCTGGTGGAACAAACAAAGCAACAAAATCTCCCATAGAAGAGATGGGAGACAACCAAGCCCAGAGGCCAACAACATAGGACAGAGGGAAATTCATGCTGTTCCCACAAAGCCCACGTTTACCAGTACCAAACCTGACTGGGGCCCAGTTGCATGGAGAGTCAGGAGGTCCTTCCCCAACAGGAAAACTCTGCAAAGTGCATCCACCTCACAGACAGACACCTCACCCTTCCTGCAAGTGGTCCCAGCTTTTATGCCCAAAACAGGACACCTGGCACTTGTTTACCCAATGCAGGGCACCTGGGGCTTGTTTACCCAAGGGCTTTCCCTGCAAGGCTGGCCACACCTTGGAGGAAAGCCAAAAGGCAAACTCATCCCCTCCTTTTGAAGGACCATGGGAACCACCCATATGTCAACCTTAATTCAGGGCTCGGGGTTCAGACCCCAGCACTTCACTGGGAAGGAACAAGCCCATGGACCAGTATATGTTGGGGGCCACCAGCTGGAAAGCAGCATTGCAGAAAAGGACCTGAGGGTCCTGGTGGTCACCAAGTTGAACATGAGCCAGCAATGTCCCCTTGCAGCAAAGAAAGCTAATGGTATCTTGGGCTGCATTAGAAGCATTGCCAACAGGTTGAGGGAGGCAATCCTTCCCCTCTGCTCAGCAGTGGTGGGGCCACACCTGGAGTGCTGTGTCCAGTTCGGGGCTCCCCAGTACAAGAGAGGACATACTGGAGAAAGTCCAGCAAAGGGCCTCTAAGATGATGAAGGGATTAGAGCATCTCTCCTATGAAGAAAGGTTGAGACCTGGGACAGTTCAGCCTGGAGAAGAAAAGGCTCAGGGAGATGTTATCAATGTGCACAAATACCCAGTGGGAGGGAATGAAGAAGAGGGAGCTCTTCTCAGTAGTGCGCACTGACAGGACAAGAGGCAATGGGCACAAATTGAAATACAGGGAATTCCACCTAACTAAGAAAAAAAATCTTTTTTTTTTTTTTATTTTAAGGGTGGCCAGAGACCAGCAGAGGCTGCCCAGAGTGGTTGTGGCATCTCCATCCATGGACATATTCAAAACCTGAGCAAACTTGGTCCTGGGCAAGCTGCTTCAGAGGACCATGCTTGAAGCAGGGGGGTTGACCTAGATGATCTCAAGAGCTCCCTTTCAATGTCAACCACTCTGTGATGCAGTGAATAAAGACATTAAAGGCTTCACTTTCACAGATTTTTTTCAAAAACTTACCCAAAAGGGAATATTTTCATTTCTAGGAAAAAACCCCTCCCCTATCAGATTTCCCCTCTGAAATACCTCAAGGAGAAGAAATTTGAATACTTCTTTTGTTTTAGTATTAAGTGGAGCTTGTTTTTCAGTTGCCCACTTGTTAAATACCACCCCACCCTTCAGCTCCTGGAATGCTGCTGCACTGCTAGATAATATCAGAGCTCCTGTTACAGGAAGACAAAGCCCGGGGCAGAGTCCTTCTGCCATCTAGTAGCTGTTCTAACCTGTCACATGGGACACGGGCAGTCAATTCCTGCCCCACGCCATCACCGAGTTAAACGCTACAGAAGGAATATTTCTAGCTTCCGAATGAAAAGGAGATTGTGCTCCTTTGCAAAGGAATCTTCTGCCTGAATGACAAGTTATTACAGCGTGGTTTAAAGGAGGACCTGTACTGTCTCACTCACACAAGGCTCCTTTCAGGTAAGTCATGAAGAAAACTTACAAGCTGAGCAAGAATAAAAACGCAAAGAATTTCTAAAACACAGGAAATGGAGGAGGAGCAGAACCACTACATTCACAAGCTGATTTGTTTCTGACTGCCATGGTGATAACTTAACTAAGAATTTTAGGTTTTACTCAGGAGCAAACAATTCCTGGCCCTGCTGAAAACAGATTCTAAATGAACTGTGATACCTCAAGAGTGCCAGAATGAGAAAGTAAGTACCTACTACTTTTTTTTTTTGAAATGTAATAAAAACCCCATAATTTTCTCCTGTGTTCAGCAAACACTCAGTGATGAGTACAGTGGTTTCCTACACTGATAGTACCTGGACATCAGTTTACCCTACTTTATTGAGAGAATAAATCATTTACTGAACATGACTTTGGTATTCAGGACCTGAAATCCCCAGTGACTGTGGTGGTTGTGCAGGTGGGGCCACAAGAGGAAATACACAAAAAAGCCTTCAGGCAATTGTGGCTTTGTTCTTGTCCAAGTAATGAAATAGCCCTGTGATATGTCAACTGGGCCAGGAAAGTGGCTGCTATACCTTACCTTTGCATCCAGATGCACACTGTTGTTCTCATTCTCAGGAAGCACTATTGACACCTGAAGACACAGCGATTCAGCCACGTGTGAGCAATGCTATGACAGCTTTGGCTCATACTGTGTTAGCAAGACTTCTTTAGCTTAATTTGGGACAGCTTTTTAAAATATTATAACCATATGTTGCAAGAACATAGGTTTTTCTCTCAAGGAAAAAGTGTATGCTTTCAGAAGGATTCTTAAAGATTTAAGAGAAAATGCTTCTGATAGCCTGAAGGAACACAAGTCAGGACATGCAAATTCCTTCTAGCTGCCTATCCCATTATGCTGTCTGTTACTGTGCAGCACTAGTCTATTTCAGTATGAATCACTAGGAAAATAGGAAGTCCTCAGATTCCTGATTTCATTTCACTGAAATAACAGGGCCCAATCCTTCCCTCAGCTAATGGGCTAGCAAAGAGCTCCCTGGCAAAACCAATGCTTTGCATGAAAACCATGAAGCTACCAGTTTGCCAACACATGCAGTCATTTATTTCTACAAGCAGAGCACAGGGCTAAGATGAGAAAGTATTTGTGTACAGAACCAGGCAGAAAACATGAAGAGCTTGCTGAGCCAGCAAGCCCCAGTATGCTGTGTGAGCCAACCAAAAATCAGACTGACTGTGCTCCCTGCTGTCTGGGAATTGTCCCCCTGTCTCTCGTCTGCTGAAGGTGTTTAATTCACTAACCCAGCACAAAACTATTCACCCCTTATTGAGACAATTCAGTGCGACAGAATCCCAATGTTCACTGCCAGGGGTATCAACACCATGTATGCTGACTTGACCAATAGGTACTTGCTAGAGAATGATCTCTGGTTGCACATAAATCATAGATTCCTAGAATGGTTTGTGTTGGAAGGGACCTTAAAGATCATCTAGTTCCAACTCCACCGCCATGGGCAAGGATATCTCCCACTAGACCAGGCTGCTCAAAGCCCCATCCAACCTGGCCTTGAACACTTCCAGGGAGGGGGCATCCACAACTTCGCTGGGCAACCTGTCCCAGTGTCTTGCCACCCTCACAGTAAAGAATTTCTTCCTCACATCTAACCTAAATCTACTCTCTTTCACTTTAAAACCATTACGCCTTGTCCTATCCCTACAAGCCCTTGTAAAAAGTCCCTCTCCAGCTTTCTTGTGGGCTCCTTCAGGTACTGGAAGGTGCTACAAGGTTTCCCCAGAGCCTTCTCTTCTCCAGACTGAACAACCCCAACTCTCTCAGCCTATCCCCACTGGGGAAGTGCTCCAGTCTTCTGATCATCTTCGTGGCCCTCCTCTGGACTCGCTCTAAAAGGTCCATGTCCTTCTTATACTGGGGGCCCCAGAGCTGAACACAGCACTCCACGTGGGGTCTCTCTCAAAACCAAAACCTACTTCTGGTGCTGTGCCATCCAGGGGAATTCCTAGAATCAGTGTGACAAAATCTGGAGGAAACAATGCACCTACGTCGCAACTGCCTATTCCCAGGTGGCAGTAAGGCTCCTTGGAGTGTTACTTTCCCAGTCCCAAGGTGAAACCTGGCAGACCTGTCAAATGGGGAAAAGTGAAGATGGCACTGACCATCAACCTCCCCACCTCAGCTCATGCCAGTTTCTGCAGAAACATGCTTGTTCCACCAGATTCTTGTTTTCTATGCATTGCCTTGATATTCTGACTCACTTTACCAAGTGTTGCAAAAAGGAGAAAATATTCTCATTTGCCATATAAAGCTTAGGTCACCATCTAAACTTGACAAATCTTCTCACAGTTCAGTACCCACTGAACAGAGTGTACACATTGCGTTACTAAAAATAGGTGCTTGTGGACAGCTCTGGGTATAGGTGATCTCTCATCAGGCAATTCTTCCATGTGGAAGAAAGGGTGTATTGCCTTTTATTTGCAATGAAAAACACTCAGATACTGGTTGACTAGTTATAAAGAGCAGAAGTATGATGGGACAACTGTATTACTTCTTTACAGATAAGATGTAAGTGAAAATAATACAGTAAGTATTAATCATTCAGATGAAACTAAGTAAAGATTTTCCCATAAAATTTCATCATTCTATCACATGACATTTGGATACTTGCAGTGCATAACTTTCCCGATAGAGTTTTTCATGGCAAGTTCATTTAATCAAACTTAGCGATTTAGTGACCTCTTAAATTGCCCCACACAACTCCTCAGACCCAAACCACAAACCCCACAACACAAGCCTGTTTTAAGTTCTATCATGCTCTGGAAGAAATTATTAATTTTTTTCCTTTATTAGGAAAGAACATAATGAACACTGAGTTCAGTGTGGGACTATCCCACATACAACAGCTGGGATCCTCTTGGAAAAAACACCAGCTCCTGGTTTCTTAGACAATAAACTGAATTAAAATATCCAAGGGAGAATATCTTTAAAAAAATCCACAACTGTATATTCATGAGGATAATCTGTAGATTATCTGTTAAAACTTCCAATTCAGCCATATACCAGTGAGGTGTTATAAACTCACATCAGATGACTTACATTCAAACACGAATGCTTTTGCCAGGGTAAAGGTTAGACATGTGAACATCTGACTCAACAATAGCATATACTTGAATAATTACTGTCATGTTAGAAATGCTTTAATGACTGCAACAGATCCCACAGAATACTTAGCTGAGGAGCAGCCATGCACTGCTTGGGGGCAGGACTGGAGAGAAAAAGGAAGAGCCTTCGTGAGGGAAGACAGAGAGGATGCCAAAAAGTATCTCTGCAAGGTCTTCGAAACAAATGGCTGACTTGTGGGAGCTTCTGAGATGGAAAGATTTCTGGTACTGACAGAGACCTTAACAAAACCATCTGGGAGCAGCAGCAACCGGAGGCAGTAACAATGTTTAGTACTGATCCACATCTTACAGAGTATACTGACTTTTGATCTTATTAGACGTTGCTGGATTTTGTTATTGGTTTAGTCTAGCAGTGGCAAGGGTCAATCAATGAAAGAATCTCACACAAAGGGACTAAAAGGAATAAAGGAAGGGGACCAGGAAAAGTAAAAGGAAGGGTTAAGAATGGCATTTTTTTTTTTTGAGGTATATGAAGACTGCTCTTTACAATTATCTGGAGCAATCTTTTCTGATCCTACTCTAAAACAGCCATTTCATTTCACTTGGGTTTCCTTCCTCATGTTTCCTTCTAATGCTAGGAAAAACTTACTGAGCTCTGAACAACAAATGTGAGGGGAAATGAAAAATGGTACTCAAGAAGACCAAAAGCCTGTCTGAAGCCCACCTACCAGTAACTTCAAATTTAATAGCCTTGGTTCCTAACCTCTCTCTACTAAAGTCAATGGACTACAGTGAATGTGCCTCCACAGACCAATTCATTGTCCCTAAATCAGGAGCCAGCTGCTGCTTAAAATTAAGCAGTGTGAATAACCTGCTTTAAAAAGAGCCTTTTTTTAATTATTAAAAAAAACCCTTATAATTGTTTTGATACACGTAAAAATACCAACTACTAGCAACTACCTGTTTAAAAAAAAAGAAAAAAAGCAAAAAGCAAAACTTCTGCATTATTTCAAATAAAAGTGTTTAATAGAGACAGCAAACACAACACATCAGGAATGAATAGGACATGTTATTCAACAGTCTGCACTTAAATATTGACTTCCTTTCTTGACAATTTGTATTCCATGGGTCTGTGCAGTTCACTGTCAATATGAGAAATACAGATGCACTACAGTTACATCTAGCAATCTCTTATCACCACATATTGCAATAGACCTCTGTGCTTGAAATGCAGATTTTTCATTTTCCTAATGGTGTCAAGTAATAGTTCTCACTTATACCGGATTAAAAGCAGTTCTTACCAACAACCTGTTATTAAATGGTGAGAGGCTTTTTGTGTTACCTTCTTTTATTTAATTCTCTTCCAGATAAAACCCTTATTTTAATTTCAGACCACTATTGTACTTACCCAGGTCAATAAGTATTGCATGTTGCTGGGAAGTTAGTTGTTTTAGGAGTTCTTTATAAGGTGTGTCCTTTGGTTGCTGTTTACTTGGAAACTGATGTTTAAGATGGTACTGCTCTGCTAGAAACTTCCAGATCTCCCCACGGTGGTGACGTGGTACTCCTGAGAGAAGAAAGTCATTAAAACAGTAATTTGTACTCGTACTGAGGGTTCAGCTATAGTTGAGCTAACACGATTGAGGAACTGCAGATCCATATCTGTTAGATATGCAGGCAGATCCCTATCTGCTAGATCCATATCTGCTCTCTCCAGTAGACCATAAAAGCAGATCAAACTACAGTGCTTACACTTCCTCAACCAATAAAAGACATCAGCATCTTAACAGGAAAGATTTAAGGTAGAATCGGGGTGAGTTGTCTAAGTCTAAGGCTACCACTTACATCCAGTCTGAGAAGTACTAGAAGAGGCAGCAAAAGTTGCAATACTTCTCTCTGAAAAGTCTCCCATTTTTCCAAGTGAAGTACAGGATAAAGCACTGCAATAGAACTAATTAACATTTTTCACCAATATAGCACTGACACTGATGTTAGGAGTAAGTTTTAGGAAGGCAGCATGCACACCTACCAAAAGTATAAACTAGTACAAATGATGTGATCTAAAGACTACAACAGAAGGCAGATAATCAGAAAGCAAGTACTGTATTTCTAGTTTTGCTATTGGTTTGCTGAATGACCGGTAGTTGTAAAAACGTTTTAAAGTGAATTCCCTATAAAAAGGGATGACGCCACTTAACTATTTCACATAGGTAATGGTAGCTTGCATTTGTATCTATATGCAAAGCTCTGAAAAAACCAGAAAGATTATTGTTACGTGCATACTTTATTCAGCACAAGACTAGCACTATTCCATCATCTACACTAGAAATCAATACACTATTCTCTGGGAAAGTATTCTGTCTAATCCATGATGTACTGCAACCAGATATTACAGTTTTAAGTAACTTACAGCTTAAAGTTTTTTGACTGCTTTTTTTTCTTTTGGTATATGTGTAACATATGGATGACAACAGCAATAGGAGAAATCAAAATTAACTAAAGCATACAACTTACACAGAAAGATAACAAAACATATTAGAGCAATTTCACTGCCTTCTCTGATATAAGCACAAAAGGATATGAATTTATCTCTGCAATACTTATTTTTATTACACTATCATAATCCAGAGACAACTGCTTGAAAATGAAATGCTAGTAGAAATGTATAATACTTGAATCCACATCACAAGTGTGTATTTAAATCACTATATTTAAACATCTGCTACAGTGTACGTTATTAGTTAACACTATATATTTGTTTTCCTAATTATAAGCTAATTCAAGCTTATTGAAACCTGCATTTCTTACCCTGTTTTCCTTGCTTATTCAATTATTTTTAATGGTTTTGGTCTAAACTAGAACTTCCTAAACTCAATTTAAATGCATTTTTCATTTCTGCATATGTATGACGTTTAACATCACTAAGAACTCTGACACAACTGAGCTCTAGAAAGTGGAGCATAGTAACAGCATCAAGAGCTAGAGATCATTTCTCCATCTACTGCTACTTGTATGTGCTTCTTACTAGCAATACACTAAGCAGAGCTTTATTTATTTATTTACTTATTTTACATCACTCCAAGTTTTTTAAGTTTTATTTTGAACTCTAACACAGGCCAGCATCACTGGACTATCAACAGAAACCAAGATTTTCTCATGCTCAAATACTGACTGGACAAAGCCCTTTACCTACATGAACGGAAGGAAACCTGTGATAATGAGCTTTCCTTACTCCGCAGAGATTTGCGCTTGGGGCATTTGATATTGTTAGAAATCTAGACTTACCTTGCCATCTTAAATGGACAATTTGGTTTAACTTGGTTGAATAACTGCATATAGGCAGGTGCAATATTTACAATACTAAACTTCTGCTAGCAGTGAATTCTTGACAGTTCCTTTACATGTTGAAAAGCTTTGTGTAGAACTACAAAAAGCTCCTTGGAGTAGCCATCTTCACCGTTGGCTATACACAGCGCTCAGCATAAGGCCTTTGGGTCCAACCATGGCACAAATACCATTGAGTAATAACCCAATTTCTTAAAACATTTTAAAAACATCCTTAGGCTTTATTACTTCTTATGCAGTAGAGAGAGGGCCTGGTTGCTCAGCCCTGCAGCTGTAAGGAAGACTTAAATGGTGTTTGCAGGTACAATGAATTGTTCAACTGGGAAAAAAGGCAGTTCTACGGAGACATCCATACTGTTTGTATACACACATACTACCCACGATGGAACAGAGAATTTCCAGAAAACAGTGCATACAGTTTCTTCAATTATTCACAGTCATTTCTTTGGCATTATTCACGCTCTTTTCTTTAATTATAACTTCTAATTTATAAAAGCAGATTGCAACAATTGTAATATATTGAGGTACTGTACAACTCTCCTGTAAGGAGAAATGTTATTCAAAAATGAATACCAAGTACTGTAACTCCAGTAACACAATTGCAGCTACTGCTGAAAGAGACTGTTACTTGCATACACATTACCTGTTTAGTCAGCAACCTGAGGAACAGCTCTAGTGAGAATTTGGTTATAAGGAGTGGTTAAGAGGGCACCCTATGCCTTTCCTAGTACAATTTACATGCATTTCAACAACTCAAAATAACAAACTGTACTTACCTTGCCCAACAGCAGAGTGTATTTTTTCCACATCAAATTTAATCTTTGACCTTCCAGGTGTACTCAGCATTTTTTCCCAAATCAAAGTTACATCTTTTAAGCATGGTGTGATTTCCTCATAGTCAAGTTTCAGACGTCTGTTCTGCAAATTGTTTTCTGAAGCTAGGAAGTGATATCATAAATGCACCAGTTAATACTGTTTACTATTTGTAAAACAGATAAATTTAACTTAGAACTTTATCATGCAATCCACCTAAAATTAAACTGGATTAATTCTGAAACATTACATGTCTAAATTGCTGTGATTGTGCCATATTTTAGTTGTTGTTTGTTCGTTTTTTCTTAAGATATTATAAGCAATACTAACTGTGTTTGGCCTGTTAATTTAAGTTCCTTACAGCTAATCAACTCTTAAATCTGAAGAAACATGAGCAATGATGACTAATGAAATAAATGCAAGATTTTCCTAACAGGATTTTTCAATTTCCCAGCTCCTGAAAAAAAATGAGTGCAGAAGACCTACACCAAATAAAAATACAAAACCAATATAGTATTCCTTATGCATACAGGTCCATAATAGTAATGATAAAGTAAAGAAATTACTTTAAAGGTGATAATTCACATGTCCCTTTTTATAGGCCACATAAAAAAATAAGCTCAAGTATAGAAAATTTCAAAATCCTGAACACAAATAGGACCATGAACAATACATATACATAAGGCTCTCCTAATATCTGCACTGAAGAAATCGAAACATGGGTCAATGCATAACTCAGTCTTATTTAAGACATTTTAGATCATCCTGGAGCAGAGATGCATTGTAATTGTGTGAACTCACCAAAATCACACTCCTATGCATTACAGTCTTGAGACATGTTAAAAAGATGTTATCTTTCATTAGTTTAACTCTCCATTGTTTGTATGTTCAACTTGTTTATATGTTCAACTTGTTTATATAAGTTTACTAAACAGTTAAAAATTACCTGAAATTTACATAGCCCATAACAACACTAAAATAGCCAAAACACTAAGTTCATCTTGTTCTGAGATCTGTATCTGCAATTAGGGCTTTTTAGAACATCAGATTCTGAGAGTCACAGAGGGTTAGCTTGTCCTGTACTCCCACTGGCTAAAACAAGATTCTAGATTTTAAAAATCGAAAAAGAACTGTTTATATTTGGAAAGTGCTCACCGTACCTCCTTATCCTGTAGTTGCTTTCACATGCGAATGGTTTCATTCAGTGAGGTTATTCACGTGAGTTATGACGTTACCTGAATGTTTGCAAGATCTGGACCTCATAGTATTTCATTTTGACATATTCTAATTTAGTTTTTGACTTTTCACTTCAAAGTTCTATATTTCATTTTAAAACATGACTTTGGCTGCATGTGTACTGACACATGCTTTACTCATCCTGACACAGACAGCTGTAGCTTAAGCATTATCAGTAAAGATGCAACATACTGTACATTTAATTTTAATATTTTGTTCAGTATTGAACAGTAGTACTCTGAGAATTATTACTGCAGGTAGAATATTTATTTATACTTCCCAGAGACAAAAGCATCAGAACATGTGGCATTCCATTACAAAGCTGTGCTCACTGCAGCACAGTCACCTGCTTTTTCAAGTAGTGTCTCACCATCTGAGCTCTTCATGCAGCAGCTACCTAGGACAACTTCCTTACTCTGTGGTGCATACTGCACAGCCTGGGTCTTCAGTCATGCCAACACGCGTTTCATTCATTTACTAACTAGCTTCAGACATGCTCATCTTAGTGAATTTATGACGGTTTTGCAATTGTTTCTTTTCAGCAGACAAAACTGGAGCATCTGATTAAACCTGTTAAAATTTGTATGGGTATTAACGTCCTGCAGTTGCCAAAAACTTGACTGCAGGCTGTGGATTCAGATAACTTGAATACAAGATAATTTAAAAAATATCAGAAGTATAAATATACAAAACAGAGAGAATTTATTTCTAAATGCTAGGTCCCATAAAAATTCCAAGTTAAAGAACACCTTACTAAAAGCTCCCTTATGACAGCATTGCTCCAAGTTGACGGTATGGTATAAAACATTGCTCTCAGTACCTCTTTCTCCAGATGGTCATGGCCCCTTAGCCAAGGGCACTGTATGTTTGGTATCCATTGCCATATTTTAATTTATTGGATTAGCAAGGATCTTTGCTGGGAACATGCCTGTCACCTGTGGGGTTCTTCAGATACCATGGCTGAAATAGGAGAACTATGCTACCAGGAGCAAATAGCCTGCAGATGGGCTAAGAGTTCTGTGAGGCCATATCCAGTGTCCAGGAGTTGTTTTCTCCTTCCAGCCTGGAGTCTCAGCCCAAGTTGAAGAAAGGATTTTATGCTTGGTATACTGACCTTTTCACATGGCTGGGCCCTTTCGCTACACAGTTCTTGCCGGAAGACAATCCTTCCTCAAGTTTACACAAAAGTAAAAAGATTTGCCATTTTCATGCCAGGTTCCTCACCCCTTAGGGATCCAGGTGCCTACTCCCTTCCTGAACATCTACCATCAGCCAGATAAACATTTCTGTCATCATCATTCATATCTACAAAGGAGCAGCTCTCAAGGGCTACCACTTGTAATTCTGTATGCTGCTGCTACAATAAAATGTCTATTCTTAATCAGCTGCATTTTATGTGTAAAAACTGCCACAATGGATTAGTTGCAGCTACGCATTCAGCCACAGAAAAATTTTGGTTAAGAACAACTGCAAATTCCAGTTTCTCAAGCTCCTTCTCACCACCCTTTTGACTGATCTAAGTCATTACTACTCCATACAAACCTTGCTTGCACAGTGTATGTACACACGCAGGCACCCATAGAAGTCCACAACCAGCTCCTTAACAACTTCAATTGAACCTCAAGACTGGCTAAACAGAATGTTGCAATGACCAATACTTAGACAATAACCTATGGATGTGAATGTAGTAAAGAATTCAGTTCATGATAGTGATTGTGCTGAATTCCATGTCAGAGCTTCTAGACACCAAACTAAAAAAACCCAGCCATGGTAAAACTAAAAGAGTACCAATTAAGATCAAGTAAACAAATAATAAGGTGAAGTGATAAAAATAACAAGTGTAAATTGTAACCTACGCTAATGAGAGCTGAGGGAGATGCTGCTAAACTGATTTACCTGTATGTTCCTAAAATGTTTCATTAAGGCTTGGTCCTATCCACTGCCAAAGCCACAGAGCAAACCAAAAAGTGAACTTGTATTGTGGTAAGGTGTAATCAAGAACTTCACTAACCTTGTAACTTCTGGTTTTCTTTCTCCATTCTGAGGAGCAGTATCTGCTGAATAATGGCTTTCTTCCACAACTCACGAAGCTCACGGGATGTCCGTTTCCTTTCTTCTTTCACTGGCCCAAAGGGGCCATCCTCACACACTGGTTCCAATGGAGATCTCGGTGGAAGTTCTCCCAAATCGGAGTAATCTTTGAAAGAGAGAAGCTGTTGTGAACTACTTAGATTTCATGAACAGGTGAAAGATTGCATATAAATACATACATATCTACATACATACACACACACACATATATACATACATATGTAGAAGGTAGTAATACCAAGCACAGTTTCCCAAATTACAGTTTCAAGCAGATTTACAAGCCCCTTCTGAATAAGAATCATATGGGCCAAAGACTGGACCATTTTTTTTCCTATAACCTGATAAAAACATTGTACCATACACTAAGACCATGCTAATTATAGCTTTACAAAGACAGAACTAAAAAGGAAAAGGCAAGTTTGAGAAACTGCAAAAACACAACCTGCAGCTGAAACCTGGCATGATTCAAATAGCAGATCAAATCAAATACAGCACCCACATAATTTAACAAAGAAACACACACCCTTAGCTGCACAAACACACCACTGCCTAAGGCAACATAATGGGATGATTACAAGTTCTTAAAGTAAACCTGCAGAAAGGGAGCCAGGCACCTAAGACATGTTTGCTCTCACTTCCAATTTTTAACCATGTCATAACCTTCTGCCAAAAAGTATCTTTTTGTCAAGGATGCAAGGTAATTCTAAGACTGAAAACACTATAAAAGAAAGTGAACATTAAATAAATCTCAAGCAAATTGAAAAAATCTTTTCTTTTTAGAGAAAGGGTAAACAACATTGTTTTTAATCAAGTTCTCAACAGAAGGGGCATAAGTTCTTACACTTCGTTTTCCTAATGCCTGCTGCAGTATCACTTAATTTTATCGTTGTAGACAGTTCCTCTGAAGGCTCAACAGTCTTTGATCTAACCTGTATCTAGAAGAAAAATTACTCAGTTCACCACCTTTAAAATGAACGGTTAAACCACTTATCTCTTCCAACCAAATCACAAATGGAAAGCCATCACAACAGTACTTCTTCAGCCAAACAGAATGGCTGTGAAACTTCTCCCTGAGGTGAAGCTGACCAGATATGCAAGTAAGAAAATACTTTGAAATCAGTGCAACAAAAAGCATTCCCCAGACTCTCCAGCCAAAGACAAGTACATCTGTGCATGCTATTTCAAACAGCTCCTAGAAAAGGGACACTCCTGAAATAATTATTCTACGTGGTAACTCAGTGGTCCATTTTTTATCACTGACAAGCGTGGTGATAAAGATTTTGAACTAAACACACATAAATTATCTCATCTCTACAAACTAACAAAATAGCAAGGTTTTCACCCCTTCAGAATCTGCTCAGAAAGCTACCATATATTGACTCACACGGTTCATATCCAGCTATTCTTTACTTGTTTGTTGAAAGGCACTCGCACAACTAAGCTCAGATGACTAAAGAAGAATGAAAATGTTCACAGCTGTTGGCTTCTGCTTTTCTAAGTTTTGCCACTGTCAATCTTTTCCTCTGAAAGAGTCAGAGACAAATAGGGTAGGTCCAAACCCACCTGTTTCCTTATACAACATTTATTTGTTTGTTATCACAGTTAAAGGGCTAAAACATACATATAAAAACAAATGCAAATTTTCAGCTAACAGCTCAAATTAAACCTTTACAAACTTGCACTCTGGACATAAGTCTGGATATCCAAACTTTGTGTATCTACAGCATTTCAGAGAACAATAAACCTCATGGGAATAAAAGTTAGGCAAAGGCCAAATACTTGACAGGTCAATGGCAATTGCCATTTGTTGCAAAAAGAAGTAGGAAACACTGACAGAAGCATTCAAAAATACAGCTGTTTATGAAAAATATCAATACAATGAAGAAATTACATCCCTTAAAAAAATATGGGAAACATTCATTTCAATTACCCTTAAAGAAAATAAATTAAAAGACTTCCCTGGGCAAAGATTTGCAATTATAAAATAGGTTTAGGTAAATGTCATCAGGTAGAGAAGGAACACACACTTGATAATCCTCAACTTGTGTTGACAATTAAAAGAAAATTATTCTGATTTGATTGTTGGTTTTGATGCACACACTATACTGTCAACAATGTTCTGCACAGTAGCTTTCACGTTGATTTTTCTGATGCATGCTAAAGAACATTATAAGGGAAATGCTCTTAAGGATTATGCTGGAAGAACTGCCTTAATTTGCTTGAATAAAATAATAAACTGTAAAAAAAAATAATCTTGAAGGAGAGTTTGTCCTTTTCTCCAAGGCTGAATTACATGCATAAAGTAACATCATCATAAGAAAGAGGAATTAATGAAAATGGTCAAAATATTAATGCAAAAAGTAAAAGTGATACAAATAGGTACACCCTTATCCACTGTATGTGATCTGTAGTCTATTCACTTATTACATTCTTATAGCATCCAATATAGGATCCATGTACATCTTGGGGGAAACTGATCTCTTCTCACCCTACACATCCTCTCAGTGGTATATGAGTTTCCTTTAGAGTCGTATATGTATTCTGGTTTTATGCATGTATATATGCATGTATGTGTCAGAAAACATGAGCCTATCTACAGAGGCAGTTTATGGTTATGTGCTTGCAAAAAACCCGGGATGCTAAAACATAAGAAAGGAAATGGATTAAACACATTGCTGCATTCCTAAAGAATGAACATATCCAAGACCTAAAATCTTCCTGTTTTTAGCATGCACATTTCTACTTTCTGAGTGCAAATTTTGTAGATTGGTCTTCAAGTACCAACTTAACTTCTAATTTATCAGAGATGTTACTCACTTCTCATCCTCCAATGAACAAAATTACTGTGGCAATACTTGAACCACTGCAAAGCAGTAATTATTCAAGTCCATGGTCCTCCTTCCATTTAGGCTGAAAATTTCTTGTCTATTACTGACTAACCTGATAAGATCAGTATTCACTAAAAGAAATTTAACTCACAATGGTTAAGGCTATAAAAGAAAACAGGAAGGTTACAACATTCTATAGGCTGAAAAATTACGATTATCAACCCTACCTCTAATTCTTCTGTGGAAGAGTCCTAGGCTTGATTTTGCCTTCCAAATGGCAGCTCCTTTTCTATCTTTTCTTTCTTCTTATCACTTGTAGACATTTAACAGAAAGTCTAAAGTCTACTCTGATAAAGTGCAACACATTCACAACCTGCCTTCTCGCCCGTCTCCATGCTGGCATGTAGCAGGATGTAGAGAAACCAAAATGAACCTGTTTAACTGCCCAGGTGGCCTGTCTAAAGTTTGCAGAGTTGCATCAGCTGTTTGGCTGGTACAGAGTAGGGGGGAAGTGGAATGTGCAGGTAAAGGTAAATGTGTCCTCAAGGCAAAGTAAAAAACCAGACATTTGGTAAGTCAGCACTAACCCATGTCCATGAATATACAACAGGGTAACCGACAGACATGCCATCCAGCTTCCACATCCAGAACAGACAGGAGTAGAAAAACTGTATCAAGAAACTGAATATTCCTTTATTATGCACAAACGATCTGGAGGATAGCAGAGAAAATAAATAGTAGAGCAGTTCAACTGAACATAACTGGGAGCTCACGTTCCACTGAATCAAAATGCCGTGTGTTAAAATCCAGCAGACAGCATTCAAAACTTTTATAAGATTAGTAAGTGCACATAAGCAGGATCTGAACACTTGAGCACACACTGAAAGACTGCTTCCCTGTTCATCTGGCAACATCATCAGCTTTTGTTGATATCTATTCCACATTTGACCCATACTCCTTTCAAATATGTTGATCCCTTCCCTGTAGCTTCCATATAATATTCTACCTCCACATGTGCCACTTCTACAGGCTTACCATACTTCTACTCTTTCAGCTTCAGGATTGGGCAAGTTGACTCAATAACTATTATTACATTTTATCAACAGACAGGTTATTTTCCATTTGAAGTTCAGACTTGGACTACCCTTCAGAATTATTCTTCTGCACAAAGCACTTCCACAAGTCTGTGGGTCCAAACGAAGTATTCCTCGAGAAAGAGTGTACTTCACTTAGAAAGCCACCAGTTCTCCTGTGTTTGTGAGAACTCGTGCAAGGTAAAGAACTGCAGATGAAACTGCAGGTGAAGCAGATGGAAATGTTGCACAAATGTACTAGTGCATCCATATGTACCTCAGGAGTGCTGCTCTAATGCTCCCATTGCTTATACTACTCAAGAAAAGACAAGGCCAACAGTAACAATGGACTGAGACGGAATTTGTACAGCAGATCCATTCATTTGTACCCAACTCCTCGGCTTCTTGTGGCAGTGCTTCAATCTTAAGATGCAGAGTTTCCCTACACTCCAAAAGGATCAATGAATACATTACACAAAACTCTCATGTGCAAAGATGACACACAAGACAGTCCAAAATATTACGAAGAAAGGATCATGGTATATTGCTACCAGGGATCACACTAAAGAAAGTTTGTAAATGAAAAGCTGGTGAATGACTGCAATACTATGACTGCAGAGTGACTGCTGGGACCAGTAGGAGGACATTAAAGTGAGTTATTAAAATGTTGCCTTAAACATTTTTTAGGAAATATAATTTGTAATTGACTAGAAAAAAATTGATCAATATTTTCTTATTCAACAAATCTCAGTATTAAAAAAGGCTTTCCAAAACCAAGACGACAAAAAGGAAACTCACTAAGAGAAATCACACATACAAAATAAAAAACAACAGAAGTGACAAACCCACCCAAAAGCCTAAATTTCAAAAACATTCTTTCAGAAGCACTCAGTCTAACCAACCTTAAACACCAAAAACAAGATAACAAGATTCATCTTGACTAGAAACTGCAACATTTCACACAGAAAAGAAGGGCTTGTTTTATTTTTATTGCATGCCAATAGGGAGGAGGCTCAAATATAATGCATTACCGCCGTCCTCACTAGAGAGTTGTTTACACATGGCTCTCTAAATGCAGTGTTTACCAGTCACATCTGCTCTCCAGGGTTGAGAAGTCAGGCAAGATACAGTGAGAATGTGGATGGAAGAATACCATAAAGGATTTTATTTTCAGCATTACACTGTTTTTCTTTGTTGCATTTTAAACATTACAAAACTCAGTTTAGCAAACAAATGAGAATCTTCAAAGTTATCTAAGATTAAATTGCCCAAAAGAAATGACTTTCACAACACCCTTGGCTAGTTCTCTTCGGATCTTCCCTTCAGGTAGTGCAACTCCTTTCATACATGATAGAAAATTAAAGAGGAACTGCAAACTTCTATAACCAAGGACATAATATTCCTATTATTTTACACAGGTGTCTGGAATATTTGACTTCATAACCAAATGTGGTAACATTACCAGGAGCCTTCTGTTACCAGAAAGCTTCAGATATGGAACTACAAGAGGCGACAAGTTCTTTCAGTCTGACATACAACTTAAGGCGACGGCTGAATAAGGAATTATTTTAAAAAACTGTGTATTTTAATCCAATTGATTAAAATCGGCTCTGAGAGAGGCTTTAGAGATTGATTTTTCTTTTAAAGCCAGGAGGTTCTAAAAAGTAATCACTACCTTCAAATTCACCCCATTTACTAATATTATCAAGCCCTGAGAAACGAATGCCCTGGTATTTCATTGGGCACAGAAACTGTCACACATTGTATGTGGTACTTACTGCCTATAGCCAAGCTCCTATACTGCAAATGAAGATTATCAGCATATATTCACTCTGAGGGGGACAGAACTGAGTAATCAATTCTAACAAAATGGCTTTTTATAGCATTTACAAAACTAGTCATTAGTTAATTAATAATCGTTTTGTTGCATAAGAAAGAACCATTAAAACAGTATTGGAGAGCACATTACAAATAATTTATAACACATAAACATAAGTATTAAATGCTAAAGCAACAGTTTACAGTATTTGCAATACTACTACAAAATGATTTTAAAAATAATTTTGCTTAAATAATGGAAGAGATATAACCCTCAGCACAAAGCACAAACAGATAGGTAGGTGCTAACTACAACTGGTTTTAATAACAACAGTTCCACCATTTACTGTTCACCATTTACGTTCACCATTTACTTCAGAAAACTACTCATCCCCCCTTTAAATCTAGCACTTGATTTCACTCTGCTGGGAGTTTCTGACAATCTGCAAAACAGTTCTCACACTGTGACCAGTTCTGAACAGTCAATATGTGAAAATTGTAGTGAAAATAGTCCAATGCATGGAGATCTGAGATGCTCGAAAAAAGTATGCAAATATCCTGCTGCACTGCAGTGCAAGGTGAAGCTTCATGATCACTCTGCACTGATCTAAGTGTGCCCTACTCTTGAGCGGGGTAAGAGCACCCACCCGCAGCTTCAAGACATGTGTCCCTGCCTGCCTCCCTGTGCCTGCTCCAGTGCTTGTGTAATACTGTGACTGGGACTAGAAAATGGATCCATCTGAAAGCTAATTACCTTTTTGGAGTGAGCCTATACTTCAGCTGGTATAAAATGATCACCAAGCTGATCCCTTCAGCTTTTTACAACAAATTCCTAAACCATCTGCATAGCCACAGAATGTGGTTCTTGCTAGAGAGGCTCTACAGAAGTATGAAGATCTGGCTGTAAGTAGGGTGGGCAGGTATAAAGGTAAAAATCAAGGAACTGATAAAACACTTTTATGAGTTAGAATGTTTAAGATAGTGAGTAGGAGAGCCAGAGTGAATTTTCTGTACTCATATATAGAAAACAGGTCAAAAAAGCTTTAGAAAAATTGATTAATGAAAACTGTCTTTCAAAAGAAATATAATATGGTAACAGATCAAAGTGTGATCCATTTTGTAAATGACTTGTGCTCCTCTTTTTCCACACCTCCACTCTCCAACACTCACTCCACCCCCACAAATAAATAAAAAAGAAAAATATCACAGGATAAGACACTGAGTGTGTCTCAAGGCGGCAGTGAGAGAAACGCTGCCCTCCAGTGCTCCACACCACCTGCAGCAGCACAACCACTCGGAAGCAGCAAACAGTGGGAGATGAGGTTGGACATTTGAATTGTAGCTTGCTGCAACAGAACTAGCATAATTCAACCCTGCAAACCTCCAGCTACCAGCTGAAAAGCAATAAAAATCTCTACAGATCATTTCAGCTACGCAGAAAATCCTTTCTAGATCCCCAAACTGGGTCATCCTCAGGCTCACCAGAGATCACTGGGCTGTCCTGCCAGGCAGCAAATTACACAATGCTTCTCTGATGTGCTTCATGGCCAAGTCATGTACAGAAGCAGGGGAAAATAGTGGGGAAGGGGAAAGTGGCAGCACCCACAAGCAGGAGGTGGCTGGAGGAGGGCCTGCACATGGCACACTGATCCCATAACAACCAGAAGTAATGGTTTCCTGTACCCGAGGCTTTCCGTTGTCTTAGAGCACTCACCTTGCCTGAGCGTGGCTGGATTAAGTCCACTTGTCAGGCAAGGCAGGAATCTCAACTGGCAAGAAAAAATGGCTTTCTATTGTATCTATTTGCAGTAATTTTTTTTAACTCTACTGATTTAGGACTGTTTTTCATTTTATTCCTGAACTAGTAAGAAATGAACACTCTCCTTTACGTATAATAAAAGCCTCCTTTTAAATAATGGTGTCTGCAAAACAAAGTGTGCTCTCTGCTTGGTAATACACACACAATGCAACCACCAAAGCACAGCCAGCAACCATTTCTCTCCAGCTGAGCTACTGGAAATGAAGTTTTAGCTCAAACTACCTTTGAGCATCTCCTAAAGAAGTAAAGGATCCAGAAGTGCAAGACAGTGGGACTCAAGTGCTGTCAGCTTCATGTGGGAACTCAGGACACTAGACATCTCTCAAGTACAGAACCTCGTAAGATTAAACTCAAAATTTCTGCAAAAGCTATGTACTGGTTGTCTGGGGGTTTTCTTTGTTGGTTTTTTTTTGTTTGTTTGGGTTTTTTAAAAAATAAACTTTTAGGAAATCCACCTTCATATCCTGCTGTGTTAACCACACAGAGAGTGGCAATGGATGTAATGCATCTTGAGATTCATCTCACCACTTGCCTATACAAATGGAATCACAAATATCAGGATCTAGATCTTTCTGCATGTATAAAGCTGTGCGTCTCTATTTCTTGTGACATCTTACACATGCTTATTTACTGATTACAATCCAAAGAAGTTACAGCCACAGAATAGTTTCATTTTCTTGATGGTGCCTGCCCACACATCATCAAAGCAACGCGTGGTTCAGGCATACTGGTGGATTTATACAGAATTTAGTAAAGCAGCCAATGCTAAGCTTGAAAAACTTTATCATCTCTGACTCACAGAGACCTGGGTCTCTTGGTTGGCTGAATTACTAACTTTTAAAAAATCCCTAGCCTTTTTTCTTACTGCTGTCCTGCAGAGCACCCTGAAGTGGTGTGCGGACCACTGCATTTGAATGGAGGAATTGGCCAGTGGAGTCACAGTCTATAAAGGGAAACTCATGAGTGTTCCCTTGTTTCCCCTCTCTTCATGCTTACTTTTACAGAACATGACAGAACAGGTTATCTTTAAAACCTTCTTTGCCCTCTGTCCAATTTGGCTGAAATTGATCTTTTGGTGATATATCAGCTGTTTGCAAACCTTCTGCTTCCAAAGGAAATCAGTCTAAAAGGAGTGAGAAAGGCTTTTTTTTTTTTTTTTTAAAAAAAAGGAAGTACAGGTAACTTATCAAGTCAATAAGCCCCACTGCATGTGCTGCTTCTTCTTGAGATAATATGAAAGAAAGAGGAACAAGATGATGAATGATAGCTAGTTACATTTACTTTGGAACTACAGAGGTTACCAAGTTAACCATGGTGGCGAGTCCAATGTAAGATCATCTGTACAGCAGCCCTCTTAAAGGCTACAGAGACTGGATCATGAATGAGCATCCTTTAATGCCAGAAATGTTCCAGGAGATGCATGAAAATCCAAATGGAAAACCCTAATACTTGTTATAAATAATAAAAAACCCACCCTGAGTTTTCCCCCTCTGTTCACAAACTGAGTATGTACATTGGAATAAAAACGGAAAAAGAAAACAAGAGTGAAGAAAAAGGCCAGATATTTTAAATTGCTCCTCCTATTAATAGCGCTTCCTGTTTTTCATTTTGGCCACGCTTGTTTCTCCAACTATTCTGCTTATCCAGCTGTAGGTTCTTAAGATTGTATCTTGCAGCTATTATGTCTCAGAGGAAATGCTTGGATAGACAATTTAGTGGGTTTTTTCCTATCTAATATGGGAAGGTTTTGTGGCTTTCAGAACCAAGTAAGACTATTTCCAGTCACAAAAACATGCAGCAAATCTGCAAAACCAGTAGCTTCACGGAACAGCTGAGGCTGAACATCTCTTTCATGTGTCTTGAAGTACAGGAAAGCATTTCACACGTATGTTTACAAAATACGCTCTTGAGATCACTTCATTTTGAAGTACACTAAATTTAAGAGGCATCTATGGCCATATACAGCTCACCTCACCAGCAGTCAAATTATGTTGCAAGCAATACATTCATGACAAACACTTTTGTTATGTGCTGTGTCCACTTAAAGTGTCTCTTTAAGGTGCAAGAAAAATGTCTCAGTGACATTAAGATGGTTACTTTCTACTACATTTACTATAATATACTCTTCCCTTGTGTTCCCTTACACTTTTCCTTATTTCTTATACAGTGGCCTTAGATATCAGCAGACAGTAGAGCTTGCAGAGCTCAAGCTGTACAATTCAAACTTCAGTGGGCCAGAGACCATTATCTACAGACATAAGCTTCTCTGAGGTATTCTTGGCCTCAGCATATGCTGTACTATCCGACTCACATAAAGTGAGGTGCATAAAATGATGCACTTGCAAGCTCACATGCAGTGATTTTTTCTAGTCTGTGATTCTTAAGCTCTACAGAATTTCAGGAAATAAATACGAGAACAGTGGGTAACTATGGCTCAAGTGGCAAATGTTACAGACTGGAGCAGCATACATGAGGTCAAATGCAGTCTGGTATGAAGTACACACTACAGAACTCAACTGAGGTCATAGAAGAAATTTAATTCCTTCCGCTAGGCCTGGATTTTTCTAGTCACACTTCTATACTCCAGCATGGGAAGATGAAATAGAAGTATCACCTTTTCTTTAGAGAAGTACTTGGCAATACACGTTGTCCCCAGAACTCATTAAAATAGTACACATAAAAATAATTTATCCTCTGGTTAGTTAATTTAACACAATTGGAACTGTTACACTGGAAGCTGAAAAATAAAAAGTCAACAATTTATGAGCTTGGCATGACCAAAAAGTAGGTGGAAACTGCAAAGACAGTACAAACAAAGCACCAGGCAAATATGTCCACTCAGTAGACAAAATGATCCACACTTCACAGACTACATCCACTATCAACGTTCATGGGAGCAAACAAACACAGACTTTACCATCATATCGGCTGGGAGAATCACAGGCTTTCTGGGGGGTTGCCACTCGCAGGAATATCTGTTGCCTCCATGAATGCCTTCGAGTCCTTACAGGGCTGTCCGCACCAGTGGCCTGCTGGCTGTGTTTGGATTCGTAGTCGCTAAAATTGCAGAACACAGAATGGCTTGTGAGCAGGTTACCTGAATCTGCTAGTAACAGTGACACAGTCTTCAGTGAATAAAGTAACACAAACCGTCAACTAAGGAGTGCAGTGTGCTGTGCACATGCTGGGTCAAGCTCTTAGTGTTAGTTAGGTGAAGCTTGCTTTGTGGCAGCAGGCTTATACAAGGCTAAAAACATCACTTAGGCTCACCAAAAGGGGCTGGCAGCTCTGTGCAATCTGCTTTCTCTAGTTTTAATTAATTTTCAGCTTGCTTTGCAGCAGTGTTCTAAACACAACGCATTAAAGTCACACACACCATACTGTATCTTTACCATTATGCTATTTCAATGCCATCCACAAAATCTAGCAATTATTCATAGGAGACACAAAGAACTGTGATGCCTTTTATCAGCACACATCAAGGAGCTTTATAAGCACCAACTAAACTTCCAGCCTTCTGTGAACTGGGTATGTTATATATTCCTTCACAATATAGACTTGGAGTAAAACTTTTAACCTTTGTGTTCACAAGTCACCATCTGAAATAAGCAACAAACTTGAAAACAGTGTCCAGGAGCCTTGGATATTACTCCTTTGATGTAATCCACAAATACAGGTTTTTATTCAGAATATTAAATGAAATAGTGAATAGCAGTGCTGTTTTCCTACTAAAAATCCCACTAATAACTTTCACCCGTTACATCTTTATTTGTTGCTTTATTGCAGCCATTGGCTAAATGGTTGCATGAGTCTTTCTTGAAGCTAAAAGGGATAAACTAACTTCAAATAGCTCTGGCAGCAACTGGGAGAAGCATTTTATAGGCCATCTTCTCCTTCCAATTTGATGACACTGACATTGCTTAGGATGAACCATGTATATTCTCTTAATTGAAAACTGCTAATACAGTCCTTTGGCAGGAATAATCACAGAAGTACATAGATGGAAATCGCATGACCATTACGACATCAAAATGGCTAAGTTCTGCAATCTTAACAGGAGAAGAGTCTGCAATAGTTCCACCCTTTTGACAGCAGTCACATGCAAAACACATGCAAGCGAACTGTAGCACAGATCAAATTTTGCAAGTATGAGAAGCATTTGAAATATTTCAGATAAAGAAATCTTTGAAAATACAGTTTTACCTCCAGGCTTTAAAAGAGAGCCCTACCTTTTTGTGCTCCTAAAGTCAGAGGTGTTATTTTCATCTACAGGAGCCAGAAATTTTAAGAAATTTGGCACAGAAGAGGAAGAATGAAGCTTTTTCCTTAAGGCAGTACGGTAGGAGATGCTGAGAGTGCAGTTGGGAAAAGTATAGTTTAGAACAAAGAAGTATAAATCCACAGAATAAAAATAATACGTTCTGCTAAGTTTCAAACAAAAAGCAGCTAAATCCTTAAGGCTTGATTATCAAAGAAACCAAAGTCAAATCTGAAACTGCTAACAAAGCGCTACTTTGAAATACATATTTGTTTGGGCAAACTACAATGTTCCAATACAAATACATGTACTTCCAGTAAAGTTATTACTCTTTGCTATATCCCACGATTTTTAGTGCATGTTTCAAGTAAATTCCTTTAGCAAGAATTGATGCCAACTTCATCATTGCACTTTTACTTAAATATCAGTTTCAATGATTGACTAAGTTTGAGGGAAAAGGTTAGGAAAAGCTGACACCGATAATCATTGTGCTGGCAAATGAAAAATAAAACCATTTTGTAAAGCATTAACAGGGTTTTATTCAGACAAGCTTGGAACTTTTAAGTTAAAAGCTGAGCCTTCTGACCATATAGGATTGTGGCTCTATTTATGCAACAGACAGGAGCACTAATCCAATTTCATCAACAGTCTTCTAGCAAACATAATTCTGCTTGCTCTTTTAAAATAACAAGCCCCCAACATACTCAGAAGGTGGTTAATCGAATGAAGTGAGAACAACTCAGATAAAAAGTTTCTGCCTGGAATTAAAACATAGAAAATTACTTGGTTGATAATACTAGAAGACCTTTTCTCAGTAAACAAAACCATGCAAGTAGGAGAATTTATTCCTGAAAAACTAAGAAAGAAGTGCTTCTAATAAAACATAAGGATATATCTGGATGGCATTTAGTGCTGCCCCCTGAAGATGTGAACGGAATGGAAGGATACTCTGAGATAATCACTAGAATGAAGTGAAGCTGTTCTTTAGTAGCTGGTACTGAGCACGAAGAAGATAAGGCTGTAGCACTGTGTGCCCTGCAAATAGGTTTCACTTGCAATTGCACTGTAAATCCATCACAATTACATGGTAATTTCACTTACAGAATACAATCATCTTGGGCAGTTTGACTTTATTGATTTAAACTCATTAACCCTTTGATAGCCCTATCAATTTCCATCTTCAGTCTTGCTGTTTAGAGGTTCAATATGTTATACCCTTAAATGACAGGGAAAAGGAAGGACAAGTTGCTACTGTGCATGCAGAATCATTATCAAATCCACTTGGAAAAATCTACTTTTGAAAATTTAATCTTCGGGATTCAAGTAAGTCTTATTAAAATGAAGACTAAAGAGGACATCGTAGACTCACATTTCCTCCCCTGAGCTATATCATACTTCTGAGGTGAAACTAAATTTAGAGAGATGCTAGTTAGTACTTAGTAAATACAACTGAAGGAACTGGTGAGACAAGGTTCTCAGTTGAGTGTTTTCCCAGGATCAGAAGAATCAACACCTTGGGAAAACAGGAAACCTTCACCCAAGAGAACAAAATCAAACCATAAATAGCAAGAGCAATAAAAATTGCTTGCCAGTGGCCAGTGCTGACTGTTGACAGCGCTTCCAAGGACATTTGGTTTCATTAGCCTTTCGTGCTAAAATAAGCAGTTTTAGCTCAAGGAGCTAAGAAGGGGTTTCAAAGTTAAGATTTGTAGGGAGCTACTTGTTTCAGTCTCTCAGGGAAATGATGGGCTAATGTCCTTTTCTCAATGTTTTCTCTATGTATTTTTGTTCTAAGAAAGGAGGCACAGTAAAGTATCACTTAATATTACTCAAAGTAACCAAGACAAATACATGAGCTGGAAGGTTGGGGTATTTTGTTTGTTTGTTTTTGGGTTTTGGTTTTTTTTGGGCGTGGGGGAGTGTGGGTTTTCATTGTTGTTAGTGCATTTTGGTTGGTTGTGGGTTTTTTTGTATTGGCTCTCTAGAGTCCTGATATTTCTTGCCCCATTTAGTTAACATTTAGTTAATTTGCCTTTAATGTCAGGCACAAGAGAACATTAATATGTTTCTGTGTTACCATGAACAGAACAGAACTGAATGATTCAGAAGGGACAGAGTGAGCTGGATCACAGGTTCTTGGCAACTTATCCCTCACACAATTTAAGCAGTGCTGCTGTCTGCTGCATAACAAGTTACTTTGGAGCAACTGGCTCTAAAGAAAGTCATGTATCCATGTGTCTGAAAGAACTTTATTTCTTAAAACAAAAAAAATATGTAAGTAGCAACTCTACATTCAGTAGCAGAGCAGTTTCAACCACCTTTTGTCTATACTAAATTATTTTAATTATTTACACTATAGAGCTTCATATTTAAGACACGGTAAAACAAACCCTACCCCAAACTATATACAGGTGCTAGCTCACCTCTTTTGTGCAAAATGCCCACTTTGTTCTCCACTTGAATTATGCCTTAGATATTTAAAAAAGTTGGGCGAAGAGGCTGAGGGATTAAGACGAGCTAGAGTAGGAGAACGTGCAAGTTGACCAGAAGAACTTTTAGATTCGCCGACAGATGCGTTCAAACCGTACAGTGGGATTCCAACCACAGCGATGGAGTTGAGGTAGCACAAAGAAGAAAACACAGTAAGAGAGGAAAGGAGATGGGGGGGTGGCGAAAAAGTGAAATGCCTTCTCTAATCTTTGAAAGGAACCTGGCATAAACAAATGAGCTATTTCCTATGTTTTTCACAGTTAATGCAGTAACTGTAAGAGACAGAACTTTTTAACCCAATCACCAAAGTCCCAAATACACACAGGCTTCAGCAAGGCATTTCACTATATGATTAAATTTAAACTCCCAAAAAACTGTCACTGACACACCCCTTCCTTCTCCCTCATATGTGCTTCCCCTTGGTTTCCATAATGAAGTCAGGCATATGATCAAGAGTTCTAATGGATGAGAAGTGAAATGTTCCATAAAGAACTGAATTTATTTACACTTTGTAAACAATTTAAGAACTGAGGTAAGCTGTTCAAAAACACTCAGAAAATGTACAAAGCTGTTAAAAGTCTGTAGCTCCAGTGATTTTTTGAGAACTTTAAGTATGCTTTTCTTCTGAGTTTCTCATTTCCCCTAGTTCTGTACATTTGCTATGAAAGGGAAGCAACAGTGATCTCTTTTTCATTCAAGTTATGTGAGGGAGCAGGCACACTCAGGTCTTACTAAAAATTATATGATCATACTCAAACAGAAATAACCAAAGAAATGAAAAATATACTTAATTTCTAAGGGCATTCTTATAGTAAGATAAGAACTGATTGAACAAGCAGCTGCAAGCATCAGGGCAACTCATGAAGATAATAGAGCAACAACGTAAGTCCTAAACTGCACCACAAAAACATTCTATTATTTTAGAATTCAAAAAGTTCAAAGAAGGGACAAAAAGGCAACCCAGGTTATGTTTCCTTTCAAACACTATAATTTTTTTGCTTTTTACTGTCATCATCTATTTCAGGCATGTTCATTTACTGCCCTGCATCCTGCAGGGAAAAACAAGCTGGAACACATACAGATTTCCTACTAACTTGCGTAAGTGAGCTGTTTTGGCAGTAAAACAGGAGCCTACAAACAGAAATGTTTCCACAGTAATTAGAAGAAGCTAGGTAGTGGGAGTGAAGAAAGCTGCCATGAAATTAAGAGGAGACTTTAAGGATGTAGAGGTATGCTTTTGAAGGAGGATAGCCTGAAGAATACTAGCATGAAGCCAATCAGTAACTTGGTTTTGTGAGTAAAATCTACATAGGCTTACCGAAAAGCTAGACAGGAGCCTTATCTCTATCAACAATTAGGTAATTTATGTCAGTTTTGAGTGTTATTTTGAAGTCAAGCATGAATTCACCAGCTAGTAAGGTTTTCAGCATCACAAATGCTACTGAATTTTTCTCTATAAACAAGAAGTAGCATTTATTTATACTGCTTGCAGATCAAAACAACAAAAATTAATGAATATTGCTTGCAAAAATATAACCAAACCCCTTAGGAGCAATCCTACATTGTGCTTACACTTAGTTGTGTGATAACTAATGTGGAACAACACATCTGATGTTTTCTCTCCCCTGTGGAGCACACAGGGCTAAAAGTGTTTTTAAACAGAATATCTACAAACGTCCAAAGAGTGACACATTGCTGCAATACATTTCTCATCCAGTAAGAGGACATACCTGGTATGCAATCATCATCCCCAAATATGCCCTCAACAAATGAAATCATAGCCTGCTTTTAATAAGTCTTACTTTCTTTTGTGAGGAGTCTCTGTGCTCACTGAGTGATACCTCATAAGTTTCCTCTGGGGAACAGACGGCGATGTTTCAACAGGTACCAGAGATTCCTGGCTTTCTGTTGGCAAATGACTCAATGTGTTTGCTCGCCTCCGAAAGCTTTGCTGAGGTAACATAACAGACTGCTCAACAGGAGAATCATCTGCGTCGCTGGAGAGATCACCCACTGATCCACTGGTCTTGACAGCATTTTCCATAGGAAGCATAGGAAGTTGGTCTTTCTCCTTTTCACACGATGGTGGCTCCTAGCAGCACAAAAAATAAGGTTATCGATACGTGGGTTTAGAATCAGTCTTTGAGGTTGCAGTTCCATGTCATCATTCACATCCCACAGAGACCTGCTTCAAACTTGCACATTTTAATCATGATAGCTCCAATAAAGAATGTTTCATGGTTTATATCTTTGTTATTAATAATTTAGGTCAACAAATCACAGTCTCCATTTTATGGAGAAAAAGTAATTTTGAGAGTAATTGTATTTTACAGTATGTTGAATAGAACTCAGAATAAATGGTGTCGGAACAGAAGAGATGGGTCAGGTTTGGGTAACAGTGACAGCAATGAAAAGGGTGGCATTTCAGAGTACTGTATATTTAGCACCCCATATAACAATATAATAATCCTCTGTCTATCTGAGGATTCACACAAAGGATTTCAATCCTATGACTAGATGCCTGTTTCAGTTCAAACCCGTGCACTTTTCTTCAAGTGTTTCCTGCAAAGTCAGACGTTCTTTCAAAAACATAAAGCAGAAAGAGCAGACTCTTGATTACCTGAAGCCAGGAGTCCGCAGTTCTGCACTAGAGCAGAAGCGGTAGTTGTATCCGAGTCAGCAGAGTCCTAGGCTGTCTCCAGGGAAGAAGACTGGCTTCTTCTATGCTGTTTGTTTCTATTGTTTTATTCATACTAAAAGTTTTCTAACCACACAAAGGGGGAAATTACTCCACTTCTTGTTTTAGTTTTATGTTTCTTATGAATGACACCCTGCATTCATGGCATGCACTTTCAGGGCTTAAACCGATCAGGTTAGGATCAGTAGCATGGTAATTATTGCATTTGGTTTGCTGCACATTCTTGCAAGATTCAGATGATATTATATAATATTTTATTTCACATGTATAGGCTCACATGATAAGATACATACATACGCAATATATGTTCATACACAGTACATGGCGTTTCTAGTTCAGATGGAGAACCAATTGCACTACTCTTTTTTATAGCATGGGGAACAGAATGAAAGGCCTGACAGAAAATTGAAACTTCTGGATAACAGAAACACAGATTTACTGAGTCCCATCTTGTTAAAAAGTATTGAAGTCTCCAGTGAAACTCTACAGATAACAGCATCTTACACGTCACCATTGTATTGACATGTGACTGCTATTTCTTAGTCTGAATCTCTGTTACCAGAGTAAACTGGGAAATTACTTTGTTCAAGTTGTTCCTCAGAAGAGTCACACACATTCTAACACATTACGTATATGAAAAATGATTTGAGTAACCAACCTGAAAATTCTAAAAAACTTTAATATTGTTTCAAGCTGGGAGCAGTGGCTGATCCAAGAGGCTGCCTGCAATGAGCACAGCCCCGTCACCCTCAGAGGGACCCAGCACAGGAATAAAGATATACCCTATTGATCAGCGATCCTTATAGGTAGGAAGAAAAGGACATACCTACTCTCCGTACTCTGTGATACTGATTTTATCATACTGTTTGGCTGTTCTGGGGTTTATTTCTTTTCACACACAATCAGTTAACTTGTCTAGTCCCAAAAAATAAAACAAAATGCACGATGTTGGAACAGAACAGTTACATGAGCAGTTGGTAACTGCATTTCACATCTGCCTAGGTGTTTCAGGGAATATTATCTGAAGTTTCTAAATATGTACATTCACCCCAGACTTTACTTACTTTACTTGTGCTGCTTAAGGTACTGGACATGGAGCTGTCCAAATCCACAGCACCAGAACTCTCCAGAGGACCTCTGGCTTTACTGCCCTGTAAAGATGAAGCACACCAGCAGTGAAGAGTGTGATATATGGGGCATACCAAAAAGATTAGTGTAGCATAGTCAGAATCTGTAATTTACAAAGACAGTATCAAATTTAATTTCCTGACATGCCCAAGAATAGCCTTTGCCCCTGTGAGAAACAGAGGCTTCATTCAGGACAGTCACTGACATTTTAAAGGATCCTGTGGAACTAAGGAATTCTCATGGGCAATTATGTGCTTTCCATGATATGTACATAATCACATCTTACACAGATGTACTATAACTACTGTTAAAGTACCTTCTGTATTCCAAACACGAAATTTTCACACTAGGTACTTCTTACCAAGATACAATGAAACAAAAAGACCATCTATTATAAAGGACTTCAAACCATATAAATTTAATCCACAGCAAAACATAATTTCTGGTATTATCACTTCAATGCCTACAAATCAGAAAACATACATATTTTTGTATCATCTGTTCAACAATATTTTTGTATAATTTATTTGACTAATGTTTTTACGTAACCAAGAGAAATACCAAGAAACCTACTGACGAAGTCTTACGTGCTAACACAACTACAAAACTTGTATATTCCTAACCTTAAAATATATCATTTTTAATGTTCTGAAGTTAAGGCTTATGTTCTCTTTGAACTGTTATTCTGAGTAAAATATAAAATGTTATTGTTATTCACAACAGTGACTATTGTCTCCCTGAAGCTCAGGCAAAATGTTTTGCCTCACATCTGATACAACTGTACTAGATTTTGCTTCAATTTAACTGTTTGCTGATGAGAAATAAGAATCACTCATTTTTGTTCCTTAAGATATGTGGTTTGGCATTCTGTTACAACACTCTTTTTCAAAAAAAGGGAGAAGTTCTGATTTTTTAATCCTTTGCCAAACAGAAGTCTTTCCAAGTGTCCTATTATTTTCCTCAGGCTTTTTCCATGAGATGCAAAACAAAGAATATTTGAGAAGACACTCCATGGGTTTAAGTAGTGCTTAAACTTGACTTTTCTGTCATTCAAATAAATAAACCAATGGAATTATGTTCAGAGGCAATAAACATGAGAAGATACTTACACGTGATAAAATGCTTTCAAATGATTCTGTCAGAGATCTTTTTGCTTTGTTCTTTAACATATCTAATCTGAACCTTGGAGCACTGCTGGGCACCTCATTAACAGCATTCTCAGCAGGGAGCTGTGAAGTCTGCAGGAGTTTAAAAATATAAATGTGACATACTCAACAGCATGGAGCAGAATTTCAGTGAACAATCTGAAGACTTCTGTAAGCTGAATCAATACTTTCTCCTGGTGTCCTTGGCTTTTCATGCCTTTTTCTCTACTGATACTTATCCTGAAGTTTAACAAACTATCCTAACATAAGACAGGAAATCTCTTAAAAGAAATTTGTTGAGCGTAGTAGCATGCTTCTGAAGAACTGCCATATCAATAGGGATTTCTGACTCTGTTGACAAAATTTTCTTTAATGCAAAAGTATAATTGTACAAATACTAAATGTTTAAGTGTACCAGATTAGAGATTTCTGATGGATTTACTTTTTCTCAGCCAAGAATTAATCAAAACTGATGAAGCCCATAATTAACAAGTGTCTCCATTATATTAAAATGGGGCTTTCTAAGGGTCAGGAAGATGTATAACAGTCTAACTCTTCTATATATTTCCCCAGTTAGAAACACTTTCACCTTAAAGCTAATGGTCTATTGAGAGTTTTGCTTTTTCAATAAATATTTCAGTCCATTTTTAGTGCTTGCAAAGACTGATGTAGCAAATACAAAAACGACACCATGATGCAAATATTACCATCCAAACCAACACCTGCAGTAGAAACCAGAGCACAGTTTTCAGTGTTATTTTGGGAGTTCATCTTGAGGCTGGTAGGCCCTGTAGCCCTCTCTACCTGGCCCTAATTTCAGAGATCTGAATGCTTGATCTTCTAACTATTCGTACGTGGGCAGCTGAAAAGCGCATCATCATCATCATCACCCAATAGTCCTGTCTAGAAAAAATTTTAAACCATCCTATTACCCACATGGCAAAGTTACAGGCTTCTGTATTTTCTTTTTACCTTCGCTCATCCACAAAGGGCAAATGAGATGCTGCTTGCTACTGCTTTCTTAGGAAAAGACACTTACTTTGAAGGTCATTTTTTAAAAATAAGATCCACGTACTAGTATCACACTTCAATTTTTTCCTCCCCCAATCAAAATATTAAAAAAAAAAAATGATGAAAAGCATGAAAGTGAATACCTACGCGGAAAAGAAGGGAACAGGGACAGCAGGATTTCATGGGTTAATGATTGCCAAGACACATAACACTGCCAGAGTACATGTTCAAAGGTATTTGCTATTACACAGGTCTGGAGATAAACTATCAGAGTAAATATAAAATGTTATGCTAAGACAAATGATGGACTGAGGGCAAGTCAACTCTGTTCTTAGAGCACTGGCATCTTTGCAAGTGTCAGATTAACCAATTTTGGCTCCAGCAACTGAGCAAGCAGACTGCAGCAGGCCTTAGGACTTTTCATATCGCACTGAAGACACATTAAGATATTATCCTGCTTCATATGTCCCTATTTCCAAGCCATTCGTGTCTGACAACTATTTGATAATCAGCTGGCATTAGACCAAATACAAATATTTCAGGTATGATGACAGAGGACTTCAGGCTATGTTTCCTCCTGTCATACCATAACTACAATGCTTTTTTCTTAAAAACGTATTTCTGGTGAGATGTCCAAGATAAGAAATCAGAGAACAAAATACGCAAAGTTTTCTTCCTGCTTTCTCAGGGAGGTCAATAATTAGCCAGTAAGCCATAAAAGGAGAAGAGATTAACAAAATGAACAAACAGTAAATGAACACTTGATGCTACTTCCCCAGTTTCTTCAGGGGTCTAATTACTCTTCATGTATTGATTTGCTAGTTCGTATCACAAATGGCCAACAGCAGTCATCACGATGGAATAACCAGCCAGCAGTGGTGGGACAACCAAGATTTTTAAAAGCGTCAAATGACTGGAACTGAGAGTTTCCAGAGAGTGGGTGCTGATCCTCTTCTAAATACAGACCTCCTTGAGGTGTCTCAAGTTAGTCATGCAAAATCATTAATCCCTTCTGAAAAATCTTAACTGTGCTGTATAAATAGCCTGTTAAACAGCACTGATGCAACCCGATACAGAAAGAAAGGTAGCTCAGCTCTTTGGAAATGGATGACAATCTCTGCAGCTGTTTCTGCAGCAATCCTCTTCACCTGCTCCTCCTTGAGGCCACTTCAAATGGTGGTTTGCACACAAGAAATAACTTCCAGCTCTTGAGCAAATGTTAGTCTTTATTGAGGATCAAATGCAAGGTGTTGTCAGGGCACTGACTCACACAGACAGTGGGATGACAAACACCACAGACTGGCTGAGAGCAATTGCAAATTCATTATATATTCTCTCACCTACACTGAATTTCCATTGCAGTGAGAAGAAAGAAACAACCAAATTAGTTGTCTATCTTGTTTGCATCTCTGTCTCCTAGGCCTGAAATCAGACTGTACCAGGTACCTCAAAATCTGAGACATGCCTGTTTTGGCGCGTGACAATAGCCTACAAATCATAAGCAACGGCAGCATTCACCACTGCCTACAATTCCAAGTTCCAAAATGCCAGTGGTGGAAAATTGCCTTTGGGAAGACATAAAAGCAGAACGGTAGATTTTTCCTGGCTTCTCCTTACATGAACTAAAACTGAATGATTACTTACTTGTTTTGCTTCTCCAACATGAACATGGTCCTTCTGTTTTTCTTCATATATGTTTCTCAAAATAGAGACAATCAGCTCATTCTCTTTTTGATCATTTCTTGGTCTTAATTTCTTCAATTGAAAAAAACACAAGTACAGTAATTATACATTTGTATAACAGCAAATATTTACTCTTTTTATTTTGTCACTGTCAATACATCGTTAGTGTAAGAACAAGTTTAACTCAGTTGATGCTACTACTCCAGTCCACCAGAGGACACCAGTGTCCCAAGCAAAGCAGCAACACAGCCAGAGAAACACTTGACATCACTTCATACATGACAGAATTTACATGAAAGACAAAGGACAATAGTAGAGGTATCAAATTGCCACAAGCAAATAAAGACTTCAAAAAATATTTCTGCCAATTTGCTTTTGATGTAAAAACCCCCAAAAATACTGTAGTTCCGAGTTTGTAGCACACATGAAGTATTGTCATGCAGTTATGATGCACAACCCTTCTCATAGAAATCCTTCTCACTGGACATTTTTGGGAAATGACATAGGTATTTTAAAACTCAGTGCACAAGGTGAACATATTTGTCTCTGCAGCATTCTATTTAGATCTGAATTATTGTAAGAGAAAATGTTTTAAAAACAATTTATAATAGAATTCAATCCTAGAAACTGAACTTTTGAAAAGCATATGTTGTTTTAAGCCTACTGATGTAACGGAGAGATACAGTATGAATTAGCTAATGCCAGGGTAGCACATCAGATTAATGAAAACATCCTTGGAAAGACAATTATCTAAAAATGCAAATCACGGTTACAACCTATGGAGCTACAAGAATGCAACAATTAAAATTTCAGGCAGTTCAAAAGATCAGCTGAAAAGCTGACAATCAGCAGAAGAGATGTATTTTACGCTCAGTTTTACCAAGTTCATGGTTTGCTGTCTTTCACCAGAAGCAATTAACAGTTTCCTGGGACTGCTAGAAGCTTTAGACAGTTAAAATGTGTGCAGAATACTAAAAGGCAACAGTGCCAGCTAGCTGCTATGTACTAAGAAGTTACTTAGCTCATTGAGTCACTTCCACACAGTAACTTCCAAATTTGGTACTGGATGATGAAGTGCCACATGGAAACACACAAAGTGACTGAAATGACTCAAGAGAGGAAGGAAACGCTACTTTTTAAAAAGTCTGAAATTTCCTAATCTTCATCAATGTGACAATCCCAATGGCATTTCCTACAATGTTCATCATCTGTCTTAAATCCAGCAATGCTTTCCTCTGTGCTAAAATGGATTTCATTCAGAAGATAGAAAAATCAAACTTTGTTACTTAGTTTGACAAGTATTAAGATCTAGGATAAATTTTAGGCAGGAAATTTTCTGATCTGGGAATGTTATAATAATTTGCTTTGATCAAAGTAATAGCTGAATGTTCTCACAGAACAAGTTACTGCCTTCATGCACAAAAAAAAAATTTACTCAGTGAAAAGTCAACATTTTCATGGAAAACAAGTAGTATTAGGGGAAGATAAATGAATAAAATAAGCCATTTTCATCAAAAGACAATTTTTTAACAGTTCTAAAAAAATAATTATAGTGAAATTAAAGCACAAGGTGACCAGTCTATTAGATAATGAATAATTCACAACAAAATGAAAATAACTTTGGTGCTTCAACACTGAAGTTAGCAAAAAACATCAATTGCTTTAAAATCTTATAGGAAACAACTTACCTTAACCTCTTCAAAAACAGAAGCCTGCTCCTGGTTATTTAGTGTTGTTAGATGCTTTTGTAGTTCTAGTTTAGTCTTAGAAGGGTGTAACCCTACCAAGAGGAACAAAAGAGAACAAATGACAGGGTCAAATTTGTCAGAATTAATCAATCACATGAATATGCACACAATTTAAACCAAAGCTTGTCAGTTTTTTGAGGGGACCTGCTGTTTTGATTTCATAACAGGGCATTACAAAGAACTCTAGGTTAATCTAAAGCTACTACTGAACTCATGTCTTCAAAACGAGGGACATGAACTCTGCAATGAGGAGATTTACTGAGCACAGACCAGGATTATACTCTTAGCTGAAGATTCCATTATCACACAAGATAAAATAAACCCACAATCTACTGCATTTTAGCAGCCTGCTTTGTTGGCGTTTTACGAAGTACTGCTTGGATTTTGCTTGTGGTATAAATACAATTTCTATTGATTTTCTCCAATTTGTATGCCTTGGCCTCCTCTGAAAAAGTAAATTTACTGCATGTTAGTGAAGTTCTTGCTTTGCCTCTTGCTGAAAACATTTACTGACAGTCTAAAGCAGACTACCCTCTCATTCAGATTATTTTTTCCTGTTCTCTTCCTGGATTAAATTCCTTTCCTCTGTTTTCTGTGGAAAACCAGCAGACCATCAACAGTATTTTGTACTTCAGTTTCTGATCATAGCATTTCTCCTTCAGAAGCAGACAATACGATTAACCAGATGGCATGATTAAAGGCATTAAGAATCATTTTCCTTTAAGAAACTTCTCAAAAATCATAGCTAGCTGAAGACCAAAACAGTTAAAAATAGTTTTGGAAGTTCTCCAGTTTCATCAAATTAATACTAGATAGGTTTTAGTCCAACAAACTACTGTCACGTGATCTGACAAGCTGCTGTTGCCCTTTATTCACCTCAGACATCGCTTAAATGAACAAAACCTAACTAAAATTTGTTGAAAATGCAGAGGGATTTTTTTTGTCTTGAGCTTGCTTTCTGGGCAACAACTACATTTCTAACTGCTGCATTTTCATGAAGGAGCATAGATCAACACCAGAAACATGCATATTAAAAGCATACTGTTCAGTTCATGTTTAGTGGTGGTGTAATGCCAGTATCTAAGTAGATTCAGGAGGACAGCAGGTCTCAGCTATTGCAGCATATATGCTTGACAAGTTCATTACCTACAACCCTCTGTGTTTATACAGCTAATAGAGCCAAGTTGGCTGCAATCCTGTAATATTTAGACTCTTAATTAGTTTTCAAAAAATCAACTAAAATACAAGAAAGGAGTTTAACTTTTGTGAGAAAACTCTTATTACCTTACAGATAATTTGACATTGTAGTCCTCTAAATATAAAGGTTGGCTTTCAACCCTCCATCCTAAATCCTAGGCTGTTTTTAATCATTCATTCCCTTACGAGTTTCACATATAAGATTGTCCTCCAATAAAGTTGTTAGAAAAAATATTCAACTAGAAATTTTTTTAACCCTCACCTTCTATCTTTTCACAGAGTTTATGCAAGCTTTGCATAGGACACCCTTCACAGAGCTGGGCCTGTGCCTTGGAAGTCTGTTGCACAGCAGCTACGGTGAAAGCCTGTTTCAATGTCATCATGATTTCATCAACCTGAAAAGGACAGAGTACAAAAGAACAGAATGTCACTCTTCCACTGAGCTTCTGTTTTCCTTAATACAAACACAACAGCCTTTTAGAACGATACTGCCAATTGTTTGGGAATGTGCTTATGATTAAAAAGAAAAGCTGTTCCTGTGCCATTTCTGCACATAAACACACAAGCAAGACAAAACTTATCAAGAAGTTATATCTCTTCCAGGCCACCCAATTTTATTACTGGGGTCTAATAAAAGATACTACTGCTATCTAGAAACCTTTTCTTGTCTGTGTTAAAAGAGCTTACTGCAGCTGTGATGCACTGGCCAGACCCAGAGCACAGTAGTGCAGTCTTGATTTTCTGAACAGGTACACTATTAAAAAACTCTCTTCCAAAAAAGAGGCACATAGTCTAACTTAGTTGGTGGATGAAAGGAAGTTTTATTGGATTTTAAAAGGGGATTTAAACTTCTACCTTCAAAACAGAAGTTCCTTTGCAGACTGCTATGTTAGTTACATTTTTTAAATACTTATATTTCTGAATGGAGCATGATTTGAAGACATTCAGCAAAATACAGAGCACTGAGCAACAGAAGACTTTTAGGGCCTAATATTCTATTAGGCTCTTTTATTTCACTTACCAGTGCTTCATCTGTACACTGAAACACGTAGCAAACAAAGTGGAAGCCTCCATTTTCTGAAGACTCTCTGCAGATGAACCCAAAGTGATCCACATGTCTAATTCCCTAGCACAAAAACAACAGTAGTGAAGCAGTCCTATTTAATTACAGCATTTTGTACCTCTATTTTTACCAGTGACAAAAGCATGAAAGACCCAATAGCGTTACAGATAGGACACACATCTCGGTTACAGTTACATTAAAGTCGTCTGGCCATTAAAAAAACTATTCTGTTAGAAAACCTATTACTTCATGAAACTTTTAAATTTCACTTACATCAGAGGTTGTTGGTTTTGGTGGGGGGTTTTTTTGGGTGGGTTTTTTTTGTGTGTGTGTGCTGGTTTGTTTGGTAATGACTGAATTGTAATAGATCCATTGGAAAACACAGGGATGAATAAATATTATTCAAAATGTATTTTACTTAATATTGGGAATAGCAGGGGAAAAAAGCTCTCTCTGTTTTTCTTCTCTTTTGCCTAAGTGGTCAACAATTGCTTTACATTGTAAGAATAAATCAAAGCCATAGTGAAAAATGGATAAACTCTTTTCATCTAGAGAAAAGCTTGGCTAGTTAAAAAATGAAAATAGTTAAACATATTAAAGATCACTCATGGCGGCGTTTATTCTTCCTAAAAGGCATGCAAATTCATGTACAATCTACTTGCAACAGCAGATAAGCAGTACATCCTGGTAAAATGCTAAGAAGGCTTTTTAATTGCTGGGAATTTTTTTCTTTTATGAAAAGACTTTCAGATGAGTAGAGTTAGGTGATCCCAGTGCACATCTTCTCAGTACACCATTCTTGGTTAAAAAAAAAACAAAACAAACTTATGATGATGAATTACCCGCACAGTGGTAGAGCCTGTTTATAGAAATTCAGTAACTTTCAGCACCATTCTACTACCTACTAGATGTCATGGCACAACAATATTAGAGCTGGGTAAAGAGAGGCAATAAATTGTTGCATCAAAAACCATAATGATGAATCACAGCAAATAAGAAATTTCAGTGAAATTTTAACAATCTGAAGATGCCAAGCAGGACTTTGTTTTGGTTTGTTTTTTTTGTGGGTTTGTTGGTTTGGTTTTTTTTGCTTTTCCTTATTAGCACAGCAAGAATCACTGAATATTCTCTTTGCCTTTTTATCATGAAGAAAACATTTTTAAAAGTACAAAAAGTGAATACTTCTATAAAACAGAATGGTCGGGGTCCCAAAAAAGAACACATTATAGCATCAGATAAACTTAAGCAATCCAAACAATGTTGTCTTATTGTTCAAAATACTAACAATAAACCTTCAGAGCACGCCAGCTGAATGAAGGAAAATAATTTAACGTATATGGAGATACTTGGTTTGTTGGAGTGTGACAACAGATAACAAAGGCTTCATTACACAAATATCAGGCACATGCGAACAAAAAGATCAGAATGACATTCAAATGACGTAAAGCCTGCAGCTTCTTCAACTCCAGCTCCATTGGATGTTCAGGCTAAGCATTTTAGGACGCAGCTATGTGACAAAGCAAGAGCAGGCTGATGCAACCTGCAGACTCTCTCCCTCCATTATCCACATCAGAGACATGCGCAGAATGTGCTGACCGTCCTCTCTAATCTCCCAGTCCATGTTTCTTCTTTTGAAAACTCATTTCTTCTGAAAACCCAACTCCTACAGTGGAGGGAGCCCAGCTGGGATTGTGGCCCTGTTCCGAGGAGCACAACCAACTACTGACCTTCAGGGCAAGTCACAAAGTCCACCTAACTAGCTCCTGACTAAGAAGATGGCCTAAGGGAATATGGGGATAAATATTTTTCTGTTTTCAAGTTCTCTTCAAAGCTCTTGATCTGATAGCATGCAAACTACTTATGTTTACTCTAAAATTTTCAGAACAAGTACCTGTATGTTTAATAACGAAAGCTATCCTCATAAATTAAAAATCAAAGTCATTTATGAAAAAAAGAAAATCCAAAAAAGCTAGAAGCAAATAACAGCAAATCATATTCCCTGTTTTAAAATGGGTAAATAAATCCACTGGGAAAAAAAAAAAAAGTTTTGCCCCAATAACATTAAGATCAGAAGCTGTGGTACACTGAGTAGACCTGCACTATGCAAGTAAGTCAAGTGCAAAATAGTTCCTAGAGCAAAATCCACATTCTGGTATACTAGGTCTTAATCCCACAGTACAAACAAGCATTGCATTGGTTTCATTCATGGTGAATTTTTAGTTTAATTGGTGGGAATATCCATTCCTCAATAAATGTAAGTTCATGTATATAATTATACTTCAGGTTAATTTCTTAAAGGTTTAAACTAAAATCATCTATAACAGGTTTTAAAGGAATTAAGTGTTCTCTAAGGACTCTATCCTAGTTTAATGAATTAAATTCAATTTTCCCATTCACTTAAAATGAATCAAATCTAGTATACAGACAACCTAAATACAAATAATGCCCTGCAGGACAGAAAATGGCTAGTGAAAGACAAATCTCTGCATCGTGACATTGGTTAACAAAAGCAACTGGTCTATGAAACATCCTTATGATCAGTCATTTCAGTCTACAGGTTGATATTCAAGCAACTCTCCAAGGAGAGTCCTCTGCTTCTGTACACAGGACCCGACGGCAGTTGGTGTAGCTGCCCATGCAGGAGTGCTGCAAGTGCCCGAGCTGTCCCATGTCCTTGATGTGACGGTGACTGTTCTGCCCTCACACTGCTGAGCTGCTGCACTAGCTGAGTGTGAATCACAAGCCTGTGTAACCTACGCAACACTACTACCACACCTTCACATGTTTAAGTTACATCGCTTTCAAAACATCACCAATTGAAATAAGTTATTAGATAAATTACACCCTCACATAATCTATGTGAAATCAGAGCCATGAAAATGAGATGCAGAAGGACATGCGGGCCAGCTCTGTGGCATAAAGAACAGGGATTAATAGTGAGAGAGGAGGCTCTAATACATGTTTGCCCTGAGTGCAACACATACGCACTACCTCTGCATGGCAAAGGCTTGTCTTCTTTCATACATGTGCAACTTACACTCTTGAAACAAATGTAATTTTGAAGTATTTTTCAGATAACTCTTATACATTGGTTTTTTCTCCTTTCATTATCACTTCTTGAAAAATATGGCTCAGAGAATCCCAGATTTGCACAACTGTGCATCACACTCACTGAAATCTCAAACCAGAACGGACTGGAGTGTTGCTTCTAGCTCTTACTATTCATCCACCACACACAGAAGTGAATCTTTACCTCAGTGCAAAGCATGAGACAAAAATGACGGGTTTACAAAATTACTGATCAACTAGCAACTTGTCGATAGCTCTTACTGAAACCAGTGGGGTGAGAATCCATTTGAAATGCTAGGAGAGAGGAGTACATGAGCATTCACAAGTAGAGAATATTTAAACAAAAAAACCCAAACAAACAAAAAAAAGAATACATTGCAGTCTTACCTGAGAACAAAAGGATATTTCTTTAAAGCTTTTTTCAATTGCTACTTTTTTTGTGTCAGGACTGATAAGGTAAACTTCAGACTGGCCAATCTAAAAAGAGCAAAATAAATAGCAAGATGATAACATGTAACATTATACTTCCTTTTGTCTTGCTAAAAAAATGATTCCCAGATATAAATCTCAATTTGTTTTCTACCTGTATATTTAGACCAATAAGTGTATTATTACCAGAGAAAGAGAGAATGCTGAAACAACACTGATTTGGCATTCAGAGCTCTGCACATTACTGAGCTGAGATTTAGTTTTGCATTTGAGACAAGACTGAGAATAGTGTTTAATTAGATGAAAGTAATATTATACCACAAGTAACTTGGTTTGCACTGAGAAAATACACTCACTCTCTTATTTTCTGCATCTTGGCACATACTACATTCCCAAAAGTTACTTAATGAAATTGTCCTAAAATTTAAATCCTGTATTCCACCTAATTATTTATTAAGGTTTTATTTAATTAAGACACACATAGCATTTAAATTAAAAACTATAACTCAAACTACAGAAATGAGCTTACTAGAGTACATTTTCTAAATTAATTTGATCTGTAGGACATGTGTACAGCAGTAACCCAAAAGCTGGTGCTAACTTTTGACAGGCAAAGGGCATTTTTAAAGTGAAACTACTATCAATTTTTCAGCTGCTGGCAACATCTTTGTAACATTTTAACAGATAAAATTTAAATTCCTCATAGTTTCTAGCACATCAGAGAGCCCACTAAGTACAAGCCTCATATCAGATTCTAGAGAAGCAGGTGGAGTCTGGATCCATTCATAAGCATGACTTAGACAAACCTGCTGAAGCTTCAACAACTACCCAATCCCTAAAGACACACGTAAAAACATCAATAGCACCAATATACCTGTAATTTCTTAAGGAAGGGCAAAAGGGGAAATCCTGTGTGCGAATGGATCAAGTGAGATGTACCACCTCTGTGTGTCTAAAAATGGTCCTGTACATTCACCTTCCACCTCTTGTACTGTCCTCAGGACTGACCTCGCACATGTTCATGGACATATTCCTTCCAACACCTACTCAGCAGCCTCCTCCTCCTCGCTGCTGCCTTCCCCACCCTGCAGTGAGAGGCTCCTTCTTAGCTCTGCCCCACATACTCCTTTCACATTTGGTCCCAGGGCAGCTGGGATCATTTGAAGCCAACTGAAAAAAGGAGGGGGAAAAATAAAATACACTCCCCTCCTCCCAAAAAACAGCCAGGAAAAAAAGCCTAAAAATAAAAAACCAAAATCCTAAGAAATTGACTAGGAAAGCAACCCTTCAGGAAGATATACCAAAATCAGGACTGTTTGCAGCAGGTGAGGAGAGTCAGCAGTTAACTCATCTGAACATTTTTCACACCTCATACACCAACCATTTTGCTGCAAGAAGACTGCAAGGAAATCCAAGTAAGAACTTTAACTGAGAAAATACAAATATTTTTTTTTCCTCTGGATATAAAGTTACTTTTAAATATTTCATATGCTGCCACACACAAATTGATGAGCAAAGGTGAAGACGTGTGCACATTGCATGCATACTGTAACTCAGAAACCACTGAACACAAGGGACAGGTAACCAACAAACTCAGCTCTGCCACGAGCTGCTAGCTTGTGGATATCCTTGAGGCACGACCCACAGTTACTTCACTTCCTTATATTCAGCTGCATTTAGACTGGCTGAATGGCAAAAGAATACAGCTGTGCATACTAAACAATATCTTCCCCAGTAAAAAACAACCCAAGATAGAAAATCAGATCAGCAGAGCCCCACAATTTGGAAATGAGCCTGTCAGCAGGTGACTGATGTTACATTCAGGCTGAAGCTGCACATGTCTTTGAGAAGTGTTGCATTTATTTAATATAAATTAAGAATGTACTCACTGGAGTTTAAGAGGATCTGGACCTAAGCAGTCCATCTATAATCTCCCTATCTCTAAAATACATGCCGTGAATCAATAACGGAGTCAGGATTTGTTTAAAAAATTAGGCACTATTATAAAGGGCATCTATATTTTCTGGGCAAAACATGTGCTCAGGGGAAGAAGTTAAACATGGAATAGTTTTTACTGGGGCACAAAATTTCTCTCCACCTTCTTCCACTTCTCTCTCTGATGCCAGCCTGCTACAACTAAACAGAAGTTTAAAATCATGTATAGCTAACTACACTTCTTTCCGTGTGTTACTTTTTACAGACATAACACATTGGCAATCCTCCTTAAAGCAGCACTTCTCTTTTCCCCCATCCAAAAAACCTGCTGTAACTGCACCCACTCCATGCTGTTACTGTCCTTAACAACTCGCAGCCTCAACAGCAGCTGACAGTTTCAAGACAACCTTACAACAGGCAGCCATTGCAATATCAGCTCCAGTTTTGCATTATGTTCATAAAATACATGTAAAATAAAGATATGTAAAATATAACTTTTCTATAATGAGGATTATAAGAAAAGCAAATAACACATCCCTTACTTGTTGCTCAGGTCTTGAAAAACACTTTTGCTGCTCACCTATCAAGGCAGAGGCATTGGTAGCCACACAACAGCAGGACAGGAGAGGAGACAGGCCTGGAGTAGCCTAGGAAGTTATTACACTACTCCATCATTACACAGACAATTTGGCAGCAGGAAGACCTTCAGGAGTTGCACTGCTTATCATGGGACATAAAGTCTACTAGCCCCCAGTCATGGCTTGGTCCTTCTGTTCTAGTTACAGGTAACTCATTCACCTGGAAATTTATTTCTGCTGTTACTAGTTAGGGTAATTGTATGTATCATTTTGCAATTGTATAACTACCTATTAACTTGCTGTAGCTTTCTAAAAACTGCCTTTAGAAGCCAAATGTTTCACGTAGAGTTCTTTTAAACTATTTAATATTAACTTTTTTTGACTATGTAAAGCAATTTACACTGACTGGTAATGCTTTCTAGAGAAATAGGCAAGTTTAAGTTAAGCTCTGGTAATTGCAATTAAGTTATTATACAAGTAATTGCCATCTGTCAGAACATCTGCTTTGGTGTTTGCCATTCCAAACTCCAAGACGTGAAAACGCCACCAAGATCTGCAAATCTTGCTTTACCGTAAACAACATCGTCCGGTTTTCTGCAATGTCTGTTGGCTGCACAACACTGTGTCCATAGATAAGTTGACTTTTTAGGTTCAGTGAAATTGCATCTTCTTCAAAAGACCTGACAAAGCTATTACTCCTATGGTTTCCCTCTTGTAAATCCTGCTTAAAAGCAAAGGAACGAAGCCCAGGCTGAGAAAAGGATTTCCGAATTGGCCTCTTCTCCTCCTCTTCACTGACCAAGGGCTGGAAGACAGCCCGAAATTTGTTGCTGAAAGAGAAGCCTCCGAAGTTATTGGCAGTTTCATGTTGTTGGGATGATGAGTTGAAATCTGATTTTTTTGTACAACTTGCACGATTAAATTTCTCAATGCATTCATCTATGAGTGCTGGAGGTGCATTTTTGTGTGCTACTGTCACTCGTCCACAGAACAGCACTTCAAACTTTTTGGCAAATGGGTCTTCAACATCTGAGAGATTATTCTGAAACTCTTCTTGACGAGCAATTTTTCCAGCTTGTCGAATAGAGCTTATGATCTCAGGCACCTACAGGAGGGGAAAAAAATACAGAACATTAGCTTGTGGTGCTTTATGACAAACAAGTTGCAACACTAAGAGATGCTCCCTGCTGTTATTTTTCTGGAATTTGGTTTTGTTTTCTGAAAGACCAGTTGAAATGATCTTGTATTTGTCCAACAGACAGATTATAAAAGTTAAACACTGACTAGATGAATTGCTCAGGAGTTCACCAGCATCAAGACTCTGTCAAAAGAGCTTCGTCTCTTGTTGTGATCTGTGTTTGCAGTAAAATTTTTGCACCTGAAGGAACCAGTATAATGCAACAAATTCAAACTCACAGTGAAAGACAAAAATACTTCAGAAAGCATAAGAAAAGCCCCAGACTAATTAACTGGGAAAGTTATTTAATCTCTGTTACTTTTCACTCCCTTCTCTTACTCAAGCATTCAAGTCATGTAGATTAATGAGTCTCTTGCAAAATTGCTTTCACCTTCATAATAGCATATTACATTATTATGGCAGTTGGGTGTTTGGGTTTTTTTTTTAACTGTAAAAAGCTGTGCTTTTTAAAGAAACACATTCATTATTTTAGATGTTAACTTTTATTCTACCATCCTAGATGACACTCTCAAATGATATTGTTCCACATACAGTATTACTTGCAGGGCATCAGTATGGGAGTAGTCTGCTACAGCCAACAGATCCTGTAATTATAAACGAAACCCAAACTGCAAAGCTATGGTTATCTAATGCTTAAGCATAATGCAAGACCATACATAAACCAATGCAGGAAACAGCAAAGGACTCGGAGGGGAAAGAAAAAAAAAAAAAAAGGTTGAACAGTGAAAACTTAATGGTTATTTTCTGGATGCTCATTAAGACCTCAATAGGATTCTTTTTATAGACAAGAAAACACAGATATATAGATATGGATAGATAGACACACATATAGCTAGTGGCAATAAGAAACAAAGTACCAAACAAGTAAGACACATGACTCAGGAAGCATTACTTCACCCTTGAGCACAAGGCATGAATGAGTCACTAGCTAATCACTCAGCAAAGACAATGGGGGAGAGGTAAGAAAAGTAGGGTCATGACTTCAGAAGTGTGTTCTCAGCTATGTCATGAACCAGTCAGAAGGCCTTGGGCTCGGGCAGCTTCATGCCTAACTTTTTAATCATATACAAGAACATAAGGATATAACGAATCTTTATTACCTCAAGCAATACGCATTTGCTCCATAGGGAGCTCAAGGTTCACCTCAGTTTTATTTATCTAATACTCCTTCAAAGAACCAATTTTTAGTCGCGTAACATAACAGGATGACAGTAAAACATAAAATTTTATTCTACCCACACTTCAAGCTGCAACTGCTTTAGCATTTTCTAATAAACACGTTTTATTCTTATGGGAGTGCCTGGACTCACCAGCCAGAGGCAATTTTACTTCTGAGTTGCCCAGAATACACAGAGACCTGCAATCCCACCTCTGCTTTTGTCGAGGCTGCAGAGGTGACAGCGAAGAAACGAGGTATTTTCCGGAAAACGCTACCTTTGTTCAAGCCAGGAACATCAGCTCTCACCCCGGCAGAGAGTGCCACCATCTCAACCAGGGTTAGGCTCCCCCAGCACCACCCATGCTAACGACACTATGAGGAGAGTTTCCAGCAGGGCAGGTGCAAGGGTTGTAGCTGACCTAAAACCCAGACAAAGCATTAGGGATCCACCACTGATGAGCAGTTATCGAATTTGATTTCTTCAATGTTTTTTGTTATCAAACACCTTGGACATTATTAAAATTGCTATTCAGCAGTGACTGGACTTTGCATAAAGACAGTAGTTAAAGACACTACATCACACAGAATGACTTTGCAGTAGTTAATAAACTTCATGTTTGAGGAAACTTGGTGGGCCTCTTGATGAAAACCAAGGGGAGTGTTTATTTATTTATTTTCACACATGCTAAGGCTTGAATTATGTCCTTTATAAGTAACAGCTGGCTTCCATGCTACACTTACTGAAAAACACTGACTCCTCTGTTCCTGCTTATTAACCTGAAAAATTCACAGTCTGTCAATATCATTTTATTACTTCTGATTAGGAAATTGATGCACTATTTCTCTAGCAGAAGCAGCAAATCACCACCTCATTTTCCTGTGACCCTTACATATGTTAAACATTAACCTCTTTTCATTAGTAAAGACAAGATGCCATGACAAATGAAAAAAAAAAAACCCAAATACATATTTTCCTGGAATTGTTCTTGGCCTGATCAAGATTTGTGCTCTTTTCATCTACCTGCATGGTTCCAGGCCTTTTATGCAGGTATCTAGAAACAAAGAAACCACATGCTCCTGTGTGTTCTCTGACCCTAGCTCCATCAGCAAACAGACCTGGATGCTGTGTACATGAAGATTACTTTAAAGGGTGAAATTTAACTAAATATATAAATATATTATAATTATTTCAAATTATTAAAATAAACAATGTAGGCTCTACTCTGGCAAACGTTTATTAACCACAGCTGGAATTTTTCCAGATTAAGCAGCATGCCACTGGGCGAACAGTAACCACATCTCTTGCAAACCACCAGCAATTAATTAAGATGTAAACTGAATCAGGTTTTATGACTCATCAATTTGTATCAAAAAGTAGCAAGGATCAAATTACTGCCCAATTAAATTAATGCTGCTTGGAGTTTTTTTAAAGGTTTTGGAATTCTTTCTGAACATAAGTCCTTTTTATTCTAAAGTTCACCACATGCTGGCACAGGTTGCCCACAGAGGTTGCAGTTTCCATCCTTGTAGATTTGCAAACTCTGACTGGACACGGCCCTGAGCAACATGGTCGAGGTGACCTTGCTTTGAGCAGGGGGCTGAACTAGATGACCTCCTGAAGTCCCATCCTATCTCAGCCTGGTGACTTAGATACCAACATCACCTATACAGACCTATAGGTAATTTGTGTCTACTAATCTGAACTTGCTAAAACTGTGGGGGAGGACCGTATGATTTCTTCCTGCCACACAAATTCTCTTCTCTGGCATACTTCTTAAGTGTTTTCTGACTTGTTTCTCAGTATAAATGTCATTAGTGGGAAAAGATTTTTTCTGTAATCAGAAGAAAAAAGTGCCGATGACCTAAAATTATTTCCCTAAAACCACAAAACTAAGTATAGAACAACAGTTTAAGCAACAATGAAACTTTACCAAACACAGAAAATTACCTTCTCACTCACTCTGGGTCAAACAGGACTGGTGAACAGAAGACACAACTGAAAATACATTAGAAGTTTTTGCATTTATAGTGTCCAAGTTAGATACAGAACAAGAAGATGTATCTATAACTGTTAAAACCAACACTGGACTGTGTTATTTTTGTGGGTTTTCTTTAAGTATACCATGTTATTTCTGCTATGATGAGAATGTTTATTTTGCAGAGATAAAGCAGGGAACTGAAATGCTGAGTATTCTTGTGACTTGACTCTTGAGTAATCAAGCAAAACATAAACCAAGACCTAGAACTTCCTAATGCACGTTAGTCTGTTACTAGACAAACGGCTACAGCTTCTACCCCATGCACCAAATCACAAGAGAAGACAATAATTTTTAAGCACGCATAGGTTTGCAGCATCTGAAGAACAAGGAACAGCTCCTTCCCTTCATAGAAAGGGAAACCACAGTTGCATTTTTTCCCCATACAACCAGAAGTCACCCTCTAAGTTGACATACAAGCATGCAGTAAGGTATCAATTGTCTTTAGCCTGTAAGTGGATTTGAGAAAGAACGAAAAACTATTTTAAGGAAAAAAAGCCCAGTAACAGCTGAATGCAACACCTGCCTCTTGGTAAACAAGACCACACTAAAAAAAAGATTCCCCATTTCTTTAATACACAGTAGGTAGGAAAGCAAAGCGTGCCACAGAAGAAGAGCTGTTAACATATTAACTGGCCAGGACTAGGGGAAAAAAAAAAAAAAAGTGAGATTTATGATTTTAGATGCTATGCTGTGTTTATACCTACTGAATAAATCTGTAAGATTACACCTACCAGTCTCTTCATAAGGTTTCAGGTCAGTGAAGGGCTCAAGCAGAGGCTCAACTATTTCAAGGGATTAGGTGGTTTTGTTTAACATAAAACAGATCTGTGTTGTCAGGAACTAGGCATTTATGGAGTCTGTGGCATAGACTCTATTCTCGGAGTCCGAAAACCATTAGAGTCAGATCTTGAGTTGAACCTCAGAAGGACTCACATCAACCCAGCTGGAACAGAGCCTTAAAAATCTTTCACAAAGCTCTTGAAACAAGTAGATGATTGGATTAATTGAGTTTTGCCTGCCTACTCAAGTATGAGAGGACATCTGAATTATTTTTAAGTGTTTTCACTTTGGTTTTTTTCTGACCATAGCAGGCTCAATATAATACATCAAGAAGTGTAACATACTGTTTGCTGTTAATACCTTTTCTTCTCTGTTTTACTAGAGAGTGCTGCTACAGGAAAAACAGAGTCCACAGTTATCTGTCTTGGGAGAAGCCATCTAGTTGTACCAGGGCAGATAGCAATATTTTTGTCACCCATAAAGTATTTATAATCATGGAATACATTGTAAAAGTAGTAGGGGAAAGGAAAATAATTTTTGAGACATATACAACATATATAAAAAGATAATACATCAAGGTATTTATTTGCATTTTTAAAAGATGCATTTTTAGATCTAAAGCATTTTAATTTATAGATTTCACTGTTTGTTTGTTTTTTTTAAATTGAGCGACTGCACAATTTCTCCTTTCAGAATCACAGAATAATTTAATTTGGATGTGACCTCTGACAGTGCAGCCCCCCCAAATAAAGCAAGGCAAACTTTCAAGTTAGATTTAACTTCAAACTTAGATGAGACACAGAGGGTCACATCCAGCTGAGTTCCAAGTAACCCCAACGATGGGGACCTTGCAACCTCCTCTTACCCCCAGGGAAACATGCAGCTGCCAGAAAAAGAAGGGCAAAACGCAATCAGCCGAGATTTCTTTTGTGAGAAGCCTTGCCCACTAGTTTAACCAAAGCACGAACTAAAACCTTCTAGCAGAAAACCACAGTCCTTAGTTTCTCACTGAAGTAAAAAAAGAAGTTTTAAAAGTGACAGAATTTCCTTATTCCTCAGCATTAGTAGAAATTCAGGGTAGAAAAGAGTAACAAACTTTTGAAGTTAATTTCCATTTCTGTAAAAGACCTTTTATATTCAGGTCTTATCTCAAGTGTCTTCACTGGATTTTTTCTTCTATTATCTTGCTCAGAGACTGCTCTACAGATTCCTACACCTTGCTGACTTTTTCCAGTCATTAACTTCAATTTTCGTTTTCCAAATTTCCCCCTTTGACTCCTAATCAACAGATCTATGAAGTATTTTTAATTATTGGCTTTCTTCCTTTGCTACTTGTTGACTTTTATTTCTCTCACAAAGCCACTTTCACACCACGATTTAATTCAGCTTGAGAGGCAGAAAGTTTATAGTCCCTCCAGTCCCTGGATGATGACCATCTTTTGCAAACTCCCACCAGCTTTTCTGTGCATAATAATAATCCCAGGTAAAGCCAAAGTGAGATTCTTACCAAGAGCTACCTAAGTATTCCAGAGCAGTGTGTGCACAGAAAGACAGTTCACCTTTGCACCATGACTTCACACCTCAACGCATACGATACAAAACTTTACTGCTGTATCCTCGCTGCTCATAAAACAACTATGAATTGTGCCACTCTCAGCAGTTTCACCATCCGCATATGTGTTGGTCTAATTCATTTCTCTCTACAGTACCTAAAAGGCACCACATGTCTCATTTAACCAGAGAACTTATGGATATCTCTTGAGAAAGGAGAACAAGTCAGAGCACAAGCAGAGGGCTGGGAGGGAGGCTAGCAGCTAGCAGAGCTAACCATGCTGCAGGTGTGCTGCTCGAGAAGGACTGTGAAACCAGACCTGCAATGGCAAGACAGCGAATGGGATAAGTGTGGGTGGTAGGGCTAAGACTCAGATTTTGCAGGGATGTATGTAAGAAGCTAATGGACAAGAGTGCACTAAAATTCAAAGGACATTTTGTGTGGGACAGAAGAGTCATCTGTTTAAATCCAGTTCTTTTTGACTTGGAGCATGGTAGATGAGTGACACTAGTGTCCTCTATGACTCTGACACAGTGAAAACCAAGAGTGGAGCTCCACGTAGCCAACATGTACTCTTAGAGTTTACACATTATCATAAAGAGACATAAAGGTGACTAGACTTCCCACATATGTCAACTGCTGCCTCCAGAAGATTGCTAAGTAATGCAGACTGATGCTGAGAGTACTGTATGCCACTTTCACAGTATCACATTACTTTCAATATCACAGACAAATCTCAGCTTGAGAACCTTCCACACGACTCCTCAGCCAGATGGAAAAGTTTACACTTTTTGCAAAGTCATGTGAGTTGGAGAGCACTCCATGCAATTGAAAGAGGCACAAAAAAATTGTTTTCTGAAAAAACAATATGTGTAGAATCTGTTTATAGATTATTGTAAACAAGCTCAGAAATAGAACATAACTGTACTTGGTGTTCTAGTGAAGTTGGACTGCTGTATTTTGTGGTGGTGCTTCTGCCCCATGAGAGATGCATCATGTTGCTGATACGCTTGAAAGTTTTCTTTCACATGCTCTTGAGATATACTTTACTTCAAGCCCAAAATACAACAAAATCTGGGTACTCTCCATAAACAGACTGCCATGTCTCACTTTTGGATCCTTTCCCATGAAAATTTAACAAAGGCAAGTGTAGAGTCTTGCATTTGGGTAAGAACAACCCCATGTGCCAGTATAAGTTGGGGACTGAGCTGTTGCAGAGCAGCATAGGGGAAAGGGACCTGGGGGTCCTGGTGGACAGCAGGATGACCATGAGCCAGCAATGTGCCCTTGTGGCCAAGAAGGCCAATGGCATCCTGGGGTGTATTAGAAATGGGGCGGTCACAGTCAGGAGAGGTTCTCCTTCCCCTCTATTCTGCCCTGGTGAGGCTGCATCTGGAATATTGTGTCCAGTTCTGGGCCCCTCAGTTCAAGAAGGACAGGGAACTGCTTGAGAGAGTCCAGCGCAGAGCCACAAAGACGATCAAGGGAGTGGAACATCTCCCTTATGAGGAAAGGCTGAGGGAGCTGGGTCTCTTTAGCTTGGAGAAGAGGAAACTGAGGGGTGACCTTAATGTTTATAAACGCGTAAAGGGTGAGTGTCATGAGGATGGAGCCAGGCTCTTCTCAGTGACATCCAATGATAGGACAAGGGGCAACGGGTATAAGCTGGAACATGGGAGGTTCCACATAAATACGAGGAAGAACTTCTTCACAGTGACAGTAATAGAGCACTGGAACAGGCTGCCCAGAGAGGTTGTGGAGTCTCCTTCTCTGGAGACATTCAAAACCTGCCTGGATGCGTTCCTGTGTGACCTGTGTGATTCCTGCTCTGGCAGGGGGATTGGACTAGATGACCTTCTGAGGTCCCTTCCAATCCCTCACATTCTGTGATTCTGTGAAAATGAATAATCCAAAACTAAACTGCAGCTGACAGAAAACTTCCATGAGGTTTTAGTGCACCTCTGAATGCAGTGGCACCTGACTGGCTCTGAAGAGTGTATTTCTACATAATCTGCCTTTGGGACATCTATTAGTATACTCTGCCTTATACGTGGAGGGCTTAGGACATGGTGTTCAATAATTCCTTTTTCCTCAGCTCCCTTCTGCAATGCTTCATCAGCTCCTCCATTCAGTACTATAAACTTTTAAGCAACAAATGTGAAATACAGCAAGTCAACAAATATCTCAAATAGCACACTAGTATGCTATTTATAGCATCTTAATGGTGTGATCTTCTCCATGTTTTGTTTCAAAATTTTCTTTTCACACAACTTCAAAAATGAAAACAGCACTTGAAGATATATAGTAGTTGCTGGTCATACCTGCAGCATTCCTGGCTCACATTTTACAAGGTGATTGTTGAACAAGGAGGCAATACCTGTTGTAAGTAATAGTTAGAATCATCTGTGCTCATTCATTATCAACCAAGATTAAATCCTTTCTTTGGGGGTGTGGGTGGAATACTACAGTATTATCAACAATTCTCTAAAGCTGTAGTCAGATCATTTACCTGCATCATCTGGGTTATTTAAATAAATGTTATAATAACAGCAACCAGTATCCAAGTCCTACATGATGCCTGACAGGAGTTTGGAAATACTAATGATACAACTGATAAACAAGAAGAGAATAAATTCAGGGAGCTTCATTAATTTGTGTCTAAGTCACAAAATTTCTTCATATTCCCATGTAAGGAAGCAATGCAGGAAAAAAGATTTTAAAAAAAAAAAAAAAAAAAATCACATCATGGAAAAGACCGTGTCAGACTGATTGAAAACGGAAGAGATTCTCAAGATACTTGCCAAAATAGTAATGATGCTCTTCCATCACTATGGCCAGAGCAAGCCAACTGTACCAATGGAAAACAAAAAATTAGAAAGCACTAAACAGACCTAACCCCAGTGCCTTTCCAAACAAAGCGTCTGCATGACAGTGCAATATACAGAGAACTCTAATCAATAAAAAAAGATACCAGTGAGAGTGTATAGACTTTCAGTAATACATGTTGGCCCATGATCATAAGCATTTCTGGAGCTCCTACCATTTATTTGTATTACCACTTAATAAATATCAAATTTGATCCACATCGTGTTTTATTCAGCTATAAATTATAAGAATACATGCACAAAAATCCAGAATCTGTTCTTTTCTCAGGGTTATGAAATTGCTATTTTAGCCTACCCAGTCTCTTCCAACAGATTTTTTCCTGTGATTTCTTTTTGTTCTTCTGCTCTCCCCCACCAGTTAAGGTTAGGTTTCTTTAGAAAATAGTAAATCAGATGGACGATCACTCAACACTGAATTGCAGCTAAGCTGGATGGTTCATGCTGTCACACTCCTTTCAGACTGACTGAATTCTACCTTCTGAAGTATTCTATATTTAAACTCTTCTTCATTAAGGAAACCCAAAAGGAGTGTAAGTATTTAACATTTCTAAAATGATGTCAGAGACTTACAGGACCTCCACAAGAAGCTGGAGGGGGATACAAGGATGATCCTCTATGGGACACAGTAACAGATGAGCTGAAGGAAAGCAGTAAGAAGGGAAGGATAAAGAGATTTCAAGGAAAGACACCTTTTAATGCCAACCTCTTCTCCCAAAAAATGTCAGCACTAGGGACTGCCAGTATGTCAGCCACACCTAATATACAAGTGGACTGGGCTTTTGTGTTGTTTTTTATATGTACATGAAAGCATTATCAAATCTTTAGAAATACCAGAAAAAAACCCCCACTGCCTGAATTACAACAAACCTACAATAAATACTTCTGCATATGATTCTGCACTTCATAAACAAAACATAGCTTCAGTTCCATGAACTATAATTGAATATAAAAGAACATTTTTCTGAAGTCTGCAAAAGCCAGCCTCCAACGACTATATGTCAAATGGAAATGTCAACTGTCTTCACAGAATGCTAAATGCTACAGGTTATACTCCTGCGGGATTTACCCGAAGTCTGAAATTCCAGCATGTATTTTTGGTTCAGGTTCTGAGTTTTAAAGACAGCCCTCTTGTACATAATCGTCTAAAACTCCAAAGCACTTCTATAAATCTCCTTTTCCATGGCTTGCGTTTGAGGAGATTGGAAGTTATAAAAAAGTCCAAAGAAACAAAACCAGCATGAAACATTTAGTATTAATCATCTAAATTTCCATGACAACAGCTTCAGTGAGCTTACCTCATTGGTACTACAGCAGACGACAAACGGTCCAACAAATGTGGAGAGGTAACTGTTACGATCTAATAAAAGTCAGATACTTGGTTACAGAGCTCCTTGAAATAAACACACAAAACTCCCCAAATGTTTGACTGGAAAAAGAACGGGCCTGTTTAGTTTAGCTCAGCTTTGCCATTTTCAGTAACTGAGAGTGTGCCTGCGCAACTTACGTGCAAGTAGTCTCTTCTCCCCAAACCTGCAATTTCACAGGATATCTCTACCTGAAAATCCTGTTTGGTTACTGCATATCAAAGGTTCCCCCTGGAAAAAATACATGTTTTTGATCACAGTGATGATGTTGTAAAGGCACAAAGAGAAGCATTCACATGTCCAAAGCCAGCAACTCTTGAATTTGGAAGAAGCTTCCAGATATTTCAGCCAAGATGAATTTGTTTTGATTTGTTTTTTAAATGTGACTATCAACATGTGTGCTTACATGCACACTGCCCTGAGAATGGAAGGCAATACATGTTTTTACTTTCTCTTCACAGTGCTTCAGCCAGTGACAGACAGAAGTACAGCTCACAGAAACTCCGGACAACTTCTTCAGGCCTGAAATTCTCACAAAGCAGTAGCCAAAGGTCAACATCCCAATAAAACCAAAATTCTCTGATGGGCCTCCATTCCTTGCATCAGGGCCACCTCTCGGAAAGCCATGCGTATGCCGAGAATCCAGTTAGAAAAACTGGACAAACAAGTATTATATAGGTGTGACTACCTTACTATTTTAATTTGGACCAGGAACATGTTTGAGATTGGATTCTCCCAATCATTGCCATCCATGAGTATTTCAGCTTGAACAGTTCAGCTGTAAAGGCTTGCTTCTAATAAAGAAAAAATAAAATTAAAAACCATACATATAGCCAAGCTGTAATTTAATTAACAGTGTTTCTACTGATTTACTTGCTAAGTCACTAGTCAGCCTCTGTAGACCATACATAACCTCAGCTCCCTCAACTTTAGTATGTCTTTTAAACCGTTTTACTTCAAAATCTGAAGTATTTACTAGTTGGCACAGTAAAAAAAGTTCCAACTTCCCCCTAAAGCAGAGGTTTCTCAGTATTGCTGCAACTTCTATATTCAGAATGACAGAAATTACAAACTGGAATTGTCTTGCAGCTCCTGTGAGCTGATCTCTGAAGAAAGAGGTGCTTTGCCTGACTTTTCCCTTAAAGATATTTCTACTTGGGGCACCCAGAGCCAAACTGATGCTTTTGTGTTCTCAGAAACACCTCTAGTGCACGTAAAACACTGTTTCATTATAGCAGCCTTCCAAAAAAGCAGGCTATGATGTGAAACAGTATTTTAGATCATCAACTATAAAGCAAATACAGTTAAACTGTGGTGCCCCATATATATATATATAAAACAAACCCCCAAACAAATCCTTCGTTGTACTGTCCATCTCAGACGGGATGTGGAGTTTTCCCTGATCCTGTAGGATTTACTAATACTTTTGCTATTGGTTTGGCCCAAAACGTGTTAGCCACATTAAAAGAGCTAATAGCACCAATTTCCAGACAGCTTTTCTGTGAAAGAAAGCAAACAGTTGTTGACTGAAGCCTAAAAGTTCTGTTTTGAATTGCAGAGGGCAGGACCTGTTCAAAACAGCAAGCTCAGCTACCTCATTGGGTTTGGCTTATTGTTAAATCTGAAGGTCAACATGAACCCAAAGGTAGATATTCATAAGATATTAATTCAGAAAGGCATAAATGATTCAAGATAAAAACCTTGGTGAGCTGCAATCTACATGGCCAGGAATTTCACTATGGAAAGCTCTACTCCTTACTAAGCACCTGTAATGTACCTTACAAATGCAGAGGGCACTGTCCTGCTCCATCTGCCCTGCCACATAAAAGCCATGTGAGCCAGACTGTATTCTGGCCCTCTCCCATCCAATTGGGGACGTCTAAACAGAATGGGTACAATTCAGGCCTGGCGTGCAGAAAAAGAAATGGAAAGACAAAAAATAAAAGTGAACAGCTCCAAAGGGAATGTGACTGCTGAGTAACAGAAAGGTTTCACCACAGCACTGACTTCATTTCAAATGCTGAGCGCATATTCCTCGGTCATCACCCAGACCCCCGTGGGGGAAGGAGGGGAGTGACTGGCATACAGAAAACAGCGCATTTCAACTGCGGTTTGCGATAATCTGCACTTATCTGAAAGCTTCCAATTGATAACAATTTTCCCCCAAACAAAAACTGACCTGGAGTAACACACTGAGCAGCAACGTAGTGTTATCTGACAGGGGCATTGTGTGAACTTGGGCACCAAAACCCAGCTCTGGCAGAAACCTGAACTTTCTCTTTGCTTCGTTGCCGACATCCGGCCCAAGAGACAAGCGAGGGTCTGTCCCTCCAGCCCTGCCTGCAGCCTCAATGCCCTCAAGGAGATTCATCTACAAGTGAAGCTGCAGCATTTGAGCCTTCCCTCCCCAGTGATTCCCAGTTCTTCCCTGACACTAGTTCTCTATTAACTCTCTGATTCTTGATGCAGTATTCAAGTATTCAAATTCATTCATAAAAAGTATCACTGGGGGTAAATGCATTAGCACAAACAAGGGTTGCACACCATTGGGTACCACTGCTGTTTATGCACCTCCCCAAATAATTTGCCATCTTAGAAGTAAGATGGACTTAAAAGTAAGCCAGGCTTAATAAACTTCAAGGTTTATTGGGCTTTGGACAGTGTTAAAAAGTCTGGTTATGAAGGCACCTTAAGAGATCAAAACCAGATTCATTTGACTAAAATGCTAGTCACTCAGTGAGGGACTAAAGATGCCCAAAGGTGCTCAACTTAGTTGGAAGTTGTGAGGAATAAAGGAAAGAGATACGTCAGTACAGCTGGAACAAAACACCCCCATAAATAAGCATGATATACACTAAAACAGACCAGGAAAAAAGTCAAGATTGCCCTTTCAGAACATTCTCAGAAAAAAAGAAAAGGGGGGGATTTCTCAGGTTTCCCGATTTTCAGTCTCTCATTCCTCCTCGTTCTCTTCCAGAAGGTAAATTAATTTCATTTGTAGCTTCTGAGCTAAACTAAGAAGTAGATTGCTACTCCCACACATTCTCTCCCAGGGGTCTACTAGGCACTATTTTAGAAATTAGTAGAAATAATGGCAAAACATCATCAAGATCATTCTAACACAGCATATTAAGTTATATTAGGACTCCAAGAAAAGTGGCACTTCCAATATTATTATAATTACTACTTCAGTAATGCTTCATGGGACAAGCCAAGTAACCAAGCCTTGCTGCACTGAATAGCACAGAAACTTTCTTTTTTGCTGCCTTCCTAAACTGAAGAAAGCTCACAGGCAATTCTGACTCGGCAGTCCTGGAAGGGAAAAGGAAACAAACCAAACCAACAACCTACTTCTTGCTTTGCTATTGGGAATTTCACAGCATTGACTGTAAATATACCCTAAAATCTGAGCTTCAGAGCTGAAGAAATCCAAATGATCAGTTTCTCAGTCCAAGGTCCAAGACTGTAAACCCATCCTTCTCTGCCAGTGCTGGTGGTCCATTCTCGGAGGTTCCCTGGGCTGCAGCAAGAAACCCTGCATTCCCTTCCCACCTGCTGTCCTGCAGGCTGGAGGCAGCTGACCAGGGTCAATTGATCCATACCAGCAAAATCATTATAGAATAAACCTTGATTTAAATAATGTAACCCTGCTTTGCCATTTACCTTAGTTATTTTCTCTACTGGTTCCTTATTAGTTTACAATCCTTTAGACAAAATAAGCTGAAGCTAAACACAGCTTTTATATTCCATAAGGTACTCTTTTTTGGTAACTAGGAAGATACACTATATATAAATTGCTTAACTAGCTGAGAATCTGAGGACGTATTTACTCAAATTCTCTATTTATACAATTTATTACACTGAGAACTGTTTCTTACTTTCCATTTCTTCAGCAATCAATGCTCTAACTCTGGTTTCTGTCAAGATGCTTCTGAATAGAAACTTGCATTATAAGATGTTGTACACAAGTAACACTAAACTTCTTTTTTACTTAAACTAAAGCTGTATTAAATGTGATGGAAACAGAGATAAAATTACTCTTACAAATAACACTGTAATATAATTTCCTACTAATGAATTAATGGTGTGCAAGTAAATATCTGCATTTTTATCGCTTTTTTTATTTGCAGACTGAAAGCTTTGATGTTTTTAGTCTCCAGATTTCTTCTAGTAACAGTTATTGCAGTGAACTAAACTGAATATAGATTAAAGTATCTCTGTGTATCTACAAAAATGACTGTATTGTCTACGCACAACAATGCAGTTAGTTTACACTTTCAACAAACTATGTTTTAAGGTGCTTAGTCACAAGATTTCCCTGAAGTCAGTTGCCTGACCTTGTATAAAACCCTGCAGGAAAAACAGGTATAACTATTCTTTTTTATTTAAATAACTTCAGGAGACTAAAACAAGTCAGTACAAAAGAATTCATTATCCACCTAGTCGTTGTTGAAGTGGTTTAGCCAGCATCCATACAGTCAATGTGGGCAACACCAACCCACATTAGACTCAAGCAGGGCTTTATCCTCCAGCCCAGAACAGGCCCCACGACCCAGTCTGGCAGCACTGCAAAACTCATCCCCAAGGAGCCTGTGTGTAGGTAGGAGACAAGTTGGGCAAAACAGCATGTAAAAGCCTGTAATGAAGACATATTAAAAGTAATGGTTATACAAACACTAGGGACCAATTTTATAGCATATGGGAGTAAATTACTTCATTTGTAAGTATCTGCAGGCCTGGGGACTTACTTGGTGATGCTAAGCACTCATATTACTGGATGGGAAGTTTATCCATTTTTAAGAAATAGATGCAGGAGGACAGCTTTGTTTTGACGGGAGGAGTTTCCTCCCCCCATACCCTGCAGTCCTCCCCCATTCTGGAACAGGCTACCAACTTATAAAAACTGCATTTGTGTTGAAAGCCTACAGCAGCAGCTCCTACATTTTTACTGATCAGATTTTGGCAGGCAGGAAAGCTTTCTCCGTTAACAAGCCTCATTTTATATTTCTAAATACGCTCCTTTGCTTTCTCTCCCAAATTAGTGCCGACGACTAACAGCCATTAAAAGAATAAAACTAAACATGTGTGAGGAACTAGCATTGCAATAATTAGTTCTGAAAGCCCAGAAAGCACTCCTGCAAGCAGAGTCAGAAGTGTGTTTCTGCAAGAGCTTCTGTTACTCCCTCTAGAAATGCGGCCAAGTCTGCACACTACAAGTTCTGCCTTGTACCTCCTCCAAGACTAACTCCTCTCTGACTAGCTGCTTTGTCCAGCTGACAAGTGAACAACAAGGGGGGGAAATGGGCCACCCCTCAGTGGCATCCTGAAGTGTTTACCCAACAGCATCACTACTTTTTAACAGCAGCCACCTGCACAGGAGACTGGTACGTATGCAAGAGTCAGCATGGAAATCAGCTGGTATCATTCCCTCGGATAACATGGCAAATCAGGCCTTACATCACCCTAGAGACAGACATAGGGATGACAGGAAAGGGAACTACTTTAACAGAGCCCCACCTTGTAGCTATTTAACCAGAGGAAAAAAGCCAGGTGAGAAGAATCACAGAATAAACTTGGCTGGAAGAGACCTCTAAGATCATCAAGTCCAACCATTAACCCGAAGAAAGGGTAAGTTTCTATTTTTCAAGGCATGGCTAAAATTAAGCAGGCTCCTTTTAAGACAGAATACAGCAAATCCTTCTGAGAATCTGAATGAAGGTAACAGTCACACATCAAGCACTCCCCTCTAATCATCTTCCCAGGGTAGGTGTTTCACCTGTTGCAGACTCAGGAAGAGGGATGCAGAACAGTGATTAAGTAAGTAGCCCTTCGCACCTGGCAAAACGGAAAGGAGAACCAGGTTTTTTTGTGGTCTGTCTAGTAGACCTGACTGCCTGTTAGTTTAATTTCAAGATACAGTCTTCTTTATTTTTTTTTTCTTTTCCCCAGCTAATTCCTCCAAGGAACCCCTAATTCTCGCCTGTCATATAGCTCTGCTTCACCCACTTATCCTCCCCTGCACTGCAGACTGCGCCTCACGACAGACTATCATACACAGGTCATTTTAAATTCAGAATGACCTAGTTTGGAAAAAAAAATTTTTTTGAAATATCAGCTCAAAACTCTATTCCAGATTTCTTTTGCCATTGCTACTGCTTTGCATCCATACCTAGTTTCACAGTTACAGCAGGAGATCCTGCTGAAGCCCCAGACACACAGTTCTCAGGCAGTACATGACACGCAGTCATATTTAAACATATAAGCCCCCCATTAAAGGCTAACTTACTGCTCTTAGTAAGTTCAGAGTATAGCCAAAACCAGTGAAAAAAGTGCAAAGCAAGGGGCGGCAGTGCCGTTCCCACTCGCCCGAGCCCACGGGCAGTGTCAGCCCGGGCGGGCAGCGAGCCCGCCCCGCCCCGCACGGCTCCCCGCGCTGCAGACCCGGGCGGGACAGCCGGGCAGAACCGCACCTTCGGCTGCGGCCCCTCAGCCCGAGCCCTGAGCTGGGTCGGTTTCCTTTACTGCTCACTTTTAAGGGCTTCTCCTTTTCCGCCGCCGCACAACACCGCGCGGCTCCGCTCCCTTCCCGCGGACGGCTGACTTGCCTCGGAACCAGAGGCGCCCATCTGCCCGCTCCGAGGCCGGACTTTTCCCGGGCGCGGCGCCGCCTACCTTGGCCACCCAGCTGAACAATGGTGACATCCTACGAGCTCCGGCGCGGCGGACGCCGGCGGTCCCCGGCTCCGGCCGCCCCTCTCCGCCGCTCCCCGCTGCCTCCTGCCTGCCGCTGCCGCCGCCTCATGCGCCGGGAGGGGCCGGCCCGCCCGGCCTCCCAGACCTTCCTCACCGCCGCCCCCGGGCGCCGGGCACCAGCCGGCGGGACGGCGAGCTCCCCACGCCGGCCAGGCTCCCGCGGCGGCGCCGGCTGGTGCGGCGGTGCTGGAACGGAAAGGAAGTGCCGGGCGGGGCCGCCTCCCGCCTCCGCCGCGCTCCGCCTCCGCGGGCGCCCCGCGCCGGGCTGCGGCCGCCCGTGGCCGGGAAGGGCGCAGGGGGCCGCCCGCGCTGCCTCCCCGCGTGACCCTGCTGCCCGCTGCGGCGCGAAAGACTGGATCACAACTGTTCAAATAAACCCAGCCGCGCCGCCCCTGTAACTGTCTGGGAATACACTGCCAGCGAGGGCACGCTTTCCGTTAAAGGATCATCGAGCTAAAAGTCGTCTCTTTGAAACCACCGCGAAATGTTACACTGCCAGCCAGGCTGGCCATCCGCGCGAGCTAATGGCACCCGACGTCACAGAGCAGCAGCTCCGCTTCCAGAAATAACCCGGCGGAGAAGAGACGTAAAGAACCGTCACGGCACCAGTGAGTAGCACGCGTGTTTCCAGCAGGTCAGGGGATGTCACCTGCCGCCCAGGCAGGTACAGTGGTCATCCCTGGTGTGGCTTTGGCTGGACTGCCCTGCGGACACACACCCTGTTCCGGCTGTAGGGCTGCTTGGAAACAACTCATCTTCGTCAGTTTGGAGGAAGGGCACAGAACTAGGAAAAAAATGCGTGGATTTCATAGGAATTAACCCACTGGGCCCAAACCAAAAAGCCCTTTATTTTCCATTACCTCATAGAAACAAAGTGAAGAACTAGATTCGCAAAATCCTAACAGGAAGGCACAGGGGTCTGTTCTGCACTTCTTCCCAATAAAACTGAACTGCTCAAAGTTAGATGTCGAAGCACCAAATTCAGCTCTTCACTCTGCCCGAAGACTCTCACCGAGACAGTCACCCCACTGGGAGAGTGCCCTGCATGTGCCTGTGCTTACACTTGCATGCTCAGGGCTAAAGGAATAATCTCAGGGTTTAGAGCCGATGCCGTCCCACTCGTCTATGTCCACAGGAGCCCAAAAGTGACACGTACACACAGGGGCTGAGGGGAAGGTGAGCCAATCTCACAGCTCACTGAGGCACAAAAGGGGCAGTTTCAGCCCCTGCCCCAGGCTGCATTCCAGATCCTGCAGCCCTGGGTTTGGTTCACACAAAGCAAACGAGGCAGCGGCCAAGAAAGCTGTACCCCCTCCGAACCCTGTGCTGGTGAGCGCTGTGGTGCTAGCTAGGTGTGTGACAGTGGGCCACGGTGGGATGAGGGGGCAACACAAAAGCAGTTCTCATGTTGTACCTGCAGCATCTGCAGTACCTAAGCATGACACTTCCATCCACTTCCCTCTGAGGAACAGAGAATCACAAAACAAACCAGAAAAGGTGGCACGAAACAAAGGATTGCACCAGTGAAGTGTAATGTCTGTCATGGCCAACGCATCGCTGATAGTGCATGAATGGAGGTATCCGACCATGCTGGACGTGAGAGCTGGTGCATACCCAGCCCCGGCCTGGCCCAGCAGAGCCATGGCCAAGCTGAGCTGGTGAGAGAGGGACTGGAGAATGCTGCTGCCGCTGGGTGCTAGCACTCTAGCCAAATACTAGTTTATCCATCTGTAAAATTAAGTCTTGACCAGTACTGTTGGCTTGCTCAAAGACACACAGATAATCAGGGGAAGAAATTCGATGTGGGAATTTGAAATCCTTTTCCCGAGCAACATTTGCCAGGAAGCCACAAAATACTAACCAATATGAGCTAATAAACCAGCATGCAACTTACGGTGACCTCCTCATGGCTGGAGAGCCCAAAGCCTGCCTGGACTTGGTTTTTCATCAACTTACAACCTATGCTACAGTTTCTGGAATTAAAACCATAACAAATACATTACATATTTTCATAAAAGGAGAGCACACGTCTGTTCTCTAATAGTTCAACAGATTAAAGTAGAGGTGATTCACAAGGATGGCCAACAGCTTGTTCCATCATTACAGTAGTGGCCATGGGCAGCTTGATTGCATGGGTGTTGTTAGCTGTAAGCCCAATAAATGACCGACACTCACTCTGGTGGTGGTCTCTAAAGGTTTACTGGCATGATAGAGAGAAAACATTTTCACTGCTGCTACTGCTCATGATGTATAGAGCACGTACATGAATAAATTACATTTGTTTTCAAGGCTTTAAACGAGGCTCCTTACAAGAACAGTAGAAGTATTATCATTTGAAGTACGGAACCAGGCCTGCTTTTATTTCATAGAACAACTGAGGGCAAGAGCAAGGCAGAATGTTCCACGTTATATGCTGCTTATAGTTGTACAGTATAACTACTATTTGGTGGTAGCATTAGAGTTGCATTTCTCTAACAGTGATCGTGAACAGTATTTCTAAATAATGATTTCTTCCCTTTCTCTGAGGATATCCTGCCTGTTCGGGACTTTTTCCAGCTCCCCCTTCCTGACTGGCACCCTTCCACAGTTTTAAACTAACGATACACACGTCTCCTCTGGGTCTGCATTAAATGCTGATGTCAGTCAGGAGATCTGGCTTCTTGCCCTGACGGCAACTGGCTCAAACAGCCATCCCCAGTATGTTACTTCACACTACTTAGCTTCTAAACCTATTGCATACAATTGTTACACTGGTGTTTGTATGACTTTAAATGTACTCTAAAACCTCCTACATGCTTCTACAGGACTGGGAGAGTGGTCTTGTGGTGAAGACACTGAATTAGAAGATAGAGTAACTGAATGAATTCCAACTTCTGCTGTTAACTTGACTTTCAGGCATGCTACTTCACCACTCGCTCTGCTTTAATTCATCTGTTAAATGGAGATGGTATCTGCCAGCCTTGAAGGAAGAAGGAGTGGGCTCACTCATTGGCATTTGGGAAACAGCTGGCAGCTGGGCTTAAGTATTCAGATATAAAAATGTTTGGTAATGCATGAAATTCTTCAGTGTAAATGGAAAGGTCACTCTGTTGCTCACCTTCCAAAAAACCAGATAGATTTAGCAATGTAGCAGGAACAATAACTGCATTCATTTTTCAGGATGTTCAACTTGCTAAAAACAGAACCTCTGTATTTTTCTATTTTAAGCTTGGCTTGTGGAAATAACTGTCTCTCCAAAAATACTATATATCCATTTGGGGTAAATGGAAAAATTCAGGGCCAGGGAATGACATCTGTATTGCATAAACAGTAAGTAGCACTTGACACCACCTTATCTAAGTGTATGATCTTTTAAAAAACAAAACAAAACCCTCATTCCTATGAACTGTTCCATGTTATCATGGAAAATATTAGCAAGATATCTGTGGCTGTTTTTAAAATAGTAGTAATTAAAATACTTCAAAGCCACAACTTAAAGCTTACATCGCCAGAAAGATGATCTTTCCGTTTTACAGATGTCCTTCATAAAGTTACACATACTCAAGTACCCCCATCATTTCTCCTCCAACAAAGCTCTCTGTATTAAAATAAACCATTTAGAGCTAGGACAGAGATGTGAGATACAAGGAAACATTAAGAAGGAGACTACAGTCAACCTTATACCTCAAAAGAGGAGCATTTTCTCATTCTCATTCACCTTTGATTTGAGCTTTCTTTAGGTTTAATGACTGTAAATATTTTTGAGAGTCTTCACAGCATATCACTGCTGAATGACATCTCACAAGAAGCTGCTTTGAGGGCTGTCCTGGTTTCCCAGGAACAGTCCCTCCCCCAGCCCAGCCATGCAGGCAGGCCATAAGCAGTCCCAAGGCAGCTGGGAGTTTCAGGGCAGCTGACCCAAGCTGACTCACAGGTGTATCCCATACCACTGCCATCAAGCTCATTATAAAAGGAGGGAGCTGGCTAGGAGAAGAGGGGTTTTGTTTCTGGGGTTCCTCTTTTTTGACTTCCTGCTCCTTTTGCTGTTCCCAAGGACTAGGCTGAGTATAAGCTGGTATACTTTATGTTGCTATTTGTATTAGTTTTGTTATTTCAGTAAATCAGTTTCTATTTCATTCTATGGAGCTTCTCCCTTTTTTCCAATTCCCCCTCTCAGCTGGGGAGGGGACACTAGGTGATAGAGCAACTGCTACAGTTTAGCCCTGCATAGGGGCTAAATGTAGGCAAGGGTATAGCCTCTCCTGTAACTTTTGTATTAACTCTGGTGGTGGTTTTACAGCAGACTCCATTCCCTTTTGAAGCTTTTTTTCATCAAAGTGTACTTAAATGTGCTTCAGCACCTATTTTTCTCATGAACTATCCCCTCTGCCCATGTTCACTGTTACAAATTTCATTTCTCGTCTTTCCCTGTACACAAGAAGGTCTTCATATATTCAGTTGAAAAAATGCAAGAAACATTATTTGGCCTGTGTTTAAAAACACAATTTTTATCCTTTATTACTTAGTTTTCACTGTTCATTAGGATTTCCTTGAGTCTTGTCTCATCCCTTGCAATTCCAGGTAGTATGCTAGATGGTTTCTCCTTTACCAGAGGAGAAAAAGACAGAAAGAAGGAAACTACTGTGAGAGTAGTACTTGCTTGTCATGTAAATTCAAACTGTAATAATGTTTTGATTCTTAGATACAGTTATATTAAAAGATAACAGAAGTGTTCATTAAGGAAACGCCACACGCTTATGGCACCTCTGTATGATCCAATATGGTTCATCTGGAGCCATGGAAGGAAAAAGAGTAATAAAATCCTCTGGATTTCATCCTGTCCAAATACTTGATTGAGCCTGATGAGCTGGCTTCTGAAAAGATACTGTGGTGAAGAAAAGTGAGCTTTTTACTACTGGTTAAATTATAAGCAAATTTTTTTTTTTCTCAATATAAAAGATTAATCACAAAACCAAACTACCTTGCCAAACAAGATCTGCATCAGTTCCCTGATGAGATACAACAGCAAGACTTGCCAGCTAACCACTGCCCAGCAGTGGCTGTCCCCTTAACACAAAGTGCATAGGAGCCCACTGCCCTGAGCTGCACCTCCAAGCTGAAGATGAAATCCAGCTTTCACCAAAGAAAATGGGATGATTTTCTTGGTGGTTTCCAGACATTCAGTGGAAACAGAAATGATGTTTTGGGTAGTTGTCTTTGTACTGTTAGTGAGTTAAAAGTGTAGACTGAAGCATTTTGTCTATCTGCTAACCAGTAGCAAATATGAAAAACACAAGACATTGGGGCAGTGCTCAAAGATAACATGCAATTCACTCCCTCTGTGGGAGACAGAAAAGAACAATTCTTCAACAGAGTGCTGGGCACTGACTCAGCAGTGGAGCCCTTTCCAATCTCTCCTGTGTCAGCCACTGGAACTGCTAAAATGCTTTGATTCGAGTGACACTAGTGTTTCCCACTCAGGAATGAAAAGCAGCTTTGGCGATGGATTATCTGTCATCTTCCCTACCAGCAGTATCCACTCTCTCTCCAACAGAGTGTCAGAGCATATAAAAAGGTTTGCCCGCTTTGCGCCCTTTTCCTCCAGTCTCCCACTGCTTCCTTGCAGCAAGCTGAAGTGCTGGGGTCTGAACCCCAAGCCCTGAATTAAGGTTGACATATGGGTGGTTCCCATGGTCCTTTAAAAGGAGGGGATGAGTTTGCCTTTTGGCTTTCCTCCAAGGTGCAGCTGGCCTTGTAAGGAAAGCCCTTGGGTAAACAAGCCCCAGGTGCCCCGCACTGGGTAAATGAGTGCCAGGTGTCCTGCTTTGGGCATAAAAGCTGGGACCACTTGCAGGAAGGGTGGAGTGTCTGTCTGTGAGGTGGATGCACTTTGCAGAGTTTCCCTGTTGGGGAAGGACCTCCTGACTCTCCCTGCAACTGGGCCCCAGTCAGGTTTAGCATTTGCAAATGGGGGCTTCATGGGGGAACAATATGTGGCTACTTCTATCCTATACGATCAGCCTCTTGGCTTGGTTGTCTCCCATCTCTTCTATGGGAGACTTTGTTTCTTTGTTTATTCCACCTATTATTGGTCATGCTGTGTCATTCCTGGGGTCGCTGGGGTTGATGTCTATTATTTGTGATCTGTTTGACTTGTTTGTACCCCCAGTGATCACCCATATACTGACTTTTTTATGTGCAATAGAATCTGGTTACTGGTTTGTTTTTCTGCTGGCTGCATTCTTTGTGCTAGGCCTAGTGATTGGCAAAACACAAGCACTGAAAGGTCTCAGGAGAATAAAAACCTCAAAGTTTAAGAAGAATTTTCTGAAATGCAATTAATTAAAAGTTATACTTAAAGTGTTTCTTGATCTTGAAACTTATATGGTTAACCCAAGTTACTCAGATGGGAAGAAAGACACTTCATTTGAGAAGATATCTCATTTCCTTTTTGGAGAAGCACTACCTCACACTTGAAAAAAAAATTCAATACTAAGCACTTCTACTTCAAATAACGGATAAGTTATGTAATTTAAAAGTCTAGAAAGTGTAGAGGAAAGCTAACTGTGAACAGAAAATGACAGCTCTCACTTGAGTGGTTAAAATCAAAACATAATTGTAAAATTTATTGGTTCCCCATGTGCTATGGGAGATACACACATTATGAATGCTTATTTCCATTACATGGGATTTCATGTTAGTTAAGTCTATATTAGCTTTATCCTATTAGAACACTCCAGTAATTAATAATATTAAAAATAAGCATTTTTGTATGCATAATTTTATGGAGTTACAGCCTAGCTCTTTTTTTACATAATTAACTACAAACCCAAAAATAGTCCTACTGCCCTAGGCATATTCTTTTGTGTACTTCAGTTGCAACAGGAGGAGATTAGGAACGTATATTGAGTTCCACAGTATGGAGAGCCAGTCTTCTCAGTTCTTCATAACTAATTTAGGAACTTAATCTATTTATAACAGCATTGATATATGCCAAAACCACATTGATTTCTCATAACTGTATTCAGCCGCAATCCCCACAGACAGTACACAGATTCTACTGGACTTTTACTGTAGTTCAGATACTCTAAAGCAACATCCATTTCAGTAAACTGAAAAAAAGCAACAGTTAGAATAAAACTGTAAGAGTTAACCATTCCACCCCCAACCCATAATATTCTTGGTTTTGCTGGAAAGAGCTTAATAATAAAAGCTATCAGTTGAGGTTTATCTCTCAGCAGGAGTAGGGTCCAGAACTTACCTACAGCCAATGGAACTATATTGCAATTTACACACGATGAGCATGTGGTGTAAAAGCTGTTCATTTGAGAAGTGTCCAATCCTGCCCCCAATAAAATCATGTACCAAACTGCTAATATATCCTTATGCATCTTAAACAAAGATAACAAAAAAGAGGAAACAAATACCATATTGTCCTTTTCTTTTCCAGAATCAAGCTGTAGAAATTTTAATCTCTGTAATGTTGCCCTCATATCATAAGCCTCCCTGCTCCGATGCTCTTGGACAAAACCCCAGTGGGAGAACTGCAGCCGCGGGCTGAGAACTGCAGCAGCCCCTCACAGCTGATTAAGGAGTGCACGCAGCAACCAGCCCAGCCCTCGCTCTGCACCGGTTCTAATCACCAGCCTTTCATTTGACTACAAGCTGCAGCACAGTCCTTCCCTAGATATTTCCTGCGTAATGTGGAATTGAGAACACTGCTGGAAAGCTACTAATATAATGATTTCCATGTATGGTAATTTTGTCTGGTGCATATAAACCTGACTTTTTATTAAATTATCAGCAATTCTTATTTTGCCACGCTGTGCTGCTGGTTATGTTCCTTCTCAGCTGTCTTAAAAGTGGAAAGTGTTATCAGCAATGTTCCCTTGCACACACTTTTAACTTACTGTTTCTTATCTCTCCCCTTCCTACCCTCTTCTCAGGACTTATTAACTCACCAAGTGTATCTTTAGCAGTGGTGTAGATTTTTTGCTCTTGTGATTTTATGTGTCTTTGGCTAAGTCATGCTGTCTTTCAGTTACAGCAAAAGCCAGAAAATGACAATAAAACATCCTTAAAACCAAGATTCAAACACTGTCTCTACTATTTGAAACACACTTCCCCCCACACTTCACTTAGCTATTTGTTCACAAGTTTGTAGCCCCTGGCTTCATTACAAACAACACTCCACATTTAGTTATTTAAGCCAATTCCGTTTAACTCCTAAAAACACGCTGGAAAACATTTGTGAAGTATAACACACACTACAGATACTTTTAAAACATAGCAACAGGATTTGTCCTCATGGCTCTGTTGTGGTTTTGATAAAGCTGTATCGCTTCAAAGGGCTCAGGATGTATTACTGTAAGACACCACCGCACATTTTGGCCACATGTGCTGACTGCACTTCCGCTCCTCTGCCAGAACAATGGAAGCCTTCGCATGCTGAGTCAGCTATCTCACAACCCCAGATCCGCACAGACCAAACGCATTCCCTCACTACACATTTCTTTCACCATGTCTTATCACTGAGAATGCTAGAAAGCTGTGTCATTTCACCTAAGACTCGAGGAGTAGGTAAACTGTGGGAAATGTGTACGTAGTTTCAGGAGTAAAGCCCAAAATATTATTTGACATATAGTACACTACTGAAATAAATAAATACAGTTACAGTAGAATGCTCATAGGTCCATTCTGCCATTTCCTGAGTATTCCCAGTACCAGTAGGGAATCCTGGCACTCCAGGAGGAACCTGCGCACAGATGGATGAGCTGGACAGCTGAGAACTCTTCACTCAAACAATCTGGTAAGGTTAGATACTGCTGCAACTCGTGAGTCTGAACACACATACCTGAATGTGCTCACAGGCACAAAGACCCAACTAAATAAGTAAACCTCAGAAGTTAGCTGAGTAGGGTCTTTTACTCCAGAATGTAATAAATTCACAAGCCTCCTGTTGGTTTCAGTCACAATTTATGAGTAGAACATAAGCCAGCTTTAATTCATTTTCCCAGTTTGTTTCTAACATGCAAAAAGCTGTAAAATACAGTCAAACAGCAAGAGCTAAAAAAAAAATAATAAATAAAACATTACATTCTCTCATTGTAGATCCATAATATCACGCCCATACGTGTGCTTTGTTTTCGCTCACAATCCAGTTGGGACTGAACTCAAGTTGAGGCTATCTCAGGACTAGTTCAGGTGCAGTTGAGCTACCTCAAGCTGATATCAAGACTGCTAGAACAGGACTGCTAGAACAGACTGACATGTCTGTGCATTTGTGTGTGTCAGTCTGGCCACTGAGGGTTACCTGGGTAAGGAAAATTTATCACCTAGTTTCTATAGTGGTGTGAAGGGATTTATTCCAAGACCTTGACAGTTTATATTCTGTAACTTTGACAAGAAATATACCTACAAATCAGAAACCAAATACCAACTCATTACAATACTTTTACATGCATTTATTAAAAAAAAAAAAAAAAAAAAAAAAGGAAAGAGGAGAACCCAAACAGAACAGAAAAGGACAATTTGTGGGGAAAAAAGTAAAATGGGAATGATGGTAGTGAAATTCCTATAGGAATCCCACCATGGTCTTTTAATGGATTTCAATCAGTCTTAGATTAAGCCTTCAGTATCTCTAAGATAAGGTGAGGAAGTCCCCTGCTGGTAGAAAGCAACAGCAGGAGAGGTGAAAACTGTCACAGCTATCGCAGTATCTTACATTTGCTCTGGACAGCCACTAAGTGGCACTTAAACACCTCATCTTAAACCATGGTGAATCTGCAAACTGTTGCGAAGGGTGTGGGGGAAAAAGGAGTTACACACTGTGGGGACTAATCCCTTTTAAAAACAATAAAAGTTCACCTCCTGCAATTAGAGGAACTTTCTAAGGGCCTGACTATGTGTGAAAATGTTACTGGCAGCAATGCAGTACAGTGCTCCGCAGAAGAAGAAATACTGCACAGAGCTCTGCAGAAGCAACTGTTTCCTCTTCTAAACCCCAGTCCTGCTTTGGGAATCAGAGTGCCCCATTCCAGTAGATGATTACCCACTATCATGCTATTTTGAAATATGCACTTGAACCAGGAAAATCCAAGTGCCTCATTGCTGCTGGACTGCAGGTCAAACTAAAGTGGCCCCAATGTCTTAACTTCCAGAAATGCCTCTGAGTTCAGTTTAAATTAGAGATCCCTGCAGGAACCAAAGCTATTTTTACTTGCAGATGCACATTAGAATGGAGTTTTAGTAGTTGGCAGAGTGTATCAAAAGTGATGGATGGGGCTTTGCTCTTCTTAAGACTTCAGTACATTATTGTTTCCTAGACATGTCATACTTTCATTTGCATTTTTAATCAAAGAAAGAAACCCCATTTTCCTAATAGTGTTGTTCAATCAACTATGTTAATCATCCTGGATATGTTAATGCATTATAGTTACCATTTTTCTTTTTATCTGGTTTTAAAAGTGCTTCTGTTTTATTAAAAATCTTTCTAAATGAATTAATTACAGAAATTGGAAACAATATGAAGATAAAAACAAGCAGAATAATATATTAGGTATTTTAGGTGCTAACCAAGCAATTATCTACAAGCCTGTTCAATGTCATTATTGCAAATATTTCTGCTGTCTTTAATGGACCTGCCTGAACTTAAAGTGCATACAGGTTTTCAGCATTAAAGACTCAGAAGTAAGATTTATGCACAACTTGCTTTTTAGACTCTCAAAGAAACACCTCCATTTTAGTTAGCCACAGGTTTACATTTAAAATACACCATGAGATACTAGCTGCAAGCTCTATTTTTCACCTTTATGCTGAATGTGTCCTCCAGAAATCTCAAATTAAGAGTTATGAATTTTATCTTTTATTCTCTCTTCCTGTGAAAGTTCTTTATGTTATGATTACAAGTACAACATATAAGCAACAAAGCAACTCAACAAGCCACAATACATCATGATTACTAAGAACACAGTTTTTAAGCACATTCTGCATGTGTGAAATTAGTTTTGTGGGGTTCGAAACAAGAAGCTTGCACAGGAAAAACACTCAGTTATGTAGAAGGATCAACCTTAACCCAATGCAAGAGGAATCACCAGCAGTGAAGCTGTTTTTATGACCAGCAATAGATCTCAATCACTGTCACTCTGGGAAGAGTGGGGGGAGGGTGGGAAAGAAAGAAGTCCACATCAACCAGCAGTTTCATACAAAGGACAAACCAAGTATAAACTGGCATTATCCACTCAATCCTTGTATCAGATCCTCGATGATCAACCTTCAGGGCAGACACACATATCCATTTAAGCCTGTATTTGTCCAGTCACACAAATCATTCTTTAGGAAAATATTTCCCACAGCCCTTCCCATAACTTGACGTCCACAGAGAGGGTAAAAAAACAGAAATATGGAACAACTGTGTCTACACTGAGCAAAGGAAAGCACTGATTTTACGACGGTGATTTGTTACCATTATTCACTTTGACATATAACAGGATGGGAGACTGTGCTGCTAAAGTAAATACAGCAGTTATATATGCCTGCTCTGCTTTGGTTTTCTGCTTCACTACAGCCAAAGAGCCCACATCTGATGACCTCGAGGGCACACCATAAATGTCATCCCAATGCAGGCAAAACTCTAAATGAAAAGCTGATTGCATGGAAAAATAAGGAGCTATTTCAGCAAGGTGATTTACTCAATATCATAATTTATGAGTTGGCATCTTCGTATTTAATGCAGACGGCTCGAATTTGTTCATTAGGGCCATTTTAGAATCTGAAAAACAGAAAAAACAGTTGCCTGAACATGAATGTACACGTTTAAGTAGCTCTAAGTGAGCTAAAGCCCAAGCTTTTCAGAGAAACTTGTGAAGAAGAGAAAATAGAAAGGTTTTGTTTTCACTGGTCTTGAGGAAAGATCACTGATGTAGAACCCAGACCTACAATCTGATTCATGGCAGAACCACTCTTGAGTCCATCTAGAGAGGTTGTACTAACCTACATGACAGATATGGCCTTTGTTTATTCATATATTTGACAAACGCTATCTTCCCACGTGTTTAAAAACAGATTGTACATGCTTTGAATGTTCTCTTTCACTAAGTAAATTACACGGTCCTCAATATGTTATTGTACTTTGTGCCACAAAAATTAACACTGTATTAGTTAAGACTGATTTTTTATAAAAACGGTTCTTTGCCAAAGCAGGTTTTTTTCCCCTCTAAAATCTAAACTTCCTGGCTTTAAATTGCATACAACCATCACTGCACGATGCACCCACAAAATTAATTTAAAAACATCCCATCTGTGCATACTTTAAATTCCTAAAGATCAGCAATTAGTTAAGTGAAAAAGAAAAACCATCTGCTGAATCTAGATTAGACTTTCTGACTTGTGCTTGACACTCAATAAGGCAGTGTTTTTTCAAATGTCCCCTAGTCTTAAATTAACTTCGGCAAAAAACAGCAGTGGTTAACTGCAGGAAGTACACTGGAGGTCCTTTATCATGAATTATTCCTCTTTGTAGTATTGTGCATTCAGCTTAATATGAAATGTTGCTATAAATCAAACAGTATTTTCTGAACTCTTAATTCTGCATATGCAGCCTGGGTTTCTAGACTCATTCTCTTTCTCACTCAGAACTTTTCCACAGGCACAACTCATACCATTTTTTTAATTTGCCTGGAATTTTCTGCTGGCTGTGAGTTGGTTTGAAGCTGTAGGTCTGACTAGGCTGCAAGGCGATGAAGAAACCCATTCAATTTACCTTGTGTGCATTACATCCAACACCTTTGCAGAAGGCAGACTTTACTACACTACAGTAAGCTGAGCTCAATAACTTTGCTGTTACCTGTTTTGTTATTGTTACCACTTGTGAGGCTGGGGAATCTAACATGTTTAGTGTTGGGGTAACGTGTGGATAAACATAGCCTTCTCAACTGAAGACCTACATTGTACTTTGAGAACTGTGTGGATTCAACAAATTCTCAAATTTTCACATTCACCTTCCACGCGAAGTTATCTTCAAGCTTTTCAATCAAATTTGAAGACTACAGCAGCACTAAACTCTTGCAAAGTTTAGGAAGTTGGTCCCAGAGGGTTAACTTATTTCTCAGTGAGGGTATTGCTCAGCAAAGCAGAAAGAAATTATTCCAGCTGAGAAAATGAAATAAACAAAGCACAGGATGAGTAGCAGAAAGTTAGTGCCAGAGTGAGGCTGAAACCACAAAAATGAAGAAATTGTCACATGACAGTATTTCACAGTACATTCAACCCCTCCAAGGCAGACTCGCTGGTAATTTTAAGACAATTAAGTGTAAAATTATGAAACGTACTAAAAGTCTTTCATTCCCACCACCATAACAGCAGCAGACACAAGACTGTAAGAAACTACCTACCAGCACACAGATTGTTCCCATGCTGTTTATGTCTTCTCAGAGCAAGGCTATCTTTGGACTCACTGGGCAGTGAGTACACAGTGACTTCTTCTCACACAATGTCAGCAGGACAGACTTCAAAGTCTGTGATACTTTAAAAGTTTAGGTGGCTTTGTGTTACCTGTACAGAGGTCAAGTAAGTCTGCAAGTCTCCCGGTGCACCTCCATCCTCAGAGCCCTACTTTGAGGATCTATGTCACCATACAAAGAAATATCAGGTTTCCTGCTGCACAGCCCCAGTCCCTTTGGTGTGTGCCTCTGGGGGTGCACTCTATTTCCACCATCTGCTTGTGAAAGTACCAGGAAAAATTTGCCCCAAATTACTTTATTTTCTCACTTTAGTTTCCAGATTTTAGTTAACTTCGAATTTGACAAAACACCTCAGGTGATCTAGTGAGGTACACTGAGTTGGTATGGAGCAGAAAGCAATTCAATTTTTTTACCTTAGCCTCTAAAGCAGTTCAGTGTGGAGCTGGATAAACATCAATGCCAGCACAAGGGAAAACACCGAGAATGTACGTCAAGGGATGGATCAGAAGAGCAAAGAATAACAGAACTGCCTCTTTTGACAGAGGACAGATCTCCTCACTGTATCATCAGATATTACACTTGAACTAAACCTTCATGGCAGCTCAAGATTGACTGAATCAGGGATCTGAAGTCCAGTCTTCTCTCTGCTCTTGATAGTGTAGCCTTGCTTCTTCTCCCTGACCCTCACAAAGGTGCTCATAAAACTGTTCTGTGATTGGGTTAGGATGCTAATTTAATATAAACTGTATCAGTTTTCCTTTTGGAATATTTAAATTGCTCTGAGCTGCCTCACTGAGTAGTACCACAGCATCATACAAGAATAGGGGAAAAGGTGGGAATGTGCAAGTCAGTACGCAAGGGAGTGTAGGGCCACTAAAAGCTGGACTCAGACTATGTTAAGATATTAAAAGCGAGCTTCTCATTGGAGGTATGTAAGGAAGCTCTTCTCTATGTGAAGAGGAAGTTTCTAAAGGAAACTCTACTGTAACTCTGGAGGATGCTTGGATATTATGGCTCCAATTATCTGTGCTGGACTTCACAGGCAACAAGCATCAGACCTCGTAAGACAAAAGGAATGATTAGTAATCAGATTAGAAGCCATCACAAATCCGCTAATTATGTTTTAACCTCAGTTCCATTGTTTTATATTTCTGCTACAATCCCCAACAGAAAAACTGAAGGAACAATAAATAATCTTGGCACGAACTCTGGCTCTAAAATGAAGTACACATGACAGCAAAAGTAACACATAGCTACTTTTAATATTATTTAAGATAAAAAATATGTTAACGATGTCATCTGATACAGAATACTATACTGTTGAAGTCACAGTAAAAGTTCTTATTTGTCATTCTGTAGCAGAAATTTCTGTATGATTTAGGAGATCGAAGAAATCACGAGAAAATACAATTTTTTATGTTGCTGCCACTGTAAGAGTGGGAATAGGCAGCTCTTTTAACAAAACACATAATTAATTTCATCTTCCTTGGTAAGACATTATCTCTGACTCTAAAGTCAGGAAATGGCACCGGTATTGCACAAATTACTTCCTCCATGTGCTAACCACACACAAAGTTGAGAGAAATCACATAATATTTCTTATAAAATGACGGTGAACGCAGGAGCACTTTGCTGAGCCAGGATGCCACAAAGTCACTCCAGGGTCTGGCAAGAGCCCCATAAAGGCCTGGGATAACACTGCTAGGGACAGGGTCATTGGTCACTAAAGCCTCCTGAAAGAAGAGCTCACATACATGAATCCCTTGGACAAATCCCAGGATAGAGCTGGTATAGTCACAGTTATGCTCTAGGCTCAGGATGAGCCTGATTAATTGTGAGAGTGCCCAAAGCACAGCTGGCTGTTTGCATTATGTAGGACACTCTACTAAGATTTATGCAGCTAAACTTTGACCTACTTCATACACCAGACTATGTATGTGGACAAATCTGTACTTGATTTTTCATTTGTTCTGTTGGATTTTTTTCCTTCTGTTTTTTTTACATTAATTTCTCCAGTTAGCATTTGGGAGACAGTAGAGATTTCCTAAAAAAACAGTGCTAGCAGTTTGCAATTACACAGATTCCATTAAAAAAAACAAAGGTGCATATGAATAAGAGGCAGAAAACAGCCAAACTAAGCTCTAAGTTGCACTGAAATAAGTCCAGTTACCTCATTTGGTTTCAGTGTTTTATTCTTTTTGCAAAAGAAGTACCATGTTTTAATCTCCCTAGATTCATCAAGCAGTAAAATACAGTAGAAAAAGATCACGTCTATCTTTAAAATTATCTTGCCCAAATTCTTTTAAGAAAGGGAAATGGTGCTGTTAAAAAAAAGAGATACTTCATGAGGCCATATCTTAGAGTCCAGTGTAAAAACAAGTTGTGTAAGAATCTTCAGTCACAAAGCTAAGCCTAACAACAAATGCTTTGGAGTTCACTGGGCTTCTGCCATTCCTTTTATAGATGAATAATGTGAAGTTCACTCACATCAGCTCTGTGCAGCCTCACAGAGAGCTAAGTGCTGATTATCTGAAACCAGCTTCTTCAGCACATAATCAGATCACAAACAACATGTAACAAAGAATACCGCGTTCCAGGTAATACAGCATGATCTACTTAAGTGCATAAGCCATTGTAACTCCTAAAAGTAGGTGAAGGTTGTTTAAAAATGTAGTAACTGTTAAAGCAACTCGTGGACTAAAAAAAAAATGAAGACCTCTGACAAAAGGAGAGATCATTGTTGTAACTGAACAACAGAGCAAGTGCTACATTTAAAAAAGTGGCTCAGTGTAAGGGAATGGGACTTATCTGTGTCTGCTACAGGGCAGATTTGGCACAAGCAAAGCCAGTGAGCAGACTCAGGTCTTGAGCAGGTGTCCCAGTCTGCTCCCATACAGCCACTGCCACTGTCACGGCAACATTCCTGCAGCTGCCAGAAGCCCAGTTCGTGGGCCAAAAGCTGTCCCTTGTTTATGACACTACAGAACAAAGATTTAGAAGAAGCAAGCAGACTTGGGCATGTCTTCTGCAGCTGTGATCCTGCTTAAAACACGAGCAATATTTCTCTGTAAAATAGACATGAACAGTTCTATCCAGCGTTTTGCCATTATAACATTAACAGCTCTGGTAAACACAAGCATATATTACAGGCTGTTATGACAACTTGTGTCCAGACTCTTGGAACAAAAAACCCCCAAAACTAAACTTAACCCTTTCAAAATCTGAACTGATTTTCTTACATTTCTTCATACTCTAGTTCTGCATGGGCCATTGATAACGTCACAGAAACATTTCTCCTTACGAGACATCAGGCTTAAGTTTCTAGGCTCTCCCTCAAATCCTCTAAACCTCCAGTTCATATCACAGAAAGAAAATAGAAGAATTTTTCAAACGTTCTGAGCATCCACTTCACTAAAACAAGGTAACAGTGCTGTCTGCTGACTTTTACTTTGCATACAGAAATTTATTTTACCCTGTGACCAGGAAGAACAGGTGGATGAAGCACTCTACAGACAGCTAGAAATAGCCTCATGTTCATAGATCCTGGTCCTGATGAGGGACCTCAACCACCCAAGTATCTTCTGGAAGAACAACACAGCAGGGCATAATCAATCCAGTAAGTTCCTGAAGAGCATCAATAACAACTTCCCGACCCAAGTCACAGAGGAGGTGCTCTGCTGGACCTCATAATTACCAACATGGAAGGGCTTACTGGGGATATGAAGGTCAAAGGCAGCCTTGGCTGCAGTGACCATGAGATGGTGGAGTTCAGGATCCTGAGATGCAGAGCAAAAAAGCAAGATCATAGCCCTGGACTTCAGAAGAGCAGATTCAGGCCTCTTCAGGGATCTACTTGAAAAAGTACCATGGAATAAAGGCTCTGGGGTGAAAAGGGTCCAAGAAAGCTGGTTGTTATTCAAAGACCACTTCCTCTAAGCTCAAGAGCTGTCCATCCAAACTACCAGGAAGTCAGGTAAAAATGCCTTCATGGTTGAACAAGGAGCTCCTGGCAAACGTCAAACATAAAAATGGAAAATACAGAAGGTGGAAGCAGGGACAGCTAACCCAAGAGTAATATATAGACACTGTCCAAGGACACAGAGACATGGTTAGGAGAACCAAAGCTCAACCAAAGTTGAATCTGGCAAGGGGTATCAAAGGCAACAAGAAGGGCTTCTATAGCTACATAGGTGACAAAAGGAAGACTAGGGAAAATATGGTCCTGCTGCTGAATGGGGCACAGGACATGGAAAAGGCTGAGGTACTGAATGCCCTCTTTGCCTCGGACTTCTGTGAAACTATTAAGTTTAGAACAATTTATTTACAATAAACATAAAAGTATAATATAGGAAAGTACAACCTTAACCTGCCTGAAATCTAAACCTGCCCAGAGCATTATTAGAGAAACTAGTGACCAGAATTCCATTTGCCAGCCAAAACATCCATCAAATAAGATTAAACATACGAAAATAAAACAAATCATTTGATACACCAAAGAAAGGTCAACATAATGGCACATGGAATTACTTTTCTAAACTGAAAATAAGAACAGAAATTACTCTTCCTCTGTAATGTTTTGGTTACTTTGTATCTGTTGGAGAGGGATATCCTGTGACAGCATGCTATTAGCTTCTCATTGTGTACCTCTTTCATTTCTCGGAGCGAAAAACATGCTAAAGCAAGGTGCCCTACAGAAGGAAAGTCGCGCCGTGTTTGCGGAGAATGAGCTCATGAAGGAAATGGCACACCTCACCTGCAGTTCCAAACACTTTTGAACTACATCTCAAGTACAAAGGACACAAAAGCCAATATTTTTAAATGTATATAGTTTTCAACAAGAAGAATGATATCAATAGCATCACATGCCATAGAATCATAGAATGGTTTGGGTTGGAAGGGACCTTAAAGATCACCTAGTTCCAACCCCTCTGCCATGGGGAGGGACACCGCCCACTAGACCAGGTTGCTCCCCATCCAGCCTGGCCTTGAACACTTCCAGGGAGGGGCCAACATAAGCAAATGTCAGACCAGAGGCTGCTGGGAAAATACATAGGCTGGTAGCATGTATGTTTTAATTTAAGCCATCACACTCCGAGCACTCTGGCCAAGCCGTTCAACAAGGCTGTGTTCTTACGATGAAGGTACCATCCTGCAAGCACAGATTTACTGGAGAGTTATTTTTTCCTCTGCTTCCACCAACATTACTCAACACAGTATGCATAATCCCCATCTATGACCTATCAGCAGTCTTCATAAGCTCCCTGCAGGCAATATAATTGAATCTAGCTCCTTTCCCGAGCACCTACAAAGAATATGAATTAACACTTCAGCCTCACCATCAGGCAGAAATTACTCAATCAGAACCTCCACAGAATGAGGGTGAAGGGATAAGAAACGCCACTATCTGTAACTAGTGGAAACTTACTGAGGTTATACATGAAGAGGGAAGGAAGGCTCCAGATCCCATATCCAACAGATCTGTTTAGAAAGGGAACTCTAATCCATGAGAGAAACTCTCCCTAGGCTCCTACGTAAACTCATCCTTTTAGTACTAAGTGGAGTGGAATGATCTCTGTATGCATGTACTGGTTTTCAAGTAACGTGGCAAGGAGCAGTTTGCCAGGAAAGCTCCTTTCATCCTTCCCTACTCCCTGCTAAACCAGCAGGGAAGGTGAGCTGTACACTGCCACGATGATGCAATGGAAACAATTACACAAGATCCTACAGAGTGAAGACAAAGATGACAATAGGGCACTGCCTTTTCTTTCACTTCTAAAGAGGAGCAGAACAAAGGATTCCTTGCAAAGAATCTTGACATTACTTAGTATTAATTACCTGTCTACTGATTTCTTCTCTGAAGTGGACAGGTTGGTAATGGAGCAACAATGAACCTAACAGCTCTTAATTCATATCCAGGAAAAACATTGTATGCATTCCCACATGCCCATCAACTTTAGATTTTAGCTAAAAATTACCCAGCAAAAAGCCATCTCCCATTAACAAAAAACTTTCATACTAAACAGTAGGATAATCCCTCACTAATCAAGTGTATGTTCTCACTCAATTTGTATATATAAAGAAGTACAACTACAGCCAAAGGACTGTGGACTATCTGCTGCTGCTGCTAAAAGCCTAACCATTCTTGGTTTTCTGTACTTTCTACCACCTCCAGTGCTATTTCTCTGTCTCCATGAAGTTCAAGATTTTTTTCCTTCTCTTCAAAGGCCTTCCCTGTTTAGTCTTCTACTCACCTGCTTTCATCTTAACATACTAATCTTCCTAGTTACTTCTCCCACAGACATCCTTCTGCCCTCTTTTATTCTACTTATCCTAAGGTGGGGATATACTCAGAACTTATTTGCAAAGCTACAAAGTACCTTCTACTTCAAATCCTCAATCAGACCTGACCTAATCCGAAAATTTTGTCAAATATAGCCCTACTACACATTCATGAATGCAGATACAAAGAACTGTGGTGCCTGCAGTTTACAATACTATTGTAATTAGCAACCGTGAGTTGTTTGTTTTCAAATAAAAATGGACGAAGTGCAATGGGTATAGAGTTGTTATAAACATCATATAAACTCTGTGACTAAACCTATCTCAACTACTGTGTCTCTTTCACAGAGCTGAAGCAACTAGACAAAAAAAGAGTCCGCAGGAGCAAGAGTACCAGCACAGGAGTCTGCTGAGTCACACAGGCTGCACAGGTCCAGTTTCTAAAATTCACTTCTGAATCTGAACATGAGCTGTAGCAACACAGTGCTAAATTTTTCATCCCAACTCACTCACTTTTAACACACAGCTCCCTCAATGTCTAATAAAGTTATACAGTACACTCCTGTGCTTTCATATTGGGTATCTGCAAAACAGGCAACATCAGTTCACTCCTCTTGATAAATACACAAACACCAATTTGCTACAAGGCATTATATGACAATATCTGGGGCAAAGTAACGATACCCTATAAAGCATAAAAGACTTACTTTACAAGGTATATTAATCAGCAATTGTACTGAATTTCAGTGAAACAGGCAGAGATTCACTTTAGAAGAACACTTGGCATTTCCATTATCCTTTTGTTAAAACTAAGTCCACCGATGCTGATTGGATGTCTACCTCCTAATTAGGAACCTAGCTTGCAAAAAAAGTCAAGAGAAACAACCCTGGCAATCAAACCAAGCTGAGAGACAAGAATTCCATTTCCTTTTGAGGTGGAGAGTTATTTTTGAAATGTGTGAAACTGGGGCTAAGTAGTTAAAACAGGCATCCAAAAATTCTGGGTGCCGTCTCCAAAAACATGTAGACACAGCTGCAAATTTAACTATAGACTTACTTTGTTCTCTTTCATTTCAAACATCTCCAGGAATTTGATCAAACACGAGGGAAAAGTACTTCAATCTTTTGTTGCAAAAGAAAATACACTGGAGGTGATCAGTGTTGCATACTAACCATAATCCTGTAAAATCACAAGCCATAAAAATAAGTGCATAAGCAAACTGCAAAACGCATTTACCAGCTTCTATTCAATGCCAAGTCCTGAAACATCTATTCCTTATTTCTGCCCTGTCACATACATAAATTTCTACATTTTAACTTGACAGGATTTCTCACTTGAATGCCTATGATTTACAACGTATTTGCCTTCTAATTTACCAGAACTGCCTTTTTATCCAGGGGGGATTTAACTAAAGCTGTTTCCATATGTTTTGAGCTCTAAGCTTGAGAACATGGATTTGGAACTGTACAATGTTTTGCTATTGGGCAGGTTGGCATAAATCCCATGTGTGGTGTTTATTCACGTAATACCTCCAAGGTGCTTCAGCAGGACATCTATGAATCAAGCAAGCAGCATGTAGAAAGATGTTGTTTTCCAACATTATAACTGGAGTCTACACTCAAGAGGTGAAGGATATGTCACTATTTAGTGCCCAGTAGATCACAATAGCTTTGTGCCAAATCCTACTCACCTTATTAATGAGAGTTATTGTCTCACATTACCCTCAAACAAAAGAAGAGATCGACTATTTTTAATGCTTCCACCTTTTCAGCAAGGACACAACTTGCTCCTAGAAAACGCCAACTGAGCTAAATCTTACCTGTGGTGTGAGACGCGCACACCCCAATTCCTGCCTTGCGCCATGCAGCAGGAAACCTGCATGTTACAGAGTCACAGCATCGCACAGTGGCCTCTTTCCCATCCTCTGACACCACACGCCAGGCTCTGGGGATTCAAGAGCTAGGAAGAGGTTTCCACAGTGTCCTGTGGTTGGAGGTATGCTCTACACCACCCCCTCCTCCTTCTGAGAAAGGAGGTACCTCTATTTCCCAGTCACATCGATCTCAACTCAGGAAAATAGAAATTTGAGAGGTCTGACCAAAGGATTAAGTAAAGTTCACAGTGACTCAAGGGTGAAATCCTAGCCCTAGTGACATCAACAGAAAAACTCTCACTGACTTGAGGGCTAAGATTTCAGCCCATATACATAACTAAAGTGTTTTTTAAGCTGATGAAATTCAGGCTCTGATCCTGTAGGAGATTTATACACACCTTTCACTTCACATACTGAGCAGTTAAAATTCAACTGCATTGTTAACATTAAGCAACGTGACACTTGTCGGTGAGTTTTACTGAAATCCAGTCTCTAATTATAAATACAACCTTAAGATCTTACACTGTAGTGCAAAGTTTCAAACAGCGTGAAAGCAACTCCATTTTAAAAGAAGCGGCATCAGCTCTCCCCAATTTAAATCATACTCTATAAAACAGAAGTTATAATAATAGTAGAAAGTATTAAAGTAGTACAAATAATAGTAGGAGAAGAAATTCTGCAGTATGATTCTGAGGGTTGCTTGCTTTGGTTTTTTTTCTTTTCACTTACTTTTGTCTGATCATCAGCTTTAAATACATAGCAGATACTTCGCTGATTTGCTGCTCCATCCTTTATCAGACAAGCAAAGTAGCTTGGATCATGGCTGTTGTGAATCAGTTTGTGGACCTGCTGTGGCTTGTATTCAAACAAACTTGAACAAATCAAAGGATCCCACTGCTGGATTTTCCCTGTGTCGGGTTCACATCGCAAACTCGCTGGTGAAACATAAAGTCGGATTTGGCTGACACTAGGTTCTTCTTTGGAAGACTTTGTACTGAGCATCCGGATCTCTGCCACAATCCACGGCAGCATTGACATGGTGGTTAGGGAATGCACTGGCAGAGAACCAACGAGCTGGAGACTGAAAGTTGCTGAGAAATCACTAGGTGTTTGACACTTTTTAACTTTGAATGTTATTGGTTCCATTTTACAGTCCTTTGGGGAACCTGAACTAATTCAGTACCATGGAATAACGATGTCTGGATGGTTCCTTTGACTGAGGAACAGAAGAGTTCTGAAAGGAAAAGAAATAGTTATGTAGGTGCTGGAACCCTATTAAAAACAAACTGTCAGAAACACAAATATTTAATAGCTTAACATCAGAAGAGACATACTGATTATCTACCATGACCTAGCATGTTTCCCCTACATTGTGCCTTTCTATTTCAGGTCCAACAAACAGAATAGTACAAAATACATTGCTTGGAAAAAAGTCGGTCCTGCTAAAAGTTGCTTTACAACCCTTGCTAAACCATCTAATGAGGAACTAAACTCAAAAATGCACGTTCTTTCTAGCCTGTGTCTGCTTCACAGGCAGGTGCATGTCAATCACACTGCCCTATTTCAATCCTATTATCACCGAAAGAACTCAGCTGAGCTATTTTGACCTTCATGACAGTTGAAGTCAGTGTTTGCTGAGACATCTTCACACTAGAAAAAAAAAAAAAAAGAAAAAAAAAAGGTCATCTTCTTCACAGGTGGATGATTTTGTATTTGGCTACTAACATAGAGTTGTTTCCTTGGATATAGTTCGCTAAGTGATCACGGGCTGTTACCAACCAGAGTTTTTCAACAAGTAACACCTCAGAAACTGTTGTCATCTGAAAAAGCTAGCAGCAGTCAACTGACTGATGGCTGATAAACCTGTCAGATAGCAGAGATGAGCAACAGTCCTTACAGCATCCCACTAAAAAGCAGATGATGGTTCACAATTCATGACTGCATTTTAAGACCTGTCAGTGAGCCAGGAATACTTTATGTTTGCCACATTGATACTGTATCATTTTCATTTCTTAAAATATCAAATGGAACCAAGTTACATACAACCCTGTCATAACCCTGCTATACCCAGCATCTACTATTATTACTGTTATTACATATTAGTAGTTTCAGTAACAAAATCCACCAATTGCATTTATCTATCAATTTAATTTTGCAAAATATAGTCTAACACAGACTGGCATTAGTTATACTACCATGTTTTAACTCCTCATTAATCGAACCTGGTTTCAGCTGTTGCACTACTTTGCATCAGACTGATGAGACGCTGACAGGCCTATAATTGCCTATGTTCAAATACCATGACACTAGTTTACCCTCAGCCTTCTGAGAGTTTCCCTGAAAAGACCGATTAAAAACAACATGAGCAGTCCCAAGAACTCCTTACAAAACATTTTTGATTATATTTGAACAACTATGTAATAAATAGCATCTGTTTACTGTGGCAGCAATACCTCTTGTCTTTGTTCATCTACAAACCTGCTCAAAAATAGCAGTATTTTTCTCATGAGTTTCTGTTAAACGTTGTCCTTTATTTGTCCTTGTAAAAATATTTTCAAACTGAGTTTCTAACAGTGCTTCACCTTGCTGAAAATGAAAGGAAATTTTATGATTTAAAAAAAAAAAAAAACTTTAAAAAAATTTTCAAGGTGGAAATTCATTTTGAACTAAACAAGTGTTTAAAATGCAACCAATTCGCAAATGTCTGAGTGGGGAAAAATGTTTCTGCAGTAGCTGGCAAACTATAAACACAAGAGAACTGCAGAGACCACATGTTTGGGTACATTTACTTTTTTGCAACTTTTGTATCTTTTGACAAATGAACTCTGTGACAACGTTACCCGTTCCAAGGATACCAAGTTTGGCAAGAGAATCCAATAGTGCAGGTTTTAAAGGCACTATTTGAATAAATCATCAAATAGCATTCTAGATATGCAGAACAATTTTATAAATGTGTGTGTGTGTGTGCATGTGTGTTTGACAAACAAGCAAGAAAACAACTGTCTTTGAGATGAACATAAATGCATTGCATCATATGGGACAGCAGCTTCAGGAAGCATTTTTACATCTTATCAACACAGACTTGTAAACACAATTCTCATTATAGTTTTGCATCTGTCAGAAATCAAAATTATCTCTTATTCTTTGACAAACTATTACAAATTTTTTCTCCTTAACTGTAACAATGAGAAATAGTTCAGCAATTGCAGGGAAGATTGGATTCATTCATAGCTATAAAGGTGGGTAGTCCGAAACACATAAAAATTGAGTTTTTAGCTTTTAGGGTTCTTGTAACTTAGTGGCATACATAATAATCTCAGGTCTTATCCTAAGACAAAAAAACTCCATTCTTAGTTGAAAACAGACAACTGAGCTACCGCATGGATGACGACCTATTAGCCTTACACTTTTTGTAACCATATTTCTCAATTGTCTCAGAATTCTTTTTTTAAAAAACGCAATTGAATAAAAAGCATGTAAAAATACAACAAACTCATCCTCATTTAAATCAAGTTTTCAAGGAAGAGAAGTTTCATTTGGAGTACCACCATCTACCACGCTCTTTTACCCCAGAACTACAAGGTACTGCACCCTCAAATAGGAATAAACATCACCATATAATACATTATTTTGCATGCTAACTCTAAGGACTGAACAGTATTTAAAAATAAAACAAAACAGGTTGACATTCTGTCATACTTCAACAAACACTGTACTGCTGGAATGTATTTAATATAAATGCAAAGCTTCTTGGCATTCATCTCTTTTTAACAAAATAAACACCTTGCAAAGTCAACAGCATAAATACTCCAATGTCTGCATTTGTTATTTCTAAAGAAAAACAGTTAATACTAAATCAAAACAGTTAACTAGAAGTCAGAATGCTAGGGTTTTTTACCTACATTAAGAGGGGCTAAAAGCCCAGTTTCTCAGAGCACAAATGCACCATCATCAGAAGCTCTCCTTATCTAACATGTACCGTTACGTACGTTACTGTTCTGCATGTTCCGTCTCCCTTTTCCAGCCATTCTTTCTTTGTTTCCTCCTCCTGTCATTCTTAGCTTAACTTACATGCAAATCCCACCAGAAATTATACCAATTTCTTGCTGCTGGTGTTAATGTCCTTTAAGTTTACATCAAGGACTAGGTTTTACTTCAAGACCATGAAGTATTTATGTACATGCTTAATTTAGTCCTAAAGATAGTTTTGTTCTCAACAGGCCCATTCCCAGCCATAAAATTACACACGTATTATGGGCAAAGAGTGTCGGTGCTCTAAGCCTGTCCCCATTTGCCCTGACTCCCTCACTCGGGATTCTGGCACCTCCACCTCTGTCTGGTTGCCACCACTCAGTTCATCCCCTCTGAAACTTGGCTCTGCAGGTGCCATACCCATTTACCATCCATATTTAGTACAGTAGGCTCAAACAAGCTTCCTCTTCCTCCCGAGTATCTGACTAACTCACAAACAGCTTCTTCAAAGCAAATGCTTATTTCACCTTTAATCCAAGAGAGAATAGAAAAGGTATAAAAATAAAGCTGTTCACTTGTTTCCTTCCACCTAAACTCCCCTTGACAGCTCTAAGTGCCGTTCAGCTCCGTTGCTCTGGGCTGAGAGAAGACTGCTAGGCTTTGCTCTGCTCACAGGCTGAATGTCTCTGGTTGCGCTGTCAGTGCTCTCAGACCTAACCAGGACAGCTCCTCTTTCTCCCCTCCATTGGCATCTTCTGAAGGATCTCCGTTCCCCTTGCACTGAGAGCTGAGAAGAGCTAGACTGGCACTCCTCAGTTAACAGCTTTCCTGCTGTCTGAGAAATGTTAATGTTCTCCAGACTATAACTTAATGCTGCCGCTGTTTAACCTGTGTTTGCTGTGTTTGCTCCATCAGCATAAAACAGCCAGGCAAACACAAACCACCTTCTATACTAGGAGACACCAGACTGACTCACTCACTGATGTGAAAGCTACACATGGGAACATATGTGTGCTCTTTGTCCTCAACTTCTCTTCCACTGTGATCAACCCAGCCACTTCCCACAAGCAGGGCGCAGGCTCAGAAACCACACAGCACTGCACTGATAGTCCTCTTCTAGCAAAACCTGAAACTGTGTTTAAATATATGTATATATATACACATAGTTCGTTCTCCCAAATTAAGTTGTATTCCCACCTTCTCATACCACCAGAAACTAAAAAGGACGCCTTCAGAGAGAAGTCAGGGTGATGGCAGGACAGCATGAAGAGGACAGCTACAAAAATTAGTGCTTCTGCTATTCTGAACCCCAGGTTCTCCCTGCATGAAGGTACAGGTCTAAGCAGCTGTACATCATGAAAGACAGCACTCCTCAAAACCCACCTTCTCTCAAGAGAGCAAAGACTTCATCAGGAGGACAATGTAAAGGCCCTGGGTGCCATTCAGTTAGATGGGACCTGGTCAGCTTTGAGGTTAGGAAGCAGAATCTTGTGGGGTACAGAGAACAGACTGTGTTATTAACCTGGGAGGGTGGCACACTGGAAATCAGGTTTTGGCAGTTGGGGGAAAACGAGGTAGAATTGGGATGGACTCAAACTAAAACAGAAAAAAAGGCAAAGGAGGGATAAACTACAACAGTGGTGAAGAGTTATCCTTCTTCTGTTGTTTCTTTTGGACTAGACTAAATTCATCAGAGACACATTGCTAAAAGTTTCAGACTCTTGTTCAGAACATAAGTAACTTCACCTAAGCAACCCTTTGCTCTCCTTCAGCTCTTCCCCTTGTCTGGTAGCAGTTGGAGTGCTGGGACCCACAGCAGAACTGACAAGTTTAGGAGATGCATCAAGCAAGGAATCAGTCAGAGCTTCCACACACCAGTGATTAAATGAGGAGCTGCACCTGTGAAGCGTTGAACAGAAAGACTCCAGCTTCCTCAACCTTTGCAGTTCATCTGAGAGACAACCGTGCAGTTATTCCACATCGGGCTGCTGACATGGCAGCAGTTTTCTCTGTAAGTCAGTTTTCTTTCTCCTCTCCAAGAAGTTAAGCAAAACTTCCAACCATGTTGCAAGGTCTCGTGAAAAACAGTTGATCTCAAAGCGCACAAATTTGTTCAGCTCTTCCCTGCACAGCATTAGTGCTGAACCCTGCCAACAAATGGAACCAGAGGCACTGGTACCTACTGCACTTCACCACTGATTATTTTTGCAGAAATATCATACTACTTAAGGATTATGAGGAGCCCTGGCCTGCAGCCAGAGCTCTGGAACACAAGCCAGAACTAAATACCTCTCCTCTCCCTGTCTGTCTGATCCCTGACTGAGATTTACATTGTCTTCACTCATGCTGACAGATTTCTCTATCCACCTAGCAGGGTATACAGAAATACACAAATGAGAATACATATTAGGTATGTCATGATATGGTCAAAGCTGAGAAGAGGTCCTCCTTTTTTGTTTCCATCAATATGCATAATGGTATCACAACACAACATCGTGTTCCATAGGGCAGCTAGTTGCAAGCTTCATCTTTTCTTCTGAGGGTTCAAACAACATTTTTGGCCTGTTTTCTATAGTTAAATAAGATTGTTTAGATATCATACCATGGGTTGCTTTCAGTTTTCAAATAGTCCTAATTTAACCCGAACTGGAACTTGAAATCAGGACGTACCCTTCTATTGCAAGGATGTTCTTTTTATCTCGTAGCTACTTGGTATCTGCTGTTTCCTTCTTGAGCTATGACTTGCTGTGGGCAACAGCATGCCCAAGTTCGGAAGTCAGTTTGCCTCAGAAATTAATTTTAATTTCTATTATTTTTTCATATACATCCATTAAATGCTTATTTTTAAAAGATTAATTTCAGTGCCATCAGCAGCTTCAGACATGGCCCTGAATCATGTTCCACCGTGTACTCTGAGCAAGTAATTTGGTTTTGTAGTAATAACACACCTAAAATATTTACTGAAACAACCAGCATTTATATCGCTCCTCAGAGGTTAAAAAAATTAATAGACTATTAATAAAAAAATATACCAGCAAAATGGTTCCTGATTATAAACATACAAGTTTATAATCAACAATCAAATTAAGAAAATAGCTCAGTGTTCCTGCCCTTGACACCTGTTGCTGTTTCCTTAATAAAGTCCACAGAAATTAATATGCTGATGCTTGAGGTTTTCTGAGTCAGCCTCATACAGACCTGAACAAAAAACTGGGCAGTTCTACCACCACAATGCACTAAAAAAATCTTTGTAAAAGAAAGCTTGCTAGGTAAATTACACCCTGAATGCCATTCCTTTTGATTCAATTGCATATCCACAGCCAAAATACTTGTGTCCAACTTTTCTGTTAACCAAATTATAAAGTGAAAAAAGTGTCAAGCCATCCACATACCGGGGAATGTGTTTCACATTCCTTCCAGCCTGTCATTTTTCTCACCTGCAAGCATTGCTGCTTTTGCATATCACCTATGACTTTCAGAATTTCTATAAAACGAGCTGCGATGAATTTCTATTTCAGCACTTACAAGTGCTAAAAAGTATAATCACATTCATCCGCTCTGAGGTATTTGCTATTCAGGAGATGTATATTTTTATTAATTTTTCCATTCAGTCTCTGGGCTTAGCAGGCACAAATCCCACCATCTGCACTGCTGAAGGTCCCTGCAGCAGATCTGCCATGTTAGCCTCTCTCCCAAACACAACACAGCCTACAAAGGTCTCAGTCCTTCCAAACTGCACTATAAATAACCACATTTGTTTCATACCTCTCATGAACGCGGCTTCAAGAGATCATTCCCTTGTTAACTTAGTACGCGAATGTAAAGGGCCGTAAAAACACTTGCGCCAGCGTGGGGGGATGTCACGCCGAAACTTCAGCTCTGCCCCACGGGAACAGCCGCCGTGCGGCTCTGCGAGGGCGCGGGTCCTGGGCGGAGTTACACCGAGCGGTTCTGCGCCGATGGTGGGAACATGCAGGCAAGAGCGAGAACTAAACGCAGTGCGTGGCACATCAGGTCGATCTCAGATTAAACTCGAGCGGGTCTTTGGGTCACTCTGACGAGGAGCCAGCTCTCCCAGGACCCTACGAGCTGAGAACCGCGGCCCCGCCGCCCCCGCACCGCTCCTGCCCGGCCGCCCCGTCCCGTCCCGTCCCCCCCACAGGAACACTGTCCCCAGAGCGAGTGCCGCCCTTTCACCAGCGGCTCCGCTGACACGGAGAGGGCGATCCTGCCTCCAGAGACGGAAGGGCGGCTGCCCGCCTTACCCGCGGAGCGGGGCCCCGGGCCGGACCCGCCACCCGCCTCGCAACCGCTTCCTCTCGGCCGGCCGGCGGCTTCTGCCTTCTCAGCGCCCGGGGACGGCGCAGACACCAGCCCCGCCAGCCCGCAGCCGCCCCCCGCGGCGGGGCGCCTCATTACTCGCCTCAACTCTTTCACTTCCTCAGACCTACGAACCGCGCTCCCTCCCTCCCTCCCTCGTCCAACAGCGCAGCGCGGCCGCGCCAGCGCCGCTCCCTCGGGCCCGCCCGCAGCGGGGACACGGCGGCCCCCACCGCCGCCCCGGCCGCGGCCGCCCCCCGCCAGGCCTGGAGCTGGGGCCGGGGGCTGACCGGCCGCCGCTTACCGCCGCCTCGCCGCCGCAGGATGTGCTCGCTGCAAGGAAGTGCCTTCGGCGGGCAGCGGCCGCGGGCTGTCAGGCGCCGCCTGCCCACCTCCCGCTGAGGGGAGAGGGGCAGAAAGCAGCTACGGGACGCCGGGCCAGGGGCGCAGAAGCCACACCAGCGCCGCAGGGCACCGGCAGCGCGGGCGCCCCGGCCGGCCCGGACAGGGCCCGGGCGAGGGGGCTGCTCGCCGCCTCCTATTGCTGCCCGCCCCGCCCTCTACCTGCCGGCGGCCCGGGCCGGAGGAGGTGAGGGAGGCCGGACCGCACACCCGGCGGCCACCACTCGCCGCCCCCCTCCTCCCGCCGCAGACAGCGCGGGCGAAAATAGCAAGAGAGGAGAGGGACAGCCCCCGCCAGAGGCGGCCGGCGGCGGGCAGCCGGCGACCGGGGGCAGCCGAGGCCCCCTCCCGCGGCCCGTTTCGTCCCTCTCGAGGAGATTTCGGCGAGGCTGCCCCGTGTGTCTGTCGCAACCGCTCATCTCCCGCAGAAAGCACCTCAGTGTCGCCTTGTTACTGGCGGCCCGCGGGGCCAGCTGGAGTGGCGAGCACAGGAGGTAAGGCGAGAGCCACTTCCAAAGGGGAGTTCCCTCACCGAGCTGGAAGCAGGTGACACCTGGAATCCGAAGCTGTCGAGTCCCACCTCGGGTCTGGGCCCAGCCCGGGCTGTGGGGCAGCTTCTGCGGGCTCACCTTCTCCTCTGAATCACCTTCCTGCCTTCCTCACGCTTCTTCCATGCACGAGAAGCCACACATGCATATATACATGTGTGTGTATATATATATATATATACACACGTATAAAATCACTGTAAGAGTTGGCACTAGTTGGTCTTTCAGTTGCCAAAGAGAATAAGGAATGAATGGGTTCAGAGACTTAATTATACTCCTCAGCAAGTGCTCTTTCCGGACAATGAAGGCACCCTACATTTCCATTCTGCAAACCACTTTTGCACTCTCAGTCTTCAAGTCTTCCTTGCAGTTAGACCACTGGTTTACTTATTTTTAAGCCTGTGCACATCTGTAGAATCAGAGATTTCTCAAGGAAATTTGTTGCAGTATGCTGTGAGGGAAACAGTTAAGTAGGCTGTCAAATGCAAGCACAATGTTGCCCCACTATCAAAACCAAGTCACATTTTGGTATGTAAGCACATCCTCTACTTGCAAAATGTATAGTGGTTGTACCTACATGGCTTTTGCTTTAGGTGTACTTTCATAGGGTCATTGCTATATGGATCAAAGTATGAAAGCAGCAGCTCCCTCAGAGCACTCGTTCCCAATCTGTACCCAGTTCATGGTTTGCTGCTTCTCCTTCAGACATGCGAATAGGTACAAATGGCTCTTGTTTTTCAGTGACATCCTTTACAGAAGACAGTGAACTGCAGTCCTCACCCGGACAGCTCCAGCACTTTAGTCAAGGCTCATGCAGTCCCAGATTACCAACCAATGACCTTGGGAAGACTTTTTTTATGGCTTCACTGTTGCCTTTCAGAAGGTGATGATGAAACAGATAAGGACCCTACAAGACTATCTCTTGCTGCTTGATAAAATCCTTGAGCAACAGAAATAAATACTAGAACATCACAAATACAAATCCTTTTCTCCTTCTCCTCTTTGGTATCTGGGAAAGAAATTAGATTGTGCTTGAACTCATTCATGAGGCCCTCTATTATTTTTCTTGTTATCTCTGGCTCGTATGTTTTAATTCTTTGCCTAGCAGAGTTTTTTGTCAAATTACTCATGTTTTGATACAATATTTTATAAGCAAAGTGAAATGCTTTGGATAAGAACTGCACTTGTATTGGTTTAATAGTTCTGTTTGGTCCCCTTTTTTTCATTCAAGTAGACAAAATATTTCCTTAGGTAATAGGAGACAAGTCTGAAGTGTTTAAATTTGGCAAACACCTTGAAATACTATTCAGGAAATCACTCATTATTTGTTTAATCCAGCCAATTTCTATAATGCTTATTGATAAGGTATAGTAAAAATATCCTGAGTGCCTCAAAAAGAAAGGAAATTTTAGTATAACATTTGCAACATTTTGTGATAATTTTATTTTAGAATGTTTTGGTTTTTTATTAAAACATAAAAAATCCATGTAATAAAAATACAAGATCTGTCAATGGTTTTAGAAGGTGTTAGTCTGATGTCTGTCACCAGCTCAACAAGAGATGAAAATGTCATAATAAGAACAACATACTACTAATGAAGAGTGAAGAAATGCACAAGTCACAGTAAGCATCTGCAGCAAACGCCACCATGTTCAGCAGTGTACATGTAAGTGACTATTCATTTCAGTGCTGGTAATATAGGCTAAAAACACTGCTATGACAGAAATCAAATTGTTTGCAGAGAAAACAAGGCACAAGAAAGAATTTAAAGGTATATCAGATGAAACGACGAGCATTTAGATATGAACACACTTTGGTGTGACTGGTGATAACAAGGGGGAAAAAATCCTCTCCTGGGACAAGAGTGCTTCTGAATAGCCACGCAGTGAAGCTGCAGCTCTTCTTTATGGTCTGTCCTTGTGGTAGAAAGGTATTTTAATGTTATATTGCTCATAAGATACATAAGGTGAAGAAGAAGATGGGATTACATGTTAAGTCACCTTCTCTTTCTGGTTTTAGCACCTATTAGCCTCCCCCCCCCCCCCCCCCCCCCCCCGCCCCGTTCTCATGATTCAACATCCACACTTTCCTGAAGATAGGTATTTAGGTGTTTTATTTGAAGAACAAAAAGATCACTCTTTTATGTCTGTTTATCCAGGATGTAGGAAGACCAGGTTTTTTTCTACTCAGCCTGAGAGTGTTCAGCCTGCTTCCCATGAAAGTTTCCTAATCATCAGCCTCTTGGCTACATTAGACAGCATTCCTTCTCTCTGCTTCCTGATGAAACTGTTACTTATGTAGGGGGGAAAAAAGTTTCCTTTGTGAAAACAAAAAGGAAAACAGAACAGGGGTCACGTGTTCCAGTCCCTAAAAAATAAACGTTTCCATGTGTTCCAGGGACTGGAATCTCTGCATTCAGGTGAAAGCCCTGAGCACCAGACTTCCTAATAACATTTGATTTTCTGAAACAGTACATCTGTTCTTTTCTTCTTCACAGGCTAGTTTTTCTTTACAGTCACCTATTAACTAAAACATACTACCATCACATTAACTTCTTCAACCTGAGGAGGAAAATCAGCCTGGGCTTTCTATATCCTGCAAACATGATCTATCAAAGAACACCAGTTTAACCATTATCTCTTTGTCCAGTCACAATTTAAAAAAAATGCATAGAAAACCCTGCCACTGCTTTTTGTACAGAACCTGAATATACAGGCTTGTGCGAGGCATGCTGTGAGAACAAGCAGGCAATGAAGCCTCTCTTGTACGCTAGGGAGAAGAAGCATCTAGTCAGTTGATCCCAGTTGGGGCAGGACCGTAGATCAGTACAAATTTAGGCTGAATGTTCCTGGCCATAGGTGAGGGCAGAACTTGGGGCTGCTGTGACTCTGGATTCACCCTTTGAAGTACTGTAAGGCAAACAGGAAGTTTTAAGTTTCCCCCCCAAGATGCTTTCAGAGTTCAAGTTGCTCCATAGTTGGGCAGCAGTTGAGCAGTCACATTTTGAATTATGAATCTGAAGGGGGGCACCTACATTGTGCTCCAGTTGCATTACAAGTCTATGTGCTTTTCCGTCCAGATTACCCATAATGATGCATTTATATTGCTATTATATAAAACAGCCTTGGTTTTTATTTGTGATTTGTTTCATGTAAGTCTGTTTAGTACCTTATTAAGGGCATGATACTAACTGTTTTGCAGTCCTTTGACTTAAGTGAGCTCTGGATGAAGTACTACATTCTTATCCAATGACATTCTATCTCCAGATGCTATTTATATAGAGTTCCAGACATTTCATAAACAAAATTTGAATGGTAGCTGTTATTATAGCATGTTTTCGTACTTCCTATGCTGTAGGAATGCATGCCGCATTAGTTAGTGATTATCTTTGTAGACAAGAGGCTTTCTGTTATCACTGATCATGAGTAAAGAATGGAGAGTTGAGCTGCTGTTACACATTCTGCCTGCTGCTGTCCCCGTGGTTTTGTGCATTTCAGATGTCGTGATTAATCCTCCCTCCCCTTCATGCCCATAAATACATTTGAAAATGACTTACCAGTGATTGAGCAAGTATTTTAAGCTTTTCCTTTTGTTTGGAAGCTGCTGTTGCTATGCCATCATTTATATTACATTTTATTTAGGTGGGTGTTAGGATACAATTGGACAGTTTAATAGGCTCATCCCATTATGCACAGTGTTCTGATGGTGCATGACCTCATTTCAGTTACCTGGCAATTACTATACAAAAGAGAAATGTTGGCTTCCACTTGGAAGTTGAGCAGAAATACTGCTGGATGAATTTGTGTGCTTATGTAGGGCAAAGAAATACCGTGAAGGAAAGCAATTCACCTTAGTTTAATTACCTTTGATTACTTTGTACTTATGGGCAAAGAACAGTTTTGCTGGTGATTATTTTTATCTACAATTACTTTTAGATTTATGTATGCCATCCAGGTGCCTTCAGCCACAGAATCCTGAAAGTTCCCAATCTTGTAAAGACTGGTTAAGCTGGTGCTTAACAAATGTTAACTTCATATCATTTTAACCTTGCTAATCACAGTGACTGTTAAACAAGGATATAAGGTTTGGTTGTTGTTGGTGTGTCCAAATAAAACCCACAACCCTGGGATTTTGAAAATCAGTAGTGAGCAGGAGATTTCATTTACAGAAACTTTGTAGGTGAATTAGTTACAGATTTAAGCACATAGTTTTACAATATGAAAATAACTGCACAAATATTAACTATTCCTTATAGTGAATTCCAGTTATCCTTGTGTGATTTGTTGTTATATAGCAAAAGTCTCAAATAAATCCTTTTGCAACTGAAGTACAGTACTTGTATTTTTCATAATATGCTGTGGACTAAGTTCACAACCCATAGGGAAGATGAAATGTAATTATTTCCTTCTAGCCAAACTTTCATAAAGTTTACAGAAAAAACATAAATCAGGAGTGTATTTAAGTTGTGACTGGTAAACAAACTAATAACCTTAAAGTGAAGTCCACCAGTCTAGTCTTAAAGCATTACTATGCTTTTATTTTTTGGCAGAGTTTTTCGTACTATGCTAGTTTCTTCTCAGTCTAGAGGCATTTCCCTGGTAGGCCCACAGGCATGATTCCTTGTAGGACCAAACTTTTACAACTTTCATTGGAATTTCGAGTATTCATCTGTTACAGAAAACAGGTTCACTTTACATTGTTTTGGTAACTTAGGGATGTGTCTTACTGTAGGAGTAGCCAGAGATTCTGTTACACTTGGGTTCAGTCTGGGCTGCAAGTGTTCCTGATTCTAGTCGTGGCACTTGCCATTTCAGGATAAAATAGTGCCTGTGTTCCCCGTTCAAGGCTAGTTACTCACATATTACATTTGTCTGGGTTTTTTTTAAATGTCCGTCCTGGGACTAATCATCTCTAAATCCACTTCATTATCTTACACAACACTTTGATGGAGGAATTAGACCAGCTGTGAAGACACCCGCTTAGCAGCCATTCCAACTCGCAATACTAACTAACTTCTCTCCACTTTGCAATACTACTGCTGCCTTTGTTTCAGTTCTTTATTTCAGTTCTAGATCCTCTTTCTCTGATGCAAGACAAGGTTAGTAAAGACTCCAGCAACAGCAAGTTTCATCTTGTAATTCTGTTGTTTGTCTTAATTGTTCAGTCAGCTTGATAAACCACTGTGGTGGGTGGTTTTGTTTCCCCCACTCAAAGTTGTGAACTTCTGTTTAGAACAGAGCAGGGTAAATTCCTTGTCTGTGGGAAGACAGAATGATACACATTTGGCCATCATCTCGACCATATCTATACTGTTTTTGAGGATGCTCTAAAGCTATCTTAAGGGTGTCTAAGTATACACCAGCTCATTGCTGGCCCTGCTGCCAGACTTCTAAGACATTTGCAGAGTTCCCCAAGTGCATCCACTTAGTCTACAGCATGCAATCTCTTGTAGGCCTTTATAGGATGGCCATAAAGGCCCTTCTGTCTTGCCTTGTACCATATTCACCTGCTCCATAAGACCTGTATAACCTTAAAAAGGGGTTCTCAGCCTGATGACAATAAATCCCAGTATCACCGTACCAGTACCTGGTAGAGATAACCATTTTAGGGGATCAGGTAGGTGGAAGATGTGAGAAGGATGAGGAGGTTCCCTCTAAAGGTATAAGCAAGTAGAATGGTGAAGACAGTGACAGTAGGGGCAGCAACATCATCATGGTCGTACTATCAGCATGTCTTGATGACCCTGGAGGTCCCTTCCAACCATGATTCTATGATTCTGTGAGCCAAGCAGCCACTTATCCACCCCAGCACAACCAAGGACTGCCTGCTCCTAGGATGATGTCCATAGGAGATCTCCAGGCAGGACAGAAGTAGTAGTTAATACATGTGCATGATCAACAAATAATGGCAACAGCTCAGCAGGAACCCAGCCTGCCACAGGAACCTGCGGGACAGACCACGCCATCCCGTTCTCCTCAGCATCCCTCAAGAGCGAAACACCTTCACAGACTGGCCAAGGCTGAACATGGGTGGCTTTCCTAAAGAGAAGAAACATCAGCAACATCCAGATCCAGGCTTAGTACACAGAGGCAGATGTAAAATAAACACGCCTCTCTAGCCTGTGAAGATGTTCAGATAAATACAGAGAACATTAAAAAATTCAGGACTTGTAACCCTACTGTCTTCAGGCCTTCCCCATGAATTCAGTAAAGCATCCTTTACCCCATTCTATAACAAAAGAAATGTGAGACCTCCCATGCTACAAATGAAAATAAAAAGAACCATGAAATGGTTTGGGTTGGAAGGGTCCTTTTAAAAATCATCTCGTCCAGCAACCTTGCCATGAGCTGGGACAACTTTCACTAGGCCAGGTTGCTCAAAGCCCCATCCAACCTGGCCTTGAACACTTGCAGGGAGGTGGCAGCCACAGCTTCCTTGGGTAACCTGTGCCAGTGTCTCACCACCCTCATCATAAAAAATTTCTTCCTTATACTCAACCTAAATCTACCCTCTTTCAGTTTAAAACTGTAACCCCTTGTCCTATTGCTACAGGCCCTAATAAAAAGTCTGTCCCCATCTTTCTTATAAGCCCCCTTTAAGCATAGAAAGGCCACAGTAAGATCTCCCCCAAGCCCTCTCTTTTCCAGGCTGAACAACTCTAATTTTCTCAGCCTTTCCTCACAGGAGAGGTGTTCCATCCCTCTGATCATTTTTTTGGCCCTCCTCTGGCCCTCCTCTAACAGGTACATGTCTGTTTTGTGCTGGGGACCCCAGAGCTGGATGCAGTACTCCACCCTACTCCATGTAGGGTCTCACAAGAGTGGAGTAGAAGGGGGAACCATCTCCATTGATGAAGCTCAGGGCAGCAGGCTTGTCCAGATCCACAAAGCTTCCCCTGTCCTGGGTATAGCTCATCAGCGTCCAAATTGAAGGCACTGCCCCAGTCTGCCTCCTGTAGGCAAAAATTTTAAAGGACTAGTAATGCCGCCTTCAGATTTCAGGAACAAAAAGTTTCTTTAGTCAGAAAAATAACAGATTAATAGACTTTTCTGCCCCAAGATCAGGTGGAAATGAACTGGTGATCAATTCATCTATGAACGAGTGGCAGTGTCTAAGAAGTTCTACTTTCCTTGTGAGAATCAGCTCAGTTTACAACATGCCAAATGCACTGTTTTAGCACACTTAAAATGCATGAAAAAAGTCTAAAACACTATATATTTATTTTAAGCCTTTAACTTGTTCTTAGCTTTTATTTTCAGAAGGAGAGGCCAGTGGGAGTTGATATGTGCAGAAATTTCATGCAGTGTGACAAAGCTGATGGCACTGAGGGCAATATTGAGATTCTCTTTACAGTTATTTCTATATTGAGTAGCCCTTACGGTCCTATTTAGGAGTATGGACTGCATTATTCAAGGCACCAAATAAACACATATCAATAAAAACCTGTGTCTTTGGTTTAGTACAAGAGAAACGGAAACAGAAGACTAAAGGGTATGAACAAGCACTTTCTGCACAAACTAATAACCTATATTCTTAGCTTTCTACTCTAAAGGATTAGGATTTGATTAACAGCATACTATGTTTCCTCAGTGCCCTTCTTATTCATGTATTTTAAAGTTTTTTTTCTGTGCCACACAGATGGACCTCAATATGAATAATTCAGATGCTGCCTTTGACTCTGTACACCCAAGAAAAACTGATGTGACACCCAAAGAATGCAGGGACTACACCTTTCCTCATGTCCTATGATGACAACTCTGAAGTCTCTAAGGTAAAAGCAGGCATCCAGTGTTCTTTGCTTACCATCTTAGCTAACAAGGAAACTGAGTATTTACTGGGGATGGAATGGCAAGTTTGTTCCTTTATTCATAATTTTCTAAATTTGATCTATGCTTGGTCATTCTCCATGGGATACCAGAATAATTCTGGCAGTTTTCTTTACCCAAGAAGTACTGGGGCTGTTATAGCTACATGGATATCCAAAACAAGTACTGAAAATGCAGAAAGCCTGTGTATTTAAGTCAACTGGTAACCTCCAAATAACCCTCTTGGGCTCTACAAGTGCAGACAACATGCAATAAAATGGGAACTTCTGCTCTAAATGAGACATGCAGAGTTATGCACCAAGTGATAGCAGCATACAGCATGACAGGCTCTGAGACCAAGGTACGCATTGAACTAATTATGCTTAGTTCAATGAGGCAACAGAAAGGTACGGTATGTAGATATATTATCTTCATGATATTAAAAGGCAGTTTAGAACACTTAGTATCTCTAACCTGGAATATGACGTATAGCCACACAGGAAACAGCTCTCCAGAGAATTCACTGTAACTTTTATTTATTTGGGCCAAAATCTCCAAGAAAGACCACTATTTCTGAAACATTTGCCCCATGTTTGTCAGTCTCACCACAGGCTTTCAGTGTTTCTCGTTAACAGAATAACTTGCTTTGCAAATCTAAATCCAGATAAAGTTGCATTGCATTATCAGATCACACACACACTAAAGAAATAAGGCTGCATTTCAGAAATCAGAATATTACTTATAATATTTAATTAAAACAAGTTTCAATTGTAATACATTTGCAGTCAACTTTTAGTTCATCAAGCTTCTAGTTCAACTGATTGGGAATTTTTGGTCCTTTAAGGGCAGAGGCGCCTTCCTTCCAAAATAAGATACTAGATCCAAGAGTACCCAGAATCACTCCTAATAAAAGCAGAAGTCTTGCTAGTCTGAGCTCTCAGATGTTTGGTCCTAAAAATCCTTACTTCTTAAATAATGCACTTCTAATACTGCTTCCCTTGTAATCCAGGAAATTGTAGTGAAGGACCTGCTAAGCCAGTAAGTCTAAGAGGAACTTGCCGAGCCGCTCTCCATCATCTATCAGCAGTCCCGGTTAACAGGGGAGGTCCCAGACGACTGGAAACTTGCCAATGTGACGCCCATATACAAGAAGGGCAGGAAGGAGGATCCAGGGAACTACAGGCCTGTCAGCCTGACCTCGGTGCCAGGGAAGATTATGGAATGGTTCATCTTGGGGGAGATCACGTGGCAAGTGCAGGACAACAGGGGGATCAGGTCCACCCAGCATGGGTTCACGAAGGGCAAGTCCTGTTTAACCAACCTGATCTCCTTCTATGATCAGGTGACCCACCTAGTGGATGAGGGAAAAGCAGTGGATGTTGTCTACCTGGACTTCAGTGAGACATTTGACACTGTTTCCCACAGCATTCTGCTGGAGAAGCTGGCGGCTCATGATCTAGACAGGTGGACTCTTCACTGGGTTAAAAACCTGCTGGATGGCCAAGCCCAGAGAGTTGTGGTGAATGGAGTTAAATCCAGCTGGAGACCGGTCACAAGCGGTGTCCCTCAGGGCTTGGTCTTGGGGCCAGTCTTGTTTAATGTCTTTATTGATGACCTGGATGAGGGGATCGAATGCACCCTCAGTAAACTTGCAGATGACACGAAATTGAGTGGGAGTGTCGATCTGCCTGAGGGTAGGGAGGCTCTGCAGAGGGATTTGGACAGGCTGGAGCGATGGGCTGAGGCCAATTGTATGAGGTTTAACAAGGGTAAGTGCTGGGTCATGCACTTCGGCCACAACAACCCCATGCAGTGCTCCAGGCTTGGGGAAGAGTGGCTGGAAAGCTGCCTGGCGGAAAAGGACCTGGGGGTGTTGGTTGACAGCCGACTGAACACGAGCCAGCAGTGTGCCCAGGTGGCCAAGAAGGCCAATGGCATCCTGGCCTGTATCAGAAACGGTGTGACCAGCAGGAGTAGGGAGGTGTTCGTGCCCCTGTACTCGGCACTTGTGAGACCACACCTTGAGTACTGTGTCCAGTTCTGGGCACCACAGGATAAGAAGGACATTGAGGTGCTGGAGCGAGTCCAGAGAAGGGCAACGAGGCTGGTGAGAGGTCTGGAAAACAGGCCTTATGGAGATTGGCTGAAGGAACTGGGGTTGTTTAGCCTGGAGAAGAGAAGACTGAGAGGAGACCTCATTGCCCTCTACAACTACCTAAAAGGAGGTTGTAGTGAGGCTGGTGTTGGTCTTTTCTCCCAAATTGCTAATGATAGGACAAGAGGAAATGGCCTCAAGTTACGTCAGGGGAAGTTTAGGTTAGATATTAGGAAGAAGTTCTTTACTGAGAGGGTGGTTAGACATTGGAACAGGTTGCCCAGGGAGGTGGTGGAGTCGCCGTCCTTGGGGGTGTTCAAGAAACGGGTTGATGAGGCACTTGAGGCCATGGTCTAGTGGTCTAATGGTTAGGAATATGATGGGATAAAGGTTGGACTTGATGACCCTGGAGGTCTCTTCCAACCATAATTATTCTATGATTGTAAAAACAATTAAGGTTGTAATTTTGCTATTTTACTCAGTCTTTCGTTGAAGATTATTTTTTTCTGGTTGAAAGAAGTGTTTTTCAAGAGCATTGACCAATTCATCTAGCTCCTTCTTCAGCTTCTCAACGTCACTGCAAAACAAAATCCACACAGATACAGAAAACAGTGTCACAGTGGAGAAGCTAAAAAGCACATTTGCAGTTTGAGGAATTTCTAAGTCTGTTGCACTGTTTTAGACAAATATTTTCTATTATTATTAAAAGTATATACACTTGATTTCTTATGGTAATACACTGATGTTCACTTCCAACTGATGTGCGTGAAGGCACTGAAGACTATGGAGAAACGTAAACCCATGACAATCTAAAATAGAAGAGCCAGTTTGAGTTCAGAAGATCTTCTGTTACTAAATGTATGTGATTAGAAATGTAACATTTATACTTCCAATAGTATTTTCAGATCAATTTTCATCTGTGAGAAAACATTATTTTCATTACATAAGATAATAATTTCTTATTTTTAAGACTGATAGCCTTGGAAATCATATAGTCAAGCATATAATTACTAAACATAAAAGGGTTTAAAATATATTAGAACACTTCATATCTACTTGTATAAGTTCAAAGCATCTATGTATATATAAAAGAGAGTGAATATATCTACTATCATTTACGGCAGAATGTTTTTCTTCATACTGTTTTTACTGACTGTGAAAACAAGTTCAAAGGAATTTCAGTGACAAGTTTGCGTCAATAAATTTTGCTAAATTGAAGCTTTATGCAAATACATTGGCTAAAATCATGTCTCTAGTAATATTTTATCATGGTGAGTCCCTTCCCCACCAAAACAATCCTAAAAAGCCACACAGCCCCTATTACATAGCATTTACTGCTGTAAGCAACAATACCTGTTTCCAGGAGGTGCACAAAGTTCAGAGTAGTATTTGATCTTTGGTTCCGTCCCACTGGTTCTCATTGTGGCCACTCCTCCATTAGCAAACGTGAACGTTATCATTTGGCTACTTTTACTAGTTGGAAGTATCTAGAAATAGTAAGAATAATTTTTTAGAAGCTTGGAAAGTGACTATATATAATGAATTTGAGACAAAACCCATGACTTGATATCATATAATATAATCTAACCAAAGGATCAGTTAAAAATAAGCTTTGTTCTGTTTTCTTCATCATTGTGGTCTTGAGATCTCAACAAGCAAACGACAGCCTTACCCTCAATCTAGAATGTGGCAGCAGTACATTACCGTAGCTCGATTCAAGTCTAGTCAACATTTTTACTGCAAATACAAATTGCTCTGTGATGGCATTTCCCAAGAGGGAAAAGAAATGTGGATTGTGGAAAACTAAAGAACACAAAGCCACACGTTGGTAGACAGCTTAACTTACACTTACAACAAGATAATGCAACATCACTATAGCAAGACAGCAACATCCTCCTACCTCCCTTTACAGAGAAAAAAAACACCACAAAACCAAATAGAAAAACCCAACCCTTCCCTCCTCGCCCAACCTTCATTTCCTCACACCAAGGCAAAACAATCATCCCCAGTCTAACTTATTTTAAGACTCAGGATGTAATATAATGTTTAGAGTGTTTCTCCATAGAATTTTTATATAAGTGTATATACATACTTATATGATTTATACAGGACTTAAAAATATACTTACAGCCTTTTGATCTGGTTGGCTGCTGTCATACCCAGTAGTTAGATCCCTTATTCCAGACACTTTAAATCTACCACAAGATTTTGGGTATGTGTTTTTTCCATCAAAATTTCTAAGGTTGTCAAAAAGCTGTTGAATAACTTTAGGATCATGGCAGATGAAATATGAAGCTTTGGTAATATGGAAGCCATACCTGTGAAGACACAGTATTAATGAATTGAAGAAGCAATGTCCTTCTTAAGAGCTGTTCACCATACACATTATAACAGCCTTCTATAAAGCAAGAATCTATACTCATGGTCACCCAATGGCAGCATCAGTTCACCTCCTCACAATTTTAAAAAGGCCTCAACAACTTAATTGCCCTATTTTACATACTTGAAATGCTGGGGTTTGAACCCCGAGCCTTTTTCCTTTTAACGATTAAAAATAAGACAGCTTACTGTTAAACTAGAAGGAAAAAAGATGTCAGTGCCTTAAAGAGATCTAAGCACCATGGGAAGAGAACAGACTACATCTAAATAACTTCCTTGACTGGATTCCAGTTGACCTTTTCTGAGGAAAACAAATTCCACACTTTATTTTCCAATCACACTTCAGAAGCTCCTCTCCCATTAAAGTGTTTCTACTAAACCAAACTCTTCTGAACATCATCTCTTTACCTTATATGTTTGCTGCCTGGTAATATGCAGAATGCTCAAAGACAAATCACCTGCTAACACTGACTTTTCAAAGCAGTATGTTGTTGATAAAGCCTACAAGCCTGCACTGGCTGTTTAAGTGAGCTGTTACTTAAGATCAACACTTGATGAGTATCTTTGAAGCTACAGAAAATCTAAAGGGCAGAATCATTAATAATGGGATGTTCATGCTAGAAACCTGAAAGGTTCTTTAAAGAGGGTCAGGTTATATATTAAAATGGACATCTTGCAAGTCAACAGTTGCTGAATCAGTCTTGAGAATCCAGCAAGGGAATTTACAAAACCTATTAGATTTGAAAGTGATGAGCCTGCTAGGACTGTGTCCTTTCTGTGATCTCCATTTACTTCTTTGAGGACAGATCCCCTTTCTATACCTCCAAAATAAAGAGTAGAGTTTCTTCCGCTTCAACAGCAACTCACAAGACAAATCTGACAAAGAGTAAAGTAGTAAGGAGTAGAAATCTGTTAGCTACAAGCAAACAAAAACCGAAACACACACAAAATGACCCCTCAGAACAAAACGAGAACACATCCCACCCACCCCTCCAGTTCTAGTTATCAAGCATCAATTTAATAAGGCAGATTTGTATCCTTCCCTGTATCTGTAGCTTCCCCACAAACAGTGCCTATGTGCAGCAATGTCTTACTTTCAGGTGCATCTAGACTGTTTTTATGCTAAATAAGCACTGTCTTTTAGAGTCCTCTTCAGTGGCTACGCACACAGTTGCACTGTGGCACAGCTAAGTTCCACTCAAACATTCTGTTTCTAAGGGCAACCTGAAGCAGGTGTTTCCTCAATGAGTATTAAAAAGCAAAAGCATGAGCCAGAGAAGGATTATTCTTTGACTATGTACATCAAGCTACTGGTAATTAAGGGAATTCTCATGTCAGATGCTGTATTTGCAGCTCTAGGCATGAACCTCTCTTCAATGCATTTATTTTACTGTTCCTTGAACCCAGCTAAACTTCTGCCATGTACTATAGCTGATAAACTCCACAATTCATTTATGCAGTGTTTTAGCATGTCTTTGCCACTTTATTCCCTCTTAAACAGTGGATGAAACAAGCATGGCTAGTGCTGCACACAAATGAGAGATCTGAGGACTGGAAAATAAGCAGCATCAAGTTTTTCATGAGTTTCTTTGCAGGTTCCACCACTCGTCTGTTAGTGTCCGAGACATAAAGAGGTGGAGAGTATCAGCCAGCCTGCACTGCTCCCTCCTTTAAAACAAACAGCCCAACTCCCCCTACAAAAAACACTCCCTGTCCCACAAAATCCAACAGCCATCTTTGCTATTGATTTCTGTAGGTCTTTGAATATGTTAAACAAGAATGAAAGAAAAGTAGTGCCTCATATTAAAAGCTCTCCAAGGGATACCCAGCTGTATATAGCCAATGGTTATGGTCGAATAGTCACAGCACTTCTGTATAATCAACTCAATCTCAGTATTCAGGAGCTGAAAGAACAACCAACATATACTATCCATCAAAAAATGACAGAGTAATATAATTAAAACCCTAACTTTAGAGCCAACTAGAGTGAATTTAATCACAAGTAGCCCTGCAAGCAGGACAGAAGCAAGCTGTCTTCTATGAGTAGCATAAATATGCCAGAGCTACTTAGGCCCATTCAACGTTTTCGTGCGTCTGGCACATTTAAGCAGTAAGAGGCACTATGATCTCTACAACACAGCAGTACTGCTGGCCAAAAACCAGGCCAATCTTCTGTAAAAGGATGCAAGAGCAAAACTTCCCAAAAGGGAGAAACCTGTAAGACAAGTGAACAAAAATACCTCAAAAATCTCATCAACTAATAGGAAATTAGTAAGGTAATATTCTTTTTAAAATACCTTAAAACAACACACAACAGTCATTTGTATTCATGCCCACGAGGCAGGAGCACTTTCAAGAAGATTACTATTAACACGGAATTCTGTTAGTAGTACAATAACCCAATTTTTATTTCTTAATATACTATAGACTGCTATTGAGTTCCTATTAACCCTGGTATGTGGAATGAAGAAAATCTGAAAATCTAACAATTATAATTGAACTCACTCATCATAGACAGCTTTCAGCTGCTGAGACAAAGACAAATTTCTGGTTGCCAAAAAGCTAGCCATCTCCGCAGTTATAACAGCAGCGCTGACACCATCTTTGTCCAGAACAGCAGGACAGCACATATACCCTAAACAAAGAAAATTATATTTATTTGATGTAATTTTTATGAGGAAATAAGATAAAATGGGGGGTAGGCATGTTAATCAAACCTACATCTTTTAAAGGAGAAATGCACATTACCATAGTACAGAGATTTTAGCGTTAAACCAAAAGTGGAAAAAATTTATCATCTAATCAGTGTTAATTTTAATAAGCAAGGGTATTTAATGGATTCTCAAGACAGAGATAGATTTGTATCGTATCAGTGCCAGATGCTCCTGCGTACTTTAGGAGTTCTCCTGAAAGAGAAATGCCACACTGCAGGAACAATGAAAGTACAGTACTTTGTCTCAAATGTGATTACGCTTATATGGTAGCATACAGTAACACTGATAATTATCTGTGAAATCAGTCACATTTTCTCTGGTTTTCAGGTACTGAGATACTCAAGAAACAGCATTGTAGCTTTATAACTTCCTTCTCACAAATTCATAGCTTTTATTCATGGCTTACTAGTTTACAAGTATAATTTGGGGGAGCTTTTACTTTATTTTACTCACATTTAAACTTAGCTTAAAATGGTCAGCTAAACATACTCAACTTGAAGTCTGAAAAAAGTAGAGTTTTAAATAGCTTGTGCAGAATTTGCAGTCCAAGCCTACATAGCCATGCTACTGAAGATATATATCCCTAGCTCACATCATCACACTCTGTGCTAAGCAGAGATATGAAGGATTAAAACTAGTAATATCTGTCAGCCAAATGGATGAAATCAGTTACTCACTGGAAGTACACCCATTGTGTTGAGGACACCTTTATATAGCCTTCTTTTGCAGTACTACTTTCACTATTTTACAGGCTACCAGAACATAATATTCTGTTTCTTACCTATAGCCTCTTCAAATGCAAAAAGAACAGCTTTTCCCTGGTCCATGAGCTGTTTGGCACGGTTGCCCATCCACTTGAAACCTGTCAGCGTTTCCTACGGCAGTGAAGAGGGGGAAAAACAGGCATTAGAAGCAATGTTTTACAAAGATATGACAATGTGTAGGAAAACAAAAGAACATGGAATAACATGTAACATTTTGCTTACCTCAAAGTGAAAACCTTCCTTTAGTGCAATTGCTCTCAAGATTTTGGAAGAAACAGTACTGGATAACATGTAGACATCTTTAATGGCACAAGTATCCCTATTGTTATTTTTCCAGCAAGTGAAGATCCACCAGCCTAAAAGAGCTCCCAGCTCATTTCCAGAAAACACTTTCCATTCACCACTGGAGGGAAAAACAAAAAAGTAGTATGAATTCAAAGGATAATACTGATGGGGAAAAAAAAAATAATAAAAAAATCATCTATTGGTTCTTCCATACATGAATACTAGCAAATAAAACCACTGCATCTGAATTCCAAGTAACAGTAACAAGATATCATGTGATCATTATGAACAAACAAAAAAATTCCTCCCCCAAAAAAATTCTAAGGTGGCTACCTTCCTCCTCCATCATACATACCAGCTTTTGAGTTTATCCAAAGAGGAAACAGTGATATTTCCAGCATTTTTTAAGTAAAACAAAAAAAATTCAGCAGACAAATGGTAAACTCAATGACCAAGACAAGCACAGACACTGAAAATACAATTCTCAAGTGATCAGTACTTTTAGTTGAGTCAGTGGCAAGCACTTTTTATTTAACCACAAATATATTGATTGGACATTGAGGAAGATTGGAAAAAAATCTCAAAACGGGTAAAGAAAGATTAACATTTACCTCTTGCTAAAACAAGAAAAATTGAAGGAAAAAGGAAGAGACAGATGTCAATTTTGCCAAAAAATTCTCAGGCACAAAAGTGGACAAAGACACTGTCAAACGGACAAAAAGTCAAGACCTACAGAAACAGTACCTGTTGTGAAAGAAGCAGACTCGGTCTCCTGCATTTATTGATGCCAACAGGCACAAAGCAATGCACAGTGACAACTTAGTGTAAGAGCGCTGAGAGTGTGCTCTAGCAGGAGTGTCTGTCAAAGAAGAAGTACAGATACTGTAGAAACCTATATTATACTTGATTAGTGTATGAACAGCTGCAGCAGAAGTTTGAGAGGAGGACGCAGGACTGAAAGTTAGGAGACAACTAAGACTGGTTAAACAATTAGCAAAGAGGTGGCAGAATGAGAGCACCACACTCTCAGTGGCAATTAATACAATAAATCAACACCCTCTCTCCAAGCCTCTGATAGCTGTAAGTTTTTACACAAAAAAAACCCCATAAAACCATGAGTGATTTTATGTTCTTGTTTCAACTAATAATAACTAGCAAGAACTGAATCTTTTTATGCTTTTTTTGTCAACACTGACTTGTCAACTGAGGCTGGCACATGCCAAAAAAAAATTAAAATAAGGATATTCCAGCTAACACTGTCAGCCACATAGCAGAGAGTGCCAATTAGCCTACTCATCTTCTAAAGGCAGAAAAACGTCCTCAGTTAGTGCTACGAGGGTAAGGAGTCAAAAAAAGTGCCCAAAACCCCCAAAGAAAACACTGGCACCTTTGCAGACCCAAAGACGTTATCTGGTGAACTAAATGGATATTTGCACTGTCTCCTTTTACTGTTTTTTTTTTTTTTTTGAATTTGCAGAGCTGATTTGGATTCAAATATCCACAATCATTGAGGATACCTCGCAGGTGCCCATCTCATCTCTTGGGTACCAAGGACTTCGGCAATGATTTCATTTCCCTCGTTTGGTTCTCATGCACAGGGAATTCGTTCACACTAGTTCTGCTCCTGGCCCAGCAGCAGATTTTTGTTCTGCTCCTCTCTCAGCTGAAAACCTTGAAGTTTACTTCTATTAAAGTTTTATGGTTTCTAACTGCTTAGATTAGTTTCTGCTTTATCAAGACAGATAAAAGAGAAACACCATTATTTGTAGATACGATACCAAGTGCAGTACTTCAGCTTATTTTAATTCAGCAAATACAACTACAATACAGAAATGCAAAAAATTGTTGAAGTTCAGGATACCAGAGGGCGTGAAATAAAGAGATGGCAATACTGAGTCAGAACTATAGGTTAACACACTCCATACATCTGAAAAAATTATGAGAAGCCCCTGTTTTAGCAAGTTTACCTTTTGTGATCCCGTTCTTTGACAAGGATATACATAGATAAATAATGCATGAATAGCCACGACTGACTATACACTGACAAAGCCTAAGGTAAAATGTATCACATACTGTTATGCAAAGAAGTGGGGAACTGAGCAAGAGGCCCAAATCATCTAATGATTAGTGAAATGTCTGGTCCAACAGTATTTAAGAAAGAACAAACTCATATTAAAGAACTGAGATCTTCCCTATTCCTGAGATTATCAGGGAACTATAAACTCCTGAATATTCAAGCTATTCTTTAATAAACACAGTACGAATGAATGTTTATCAGTCTTCATGAAAAAATTCTAAGTGACAGCCTAACTTTAAAAAGGTATCACACAACCACAACAATTCACATGCTCCTGTGTATGCCTCAAGTACAGCAAGTGTCAAGTATTAATTCAGGTTTTTGTACAGAGTCTAATATTAATCATTTCATTTACTGCCCCCATTGTGGTCTGCTTCATAAAGTCCTCTCATGTTTCAATGTGTTTTCAGTCCAAAACTGACTACTGTGACTATTTTATCTTCCTCTGCAACACAGGCTGCGAGAATCCCCCAAGTGAGCCTAGACTTGAAGTAAAAAAATGTAAATGGTTTGCATTTCTTTATTACCATACCTCTCTTGTTTCTCTGCCACTGCAAGTCGATCAGCATCAGGATCATTTGCTAAAATGATTTTTGCCCCATCTTTTTCAGCCAAGGCAAAAGACAATGTCTGGAAAAACGGTAAGCAAGAGCAGGTGAGTGTTAATACTCCTAAAGAATATTTTCACTATCTTTATACGTTTTAAATATTTTTCCCAATTTATTTAAATCTCAAACACACAAAATCGTGAAGTCTCTCTACAAAAAATAAACATTAAGCCTGACAGCAATCAGGATATTTAACTTCAACTACATCATTCCACTTCTGCAGCCAGAGTCAAACACCACTTAGATGCAACAGGATCCTTCAAAAACAAAGTGTAGCAGAAATACTGGTAGCAGAAATTCTAACCACCTGTTAGGACTGGAACACCTCTCTTATGAGGACAGGCTGAGAGAGTTAGGCTTGTACAGCCTGGAAAAGAGAAAGCTCCAGGGAGACCTCATAGCAGCCTTCCAGTACCTGAAAGGGGCCTACAAGAAAGCTGGGGAGGGACTTTTTACAAGGGCCTGTAATGATAGAATGAGGGGCAATGGGTGGAAGCTGAGAGAGGGTAGGTTTAGACTAGATACAAGGAAGAAATTCTTCACTGGAGGGTGGTGAGGCACTGGAACAGGTTCCCCAAGGAAGCTGTGGATGCTCCATCCCTGGAAGTGTTCAAAGCCAGGTTGGATGGAGCCTTGAGCAACCTGATCTAGTGGGAGGTGTCCCTGCCACGGCAGGGGAGTTGGAACTAGATGATCCTTGAGGTCCCTTCCAACCCAAACCATTCTATGATTCTGTGACTTCACCCATCCCCTCCTGATGTTGTAGCAGAAAAACTTAGTCCTTATATTTCAGATGTAAATTGTAGAAATTTTCCAAAACCAACTGTGAAGATTTTTTTAAAAACATTTTTTTTTTTCCAAAGGACCTGTATCCCTTTGTTCTATGTGCAGACGCTGTCCATTCTGCTGGAGAACAGAATAAGTACAGTGTAAAGCTATAGCTAATTATTACCAGACTGGTTCACAGAGAGTTATAAATGTCTATGTAAGGATACCAGCTAACACTTCACTAAATGTAAGGCTATGAAAGCAGAGACAAAATAGACCTTCAGCCAATATTTACAGCTGTGACTGCTGGCAGAAAGAAAACACTATTTGAAACACATTGCAGCTATTTAAAGAACATCTATTTACCAGGACACCTTTGCCTTCTTCAGGGTTTGGATACTTCACTGTGGGAAATTCTGGGTCAGGATCCTTCTGCTCCGGAACGGCAAAAGGAGGGCTAAGGTCAAAGGCCTTGAAGGCCAACTGCACAAATTTATGACCTACGCCATGCACAGAAGTATGAACAAATTTCAAGTTTGTTTCCTTGTTTATTTTCCTGAAATAAAATGGATTAACAATACATTTGAATGACGCATAATATTCTGCACAAAATGTCACTACATTTTGAAACAGATATGACTCATTATTCCACAGTAATGTTAAAATGATAAACTAAAGGAGGTCAGATTTTAAAGGTAATGGCTTGAAAATTGGTTTAGCCTGATTTTTCACCTCTGCGAGTCACTCTCGATATCTAATGTCCTGGTACGTGCAAATCACTGAAATAAGAAAGACAGTGCACTCTATGCACCCTAAAGTATGTGAGTGGAAAAGAAATATAGCTGACTAATACGACTCTTCATCCTCAGCTCTGGCATTTAAACCAGCTCCAAAGACTGGAAACAGTGCACCGGCAGCAGCATGCCTCATTTGAGCACATCCATTTTATGAGCTGCATTACTGCAAGTGTAAAACAGACCTAAAGGCATTCAAACTCCTTAAGACGATATTTACCTCCTGTTCTGAAAAAGCAGCATTATTTCTCACATAGTCCTGACTTTCTAGTAATTCTGACTTTGTTTTTAGCAAGACTAACAACATGGTTACTAGTGGTTACATTTTTATTGTAAATAAGCAGATTAACAGGTTGCCACTCATCTAATACATAAACTGCTAACCACAAAGAGAAACATTGTGTTGATTCTGTTGACTAAAGTTTTTACTGAGTAAGCGAAGGCAGCTTGTGAAGGCAGCCAAGGCCACCAGAAGCACATACAAGGCTAGAATGACAAAACAAGACCTCCTTCTTCCAGAACTGGCCTAACAGCCTGTTCACCTTCTCTTCTAGCAGCTCATTTTAGGGCTGTGATTCCACAACATGAAGTTGGACCGTCAGTGTCAGCCCTCAGCTCCACAAGGTAGCCTCAGTTTTGCTGTGGCATTTGGTTGATGCGTGGTCATGTGAATACAGGGAAATGATATAACCAGAAACTAATCACTCACTTTGCTGGGTTAGACTTCTGCCAGACCAGCTTTATGAACTGACTTACTGCGTTGCTACACAGCTGTTGGTGCTACCACAGAAAATGACAAGGAGGCACAGACAGAACTGGATCATGGCAGGATAGTGGCCACCCTGACTTCCATCAATTTAAACCATCATGCTGACGTACTAGATGGAAAATCCTGTATTCTCAATGGAGTTAACACCAGTTACCTATGAAAGCACTGTTTCTGTATGTCTTTGAAATACTCCTTATTGACCGTGGCATATGGATCGTGAAGTAGCAAGCTGCTGTCAATCAGTTTGTCATTCCAAGCCTGAGGCCATGGCTCTTGGTTCTCCTCAATAGCCTGAGAAATTCCTTTGTCATGAGGGGAAATGATCTGAGCACCATTTTCCCAGTAAACCTAAAAAATAAATAGGGTAAGAGAACATTTTGGTCATTGATATCATAGGATAGCTTTGTTATTTTTTTTGTTGGCGAAGGTACACTACATTACTACTACAGCAAGAAATCATCCCTGCTAATGCCTTGTTTTTCTATTAAGGTGACAAAAAAGATCGCCTAACTTTCATTTTTGTACTTTGGAGATAGTCTGTGCGTGACTAGTGCAGCTATGGGATTGGCATACAGGCAGCTCAGACATGTTTTTCCAGTGGAAAGCAGATTTCTGTCATAGAAAAAGGTCATGCTGATAACTGTGTCACTTAGCAAAAGAAAAAATATACTATGTGTCATTAATGGAATTTATTCAAAAGGTTTTGTACAAGCAACTCATTAGCTTTAACTTTTTTTAGTTCTCTGGATTTGTAAAAGTAAAGAGATCTTTTTAAATCATGAATTGGAGAAGAAATTAATGGGTCTGGAAAAAGGTCAGTTAATATTTTAAAGTGTTCCAAAGCATGTACTGGTATTACTTATCTTCCTGCTTTTTAGAGCTAGAATTTTAATTACATTATTAGTATAACATGCGATGAACTTATATATGTATATCTTGAAGAGATCTCATAAATCAAACTGTCAATTAATTTGGTCCACAACACAAGAGGAATTACACACAATACTACTGTGTCTCTACATGGAAAAAAATGTTTGGAAAAAACCCAGAAAATAGCTCATATAGGAATACCTTGTAGCCATTATCTTGTTTTGGGTTATGAGAAGCCGTTACCATAATTCCTGCACAAAGCTTCAGATGAGTTACTGTGTACGGCTGTAAAAAGAGAAAGTTATCTGAAATTGAATGTGCAAAATATCATATATTATTTATTCTCATGCATATACAATACTTCCATATTGCTGAAGGATGCGATTCCTACAGACTGGCTCTCTAAAGCAGCAGCTACCTAGTACTTGCTCCACTAGATCCCACATGCACAACTTTAGCCCTTGCTTTTTCTTGTGTGTTTTCCCATTTATATATTTTTAGTGTTGTTTCAGATGCTTTGCGGGTCTCTAGACTAGTGTTTTTATAGAAGGAAACCAGATGCATGCATTGCCTACTGTAGAATGACTTGAGATACCCGAGGTCTTTAAGGGTGCAAGGTCTGTTGGGCTAATGGCAGAAGTCTGCATAGGGCAGAGAATTACAAGTGGAGCAGTCTCATCCATCCTATATTTTTAAAAGCAGCCCACAGAGCAACTAGTCCATTGTAGTTCAGAAGAGAATTGTTTTGGAGAGATCTCTTATAAATTAGTCCAAAACAGATGGAATGAATTAGAAATAAAACATTATTTGTGACCACGGGTCCAGCTGGACTTTACTCCTGGCTCTTTATTCAATAGTAATAATCAACTGCAGTTCTTCTAACACTGCTTTACTTCACTATGAAGAATTTCACCCTAAATCTACCAAAATTTGTATCACTACAAGAACGTGACATACAAAGTTTTCAACCCTCTATGTTCTGTTTGCAGCACTCACTGGAGCAACTGGTATCAGGAGTTAACTGTTGCTTTTGGAGCAAAGGTAGGGGTTTTCTTTATTGCTCTAGAGCACTGACACCTAGCGAGCTGATGGTGGAAATGCAGACACATTCAACAATCCCCCTTGGCATAACATTGTTGCACTCCAAAAACCTGCTGTTTAAAAAGGCTATTTTAGATTCAGTACCGCGAAAAGAAAAAAAAAAATAATTAAAAAACAACCAAACCAAGCAACCCAAAATCACAAAACTAAATGTGTGTGTGTGTTTCAGACTCCACAGCAATCTAGAAATGACGAGATGTCTTGTACAAGCAATCTGCCTGAGAGCAGGAATGAATAGAAACCCATCCCACCGTCACTGATATTCCACTAAGTTTCTTTTTTCTCTTGTTGTGGATATTGTAAACTGCAGATAGATTTTTAGAAGTTGAAAGTGGTTTGTCTAGTTTTCCCTAAAGTAAGTATTAAACTTTTGATATCTGACAGAATTTGTGTGCCTATAAAAAGATACAATGGGGAAACATACCACAAAAGGAGTTGGTGTGATATCAGAGAACAGATAAACTGGAACTCCCTGACTGATGAAGGTATTAGCAGCAAGTCTTGCGAACCTAAATAACAAGAAAAGATGTCTTGAAAATATAGCATTTGCTCACCAATTAGTTTCCTAGTATTCCCATCTTTTTTTCTCTCGTCACTCCAATTTAAACAAAACAAACAACACACAAACATAAATAACCCCCAAATTATTATACAGAACCAATTTAAATGTGTTCCCTCCCTATTCCCAACAGACAAAGCACAACTCATATAAATACCTCAGAATTCACTCTATAGAAAGAGAAGAATACTGTTAAAGCAGATATAAAACCATAATGGATCACACAAGTCATCTACAAAATACTTAAAACCTAAAGAGTACCTTTTGCTGCTACCTCCACTGGAAAACTGGGCACGAGCATCAAAACCGATCACAACTCCTCTCTTTTTCAGGTCACTAAAATTCTTCTCAAGATATCTGCAAAATCCCTGAAGACAACAAATCCAACTCATTAACCATCAAGATGACTGCTAAGATGTTGAGGTCTCAGCAAGGTGAGCACACAGAACATCTCACCGAACTGGATTGGGATTCAGTTTGTCTAGGACCAACAAACACCAAGAAATACCAGAAACCTTCAAATCAGTATAGTGAAGCTGAACAGTATTTCAGTACTTTTCCAAAAATCAGAACCAACTCCAGACAGAAATAGTTACATGGTTAGTCTGAATTGCAGCTTTGGAGAAGGGATTTAGCTGTGTTAGGTCTCAGATGAGCAAGAGAACAACTGGCCAATATTTCAGTTTTTTAACTGAAACCTTGCCGTTTGTTAACTAAATCACACCCTTAGTAACAACACCTGCTTAGGACATAATAGACCACACTCCAGGCTGCAGTAATTTAAGGTTTGGAGGTCTTTTAAGCTATCCCCATGTAGATCTACTTTAGGACCTATATGTGTATATATAGCTTCACTGCATTTACAGGATACACAAAACTTAGCCAAACACTGGCTACCTTTGGTTTGCTTTGTAGTCGTTACATCAGGACTAAATGATCCTCTTGAGCTTAACTGTAGCTATGTATAAATTCAATTGCACATCAAATATGAAAAATAACTTATTTTAATGGCTTAATAGCTTCTCTCTGCTTGTTTTCTGAGATCAGCACCCAGATAATAATTATAATTTAAATGATTTCTGAAAACTGGAATAGTAAAAAAAATTGTACTTCCCATACAATACCCATTTGCTGGTCATAAATGAAGCTCTTCTGTTCATATATACAACCAGTTAAGTGAGATTAAGGGCTGGGCACAGTACCTGGGTTGTCTGGATAATAGTCAAGTCATTCATGTGGGAAATCCCGGCTCCCATGGCAGCCCTGAGCCCTGCTGTGCCAAACTCCATCCGCGAGCCAAAGTATTTCTGCAGTTCTCCGACATTTCCTTCGGCGACCAGTTGCTTCACTATTGCAGAAGTTTTTGGATTCTGTAGATACAAAATCCACATAGTCTGGTTTGTTTGTTTGTTCCTTAAGAGAACCAACTTTCTTTCCCACTCCCTCTACTAGGTTATTTCAGCATCAGAACATTGCATACTACTTCAACAACACCAGAACTCTTGCTACATCTTCCTAATTTTAAGTCAGTGCAATCTCAAGTATTACTTATTTTAGACTTACCTCCTTAAGTGAGCACGCTGCCTTGACAGCAGTGCATATACCATGATTTCCAAGATGTCTGTTTTAATATTTTCTTGTTTTAAAAACTGAAAAAAAAGCACCTTTACAGTTCAGAAAATTTTTGTTACCACAACACAAGAACTACTCTATACATGTAAGTAAGTTAAGCTGATAATTAACAAATATTTGTTACTTCCACAGCACTGTAAGTAGAGCTGAAAAAAAAAAACAAATCATAGCCTTAACCTAAGACTGCCCAGAGGCAGCAGCAAAACTAAGCAGACTGGTCAGAAGATAAAGATGACTATTTGCAATATATTTACAGATAATGCTTGTAAAAATAAGCACAACCCTCAGGATGAAAGCTTAGCAACTACAGGTGAATTCCTAACTGCCGGGTGGTGATGGAAAAGCCACATCAGACTGGCTGCAAACAGTGAAGAGTTTCTAAGCCTTGCTGCTCTTCTTAGTGTATTGCTTGTATTGACTCTTTATTGTTATCAATTCGCTTTGATTACAAACTCAAGAACCAGTAAAGTCCTGCATGCCCTAACATTTCAGTCTTAATAACACAGGATCTGTGAAGTTTAATATTTGATTTATTGAAAACTTATGAGCCAAGAGGACAGATGGCACACTCAGCCACCAGGCAACAGAGTGACGTGGAGAGGCGGCACGCTCCGCAGGTTAGTCACCGCGTGATTACACACACTTTATACTGGAGTGCAAAGACTGTAATTTCCAAATGGACATAAACCTTGACTTCTGGTCAACCAAATGACCTCATGAAAGTCACAAACTTCACTATTTCTTGGATGACCTAGGTATGCTTACAGCAAGGGAGGGGATACCATCCTAGGGAAAAAAAAAAAACAACATATATATATTTTGTGCAGCTCTGGAAAATGCTGGAGAACATGCACAGCAGGAGGCACATGAATAAGCTTGCATACAAAGGTGTAAGCATTCTGAAAACCAAACTGACACCAGGGTCTGGATGCCCTAATTGTTCATCTGTGCACCCACTGCTGCAGGACAAACACCATAGTTTAAAAAACCCACTCAAAAAGCTGAACAGCCTTTGGTGCTAATGAGCAAACTATATAATGCAGAATAAGCTGGATTCATTAAAAAAAAAAAAAACCAAACAACAAAACAAACAGGTTTCCATGGTGCAATAAGCAGTTACAGGTACCCCTGAATTACTAATTTCTACTTTAAGAATTACCAATTTACCAGTCCAAGAACATTGTAACTGACACTTCCTTGCAGAAGGCTCAACGTAATTCTGTATGATTACAGAATAATTATATTCCATAAGAATAAATATAATTCTATGTTATTATAGAATAATATAGGTCATCTTAACTATTTTGAGTTTAGGCTGCTTAAAAGTTGACCTGAACTTTTTGCTGCAGTACCAGGCCTGTCTCATAGGTAAAGCCTGAATGCTGCTTTCTGCTTCAGGCTTTGTACAGTGCCTAGTCACCTTTTTTTTTCCCCCCTCCACCTTCTTTTTGTGCACAGTTGTCATCTCTTACCATTGAAATGGGCACCTCTTTAGGTAGATGCTGCACACGTTGGTATAGATGCTGGACAGATTAGAAGCTGTAATGCCAGTATAAAAGGATCATACTGTAGCTCTCACAAGCAAGGAGATTTTTTTAATTATTTTTTTTTTTAATTGTTGTTAGAGGAATTTCCCAGGTTTGGTTATTGTTGTTAGAGGAATTTCGCAGGTTTGTTATCTACTGTGAAACTACAGGGATCCTCCAGTTTTTCAGGTCTAGTTAACTAATTGCATTTATCCAGATGGCTGCCTTGAGTCTTGCAGTTTCAGTCCATATCATTTGCCAGAAAAAACTTGACTAGGTAAATTTGGTTGTTTGGGTTGTCGTGTGCCCCCTCCCACTCTAAAAAGTAATGGTAAAAGCCAGGCCCAAATCTATTTAATATACCAGAAGGATTTTTCCAGAATTTCTGCTATGATTGTTTGTGGCTATATTCACCTAAGAATCCGCTTTGGTTTTTTGGTGGTTTTTTTGTTTGTTTGTTTGTTTGTTTTTAATTGTTGTTTGTTTGTTTGTTTTTGTTTGTTTGTTTTTTACTGTGCAGACAACTGTCTCAATTTTAGAAATGTTACGATACCATTGTATACAGCTAAGGAAAAAAACCTAAAAACTTTTTTTAAGCAGAAGAAAAAGCCAAAACCAAATCCTCACAGCATCTCTATTACAGAAGGACCCAATTGTATGTGAAGGATGAAGTGCTGCTTTTTTCCTTCCTCGCTGGTTGTCTCAGGTTACACATTTTCTACTCTCCAACAACACTGGATCTGAGTATGAGAATACTGATTTCTGTGAATACAGGGGCAGGTGTTTTAATACAGAGTTAATATGCAATAGTGCAGTTTGCTTTAACATCATCTGTAACGTGAGTTATTTACCTTAATCCAAAGGAAGACCCCAAAGAGGTTTCATCAGCGCAGTAGTCCCCACAAGGTTTTGAAGTAGAGGGACAGCTACTGACTAAACAGGTTTTATTTTTAATAAAAATAGAAGCAACTTTCAATCCATAATTTTATGATCAATAATAGAAAGTATGAAAAATAGGTACTTCTGTAATGAATACAGCAACAAACCAGCCTGGTAATGAGCTCAGTAATTGTCATCGAGGTAAACAACTTCATGTAAGTCAGCAGGGCCATCTTCAGGCACATGGGCTTGCTCTTGCAAACTACTATTTTGTAAGAAATGTGCAGCTTATCATTATTAAATATTAACCTATCTCTACATGCCAAAAAGGAACTTTTTTTTTTTTTTTAATATCAGAGTAAATGGACAAGGGTTATATCGGATTCGTCTGTTACTCAATACAAACATGTAAGAGCTCCCCGAGAAATGAAAATACCTCACAGTTTTTGAGCAAACAGCACTGGGTATTGCACACCGATCAATTATTACTGAGTCAAAGACACAACTGGTAACAGAGAGCTAACCTTTCAAAAGTAACGATACTATAAGGGATGCTGCATGAGATTTCCAGAGGATTTCACAAAATAATTGGAACAAGAAGCTGAAAATGAAATGATTACATGGAAGACAGGAATATAACTAATATTAGTCAAGGGCATTATGGAAATAAGGGGCCCTTTAGAACCACACTGCTTTCTCAAAATCAATTAAACTGGAAAAAAACAAACCAAACACACAAAAGGTTATTACTGTTTGATGTGATGCACCAGCATTTCCGAAAGCAGAGCTGGTTTGGCACTGCATTGTCATTAATCAAAACAGAGCTGTGTAACTGATCAGCTCACCAGTCAAATGATCTTTAACGAGCGATCACAACAAACTCCAGGTACTTCTAATGGTGTCCTTCGGAACCTGGAAAGAATACTAAAACATAATTTTCTATATCTTCATTGATAATCTTGAAACAAGCAGAAGACCCCTTACCAAAACTGTATGTAGGTTGCACAAAACCCTGAGAGCACTGCGTGGTGCTGAGCCCAGGCAGGGCGGTCACTAACGTGGCCGAAGGGGGGCAATGGCCAGCGTGGTCCAGTGCTGCCACGTGAATAAACCTCATGTACAGGGACAAAAACCCCACAGACCACATGTACTAAATCAGGGCCTGCACCTCAGTGGAACTGCAGCATCAAGGAATCACGCAAGCTCTTCCAGAACACCACTATGACAAGGCATTTCTTTAATTATGCAGAATAGAGAAATTCACATAAGATTTTACTTCTGCATATAGTGCTGTCCTGACCAAAACTGAAGATGCAAAGCTCTTAAGCACCTTAGCAGGAAGGGAAATAACACATGCCAAGCAATAGCAGAAAGAGGGAGAAAAGTCATGAAACCAGACCATACTGAAGACTGAGGAGTTATCAACAGAGAGGGTCACCAGCACTGGAGGGCAGTACCAGGAGGAGGGCGGATGCCGCATTTCCCCGTGGTTTTGAAGCAAGCCCTTTTGGAAACCATATTTTAGTACACAAACCCGTGAGGTACCTGGAGGCTGTACCCCTGAGAGACACACAGCACAGCAGGGTGTTCTGGCGTTAAATACCTGAAGCCTCTCCGCCGGCCCTACGACCGGGGCGGTTGGGGACGGTACGGGCGCGTCTACAGAGCAAGTTCAGGAGAGCTAAGATGGGACCGACAGGCAGCCAGAGGCAGCCGGAGACCGACGGACGGGTACCGACCGAGAGGGGCGGCGGATGGAGGGAGAGCACCCCCGGGAGCGGGGGAACGCAGCTGACGAGTGCCTTCACCGCACCCAGCGCTCGCGGAACCCACCGCCAACCCCTGCCGCTTCACCAGCCGGCGTCCCCGCCGCTCCACGTCCCTGCCCGACCGGGCGGCCCTTCCGCCCCGGCACCCGCAGTCCCGGCGGGGAAGGGAGGACCCTGCCGCCGCCCCTCACCTTATCCCACAGCAACCACTGCTCGGCCGCGCGGCGGAGCGCGGCGTCCCCGGCGGAGCTCTGCGCTGCCATCCCGCTGCTGCCGCCGCCTCCTTCCCTCTTCCGGAGCGCGCCCGCCCCGCGCCGCTCGGCCCCGCTCCGCCCCGCCCCGCTCCGCCCGCCTGCCCGCCAGCCCGGGTCCGGGCCCTGCCGGGGTCAGGGTCAGGGCCGGGGCCGCCCCACCTCCGTCCCGCCCGGGGGGCCGCGGCCGGGGAGCTGGGGCCGGGCCCTGGGTTGCCTCGGGAAGAGCGAGGGGTTTAATGACTGCCTCTCACCCCAGGCGCTGCCCCCCGGCAGCTCTGTGGGACGGAACAAAGCGAACGCTGTTTTTAAGGGCCTTAACTCCCCATGGGCACTGCGGTACGGCCACTGAGGTTCGTTTTACAGTCATTAGGAACGAGGGGCCGTCTCTGAGGAGCCCTAATGTATAAACAACGTACAGACATGAAGTCACTCACTTAAAGCATCAGATGCGCATGTGGTACCTTTACTTAATTTGTACTGAGTGCAATGCGATAGCAAGGAAGGGACAGAGGGCCGGAGGAAAGTTTTTAGCTGTGTCTGGTTTGGGATATCCTAACGACATAGGATGAAGTTCTTTATGGAAGTCACAGTCACGGTGCTCTAATTCTGCTGCTCCTGAGCGAGCACGCAGCAGCCTGCCGTCACATCACTGCCCTCCGGAGACTGCCCACACTGTCTGGGGGATTCCTGCGCAGTGCTGTGAGAGGCTGGCTAACTCCATCCCACCATGGGGGCTGAAAATCCCATTCCTAAAAAGAGCTTGTTCAATGTTGTGGACATGTTCGTGTTAAAGATTGTTTTTTGTTTATTTGTGAATAAATTTGCTATATATTGCACCCTTTCAAGTGGGTGCTGCTCATTGTTATAAGATGAACCATTGTATTTCTACATGTTATTGTATGTAGACTAGATCACATATTAATGGCATGTATGACTGATTAGAATAATGAGTACTACTTGTGTAAATTTTCACAGAAATAATGACTTGCACAGATATTTAGAAACCTTTCAAATTTCACTAGTATGTTACTAGAATGCATGTGAACAACAGAAATGCTACACATCATTTGCAAAGGTGTTAATGAATGTACTTCTGCACTACTGACAAGTAAATATAACGGTTAAGATACCCTCTTAGAAAAATTCCGAGATGAAAGATCTGTGAAACTGAAGAGTATGGAGGTCAAATGAAAAAAAAAAGTTGATTGGCTGCATTAGGAATCATTTGTCTTCCCTCTAGCACTTGGTAATGATCCTTCAGCAGCAGGTCTTCTGGCCTCTGCAGCTTTCTGCTGGGCACATCCACCCTCAGCTGCAAAAATTTATTTTAAAAAACCAAAAGGTGACTCTTGCCAGAATTAAAGACTAGTTAATATTGCACTGATTGAGTAATTATTATAGCTTCTAGCATAGTATCTTCAAATGACGCCTGAGTTGCCAAGCCGTTGCTCTGTCTGAACAGTTCCTGTAACTTAGTCAGGTTTTAGCTGCAGTCCCCTGAAGATGCCACGCCAAGCCACTTTGGCCAGTTTGATTCCTTCCAGCATTTCGAGCAGGTATATAGTCCAGAGAACACTGAACTCTTTTGCGTAAGAAGATACCTGGCATCAGCTTCCCAAAGTACTAAGGGAAACAGTGGTCTGATAGCTCGGGAGTTCCAGGAACAAGGCACTCGCTGTTCAGGAGCTCTTCCCTACATTGCTAGACCAGGTGCTGCAAAACTGCAGAGAGAGCTGCAAGGAGTGATGGGGATTTCCCCCCTCAACTCTGTAGTACAGGCGAGGTAGGGGGGAAATCCCTGGGTATGGTGTACATGCAGAGTATGTATTGCAGGTGTACTGAGGCATCTGAGCAATGCCAGGTGAAGGTGGCATACAGGAGGAGCAGACACCCTGGAGTCAGCAGAGTGACTTGCCAGTGTTGCCAAGTCCTGAATCTGCACTCCCTTGAGGGTTATGGCTATCTGGGCACTTTCCAGCAGTGTTTCACTGAGAACAATCTGAGCATCCCCTTTGTCCCATGTTTAAAGGATGAGACGAATGAGGAAGAGGCTGCACTTCTGGAAAAGTCTCTGAACTTCTGCCATGCTTCTCAAAGGCAGGGGAGAAGTAACCACAGAAAAACCCCCCCAGCATTTGCCTCAGTGAAGAAAGATACAGTCACTGAGATGCTGACTTTGCAAAGCACTCTGACAAAGTATCACCATTTACTCAACTGAAGGAGCTGTGGCAGATAGGAACAGGCCCATGGAGCATCTCCTCTTTCTCCTGAGTGCCTCGGGTTGATATAAATAAAACAGATTTTCTTGAAGATGGAGGAAAATGGTCATCAGGATCCATCACATAGCATAGGCTCAGCCGTGTCACTGAAAACCTGTTTGAAAGTCCTCATCTAATACCTTCTGGGAGTGCTCTGAACAGAGCAGCCAGAACCACTCAACTGGCAAAATGCCACAGTCCTAAAAGCTTCATGATCTAATGGGACTAAAAGAGACTGAGAAAGGAAGAACAGCCAACTGCTGCCTGAAGTTGCTCCTGTAATTAAAATAATATTCATGCAAACAATACAATGCAAATCATTTCAAAATACAAGATAATCCAACAATTCGATTCTTCCTAGTGACTCTTCCAGAAAGCAAATTTCCAAGAATTAGAAAACCAATGGAATTTCACGAGGAGGCTGAGATAATGGGTTGTTGGAGAAAAGTCGTATTTGTTTGACCACAGATAAAGAAAAGCAGATAAAAACTGAGTCATAAAGGATGGAATCCTTTTCCTTTCTTTTATCCACCTGTTACCTAAACCAACTGAAGTTAGCAAAGTAAAAACAAAAACAAAACAAAAAAAACCCCACCCCAACAATAAAACAAGTCAATTTGCTGACTTTATACTCTTTCTGGGAATTTCAAATACTGTAGCTAATTTTACTTGAATCTGCCTCAAAACATGTGGAACCATTACTGAGTTCAAACTACTGTCACAAAGATCATTCCCAAGTCAAAACAGCATGTGATTTCTATAAATGTCAATCAACATGGGATTTTGATAAATTATATATTTGATGCTACTTTTCTGGCTGATGAAAGAGATTAATATACCTGTTATATATTTTTTGATTGTCATTTGGCTGTAAGCTGCAAGAAAGGCTATTTATTGCACTGGGTAAGGTATTTCTTTGTCGCAGGTTTCACACTGAAGACTGTCATCACTAGAGAAACAAAGAAGCATGGGACACTGGCAGATAGCTGTTTGTCTCCTCCTGGTGGGTGCTTAACAAGGTGTGAGCATGGCTTTGCACTGGCTGTCACATGCAGCTACCCACTGCAAAAATAGGAGATGAGACGAGCAGTTCATGGTTTGACGTAGACATATTTTCTCCCTTTTTGTCAGTGTCCATATACCAATTTGTCAGATTCAGTGTTTCAGGGAACACCTGAAATACAGATAGCAATGGCAAGTTAGAAGTGCCAGCAATGTCTAGCATTTTCAATGTATCACATAAGTTTAGCAGTAATTGTTAGCACAAGTAATTAAATATTACTCATGGTTCTTCAGGTAATAGATGTTTTTGGTATGTGACAGAATAAAAGGCACATTTATTAGGGAAGCTGGTGTAAGGTGATGAATTCTGCCATCTGAAGCTTTTAAGTCATGGACTACCTGGCCATTCCTTAATTATATTATCTTAGAAATTTCATGGGCGTCATAAAAAAACATTTCCTAGGGTACCTTTTGGTATAGCATACTATTTGACACATGCTGGAACAACATGAGAGATTATCAGTTAACTGTTACCAATAAGGATTTTTTAAAAATCCAGTTATCTACATCTATAGGTTGTACAGGGGGATTTTATCAATGTGTATAAATACCTGAATGGAAAGTACCAAGAGGAAGGAGCCACGCTGTCTTTAGTGGTTCCCAGTGACAGGACCAAAGGCAATGGGCACCAGCTGAAACACAGGAGGATCCATCAGAACATCAGGAAACACTCTTTCACTGTGAGGGTGACTGAGCACTCGCACAGGTTGCCCAGGGAGGCTGTGGAGTCTCCCTCCTCAGAGATATTCAAAAGCCACCTGGACATGGTCTTGCGCAACCGGCTCTTGGTGGCCTTCCTCGAGCAGGGGGTTTGGACCAGATGACCTTTAGAGGTCTACTCGAACCTCAACCATTTTGTGAGATATCGTATGTTCTGGTAAGGAACGTAAATTTTTCATTGCTGACTTCTGCATTACTGTGCTACAGCTGTAGAGAAAATTTGTGGAATGCTAACAGAAAGTGAGTATCAGAGTCTGTGATATTCTCATGTTCTATATGCAGATATTACATTTAAACTCTTCTACCCAGTTTCCCCATTTTCTGTGTGCTTTTAGTGCATAACCATTCTCCAGTTACTGCCAATTGGGACATACCAATTGATATTTGTCGTACCTACAGAAATAAAGAAGAGGTCTGAGGGTTATAGGATATTACTGCTAACAAGTTAAAGTTAGTTGTAGGTTCTCAGAGCTTAAAGGGCAGAAAAGTCTTAGCTCTACTACTTTGTGCAGTCTGAAAATTTCAAGGTATTTTATTAGTTTCACTTTCATCACTAGCTTAAAATACTAGTGGGGGGCAGAAGAGAAAAAAAGCTCTGATTCTATAGCATAGATTGTCTGGCAAACCGTGGCACACTCTGCACATTTCAAAAAGCACATATAGCACTCACAAGAGGATGTTGTCTTAAATAAAGAACTGTTCTTGTAACCTGACGAGAGGGGAGGGGGAAGTGGGGGAAGAGAAGGAAGGATGTAGCAGAGATTGTATTCCTGGCTTGAATTTTAGTATTTGTTCTCCACTTCTGTGGTCTACCAGCTAACCCAAGGATGTGTCAGGTTCTTTTACATTTCCTCTTGGAAATTTTTTCTCCATTGTTTATTGTAAGCCTCTTGTCCACAACCGAAAGTCTTTTCTAATTTCCACTGTTTGGCATACACTCCTGACCTCTGGCAGGCAGGCAGACCTCAGATCCTGCAGCAGCTGAACTACTAAAATGTGCTTTTTCTATCTTGTTCTGAACAGCACCCAATTTCCAGGTTCAAGGGTGAATTAACTTAAGTTTGTTCAACGGACAGGACAAAGTTAGAGCTGATGCCAGTTCTTTTCAAGTGTATTTTGGATTGTTGCCCTTTTCTTAGATGTTGCTTCACTTTTAAAGCCCAAAAATGCAGGTTTAAGTGAAAAATAAAATTAGTCTGGCTAATAAATACATGATCTTGAACTGACCCCTTGTACAAATGGTTCAAATTATGGTGTGACAAAAATGAAGTATTTAATGTTTTGGTTTCACAGAATTACAGAGTAATATGCACAGATTATTTTGGCCAAATTCCTTTATTAAAGAAGTGAGTGGGGTACACTGTTTTTATATGTGTTCTTCAGTTCTGTTGTAACTGTAATTTAACTTTCTTCCCTCGTTAGGTAAATTTCCATATACCTAGGCAGACTTACTAAGCCTACAACTTGATTTGGATAACGCAGTGTTGTCTGTTTCAGAAATAGAACTGAGTGTGATTCTGACAATTCTCTCACCCTAAGTGATGGAAAAGTTTCCTTAACCGGTATTGGTTATCCAGAGTAGAATTAAAAAACCCTAAAGTGGTTGTAGCATAAATATACTGGATAGGTATCTGACTTAACAATAAATTGTGAGGATTATAAACAAGTTTCCCAAAAATGTTAAGCTTCTAAATCCAACTTTAGAGTTCTAAGTAAGCTGTTTCTCAAAAGTGCTGAACCTGCAGCAGTTCCCATTGAATTCTCAGGCTTGTAAATGCATGACTGAGAGGCACGATGGCAATATCAAAGGGGAAAGGCAGTTGCTTTAAAAAAACTGGCACAATATGCTTTTATAATATACAGCTACACTCCACTGTTTACACCACCAAAGCTGAAAGATTTGTTCTACAGCCAGCGAAACTGAGCTCACATGCAAAAGATTTATCTGATGTCCCACTGATGGAGGAAATAGTATCTAAAATATGGAAAGTTAGTAGCTTCACATGTGTGTTAGAAAGCTGTTCAAAGAAGCAGCTAACACTAAATACACTACCTTGCTTTTCCTAAATAAAAAAATCTGCAATTAAGAAACTAATTTAAAAGAGGTAGACTCTTACTAATGCAGATTATTTACTCTTGATAGAGGAGATAAAGCATATCTTACTGAAATCATACAAGCACTACATGAAAGGCTATACTGAGAATTTTGTATGGCAGGTCTTAAAGTGGCCTCAAACAACCTGGAGATTGAACTACAGTCTGCTTTTTAAACAGCTGCATTTTTAAACTTCAAAAAGTTTTAGTTAAAACAGAACATAATAGTTTAAAAAATTAACTAGGTTCCTCAAAAGCTTTTATTACTTCAGTAGTCATGTCATGATTTGACAGGAAAAGGATGCCCTCTCTTGGCCATAGCAGCAGTAATTGCAGAGATAATCTATTGCTGTAATAGGCAAGATAGAACTGCATTCCCCATGTCCTGCCTTATCAAAAATCCCCTCATTTCTGCCAGATAGCAATTGTTTGATAGTTTAGCGCTAGTCTTCCTGTAATTTGGGGGCAGGAGTTTCCTCTGCTTTTATTGGATTGTGCAATAGAAAACAAATGTCAGTGAATAAAAAATATCTGCACTGTTCGTCACATTGCTACAATATTCCTCTGTCCATGATGTTCCATTATCAAGGAATGAAAAGAAATACTGAGAACATAACAGGAGCTCCATGCATTTGGAAAACTACCATCTATCCCTTATCTTACTTTGCATAAAACTTGAAGTTGTATTCAACTAAATTTTACTTTCTGAAGTCCTATTGTTAATATATAAGAAACTTAAATAGATTCTCATGGTAATACACTTTAGTAAAGACTCTGAAACTTCACTATGAGCTTAGGGAGGTTGTTTTGCTTTTGACCTTCTACGACTAAATTGTTGAAAGGAATTAACGTCACCACCTCTGAGAACAATTCGCTTCTGTAACCATTCCTGTATTAATAATTTTTTCTGGGGTCATATGCTTGCTCGGTAAGTGTAAATATCTCACTAGCTATCTGGCTCAATGCCTTCACTGCTTTAGAAATTATTTGTAGATTGGTGTTCTGATTAGCATAATTATGCTCATTTTTATTCTTGGTTTACTTGCCAAATACTCAGACTCAAAGCTACTTCCTGCTTGTTCATGTAGGCGATAGGCTAGTCATAGTCTGCTTGTTTTTCACAGCAAGATTGCAATGATACACGATCAAAAGAAGCAGTAGTATAATGTCTTGCAATTCTACCTCATGTCCTAGAATGGGAATCCACTGAAAAGGTTTGAACATGTTTGATTTAAACTATAGTTTCTCTCTTATATAACAAGAATGCTTCATAAGATCACAAACAGTAATTAACTCTTGCAAATATGTTACAACTGTTTAATAACATTTGCCTTCTTCAGCACAATTATTTGATACCAGTAAAAGACATTTCTGCCTTGTCCAGGGATGTGTGACCACCATTCAGAGTTTGAAGTATAATTAGATCTGTATTAGGAATTGATAGTTCATAGTGTAGTGCTTTGGATCAGAAAGTAACCAAACCTTTAAAAAAAGAGACTAGGAAAAAAAAAGTTTACAAAAGCTTTATTCTTGAGGATGGAAAGCACTTGCAGATAGAGATGGGTAACAGGAAAAGAAGAAGCCTGTGTCACACTTCTTGGGAAGCCTGACGTTTGCTTGAAACTTCTTAGGAAAATATGATGTATGTCCTGGTTCCCCAGGCACAGAGCCATGGGCCAGCCATGCAGGCAGGCCATGAGGAGCCCCGAGTCAGCTGGGAGATCCAATCAAGGCAGCTGACCCACAGGTGTATCCCACACCACATAGGCATGCTCATTATAAAAGGAGAGAGTTCAGGAGAGGTGGTGTTCCTTTTCCTGGGGTTCTTCTCTTTTGGTATTATGTTCCTACTGGTGACCTCAAGGACCAGGCTGAGTAGAATCTTGTATACTTTATGTTGATTGTTGTATTAGTTTTGTTATTCCATTATATCTGTTTCTACTTCAACTCATGGGGCTTCTTCCTTTTTTCCCTGATTTGCCTTCTCAGCTGGGGAGGGGTCACTGGGTGGTAGAACAACTGCTACAGTTTAGCCCTGGATAGTGGCTAAATGTAGACAATATGGTACAGAACCAGCACAGTAGAAACGCTTTAGTACAAGCTCTGCAAAGGGGGTGTTATCAATTCTGACAGACTATCTTCCCATTCCTAGTTCTGTTAAAATCAGATTTATCCTTAGAATATCTGCCTGGGTCTAAAGCACCATTAACTTTCCATTTAGCAGATGCATCACACTGAAAAAAGGGAAAACTTTTATTAAAGTGAGAAGGCTGTTAGTAGGGAAGAGACAGAATCACAGTATTATATAAAAACAAGTTAAGTAACATATAGCTTATACTTATGGGCACATATTTAAAGCTTCCATTTACCCACAAATAATCCCCAGATAACCCAAGACAGCTCTACTTGAGGAGGAACTTACTGCCATGTCTGTAGTCAGCAAAGATGCCAGGATGGCTTGATGGCTCTACAGCATGTTCACTTTGTCAGCATGGGAGACCCTAAATCTGGTGACCATGTGGCCAGGCTGCAACTGCCATTCAGACACTCTTTGGTGAATGAACTATAGGTATTTGGCACTGATGACGAAGAGAGAGAACAGAGTTTCTGTAGGTGCCAGGTGATGAAAGGACTGTATTGAATGATTAAGTTTTAGCACTACATTCTGAAACCTGTTCTGTATTACAGCATTCTACTGCTGCTTTATTGTACATACTGCTGGTATATTGTAATACAATATTATTGTAGAGGAAACTCTACAGTTTCCTCTATAGATGTAAATATTTGCTGGAACAGTCTTCCTGACAAAAGCATCATTAAAGAATTTTCAAGCAATTCAGTGTTACTAAGATGAGAATGTTTACTGCTTTAAAGCAAGTTGGACTTGCTTTGGACTTTAAAGTTTGGTTAGACATTGGAACAGGCTGCCCACAGAGGTGGTGGAGTCGCCATCCCTGGGGGTGTTCAAAAAACGGGCTGATGAAGCACTCGAGGCCATGGTCTAGTGGTTTAATGGTTAGGAATATGATGGGATAAAGGTTGGACTTGATGATCCTGGAGGTCCCTTCCAACCATAATTATTCTATGATTCTAAGTCTTTAAATAGAAAACCTGTCTTAGAAAAGATTAGTAAGTATGAAGCAAACTGGAAGAATAAGCCCCCTACATAGCAAATACATACCTACTCATCTCATCAGTGCAGGCAAGCATGCCATGAAGGCACAGACAATCATTCACATCTTTCTTTTCATGAAGCAGCAGTGTGTGAGCTCAGTCACATACCAGATAAACTCTCAGCAACAAGGCTTACTGAATACACTATTCTAAATTCTTAGTTGAAAGGATTAAGCACAGCATTCAGCTCATGCTCTAAAACCAGAGTAGATAAATACACACATAGACACAAGTCACCCAGTTCTCCATGCTACAAATTTTGACTCATGCAGTAGCTGCAGCTTTCTTAGTGCATCTCAAAATGCGTGGCACAAGTTTTGGGTGTGTTTTTTTTTAAACACATATCCTCTTATTTTTTCCCCTCCCCTATAGTGCACGAGAAACTTCTACTACTGTTAGCATACATTGCAGCAAATTTAAACAGCACAAAACGTTTTATACACAGCAATCTAACAGTAAAAAGTTTGGGTATTTCAATATCTTTTAAAACTAGGTTTGCAATCTTTTAAATGAGATGTGTCTGTCTCCACAGTATTTACTCTGCTTCCTTGTTAAATATTGCAGTGTTATGAATCATGGTTTTTTTTTTTTTTTGATTTAATATAATTACATGCTGGATAGCAGCAGCTGTTCTAAATACAGCGTGGCTAACCCACTGCTTTTCTTTCCAACCACCTCTTCCTTCCTTAGAGATCTGCATTCTCTGATTTATTTTGCTCCCTATTATCTCTTAAAGTTAAGACATTTAAAAAATAGTTACTGTGTGAAACATAGTACCTCAAAGCAGATTTTACGGTAAAGCTTTCCCTTGTGTTGATCATTTTCATCCAGGAGTCTAAATATTAGCAGCTCTGATGTACATATTTCTGTTTATTGTGTCTCATGATGCTTTTCACTGAGACATTTCTCTGTTCTGCTCAGCCAGAAGCAGATGTTTACCCTTGCACATTCTTCAGGGCACAGTTTTAGCAAAACCATCTTGTAATTATTAATATTATAACTTCCTTACTTCTTTCAATGTTTAATGTTATTTTATCTTAAAAAGCAGACTGTACTCTGCTTCTCCCCTTTCCCAAGACCTTTTGGTACAGTGGTAATATGACGACACTACCTGGTTACCAACAATAGACAGCACACCATGAGGCAGACAGGACAACACAGTACTGAAGAGGTAAAAAATAATCACATAACCCACTGTTGAGTACAAAAGTGCAGTGCTTTTTCAAAAGGTGCTTACAGGTAAGGAACATAAAGCAGCATAGTAAGTTTGCAGCACAGGTAACATCTTGTAATAACCTAGATAGATTACAAAGAGTCATCACTATGTAAGACTTTCGTCTTTAGTACTTCAGGTCGTAATTACGAGTTTTGACTTCCAGGACTTCTGAGCAATTTTAAGTTTTAGTATAATATTGCAGGTTATCATATTTCTCATTGCATAAAGCTTTCATCATCATAGCTATTATGAAAAAGAAATAATGGAATAACGTGGAGAATATCAGTTATCCCACTTCTCCCTTTAACGCTTTTGTGTACTGATAAAAAGAACCAATGTAACAGTTTTGGATCAAGTTTTTCTGGCATAAATGTGGAGATTTTTCTTGATTGGTCTTTTCCTAGGTAAAAGAACAATTTACTTTCAAGACAAAATTCAATCTTACATTAGCTGACAGCTGCCACACTTCTGAAGATACCTGAGTTATCTTCCTTTTGTTGTCTACTCATTACAGTAAAAGTTTAATTGGAGCTCTAGACAAGCTAATCTAATGTGGCACCTCTGACTCTTTTGGCTTAGAAGCTTATTCTGATGTGGACCTGATGCCAATATTGAAGACAGCAAACCACGTGTATTTGAAGTATTAACTAAGTTTGCAGGGTGGCGGTGGATAAAAGGCTTTCAAACATAAAATTACTTCTTTCCTCCATGACTCAGAAGTGACTTGTTAGAGATTAAATTTTGCCTTATGTTGCCTACGCTTCCAGGACCTAAAGTTTACCAGCTAAGTTCTAATGAAGTGACTTATTTTCAGCTGACAGAAGCTCCCCAGAGAAACAGAGCCATGATTTCTGTTTCACATTTACTGTAAGACTTACAAGCTATTTAGGATCCTTCTGGGTTGCTCTGATGGCTTAGAGGTTCCAAGCAGGTCAGCCAGCACTGAGGCACCAAATGTGATGTCAGTATAATTGTTAAAAACATGGAGAAATTTTAACTGTCAAAAAAAGGAAGATGCATTGACCCTAGCACAAACAAGCAAACAAACAAAAAACCCAAAGCTCTTCTCCATTATTATTTGGGATACTCATAGGTACAGCCATTTGACCAAAGTCAGAAAACAGAAAAAAGAAAAGACAGTGAGAAGGACTGAGTGAGACAAAACCTCAGGTGTTAATAGGGCAGTTCTCCACAGAATTACTTACTATAGATGGGTTTTCTATTAATCATCCACTGGAAGTATTACAGCCCTTGAACACAGAAACACAGTTGGCAACATAGCTTTAATTCTCTGTACGAGAGGGGAAAGGAACACCAAGAATGCACAAAGGTGCAGAAGTAATCCCCTTCCCCACCATATTCACCACTCTAAGTTAACCTGATATCACTATTATCCCCTACTTGTGAAGGCTTGTAAGCAGCTAGGATCAGGACAGGCAAGGATCATGTGCCAATGTTTCCTCAGCTGATTAAACTGCAAGCTCTTGGCATGGCTATATGAGAGCTGGTAACCTTTTCAGCTGCTAAAATAGATGCGTGTTCCTATTTTAAGGTGTGGAGCTCCTTGCTTTGCAATGCTCAGCTGAACTGATCTTGATGCCTACCCTTATTTATGTGCTGCCTACCTTGGGAAGCAGCTGTGGATTTTGTGACATCAGTCAGATGTCCTCTGCAAGAGTCAGAGCTTTGTTGGGCTCTTTCAAAAGTCACAGCCTAAACTGGTTAGTGATCTTATGAAGGGACAAGCATGCAGTCAGCATCTCCCCTCCTTTGCTGAAGCAGAATGTCTTGCTTCAGAAACTCCCTGATTTCACTCTATTGCTCCTAAGTTTTGTTCTCATCCATCTTCATGGGTTCTCTCAAACACTCTAATGTTGTGTTTCCACATCAGCTTTAGCAATGATGACCACTGACAGTGTGATGATTAATCAGCTCTTACTCCCCTTCCTGTTACTCTGATCACATCTCTACTTTTTTTTTTTCAGTTCTGATACTATCAGTGACCTCAGAAGAAACAGCAAAATTTATCTGTGTAATTTGTCTCCTAACAGCAAAATGTAACTCAAACTATTGCTTACTCTTCTGCTACATGTCAGCTGCTTTTCAACTATAAACTGCATGAAAGGCGGAGAGAAAAGCTGTGTTGTTTCTAACCTTAAATGTGAATCTATGGCAAACGCCTACTGCACTAGCATCTCTTAGACTCTGATACCCCAGTTACTCTGAGCTGCCTGAGGGACCATCTTGCTCCTGCATCCAAGCATCCTGCAACCCATGACAACCAGGCAGGAGGAGGGACTGAGAGGGAAGCAGCATAAAGTACTAACACTAAGTTTACAGACCATTACTACCTGATAGTATTTTCTCTCAACAGAATTTACCCTACTATTGGTGTTTGATTTTTCTTTAGAAAAAGAGTATTTCAAATCTTAAAGGGAAAAAAAAATCCTCTTGTCAGAGTTTGTTGCAGTGGAGAATGAAGTGAAGGATCTAACCTTATTCAGCAGCACTGGTTTGATTTGGCTTGCACTATGTTGTTACTGTGGTCTTTGCTTCTTTTCAGACAAAATATTTTGAACTGAAGGAATGTGAAAATATTCAGCAGGACCTTCTTACGTTTACCATAGGATCTCAGTAGCTAAGACAAGATTACATTTTATAAACATCAGGTGGAAATCCTGATTATGGCTTCTATTTGTAGTGTGCTATCACCAGAAGCAAATATTTGGAGATACAAGGCCTTTTGTTGACTTAACACTCTTGAGGGATACTATGAATAATTTGGGTGTTTACTTTAGGAGGCTGAAAAAAGGTCAAATGAATACTTAGAAAAAAATTTCTAATACCATATACTGCTTATATGTTCCCTACAAAGTGATTTAAGAATCTAGGATTTTTATCTAACATAATTCTAGGCAATAAAATTTTTCTGTAATATATTATACATTATACATATGATAGATACATATATATATCTCATATATCATAAAGATGTTGCAGAGAGATATATCTATCTAGGCAGTGATATAACTTTAGGCAATGACTTTACTGAGAAAGGCGAAGTTTTGTTCCTGCAACAATGACAATTAAACCTATGATTATTGCAGATTAGTGTTTGGTGTACATACTGAATCATGCAAAAAATATCCTTTCTAAGTCTGTCCTCCCTCATCTTCATGTATTAATATTATTTTCACTATTCCAAGATAATGCTTTGCAAGTCTAGGCTGGTTATAAAGCAATTTTGCTTGTACATTTTTGTTCCCGCCCCCATTTCCATTAGAAAATACTCTGGCAGGAAGAAACTGCTTTGCTTTATACCAAAGCTGGAATTTTCCTGAAAATAAAAAGCAAAAATGCTTTATCAGAAACATTAACTTAACATAAAGGTAAATATTTCTTTGAACCTATTAGTAAGGAAAAATGAACGATAAGCTTTGGAGGAGTTTATTTCCTTCTTTCCTGGTAGTCCAGCATTTGCTATATTGTCTCAGAATACGGAAACTACATATTCTGGCAGTGTCTTAAATCATCAAACTATGGAATTTTGTGAGGATCAGACACCGTTAAATATAAAAAAAATCTTCAAATAATCATTGAGGTAGTAGGAAAGAAAGACAATTACTCTATATCCTTGTAATTAGGACACAAGATACTGCTGTCTGGTTTCTGCTGCTCTGAAGAATTGGCTAGTTGTATGAAGCAGAACGGCATCCACTAAAAGAGCAGCCAGCCTCAGCCTTCACAAGCCTTTGACTAAGGCTCTGATTAACAAAGCAGGACCTACGGATTTCAGTCATTTTGGATCCAGAAGGAAATCAAACAACTTGTCCACATCCAGAAGGGAGGCTAACACACGGGGCTTTTTGATTAAAAAATATCTCCTCCCTCTGCAAACATGTGAACCTGATCCCACCTTTTGTAGTATGTTTTCTCTGTCATCATACTTCAACAAGTTTGACTGCATTTAATAAACAGTCTGGGAATATCTGAAATCATACATTTTAACGAATTTACTATTCACCCCTGCCCTCCTCCCGCATCACGCTCACCATAAGGAACTAACTTGCTATGACTTGATATGTATGGGCATGTCCTAACCAAGAAAACCAATTCAACTGCAAGATGTTTTTCATATTAATTTATTTATCACACACCTATTAAAATCCTGTAAAAGATATTTATCTCAAATCCTGTGGCAAGTGTAGGTGATACAGCAGAGTAACAAGGAAAATTACCAAGACCATGTGCTTTGTGCAAAACATAGAAGATTAGCAGCTCCTTTATCTACTCCTGTTTGAGAATACAAGCAACTTGTTTCTTAAAAAAAAAAAAAAAGCACTCTGCCTTCTGGTAACAAAATTATTTAAGTGGAATTTATATCGAAGTTAACCACTACAGTTCTTGAAAGTATGACACTAAAGATAGGTGAGCTCTACAATGGTCTTGATTTAACCAGGGCAGGCCCAGGTTTGTGACATTCAGTGAAAGGCATCAGGATCTTTCTTAACACCACAAGATCCTCTTCAGGAAACATAGGACCAGAGTCCATTCTGCTTGCTGACCCTCCTCCTCTTCCCCCAGAGTGAGATTCTCAGCACTCCTGCTGGCCTTTGGCACTAGCTGTTTTCTGATTACATTTATTTTCTGTCCCCAGTGAATATTCTAATTAATTTAAAGCAAACAAAATAGAAGATTAGTCCACAGACAATACATTTTGGGGAAAAAAAAAATGAAGTTCTCAGAATTACACATTTTACCATTTTAAAGCTGTCACAAGCACTTACTGTTCATGAGCTGTTAAACCAAAAAACATTCTGACTTAATCACACTTCAGATCTCAGCTTTGTCCTGATATGAAAGAGAAAAATCTGTCAAAATCTCATAAATCCTCACAATCAGGGGATATTATTTCTGGTCCAGCTCTAGGAAGCTGCTCCTTCCATTTAGAAGCTACCCCTAGACTCTCAGCCAGCCACCTGCCTCTCCTGCTCCCACCCATCCCTTGATTCCCTCTCAGTCTTCAAAACTGAATCAACTCCTGAATCAACTGTGCTTCAGATCCACATTCCTAGGTAGTTGATCCAACAAGGTCTTGTCAGTACAACAAGAACTTTGTGCATCAGAAATCAGCTAGGATTTCACTAGCCCTTCTCACTTCAGTCCTTCTCAATAAACTAATGTGTCCTCCAGAGAAAGAGTTACTGCAAGATGCTACCTTAGTCTCGGGATTCCTGCACAGCTGAGCTTAGAGAAGGTAAGGTAAGGAGCTGCAGAAATTCCCAATGCTCATACAATTTTAGGAAATCCCAAACATTTTCTGCCAGAAAAGAACCAAAATAATACGTAGCATGTTATACTTAATAAGCATCCGTAAAACCACATCCACTGTATATCTTCCTGTATCTTCCTGTTCTTTTGTGTTTCTCTAACTTTATTTGTGTACAACTGCTTTTAAGTGTTCTCTGGCTCTAACTGATCGGTGACCTACCAGGGATTATACATATAAACAGAAATATTGTTGTGAATACAATGGACTGGAATTCAAATAAAATCTTTTTCCTCTCCCTACAGATTTTCAGTCTGTGTGTGGCTTCTTATCTGAAGAGTCTCATATAAAAAGCAGTGGAAATGAACAGGTCTAACAAGATTTGAAGTTTATCTCGACAGATCTGTTCTTGACTGAGTTTTAAACGGAACTCCTTACATGCACACTTGGCTAGTCCTATTTGCATAAAGCAGAGTGTGCTTCTGAAATCTTGGGGGAAATAAAAGCCGTCTTCTACATAATAACTAACTCCTACATCCTCTACTACTAGGCTTTAAATTGTAATTTAGTGATTACTTACTTGGCTCTGGGCTTTTACCCCCATTATATATTCATGCTTAAGGAGATTAAATGTGGTAGCTGATAGTTTGGTCAACCAGCATTAAGTCTGACCATATCAGGCTAACAGATCACTCCCCAGATTTTCATCCTATGAAAATGTATGAGGAACTGTTACCACAGTAGTGTAACTTATATTTTTCTTCGATAGTTCCAGCCTCAGTATTATTTTGAAGGGATGTGTTATTTCACCTGCACAGCCAGTATGCTCAAATTAAAGCATTTATGTTCGTTGCTAGATGTCTCTCGGAGGTCTAAATCTTTTTTTTTCTTCCAGGAAATAAGTTTGCAGTTCCTAGAATTAGATTATAAATTTTCTGGAAAATATTACTTATGAGTGACTAAGAACTGAGAAAGCACCTTCTGAGTTGAGGATTGAGAAATCCTGAAAAGTGGCGAGGCAGCATACAGCTAAGTATAAATGCTGCTGACAGGCCAGGACCATCAATCTTGATATGTTAATGCCAAAGAGATGTATTTATGCTGTATCTCCTTACTAGTTCACTGTCTTTGTATTCTCATAACCTGTTTTTGTTATGAATACAGTCTTCAGCAGGTTATTTTTTGTGTGTGTGTGCTCCACAATAAAGCCACATGTGGCATACTCTGTACAAATTACTGCTATTTGGCTACCTTTTTAACTCTTATGTCAGACCAGTATGGAAATAATCAAAATGCAATTACTTTCATATTGCCTCTTTATACATTTTATAAAAAGAAAAAATAAAACTTTCATGAAATCTCAAGGGGGCTAATGCATTACAAAGCTACTTTTTTGAGGAGTCCACGGTAGGATATCTGCCGTTACAGAATCACCTAGATTGGAAAAGACCTCTAAGATCATCGAGTCCAACCATTAACCTAGCACTGACAGTCATCAACTATACCATATCCCTGAGCACTATGTCAACATGACTCTTAAACACCTCCAGGGATGGGGACTCCACCACTGCCCTGGGCAGCCCGTTCCAATGTCTGACAATCCGTTCAGTGAAGAAATTCTTCCTAATATCCAATCTCAATCTCCCCTGGCACAACTTGAGGCCATTACCTCTTCTCCTATCACTTGTTAATTGGTTAAAGAGACTCGTCCCCACCTCTATACAACCTGCTTTCAGGTAGCTGTAGAGGGCAATGAGCTCTTCCCTCAGCCTCCTTTCTTCCATGCTAAACAACCCCAGTTCCCTCAGCCACTTCTCATCAGACTTTTGCTCCAGACCCTTCACCAGCTTCATTGCTCTTCTTTGGACATGCTCCAGCAGCTCAATGTCCCTCTTGTAGTCAGGGGCCCAAAACTGAACACAGTACTTGAGGTGCGGCCTCATCAGTGCCAAGTACAGGGGTAAGATCACTTCCCTGCTCCTGCTGGCCATGCTATTCCTGATACAAGCCAGGATTCCACTGACTGCCTTGTCCACTTGGGCACACTGCTGGCTCATGTTCAGCAAGCATTCAACCAACACCCTCATGTCCCTCTCTGCCTGGCAGCTCTCCAGCCATTCCTCCCCAAGCCTGTAGCACTGCTGGGGGTTGTTGCGGCTGACGTGCAGAACCCAGCACTTGGTCTTATTGAAACTCATACAGTTGGCCTTAGCTCATCAGGTCCCTCTGCAGAGCCTCCCTACCCTTGAGCAGATCAACACTTCCACCCAGCTTGGTGTCGTCTGCAAACTTACCGAGGGTGCACTCAATTCCATCATCCAGATCATCAATAAAGATGTTAAACAGGAGTGGCCACAATACTGAGCCCTGGGGAACACCACTTGTGACCAGCCACCAACTGGATTTAACTCCGTTCACCATCACAATTTGGGCCTGGCCATCCAACCAGTCTTTTACCCAGCAAATGTATGCCCATCCAAGCCGTGAGCAGCCAGTTTCACCAGAAGAATGCTGTGGAAAAGTGTCAAAGGCCTTACTAAAGTCAAGGTAGACAACATCCACAGCCTTTCCCTCATCCAATAAGTGGGTCACCCTGTTGCAGAAGGAGATCAGGTTGGTGAAGTGCTGGGGGCTGAACCCCAAGCCCTGAATTGACATATGGGTGGTTCCCACAGTCCTTCAAAAGGAGGGGATGAGTTTGCCTTTTGGCTTTCCTCCAAGGTGTGGCCGGCCTTGCAGGGAAAGCCCTTGGGTAAACAAGCCCCAGGTGCCCCGCATTGGGTAAATGAGTGCCAGGTGTCCTGCTTTGGGCATAAAAGCTGGGACCACTTGCAGGAAGGGTGGAGTGTCTGTCTGTGAGGTGGATGCACTTTGCAGAGTTTCCCTGTTGAGGAAGGACCTCCTGACTCTCCCTGCAACTGGGCCCCAGTCAGGTTTGGTACTTGCAAATGCAGGCTTCATGGGAACAGTATGTGGCTGCCTCTATCCTAGATGATCAGCCTCTTGGCTTGGCTGTCTCCCATCTCTTCTATGGGAGACTTTATTGCTTTGTTTGTTCCACCGGTTGTTGGTCGTGCTGTGTCATTCTTAGGGTCGCTGGGGTTGATGTCTGTTATGTGTAACCTGACTGACTTGTTTGTACTGCCAGTGATCACCCATGTACTGACACTTTTGTGTACAAAAGGGTTACTGGTTTGTTCTACTGCTGGCTGTGTCCTTTGTACTAGGTCTAGTAATTGGCAAAACAGTTGGTCAAGCAGGACCTACCTTTCATAAACCCTGCTGACTGGGCCTGATTATCTGGTTGTCCTGCATGTACCATGTGATGGTACTCAGGACGATCTGCTCCATCAGCTTCCCTGGCACTGAAGTCAGACTGACAAGCCTGTAATTTCCCTGTAATCACTTCTTACAGGGATTTAACTGCTATCTCTCACATGGCTCTGGAGACAGAGGACTGCTTTAGATAGCCAAGCAGTCCATTTTTACTGAAGAGCAAATCTCTTTGTCGCATTTGGGCAAAGTGACTCCTGAATTGTCTATTATATGTAAGCTTGATTAATATTTATAGTTCACAAAATACTCTGTTACTTTGCTTTTCAAATAAATTTAGTACTATCATATTACAGGACAGGCGGTTTGTTATTGATCAAATCTCCGAAGCTAGGCTTTATTAAAATCTGATCTGAAATTTTGAACATTAAAAATAATGTAACTTGAAAGAAATTTGGCTTTCAGTTATTCTGTTTTCCTAATAGGAACAGGGATAGAGAAGATGAGGATAACAAGTATCTTCAAACTGGCTGGAAAAAAACAAATCAATAGAATTTGGTTAATTAGAATATCCAGGCTTTTTAGTTTGTACTGATCTTCTTACTAGCTCTGGGAATTGGAAAACATCTGCAATGCAACACACTGCAAGTCTGCCCTAGGCAAAAGATGGGGAGGGACTCTGCTCACAAGTACTTTCTGCCCCCTTTTACACAGCCAGAACTGAGAAGCAGTTCCAGGTCTCCACAACGTGTCTCCATGCATCCTTCCTGCTTCCCTGGTTGCTGAAATGCATCAGTGACCTTCCTCACTTACTTCGATATTTTCATTTATGAATGCTACCAAAATGATTAGAGATGAATCAAAATATTAATAGAATATTTATACTTCTATATATACTTTTTTGTATATACATACATGGCTTTAGGCATGCAGAGCTGTGAATATGCTATTTGTAATAAGGCCATTAATGAAGCCAATTTTTTCATGCTTACTGAGGTCACACAATACTGCTGAACGTCTTTAGTTTTCCACCCACCAGTACTATCATTGAGTTTCCCAATCAGTACTCACCTAGCTGTGACAAATTCAGAGTTCATCAGATTAATTCATAATAATGTATGAATGGGGAATGGGAACCAGTGGATTTTGGTTTCATTACTGTTGACCTTAACTTCACTTTTGCAATGCTTATTTTAAGTAAAACAATAGAAAACCTTAATATAGTATTTACATGCTGATTTTTACATATTAACTATTGTGTGAAAAATTCCTTAACAACTGTGCCAGCATAAAACCCAGGAAAAAGCTGCCATCTGTAGGGACTTGGTCCTCTTTGCTGCTTCAGTTTCTGCCTCTACCACACACCAAGCAAGCCACTCTATACATTGTGTATTCATAATATGGTTCTCCACAACATTCAAAACTGCTAGCCTTCTTTCACAACTCCTTTCAGCATATGATGGACTTTGTTCTTTTCCAGTAGTCCTACTGTCAAGTTCAGAAGCTGCTTTGGTACTTGCTCAAGATCCTCTCTTTTCCATCTGTTCCAAGAAGCTGATCCAACAACATGCAAGTCCTTATATTCCACCGAAGCTGTTGATTAACTTAGGAGGCACCTGAGCTTCCCCAGAGCCATAGCATAGCTTTTAAAGTTTTCCAGGCATTGAAGGCACATCTGTTCTAATGCTGGGATCCTAGCTAATACCAAATCATGCCTAAACCTGATCAGAATCCAGAACATCAACATTCCTCTCCTTCAGTGCCCTGAGGAGAGCTCTACATAGCAGGCGTTCTCAGGGAACACCTACTGAGTATCAACAGGATCTGGCATCTCAGGAAATGTAATGGCAACCACAACAGTTTTAAGAATTAAAGCCAATTGCACCACTTCTCTCTTTATTCCCTACCACAATTGCTATAATGTTAAAGTCTGGCAACCTGGAGGGTTGTGCTAGCCAACAGGTTTTGTTTTCAATAGATCTTTTTCAATCTATATGCAGATGATTGTGAAGTTTTGGCTATGTCCTTGGGACAACATCTATAACCTTATTCTCTTCTTCTCAGGCAAGTAGCTTAACTACCTAGCTCCAGAATCATTCCATCTGCTCCAAAGAAACAGATTTTACCTTTATCAGTGTGACCCATCACAAAGGGGAGACAGTCCTGACCAAACCAGAAATCTAGTTATTTCCTTGAAAGGTGATAGCTACAACCCTGACCTTACATAGGTACTACTCTTAAAACTTAGTTTGTTTACTGATATTTTCTCCACCTGAAAGACTGAACTATTGTAAAAACGGGCAATTTGTCAGGTATAAAGCTTCGAATTTTAGAGCAGAACTGCTTTTCCTTCACAGCTCTGTTATGCTTTAGAGGTTTCTTTTTCCATGTAAAGCAATACCTTTCAGAATCACAGAATGTTAGGGATTGGAAGGGACCTCAAAAGATCATCTAGTCCAATCCCCCTGCCAGAGCAGGAACACCTAGGTCAGGTCACACAAGAACATGTCCAGGTGGGTTTTGAATGTCTCCAGAGAAGGAGACTCCACAACCTCTCTGGGCAGCCTGTTCCAGTGCTCTGTCACCCTCACTGTGAAGAAATTCTTCCTCATACTTATGTGGAACCTCCTATGTTCCAGCTTGCATCCGTTGCCCCTTGTCCTATCATTTGATGTCACTGAGAAGAGCCTGGCTCCATCCTCATGACACTCACCCTTTACATATTTAGAAACATTAATAAGGTCACCCCTCAGTCTCCTCTTATACATTTATTTTCATCAGCAGAAACAGCTGCATACTGGGAAAAGTGGAAAGTAATATTAGGAGTTTAGCTTTTAAAAAATTTGCTGGGAGTGTTCCTGACAACTTTTTCTTGACTAAGGGTGTGATGAATATTGCTGCTTTGAGTTAGGGCTATAGTTTCCAAGTGTTGTGGTTTAACTCCAGTAGACTGCTAAGCACCACACAGCCAAAACCAGCACACCAAGGTAGGTTATATTGTCTAGGTCCTGCTATTTTATATTATTTTTTAATATATAATTTGCTGTAAAGAAATACACAAGATTTCCTAGTCTTCAGATTGAAGATATACATACTAAGTGGTCTCTCTCCTATATAGGTTTGTAATAGCTGTTTTATGAATGAGGAATTGAGCTTATGAATGCATAAAGAAAAAAAAGTCTGTCAGAAAAACAATAATTAAACTTGAGTTTTAAAAGTACCTAGTATCTTACTCATCAAGTTATTTTGTGTCTTCCTCATCATCCCAGCTCCTGAAGTTAGTATTTCTTTTACACTTCTACATTATTATTTTGCTCATTCTGATATGTGATGTAAACCACTGTCAGGTGAGTTACTGCTACCAAAGACTGCTTCTTTGATGTATATGAGTGTTTTAAATACTGATGGTATTTGGATGCAGCTTTAAAATGTTTTGTAAGTATTCTTGCCTTGAATGTACAGATAATACATACGATGAACTTTTTTAGAAAGAACACTTTGAGAACAAAGAAGCCCATGTCTTAACTGTGATTCTACTAATAAATAAAACTGAGAAATTAAATAGTGTGGAAATATGTACCATTTTAATTTCAAAAGGAATTTCATGTGTTTAAAATTTACCAGCATTAGTGTTGGTCAGCTTTACACTGAAATATCTGTGTATACATGCAGTAGAGTTTTTATATATATAATCAAGTGTGGAATTAACATCCTGCTCAATGATTTTCAAGTTCAGTATAAAGTATCTCGTTAAGTCATATAAAAGGGCCTGATGATGTGACATTTCCAGTGTGAAAATTAGATACTTTCTTTATTTTGAAGCTTAAGACCATGTTGCTTAAGATGTGAAAGTGACGGGTTATTCATCTTCTGTTTATTCCTGCCAATGTCTTTTTCTTTCCCTAACTTATACAAACGAGGATGGCTAGTTGTCTGGCTATTCCTACCAATAAAAATGAAATCCAGAAGTCTTCCAATAAAGAAAGTCAACAATGAAACAACAAAGGAAAAAATAGATTAATTAATAGGACATCCTCTGAATAGCACATAACTTACTATGTGACTGAAATTAAAATAACAGAGAAATACCAAGCAAAACCTACTTGCCTCTTAGTTATAAAGATCAAGAGAAGGCATACATATTTTCCAGATTTCCAGTAACAGTAGTGAGGACTTCCAAGGGAAATGCAGAAATACGTTATAATACATACAAAAAGAGGAAAAACCTAAGCTCTTCAAAGTGCAGGCACAAACTAAGTGCAAAATAAGATAATTAAATTTGGGTTTGAGATTGTCAAGAACTAGTAGTGGGTAAAGCCAAAAGCAACTGAAAGAAGAAACTTCCTTGACCGCTTTGCATTAGAACAACTACTTACAAGTTTCCTAACTGATTGCATCCTCTAGAAACTGAAGATATGTTTGAGAAATCTTGAAGAAACAACTGACATAGACTGGGTCAATTAAACCTTACTGCAACTTAGTTTTGAGTCTCTTCAGGGAATTTTATGCTTTATAGTGTTTTGAATGAGGTTGAGTATTCTCCGTAAAAGCTGGCAGATCTAGTGGCAAAGATGGTTTAAGAGTTCCCCTGTGCGCCAGGGCGTTTGTTCCAGTGGATGCAGAAGGACAGGAAGTTACTGCCTTGGAAACTGCCGATTCACTGCTTGTGGGCTGCGTTGTAAACCCAGGTTAGCTCTCTAAGAGTTTGTTTGTTGTTGTCTTTGGTTGGTTTGTTTTTTTTTAACGTACAATCTTTCTGAAATCAGAGGGAGACTCTGAGATAAAGCCTAACTCTGGAGAGCTTGTTTCATGGGGTCAAATTTTGTTCAGAAATCCTGCTGAATTTTGCGATTATCTGTGAGTTGGGAACTGCAATGCTATACCTAACCAAAGAAAAAAAAAAAGGAAGATTCCCCCTCTCCCTGAGTCTGTCTCTTTTATGACACTGAGCACAGTTGACAGAGAACCACACCCTCAGAGAAAGAATAAATCAAAATTTCAGAGACAGTGCAGAGGCAACTCGGGTAAGCAGCAGTATCTTCTGTAGGAAACCCAAGAGGAAGAAAGACTTGTTTTTCCAAGTGCGAAGAACCCTGTCTCCTGCTGCTTGACTTCCTCTTCTGCTGAAAAGGACAGTTCTCATTCCTTGCTAGTTTTCTTTGTTAATAAATACATGTCTCCCACCAATTCTTCAAATAAGAAGAAATCTGAGATTTCATGTTCTTGGACATCTACTTGACTGAGAAAAGGCATTTCCAATTATAAACATATTCATTAAATTCCCGAACTCCTTCAACCTGAGCATTTGATTTGATACACAACTTAAACTTGTCAAAAATCCCCACAGCAATCCCTACTTATTCTGCTTATATACTATATTCTGTAGCTTTTTTGTTTGTTTGTTTTGGTTTTGTTTTATTTGGCTTTTAACGTTTTATTTTTATTGTCTATGTCATAACTGTTTCTGATGGCTTACATCGTCTACTCTCAGGACTGCTGTACTGCCCTTTCTGTTTGGATGCTGATGATGAGCAAATAGCAGTCAAACTCAGCTAAAGTGTTTCAGAATTTGCTTCTATCAGTACTCAACTTTGAATTGTGAAAGGAATTGTAAAATCATGGTACTAATAGATGCTAAAAATGTAAATGTAAACAAGTATCTAAACAATCAATAGTGGTCTGGCAGTAGACTCAGAAAATGCCTGTTCTCTGGAAAGGCCTTTTTCCCTTGTGGCCCAAAGGAGCAAAGACAGCTTTTTTACTTTTTGCTTGTCGATTTATTTATCTCAGATACTAAATAATCCTGATCTTTTTATACATGTATCTCTGAAAAATAATAAAATTTATAAAAAAATAGGGGCTACAGTTTGTACCATGAATAGAGATGACAGTCAAGCATAGAGGAAGAAGGTTAAAACTTTGGTTATTTCAAGAGTGCTTTATCTTTTTCAAGTGCACAAATGGTACTGATGTACTGTTTTTGAGCACATAATTTTCTGCGTATTTTCTTTACCAGAAGAGAAGACTGGGGGGCTGGTAGGGAGATGTCAGATGGGCTGATTGTCCCAAAAAAGAAGGTGGCAGGCTTGTGTACTGAACGTAGCTGGGGATAGCTCTTGTCAGAGGATAAGGATATTTCTGCACCCATCCTTGGTACTAGATGAAAAAAACATTCAAGAATGTATCAGCCTTTAAAATTGTTGCAACATTGTTTCTTAAATGGTGGTTTTTGCTTAGGTATTTGAAATGAGTAAAAGCAAGCAAATTATTTAGATTAGAACAATTTAGAGTAATATATTTAGAACTACAGGGAAGCTATAACTGCCTCGGCCTTGATACAAGAATATGACTTAGTTTCATGCCATGTCAGTGAAGTCCACTTGCAGATGCTGAAATACAAAGTGGGCCAAGGTCGAAGCACGGGAGTTAAGTTTATCAGAGTTTAAATCTATGTTGGACTTCAGCTGTGAAGAATTAAGGAATGAAGCATGAATGTGAGGCCTCATGGGTGGGAAGAAGCAATAGGGTGAGCGTGACCAGTGTCCCCACGGGCTAAGGGTCGTATGCAGGGGCATGATGAAGTTTCTGAGCGCTGGCAAGTCCCAGTGGGGATGCCACAGTGGTGGTGGCCAGTTCCACAGCACCCCTGGCCCCTCAGCAGTGGGGCAGGAGTACGCTCAGCCTGCCCCGGGTCCTTTAGGGCACGATGCCCCACCTCCACCTTGCCTCGCCACTGCGCCCAGCATTGTGCTTCCCGGCTTGAGGGGCGGCAGGGCTCAGGAAGCCATGTCTAGCGGCTGCTTGTGAGGGTGAGGGCCAACTTCAGAAAAATCCTCACGGGAGTGCGCAAGAAGCGCCTTCCCCCTTCTGCAAAGCCAGGCCAAGACCCGCTGCGCGCAGCTCTTTCCCGCGGCACCGCCTGGCCGCGCCCCGCTGCCGCCCGCGTCACGGGGGCGGGCACTGTGGCGCAGCACCGCTCTGGGCCGGCGGCTCCGCGCAGGCGCCGTGCGGGTAGGGCGCGCCCCGCCGCCGGTGGGCCGGGCCGGGCCGGGCCGGGCCGGGCAGGGCGGCAGCGCCGCTGCCAACGCGGAGGCAGCGCGGGGCAGGCGTTGGGAATGGCTCCGCCAGTGACGGGCGAGATCCCGCCGACTGCTCCCTCGCTGGGCCCAACGGCTGCCGGGCTGGGCAGCCGCTCCACTCCCGGTGGGTCACTGCGGCCTCGGCTCTTCACTGCGGGCGGGAGCTCCGTCGGAGGGGACGCTTCAAGCCGGGACCCCCTCGCTCCTCGCCGGCGGCCCCTGAGCCGCCCCGCGGTCCGGCCGCCGGCTGTTACCTCGGCAGGGGTGCGAGTCCCCGGGCCCCGCCGGCATCTCCCGCCGCTCGGGTGGCTCGGCTGCCCGCGCTGCCTCTCCCCCCGCGCTTACCGCCGCGGGGCCGGGGCGGGTAACTGGCCGTACCTGGCGTTGGGTCCCTGCGGCGCGGCCGGCTGGAGAGGGGCAGGAGAGGGGCATGTCCGCCCTGCCGCTGGGCAGCCCGGGCGGAGCGGGTGGGGAGGAGGAGGTCGAGGCCCGCGGTGGCAGCGACTGAAGTTTCTCCCGCCGGTCAGCAGCGCTGAGGGCGCTCGGGGCGGGCAGTCCCGGGTGCGGTCCGCTTTCCTGCGGTCCGCGAGTGCTTGCAGCGGTAAAACGGTTCTGAATGTCGCGACAGCCCACGCCCTGGACTGTTAATTTGGTCAGGTATGGCCACCAGTTGCGGAAAAAAAAGAAAGAACCCCCCCTAATGAGGTGTACAAGCTGGAGCCGGGTGCGTGCCCCGCGGTCGGTGTCACTGGGCTGAGTCGGACGGCCCACATGACAGAGACGCATCGCAGAGCTGCCGCTACTCACCGGCTGCTGCGAGCTCGGGTCGGGACATCCAGAGCAGGGCTGCAGCCCTCGAGGTCTCTGAAGAACACTGGCACGCATACACCCGTCAGAGGAAGTTAGTTTAAAATGGTATTTTCTGTGTTTATATCTAACCCCGAATGTTATGGGTACTAATAATCTCAAAGTGAAACTGATTCTCTGGCCTGCGTCGTCTGCTTTTTTGTGTTGTCTGTGCTTCTCGAGCGTCTGTGTTTAGGCTGATGGTCGTCTTTACCTGGCACGAATTTCAGCTCTGTTACCTGTGGGGGTATGTAACTGGTACGCTTAGCATGAGCATACTTACTAGCATAAAGTTATGCACAAACTGTTTCTAGTCTTTCTATACTTACTTTTATATATCTGTCTAAAAGGACTGAGATATTTACTAGCGGCTATTTGTTTTCTGAAAGCAAGAGGAATGGAAGGTGTGTCATCCAGTCCATCCTTCTCCTCATGAGAGTGGAAAGAAATAAGTACCACTAGGCACAGCTGGGGACAGGAAAATGATGCTAAAGATATTAGCATCGTCAGACTTTCCTTGTTCCCCCTGCCCCCGCTAATTGATTTCCCTGGAAGAGTTTAAGCATCTTGACTTTCAAATTTGTGTTGACTGGTAGCTGCAGCTCTCCAAGGCCCTAACTCTTATTTGGTTCAGATTTTGCATGCGGAGGAGGAGTGGGATTGTGGATTTTTTCTTCTCTTCTTGATCATGACCATCTTTTTTTTTTTTTTTTTTTTTTTTTTTTCATCTCAGTTGCTTTTGTATAAAATACTTTTTAACGGATAAAAAAATCATTTTCTCTTTGATGGTTGTTACTTTGGCATATTACTGCATGTTTCTACATGTTGAGATTATTTTACAGTTTACCTACTACTGGCATATCGAAGAGAGTGTAAACAGATGTTTTAGTAAACGAAAGGATGTGTATACATAGACTTGCACTGACTTTTTGCAAATGTTTATACTCGGGGTTGCTTTATTTAGCTTGAAGGCAGTTATGCTGGAGGTCTGTTAGTATGCCATGTGCATCAGTAGGATTTAATAATGATAGCAGTAATTTAATCTGGTATATCTGGATGAATAGGGTTGTACTTCTTAAAGCTAAAAGTTGGCAAGTCTAGCAGGAAATGCGAAAGCTATGAAAGAATAGGACTTCTTTTCTCCTTTCTCTGTGTTTGCCAGATGCTTTCTGTCAGTTTATCTGCTGTATCTTCACACTGAAATACATTGATTTTGGTTAAAATGAGTTTTTGACTCATCTAAGCTATTGAGGATGTGAATGTCAGTTTGCATAAATGCATTGATATATGATGTGTTTGGTAGCAGTGGTTTAATGCTGCTTGCAGTTGTAAATTTATCCATGATATGGAATACTCTTAAATATCCTGTGAATCCAGGAAGGACTTTTTAATTATCTTTCTGAAACAGTAAAACTGGTGAAGTGTGCTTTATTAAGTGTATGTGGTAGCTGCATGCAGTGTGTGTTTTGTTTGAAAGCTCAAGTTTGAAGAAAAACTTTTCAACAGAAATGCAAATGCAAAAAAGCATCAGGTCTGTGTGTTTTTGCAGTAGGAGCTATGTGCTGCTCAGGTGGTGGCCAAAGCAATTACACCATAAGCGCTGCAGTTTTAACACTGTTAAACAGTGAAATATGAGCTTTTTGTCTCTACATGTTTCCACAGCATTATCAGTCACATATGGTGTCACACACAAGAAGTGGATAGAGTCTCTGTGACTGCCCTTCATATTGCAATTTTTCACTTTCTCAACAGGACAAAACTGCTGTTTCACTCTTCTTCATTGTTTTTCTCATTGAATTCTTAATAATGTCAGGTGCCTTCATGGTGTTATTGTTTGGACTGATAAGATGATTTATTAGGTTTGGTCTTCCTTTATGGTTCCTAACAAGCTCCATCTGGGGGTGTAGATATTTCAATGGTTTAAAATTGTTGAAGGTTACGTGCACTATACAGAAATGCTTTTAGCTGTAGTTTGTTTGCTGTTCATAGGACCTGTCCTTACACACTCCTCTCTGAGTCCCCACCCCCAGGCCTTCAGGGAAGCCTGTCTGGAATTTTTTTTTTGCAAAGAACATATAGAAAGTCTTGATAGGGCATGTACTTTAGAAATAAATAAGGGTTAAGAAAGAACTCATGAGGGCAGAGGCTCATCTCTCAGAGTAGAAAGCTCTCTTTCCAGATCTACTGCAAAGTTTGCACACAGTCACAATTTTTGTGATGACTTCAGTCATCATTGGCCTATAATGTAAGGACTCGGAGCAGGCTCCAGCTTGGGGAACTATGAAAGACTCGCTGTTCTGTGGTTTTGAACATGATGTTGGCTAGTGAGGATGCTGTCAGGTATTATGTTCAGGTAGGCCATGCCTGGGACTTCCTGCATGCATCTTACTATTTGTATTCTCAAAGTAGGTGCAGTTAGAACGAGCTTTAAAGAAATGTTGTTGATCCTTCTGCTTACTCTTGACATACTGCTTCTGACAAATCTAATGAAGGTTTTGAGGTCTTTTCTTAACAGCAGACCTTAAACAACCTTGCTTAACCTCTCAGGCAACTGGCAGTACTGTAACTAGTTGTCAGGGTGTTCTTTCATCATGTGGCTTCCTTTTTTTCATTAGACTTCCTGCTTATTTCACTTCTGGTTGTAGGTTCTGATTACTACAAGGAAGCTAGAAGTTAAGCGGAATTCACAAACTTGTTGAATGTTCCTCTTAGATGATCGGTGTTTTTCTGTTGTTAGTCAGTTTATGCATATTCCCTAAAGTACAATTTCCTTGAACAATAGATGAAGCAAATGGTAGGCAATAGGTTTTCTTCACTTAAGAGGTTTTTTCCTCTAGAGAATACACCTTTTTTTTTTTTTTTTAACCTGTTCTTTGCAGCCTTTTCTAGTTTGCGTGATGTCTTCTGTAGCTACCGTCTTACCAGTAAGGTAGTGAAGTCCAAACAGTTCCTAAATATCTTTGTGTGTGTCTGTTTTGGGCAGTGATATATTTTGACTTGTAACTGAAATTGCTTGTTATTTCATCTGTGTAGTTATGCAAAGGCAATTTGACTGTAGTATCCAGAATAGAAAAATACTATTTAAATCAGATAACTCCTAAAAAGTGTATTTCATTTGAAGTAGCAGCAAACTGTTCTGGCTAAATTTACTATCATTATAATAACTAATAACCTGTATTAAGCCAGTACGTAATTACTATCGAAGTTCTAAACAAATTTAACTGCTAAACACTTAAGAATCTAAAAAATGAAATTAGATTTTGATAACAGAAACCTCTACTGCAGCTTTAGTAGAATGCTTTTTTGTACCTAAGTAAGTTGAATGTACTGAATAAAAGTAAATAGCTGATTCAGAGCTTCTTTCTTGTAAGAAAATACCTTCTGCTTCTGAAATGCCAAGGGACATAAGCTGGCCATTTTTGGCATTTAATCAATTTCACTGAAACTCTGTTACCTTGGTAAGTTTTTAAAAATAAAGTTAATTTTCTTAAATTTTTGAGAGTGAGGTATTTAGTGTGTATTTAGAAAACTGAGCTAACAAAAAAAGTTTTTTTATTTTTATGCCCGAATTTAAAAGTGTGTAATTTAAAATAAAAAATTTACTTTAAGTTATACTTGAAATTAATATTTTAAATCAAAGTGTACATCCACCTAACTTAGATGTCCAGCCTGGAGGTAGGATGTGGCGTTAGTTTAATGCAGTTCAAAGTATACTTCCTGCAGAGCCAGGAGAAGATGAAGCCTTAAGTATGGTCACTAGGTATGGTCACCTGCCTTTTCTGTGCAGGGTGAACTGAGGTCGCAGCTACCTGGCCATTGCTCCTTGTGGCATTGCCAGTTTAAGCAGTCCTTTGATTATGCCCTTTAAATGGTGTGTAGGTCCACATGGTAAATTTAACAGTAAGTGCTCTGTGTATGAAAGAAAGAAAAGAAAAAAAAAAAAACAACCCAAAACCAAAAATTCACTCAAACCATATTCTGTCTAAAGTTTTGAAGCTTAAGTGATTGCTTCTTTTCCACAGATGGGAGGTAAGGAGGGGGAGAAATGCATAAGCTGATGTTGGTACTGAGACACATTTTCCAGCCATGCTTAGCTGGTATGTTTGACCAGGTCATATGCCATATCTGAATATCCCATTTATCTTGTACTTAAATAGATTGTACATTGTTCATATTTAATTTCTTTAAATATTAATTAACATTAAGGCTAACAGTAGTTTGTGTATACTGTGAGATTGATACATTTCATTTTCATGCCTGAAAGCAGGAAATAAAATCATGTAACTCCTTGAACTTTATGGAGAAGAAGATAGTGAATATGTATGTGCTTATTTTTAGCAGGTTGATTGCTAGAACAATCAAATTCATAAAGCATAAACAAAGTTCTTTAAAAGGCATGCTATAAGATATAAATGGCATGGGCGTAATGGGCAAAATCTAGAGTAATCAAATAGGGTTCTTTATCAGTAGAGCGGAGAGAAGATTATATCATTTTTTATGGGCTACTTTCTGTAATTTGAACAATACAAAAACAACTGGAATCTGCTTGAAGTAATCAGCTAAATGTAGATTATGCTGAAGTTTAGTATAGGAGATTTAGAAAAACAAATAAAACGCATTATTCTAATGATTAGTTTTATATTGCTTATATAACAACTAAACAGGTTTGGTCTTTGTTACCAAAATAATTTACTTTTCAAGAACCTGAGTTGTTCTTTGAGCAATCATAGAGTGGTTTGGGTTGGAAGGGACCTTAAAGATCATCCAGTTGCATCTCCCCTGCCATAGGCAGTGACACCTCCCACTAGACCAGGTTGCTCAAAGCCCCATCCAGCCTGGCCTTGAACGCTGCCAGGGAGAGTCAGCCACAACTTCCTGGGCAACCTGTGCCAGTGTCTCACCATGTTTCTAGAGATTTCTTATGTGCTTTATGAAAAGTTTGAGAATTGTCTATTTAGATAACTGGTGAAGGCAAAGCTTTGAGACAACTGGGGCTTGTATTGGGGAGGTCCTAGTGATCATGCCAAGTATGAAATCTTTTCCAGTACATGCAGCTAAAAACAAGGAAAGAGTAATTCTGTAATTTAATGCAAGGAGAGTCTGATGTTGTGGTAGTAGATACTAAAGAAGGAATTGATCTGACCCTCCATTTGCAGTGAGAAAGAAAATAGGTGTGGAGAGCAAGCTATTACCTTTGCAGGATCTTCAGCCATGCTTGGTGGATAGCTGTCTAGGTGCAGTTAATTCTGCTTCTTGACAGTGGGATGAACTGGGTTGACCTCTCTAAGGCACTCCCATCTCTCTTTTCTGTGAATTTATAAAACCTTAAGGGGAAAGAAAGTTTGTTACAGAGTGATACCTTTGCTAATGTGGTCTGCTCCAGCTTCATTCTTATCACAGCCTTCAAGACATTGTGGTCTTGGAATATTGTTGTGGTCAAATATTATTTTATTAATATAGAGGGAATACAGTGTTTAACTGGAATATGTCTAGGCAATGTAAAAATTGCAGTTTAACAAAGGATGTAATATTTTTTTCATTAACATGCTAACTTTTTTCTTTCTATATTCTGTTTCCTAAATGTGCTGTAAAATTTTCTTGAGCCATTGCCGAGATGGTAGAACACTATCTTTGTGTCAGAGTGGTCATGATTAGAACCACTGTAAAAGTCTAGTTCTTGTCTGAGGCTGCCTGTCTTTGTGTTTTACTTTTTGGGTAAGGATGAAGTAAGGGCAGAAGATACTCAAGTTCAGTACCTAACATACACTCATTTTTAAGCAAATAAGAATACATGGGATCTGAATTAGCAGCATGAATTCAATCAGTGATCTATAGCTTTGGCATCCTTTTAAACGTGCTGAGTAGTGCTCCTATTTAGATTACATCTTCAAGTAGTTTTGATATGTAGACTGGTATATAATGACAGATGTGTAAAAGCGCCAGGACAGCAAAACACTAAAGCAAATGAGTTTCTGTATGAATTGACTTGAGTGAAGAAGTTGGCTATGGCCTGAACTTTCCCTTAAAAACCATTGGGAAGCAACATCCTACATGATGAGTATGAAGCAGACTATCAATAGTTTGTTAATAAGCATAATATGCGTCTGGGGAAGAGGAACAGAGAACATAAAACGAATGATGTAGGTGGGACATAAAATATATTGTTCATTACTCAGGCAAGCCTTGTTTTTTGTTATGTCATAATTGCTGAGGTTTTTGAAGACAGGCTATGTGTAGGGTGTTTGATAATGAAAGCTGAGTACTTCACTCTGCTTACAAGGTTACACAGCACCAAGTATTTGATCCAGCTGATTAATTTCTTTTAGGATATTTTTGGTTTGCTTTTGGTGAGTTTTTATGTCTCTGAACATAAAATGAATGGTATCAAGCAGTTCATGGATTTTGTGTAAATTATATATTTATATGGAAATATTATTGATTTAATGTTTCACTAGAAATAAGCAAAATACTTTGCAAAGTTGTTTGTATCTTGTTGGATTGTAATAGGAGAATTAGATTTTTAGGTATCTAAGGACAACTGAAGAAAAATCACATAGGTTTATATAGGCTGGCATGTTGTAGTATCTATGTTTGTTAATGCATTTTCAATTTGAAAAAATACTTATAGGTATGTTTTCCTGTCTAGTTCAAAAGCTCTTTAAATCTCAATCCAATTAGTGGACTAATCTATGCTGCAGAGTATCCAGTTGATAAATTATGAATTTTTCAACATCCTTGTGTCAGGAAAAAAAGTGCCAGTATAGTGGGAATTACCTACCATGGTTCTAGAGAAATGTCAAGAGATGTTATTTGTTTGGGCCATGCATGCTGCTCGTACCACAAAGAGAGTTAGAGAACCTAAAAGTCGAGTTGGAGGTTCGTTTTATGGTCTTCCTGATTTGTCCTTCTTCCCATTAGCTTGACTAGTAAGTAGCTGTTGATGTCTTTAGAAATAGTGTCATAGGTCTTTGCCATTCATTCTTAAAGTGGATAGTGTGCAACAAAATAATTTATTTGAACATGAAGGATGCTTATTAGTACCTCTCTGATCTCGTGATGTATGCTATTTAAGTTGGATTTCTTAGATTCTGATATGTTGTAGTCATCATAATACTTGTCTGGTGTGATGGCTTTTCTCCTGCTGAGGAATTAAATTAAATTATTTGGTGTGATTAAGTGGGGGACTTCGTAGCTGTTGCTACCTGATGGTTTAGCAAAAAAAAAAAAAAAAAAAAAAATTAGAACCATTTTATTTTGGTATATTAAAACATGAATTATAAATTCTTAGAAAGCAAATAAAGTGTGTGTAAGGCGAACCTCCTTAGTTATATGATTGTGTCCATTAATCTTTCCTGTCTTTTGTTGCCTTGTAGTGTAAAACAATTTCAGTCTTAGTGTTAAATTGCATGTATTGTTCAACTGAACTTAGAACTTGGGAATTGTATGGTATTTTCCTCGCTGATGGGAAGGAGGAGCAATGGTGGTGTTTTTCTGTGAAATGTGTGAGCCCTCTTGTTAAGATTGCAAACCTATCAGGCTAGAATATCATTTGTTCTTTACTGTTATATTGAAGAAATATCATGTGGGCTTTTTTGTATGTTAGATGTTTTTTAATCATTTTGTGAAGAGGGAATATCTACTGTTAGGGGTGTGAGTTCTCAGCTAGTAGAGTATGTGTTGCCCACTCAGGGCCTCACAGAAGGTACATCACATTGATGCTATGGGGATTCAGCCATGCTTGTAATTCTCTGAATGCTTTGGAGTGATTTACAGTGTATAGTAATAACTATGTCTATTCGTTTATGTAGGTGATGGAGAGTTTCTCCAGGTTTTGTCAAGCTATGGCTTACAGACAACTACTCTGACAACTAAAACTGATGGCAATGATGGCAGGGCTGAACAGCTAGAGTATATTGCCTTTGCATTGGTTCCTGTTTTCTTCATCATGGGTCTCTTGGGGATCCTCATCTGTCATGTCCTTAAGAAAAAAGGATATCGTTGTACAACAGAGGCTGAACAATTAGAAGAAGAAAAACTTGATGAAAAAATAGGTAATCAACAAGACTAACAAACAACTTCATATTTCAATACATTGCAACTACTATGGAGTAATTTCTTGTGAGACTTCTGTGATTTCTCTGTCTGCATTTGGCATCAAAATAACATTAAGAAAAATATTTCTTTTACCATTATGTGTCTTTTGTGTTTTGATCTTTGCCAGTCAAAACCAGGAGTGTTCCAATTTCCCATGCAAGTCCTCTAACATCAATTAAGAGTTTACAGAGCGATCAAAGTATCCAGTATGTTTGTTTGCAACTATACACTGCAATCAGTCACCAGATTGCTTTTCTGCATTCCACATGCTGTTAGCAACAAATTATTATTATACATAAGTCTATCTGAGGAGTGACAAAAAGTTGCCTTTAAAAGCCTAAAATCTTGGTTCTATGTTTAGCAATCTTAATTAGTTCCTGTTGTGCTGTCATTCTCATCTTCCCTCTCATTATAAAACTGAGCCTTTGGACTGACTGTCTACATTCTGTTTTATGAAACATGCGCTACTTGTAACTTAAAGATGCCTTTGGTTTTGTTCTGATGTTTGTTCGTTTGTGCTCTTCTGTTTTACGGTTCCTTATTCCCATCTTCTCTTACTTGAAAAAAACTCGAAAGTGTTATCACTTGGGAAGGGCTGTAGTAACCCAGTATAGCATTTGGCTAAGTAAACAGAGGGACCAAGTCACTTCTGAATACTTTGGGCCTCTTCCTTTCCCCCAATTAATTGCTGTTAAGAGGTTCATAATAACCGCAATTTACTGTGGCTCTGTAGCAAGTGTAGAGCCATGTGGTGCAGTAATGATGTGTCAGTATGTTCTTAAGCAATTACTGCCTGGGGTAATTAACACAGTGAGTGGGACTGTCTGATCTGTTAGTTCACCTGAGTGGTAACAGCAAGGTGGGCAGTGGTAAAAGGGGGACAACTTTTAGGTCTTAGTTTGGGTTAGTGACTGTGATTTTAAAAAAATCACAGGATTAAGGCAAGTTGCATTGCAAAGTTGCAGGTATTGCGATGAAGATGAAGGATGGGTACAGAGATGGGGAAACTCCTAATTTACTACTTAGAGACAAATTTAGAGCCTCGCCCTATCAAACTTGCCTTAATCCTGTGATTTTTTAAAAAAAATTTTTTTTCTTTATAAAGCTAGTTGTAACAACTATTAGGGAAGGGCAAAGCTATGCCTATTAGTTGTTCTATTGCTCTCTGCAATCTTTCTCTGCCTCCTGAAGGTATTTTGGGGAAGCTTCCAGTATTTTTGAGTGCAATCGATTCCAAAATTATTAAGTTGTGAGGTTTCTTTTGTAAATCCCTTAAATCCCTATGTAGCCATATGAGGTTTTTTTTTTTAATTAAAAAAATCAAATGTTATGTCCTTGTAGTTGTGGTGAAAAGCTTAAACTGAACTTATATTAGAAGCTGGTAATTCCTATTTTAAAACAGTGACTTGAGACAATTTAATGTTTTTTTTGGTTTGGTTTTTTTTTTCCTTCCTATGGTTAGGATTAGAAATACTGCTCTCTTGTCTCCTTATGAGCTAGAGAAGGAATTTTGATGTATACTTGTGAAACTACTGAGTTTATTCAAGTCTGATGAATATGTTAGAGCTGACGTGTAGATTCCATAAACTTGTGTTTATATTTTTTCCTGCATAAGGACTCCAAATTCTAAGCTTTCTTTCCAAAGTGACAATAGATCTTGTCTTTTTTTTTATGTAACTTTTTCTGGTGTGTTTGGTTTTTGTTTTGGCTTGGGTTTTTTTTGTTTTGTGTTTACTTTTTTAAAAATAAATACTTGATTTGGAAGGCTGAGATATTGACAAAGTATTTATTTCCTTGCACAGAAATGAATGAAACTATGCATGAGAATAGCGACACTGTGGGACAAATTGTTAACTACATTATGAAAAATGAAGGTATAGTATTGTGATATTTAAGTTATGAGCCTTTGTGACGGTGCTATGTAACAAATACATTTTTTCAGATATTCTGACGTATGGTATGTTCATGTGTTTTCATTTAATAACCATTTTGTACACGCTTAACATTTTGAGATTGCCTTCAGAAGGCAGTAACTTCAAACAAAATAGGTACGTTTTTTGCTTACCTGAAAATTATTTTGTATGATAAGGTTTAGTTCATGCTTTTCTTGATATTTTAACTACTTGGGTGTTCGATATTTTTTTTTGGTTCATCTTTTTGTTTGGCTTGTGAAGTATAAGCTAAAGGTTGCTTTCTCAATGGCAGTGTTTAAAGCATGTGAAACTTTTACGTTTTGACCAGATTAAATGTATTGTCTTGAAATGATTTCTGCAGCTGTTGTCTGATGAAAGATGTATGCATACTTGAGACAATAAGGTAGACCAGTGCTAACGCTGAATTTTGAACATGGTGTCTTCATGTGCTGTGTGTGCAAAGTAAAGGATAAAGAAGATTTGGTTGACAAAATAAAATTACACTGAAGTAGCCTGTGGAATGGCTGGTTAGTTCAGAATGTATTTGCCCAGTAGAAGAAATGTTTAAGGAGATAGCATGTTTTTATAGTATAAGAGCCTTTAGCATTTTAATTTTACATTTGTATGAATCAAAGTTCTCCTAAGTGTTGAACTTGCTTTGAGTGACTTCTGAATGAAAACTAATCCTCTAGAAAAGTTGTATTTTTGGGTTGGGTTTGTTGTGTTGTAGTTGTTTTTATGGTGTTTGTTTTGGGTTTGAGATTGTTTTTTTGGTTCCCCCTGCTTAATAACTGTTAGGGCTTTGAGCTTGTGTACTTTTCCTTGGTGTTGGGATTAGGTACCCCATGTGTTTCTTTCGACTATGTAAGCAATCGGTAGTTCTTGGCTGATAATTAATTTGCATTTTGTAAGGCTCACTTAGACTGTTGTTTTTAATCTTAAATTGATTTATACACGTGAGGTGATGATACTCCTGTGATCAAATGAATGTTTTAAAATTTTCAGAGATCTTGTTCGAGTGTTGTGCAGATGGCTATGTTATGTGGCTTGTATTGGGGCAGAGCTTTGAGTGCAATATGAACTGTAATTTTAGTAGCTCATGTTAAGAAAATCCCATAGAATTACATTAACTTTTTTTGCATAATTTTTTCTCATGCCTTTTTGGAGATATACATAATGTAGTCGTCTTTCTTGTAGATCGGATTTCTTTGAGGACCTTTAATTTTGCTGTTTGTTTTTTTTCTGAAGTTAGAGACATACACTTCTGAAGAATTCTATTTATTCTCATTGCAGCAAATGCTGATGTGTTACAGGCCATGGTAGCAGATAGCAGTGTCTTTGAACCTGAAAGGTAATTACTCATCCTTTTTAATGCATGCTTCTTGAGGCAACTAAAAATGTACCCTTTTAAAGAGTTTAATTTCCTGAGTTATCAGCTAAGACGATAATAGTTTGATTTTCTTGTGGTGTGTCTGAGTCATTAAATTTTAATGTATGCCTTGGGTTAGTAACTGGCTCTTTTGGTTGTGTTTTCTAGGTGTGCAACACAGATTTACTGCTTTTTGGGCTAAAGATTTACAGAGATTGCAAATACTTGTTTATTTTAGGGTGAAGTTACCTAAAAGTTGGTTTAGTCCAAAGCTACTCTGAATTGAAAGAACAGAAGCAGTCCTCATTTCATTTGTATGGATGCTAACTTAACATAGACATCTTTCTCGTGTCTCCTTCTGGTTTACTTTTTTTCTTTATAATTGTGGTAATAACATACATTGGCTGACCTACCCCTTATTTTTTTCACTACACACCTATTTCGAGAATTATGGGGAGAAAGCAGTTCAGCCCTGGAGTTGTAGATGTATCATTTGGCTACAAGTATTTATAGTTTAAAGGTACTTAGGTACGGATATATCTTTACTATAGTTACTTGTCATATGTAATCCTGTGTTCACATTCAAGACAGAGAAGATGAAGGTTCAGGTAGTACCATGTCACTAATAAAAGAAGAAATGGATGTGTATAGTTTTAGCAAAACAGATAGTTGAGTATGCAACCACTTACATCCTTTGTTATCCTGTAAGAGAGGACTGGTTAGTGAACTCTTTTTCCAAGTTCTTTTTTTTTTTTCTTTTCCTCAAGTATTTTATTCCAGAAATTATTTTTATACTTTTATGGTGCAGTAAATATACTTGTTTGCATTTTAACTCAATCTTTTTGTGTAGTTATGTGTGATGTTGTTTTAGAAGTTTTAGAGTGTTGTCAGTTGTTTTGCCAATCTCTAGGCCTAGTACAAAGGATGCAGCCAGCAGAAAAACAAACCAGTAACCAGACTCTGTTGTATACAAAAGGGTCAGTACATGGGTGATCACTGGGGGTACAAACAAGTCAATCAGATTACACATAACAGACACCAACCCCAATGACCCCAGGAATGACGCAGCATGACCAACAACCAGTGGAACAAACAAAGCAATAAAGTCTCCCACAGAAGAGATGGGAGACAGCCAAGCCAATAGGCTGATCACATAAGATAGAAGTAGTCACATATTGTTCCTCCATGAAGCCTACATTTGCAAATGCCAAACCTGACTGGGGCCCAGTTGCAGGGAGAGTCAGGAGGTCCTTCCTCAACAGGGAAACTCTGCAAAGTGCATCCACCTCACAGAGAGATGTTCCACCCTTCCTGCAAGTGGTCCCAGCTTTTATCTCCAAAGCAGGACACCTGAGGCTTGTTTACCCAATGGCTTTACTTACAAGGTCGACTGCACCTTGGAGGAAAGCCAAAAGGCAAACTCATCCCCTCCTTTTGAAGGACTGTGGGAACAACCCATATGTCAATTCAGGGCTCGGGGTTCAGACCCCAGCATTTCAGTCAGTGGTGAATTACAATACAGGAAGGGGAAGGGAAAAATGATTGGTTGCTCATACATCATCTCTGACAGATACTCCTAAAGCTTTAGTAACTTGAGCGCAAATCCATTGTATTTCTTTGTTTGTTCAGTGTACTATGAAACGCTTCCTAATGAGAGGAATATTAATGGCTAAGTAAAATCTGCACTTCTGCCACTTAAAGCCATTAGTTCCTGTCTTTCTTTCAGATGTTGAACAGATTTCTTTTCCATTATAGCATTCTCTTATTTATTTGAAGACCATTAAATGTCTCCTGTTGATATTTTTGTTTTGAAAATAAGCATCCAAGTAACTCCAGGCTCCTAATGGCATGTTTAATTTCTTTAATTTGTTCTTTCTATTCTCCTTTGGAGTTTTTTCAGTTTGTTAGTATTTTCTTGAAATAACATTTCTAAAACTGGATGGAATGTTCAGATGAGGCGTGATTAATGCTGAGTAATGTAACTTTAGGTTCACAGGTTATACTCCTGTTATTTTGGCTGTGAAAGTTGTCCTTTTTAAGCAAGAACATCATAATGATTCATGTTCAGCTTGTGATCTTCAGCTGCTTTTTCTGAAGAATGATCGTCTGGCTAGTTGCTTTTTAATCTGAGTTTGTAAAGTTTTTCTGCTAATGCACTGAAATTTGTGTTGTCCTTACTGCAATACATCCAATATTTTTAATAAGATTTATATATGTGTGAATGTCTTTCACGCAAATGCTCTCCTCTGATCATCCTTAATTTCTCATCTTGTCCTCTATAGTTAATATGGGTGACTGAAAGTTTATGGGTACTTTAGGTATTCTTCTATTCCATTACCCAAGAAACTATTCAAAACACTGAATATCATCAGGACTAGAATAACCACTTTTAGTATGTCTTTCCAGTTACATAGTAAGCTACTAATATATAACTTTCTGGTATGTGTCTTTTTTGTTTGGTTGGTTTTGTTTTAAGCAAGGTGTGCTATCTTATGCTACAGTGATTTCACCTTTAATGTGCTGAGCTCTAGCTTGCTTCAGGAGAATGTGTTGCAAGACAGTGTCAAAATTGATGCTGAAGTCCAAAAAATTACATCTGCTCTCTATATATGCTGTCTGCTTTTCTATTTTAGAATAAAATTAGATTGATTTGATTAGATAATCTCAATAAATGCCTTTTGGTGGGTTTACTGCTTTTTATTTTTTTTTAGGTACTTTAAAAAAGCATTTTTCTGAAGCTTAAGCTGACTGATTTGTTGCTTCCTTTTCTCTTCATGGCAGACGTTTTAGTTTTGCTTCTTTGCAGTGTTGTGGGCCTATGCTCCTCTTCTGTGAGCTATTAAAGATACTGTAACAATTCTGAAATACTTTCCATAATTCTTCAAGTGTGAATTTAATCAGCTAATTAGATGTATTCATCTGTGTAAGTCCATGTAACCTATTCTCTTCTATTTTAGGCTGATTTTTTTTTTTCATTTCCTTACCCTTTGTGTTAGTTACCTTAACCACATGACTGCAGCTGAATTAATTTATGGAAGTGATTTTAACTGCAAAAGTATGATACTGGAGGGAACCTTAAACCAGACATCCTCACCAATAAATGGTCCTGGAAAATAGTATCTATTCACTAGGCATGCCTGAAAGTTATATTTTATTCTTTTTTCCTTTTTAAGAAACATGATTTAAGAAATATTAAATTTTGTTTATACTTTTTTCCTGTAGCCCTTTATCTCCTACCTCTCCTGGGAGTCCAATGAGTCCAGGGTCTCCTTTGTCACCTGGTGCTGTTCCATTTAAACACAACTGCAAAGGCCACCACTTCCATACTGTTGGAGGAGTAGTAGAAAAGGATGTTTGTACTCGTTGTAGCCACAAACGATGGCACCTTATAAAGCCAGCTCACAAATCTAAAGAGCACAGAAGAAGTCGTCTTGGAGAAGTTACAGTCCTTTCAGTGGGAAGGTAAGGCAGGTCATGTATTGTATACTTTTCTTAGGGATGCTACAGTGGCCCATGATGGATCAGATATCCACTGATTCTACTCTGTTTATAGCATCAGTGCTTGTTTTTTGTAACCCTGTTAGTATTAGAGTGAAGTTAATTCTGGAAGAAGTAAATGTGATTATTTTTTAATTAATTATTTTTTTTTAAGAACTATGTAAATAGATGGGGATTTACTGTGGGTATAAATCCAAATCTGTTGCTCTATTGATACTGGCTAAAAAGAAACAAGGATGGCAGACTAACAAATTCCTCTTTTTCTGAGTTTGATATTTCTCAAGTAAGTGTGAGCTACAGAAACAACTTCATTCTGTTTTGTTATTTTTAATTCCTAGCTTATGTTGTAGTTGTCTTAGAAAATTACTGTTCTAAGCAGTATGCAATCTGTGGATTCTGCTTTAAAACACAGTTCCCTGAGAAAGTGTGATTCAGCAGTAGTATTAAAAGTGCATGTAGGTATTAGGAAGGAAGGTTGTTCTGAAGTGAAGTGGGGTCTCTGTGGGTGTCTGCTTTGATCTCTAGGTCTTGGGACCTGAAAATGTGTTCCTGTCCATACACTGGGTACTGAGTACAATCAAACTAATCTTTGGGGAAATACAACTGAATCTTTCTTTTGCTTACCGTAGATTTAGAGTCATGAAAGTAGAGCACAAATCGAATTCCAAAGAACGGAAGAGCTTGATGTCTGTTACTGGTGTGGAAAGTGTCAATGGTGAAATGCCTGCCACGCCTGTGAAGGAGGAAGTGAGCGAAGCACCTGCCACACCTGTGAAACAGGAGATGCAAGAGAGTAGAAGCTCAGAGTAAACAGCAGGTATCAAACATTAGGAACTAAAGTTGAAAGCGGCATGTTGTGAAATAAGTGAAGGTAATCAGTAAAGAGAAATGAAGTTGAAAATTTATGAGTCCTTTGTGAAAACTCATCTTTCAATTTCAAAAGTTTCTACAGAAGTCTGCAAAAATTATATTTGATCACTCAGTTGATGATAAATTGATAAAGGCTAAATTATCCACCAAATCCTCATCTAATTGTTTATTTAGACTTTGTAAATAGAGTAGATATTGAAATAAAAAATACATTGTGGAGGTGGCATCACTGGTCCAAGAAATAAAATGTCTGCATATTGTCAATAAGTGATGGCTCAGATTTAGTGGCAATGTGCTTATTACCCAAAAAAACTAGTCAGTTCTGACAGCTGCATCACTGGAATAACTACAGTGCTTCTTCCTTATGCTTACTGCCCTGTGCTGTGTGCTTCTATAAGGTGATTGCTTACTAAGTACTTCTCTGATAGATAGTGGAGCTTTGGTTAACAGAAATGGAGACACGTGAGAATGCTCCTATCACAGGGATCTATGGTAAGTTACTAAGCCAGAAGGTTGGGGTTTTCTTGTGGGTCTTTAAACTTCAGTGAATTGCTTGACGTACCCCATTAAGCATGTCAAAAACATGTCTAGTATGGTTTTGGAATGCACCCCTGACTACTACTTTTTTTTAACAGTTAAGAATTTTGGGGGGAGAACAACCCTGTAAATTAATATGGTTTGCTTCCAACTGATGACACAGTGATTGATAATCTGAAGGGAAAAGGTGACCTTACACAAATGTGATTCAAAATACAGAGCTTGACCCTTGGGGAAGAAAGGGGTTCTGGGGTGACAAAATAAAGGCACTGGATTTGAAGAAAGTGAACAAAATGCACAGTGCCAAACTCTCTGTATGTTGAGAGAGGGGATAAAGTCATGGTGTGTCAGCTCAGTCCAGTTTCAAACTCTCTGTAACTTCAAATATGAGGGAAATGCACAAGTGGAAATTGGTTATGTTTAAAAATGTGACAAGACCCAGAACCTCCTGAGGCATCCTGAGGTTAAATTCTGAAAGGCCAAAGTGCAAGATGTGGCCTTTTCTTTATATCTGTGGCTTATTCATTAAGAAAACATTCTGTAATTGTATCAATTTAGAAAGGAGGACAAAGTAGAGAGCTGCTATGCAATGTGATACTTCCTCCCAGCCTTTACTGACAGTACAGGTGTAACTGGTACTAAGCAGAGTGTATTTGTCTGGACTCTGTGCCTCACCATTAAATTATACCAATTTTTTTTTGAACCATTGACATAGAGGAAGGAAGACTTGGAGATGTGGTATGCTTCCAAATGTTTAAAAAGCTGTGGAGAGTCAAGTAGTAAATTGTTCTTTCTGCTCAGTGAGTAAGAAGGTAAATAGTAGGCTAATTTGTAAAGAGGTGGAGTTCATGTTTCAAAAATTAAGAGGCTGGAATAAGCTGTCATCTCTTTATTGCTGGACATAGTAAGACCAGATGCTTGGCAAAGCCAGTGTAAATGCAGCTGGCCCTGCGTTGGAGGTAGGTGGGAGACTGTAAGGATGGTCAGGGGTTTTTTTGTTTGCTTTTTGTCCTGTGGCAAACCATAGCTTTATAGTGGCTGCTGTATCATTGCTGCTCTGTCATCTGAAGGATGTACAGATGTCAGTGAAAGACAAACTTCACTCTTATTTTCTGATTCTGAATTATGTCCTGGTGCTCTGTTGTTTTGGTTTTGGGTTCTTGCTTTTTTTTGTGTGTGTGGGTTTTTTTCCTTCTCTTTTTAAGAATCAATATTAGCTAAATGCAATAGGACATAACCTTTTCCTTCACTGACATTTTCATGCCCAGCTAATTGTTTTGTTACTCCTGTGACTATTTTTTTTTTCTTTTCTATATTTCTAATGGTAGCATGATCAGACTGTTTATAATACGATTTTTGACCGAAAGGCAGACTAGTTATCTTAGCTTTAAACATTATAAATAGAAAGAAAAGGGCATATATGAAAATAAATGTAAGTCCAATGCATTTTGATTTAAAAAAAAAAAAAAAAATCTTTTGAAATCACTCACTCTACTACAAAGCAATTTTATTCTAATTTGTTCTTTCCTAAATAAGAAAGTTGTTCCCTGTAATTGCCTAAAAGTTGTTCTCTAAATTTAAGCCATTACTACTTAAATCTAAAAATAAGCTGTTCTCTAGAGAGATATGATAGTATAGCTATAAAAAATTAAAATGCCCATCTAGGGCAGCTCTTCATTGTAGAACCTCCCTTAGGATTAAAGTATTGCTCTTTCTGAAAACAAATATCCTAATAGCAGAGAAATGACTCCGCAGAATCTCTTGTCAAGGTCTCTCCAGTTCAGCAGAACTATTTTGTAAATCATCTGGAAAACTAGCCAGGCCTGTTTGATGTGCACTACAAAACATAAATAGATCTCACTTGAAGACTATGAAACTGTTCCCTAGCATGGTTCTAGATCAGTTTTTGTACACTGCCATGAAAAGCTGTTCACATATAAACAGATAGTAGTTAGACCTTTACTTCAATTACTTCTTTGAGACTTATAGTAAGTTGTTAGAGATTATTTTGCTGAAACTGAAAGTAAAAGCAGCATTTAAGACTTCTGTGACTCCAGCCAATAATTTTATGATAAAAAGCATATGGTTTTTGAGAATTTGTCTCAGATCCTCACATGCAGTGGAAGAAGGCAGACACAAATGTGTGTTTTAACTGCTGACAGAAAAGGTTTGTTCCGGCATTTGGAGGCAGTAGATTTGTGCTTTGTGGCCTGACTTTAACCGCTGTTGCTGAGAGTTCCTGTATTAGATGGAATTCCTGAGTTGGGAAGTACCTGTATGACATAATATTGCTGGTTGCTTTTGTTCACCACTACTATCAGGTGCTGGGTTTTTTTCCCCATCAACTGACATGTTCTTAGTATTTTCTTGAAGTGACCTCTACAGTGTTTCAGCTTATGCTAGTGTCTGGCTGGCTGCATCGTTTGAAGTTGTAGCATGTCTTCTCTGTGTCTCCAAGGTCCATGTTCTCAGCAGATTCCCATTTCATCAGTTGAGTTTATTTCAAGTATGCTTAGTGGCACATAAACAGTAGTACATACACAGCTGATAGTTGAAGTCAGAATTTTGAATTGAGCTCTTGCAAATCCACTGTAAGCTACTGGGTAAATAAAAGCTTAAGGTACTGGTGCACTGAGGCTATGTAACATTTGCCATTCCTAGTATGCTTTTCAAAGTTGTGTGCGCTTTGCACTGTGATACGGTTTGTCAGTTTGTCCATGTGTTTGTTCATCCTTTTCATGAGTACCAGCTGAATTTTTAGAAGTTCTCCTTTAGGATTTCACATGCTAAACTTACAATGCACGGCAACCACTTCATATGATCGCGGTATTTTTTTCCGTTTCAGAGCATCTGCTAACTTTTTAATTGACCTGTTTATCCTAAAACGAATTTTGCTATGTAGGCTTATTTTTAGAATTATTTTCTTCTGTTGCAGGTGGAAGTTTTAGAAGAAGCTTGTCTGCTAGCACTTTGGAGAAAACTGAAAACTCCCAAGAGATGTGTACTATTTAAAGAAATGTATTTATGGCACTGTAGCATTTTACAAGTTCTATGGTGGTGTCCATGCAAGGTTAAACACTGAATGGTTTTTCACCAGTAAAATCAGTAAGATTTAGACACTTACATACTATTGAGTGTGGGCCTCATGCCAAATGTTTGGCTTCGCTTTGGAAAACAACAAAAAAACCCCACGTATAAGTTTTTGGATGGGAAAGGTAAAAGCCTTACTGAATAATCTTAATTTTTTGTGCTTAGACAAGCATTTTTAATGAGCTCAATATTATCAGTAATATGATTACCCTATGGATAAACTGTGTTCACTCGTCTGGTCCATCTGGATATTTCTCCTCTGTTCTTCCCCTCTGCAATTGACAAGTGTTTGCTGAAGATAAAAGCCAGCCTTTGGAAGATGAAAATACTCTTTTAATCTGCTGGTAGCCAAGAAAAGCATACAAGGAAATAATTGTCAGCCAGAACCTGCATGCGTGCCTTTAGTATATAAGTCCTCGGACTCTGTGAAGAGTACTTCACAATACAGAGTGGTTCAGTTATATGCAGATATTAAATTGTTGCCTTATCTCCCCCTTACCACTTAACATTGGGCTCAAGAGCATCTTTGTGCAGTTGGGTTAGCTCTTGAGAAGATCACTTCTCTCAAGGCCAATTGTTCTCCCGTTTTCTTGTAAATATTCAACTCGTATTTGAAGAATGCCTGGTAGTTTTGCCTTTCTCTTTTGTTTTTACCCACAGATTTCTTATTAAGCTAAGATAATGTATTTCAACCATTAGATAAGAATATGGGATATTTGGCATTACAATTTTCTATAGTAAAATATACTAAAGTATATACTGAAGTACTTCAGCGTGGCTTTATTGAACTGAGGGTAGCAGTTTTCATTGGCACCAAAACCTTAAGCCAGTGTCACTCCCTTCATATTTTAAGTGTGACTTATTGCTAAAAATACCTGTGATGATTTTGTTATGTTAATTCTTTGTGTCTACTTACCATGATCTCTGCTTTGTACTATTATTTGTTTTTGGGAGGGAAATCTTTGCAATACTTCAGCAGACTTTGCTTTGTAATAGAAACTGAAAAATAACATTTGTTCCAAGTGCCTGAGAATATGAGGTCTAATGTAATGCATTTTAGTAGAGATTGCACTATATTCTGAGAACTATAAAGTAACAATCTACTTTATTAACTCAATGAAAATCAGCGTTTGTTTTGAAATTGATATGTTTTAAATTAATAGTTTCAGTCCTTTTTGTCAAAGTGCTCTAAACTGCGTTTCTCCTTCAGATCTGAGAATCGGGTTTCTTCAGTTTATGCAGTGTTAGCAATCAATATGTACAAAGATAAAAATTGGCTGTCTTGCTCATGTATTAGATGCTCCCACGCCTTGTCAGAAACATCAAGTTTATTTCACTTTTGCTGAAAGTATGTGCTGCTGGTAGTCTTCCTTCTACTTGTATCCATGAGATACTGCCTGGGCCTATCAATATATAATTTTCGTCATATTTGCCAAAAAACTCCCACCATCCAGCAAAGCTCTGAAAAGAATAAATGGTTTATTATTCCTCTTAAAAGTGGATATTTTTAGAGATAATTGTTCATCCTTAAGAACCCAAAATAACTGTTTGGCCAGGAGTGGAACTTGAGTGTTCAGCATCTCTGCTTCCATCAATTTAGGCCTGGCTTATGAAATCTTTTGAATATTTAAGTATCACATAAACACCAAACTCGCTTTTCAGGCGTACATTTAATGTTCTTGAATTTTTGGCTTCTTCAAGCTTCACTTGATTATTTGTATGAAGACCTAATGTTTCTAGAGGAATTTAATTAGTATTGGTTATAGTAGTTAGCTTTCAATTTCTAAGAGATTGAGAGCTATGAGAATAAAATATTACTGGAAAAAGGGAGTATTGGGTAAAACCCAGCAGTTTCAAATAATTTTCAGAAAGGAGATACACAGTTATAGACTGTCCCAAAAGCTTTTAAAACAACCCAAAAAAACCCACAAACCCAAAAAACTTAAAAATAAAAAGCTTTATAAAAAAAATGGATAATATTCTGGTTTGATACATGGTGGGTTAGTACTGCAAGTAGATTTGCCAAAAGGATGGAAGAAAGTTTAAACAGAAATATGTATTTTTTTACTTAATTTAAAAGTAATTTCTATTTTGATTACATTGGAAATATTTAGAATAAAAGAAATGAAAATGTGTTGGATATGCAAAACATTGTTTACCTGTATAAAATACTTAAATAAGGTATTATAAGAACCAATATGTGCAAGAATTTAATTTGTGCATTGCTACTTCAAGAAGAGAGGCTTTGGAGCCTGTGCCTATTTTACTGCATTTAACACTACACTCTGCAATTTTGTAATGGTATGGATATTGCCATATTAGTTAGCCTTTCTTAAATTTTCATATCAGATGTATTTTTAACAACACAGTTTATATACAACTTTTGTATTACCAAGCAGTAAATAAAAAATACCAATTCTTAAGCTTGCTTGTGACTTCCTTAAGCCTTGCATCCATTGTGTGAAACTTAACCTTTGCACAGTCTGAATGTATAATGCAGTCACTTGGTGCCTTGAGTTTTTGTTTATGGAGGTAGTGAGAAGGTTATGTTGTTGTGTGATGTACTTAAGAGCAATTTTATTTTCTTGAGAAAGAACAATTGCAAATACTACTTCCATATTTTATATGGGAAAGAGAAAATCTGTGCTTTAATCTGGGTTTGTATCTGATTAGATTAAAGACTTTTTACGTTTAAAGTATCGAGACTTTTGACTTCTTATTATGTTTGACATTTGAGCTTTTAAAAATACACAGCATTCTCTTTATTCTCAATTGTTTTCATAAAGTATGGAACAAAAAATTACAAATGCCAGGAAGCTCTTTGCATTTGATTCCTCTCAGCCTGTGTCGTTCTGTGATACTGAAATGCTTAATTTATTATGTTCTCACAGATGACTACAATCTGCAAATGGCATTAAAAATTAGTTTTGCTTTATTAATAGTGTGAGGGAGGCTCAAAGCAGCTTGTTGTGACTAACTGAGATGTAATTATCAGTGTACCATCCTTTTTTGCAGGTTTTTTTTGTTCTTTTTCAGTGTTCCTAGCTGCACTGCACGAGGTCTGTTTTGAGGTCTGTATTTGAATTTTAGAGATTTTTATACAGCTGTGGTTTATAGTCAGAATTTAAGAAAAGAAAAAAAAAAAGCTCTACAGTCCTTCGTTTTGAAAGAGAATTGAGACGCTTCTGATAGTGAGGCTGCTGGAAATTGAATACACTTTCTGATTTTAATTTTCAGGGATTTTTTTGTTCCTTGTTTCTTCTACATAACAATATAACCTGAGAGTAACATACTATTCTGCTTCTCATTCCTGTAGCACATTTCCTCCCTGCCCCCTTTTCCTTGACTTTCTAATGCTTTCAGTAACTTCACGTTGCATTCATTTGTAGCTTCAATATAAATATAACTGTATCAACAAACTTTGATGCCAGAAAAGATAAGGATAGAAATTATTTTGTGTAATACACTGTTTTTATTAGACAGTATGTGCATACATTGAAATACAGGAGGATCGCTGTATTAAAGTTTCAGACATTATATTCTAACTCGACTCACATAGAGAGGTCCTCGAAATGTGAAGAATTTTTTTCCAGATGGATTTTTTTTAAGTTCTGTTATTTTTCCCTGATACAGGCACTTAATTTTTTTAGTAGAGCATTATGCCAAAATTCATGATCCTGCCTCGCGCTACTGTAGCAAAACAGATGAAGGAGCTACTTTTATCTGTAATAAAATCTGATTTTACTTGTTAAGTAGCATAGAGCATATGTGCAATGTATTTTTGAAACATGGTAAGGATTAAAGCATTTCTTTTATCTTATTTCTGAATCTCTTTATAAGTAGCCTCAGTTGAAGAACATGCCATAGTGTACTTGGTATAGCTCATTGCCATTTTCTTTCTGAACTGTCTCCCTGTTTTTCACAGATACAGAAACCTTGAGAAAATTGATACCCTATATGATCCCTGTACTCAGTGTTTTGTGTGTCACTTGTGAACACAGTGTTATTTCAGCCAGCTGGTCTCATTTTAAAAAAATACTAAAGCACAAGTGATTTTCTGTGTACTTCAAGTCTGTGGATAGATGTTACATCCATGCCCTTTCTGGAGAGATGAACCCAGGCTCCAGTGTGTGTGCAGCTGTGAGCAGGGGCTTTCTTGAGCCTGCTCGGAATGTGGCTGCCTGTAGTGCTGGGTAGCAGAGCCAAACTGAAAGATGCAGAAGAGGGGAGACAGGCACTAAAATCATGATAGGAAAAGAGAGGAGAAAAGGGGGTCAGATATGTTTGTTTGGTGGCTTGATTGGGGTTTTGGTTGGCTGGTTGGTTTTTTCCCCCACAAATGAATTGAGATTGTACTTACTTCATGCTAATGCAGAATCGTGTGGGTTAAAAAGTACCTTTTCCTGAGTTTATTAGTCTCTTGGTGAGAGGAGGACATCCGGTCTGTTCTAGTTTGGTAGTGCTCAAAGGGCCTGCTCAGCTGGAACGTGAGCCTGTCTCTCCTGAGGAATGAAGTTTCCAGGCTGTTGAATGGCTGCGGAGTATTCTCACCTGTGGCCTGCATGTGGTTTGCAGTGCAGATCAGTTTGTCCCTGTGAAACCAGGGTTTCTGGGTACATCAGAGGCCTCCTCTTTCCTTTTTCCTGCCAAGTGTGCTGTACTACTGCTGATTAATAAACAAGAAAACAGAGTGGTTAAGCCTTGGCTATCTAATATTAATGAACCACATGTAAGACTTGGCCAGATAAAGATGGATTTAGATTTAATTTTTTTCTCAGTGTTTTATGAAGCCCTGTATTTAGGAATTTTGTTTGAGGGAGGTTGCAGTTACACTCAAAGTACTGGCAAACGCGAGATGCAATTTCCATTTCTCTCTTGTTTTCTGTATCCTTATTGATTTTAATCTTTTTCCCCCTTCTCCAGTTGCAGGGGGTGTGCAATAAAGTGCTGCTGGTGTGTTTACTCATGCTGTAATGTGACTGCGGCTCTTGCTCTGGATGCAGCATTCCCTCTCCTCTGCACTGCCTGTGGCAGGCCAAGCTGGTTTCTGAAACCAGGGCTCTGTGGAGTTGCAGGACACGCAGTCAGCCTCAGCTGTGTTCATGGCAGATTAAGATCATCTGGTGAGGCAGAACTCATAAAAGGGTATGTAAGGCTGGAGGAAGATGAGGAAAAGGAAGCTGAGCAGTTTGGGGAAACTAAACCTAACTCTCGGAGAAAAGAAGGTAGGAGAGACGCCAGGCCTGTAGTGCTGCGAGTGTGAAGATGGCGGAAGCCTGTGAGGAGACGTGCTGGCAAAGGCGGAAAGCTGGCTGTGCTGCTGAAGTAAGTGACCTCTGAACTATCTGTGATGGGGGGATGAGTGGGTTGTGCGGGGACGTACTTTGCTAGTCAGTTTGGGTAAGAAGAGATACCAAGCCACCTGTGACATGGATGGGCCTTAGTCCAGAGGCTGTTACGTGAGTAGTCCTTGGCCATCTGTTTCTGGACATGTAATCAGGCTTGCTTTGTCCTGTAAAGTCCTTGCAGAGTAGGCCTGTGTTATCTTAACTGAAACGCCTCTTCTTAAATTACATCTGTGCAGCCCTTAGTGCTGTAGAGATGCAATGGCATCAAGTTTAGCTGCAGCGTACCTATTGTGTATGAAGGAGGATATAATCGCAAATATATTTTTCTGTCAATGTAACCACTCAGTATTATATGTGTAAACTCTCTGATTTATCTTTTTTCGCCTCTACTTCCCTTGTTAGCTGTCATTTCCTTGCCTATTTTCGGTAGTCATCCTGGCCTTTTCTTCTGGGCTGCAGCGCTGATAAGTGTGGAGCAGTGGTGGACAGGAGGCACTCCGGCTTGTCCTGTGCAAATATGTTGGTTCTGTAATGGCAGTCATGGAGAGTAGAGAGCATTTGCCTCAGTAAACGTTTCATAGCTGTGAGCTTGTAGCAAACAGCCATTTTGCTGTTGCTAAACAGCAACATCAAAACAACGAAATGACTTACTTAACTGGTACCTGCTGGCAGAGGAGGCAGCAACAGGAGTATAGAAGACATGGGAAAATGGGAGGAAGTTTCAAAAATAGTGGTAGTAAAGGCAGCTTGCCTTACTGTCCTAAAAAATTAGCCTCTGCTCTATGCGCGTCACTATGTATCCAGCTAGATACCCAGGCAATATGGTGTGATTTTTTTGCATTGAATAAGATAGTATTGTGAATTTATCATATGATTGAATTTATCATAGTATTTAACTACTGGCCTTCAGTATTGTGATTTCCAGTAAAAAAAAAATTAGCCTTTAAAAGCAGCAATCTTAGGAGAGTGCTAAATTAAAATACCCATTTTATTTCCCAGATGTCATTTTTCAAGGATTTTACATACCTCTGTGTATGTGTGCATATACACACACACATATACACACACACGCATGCATAGAGATACAAAAATGTGATGTTTTCTGTCAGCTGTGAGCAGGTTTTGCATAGAGCAGCTGAAATATATATTTGCTGGCAGCAGAGGGGGCTGTTGAAGCTTTTATTGGTAATTCAAGAAACTTTTGAGTGTGTCAGTGTAAAAAACAAAACAAAACAAAAACCCAACAAACCAACAAAAAAATCCCTACTTTAATCAGATATCTGAGGGGCCTCCCTGTTTCTCAGTAATAGTGCCAGGTCATGCACTTCAGCCACAACAACCCCATGCAGCGCTACAGGCTTGGGGAAGAGTGGCTGGAAAGCTGCCTGGCAGAAAAGGACCTGGAGGTGTTGGTTGACAGCCGGCTGAACACGAGCCAGCAGTGTGCCCAGGTGGCCAAGAAGGCCAATGGCATCCTGGCCTGTATCAGAAACGGTGTGACCAGCAGGAGTAGGGAGGTGATCGTGCCCCAGTACTCAGCACTCGTGAGACCACACCTTGAGTACTGTGTCCAGTTCTGGGCACCACAGGATAAGGAGGACATTGAGGTGCTGGAGCGAGTCCAGAGAAGGGCAACGAGGCTGGTGAGAGGTCTGGAAAACAGGCCTTATGAAGACTGGCTGAAGGAACTGGGGTTGTTTAGTCTAGAGAAGAGGAGACTGAGAGGAGACCTCATTGCCCTCTACAACTGCCTAAAAGGAGGTTGTAGTGAGGCTGGTATTGGTCTTTTCTCCCAAATTGCTAATGATAGGATGAAAGGAAATGGCCTCAAGTTCCATCAGGAGAAGTTTAGGTTGGATATTGGGAAGAATTTCTTTACTGAGAGGGTGGTTAGACATTGGAACGGGCTGCCCAGGGAGGTGGTGGAGTTGCCGTCCCTGGGGGTGTTCAAAAAACGGGTTGATGAGGCACTTGAGGCCATGGTCTAGTGGTTAGGGAGATGATGGGTTAAAGGTTAGACTTGATGGCCCTGGAGGTCCCTTCCAACCATAATTATTCTGTGATTCTATTTTGCTGCCCTAAGAGTGAGTGGCCAGGTATGCTGTGCCCCCAGGAAAGGAAAGGGTAAGGTTGGCGTGAAGGCAGTGGCAAGCAGTGGTGGCTGGTGGTGGCTAGCAGCAGCCTGGCCCTATGGGGCTCTGGCCCTGTGTCCTGCCAGCGGCCTGGAAGTGGCTGCTGCAGTTATTAAAAGGAACAATGTAAACTTCTCACTAAGCCAAACTTTTAATCAAAGCAATGGGGAAGAACAGGATCTGTGTGGCGTATGTCAAAACAATAGCAGTGTGCATCGGCTGGTAATTATTGCTTGTGCATGACTCTGGAAAAGTAATTCCCAGTCAGGGTTGAATAAGAGTATTATTTTGTAGGGCTCTTAATAATTTGTCTTGATTTTGATTAATGTTGGATCTGTAGTACACTTTTTTTTTTTCCACGTGCTAACTGGATGAGTTTTATATGCAAGTCTGTGTAAACAGATTAATCATTAAAAATTAACAATAACCAAAATCAGAGAGTGGCATTGTTCTGGCAAAGTACAGAGTCACTTTATCTACCAAACTGAAATTTGTGGCATTAAAAATCGGTAATATTTTCTCAGTTCTGGAGATGGATTCTAGAGAAACTCGTACCACTTTTGGCCACAGCAGTGTCTCTTTGTGGCAGCTGGATGAGATGATTGTTTTAGGTCCCTTCCAACTGAAATAGTCTATCCTATTCATGCATCTTGTGTTGGAAATATGGAAATTTGCATGAATCTTTTTTTTTTTATTTTGTGAAAACTGGAAAAACTAATCTGAGGAATGTCCCTAAAATCATTTTATATCATTTTGTTTCTGGAAGAGTTTCTCAAATGAGAAGTAAAGGAAAGTAAAGCTTTATTTAGATATCAACCTTTAGACATGAGATGGAAACAACCTAGGTTAATCACTCTTGTCCAGATCCCTACAGTTTCACCTCAAATACTTAAACAGTATTTTAGTCTCATTCATACATTCCTTTTACTCTGTAGTCATCTTGCCTTTGTCACTTACCTTCCCTTCTTTTTCGATAAGTCTAAGCAAGTTACTTGGTACAGCTCCAAGAGTTAAGAGCAAGGGATAGCATGTGTGGTAACAGGTTATTGAAAATCTGGCCGTGCTTGAGGTTAAGGTGAGTAGTTGAGGGTGTTGCCTTTCTCCTTTCTGCTTCTGCAGCCTCGTAAAAATCAAGATAATCTCTGGCTCAGAGTAAATAGAAGCGAAGGGAGCTCAATGAACAAACAAACTAAAGTGCAGTCTTCTTGTGACATGGTTTTATTGTGGGGTCAGTTCAGTACTTGAGTCATCTGCAACCTGATGTAGTATTGGGATGCTGTATTTCCTGAAAGACTGGGTTTTTTTCTGTTTTGCTAGAGAACAAAATGTTTTTCAGTGAGTACCGTACAGTAACTGAATTATGAAGTACAACAAAAACCTGATAAACTCTCTTTAATCTACAATAATTTCAGTCAAGATTCAGAGCAGAGAATAGTCTAACCTCCATATTTTTGTTCATAATGGTTGTGAGATGGCTGCTCAGGATCTGTACTTCAGTAATTGGATTAAAAACAAAATCAAGACAGCCATTGTCTTTTCTGCTTCATTGAGAGAATTCTGTTCTCTGAATTAAGTTGTAAAAGGGAATATTGCTTTTTTCTGACTGAAGGAGGAAGAGGTGGAGAGTGGGGGAGTAGGTCTGTTAAAGTTCTGTTGCTAAATTGGATTAAACTGTTAACAAAATCAAAATTGTATTTAACAATAACACGTTTAAGAAGTTGTGACTGCTTATGTTAAGTCATAGAATCATAGAATGGGTTGGGTTGGAAGGCACCTTAAAGATCATCTAGTTCCAACCCCCCTGCCACGGCAGGGACACCTCCCACTAGACCAGGTCACTCAAAGCCCCGTCCAACCTGGCCTTGAACACTTCCAGGGAGGGGGCATCCACAACTTCTCTGGGCAACCTGTTCCAGCGATAATCTGTTTCAGTCCCCTTAAAGAATCCAGGAAGAACATTTAGCTTCTTCCAAAATTTCAACAGCTCATTGTTTGAAATAGAAAAGTCCCAAAGCAGGTAGGATGGAGTTTGCAGAAATGGTCAGTCAGTAGTATTGTCATTTGTAGGTGTAGGCAGTGTTTCCTGTTTTCTGTTTATCCAGTTAGTTCAGTCCAAGGATTGCCTGATCTGAAGTTTATAAAATGATTGTGAAGGTTCAAAATGAAGGAAAGCTTAAAAACAAACCTCCCTGAGATGCCAAGTGAAATGGTTAATGGAGAAGGGAGTCCTGAGACTGAGGTCTCTAGAAGTATATGTGAATGCCTGAAATTTGGAAAGCCTGACCAAGGAAGGAGCTGAGGAGTTTCTGTTTTGATTTTGTGATGGTAAGAAAAAAAAAATCTTTGCCAAGGGCAATTCCTGTTGGAAAGATCAATGAAAATGTCTTAATCTGCTTCTAACAATTACTTTTAAACACTGTATAATGTGAGTGTTCTAAAACCTAGAAGGACACAATGTCTGAAACAATTCTGTTGATAAAACTTCCTTTAAAAATAAATTAATTTTTAATGTGGAATGACTATGATAAACTTTCTTGCATATTCAGCATGTTCAAGTAGTTTAATTTTGAAGTGATGCTCCTGCGCTATTTAGATGGATTCCAATTACCATCTACATACAAGGAGAGACATCAGAATTCAAGATAAATAATTTATTAAGATTCATTGTTACAATGTAATTAAAATGTATAAGTATTTGAATAGATATATGAAGTACCATATACGCAGGCCTTAAATGTTGAGAGATTCTGTTCTCATTTAGCAAAATCTTATACATTGGCTAGAATTAATCTTTTGGAAAATTAAATCACATTTAGGATATTGAAACTACAAATAAAGTGTAAGGTCAAGATTATTTTTTAATTTTAAAGTCAGTGTTTCTTGTTGCATGATTTAAATGATGATGAAAAATTGTATTTTTATATTACTTTAAAGCAATCAGACCTGAAGTATCATTTAGAAAATAATAGACTTTCTATTTCTGGATTTTAATTTTTTAATGGAAAGTCACCATAGCAACATTTGCCCAGCCAATTGCCTTTGTTCTTTAAAAGGAAAAAAAAAAATCCTTGTGGAATTCATGTATTTCCAGATTCCTGCTTTCTTGCTAGGTTGTTTGCTGAAGAATTCTGCAGAATCACATTTTGAGTTCTTCTGTTGCTCAGTAAACAAGTTTTTTCTTATTTTCTCTAGGAAATTTTCTCTAGGAAATAATTTGCTTCTTTGAGTTGGGTGGACTGGGCTGTCTCCCTCTCCCCTTCTCATGTCTGGAATCTCTGCTGTGATCTGAAATTTTTTCGTAATCCAGTGGTGACCCACTGCTACATGAGAAGGTTCTAAGCTTACTCCTACTCAATGTCTCTTTGCTTATGTACGGAAAGGTTACAATTTTCCTTTAAATTTTATTACTAGCTTTGGAGTGTAACAAGTGAAACATGAGCTTCCAAGTTGCAAATTCATTCATAGAAATACCAGCTCTTATAATGGTTTCCCATCCTATTGCCTGTTCTTTATTGCTGCATGCATCTTCACACTCACCTACATAGAACTGCAACAAGTATAGAAACATTAAAAATAGATATTGGCCAACCAGCTCCCTCATTAATTCCTTTCGTACCAAAGGAAAACTGAAACATTTAAGCTCTACTCTTTAAGTGAGCCCTCTGAATATAGGAAACACAATTGCTATCTGAAGTTACGGTGTTTGGCATAAAGAGGAAGAGATGTGTTAAAAGCTGTGTAGTTTGGGACATGTCTTAAAATGCAGTTTACTGTGGATGCCAATAACTTTTTTTTCCCTGTGACTTCCTCTGTTTTCTCAAGTTATTAAAGTTTACTCACAATTCTCTGAGCAAAGTGGGTTGTTCAAGCTGGCAGTGCTTGTGTTTCTTTGCATCAGCGTCTGAGGGAACCAAGTAAGATGTGGTTTTCACAGAATTTTTAAAAGGTGATTTTTATGGAGGAAATCGTGTGTGATATTTAAAAATTATTTATGAAATAATTGATTCCCTTTCACACTTATTGTGAAAAGTGTACTGCAGTCTGAGAAATGGCGAAGAATTCCTCACACTCGGCTGTGACATAGTAGAGTTTAAGGGAAATACACATATATAAATACAAAACCCATATATGCATATTTAAAAAAAATCCAACAAAACAATAAACAACTGTACAGGTCACATGTAAATAGCAGATAAAGAGAAGTTCTGAATGTTGGTGATACCTCAGAGGGTTATTTTTTGGGAGATCTCCATGTCTTGCAGTTTTGAGATACATGTTTACCTGGCTTTTTTTATTTTTTTTTCTTTTTGGTGAAGGGAAGCATTGACCATTTATTTCTGATGCAGTGAATGTGCTTGCTTTACGCTGCTTTTCTTACATCTAAGACAATGAACACTTGGGCTGCAAGAACTGCAATGCTTGTGGCCCAGCTGATCTCTTGCAGAGGATTTAGGTCCAGCACTCCACAGCTGTGGGCAGCAGCCCCTGTAAGACGTGCCTGGTTTGGAGTGTGCAGGGCACTGCTGGGTTTGACCACCCTGGGGGGGTAAGGTGCTCTCCTCTAATGGGTCTTAGTTCTTGGGGAGCAAGACAAAAAATTGCAGTGATTTGCACTCCAAGTTCAGGTTCGAAAAATCTGATCAAGTGGATATTGAAAAATCGCATACTTTTCCTGGGGCATTTTTTGCATTTTCTTCTTTAAAGTTTTTTTACTTAAATCATTTTTCATGGTTCATGTCACGGTGCAGCAGGGGCAGGTGGCTCCCTGGGGCTGGGGTATGAGGAGTGGTGGAGGCAGAGTCTGATGGCCCTGGGTGGCTGAAATGGGGTCCTGGGTGGGACAGAGGGAGCCCTTGCCGGGGTGGGCAGGGACCATCAGGTCTGGTGATGCCTTCAGGGCCCTCACAATATAAAAGCAGACATAATGAGTAATGTGCAATATGCAAATAGTTTTCCACTGTCAGTATTATAGAAATCTTTGATACACAAATGTACATGTAAAACTTGTATGCACTTATGAAAATCATTAGAAGGGCCTACTGAAGTAGGAAAGTGGTAAAGAAATCAAATGATTAACAGTACCAAAATACTTTGAAATCATATAAAGCTTTTTTTTGTTTTGCAGCTGCAATGTGGTGACCTTCATCTAGCTGAAGCTAAGACTTTAGGTTTCTAAATTGCTTTTAGGGATGTCATTCATGTTTTGAGAAATGGAAATCTTGATTTGGTCTTCCAGTATTTGGAGGAAAAGAAGGAATCTGCATTTAAACAGCAATAATTTAAATACCTACATGTTACTTAAAACCCAGCTCCTAGTATTCTGATCCTTATGTGTGTTAATGGTTAGACAAGGATTCAGCATATACTGTTGGCAAATACATAGTCGATGCTTTTCATATATCTAATGGAGGATATATCTTACAGTACTTCTTTTGTGCAACTGTGATGTAATCAGAAAATGCTTAAAGCACAAAAGTCACCAGATGATTTTTTCATATGATTAAAAAAATTTATTAAGAGTTTATAACAGACTCAGAAACCACAAAATTTTAGTACAAAATATCAAGCACTTTCTATTTCAATCATTAAGATCTCACTTTTGATGAAATAGCAGCACCAAGCTGGTACCACAAGAAAGGTTAACATACTAGTCTGAAGATCAGAGGAAGGGTAAACAGTCCAGGAATGCAGCTCTGATATTTTCAGGTCTTATGATTAATTCAACTTGGAAGCTCAACCCCTTGCCTGCTGTAAGTTTAAGGACTGCAGCAGAGCCAGTGATGGGTCCATGCTGGCTTGCTGGCTTTTGCTGTTTGTATATCAACAAAACACATCTTGCTGGGGAAGTTTGAAACACATCTTTGCAAACTGTATTGTTAAGGCAATTGATGTGTGCTTGGAAAATTAAGCAGAGTTGAGAGGTCTCAGGCTGTAGTTTCACAGCAGTTTTAGTCTGTCCAAACTGATAGCACTGAGTTTTGATCCCTCTCCCGCATGTCAGATAATGTATGTGCAATTCTTACATGAGCGACTTCAGCTCATTAAACCAACAGAAAGTTACCCACTTGCTTGGATTTGACTGGTGTTCTGCTGTATAATGAACTGAAGTAGGTCACTTGGCCAATCAAACAAAGTCCAGGGGAGGCGTAAGAGAAGAGATGAGGTTATCATCCTAATGCCAGCTGCACATGCACAGATTTAGGCTTCATCTGGAATGGAACCATAACTGCAGTGAAGTGCAAGCCAAGCTGCCTTCCCTATTTTGTACATCATTAGATCATAGAACTTTTGGTCAGTTTTATTTTTTTTGTGCTAACATGATGAAAATCTGCAGTATCCAACTCAATGGCTTCTATAATTCTGTTTTAAATAATGGAAGTTTTCTGAACCTGGAAAATGCAGTGTATGCAGACCCTCTAGAGGGTCAGAACCAAAGAAAATGTTTGCATGAGTCCAGGTGAGATGGGTATACAGTGGAACATCCTGTCTAGAAGAAATGATGCCTTGTACCCCTGGTTGACCCCATAGAGAAGAGTGTTAGTATTGCCATTAGCCAAGGGAGCACTTCTGTTCCTCAGGCAGTAGAAATTAAAAGGCTATATAAAACAGCTGAAAGGACAGAGGTTTAGTCCCAACTCCATTTACATATGCTGTTCATAACAGCTGTCCACATGTGCTATACATGTGTTCATCCAGAAATAAAATCTGGATCTTACCCAGTGTATTAGAAAGAAACCTTCATCTAGTACTCATCATCATCCTCCAGGTCTTCCCCTGCAGTTGCAGCTTCCAGTGCAGCCAGAGCTGCTGCTACTTCTGCATCTTCCTCTTCTGTTTCTCCATTGATGTCTTTGTGGTTGGGCTGTGTGGGTGCCTGTGCTACTTTGCTAACAGCTATGGCAGTGATGCCACCAGGAATGCCCCCACTCAAACTTGCAGAGTCAGTTTTAAAAGATTGAATACTGCTTTCCTTCATAGGCGAAGGTGGGGTTACACAAAGGCCCTGGTCCTGTATTGCTGAAGGCCCAGTGTTTTGGTCTGAATGTGCACAATTGACTGAAAAGCTGTCTTTTCCAACATAGTTCCTGGTTTGATTGCCATTTTGGGGATAATCAATATCTGGCAGTTGTGTGGCATTGTTTTGTGTCTCCAGTATTGCTCTTCCTTTGAGAAAGATGCTATTGTCTGCAGACTGGGAGTTCCCATCTTGAATACTGTTTGGTGCATTGCAGGCTGCCTTCTTCTGCCTGCCTGCCTCTAGGTCAAGTTCTTGGCCAGACTTATTTAATTTGGTGTAGAAGTCTCTATTGCTGGGTGAAGACGACTCTGACTGGCTGGATGTTCCCTGTTCACTGGCTTCTTTCACTGGGTTTGTGTTGGGATTCAGCATGGGGTGCACTCCAGTGCAGGAGTTTCCACCATTGACTGCAACATCAGGCTTTGCAACACACTTCATGAGGCTGTCCTCTTGAAAATCATTGCCTCCGCGGTTCCAAAGAGTTTCTTTTGTGCTGTTTACCTGACTTTTATTTTCTGTTCTGTTTAACTCATCCTTCTGGAGTTCATTTTTGTGTTCTTGAATGTCACTATTCTCCTCTTTGAATTTGAATTTATTGCTGCCTTGCTTATTATGTTTGTAGCTGTTTGCCTCATGAATGCATCCAGGCGATTGTACTTCTTCTGGATCAAAAATATAGCTGGAGTAAGGAAAATTGTAGAGGAAATGTTAATTATGCTGTTAACCCTTTTTCTAGTTATATTGATTAAGCTTAATTTTTAAGCTGGAAATCTTGAGGACCTGGTGTCACTAAGCTTTACCTGGGGTCCTGAGAACGAGCTAAATGGAATGGAAATGCTAAACTGTGCTGTAGGCTGCTGTCTTCCAGGACGTGGCTGTAACTAACCTTTGTAGTGAAGTTTGCCAGGAGCATAAGATGTCAGAGAACCTTGTGCTGGTTGCTGCATGTTTCCAACCTATTTTTTAAATTTTCTGTGGGGAGTAGGTTAGCCAATGAGTAGTCATCACATAGATTGTTCATTAATATGTACTCATGTAGTTGATAAAATGTCTCCCTTTTCTTTCCTGGTGTTCTTCCTTTCGAGTATTATCTTTCCGTCCTTTTTTTAAAAAAAAACATTTGTCCCCTCCTTTTTAATTTCTTACTTAATTTTTCCTCTTGCTGCTAAATTTTCCTTGACTTATTTCTTCCAGAGCCTCTCTTTTCTTTATCTCCCCTCTTTCTCTTGGCACCAGTTTTCTTTCCCACTTCCTTACCAGTTCTAGAGATGTGACCGAGGGAAGGAGTAACTGTCAAGTGGGGCTTTTGTCTTTCTAAAGCTAGCTAGTCTTCCTCTTCAGGGAGACTTTTAAGTGGGAATTGTTCCCACAGCTAACTACATTTATAAGCTATGATGGAAGCAAGGATCTGTAGCTCATTTTCATTGCTGAGGAGAGAGGGAGGATCTGACAGTCTGTACTCCTCGCCCTATAGAATGGAGGGAAGCTCATGCTACCTAAATGAGAAAAAGCTTTGCTGAAGATGAGTATTCCATGCCACACAATTTTTCTGTGAGATAGGAATTATAGAAATTTACCTTAATTACAGTAATCAAAAGGTTATTAACAGGAAATCAGTATTCCTATGCTCTGGCATGACTTTTTAAAGATACTGTGAGCTTTGGGAGAACTCCAACTTGTAGATAGGCTTAATTTAAGCAACAGGTGTAGGGGAGCACAGACATATGTTTTAATGCATTTCTTTTATTCAGTCTGAGCAATTCTTGTTCTGTTGTACCTTTGTATCATTTTGCAGCACCTGCACCCCATCTGGATTTTCTTTAATCTGAAAAGAGAGAGAGGGAAGGCAAGGGAGAGGGGTCATGAGTGAAGCATTATGAAATTAATGTATGGGCAATTGCATTGAAAATGATGCTTATGTTTAGAAGGGTTTTATTAGCTAAAAAGAAAGATGCCTACAAAAGAATGGATGTAATATAGCAAGCTAGAAAGACCTTGAACTATCTTGCATTGATAGTGGCCTTTAGTTGGGAAAAAATCTGAGGAAAAAATGAACAATTCTTAAACATATAGTGGTGTTCTCCCAGAATATTTTCCTAAGCAATTTTAAGATTTGGAGACTCTGATGTCAGAGTGTAGTGTGTTGTGGTGTGGTTTTTTAGCTTTTGTTTTTGTTTGGGGTTTTTTGTTTTGTTTATGTGGGGTATTTTTGTGATTGTTGCTTGTTGGTTGGAGTTTTTTTAAATTATTTGACAGCTATTGATGGACTTCTCTTCCTTGAATTTGTCCAGTTGTTTTCTGAACTCTGGTAAACTGCTAGCAACTTGGAAGTTTCACAGCCCAGCCTTGCCTGTGTGAAGAAGCATCTGCTTTTGTTTGATTTGAACCTAGTTCTTACTAGCAGTATTTGTTGCCTTCTAGTGCTTGTATTAGAACAGATGGTGACCATCATGTCCTATTGTCTTTATAGTACAGATCCTGTACTGCCCCTTTGGTTCTGAAAAGCAGTCTGAAGAATCCTCATCCTTTTAAATGTTACTGATACTGACACTGTTTCATGCTTAAAGATTGTCCTGGTAGTGGGTCTCTGGGTCTTATGCATTTCAATATCCTTCTTAGATGAGATGTGGGAACCACAAATACAGAGTTCTCAAGGTGTGGGGAACCACAGATTTATTCTTTCCTCGTAACCCCTGTCCCCACTCAGTGGGCTCTGTGACAGCTACTGACCACTAAGGTGATGTTTTTGTGGAACTCTCTCTTAGTTGGACACAGACATGTTGCTGGGATTGGCACTTTATTGTATGTGCTATGCTGTACCTGCATTTTACTATGGTAAATTCTTCAGAGCTTGACATGAGCTACCAGAAAGTTTGCATTTTGCTACATCTCTGTATAGCGCAAGCTTTCTGTGTATGTGTGTCATTGCCTGACCCAGTGAGATGCTAAGTGCTATCTATTACATGGTTCATATGCCAAATAATTTTATTATGGGAAAAAATAGTTTGCTAATTTGGACCCTTGAGAACTTTTGTGTTCTGAACCTGAAGTGAAGACGCAGATCTGAACATCCCAAAAAATCCTAGAAAAACATGTTGGGGCTCTTTCTTATTCTCTGGATGTTCTGTGACATCACATTCTTTTGCCATTGCCTAAGGACAGCATTTCACGCCCCATAAAACAGAAATTGATGATGCAAGGTCAGGGTGTTTTCCAGAGTGATTTATTCACAAAACAACAAAGAAAAGTAGTATTGATTTATTCTTACTGGACATGACCTGAACTGCACACCACTGATTATGTTAGCAGAAATTCTAATCAAAACTCTCTGTCGCATGTGTTTATTATCTCACTTTTTGTCCTCTGAAATTGACTTCCTCTGGTGTTAGCACTGAACAAAATGCCTGATGTCAAGCCCTTCATTCCTGAATCCTCTAAGGGCTTGCAATCATTCAGCAGCTGGTTTTAGCTGGGATATAGCTGCTTCTGCCAATGCTTTTTGTCCTTGTCTGCATGTGATCTGTTTTGGAGTAGAGACTTCTATCAGGAGTTACCAGTTTGTTGTAGCTCAGTGCCTGTTGGGATGGTTTGTTAGCCAGCTGCTTTGCTTGCTCTGTCTTGGTGCTGCTTCTCTCGGTTCTTTAAATGCACTGTGCCTTCCACATTTCTGCTAATCTCATGCTGTGTGTTATCATCCCCCACCCCTCAACAATGTTATAGCAGGAGTTCTGGTACAGGGTTTTTCATCTGAAGATGATGCAGTAACTAGTGAGGTGGTCATGTGTACTGACCCCCCTTATGTGCAGCTGCTCTATGGTACAAAGCGGTTTGGACAGGTTTGACTGGGTATGGGGCTTATTTGCGTTGGCTGGCACAGCCATCTTTTCCACCCAAAGAGGAATTCTTAACATGATTTGTTTTGATCACATTGAAAGCTGAATTAAGCATAGCCTTTCTTTAGGTTAAGACTAATTTGAAGCTAATTCAGTTGAGCTAAGCCCTATATCGACACTTGTTGTGGTTTGACTAACATCTTTGGTTTTAGCTTAAACCTGCTTCTAAACTGAAAGAACAGAGATTGAAGTTGACTAGCTGTTGATAGACTCGGCCTTCAGGTCTCAGTGGCTGGCATGTTACCGCATGTTAGATAAGTCACCGTGTGGTCTCTGTTCATGGGAAAGGCCATGCAACTTGGCTGATGTTAAGCCTCTTGCTATACATGCTCTTATCATCCCTCATGCTTGGTGTGGGCTAGGAGTATGGAAATATTATTTCAGCTCTGCTAAATCATGGTAACTTCAGTTACTGTCAGTTGCTGTCTGAGCCCACTGAGATGCCCACACAGCCTTTGGCTTTGCTTTAAAGTTCATAGGTTTGGTGAAACCAGTCCTGGTTTGTATGCAGACCAGTTCTGAGAACAGATACTGCTTCTAGCTGAGTGTGGGCACTTCAGGTCAGACTGCTTCTGTTTAAACTTTTTATCTGACAAATTTCCTACTCAGTGCTTTTATTTGTAACTTTTTGTGTTTGGTTTGTTTTTTTGGTTTGTTTGTTTTGTTGGTTTTTTTTAAAAGCACAGAATCTTGCTCATCATAGCTTTTGGCTGCTGGGAAGTGCTAACTCTTGCCCTTTATTCTGTTGTAAAGATGCTTGTGATCATCATCAGAAGGCAATTATAAATGGATATTACTGTTGTTGTTTTCAGAGGGAGCACTTTCCTGCCTGTTATTTTTGTTGTTTTGTTTTTTTTCTTTTAATTACAGTTACTGTTTGAATTATTTCTGCAGCTACTGTGTTAAGCTTTTTTCCACGGATCAGTTACAACCAGATCTGCCCTCTGGCATGAATAAACTATTACATGTAGAAAATACTTTATGCTGTATTATCTTATAAATAATTTCACATCTCTGAAATAGCAATATGGTTTTACAGTGTCACCCTCTGAACAGTTTTGTTTGTTTTTTTTTTTTTCTTGATCTTCCGTATTTTGAATAATCTTTCAAGTCAAGTTGGAAAATAATTCTGGGGAACAATTGCTTTTATAGCATGAAAAGACATGCTGTAATCCTACTTATCTTGTTTTAGGTACCTGCTCTAAAGACTTGTGTACTGTGTGATGTTCATAGTTCCATTAATGGATAAGTAGTATTAATAAGCCCCTGTCTGGGGTGCTTTGAATCAAGCACATGCTACAGACTTGCAATAAAAAAGGTTTAGAGAGCCCAAGCAATGGATAATGATATGTTATCTGGTACTGAGTTTAGAAACATTGCATCCTTTTATGTTCAAACTTTTTTTGCCTTTTTGTAAGATGTTTATTCAGTTAGCTATTCTGTGCTGCTAAATTGATTAGATACTTTCAGATGAACATGACGATGCAAAATGCTTCCTTGTAGAACACTTTGGGTGCTAGTTCCACAGAGCCCCCCAAAAGGCTGCCTGTCTAAAGTGGCGGTAAAATGCTTGGCTTCAACAGTTAGATCCTCAGAATTCAGATAGAACTGTCATTAATCCTAGACATCATTCTTTTTCAGTCATGAAATTCCTGAAGGTCCCTAGATATCTGTCACTGTTTATTATGCAGTCACTTAATCCTGAACACTAACACATCATCTGACATTAAATCTCTACTAAAACCTGAAATACAGATTTTTAAATTTTTTTTTTAGACATTCACTGAACACTTGGAGCATGTACAGGAAGGAGATGGAGCTGTTCAGGTGAGAGGAATAAAGGAGGCCTAGAATTATTTATTTTTTTTACTCTGCTTAATTTTGAACTTTCTAGCTTTGAGTAGCTGCTGAATCTTCTAAAGTGTGTGTCTGAGGTTGAACTTGTACCAGTTTGTACAAAATTATCACATTCTTTCAGCATGAGAGAGTAGGATAGCCTTGTGGTTTGCATATTCAGTGTCAGTGCTTGCTTCAGTTAAAGTCATGAAATACTTTTCTTCAGTGAGAGGGATGGAAGAGGCCCAATTCTGTTTCCCCCAGCTACACCAACAGACCTTTAGCTGACCATGCAAAAGATAGGCTAGATATAGTGTCTTCGCAATGTATTCATAGAGAGACCAGGAAGACCTGATGTTATGAAAAAGTGACTTTCTTCCTTTAGAGGAAAGTGATACAGAAGAGCAACTATTTTAAAATCAGTTGGAAAAAGTCCTACTATGGTTATTATGGACGTAGTAATTAGACTTAATTTGAGGAGAGCAGAGCACCAATCTCATCAGTAAAACAAATCCTGAAAAAGGGGAGGCTGTTAAATACTTTTATGATGGCACCTGCTAAGGGAATGAAATGGGACTTTTCTTAAAGTGTGAGACCTTGCTGAGGATAACAGGAATAGCGTCTAACTCCAAAAATTTAAGCTTGCATTTCAAGCCACAATATGCTTTAAGAGAACCCTGCTTTGCTTTATCAGATTTGAGAAACCCAACATATCTGATTTTAAATTTTGTAGTAATATAGCTTCTATTGTCTATTTAAACTGTAGCTGTGTTATGAAAAAACAAAATGCAAGTAAAAGATAATGTCATGAAAAAGGAAGGAGAAATCTTTTGGAGAAATAAAAATGGTTTCACAACCTTTCTTGATATTCTCAGAAGTTTACATAGAAACAGAAAAAGGCCAATCTTTTTTTGTTGTTGTTCACAGTGTGTTTTTTCTTCTTGTTGTTGTTTGTTTTTTTTTGTTTGGTCGGGTTTTTTTGTCTGGTTGGGGGTTTGTTTGTTTGAAATTTATTTTATTAAAACCCTTCCTGGATCAGAGGCTGAAAGCTGAGGGGAAAGCATATTAAAATAGCTTTTCTAGTAGGTCTCAAATTGATAAACTCTGGTGACTTTTGATCTGGGTCATTCTTTTTAAGCCAGTTGTGGATTACTTTTGTTTGTTTGGGTTTTTCCTCCCCTACACCCCAGTGCTTTATGAGCTTTTGCTCTTTCTTTGGCTTTTCTCTCTCCTCCATCCTTTCCTACTCTAGATTACAAAGTAAGGAGAATTTTTTTCTGCATGTGTATTGCCTCGGCTGCTGAAGCTGAATGATGCATCTCTCAGGGGCCTGGGACACCTCTTTCTGCTGACTTTTTCCAGTAGAGCCACCTTTCAGACTTGACCCTGCTGATGTCTCCCCCATCAGTCTGCTGCGCTTGTGCTCCTCTATGAAACCTGTCCGTTCTCAGGGTACTATCCTGAGCTACCAGTCTCTTTGCAATGGACAGAAACCCTTGTCCACAAAAATTAAGCCTGGCTGCCTCACTACAAACACAATTTACTTAGTGGGCTTTTTTTTGCCAGTGAGGTCTCATATAGATACCAAATGCTAACCAGCTAGGAGACAGATTCACAGAAGCAAATGTAGGAAGAGTAAGTGTTTGCAGAGAAATACATAAAGAGGAAATATAAAGAATTTGGGGTGGGAATAACTTTAGAGAGCTCTAGCACTTGGCAAGCTTCTCCTAGTGGGAGGTATAGTTTGCCTTGTGTGCTGAGTAGGCATCCACACGTCTCAGAAGGTTTCAGAGGCTTTCCTCAGCATATGCCAAGGTCTGAGAAAGGGTCAGGCATGTCTAGGTTGAAGGAGAGAAGTGCAATGAGTTACTGAGGGATGGATGCAGAGGAACAATTGATCTGAATGACAGATAATATAAAAGAGGCACAGAAAGATTGTGGGACAGATGGTAGAGCTGAGAACAACTATATTTAGAAATTTAGAAAACTAGTAAACATATAGGAGGAAAAAATCACTAGCCTGTGGTAGAGGGAGAAAGAGGATAACAGGGAAAATGTTGTGAAGGAAGAAAGAGCAGGGACATAACTTTTAGCCATGCACTGTCCAGGCTACTACTATTGGATTAATTTCATTTGTAGGAGCTATCTCACTTTGCTTAAAATACAGAGAGCACTTCAAATCCTGTGTTTTTTTTCCTGACCTTAGTCACTATTCTGAGGCCAGAGGGCCTCCTAAGAGAGAGGGGGGAGGGAAAGAACCATCCTGGGCCCAGAATCCTTTGAGCAACCTGATCTAGTTGAAGATGTCCTTGCTTATTGCAGGAGGGTTGGACTGGATGACCTGTAAAGGTCCCTTCCAACCCAAACTAGCTCCAGCTGGTGAAGGTGCCCTCCTGGATCTTCTGCTTGTTAGCAGAGAAGGATTTGTGAGAGATGTAACAGTTGGAGGCCATCTTGGGCATAGTGATAATGAAATAATAGTTTTCTATTCTCAGAGAAGTAAGGGGGGGTAGCAGAACTGCCACCTTGGACTTCCAGAGGGCAGACTTTGGCCTGCTTGGGAGACTGATTGGCAGAGACCCTTGGGAGACTGTGCTGAAGGGCAGAGTAGTCTAGGAAGGCTGGGCACTTCAGTTTTGGGTGCCCCAGTATAAGACAGACATCGAGGTGCTGTAGCGGGTCCAGAGAAGGGCAATAAGGCTGGTGAAGGGTCTTGGGAATAAGTCTTATAAGGAGCAACTGATGGACTGGGGCTGTTTAGCTTGAAGAAAAGGAGGCTGAGGAGAGACCTTATCGCTCTCTACAGCTACCTGAAAGGAGGTTGTAGACAAGTGGGTGTTGGTCTCTTCTCACAAGTTACAATCTATAGGACAAGAGGAAATGACACCATGTTACGCCAGGGGAGGTTTAGGTTAGACATGAGGAAAAACTTCTACACTGAAAGGGTTAGCAAAGACTGGAACAGGTTGCCCAGGGAAGTGGTCGAATCACCATCCTTAGATGTGTTTAAAAGACATCTAGATATGGTGCTCAGGGACATGGTTTGGAAGTGGGCCTGGTAGAGCTAGATAATGGTTGGACTTGATGATCTGAAAGGTCTTTTCCAGCCGTAATGATTCTGTGAAACCTCTATGAAAACTATTTCATGATTCTATAATGCTCTGTGGAGACTAATGCCACTGATAAAATTTTTGGAGTTGACAGATGAATGTCTTCTGAAAATGAGTTACTTTCCTACAAAACTCCAGTTCTGCTCCTGTACCTGAAAGTTACACACCAATTTGTCCGGAACAGTCACATTTGGCATATAGGTGAGAACGATAAAAAAAGTGAAAACTGAATTGTCATAGAATGCCTGATCATTTTCATTGAGTCTCTAGTCTCTTGTCTTAGTGTAGTTGTTACAAAGGCGACAATTCAATAACAAGTCTGCGCTTAACTCTGCATTGAGACCACTACTTAAAGCTGGTCTGAAATCTGTCTACTTTTGTTTTTCCTAACTGAATCTTAGTCTGAAAATTTATTTTAAAAGTGCTTCAGAGAACAACTGAATTGTAAAATATAATCTGAAATAAATGAACTAACCTGAGAAAATATCATAATATGCTCCTTTATAGGAAGCAGGTCCCACCTCATGGGCTCTTTTTGTGCCTCTGTTTCTGTAGCTAAATTGACTTCAGTATCTTTGTTCACGCACGGAACTCTTGTTTCTGTGCTTCAGCCACCTTGCAGTCCAGCCTTAGTGAGATACCTGGCTGTGCCATCCCACTGATGGAGTATGACCTGCAGACCGACTTTGAGTCACCCTGCAGTCCCTGCTGTCTGCATTGCTCTGCAAGAAAAGGGAGCTGTGCCAATGCTTTTCCTGGTGCAGCTTGCTTTACCCTCCTGTTTTGAGGGAGGCTGGCTATGTATTTGGGAATAAGGAGTGTCAGTGTCTGCCAGAAAGAGCCTTATGCTATCCTGCCAGCGCAAGGTTATTGTCTGTTGTCTTTTCATTTGCGTCACAAAAAATGCTGGAGAGCTGCACAGGTCTATTGGTCACACTTATTCTCCACTGAGGCCTTATTTGCCCACTGAACAGTTTGCATGCATCTCTAGTACAGTAAACTGTGAAGATAAGAGTAGTTGGCACAGAAGGCCCCATGGAAGACACGTATAACACTTCCGCCACAGCCCAGCTACGGTGGTGACTTACGGCAGTCAGCTTTAGCTGTTTAACTCCCATTCCCACTCCCTGCTTTTTCCTTTTCAAATCAGATCCACTGTTTTTCACAGGTAAATGTCATCATTGCGTGAATGCAAATAATCCTTACACTATCTTCAGTTGTTGAGAAAAATATTTATGCATTTTTTGAAGATGATTCTTTTTCTTTTTTTTTTTTTCCCTTGCCAGACTGAATTGAGCCCATGGATTGAGACAGTGGCCAAATTCTTTGTGTTTTTATGACTGAAGTGTCAAACTTCTGGGTGGTATCACACACTGGCACTATGTACAGACAATGGCTGTTTGTTTGAACAAGGGAAGAATTTGATGTGTTCTGTATGCTATTCAAGGCATCAAGTTTGGGATTGTTTTTCTGCGTATGGACTCCGAGGCATGCTTTGGTTTACGCTTCTTTCCAATGAAGCCATGAAACTAATTCAGACTTGTAGTTTTTTTCAAGGGAGAAAAGTCTCTTTAACCAGGGCAGGTATCAAAACAAGGAGGTTCTCATGCCTCACAAGCATGTGTTGCTTGTTATCTGATAATTTATAACTTGCTCAGTTACGGCTTCATAAATTTTGATGCTTGTTATTGTGACATAGAGTAGTTCTTTTGTTACCAAGGAAGTACCTCTGATATCGCAACATGGTTTTGTTTCATTGAGGTAATACATAATAGAATCTTTAAACAACAACGTTATCCTGTTATGTGAGCAGTTGTAGCAAGGGGAAAAGCAAACCAAGTGACAAATAGAATTGTTTCTAATTAGCTGAATGCCACACTTTTCAGGAGATTACGGAGCAAAGTCATTTAATATCAAACACCCAAATAACAGACACTGTGCTTGCCCAACGAACTGTCAATACAGCATCAGCTAATTGCCAAACTATGGCCTACTCACCAAATAACCAGTGGGTGTAATGTTATCATGATTTTAACCTCTATTTGCATGGCATCATCTGAAAATGTATGCGTGTATCAAGTGTTCAGCCAGGAAATTTGCACTAATAATAATTAACAAAAATTTGCACTTGCTGTGCTCTTTGTCCCAGGATCACAATATTAACAGTCCACACTAATTACTATGTACATGAAATAGTACTAAATGCATATTATATCTTTGGATTATTCATAATGGCATCCAAGGGAGAGTGCAGGCTCCTAGCTGAGAGGTGTCTACTGTGCAGGAGTCAATTATGTCCTCTAATTGTGGGTGTGTGCTGTGGTATTTCTCAACACTGGGGAATAGCATCCTGCCAGCGTGATGTCTGGTTACAGTCTGATGAGAAGCAGCTCTGGCAGTCAGGTTGCTCAGAGTAATGGAAGTATCTACTTACATTCATATTCTCACTCAAAGAACTGTGAAAAGGTCAGATTTAGCCTGATTCTGCTGATACTAGAAAAATATGTGCTCATTATCTTACATATGTGTAGTTATTATACCAAGAAACTAGACCAGTATAGTTGGCAATGGCAATACTTGCCAGTTGTTACACACCAGTGTAAATATTTTGCCTGGAATGAGGAGCATCTGACTTGATGCAAAAGCAACATCAGAAACTCTTCCCTTTCTTTACAGCTGCTCTCTCCCCATGCTCCCAGGCATCTAGATATGTTTTTATTGGATCTTGATGCTATTTCTGCTACCACCTTGTGCCTTCACTTTATTGCTTTTTCATGCAGCTGTTTTGCACCAAACTAAGATGCAATGGTGGGCAGGTCTCAAGGCAGGGAAGCATGAGTGTTGCCAGTTTGGCTTGAGCACACCTGCACTTGTTGTTTGCAGGTGTACTAGGGGAAGGTAATGAAATGTAGATGCTGTCAGTTTTACGAAAGGTGTGTTGAGTTATAACTCTTGGTTATTGCCTAAGCTGATCTTCAAAAAAATACAGTGCTATGCATCACTATGTTAAGTCCTGCTAGCTTCTTCTCAAAATGTGTGTCTTTCCAAGCCGGTAAGGTCAGCCAGATCTTCCTCTTACCCATAGTGGCTTCCTTGGCAGTGTTAGTCAGTAAATGAAGTCTCATATTCTCATCATAGATTCCTATTTCCACTCTACCAATGTTTTTTATTTTAAAGTCATTCTTGTACTACTTCATTCACTGACTAATCTCTTTGGTAGCTGCAAACTTTTTTGTAAACACCTCTGAGAAAATAAGACCAGCTCCAGGGAAGGTGGACCTTTTTGTGAGGCCCTTATTACTGCAGTAGTGTGCCCTAGAGGGCAGGCAGGCTGCAACTTAGAGGTGATCTGAGTGTGTCCTTTTTTCCTGTTACGCTCTTTGCAATTGATTTGAAATATTTATAAGATATTTAAGAGGAAATGCATTCTCTCTGACTAGTTCCTCATCACTCATTGCACTGGGTCACAGAGCATTTCCCTACCCCCATTATTTACCATACAAAATGTTTGTTTTATTTTTGATGATTAAAAGGAAGAGTGGGGCAAAGGGTAAAACTCTCACAATGGTTAGCCAGTGTGCAGAAAGGAAAAACAAATATAGCTTGTAGCATAAAAATGCTCATTTCCTCTTCAGCCAAGCTTATTCCCTACATCTGGTCTTCCCAAACTTACAGCACTGTCTGGTGTTTAAATTACCGAAGTTTATATTTCCTGTCTTTTAAAATTGTTAATCCTAGAAAATATAATAGCTTGTACTCTAGTGGGGCCTAAAATCCTGAATCATGTTTAGGGCCATATTGTGCAGAGGCAAACATAGAAATGCGCTCCTTCCCAAGGGATGCATGGTCTAAATGTGTGATAAGGCAAAAAATGGGTGTGATAAGCAGATGGTCATGTACATGGGAAAGAAGCAATCAGTGGAGAAACTGTATTTGATTCAGTAATTGTGTTAGGCTAGGCCCAAGTGGGGGTCTGTGTTTGAGAACACAGCTGGAGTCTCAAAATAGCAATAGCCAATTTTTATATAACAAACAGGGACTGTGTCTGAAATCCCATCTCTCTTGGGAGGTTAAGGTGTCTGTTTGCAACCTTGTGGGACTTTGCACTTTGGAGGACAGATTCTTGGCTTCTAACCCTTGGTCTGAAAAGCCTTGGTTGTATCAAATGTCTTTCTAAAACACTTAATGTAGAAACAGCCCTGGAATCAGTGGCCGAGGTAGTGCTGCCATGGGGCTACAATTCACAGGATCATTTGGTTATGCTTTGCCTGGAACAGCTCACTTCCCAGGGGCTTGCTTCAGCAGCCTTCTTCACAGCATGCCATCAAGGATGTGACTTTGAAAGCTGTGAGACATGGCTTTGAGGGTGAGGGGTCAAACTGAACTGGGGCTCCTAATTTACGAGGGAATTCCCTAACCCTTTGAACATTATGTAAAATAATCACCTTCTCCTCTGTGGTTTTGACTGGGAGTTGCTGTGGCTGCTGCATTTTAGGTTGAACGTTCTGCTCTTAAGTCTGTGTCAGATGTGGCGTTAGTACACCTGCCAGGCTTTGCAGCCTCAACATCATCACATGGTTTCAGGCCACAGGAAATATGGTACAATCAAACCCTAGGACAAGGGGTTCCTCAGCTCTCAGCTTAAGTGCCTTGTCCCTCCTGGCTTAGACACATATGGATATTTGATTATAAATCCTTACCCTTAACTTGGACTCCCTGTTCTATCATGTATTTTGCTGGACAGCCTTTTCTGATTTCTGGTGCGAATAGTCTGCTTATTTTACAATTCCCAGATAAGCTTGGCAGGAGATATCTTGCTGAGACATGTGAAGATGGTAGGAGCTCTGATATGTCCATCAAAACAGTTGTAGTCAGCTAGACACCTGGGTAGAAATGCAGTGTCTGTGGGCTTCCAGAGAGTGCTGCGGATTTCAGTTTTGGGCTTGGGTACTTAAAATCACCAGTGTCACCAGGATGCTAAAAGTATTAGAGTGAACACAATTAATAATGGAGTTGGAATAAGATATCCTTTAAAATGCCCTGTTTTCCTGACTCTACTTAAAAGGCTCTACCCTGACCAGATGATACGCATCTGTGTGATACACAATAGATTGGCCTGGGCTTTCTTACAGATGCTTCGAATTCTGTCTACAGGGCTAGCTGAAGAAGTGAGATTTCAATCTTTGGATGACAGATAAGGTAACGAAAAAGGACTTAACTTTATAGTGCTCAATAAATTTAGGTCTCAGAGTAGAGAGACAGGAGAGAAGCATGCTGCTTGATCCATCGATATATTAAAGGCTTTGGTAAATTTTGAGGACTGAGGAAATTCAACAGTTGCTGAAAGGTCAAAGACATCTATAAAGACAGCAATAGTTGAAAGATGGTACTGTCCCTGGTGAAAGATCAGATTGAAATTTTAGCTGAATTTGAGGAAGGGCAGATGCTGAGGTCAGAAAGGTACACTTGAAGAAAACAACAATATGTCAGGGTCTGCAGCTGCATCCAGCCCTTGACAGATTTACTTTCAGCTATGTCCCTTTTTGGCCGCATGTGAGATGCTGCTGAGTGAACAGATGAATTGGAATGCCTAATGAGGCATATCTGGGGAAACTCGGTACCTATGTGTGACCTAAACATGAAGTAGCACTAAGCTCAGATGCTGAGCTGAAAATTGGGGTATGACTGGTCACTCAGGTCACTGGTTTGAACTGGTATGGTGAGCTCTAAGACCCTGTGGCAATGCAGGATCCACATGGCAATGTGAATACAAAGCTGACTGTCTCCTGGCCATAATGTAGCCATGCACTCTCACCAGAGGGGACTGGGAGAATGCAAACAAGGACAGAATCTGCCTTTCAGAATACTTATTACTCTGGGGCTGAATGAGCTAGAAGCTGCACAGTTCAATTTCTTTGCAGTACTGACAGGAAAGCAAACAAAACCTCTGACTTCAATTTTGTATGTCTGCACAACTGGCTGTGGAGGTGCTTGTTTTGTGTCTTCTGTCTCGGGAATAACTTTTCCTTATGCTTCTATTTGCAGAATCTGCTGAAGACTATGAGTCTGCTTAAATATAGAAGTATTTTTTAGATGTGGATTGTTTCTCAACTGAATATATACTTATATATAATCTAAGTATATATATACAAAAATACTATTTTTATAATCTTCTGGAATAAGTTCATTTTTATTTTATCAGTTTTATGGATGCTGATATCAATGAGAAATTCTACGTGGGACATAAGGAAAATGGAAAATATCATACAGTGAGCATGAAGGCTACAGCCTTCTTCCACAGGATTTAGTCTGTGAGAAAGACTTGGCAAGCCAGACTGGTTTCCAGCTATGTTATGTGTTTATGCTATGTACAGTCACATAGCTGCCACTGGCTTGCAGCATAACAGCATGCTGTACATTGCTATGAAATCAAGCTCTTTGTTGATCCTTCATCTGCTGGAAGCTATGGCCTCTTGTATTCACCTGTCAGTTCTGCGCAGCAGTGAAAATCCAGAAACAATTCATTGGCCTTCTGCAGAAATGTGGGGGCTATAGATAGCAGAACCTTTAAAAAATGCCCTTGAAAGCCTCTGAATCTTAGGTCATCTAGGAAACACTTTGTGAACAGAGGAAGACAGGAAAGGAGAGAAGGTGGAGACCATCTATGTTTTAAATGTCGTTAAGTTCTTGTAAGTTAAAATAAGAAAATAACAGGACCTATGGAAATAACAGTTAAGTGTAAGCACACTAAATGGTACAAGTCAACTCATAATTTTGGCATTCTAGCTTACTGAAACCTTTTTTGTTTGCACATCAGTTTTGTGGATAGACTCAGTGCTGCTTTGTTTCCACTCCCTGCCGCCCCCCCCGGCTTTTTTTTTTTCCCCCCTGCCTTGTTGAATTTTTGGCAGTGGGCATGAAGAGACACTGCTGGAGTTTAGCAGGCCTTTATCCTTTAAGTATGCCATACATTTTTACTTAAGGGAGCAATATTCTAAAAGTAGGCTTGGATGTCTGTGGAGATTGCTTCAAAGAGGTATTTTAGTTTTTTGTGTATATGCCGTTAGGCAGGATTGAGGACAGGTAGGATATGTGATCTCAGCTGTGGTATTCAATTGTAGCTTTGTGTCCCCAAAAATCATCTTGCCCTGAATATTTCAAATGCTTCTGATTTGTTTATATCATCCGAAACGTTGCTAGTGGCAGGTATTGTGGTGATATTTTGCTGTTCAGAACATCAGCCTCTCTTAATACAAAGAAAATTGGATAAAGCCGTAAGCAGTTAGTATGAGTCAATGATTCTTTTTTGTAAAAAAAAAAACAAACAACAAATGGATCAAGGAGCTTTCTTAAAATTGTCAGGATATTGTATTTGACCATTTAATGGAGTAACCTCCAGGTCTTTGTTAGAAGTCAACGTACTCTTCCTCTCCAGCCAAATCAATCCTTGAGTTTTCCAATTTGTTATTTGTCCTCAAATCCCCTCCTTTCTTTCCCCTCTTGCCGTAGCTTGTTCTTTCTGTACCATTTGCCTGCATTTCAACATTTTCTCCTTCCATTTTTCACCTCTGTTAACTGTCTTAAAATGAGTCAGCTTTACATTCCTGTATCTCTTCTTCACAGTATCTTTTTCTAAACTTCAAAGTGAAAACTGGCAAGATTTTATTTGTTACATCAGAAATATTAGGGATTGGAAAGAAACATAGTTCAGAATCTGTTCTGTCACCAGTGCTCATAGCAACAAAGCATAAACATTAGAAAACATGGTGGAGTACTACAGAGAGGAAAATAATCCAGTGATGTTCTCTCTGGTGGAGTGCTGTAGTTACAATAGGGAATAGCCCATAAGTTTTAAACCTACACAAAGAGAATAAAAAAAATAATCCTACCTTTCAGATTGTACTCCATTGACTGCTTGAAAGGTTTGGTTTAAACGTCTTGATCCTGCAATAGTAAAACACCACTTTGTGAGTGGTTTCTTTGTGTGCCCACACAAGTAAGAAGGATACTCTGAGGTGTAGGCTGTCTACTGCAAACAATGTGGAAATATAACAACCTCTTCTTGGTACCATTTTGAATTTTTAATTTAGACAATGATCAAACAAATCACTTGAGTAGTATGCTCATCCCCTTGAGCTGAACTGGAATGCTAACCTACTTAAAGTGAGAATGAGCTTGCCTGCTACGGTGGATTAGGACTCGTGAAGTGTTTAAGCAACAACAATAAAATTAGAAATTTTTCAAATATGCAGTATTGTGGGGTTTCTTTTTTTCTTGGGTTGGAGCCAGGATATTTATAGTATCAGCTAAAACTTTGCCTTTACTGCATGCTTGTCAGAACTTTCTCTTCCAGATTTTCACAAACTTTGAAACTTAAGAAATGCCTCTGGCATTGCAGAAATATTCTAGATATCAGTAAAGCTATTGTTCATTCAGACGTGTGCTCCAGGCTAAAGGGAAAATTCAGCAAAATGTTTTCTATTAAGAATTTACAGAGAGACAGATAAATTAATGGGATAATGATAGAACTGGAATGAAACAATGCATATACTTTTTCTCCTTTCAAAATATTAGTATTGTCTGTATTTCTTGCAGTGAGCGGAATGTGGGCAAATGCCCATGTGGATCTGTGTGTGCACGCAAACCTGTAATGAATATTAATCATCAAGTTGCACTAATTTCTGTGAAAAGGGCAATGTATTTTCCTGTGGATTTTAGAATTTGGGTCATGTGCTTGCTTTCATTCTTGCCATCTCTCTTCTTGAGTGACAATAACTTGAAAAATCTCAGTGCAGCTTACATTACAAGCCAGAAATCCAGATAGAGTTGTGTTTGCAACATGCTTGAAACCTGCACGGCTTTCTTGTAAAAGTGAGTTTTCTACTGGCCTTGAGATCCCTTTCAGCAGAATTCTCCTAGGATCTAAGCCAAGGCATCTCATTCCTGAATTCAGCATCCATAGGTAATGGGGCAGGGGTGGGACAGTGCAAGGCAATTTCATGGTCATTGCTGTTGCTGCTGGTTTTGCTACACTGTTCTTGCATACAAATTCCTTGCAGTTATACTTTTCAGAATTTATGGGTAAACTGAAAAGTTCTCATAAAATTTCAGTGCTAGCTTTCAGGTTTGAGAGTACCCTTGGCTGCATAGGTAGTTTCATGGTTGCTGTTGGCCTACAAAGTCATGAAAGCAACAATGCATAGTGTCTGACCCATAGACGATATTTGGAACATTTTCTATTAAAAGCCTGAAATATGGCTGAAAACTAACTGCAAATGGAGGTGTCCCAGATATCTGATTGTGACTCATTTGCTAAGGAGAGCCTGGGAACCCTTGATTCATTGCGTCTCTCTGTTGCCCTACAGCAAGTCACTTAACTTGTCTTGTACGCTGCTGTTTCATATCCTTCTCAGAGCTTAATGTTTGTGCAACTTATAGCCCTATTCAATCTTACTATACTGTTGCAAAGGATTGAGAATGTTTCTGTGCATCTGTTAAAGGTCCTGTCAGTAGTTTAGGTGGAGTAAATAATAAAGCTTATGAAGAATGGGTCATTGTGTGTTCCTATTTTTATGCAACCTTTTACTGGGGTCGTCTTGTGTCTCTTTTTGCCTTGATACAGCTGTCATTATTAATTACCAAGTAGATTCTTCCATTTAATTTTTGTTCCAATCTAATTAATCTTACTTACAGTATAATTCTGTCTTAATGTCCTTGTTTGTTTTGTGTAAGCCATAGCCTAAACATTTATGCATACAATGAAAGTAAAATGAAAAATAAAATCCATGGCCTCTTGCCACATGTTGAAAGGATGCAGATTTTATTTAACAAATGCAAAGGATGTAGCCTGCTTAGTTAAACCTTACAGTGCATTCTTATCTCCTGTGAATTGCTTTTGTCTGCTTCACAAATTTTGAAGTAGTAAGTTAGCTGTAGGGTTTTCTTTTAATTTATAATTGGTTTTTGTTTGTTTATTTTTAATCTTGTAGGAAATATTTTTCTATAATTTCTTGGAAATGTAAAAAGAAATGCCAAAAAGGAGAGTTGATGGGAGTCATAGCTGTTGGTAAGTTGTAAGCTTACCCGTTATATAATGTCAAGTGATAACTGATTTCACTGTCAACTTCTGTCTGATGCACGTGACTGGCTTTTGACCCAAAAATAGGGTGTGTTTTTCCTTTAAGGAAAGGGAAAAGCAATGAATTAGTGAAACTGTTTGCCTACAAAACTTAAAATGAGTGCTGAAAACTCAGTCTCAAATGCTGGATATTTAACTGAAGAATATGTGCAGAAGCTGGCTTTCAATTCATTTCCTCTGTCAGACAGGATCAGGCATAAACCATTCTATATTTGGACTTAAACTTGAGTTAAAAATATCCCCTTTTCATTGTATTTGGCACTTTTTCCTCTTCTGCTTGGTGATAGTTTGGAACATGGCTGTTAGTCCTACAAATTACACTCAGACATCTTAATTAAGTACTCTTTTATTATCATCTTTGCTTAGCAACATCCCTTTTGAGATATTCTGGGAAACTTAATACTTGTCTGGTGTGTAAAACTGTTTGTAAATCAAGGAATGTTGCCACATCCTGCTCATTTATATTGTTTAATACTTTTTATATTATTCTTTTTGAGACAGAAACATGAAGCCTTACACACCCAGTCACTTCAATTTTTGCATGAGACAACTACAAGAGACCTGAGAACTCATCTTTAGAATATGGCTTACCATGTTGGTGAAGAACATTATAGCAAGTGTAGAGTATCTACATGGTTGTCATGGATCCAAGCAGCAAGTAGTTTTCACATTCCAAAATAACCTGGAATTTAAACAAAATCATTAGGCTCTCAGAAGCTTCTATTTGCATCTTCCATTTCATTTACTTGCTGAAAAACATGGTATCTCAAAGTCATATAGTGCAGTACCCTAAGCCTGCTTTATCATAGACCATGGGTGTGCTTCAGACCCTGGGTGTGTTTTGCGCTGGATGAAATTCACCTTTTGGACACTGAGCAGTTATTTCTGTATTTACCTTCTAGTGCTGCTGTTGAATCCCTTTCTAGGTTTTTGGTTTTTTAAAGTTGTATGTCCTCTGCCTGAAGTATGAGTGAGGTGCTGCTTTCTCTGTGCAGGTTGGACAGCTGTTGCTCCATTAGGAGCTCCCACCCCGAAGTTTTCAAGCACCATACATAGTTTCTCTGCTATATAATGTTGTGAAGTCAACCAGCACTTTTCATAAGAAAAGAGCCTCCCTTTGCCAAACGATCAAAGAGAGCTAACATGTTTTACTCAAACAATACAGAGTTTAATTCTTTCCAGAATTCATAACTTGATCTTCCTAGCTGAAGAACAGTTGGTTGTAGATATTACTTATTCTCTTTTGTTCATCAAAAGTATTAGAACTCCATGCTGTCCCTGACAGTTTCAGAAAATGTTCAGCTATCAACAGTGGTTTTAATTTATGCCCTGGAGTCTGCATTCCCCTCACAGTTTCCTTCCCTTCTCTTAATAGCCCTGCCCCTGCCCCGTGTGTCCTTTTGTGGTATTGTTCAAATACTTTCTTTGCTGTAAACTCTGTTGTCCAATAGCTTTTTTGGGGTCTTTTTGATCAGTTCAGCTCTTCATCTCAATTCAAATGTCAGTAGACCAAACCTCTGATTTCCATGCATTCTTTGTATTTCTTCTCCATGTGTTTAATTGTTTACATATGGTTGTATTAATGTGCTCTTTGTGCAAGGCAATCATCTGAGATGCATTTTGTGTGAGGGACACTGTATAAAATGTAGTCCTGCTGAATGTTGATGGTAAAGCTGTGACTGACCTTGCTAGGAGTGGAGTCAAAGCCTTTAAGACTTGGTTGCAAGGTCATGAAAGCGAGAAGTTTTGTGAAATCAAAGCTGAATTTGAAAATCCTAAATTGTTTTTATGAATGTTTGGAATGAAGAGATAATCTTTCAACTGTAAAACTGCACACTTCTGCCCATGGCTCTATAGGGATGAGAAGAAGTAAAAATGTAGGTAACTATAGCTGTCTTGGAGGAATTGAGGAAGAAGAGAAATGAATAGTCAGCTTTCTTTATGAGAAGCACCAAGAAATACAATCATGTTGAGGTTGGTTATTCTATCAATCATTCTTGAATTCAAAAAGGGATTTTCAAGACTTTTTGTATATTTATCAGTATGCTAGTTCTTGAATTCTGTCATTACGCTCCTTGTAAATATCAAACTTGTCACCAACAACATGAAGAACAAAAGCAGGTAACTGAGGTACCATGCACCAGTTATAACTTGAATGAACACTGTTTAACAATTCTTTGAGATCTGACCAATCTCCCCGATTTGTGGAGAGCCTGATCAGTAACTGAAAAGGCACAGGTTGTTTCCTGAGTGGTAAAAAGAACCTGACAAAAGGAGAGATCTTGAGCCACAGCTGAAAATAGGCAGTAATTGTCTGGAAGAGCTCTGTGGTCTTGCCAGTTCCTCGGTGCATGGGCTGAACTTCCAGTTGCCACCTGTGTGAGTTGAATTGTGCTCATTTAGCCATAACTTGAAAATGTCATAAACTGCTGGTGTGTTGTAATGTAAGAAGTGGTATATTCAAATATGTACAGGAGATTTCTGGAGAATTACCACCTTTCCTCTACCTAAGACAGCTTAGGATAGTGCTGTTTAGTGGATCTTGCAGTCCATTATCATGTGCCGATTTGTGTCTAGATACAGATTCTTAGCTATAGTTGTCTTTTAGTGAGACCCTTTTGGGTCACTGGCAGTAAGAGAGATTTCTATGCTCTGTTTGTTCCACCACTTTCGCAGACCATGCTGGCTACTTTCTATTTCTTCCTGGCAACTAGTGATCATGAGCTGGTTTAGACGGTAGTATCCTTGTTCCTAGCAGGCTTTCCGCTGCTTGGACTATGAATCACAACAAAATAAATTTATGTTTTATGAAGTGTTGTATAGAATCATAAAATAATGGATTTAAAGGGAGCTCTAGAGTTCATCTGACCCAATCTTCTACTCTGTAGAGGTCAATATAGGTCTACAGCATGGTATAAAACATGTAACACCCAGGTTTAGCCTATTAATGCATGGGAAGCTTTGATCTTTATTGGCAGTGTCTGCAACAGCAGCATATGGCTCTGCTGGGCAGGTGATGCAGTGTCAATATACTCTTGTCTATGTTTATGTAGTTCTTTACTAGTAAAAATCTCCCAGAAGCCTCAGGTGAAAGTTCAGCTTCCAAAACTTTCCACTTCTGTAACAGTTTCCTGCTCTTAGCTTGGGTATTAAACGTGTTCTGATTGCTTACCTCCAGATTTCAGCCCAAAATGCTAGTAATCTGTCTCCTGTTTAAAGAACCTAGAAGAAGAAAAGAACATAGTGGTGTATTGTTGTTTATTGCTAGTTGCATGTCTCACTATGTGGTATGGTGATAGAGACATTTATTTTGCCTCTAAAGGTGATATTTCTGGCAATTTCCCTGTGTCTGTTGTTAAAAAGAGGTATTTTTGTTTTGTTGCAGTAGATTACATTTTTCTCAGTTCCCTTTCTCAGTTTAAAGTTTTTGTTGCCAGGACAAACAAAATAATGGCTAGATAAGGAAAGTCTTATGAGTGGGACCTTTAACAGCTTTGTTTTGCAAGTTGCTTGGGCACAGAGATGTTCAGGTACCCAATTCCTGCCGACATTACACAGCCAGCACTGTGAAACCATGACAATCTGACGGACAGTACTCTGCATAGAGCAGCTTCCTTTTCTTTCTTTGTAGAAGATGAGGACATGCAGCCTTTCGTGTAGTCAGAATCTGAGAAATCAACCTACCCAGATGCTTAAAAATTAATTAAGGGGAGGGAGTGAGCAAAACCAGCTCCTGGTTCCTGCAGCTGTCAGTGCCCATAAATCAGCTCTGTTTTTCCTGTTGAAGCGGGACAAGAGCATGAATTTAATTAATGGGTTTGACTTGCTCTGGAAACACAGTAGAGAGAATGCCCTACCCACACATTTTGCAGATGCTATAAACATACAAATGTTATTGTGTATTTACTCATGAATGCTTTCCAGCGTCATTGTGCTAGATACAGTTGAATGCCTCAGGCAAGTGGCAAACCAATGAGTGCAATAAATCCTTGTTCTTTGGACACCCAAATCAGAGCCACAAGGGAGCAGCAGGTTTGCTCCTGGTTTCTTGGTTCCACTCGAGTTCTGCTCAACAAAGGCATTAATAATGGCTGCTACAGAAAACTCCAGAGGAAAACAAAATGAGTGTTTTCCATAATCAGATATTTAATTATAATATGAAAAAAAAAAATCAAGTAGCTTTATCCTGCCACTCTGTTGAAAAAAAAATAGAAACAACTTATTCTTGTTAAAGCTGTCCCTGCAATGGATCATCAGGAATATCTCTGCATTGTTTGATTTTTCTTACATTTTTGATTCTACCTTGTTATGTGTGAAGAGAGACACGGAAACTGTCAGGCTGGTTCAGACCCCAGTTCAGCGCCGTAGTCAGCACCAGATACCTCAGAAGAAGTTGTGCAAACACCTCTTGGGGAGCTGGTATTATGCAAATTTTACATCACATCAAACATGGCTGAAGTCTCTGAGTTTGAAGGCTTACATTCTCCAAAAACTTTTAAATTTTTGAAACTTGTATTTGATTTTGTCATGTTTACTGTTCTGATGCTGGATAGTGTGTGTTGTTTTCTGTGGAAACTTCATTACACTCTTTCCCTCAGTAACAAATTTATAGTGATTGCCTGGACTAGTTATGCCAGAGAAAGAATTTTGTTTGCTCCATTCTGAACTAGTCCCTTTGATCTGGTTGAATGTTCCCTTGCATTTGTACTATATAACAAGATGGTTACACTTTCTCTTTAGTCTACAATGCAGCATATGATTTCACTGTGTAGGCACCTAGAGGACTTTGAAAAATGTATCCTGAGAAATGCAGCTTTTTGTTTTGTTTTTTTTTTTTTTTTTAAAAAAAGAGATTTATTTGAGCTCTTCTATATGGATGGGTCTTTTTGGTTAGTGTGGGTGTCTCAGATGTGACTACAGGAGTGAGAGCATCCTGGAAACTTTAGGTGCAGAATGGCATCCACTTCCTATGATTGTCTGAATGCTGTGATGTACTAACAGCGTCAATTCTATTTTTTAATGTTTTTTTTGGTGTCAGTTGGTTTTTTGTTTATTTGGGGGTTTTTTATTTGGTTGTTTTGGGGTTTTTTTGTGGGTTGCTGCTGGTTTTTTTTGGTCTTGCCCAATAACTCTGTCTGGGGACTCAAGGAGAACAGGGCTTCTAAATTTCAGAACAACATTACCAGGCCTGTGATGAGTGCATTTATGAATATTTATCTGGAACTTAAGATGCAGAGTGCGTGTTAAGAATGCAAGCCACTGCACATTTTAATCAGGCAAAATCCTCAGAGCTCTCTTCCTTTCCCTGTCATGATCACATCCTGACAAGATCCGTGATCCTTAGTTTTTAAATGCTCATGCCAAAATAAGAACATCCATAACAAATTTAATTTAAAAATGCTGCTGCTTTTCTAAGTTTAAATATTTAAACACACTTATAACTGTACTGCCCAGACACTGACATAGGTATTTCTGGGACATGTTCACAAAGAATGCCAGACGCTGGGCGACTGGTGCGCTAGGTCTTCGTGTTTGTTATAAGAGAACAGTTTTTCATTTAACTGTAGAATAAATATTTTAGCTTTCTCATCTATATATAACAGCATTCATCAAAAGACTTTAATAATTCCTTAAATTATTACTAGAGCTATACCTGGCAGCATTTTATTATGTAAAAAGTCTTCATCACCCTGATTTCATCAGCACAAGTTCCTGTAAAGGCTGTGGCACACTCTGGGGTCTTACATAGGGATGGCTGAAAAAGTAAATCGTCATCCCCAGGTGTTGGTTTTATCTCATTACTGGATAAAGCCATTTTCAGTGTAGGGAAGGCAGAAGAGGGTATATTTCTTCCACTCCTTTTTACCAGGGTTCACAGCATGTATTAATATGAACTGAAATTTATTGCTGTTTGGCTTTCATTGCTGCATGTTCTGCTGTGTCTTCTCCATGGCAGTGGGCCTTCCACCAAGGGGAATAAACTTGTGTGGTCCTTAAGCTTGGTAAAAGCTGGACTGTGAATCACTTAGACTTGAGTGTTAGACTTGGCTCTGTGTTGTTTTGTTGCTTGATTGCTGAAGCATCTGACAAATTAAAGGCAGGGCCTTATCTGCAAGTCATGCTCTGCTTTTAGCTGTCCAACCTGTCTCTGCGTTGTGTCAGGAGCTTCATGGGGATGCACTGGGGGGAAGGCTTGTTTTCAGCCTTTTTGTGCTGTACTAGAAAACACTGAGGCTCAGTGCCGGTCTGTAATGCCATGGTGTCACACAACAGTAAGAGGTGACTTACAGGTCAGGGCAAGGATGTGCTGTAAGCCTGACCTCATGCTCTTTCCCTGATGCTCTGCTCCCCGCAGCCCCTCTCTGCAGACTTGCTGTGGATCTTTTCCTTGCTTGCACTTACCAGGGAGCTTGTGTTGTCTATATTCTTGCAACAAATCATGTATTTACTGGTGGAGGAGAAGGGGAGATGTGTGTGCTGTAGATGTCTTCTTTTTTCACTACTTTTTTCATTAAAACTATCTGATATGTCATGCACTACCTGATGGAATCCATGTGATTAGCCAGGCTTGCCAGCTTTTATCTGGGTTGCAGCTATCTTGCTTAGGACCTGCTCTGTAAGCAGTATTTCCAGATACCAGGTTATCTCCCAGCCTCTGACTGTTTTCAGACAGTGGTGACAAAGCAACATCTAATTTAGCTACAAAAATTATGAAAGTTGCTGAAGGGTGTAATGCACTGTCAGAAGCTTATAAGCTCTTCTGTCAGCAAAGAGCCATGGGGAGCCTCCTGTAGAAATGGGATTTCCCTCCACTCATGTTTTTGAGGATGTGGAAATGGATGACATTAAATCATGGGCTATAATTTAGACAGTGAGAACATTGCAGACTGATTCTATAAGTAGAAAAATTCTTTGAGGAGACATGTCTCCTGTCAGTCAGAAGATTAGAGATTCAGTCAAAACCTAACATATAAATGGCTTAATAGTAAAGATTGGGCTAATAGAGGTAAGAAACATGTTTTGCCGAAGGCTATGAAAATTGGGGAACTTTGAGGAATGGTTTTTCTTTTGGAGTAGACATAGTAGCAAAATGTTCTGAGCTATAATTAATTGACCATGCCTCTTCTATTGCAACATTTGAAATAATTGTCATTGCATAGATTTGTGGTTGAAAGAATCCTGATGTGCTTAGCATTCACTTATATATTTGGATAATGTATGCAGCCTTTAAGGCCCCAACTTCAGAGTGGGACTTGTTCATTGTAGTTTGTAATTGAGTGAGTATTACACTGACACAATTAAAGAATGAACCGATGTGGAATAGAGATGCTTCAAATGACATTTTGAATATTCAGTGCTAGCAAACACAGGCTTGGGAACATGTTTTCCCCATCACTTTTGTTATGTGCATATAGATATACATGTATTCCTGCTTGCGGTGGATAGTGTGTAGAAAGCCCTACACCCTCAAAGTTAGTTTTTATTAGTGTATATTCCTCTAGTTGGTAAGTGAGTCACAGTGACTGCTGCTGATTCTTTCTCCTGCTTTTGGTAGGGTATACCCTCCTTTTGAAAATGAGTTTTTGTTGAGAGGGTGGAGCCAGGTTTTCTCTTGCTTACCAAGTATGATATTGAGTGGAACAAATGGATGGACTGTTGTTTTTATAGTTGGCGTACATTTAAGTAGCTCATCTTACATCAGTAATCAATGTAACTAATATGTGCTCAAAATGACACATATATTTGTTTTGCAATTTGCTATGAAGTACTTTCACCCACCCTTGCTACATCTAGGGGATGAGGGCTGCAGTCCAGGGCTGCTTTCTAGCATCTACATCTCTCCTGGACCACCTTGTGCTAAAGAGCCGAGCCTGGAGTTGGCATTAGGGAGGTGAAGTTGTTAGTACAAGGCTTACTGCTTTCCTGAAGTTGTTCAACTTGATGAGGGAGATGTAAAGCTGTCCCCAAAGGTCAGAAAGCCCCATTGCCAAAGTAGTCGACAGCTCTTACCCTTTTCTCCTCCTGTTTTCTCTGTGGGCTGCAAGCTGCATAAAACATACCAAGACCAGACTGCAGTAGGGTACCTTTTCTAGGTGAGAAACTTAGGCATTTTTGATAAACCTTAAAGTGCACGTAAGGGCCTAAAAGGCACATAAAATCCTGCTGAAGCTACCTTCTCCTGGTCCCTTTGAAAGTTCTAGCTTTAATGCTAGCAGCTGTTTCATCCTCCAGCCAAGCAAAAGCTCAGGAGGACATATCAGCAGTGAGCCCTTTGAGCAAAGCAGGCAGTAGCAATGCAGCAGATTTTGAAAATGGAAACATTTCCCTAATGTGGTCTCTACGCCCTTTCAAAGTGGGTAGCAAAGGTGATTTTCAGACAAGCTACTGCAATTCAATTAGAATGACCTAATTTTTATTTCTTGTCTCTCTGCTACAGATTTCCACATTGATACAACTTAACTTTCTTAAGATCATGTTGTGGCCCAGATGGGACTTGGGTTACAGCACTGTTAATTGACAGAGTACAGAAATGTTCCCTGAACAGTTGTCTTGTGTGTACGCTCAGCTGAGCTAAGAAAACTGAAAAAGGACTTTTTGGATTTGGGCAGATGAAACTTTCTAGAAGTAAAGTAAATGCTGTTGCAGCCTCGAGCAAATGCTACTGGCTATGATTTATGCAATTTATATACTTTTTTAATTAGAAGAAGTGGAGGTTATAGGCTCACTCTTCTATATTTATATCATTATCTTTGTGCTGACTGCTCACAGCGACATATTAAATGGCATAAAACTCTCACTAAACACCTATAAACTCAGCTGTGTGCATCACATCCCACAGTTAGCAGAGCTGGTTACGCATTTAAAGCAGTTTTATCTAGAAATAGAAATTCTTACTGGGCATTTCTTCAGCAGCATCTGTTTTCTTTATTTAACTTAATTAAAAGCTGCTTTAAAATGCATTCACGACATCAACATTTGGATAAGATTATGGAGTGATGGTTCCAGGTTCCAAGCCTTTGAAATAAAAAAAAGTTCTTTTTGAAGCATGAAATTACTTTTTCTTGCAACCTATTCCTTAATTTAAAGTTGGTAATCCTATGAGACTGATAGTCCAAGCACCTACTTAAGACTGAAGCCTTGTTTGCCCACAGAAATGGCACTGTTGTGAAGCAAGAGTAAACTAATCAAGATAAACCAATTTAAAATCAGTGCATCATTCTTATGTACAAAATTGCTTCAATTTAACTATGCCAGTGCAACACCACACTTCTTTTTAGAGCTGCGTGTGTAGTAGATACTGGTCTTTCGTGAGTGGCTCTCGGCAATGGTTTTGCAGCTGAAGCAGTGCCACTGCAGCATTTAACACAGGCCGGTTCCTCACATCCCCTGTGCCGAGACACCCCTGCAGTGCCCTGGTCAGACTGGTTTCCTTGGGTTTTGCCAGGTGTTGGTATTTACTGGCAATCTGCATATGCATGACTGAAACCAAAGGGATAGTTTGAAATGGTGAGAGACATCCTCGCTGTTTGCAGTCTTTGATCGCTTCATCTGTAAAGAAGGTCTCAAATTCAGGTATTTGTTTTTCTGGTTTAGGTTTAACTTAACTTACTGGTGTGATTTGTGTGTATTCCTGGGATTTTAAGAAGACAATGCAAAGGTTACTGTTAATCAATATTCCTTTGGATATTACACTAACAAATGCTGTGTATCACATCTTGCATGAGCTTTACTTATATTTTGAAGTTGCTGAGGATGGTTAAATCATAGCAAAGACTTCCTTTTTCTGCAATGTAATTGGATATGACTGGTATCAGTCCTTCAGTCATGTGATTTGATTCTCACAATGGATGGTTCCCCAGCTTTGACAAAACCTAGTTTTTTAATGTTAAAATCAGTTAAAGTTAAAATCCTGGACCTCCATTACACATCTCAAAGACAATATTGACTGCAGTGCTTTTCTTTTACAAATCACCATTAATTGAGGGCCTCAGAGACCTATGGGAACTAAAAATGAGAATTACGCCCAATAATAAGAACTTTTTTCCCCATCAACTCTTTGTTTCTCAGGTCCAAGTGGCAGGGATGTCTGTATGGACTGGGGCCATTGGAGCCCATAAGGGTCGGTGCTGTGCCTTGCACTGCAGTATTCTAGGTCTTTTGTTGTGGTGATTCACCAGACACACTTCCCAACTTTTTACCATCTGGAGATATTCACATTTATTGTATATATTTTTTCAAATGGTATGTGGTAATAAGGATGAGTGGAGAATGGTAAGTCTGATTTACAGAAGCCACAAAAAAATATAGCTTTGTTCCAGTTCAGAAAACACACATTTTTGTTGGTGTTTTTTTTTTTAAATTCTCTATGAAAAGACCATTTCCCCTTTAGTTTATAGGATGATCTTTGTGGTGGTCTTTCCCTATTTGAGAGAACTTCGAGGTTCTTGTAAACCTGTTAACAACCATCAGGGCTTAGTTTTTGTGCTCCTTATCAGGCTGCCAGTTTGATTTCCAAAGACCCGAGCTTCTTTCCTGGTTTGGGTCACTGGGCTGGTAAGATGAGATGGTGAAGCAATAGGAAAGTGGTTATTTGCTGATGGAGGCCCAGATAGCTGCTAGATTCTATGAAATCCTGCCTTATTCATGTCAAAAAGACACCAGAATTCATTTCAGCTAGGATGGACTCACAAATATGCATAGGAAAGGAGTTGGTTCTTCCCTAACCCTTTTGCTATCTGATCAAGTTTCAGTCTACACGGCTCATTGTGATGAGGTGAGGAAGGGGTCTGAAGGAGTAAGATATTTTTGTCCTTTACAGAAAAGAAGGCTTTTTCACACTGTGCTATCTGGCATATTATCTCTTGAAATCCTTTAAATGTATCAAGCTTATATTTTTATTTTTTCTGTAGCAAAACTTTCTTCCAGCAAAAGTGACACATGAGTGATTTGTGGTGTAGTGTCCTGTCACAACTAAATTTGTGATGCTGAATTGCTGCCAAGAGATGACCCTTTTCTCACCTATTCCTTGTGCTGTGCTCTATGTATTCAAAAGGAAAAAAAAGTGAATTTCAAGATTCACAATGAACAGAAGTCCTGAAAAAAACCCAGTCTGCTGTGGCTGGAGCTTAATCTGAGCTCATGAAGTGAGACCCTGCTAATCAGAGACCTTGACACCCACTGAAACCATTGCATTGTCTGAAGACAGCTGGAGCTGAGGGTGTCTTGAAAGTGTTCCCTTGGCCACTGGCTCTGAGCACAGCATCTGGTGGCCCCCAGCAATGGGGGTGGTGGTGGTGGTTCTCCCCAGAGGTGAGAGGACACAGAGGCTGCTCTCTGATGATTTCCTCCTTCCTCTAACAAAGGAGTCTTCTTATTTAGGTGATATTTAATAGTCAGAAACCAACGAGGGAGTTTGCAAAACAAGCTTGCTGTTTAATTTGCAATGCCTGCACTGTTGTGACATTGTCTTAAAACACCAGCCCTGCTGCAGCCTGCACAGGCACAGGGGAGTGAAAACTCTTCACTGTTGTTGCCTCTGGAAAGGAATAGAATGTGTGTAATGTTGTACAAAAGAAACAAAGCTTGGCTAGCTCAAGCTCTTTTGGAAGATCCATTGATGATGATTATTTTTTTTTCATTTTTTACTTTTTCAGATAGTAGAAACTGGGAACTTGGGTTTAGGGAAAGCAGGTCTCCATAGGCAAAGCCTGAGAAGAAGGAAACAGGTGGCAAGCATTAATATTAAGGTAATTAGTCGTGTGGTTTGGGTGGAGCACTGACTGGGGAGGACTGCTTTGTGATTAAGAGGCCTGACTGACTAATACCCAGTGAAAGTTTGTGGCTTTCCTGCTGAGCGCCAGCCTGTGCTCTCTGTGTCCACAGTGGTGGGTGGGCTGCAGGAGTGGTCTGTGGGACACAGCTCCAGCCCAGCTCCGGCAGCAGTCAAGTGCTACATCATGGCAGAACAATTCCCAATTCCCTGCCTAGCTGTGTGGGATATTAATGCCCATTATGTATAATATCTTGCCCCACAAAATCTGTGTAGCTACAGTCTAAAGTCCTGTTACTGGGCTTGACAGCAGCATGCTCGTGGCAGTTACCCTTCTGTCTGAGCAAGGCAGCTTGAAAGCCACATCGTCCAAAGCAACTTAAGGTTCACAAACCTGATGTTTTCTTGACCTTAGAGTCCCTGCTGCTCTGGGTAAGCTCTGAGCCCAGCTTCTGACAGAGCAGACACCAGAACCCACTGTTGTCAAAGCCACATAAGGCAGTGGCCACCACACATGGTGTAATAACCTCCTGATGTCACTTGGGATTTCAGGTACCTGTGGTTAAGTGCCTCCTAAATCCAAAGCGATTACAACCCAGAGCGTTTATTTCTCAGGGGATAGTATATTCTTTCCTAATAAGCAAGATGGAATTGGGTTATGCTTCCTTATTCTCCTTAAGCATGCAGGTGGCAGAAGTCTAGATCCAGTCTGGAACTGTGTAGGTAATTATAAACAATTAAATAGGGTATGTCTTATTAGGTGTGTCTGTGACAGCCAGAGCAATGAGACCTTTATTGCTTCTGGTGCCTGTAGATGCTGCTGTAACGCAAACAAGGAAATACTGCAAAAAACTGAGGCAATGCACCCAGAGCCTCTTTATATGGGGAAATCCTGCAGGAAGGGTGGGGGCAAAAGCCCCGAAGTATAATGGGAGCTGGGTAATTGCATGCTGTGAATAACAAACACCTCAAAGTCTTCCAGGCATCACACCTGGATGCTTCAGAAAGGCCATTCATAGAAAGCTTTGTGGCAATCGGTTGCAATCTTTCCTTCCATAAGGGATTTTCAGGCCTCCTGGAAAGCAAAATACATGCCTGGAGGAAGAGGAAAGGTGAAGCCCAGACTCTGTTTCAGGCATATCTTTATTACCAGGCCTTTGTCTTGTTTGTGTCGGTTTTTGCTGGACTAGAAATACAGTGTTTTAGTGGGAGAAAAAAGTGTATTGGCTCAGTGAGATTTTCTCAAATCAGGATTTTCTAGGCTTTATGATGTTCTAGCCTTCATTTTCCACATAGGTGTGTTATTTTTTCCATCGGAGGAAAGTAGCAAAAGATCTCTCCGTGTGGGAAGGTGGCATGGGAGGAGGGTGAAGCTAGTTCTGCCAACAGGCTTGTTTCAAATATCACCCTAAAGAGAGAGTGCAGATTTTTGGAGGCTAGGCACCATGTGGTAGGTGGGAGGGAATTTCTGTGCTATTGATTAATTCCAAATTGTGTGGGATTTTCTTGGCATAAATGAATGGGGTCTTTGCCAATTTAAGATTAATTTTCCTTCTGTCAAATGAGCTGCAAGAGCTGTGTGATGAGGAAGTTTTGAAGATGGAGGACTCCGGAATCTGCAGGGCTTGATGGAGTTAACCTTTGCATTTGCTTGAGAGAGGGAACATGGCTTTTGCCGATTAGTTTCTTTTGCAAAGGTTCAAGAGACTTATTCAAGAAACCCTGTGTAACATCTGGAGCACAAAAGACTTTTTATGATATCTTTGGATATTATGCTCTTTACCGGGAATGCCATGGAGATGAGGAAAACCAAACCAACTTGAATAAAGTACAAATCCTGCAGGATAACAGTAGGGACTCAGACAGATTGGGAAACAGAAGGCCAAATCTAGAAAACAGGTGGCTCTTGATGGACTCAGTCCTTGGCTTACGGAATTTGTGCCAGTATCTAGGTGAGCTGTTCAACTGTGTTAGCACTGCACTGCACAGTGAGCTCTGAGGACAGAAGAATATTGCTGGCTGTAGGAATGTGAGATAAAGTAGAATTGAACAGGCCATTAAAAAAAAAATCTGTTTTACTGAACAAAGAAATCTCAGTCTAAGATTAACTTTATTTCATGTTAAGTGTAGAACATGCAAATCTAGGTAGGCGCTTTCATGGCATGATACTGAACAATACCAGCCCTGTGGCACGGAGAGCATACCACTGCTGGATTATCTGTCCTAAATGTACTTTAGAGAAATTCAGTCAAGTTTACTTTATCCTAACAAATACTCATTTAATGCAGCTTTTACAACAGTACAAACCACAGCTTTGCAATAAGCCATGCTTCTGGCGCTCATCTCAAACACTGGCCTTAGGAAACAATTTTTTGCAGATTTGTCTTTCTGTATCAAGGTGGAATGGTACAGAGAATGGAAAATAATTGCATAAGATTTGAAGAATCAATGGTTTCGAGACTTCGAAATCGTGTAACAAAGGCAATTTAACACGTACAGCACCTCAACAGGTTTGGGGGAAAACCATGAAACTTTCTTGAAAGGCAAGCAGAACCCACAGGGGAAAGAGTCAATTTTGGTTTCATTGTTTCAAAGAAAATTTAGGTAGATACAGAAAAAAAAGTGTATTTTGTGTGGCTGGCCGACTGGAAAATCATTTGGGAAGATTTTAAGTTATAGCTGGATCTTCAAATTGGAATGTAAACAGAAGGAAAATAAACTGAAACCTGTTTATAAATAACTTGAGTTTGTAAGAATTACATCCTTTGTTACTGCTAGCCTAAGTGAATCCTACACAGAGGAGTAGATATGACCCACAAAGCACATGCTATAAATTCGTTGTTCAGCCAAAACATATATTTTTGTGGCAAGACTGAAAGAGAACCCCATGAATTAACAACTCCACCTGCTGCCCAAATTCATGGCTGGTAGGAGGTCTGAGAGTCAGAAGGCACAGTGGCAGAGGGCACAGTGTTTGGGCTAAGGCATATCCAAATGAATGGAGTGGGAGAAGTAAATGTAAAGCCTGGAGAACAGTGTTCTTGGTTCAGATGAGTGAGTGGGTTTGAATGAAAAATTTGACTTTGCCATTTTAAAAACCAAACAAACCTCAAACTCTTAACTTTCTGTACCCAGTTGTCCTGTATGGAAACTGGTAAAATCAATTTTATCACTTTCATTGTTATTTCTTATCCTTGTTGCCTTTTAATTGGATCGCAGCATGAAGTCCAGATAGGTAATACAGCTTGTGTTGGGACACCTGAAGAACATCCTTAACTCAGCAGAAGATTTTGACATGTTGTGGGAGCAGCATTGGTTTATTTTGTGAGCTGAATGATAATATTGTTAGTTATGTCAGATATTTGTAGTCCACATTTTGGATGAATGGCTAGAATGGAGGGGCACCAAATGTTTAGAATCTGGTATTTCAGTGAATGGTAAGGCTATAGTGTGTCTGGCTCAAGCAGTTATTTCTGAGATGATCTTGTGGCCTGTAAGTAAAACTGCTTAGACTCAGTCAGCTATTGGGATGTTTGAAAAGGATCAAATATGTACACTGAAAATAGGAATACTTCTAAAACAGTATAAGCCATATAGATCAGTTTCTTTATCAGGTTATACCTACATCAGCTCTCAGAATAGACATAGCCTGTAAGTCATTAATACACCCGATGCATTTCTTTTTCCTTCACCCTTTTTTTGGAGGGATCTCTTTTTCCCCGGTTTCATTGCTTAAGATGCTTCCCCTACAAGGTACTGCTTCTGCATAACAAGTATGCAAAACTTAGTAGGCTGCGTTTTTACCTCATTGTTCCTGAATATTTCACATAAAGAATGGTCAACGGAGAGTAGAAAAGCAGAGGATTATTTGGGCCATGGTTACAAAGTACTGTGAAAATGGATAACAAACCTTTTAAAACAGAAAAATACATAAACCACTAAAAGTCACACTCAAAAATCTTCAAGAAAAGACTCTGATACAATACCTTAATAAAGACCCTTTTATGTAATGTGACTTTTTCTCTTAGCTGAGTTCTTTTTGACTCAAAAGAGTTCTTCTTTTGTTTTAAATACAGCAGTTAGATTAATGTGTAAAGCATAGAGATAATTTAATCTAGAGCTGTTTAGAGTGCCTGTGAACTTTTCCATTTGTTTTTTTTTTAAACCAATTTCCTTCACCGACCTGGAGTGATGATGGGTGGCTAAGGGAATGATTAGACAAAATGATTTCGTGAACCAGATCAAAGAGTTTTTATGTTATAATTACAATAAATATTTCTTAGCACAAGGCAGACCCAAAGTATTGACCACTCCACTAAAAAGGTCCAAATGTGGCTAAGATATGGTAAAGGTGAGATAGCAGTGAAATACAGCTGCATTTCTGCTGTATTATTGAATTGCTTATCTTGATTGTATTTGCAACCTTTTTCAGTCTCTCAGTAGAACAATACTTGAAAGCTATAGAAAAGTATTCATTGCCTTAGAAGACTTAGTGTTGTCTGGCATGAGCCACTTTAGTAATCCTCTTTCTTTGTCTCCTCTTTCTTTCTTTCTTTCTCTCCCTCTCAATCTTGCACAAAAGAATGGGCCGGATTCACCAAAATTATAAATGAAAATAGCATAATTAAGTCAGACTTGTGGGACTGTGTTTCAGCAGTGGAGTAGCGCCTGATGCTGTATGCTAACAACAGGCTGATGTTTCCAGCAGAACTCCTTGTTCCAGAGAGTTTATGGCATGGCTATAAATGGTGTGTCTTAGGTAGCTCTATTGTAAAGCAAATACCTGCTGCCTGTGCTTTAGAAATTTATTTATTGGCCAGTCTGACATATTGCCACATGACAAGAAAGTTATTGACACTGGGTTGGATTTTTAAAGGGTGTTAGTCTCTAGAGGCAGATCTGGCTCTTAGAGCATTTGGCAGACTTGGATTTAAATTCTGCCTCCTGCACAGAGCCTTGGGGCTGACTTAGCTTTGTTCTTCTCAAACCTGGCCCTCCCCCACATGCAAAATGTGGGTAACAATATGTGCTCTGAGCTAAATAGGTGCGCTCTCACTCTCTCCAGGAGGCAAGTCCAGCCCCATTGATTTCAGTGGTGCCACTGTAAAGCTTTACCATGGCAGAGAAATGAAATAAAGCTAAGGCTGTAGTTTGATGAATACTTGGTGCTGGTATTGGCTGTGAAAGCAGCAAGCTGGCATTCCCCTAGCATCTACCTCTTTGTCCTAGGCTTTGCTTTGTTTTCTTAAACTGTCTTTGGGGGTTTTTGATCTTTTATGCACTAGCAAATCCGTATGTTTGTACTCTGTATAAACAGAAAAGTGAATGGAACTGTTTTTATAGAAGGTCATTAATTGGATAATTGCACTAAGCATTAGTTTTTAATGTATATTGATAAATATGGACTAGCCTTTTAGCAATCTGTGTGCATTCATCCAAGTCAGTTGAAAACATTCCCAAGTGATTTGAATTTAAAAAGAGACGTTAAGGACAGAAATTGGACATTGCACATGGCTATAGCTTCTCAGGCCCCTGGAGACCTTCAGATTAGGGCTGATGACTGTAGCTTTTGTTTCATCTATGTTGCAAATGAAATCTTATGGTATTTTTGGTCTTTATCCACATTTGCCTCTGAAACAGCGCCTGACAGTTGAATCTGTATCTTTGCTGCACAGACATTGCCTATTCATTAGTAATGTTCAGTGGAGACATACATGTACTCTGACAACAGCAATGCAGGGCTGACATCAAGCCGTGCAACATCTGCTGAGTTCACATGGGGAAAGGGAATATGAAAACAAATACAAAAAGGGCACAGCTACTGAGATGGTAAATATTGTTTTTTCCATGCCACACCCAAACCAAAAATAGAGACAGAGTGGCCCTTAACAAAGCTTTATTCAGGTTCCTGACAGCTGACAGTAACTGCTTGTTTTCCACTGAGCCATAAGTGAACAAGGCTACCAGCTTACTTCAAAAGCCTGAATTTGCTTGCAACTTACGCTTCTTTTACTGTGGGTAGATCAGAAGTAGATGAGAAGAATAGCTCTGTGGAAATGAGCGGTGTTAAAATCATGAAATGCAATTGCTATCAAGCTTGCACACCATAAGAGGAGTAAAAACTGATAACACTTTTTTGGAGGGAAAGAAACTGGCCATAACGTGGAGCAGTGTGGATTTGCTAGCTGGGCAAGAGAAGCAGCAGGCAAAGGAGCCCAAAGGCTGGCTCTAGCCTGCAGGCCCCGAGCTGGGAGGTGCCCTGGCATGGTGCATGACCGACGGGGAGGGCCCCCGCTGCACTGGCGTTGGCTGTAGGAGAGAGCACGCAGCCCAGAAGGGAGGGGAGGAAATTGTTGGGCAGCTGTGCCAGGGCATAGGCAATGCTTTCTGCATCCTAGGCTGTTGCACAAAGCTCAGGTGCCTCATAAGGTAGATAAAGCTGGACACTCCCAAATCTAATGTTGATAAAACAGTGTTGCAAAGTGGCTGTAGGATGAAGGGGGAAGTGAGTGTAATAAATACAGCTCAGTTGATAAATACAGTCATTGCAGTAAATACAAGGAAGATAGGTGGTCAGAGGAGGAACGGACCCACAGCCTGAGAAGTCCTCAGGACTATGGGAATGTGGCTCCATATGGCTCATTTGGGACACTCGCTGTCTCTCTGGCTTTAAAGCTGCCTTCAGAGACTCTGCATCTGAAGTGTGTTGCAAGAGGATGTTAATGCCAACCTGCCTGGGCAAAGTCCCTTAACATCCAGATGCACCTTTCCTGAGCACAGGAGACTGGGCAGAAGTGAAATAATCTGGTTTTATACGGTGGGGAGAGCTTCTATCCAGCACAGGCAAACCTGTGCTGCTGCTGTGCTGCCATTTCTGCTGGCAGCAGAGTGCTGGGTAGCACCGGCACAGCTTGCATCGGGCTATTCCTTTTTCTCCTGACCTCTGTTGACAGCATGAAGATTTGATACTATTTCCACTGGAGCCAGTATAAAAAGTTCCCAGGGAGGGTAGAATTCAGGTTGAAAAGGTTTTCAGCCATTGGGTTGTTCTTGACATGGGATACTCGTGTCCTTGTTACTCGTCTCGTTCAGAAAAGCAGATTGCCTGCTATTGTAAGGCATTAGACCTTGTTTACATAAAATCAGACAATTAACTGCTCTTTAATAGAAATACTTGACTATATTAAATAGTTGGGAAATGATGCAAAGTTGAGGTGGGCCCAGTTGGTAACACCAAAAAAAGTAAGCCCCAAGGAGATGGCTTACTCCTTGCTATCCTGAATGGAAAATTATGTGAATTAATAATAGAATATTCAACCAGAAATATTTTTCTAACCAGAAAGCATCTGTGGCTTTGCATCAAACATCTGTGGTTAAAGTAAAAAAATGGAAGTTAAACTTGTATAAAAACTGCAGACAGAAAAACATCATACAAGAAAGAAAACTTGGGCTTTTTTTTTTTCCCCCTGCTTCCTGCTGTAAGTGATTAAATGTTTAGTTTCCAAACAATGTACTTGGCTCTTAATAAAATTTTAAAGTTTCTCCACATGTCTAAGTGAAAGTGACTCAGAGGAGAGCTCACAGGAAAATTGCTGCCTTTTTTTTCCCCTTTCCAATAATCCCTTTTGAACTTTCCACCAAAACTCATTTATTTTGTCCATTTTGATATCAAACTTTCAATAAGTAAAACTACGTCATGTTTTTTACCTATTCTCCTTGGCAATATATCCTGATTGCCAGCACTACTCTTCTGTAGCTCAACAAAAATCAGCAATTTCCATGCGTCATTGCTTGGATGTAAAGTTTTGATGTTACTTGTGTAGCACGATCAGGTGCTAAATGAGGCACTCCTGGTTAAGGAGTGGGAATTTAGCCTCCTCCCATTAGCCATGCTCTCCTCATGACAGCTTTGTTGTGGGAAAATCATGGGTATGTTCTGATGACAGGTGACTGTATATAATTCTCAGATAAACAGGGTCTGAAGGAGGAATTATAAGTTCCCAACAAATATTTATTACCTGACTACATTACATCGTGTTTCAGTGGGTTGCGTGTGTTGAGTTCCCCATACCCCAAGTCTTCTGTGAAATGGTATCAGAGGAAGATGTAGACAATGCTGAGGCTGTGTTTAACTAGATACTGTACAAACATAGCAAAAGACCATCGCTTCCTGAAAGATGTGACGAAAGGGCTTTCCTTGGCTTTCATTCAGTCAAGCCTGAGAGCAAATACTTACTTTAAGTAAGTCTGTTCCCTTGAGATCAGTTACCAACCGTGTGGTTAGAGAAGGGCTTCAGTACTCACAAATGTTTACCTTGCACGGTGACCACTTTCAACTGGGCTTTGTAGGGAAACCACAGTTCCCTTCACTTGCAAGTTTCACTCTGTCTTCCCACTGACCTAGAGCTCCGCAAAAATCATCAGGCTGATGGTTTTCAGTATTAGCCTTAAATCTGGTAAAAGTTTCCTGAGATGTGCAAGCCTTTTGGAGGATCTGGACTGGCTTTTGACCAATGCTTGGCTTAGCTCTGATTTTGGGGTAAAGAGAAAACTATTCCAAACTTTTGGTAGTGTTTTGATTTTTACATTTGCTTAATTTCCCCCAAGATCTGAGTGAAAAAGTCTTTTGTGGGTTTCCAGTAATCTCAGTTTCCAAGAACCTCTCTCTCCTTGTTCATGAGCAAGGAAGTATTTGATTTGTGTGTTCTCTCCATAAAACACCACATTTGACCCCATATTGATGTGACAAAGCAAGAGAATAAGTTGGATTATTTCATCAGAAAAAAAAAAAAAGGAATGAAAGCAGTGCAAATTCCTGTAACGAGTGTAAAATTGTCGGTATAAAAAACATCTGAACTGCTAGAGTGTGAGACAGCAAATGTCTCATCTGTATTCCTTCCTTTAAGAAAGGAGTTACTGCTCCCTCTCATTCAATGGCCAGTCTGTCTTTCTGGTCACAGAGTGACTTCAGTGTTTGTCCTACCTTCCACCCTGCCAAGATACTTTGCGTAATTAACATTCAACCGATTTAACTGCTGAGCTACTAAGTGCTGGTTTACCATGACACACCCAATTTGTACAAACACTTTTAGAAGAGATTGGCTACAGCAGGCTGTTTTAGCACGTCAGGAGCAACGTTCCTCCTTAGTGAAAGCCTGTAAAATAGGATGGCTGTTTATTTGGGAGCCAGTGTGTTCCCCTCGCTCCCCATAGATTTAAATTTAGCTTAGCATATAAGCCCCTTATCTACAAGAGTTTCTGAATAGATTTTTGTAAATAATTTAAGTTCAGAGGTCAGTTATAGTAAATTTGGAACAGTTCTTTTAAAGTGTAGTGGCTTCTTGCTTCATTCCCACCAGTGCAGTTGTGGGTGACTCTGCTGGGAGGTTAGGAGTATAATTAGTTTAATGAAAAGATTTTTGATGTCTCAGCCTGAACATTCTAGGCCATACTAAGGGCTTGGCCGTCCTCAACATTAGACCTACTTTATTTTGAGATAGGTATCCTTGAAGTGAATATCAATATTAATTTTTTTTAAGTGCTACTGGTAAACTTGTTTGGGTTCAAATGTTCTCAAATTTATTTGAAGTACTGGTAATGACAAAACTTTTTTTTGCAAAGAAAGCTGAGAGCTTATATGAAGCAAGTTGCTGTAGGTATTACTATTCTCCACTTCTTGTTAGTATCCCCTAGCATTATGTGGGAAGAAGAAAGAGAGATGGACTTTGTAGAATAAACTGAGGAAAAAATAAATTGCTTGCAATCACCACCCAACCATTTCATAAACCAATAAACACCACTTGCTGCTTTTGTGCAGTGGGAATTCCCGGGGGGTGAAAATCTTACGATGCATTAGAGATCTTTTAGTAAATATAGATCCTGTAGCTCTATAGAATGTAGTCTCTAACTGAATTCCTATAAAGGGATTAAAATGATGAATATTTAGAACACTGTCTGAAAACAATTACAGTTTAAAGAAAAATTGTGATGAGAAAAAGATCTTAGTGATAAAAATGCTAATGTTTGCCCTGGAAAAATCCTTCAGCACAAGTGAAAAAAAAAATTAACTCCTGCAATATTGCCAGCAATTGCCAGTGAAACTTTATCTCTCCATGTGAAAATGGATATGCTTTAATGTAATTCTTGATTAACTGGGTTTTAACTAACTTTCCTCTTACTCCCTATTTTGTACTTTTTTCTCCTTTTATGGAGCAATGTAATTCTCCCCATCTGCCTTTCATTTGCTTCTGTAAGATTTTTTTTTTTTAAGTGCAGCAAATTCTAGGAGGGGAAATCAGAAACCTGAAGTTCAGTGAGGAAACCACATCCATTAAAATACACTTTGACTGAAGTGACTGAAACAATGTGCAATTCATGCTATAAGTCAGAAGAGTTCTAAATCCCTTTGTTTCAAACATCAAAGACTTATTAACTCCCCTTTTACCCCACATACTTTAAAAAACCATTTCAATATCTAAGAAATCTTTAAAAATATTACTTTGTAAATAGATTTTGCTTAAAAAAATTGTTTGGATTTCTGCTGAACTGACTGTTTCTGAGCATAAAAACAACACTGACTCTACAACAGGTGGAACAAGGGAGATCAGGTATTTTCAGGATAAAGCTATTAGACTATTTTGAAAGCTAAAAAAAGAAAGAGAGTGTAAAATATGTCCTGTAAACAGTTTCTCTTGAAAACAAAATATTACAAGTTTAAAGGAAGAAGAACTTTTCCTACCTGTAGTTTTTGTGCGGATCAGGAAGTGCAGCTTTTTTCAGATTACAATCTTCCATGGCTTAGCTTGGATTCTGCATTTGAATGTTAAATATGTAAGAATGCCTTGTTTAGCTTGGGAGTTTGCATGACCTCTTAATGAGACACTGTAGTTAGTGTCATTGGGTATTAAGGCATCATGTGACTGTAGATGAAAATAAAATCCTTTAAAGTTTGCATTCAATACTTCCTAGAATCTGTAACCCTTTACCTGCAAGCTGGAAAAAAACCTGATAGAGCTACTGTTTTCTGGTCAGAGTTTGAAAAAGGAGAAGAGGAAGAACACATGCCAAAGAATTCCTTTTTCTCCCGGGATAGCTGCTTACAACCACAACAAAGTCTGAGCCCGTCAGTGTATTAATGTTGTAATTTGCATATTCTTAAAATTAAGTCTGCCCACGTCACAAACAGCACTGGAGGGATTTGACAGAAAGTTCCTCTGTTACATTTTGCCTAGCAATGACATTTAATCCCCAGTGTTTGGGGTGATGCTCTATGGAGGAGCTCTGCTCTAAGGTGTGTTTGCAGGCATCGCATCACATTTACCTGTAAGTTGCTGATTTTCCTGGAATCATTTTGGTTTGGGTGTGGTGTTTCCAAAAGCGACATGATCTGCTGCCACAATCCAGTTAGGAGAGTATTCCCTGTACAGGAGGAGAGATTTAACTTGGGCAATATCTGCAAGCAGCTGGGTCAGGTGTTTCCCAGCTGTAACCTTTAACGTACATCGTACCTGGAAACTGTAAAAAAAATAACTCCTGCAATGAACTGGCACTAACATTGCATCATGTATCTGCATGTGTCACATCTGGGGGATCCAAAGCCCTGCTAACAGAGTACTTTGGAAATGTTCTACTAAATCCTTTGTTTGTTTGTGTTGTTAAGCCTCATGTAAGCAGTTATCTGAGGTTCAGCTGCTGTAGAACTAGGTGTGCTGTTCTCACCCTAAATAATGGTGTATTTAGGGTTGCCTCCCTGCCTGGCAGGGGTTGCATCATTGCCTTCACTGAGGAAGAGGCATGCTGGTGCCCTGCTTGCCTTTCTCATTTAAAGCATCCTCCTAAAATCCCACTTCAGCAGCAAGCTGGGTTTGCCTTGTTGCTCTTCCCCTCGTATGCACTGCAGTGGGCTAAAGATGAGACTGTCAAACTCATTTCAGCAGTGCAGCCAGTGCCCGTGCCGGGACTTCTCCAGGCTGGAACATCAGGTGCCAGCAAATGAATGAATAAAAGCTGCTTTGGATATGCTTATTTTAAGCAGAGAGCTATGTCATAATGTTAAGGCCAAATATTATTTACAGTCTGTGAGCTAGCAAACCGCAAAGCTCTGCAACAGCTCTTTGGCAGATTTTTCTTTTTTTTTTTTTCTTTTTTTTTTTTTTCTTTTTTCAATTCTTGCAAGCTTTTAGCGTTAGCTGGAAATGGACTTTGAGAGCCAGGAAGTGTCTTAGTACAAAAACCTCACTAAGCTCTCCCAGAGACTCTCTGGTTGGTAAGAAAAGCATTGTCAGGCTAACATATCCCCAAGTTGTTAGAGGTGGTGAGGAAGGCCGGAGGTGCATACAGCTTGGGGCCACAGTGCAATGCTGTCAGCTTGCAGCCCTGCCCAGCTGGGGCCAACCCCCATGGGCCAGCTCTGCATTTTGGGGTATTTTGCCATTACCCTCATAGTGGTTGGGCTAACAGGCTGAGAAGCGTCCCAGCCAAAATGCTGTGCTTGGAGGCCAGGAGGCCACTGGAAGCGACCCTGGGGAGGCTGCCTCTCCCTTTCTTCTGATACTTGGTCTCCTCATCAGACCCTTTTCAGGTCTACTGTAGTTCTGGCATTCCAGAGATTATTCATTCTTGGGGTTTCTTGAACCAACACACACTGTATCTGCAGTAAAAGAGAAGTTATGCCCCAGCCCCTGCAGTCCCAAGTGTGCTGTGCTCCTAAAGTACTGTTCCTGAAACCTAATGTTTTATGTGAGTATGTGCAAACTACTGGGATCTTTTCAGGCTGATACTTCGGTCAGGTTTTCACAGACATGTCCTGCATGAAATGATCACTTATCCCACCAATCCATAGTCCTTGTTCAAAAACACGTGTGTGGCAACATTTTTTTCAAAGGAAAAGTAGTTGAGACTTTCAGCCTGCAGAAATCCTCTTTTTCCTCTAATCTCATTCTTGTACCTTAGTTGGCTCTTTTTGCTGAGGTTTTCTGGAGATTATTCCTGCTGAGATAGAAGTCTACCTTGAAAAATTACAGCCCAAAATGTTAACTTTGTAACTTCAGATACTATCATCAACATGATCTTACAGCAGCATGTACTAGGCAATTTACTAACAGGCAATGGAACAATGGAGACAAATGGCATCAAACTATCCTGGTGCTTTTGGGATGTTCTGTTTTCATCTGTGCTACAGCCTGCCCGGAGTATTGCTTCATCTCTCACCTTGCAAGTGTGTGTTTTTCATTTTAAATTTGCTCAATAGCTCTACTTTAGTCTCGAGGTTTTCTCACATGTACTGAAATGCATGTGGAATCAGAGCTGTGGCATGACAGTGTTTTCAAGTGAATTTAGCACTGCATAGCTGGTCCTCAATAGTGAAAGTCCCTTTTTCACAAAAGGATGGTGGTGCAAACTGCCCCCTCTGGAGAAGTAAATGATAAAAATGCCTCATCCTGCCCTGGGAAGGACCATTCCTTCAGCCTTTGACCTTGCTGTTGAAATTGAGAATTGAGACTGTGATTTAGCCCCACACTGAAAGCATCACTTCATGTCATATAAGTCAGGAGACTACCTCCAAAATGCAAGGAGTGATGGTCTGTGACCAGGCTGGAAAGGTAAACCATGGGAAAAAATGTAGCTTATTACTCTCCCTGCAGCTACCTGGTGTCCAGGAAGAGATATTAAGTAACATTCTTAACAGTCTCCAAGAACTTTGAAGTAGGTCATATTTGTAGTATATTGCTTCATAACAATTCTTAATAACAAATGCTTGATAACCAAAACTATCCAAAGGCCCTTGTCCACATTTGGATGATGATGCAATCAGTTTTATGGTTACATAAAAAATAGTGTGTGAAAAACTAAGATGTCTTTGGTTTTATAATTAGAAGAAATAAAAACAGATTTCAGAATTCTGTCCTTTTGCAGTCTTAACATTTATGTTAAAATAGGTATTATTTAATCATTATTCAACAAACTAAACCGATGCAGATTGTTGCTAACAGCCTAATGGCAATGACCTAAAGGACCCATTGTATGACGTGCCATACAGACACACGTAAGAAGTTTTTGACAAAGGGCAAAATCTCGGGATTTTAAGTGATCTGGGGCTGAAATACTCCCCCCTGCATACGAACACCATTTTAGCGACAGATTTTTGATTTAAATTCCCTTTGCTAGATGACTAAAACTTCTGTTTCAACAGGTTTATGTACAAGGCTTAAGTATGTAGCATGGAGAAATCAGGGCTGGGGAACCACTGAAACCTGAATGCCTTCTGAATGCCTTTTCCAGGCTACATGTTAACTCACATTTTGATGTTATCTGATAATAATGTGAAAAAAGGCGAATGGCCACAGGCTGTATGAAATGAAGTCATGGGCCGTGCATTCCCCAGCTGCGGTGCAAAGGAAATGACTGATAAAAATATTTTTTCTAGCTGACCTCCGGCTTACCTTTGTTTGCGAAAGAATTTCCGGCTAATTCCCTTCTAAATCTTTCTTGCAGCTACAGCCTATTCCTAGAATCTTCTGTGTCAGAAAATATGTACCCCATCTGAGCCTGTTTATTGATGCACTTTAGATAAAGTAAATGAAAGCTTTGTTCTAGATAAGCAAATAGTGCTCCTTAAAAGAAAGTAAATTGCTCTATTCCTATGTAGGGTTAGAACAGCACTTGGCATCTGGATGGCTCATTATTAGAGAAAATTTGTCCCTGTGCCGCTGCACAGACATACTTGGGAACAGATTTGTGAGGGCCGATGGTGTACTCACTCTTGCAGTAGCGAGTATTTGGACACTGACCAGCCTAATGCCATTCAGAAACTTGTGTCTGCTTCTTCGGCTCAGTGTGAGGAGTCTGACCCTTGAGAAATAGATTCGGAAAGCTGGATGAGATATAGTTTATCTATAAACTAGGAGGAGGGACAGGAGTTAAACAGCATCCTTCAATGAGATTAGAAACCCAATACTTGGCTGAACTGTTTAAGTGGATTAACAGTTCATGTTCTTCTCTCTCATTGTTTTACAATTCAGGAATATAGTAGTGCTGCCCCACTCTTGCTGTCCTTGGTTAGAACTTAAGAGACTAAGGTTCAAAGCAGCCTTTCTACATACAGCATCACTGCTTTCATGTGTCAGCCTATTGCTTTGAACAGTAAGAGAAGGCCTAAAATCAATTCCCTCTTTGACTGGAGATAATGGGAAGACTGCTCTCTGTTTTAGGCCAATCCTCTGTTTTGCTGGGGACTACCTCCTGCCCCAAGAAGCCGTGCCACTATGCAAAAGACCACAAAGTTTATTGAGCCAGAAAACAAGGGGAGCAAGTCTAGGTACTCTATGGATAAGCCACTTGGCTGAGCTGGATTCAGCTGGGTTCTGGTAGTGCTTCCCAAAAAGGAAGAACATTTCTCTGCTTCTGTGTTTTGCTTTGTTTCTATGATACTCCTTTGCTACCAAAGTTAGCTGCTCTCCTGGCACATAGAAGATGTATTTTTACTCTTCCAAGATAATGAAGGAACTAACCTTACAACATTGTGCAGGTTATGCACAAGGAGTTCAAGGCTGAAATGCATGAGCCATGCCCAGTGTTTGAAAGAAGTTGCTTACCTTCAGGACAGGGTTCCAGGAAGCGTGGATCGCACAGTCCTTTCCCATAGCTTCAAAGGTCTGAAGGGGAGTGGGATTTCAGATGCTCCCCTCTTTTCTGAGCTTTCTGCCGGGTAGGTTACACAAGCCTTTGTGTACCCTACCTACCTTCATGTCTGTTGACTTGCACACTTGCAGTATGCAATCTAGTCATAAGTAGCATCTAAGCATGGATTTTTTTTGTGAATTTAATTGGTTTTTGAATGCTTGATTTAGTTAACTAAAGTGGGAAAAATACTGGAATTTTGCCTTGTGAATATATCCCTTAAAAATGACTTAAAACCAGGCTAATGCTGTGAATACCTTGTGTCCCTCTGCCAGAGTGAAATTTCCCTAAAATTAAGAAACACACGTCTGTTTCCTTAGTTTATTAGTACAAACAATGCATACACAAGACTGTATATTGTTTGAGACTGCAATAGATTTCTAATTTAACAACTCTGTAACAAAATTTAACTAAATTTGACATTTATGAAAATATAAATCTCTGATTCAGTAGGTTTTCCCAACAATACAAAGTTTACATAAAAACATTCAATATAATCTATTAGTTGCAAACAAGTTAGGAAAAATCATTCAAGTCACTTAATATACTATATTGGCTTGTACACTGAACATTCACACACTACATTAAGTTCTAACTTAGCAATCATTTCTTGGAAAATTTGTGGCATGGAGTTCAGATTTTAAAATCAAATTGTATTGTTTAAATAACTTGAAAAGATTTCCATAGGTGTGCCAACTTTAAGATATGTAAGGAGGGAAAAGTCTTCCTTTCAGAGGTTGTCCAGTATTTTTTTTTACTTGGGTAAAATGTAATTTTTTGTTAAAGCATTTGTCATTATTTCACAATTTCTGCCTTGAAACTGGTAAAACTGTACAAAAGGCTCAGAACAGTTCTAAAGCAGAAATGAAGTTTGTAAGTGTGTGGAAGTAAGAAAAACCCATTACAAATTGGACCAGTAAAGAACCTTTGGACAGCCTTTACATTTAGAGGAGTATTTCAGCACATATACAAGCAGTCCCAGAGTGTTTGGTCATTTGATCTGTATTTATCATGGGAAAGAACAGAAATGATAGTAAGGCAAATGTTATCAAGATTAATACACAGCATATCTGAAAACTTTCTATTAAGACTACTTTGGGGACATAGGAGATACTTTACAACAAAATGGATAGCAACCTTTCAACATAAAGAAATTAATGTATTTCACTGTTCAACTGTAACGCCCTTTCTCTTTGAAAAAGTTTGCATTATGACCTGTACTAATACACACCGTGAAGACGAAAAAATTCCCTAAACCAAAAATAAAACCCCAAACCCTATATTCCTTTTATGACCTAGGTTTTATCATTTTTATCACAATACAGAAACCTGAAATCCCTGCATGCAATTAAAAAAAAAAAATCTTTCAGTCCATTCATTGAGGTGAACAGACATTTAATCAGCTCACATGCCGACATGTTTGCAGCTGACTGGCACCTAGTCCTTTCAACCCAAAGATTAATCCCAATTAAAAGAAAAAGTAGGTATTTTTTAAATGATGATGGAATGTATCAAGTGTTCCAGGTTGGCAGGTGACATCTTGTCATTGCACCATCAAGCAGAAAAACATATTTTTGCAAGTGGGTATAAAGTTGACTGTTAGCTATAGACTCATCTAGGCGACTTGGCATATAAAATAGTGGTCTGCCTCTTCTCACCAATCATGTGGAGCTTTAGTTGTAGTTAAAACAGTTTGTCATCCCAGATAAGATCACCTAACTTCTGTAATAGCATAACAATTTTTATAGTATTGCTAGAAATTTTTAATCAAGGCCCTGGTGAAATCCTGGACTGAACCTTGTGTTCTGAAATTTTTAAAAACCCTGCAGCCCATTTGCTTTACGTTTGCTTTTTTTTTTTTGTTTACATAAATGTAAGAATATTTGTCGAGGAAAAAAGCAGCTGGTCTGCCCTCTGCTGTTTCTGACTTCCAAGAAATGCACTGATTTTTACGTGAATTCAGAAGACGAATCTATGCACATATACTATTATTCAGATAAGCTAGTCCAGACAGTTACTCAGTTGTCAGCAGCAAAACTGTGTCCTCTGCAATCTATAGCTGAGCACACTTTCTCATAGCAGTAGTTGTGTTTTTTGGTTGGTGTTGCTTCACTCACCTCAGGCTCTGTAACTGTAATGGGGCTATCCCTTGCAAATACTTCTGTTGATTCCCTCCAAATGCAGTCTGCAGTCACTTTGAAGCTATAATTGTGACATTTTGGCCTAATCACTTGTGTTGTGTTGTTGAAAATCTGACGGCTGTTTGAAGTAGCAATTTTGATTTTCAATGCAGCATCAACTCGATCCACTACAGTGTAAGTACCTATACTTCCGTCATCAAATCCAATAATAATATTTAAATGTCTCTGTGAGAGTGCAAGAAAAGTGGGAGTTTTATAAAGAGAACAGGCACCGATGTTTTTGCCATCTGCTAGCCTCATCACTATTAAACTAGAGACTGCACCGTTGTCATCATCTTCTTCACTGCGAAAACAGATGTACACAAGATAGCGGCCATCCCGAGACAGCCTCTGCCGCCAGATAACACCTGAAGCATGAACGACACGAAGTTTTCCACTGTATAAATCAAGCACATTAATGTTCTCATCACCACGGGTTATAATTCCCAACTTCCCATTTGGGGATATCTCAAAGTCTTCCAAATTTTTTAAGAAATTGGTAGGCAATTGTACACGTCTGCAGATGACCTCCTCTGTTAGGCTCCAGATGTTCACAGTTTCAGTAGATGTTATAAATACTATAATATCTGGGCAGTCTGGTATCAGCTTAATATCCACAATGCTTGCACCATCATCACAGCAAAACTTCTTGGTTATACTGCCTGTCCAGAGACTCACTGCCAGAACTTTATTCTTTGCCATTCCGACTACAAATGTATTTGCAGTTGTTATAAATGCATTCTGTAAGGCAACTAAAATATTGCAAACCCTATGTCCTGTCGCCAGTCGCCAAACTCTGGATGCATTTTGCTCGCAGAGAGAGACTACAAATTGATCGTTATGAGTAATCATTAGCTCTGAGATTCTTTGTCCATTAATGCGAAAGATATTTTCGCCACTAACAGTATGCCATACGTACTGGCTGCATTTATCATCCGATGTAACCATTATCTCTCCAGAAGACGTCAGCACACAATTTTCAACAATACCTTCATGCTTGAACACGGCTTCAATAAATCCAGTGCTGAAGTTCCACTTATGGACAGAATCTGATCCATCCAATGTGTATATTAATTCACCTCTGGCTGGCAACACCAGTCTTTGGATAGGCTTGCCAGATTTGTCAATATTGGACATAGCAGTTATGATGTCTATATCCCAAATAGAAAGGACACCACTGGTGGATAAGGATAGCAGCATGTTATGATGATTTGATTTAATTAGCCTGACTATAGTTCCTGAGATTTCCTGTAAGCTTGCCATACACTGTCCCGTATCTCTTCTCCAAACAAAAATGGCTGAGGTATTTTCCATTGAAGCAATTATACAGTTGCCATTTTTGGACAACACGGCAGATATAAAGCGCTCATTGTGTTTAGCTCTAAACTTTTCAGCCACCTTCCACACATGAGTGTCAAGAAGTTCAATGCTGAGAGCCTTACAAATTAAAATTGCACTTTGGTCTTCAGAAAGCTCTATGCTGACAACTTCACTGTCTTCTCTCCTGCAGTCAAAGTCATCTGTAAGCTGTGGATTCGCAATTTCCTCCGTATTCCAAACAGAGAGGCTACCCTCGTTGTCCACCATCACCATTTCTTGGGCTGTGTCCAGAATGAGAAGGAATTTTACAAATCCACCAGAAAATTCAGAGGTCACGGTGGCCAGCTTCTCCCCGCTGCCCAAGTGAAAAATGGTCGCGGTGTTCAAATACTGTCCGCAGAACGCATAGACTCCATCTGGAGAACACTGCACACAGGTCACTTCATACCAGCAGTGGAAGTGATAGAGAGGCCAGCCATAAAGCAGATCTATTACAGTAACATCCTTGCTGGCCTCCCGCCAAGCAAGCGCATGGTTGACTGATAATGTAAATCCATTTATAAAACTGGAGCCCCCCCCAATTCCACAATGTTTTGACCCCTTAATTTCCACCTCAGACATAAGACAGGAATTTATGTTATCGTATATCAAAAGAGTGTTTTTTGTTGTAGCCACTACAAGATACTTTTCATCACTAGTAAGCTTCATCCCTAAGATAACAGATGGAGCTGTTGTAATCTGCCTTAGTAACTGGCGGCTCTCCACATCCCAAGTGCTGATGGAGCCATTTTCTAAAGCAGCAATAATTGTGCTGGGATTAAAAGTAGGCAAAACCTCAGTGACGTGCATGCAGCTGGATGACAGTGGCAGGCGCTCGGGGCTGTAAGTCACATCCATGGAGGAATGCAAAGGGACAATAGAGCAGTACTTGGGTCCATCCTTGTCACATTCTAGGAGGAGATGTCTGAGTTTGGGCAATGAACTTACTACCGGGAGAAGCCTCTGCTGCAATTCAGCCGAGAGTGAACCTGGGTATTTTACTACTTTGAACTTTATACTGCGAAGGGTACTGGCCAGAAATTTCAGCTCCTTTTGTTGCGAGTAGGTGTAAGCCAGTTCTATGTCAGAAAGTGCTTTATCAAACTGCCCTATTCTAATCATGGTGTACAGCCAGCTGAAGTTCATGATGACTCCGTACAGAAGATCGTCTGTTCTTCCACATCTTGTCAAATGATGAATAAGCTCTGTCATTTTTCTGTGGTTGATAAAAAAGATATCAGGCTCTAATGGATTACACTGAAAGACCCATGGCTGTTCAGGTGCCTGCCTGTCAAAAGCAGTCTGATCCATGCAGTGCTTTTCATCCTCATTCAGGCCTCTGCTGTGATGGTCAGGACAACTGTTCAGATATTGGTCACTGCTGAAAAAAGGTTTTCTTCGTCCACCTGACCAAACACCAAGGAAATACTCTGCCATGACTGTGTGCATTTCATGTAAATCTTCTTCATTGTGCAAGTACAATTTCTGGGCAATTAGCTGCAAGTGCCTATTTGCCCAAAGAAGCAGAGTTACGTTTTTCACCTGTCGCTCTATCAAGTACCCCTGTAAGCCCTCCTTAAGCCTTGCAATGTATATATATGGAATTCTCAGTGGGTTACTTTCTCTGACACTCTCACTCAGTTCGTACATAACACTGTTGTCAAGGGCTAAAATATCTTCCAGTTCCATTTCACTCAGGCCAGATTTGGACATAGTGATGTAGCCAAGTGCTCTTGACAACAATCTTGATCCACACTTGTTTTCCAGCGACCAGAACAACTGCTCTATGCTTTCATGGACAGTGACACAAAGGGAGGACTCATCCACATCTTTGTGAGATCTCCAGTTCCTGACCTCTCTGAAGGTTAAGTTCACAAACATGGGCAGTGTGCACTTGGAGAATGCTTCATTGACATAGATTTGTTGCCCTGATGTTACTTTTCTTTTAACTCGCAGCAGCTGATGTTTCAATACTTGGCTACACATCTTTCTGTCCCTTGCGGTCAATTCAACATAGTTGTCTTCTTCATGAATAAGGCACCTCAGTTTTTGCAGGATCCCATGCTTGTTTGGCAGTGTTGACAAAATTATCCGTACTGAACGGGGAAGGTGAATGGGAAGCCACCAGAGCTTCCTACCATCATCACTATCTGTTAGCTGTTCTAGAGCATCGAATATTATCACCAGTGGCCTGTGGAATGAAGATTCATTCAAGAGATTGATGAACAAGTCCCGAAGGTCATGAATCTTTTTTGGATAACTTTGTACAAGGCAACGATAGTTGACTGCTAATTGTTCACAAATGCTTTGAAGTATATTCTTCAGATCTGTACTTGTTTCGGTGGATCCCAAAAATCTTATAACTACCACAGGGTCAGAATCTGGTCCCATCTCTTCTTGCAACCAGGAAAAAGACTAGAATATAGAGCATAATTTAGTTAATATCTAAATGAAGCACAGTAACAGAGTTTATAAATATATATATATAAATACTATATATAAATAAACATTTTTAAATGTTACTGGTTGAACGGAAATGCTTTCACTGGCAGAGGTCAAGGCTGGTTTGATTTATGTGCACAGAACGAAATTCATATCATATGTCATCTTTGTTTAGCACAGATAATATCCCAAAACACTAAGACCCAGATCCACAAAAAGGCTTATGTCTAAGGGGACATGAGTAGAATGTAGTCCATAAATCCCAGGGTACTCTTTGCAAAATCTGTGTCTCACTTCTGAAAGTCAGTAGGTAGATTCTCTTACTAATAAACTTCCTTAGACTCTAAGCAATGTCATCCTTGGCCAGGGAGACTAGCTTGCCACCTAAACTTGTTTAACATCGATTCCCAGCTGAATATAAATGTACACCCTGACAGTTTTGGAGGACAGGGATCAGAGTACAGATTGCCCTTTACTAGCAAGTTACCTTAATTCCTGGACCACAGAAGTACACTCAGTCTTGGCGTGCCTGTGACTTGCACACTGTTGCAAGGGGTAAAAAGTATCTCTTGCTGGGTTTTTTTGGTTAGCATACTCTAAGGAAGTGAGAAATGTGGTTTTAAATCCTCTCAGTTTGTTCAGGCTAACACACTCAATTCTCTTGCTTGCTATGTCTTTTTACCCCACTTTGTTATTACAGGGTATTTTAAAAGAAAAGCATAACTAGAGTCTCTAGGTTAACTTATGCACTCAGATCTGAAATAAGATCTTGAGTTGCAAATCCCAATTTCACATACGCAACAAATGTGAATCTATAGGAAGTCACATTTGGGAAAGATAAGGGATTTTAAACATTGTTCCCTTCTCCATTTCCTTCTGGCTGATACGGCTGTTTCCCAGCCCACTATGCTAAATTCTCTGAGCACCCTGCAGAGAACTCAAAGTTGTGACTTTCAGCTGGAGAATTAGGCTTAGAGATGCCAGTCCGGTCTTTTTCTGCATCTGGTCCTGCCTTGCACAAAGTTTTTTACTCACCTCCCTGTAGTACTCAGCTCAATGACTTAGCATATGTCAGATAAATGAGTACAGGTATTTTTGCAGTTTATTACAGATAGATTTGTAGCAAATGTATTTCTAGCAAGTGTATCAAACTAATTCTGGAATAATTTCTGATGAGAACATAAGATGGCATGACTTGGAAAGATATTTTGTATTTATGAATAAGACTAAAAATAGCATATGATGTTTAGATGGTTCCAGATTCACAGGACCTCAGTGGAAAAAGAGGGAAAGAGATTGTTCTAAAATACATGTTGTTAATTCAAAAATATATTGATTCCTATTAGGTGTTTAAGAGGTCTGATAAAGTGTTTTTATTGTGGCTAAGCACATAATACAGAGCCATTATGATTGAAAGGTAAGTATTTTCCTGAACATGTGTACAATAATATGCAGAGTATACTTTTTATTATTTTTATTTTATATATTGAGGGCTGATACCAGATCTGTTGACAAAAGGAAGAATGAAAACTAAGTTGGCCCTTACATACTAACACTCTTAACATCACCATATTATGTAAAGTATTTATTTACCTTCTTTGCCACTTCGGCTAATAAAAGAGTCTTCCCTGTGCATGGTCCTCCGTATATGATAAGGGGATTAATGTGTCCTATTTTGCTGGGTAGAATGTACTTGTGAACTATGTTTAATGCCTCACATCTATATTCATAAAAAGTAGAGTATGTTTTACATAGCGACGAGTGTTGAAGAACTTCATCGTACAGCAAGTCTGTCTCGGTGTCAAAATTCTGCTGCACTGTTGCTTGAATTATATCAATCATGTCTTCATAGAACTGTTTACCAAGTCCTTCGATGTAATGATTCTCCACTTCTTGGGAGTAGCCCAGTTTCATGTCACAGTGAGTCACGGACGTGTACACTCTCAGATTGGAGGATGCAACGATGGTAGGAATGAATTCATCCCTGAGCTTGATCAGTTTCTCATGGGCTTCAGGATCTCGTAGAAACTTCCCAGCTGTATGTACCACATCCATGTATTTTCCCATCTCTGGAATTTTAACAAAACGCTCAATATTGGCAATTTTCCGAATGTAGCAAACACACTTCTTTAGGAAAGCTGGTGTTTGTTTACCCAAGGCAAAATCAAGTTCATCTTCAATAGCTGAGGATGAAAAGAGAACAAAGAGTCTCTGTTATCTTTTCTTTATAAACAGTTCAAGAACATCGCCCACCCCCAACATGCAGACTCATAAATGTTTGCATCTGTTTTTTTGTAAAAACCGGAAAAAGCACCAAAAAAATTGCTGGGTGCTTTTGTATGGGTTTTGATCTCAAGCAAGTACAACGAACATTTTTTGTTCTCTTCAATTATATGAAAAATGCTGACAGAAATATATTTTCATGTTTGTGGAAAGGATGATAGAAGAGATAATAAATGAATATATAGAAAAACTTAGTCTGAACTTTACCAGAGGAAAGATATCTCTTTGCTTGGCTGTGTTTCATTTTTCCTTTCTCATATAGCAATTTCACAGCAGTCTTAAAAATCTTCTTAATCTCTTCTGATATATCTTGCCATTTGCTCTCATTCACAGAGTTTGAAGAAGATTCCATCTTTTAAAAATATCCATAGTTAAACAGTAGCTCTAATACACACATTACAGCTTCAGGAAGTAAAAGCCTAATATTCAAGATCATAAATAATATGGTAACAAAGAAACACATAGACTAATAATAAATAAATGAGTTCAACTTTTTATACTGCAATCATAATGTATTCCATTTTAGAATTATGAAAGTTAGCTACTTTGAGTAGTTTCTGAATTCCTACTTTAGCAGCTAATGCAATACTTTTAAAGAATAAGACCAATAACACCTTTATAGAAAGAGGGTTGTGAGAACCAAGCCTGAAATAATGATAATAAAACAGCAGTAATACTGCTAAAACTATCACTCCTTTAATGAGAAGTAATAATAATAGTAATTTAAACTTTGATCTCAAAATTGAAAATGAGGTTCCTGGTACCTGTAATTAAGCACCTCACATTAGCTTCCATATTTGAGAAATATGGGATTATATCTGACATTACTTTTGTTAATTCATTGCTATAGTAACAGTAACATTACTGTCATCAGAGAGGGACTCTAATATAAATTCATTGATCCTTTCAGACGGTAGCTTGCAGGTGCTACAATGAGGGTTTCTCTAAGGCAGCTGGTAGTCACTGCTGCATTACTTACTGCAGATGAAGTGTTTCAGGGATCTCCAGTTTTCCTGGGGGGTGTAATAGGAAAAAGAACAGCCTCCAGGATAAGCTCCCTGGCAACTCTTTCCTGACATGTTCAGACCTGTGTATCTTTTATTACTTTCTGTACGTTTATAAGATGTAACTCTATGTTAGCTTTTACTTACTCCTGTGTATCAGTAGCTTGAAGAAAGCTACAAAGTTTTAATAACAAAAAAGCCAAGCTTTATTCAAAGGGATACTATGGGCATTAGCAAAGCAATACAAAGTTACAAAACTTGCTTTCTCCCTTGTGATCAATAGCTCAGAATTAGCCACATTATACTGTCTTTTACTCATTAAAACTCTTTCTGTGTCTATGTTTTTCATGTTTTCAGTGGTTTTTTTATGCAACAGAGAAAATATTCTGCTACATAATAAGTGAATACAGTATAATCGCTTAATTTCATTTTCTTGTATAACAGAGTATGCACTCAAAATGAATACTCTGTTAAGAATTTCATCTTTGGTACACTGAAATCTGTCCTTGGATATATAGGATGTGTAGGAGGGTAGAACTGAGCCCTGGGTAATACACAGATTTATTGCCATCAGTTAAAGACAAATGCCTATTTTAAAAATTATAATTAACAGTGTTCAAAAATCTTTTGCTAGAATACAGTTATTAAGGTACACGTATGAGATCTGACTTGGGACAGGACAAAGCAGTTGTTTGACTGTTAAAGAGCTTTCTCATATGGAGGTAGAAGGGAAAACATGTATTTCCTCTGCAAATCTTGTTCATTGAAATCTAGCAAAAGCACAATACCAGGGCAGGACAGCCTGAACTCTCCCTATTCCAGCATCAGGGATAGGCAGAGAAATCTGTACAACTGTCCCACTAGCCCCAACAGGTCATGAATGACTACAACCCACTTGCTCTAGCTGTTATCAGAGAGCGCATCAACATAGGAGTCATGACCTGTCATGTTCCTTGGTGTTTCGCAGCAGCCCTCTTCACCATGTAAGGGCAAGAAGCATCACAGCATCAGTTGCTCAGGTGTGGACAGGGCTGTAGAAGCTAATTCAGAGACAACAGCAAGTGCCTTGCCCTGGGGACTGTCCGCCACTGTAATTGATTGAGAAGAATTTTGGAAGGAGGTGACTATGACTTACCGTATTCTGGTAGTTCTTCAGCATTTCAGATTTTGGTTTGAGGTAATACGCTGGTGGCACTGCATTCTCATCCCTGCAGTACCACTCTTCTAAAATCCTTGTCTCTAGCTTGGCCTCCACAGCAGCATCCAGGATCATTTCAAATTCTGCTGACTCAACTTCCCCTGGTATTCGGATGTTCCCATACTTCTCTCCCAGTAGGCCCTGCGTATTTGCAGGAAAGTAGGGATTAAATTTTTCTTTTTAGTTATGCAAAAACCCTCCTCAGGATCTGAATGTCACAAAAATCAGTGTGGTAATAGTTTAATGACTTTGAAATGACTAGGAAGGGAAACAGATATAGTGTAAGATGAATTACTGTTGATGGTACTGTACTGAGCTGTATCCTACTATGATAACTTCGTAAAATTTCAAGTAGATGAATTTTATTTTTTTAATATTAACTAGTATTAAAAATACAAAGGCATTCAAAAGAAGAAATTAAAAAATACCCAACATACTTTCTTAGCACAGTGTTGACTTGTGTATTATTCATTCCCATTAGTCACAGGTTGGCATTAATCTCCCATGGAAAAGCAAATGTGGAAATCCTTTTCTCTGGACTCAGGCTAAGGATGCATCTCTGGATTCTTTACCTCTTGGCTTTATTTTTAGTTTCCACAGTAATGGAACAGAAGATTTTATATTCTGTTTGATGAAAATTCACATGATGTTAATACCAGTATGAGCTGTACATATTAAAAATGTGGCTTATACCAGCAATACCAAGGATCAGTGTTACAGAAGCGCAAGCTGCTTTGCTGTTTCATGTTCCCTTGTTGCAAAGATGTTCAATGTCTTTGCCCTGGTAGCTGTCCACTGAATGAACAGTGAGGCAAGGGAAAACAGCTTTGATCAAATACCAAATAGAAATAGAAATTTTGTTACTTAAATGGACATATTTGGTATATAGGCAAAGGTTTGTGGAAGTCACTTCTTAAGCTGTGGCAAGGGTGATTTTTCACCTTCAAACCTGAGAATTCAAATGTTGGTTGTGATGCTCTGAATAATTTTTTTTTTTTTTAATTTATTTCCATAGTTTGCTGTCTATAAATATTTTATAAAAATAGGATTGGGAAAAACTTTATAGAAGATAGAGTTGCCAGATATTCCTGCATTCTTTCAACAAAATATTTCAAATTTGTGATCATCAGCTTAATTCTGCATTCAAATCATGGTCCACAGAAGTCAATGACAACTCTCACTTCCTTTAAAGCAGAATTTTTTATTTCTTTCCTCATTTAAACGTATTCAGTAAAGATTTTGAGTTAATGAGAAGTACTTAACATGGAGAGGAATCAACAGTATCAGCATCTTGATTTGAATCCGTGAAGTGATGCTAATAAAAATAGAGTAGTACCCTAAAAATGTAAACGACCTTGTTTGTAAATAATAAAATTCTAAATATTCATTATTTTTAAAGCACTCATCATAATGAGAAGCTGTTTTAAACTTTTCCAGCTGTAACTAAACCCCGAAAATCAGTAACTGATGATGATGAAGCCTGCTTCACTGATTATAAATAAAGGTGTGAAGCTGCAGATCCCTTTTCTGCATCCAGTTGTGTTGGCAGAATGTACTCAAGCGGCTCATTACGCTGGGTGCTGTAGCCTCAGAGCAGAGACATCAGAGCAGCACATGTGAACACTTCGTAACCTCTTTCAGGCAAAACCACCTCAGTTAGCTCAGACCACAGTTCACATTGTCTACACTAACCTGGCTGGTTTTTGCCTGGAGCAGATGAGGAGGAGCTCACATGAACTAGTGTTGCCTCTGATGGTGAGCAGTTGGCATCCTCCAACAGAGGAGTAGTGACAAAGAGCTGGTGGACAGGAACAAGTCAATGTCTGTCCACTGCTTAGAAGAAATGAAGGAATGTAGGAATTGTGATAGTTCATATAGTCCAGTTTCCAGTCTCTGACAGTCCCAGCACCCAAGTCCTTCAAGAAGCTGCTCCAATAGAGAAGCATTAGGGGAAAGATGGGTTTGGCTGGCTGCCCATTTATATCCCACAGTAGCTTCATTCAGGCTGCACATCAGGGAGTCAGGAGAAAGGAACAAATGTGTTCAGTGACTAGAACTGAATAATAATAATTTTAATGAAGTGATCCAGTATTTTTATTACGTTAGAATGATCACATAGAAAAAATAAATTAACTAGCAGCTCCTCTCACAGAGTGATCTATATTGCTTCACATAATAAGATAACTGGGGAAAATTTCTAAGTTTTTAGTGTTCTGATCTACTCAGAGCCCTGTAATTTTGGAATTTTGAAGCTGCAGAGGTTAAACAAAATATAACATTATTTTCCTTCTCTATTCAAGTGATGTTAATAACTCATATAATGCTGAATTGCGAGCCTTTACACATTCAGATTGATGTAGAAATCTCATAAATTTCTCTCAGAGGAGCTTTGCTATGCAAATTTTGCAATTACCATGTATAGCACGTATTGCTTAAAATTCATTAGGCTACACTTTTTCTGAATTTAAGTCCAGTGGATTCAATAGACAGTTGTCCAAGCAAAGATCAATAGTTGAGCCCTTCATTAACAATACAAAAAGGTCAACACTAAAATGTCTGGCTTTAATGTACTGTATTTAACCAACTAAATCTTTTTTGGAATTATTCTGTGTACTTTTCTGCTTCTCTGGTACAGTTTGTGCTGTTCTCTCTCCATTGTACTATAGGTAAATAAAAAAAAGCAGTACTTTAAAATGAAAAGATGGATGGTTTTTTTCCTGTATCTTAGCTGTCATCGCAACCGACATTATGTAAATAATCCTGTATTAGGGATCATCCTCCTGGCTACTAGAGCACAACATAATAAAATGGAACTTTGACGTGACCAGAATACTAGAATCACTGTGGATGACTGTATCATGAGCTTTTAAATAAAAAGGATGCCTATGCAAATACTATTGGAAGGCCTCCACATTTTCTAAAATCAGATGTTAAATAGTAGAGGACATACATTTATCATGGTGTACCTTGGTGCTATAGATGGCATTGCTAATGTTTTGCTGAAGTCTAGCATTAGTTGAAGGAAGCATAGATGTGCATAGAAAGGGGAATCACACAGACAAGAGTGACCTCCATCTGGGATGGTTGCAGTGAGCATCCATAAATAAACAGCAAAATGATCCTTATATTGTTTTGCTTTGAGGTATTTCTCCTCTTCTTGTTTGGTTGTAGTTTATGGAAAAGCTTTAAGGTTAATCATAAAAGATGATACGTGCATAGTGCTAGGAAGAAAAGGAATGAGGAAGTGTGGAGGAAAGAGAAGGCTGAGTGAATATACATTGCACTGCAAGGTGAAAACTGAGCCTAGCTTGTTATCATTGACATCAGGTGTTTAGGACAGCCTGAAGCCAACAGCTGTACCAAGAAAGGAACACATCAGCTGAATATTGTGTAAGGGTCTGAACGTGCTAAAACATTTAGTTTTAGAACTTATAAAGTGGACCATGGCAAAAACAGAAGCTTCAGAGGCCATGCCAGAGCTCTACTGCCACACTTTTTTTTCCCCGAGAATTGCTCAGGGAACAGAAGGCAGCACAGTGCCAACCAGTCTTCTGTAACTGTGTCTACTGCACACCAGAAAACTATTGTAGGGATTGTGGTAGAAGTCCTTCACACAAGCTGCATGAGTTGGCCAGGCTCAGAGCACACCTCTGAAACTTGACTGCATTTACCCCAGGAATACCACTTCACATGGCTGGTGTGAGCAAGGACTCATGTTTTAGCCAAAACTCAGGCATTTCTGCAATTAAAACAAAGTTACAAAGCAACTGAACAGAGATTCTGAGGACACCTGTAGCACCTACTTGGTGAATATGTGCATTTAGAAAGGCAATTAAATGAGTTAGTCTTTGATGTTCTAATACAGTAGAACTGACAGGTAAACAAAGATGAAATAGGAGCAGGATAGGGAATAAAAAGAACAGCATAGAAGGGAATTGATTACACAAGTAGAGCCAGCAAATTGTAAACACCATGCTGAGCAGGTCTATCATTTAGAACAGGGCACTCCCAAGCACTGCACTGAAGCTGTGTTCCTCCCAGTGCCCCAACAGAAGTTAGCTGAGGTTCTGGTATTAATTTGTAGTCATTTGAAAAATATTCTGGTCAAAATTTTTATGTGGTAGAAAACTCTTCATGGAGTCATTCCTGTGCTTTCTGATAACTCCAGACTAGTCGCAATCTACAGCCCTGTTTCAGTGGCCATTTAACTGAGGTATTGAAACACAATTTCTTTTCATTTTTCTGGAGAGGACACTGTTTTTCTAAAGGACTGTGAAATCACACCCCAATGCTGGAATTAGGCATGGTGAGTAAATGCAACTGTTCTCTACTGAGAGACTGATGCTTGAATGCTGAGTTACATCACATAAACACACCATGTTCCTGGGGAGTAGTTCTTCACCTAAACACTTCTTCCTCCAGATGCACTGCATGTTTTCCATTACAATGATCACTAGACTAGTAAAAAAAAAAAAAAAAAAAAAAGCTAAGAACTACAAACAGACTATATGTGTTTGCTGGAATTGTGATGAAAACTCTATCTTCCATGCTTAGACACTGAGGTGAGGCGTGGAAGTACCTCCTTCTAGCTGGTACCAGGGAACAGCCATCTCCCCTCCACTCTTGGTGTCATTATGGTTAAATTTATATCTGGCTGTATAAGTGTAGTCTGTCAAAATCACTCAAACATTTAGAGGCCTAAATGAGCAGCTCTGAATTTCACTTTCCTCCAGAGGCTTCAGTGTCTGAACTGAATCCAGGCTAGAGGCTTGCAGCAGCCTCTGGAAATATCTGCCCCCCTCTCCATATTCTTTATTCATTCAAGTAAATGCAAATTTCTTCATAGAAAAATGAAGCAAAATGAAGCAACAGAACTGAAAGAAAATATAATTTCTCACAATCGTCATGTTTCATACTAAGTCTGCAAATAAGAATGATGTTATTTCAGACCTTTATGAAAAATATCACAGTACTCTACAGTAATAATCTAAAACTTCAGTTTGTGATAATCATCAAAATGCTGCAATGTTGTTATTATAGGAAATTATTTTTAAAGGGAACAGGAATGTTTACACTATGTTCAGTACCAAGAGACAGTTTTATATGCAGACTCGTGAATCAAAATCCCCCACCTGATGAGTCATTTTCCTTTAATAGTAAAACAACTAATTAAAGATTCATTAGATTGAAGGCGATTGAACTGTTTAAAGCTACCAGGCTGGCAAACATGTACAAAACCCTCAGCAACCATTTGTCTCTAACAAAACTTTATAGAATTAACACAGAGCAACCCCAGCAGTAGTCTTGTTAGCTTTGTTGAGCCTGAGGCAGAAGTTACAATTAAATGAAGACTAAAAAATAACCATTTAGATTCAGAGGGGAAATATTTTTCCTTCTGATCTTCCTAGTGCAGAAAGAAATTAAAACTACAGTCACAGTCCCAACAATGACCCAAAGGAGGAAATGAACCAGGATTGGATTTGATCTTGATAGGATGGATTCACAGTACCTCTTAGGTAATTAGTTTAGACATCATCACTAAAATGTTCATGAATCCTAACAGTATACTTTTTACTAATATAGAACAAGTTGAAATTTGAGATATATTTAATTCCAACTAAGATACATAGTGGTAGTTTTAATAAAAACAAGTTGTCAAATAATAAGAAGTTACATTCATTACTGATTGGTTTAATTAATCTGTTTGTTTTTTGGTTTGTGTTCTTTTTTTTTTTTTTTTAAATATGTTAACAACTGCAAACCAAGTAACTTGAAAAGTCAGATTTAAAATGTTTTGTGATTTCAGATACTTGTAAATTTAAGAGCAAAATTTTTTTTTTTTCCTGTTTTGCCAACAAAGAAAACTTCAGGTTTATTGAAAACACAGTTTTGTAGATGGTGAATAATCTGATTGAATGATCTTTTGCTTGACTTCATGGGATCAGTCCAACCACTTCTACTTCTTGGTCTTTGTGAAGTACCACATGACACTGAAGTGCATACCTATGTCCTCTCTGCCAACTTTTTGAAGAATAAGCATTCAGGAAATCATCTCCGATGGAATTAAATCTAACCACAATTAATTTTTTAACCTAAGATACCTCTGTGTGTCCAGATCTGATCACCTCTTAAACAATTTGTTTTTGCAAGATCCATGAAGGATTAGAAAGTATTATTGTCCCCAATTGGCACAGGAAGTAGGTGCAGGGGATTAAGCCTGAGCAGGGATTCAGAGCTGTGAACAGGTATGCAGTGGTTAACTGTAACTGGGTAGTAGAAGTTGTTTTTAATTCTCACCCCTGTCCTTATTACAGAAACAGCTCACTACTAAAGGAGAAGGGTCTTTCCCACTCATGAATCAGGTCTTGAGTGACTCACATTTCAGCCTGCTAAATTAATGCAAGCTTAAACTGAGATCACTTATTGAAAGTAGAACAGATTCATTAGGAGAAAGACAGTATCTCACACTATTGAAGATGTAGTGAATGCTTCATGCTCTGGGCTGAAAGTTGCCTGCAGGCACCCAGCATCAGCATTCAGGTGCCACTGAGATGCACCAAGTGGCTCTTCAGCACCTGCTTGACTTGTAGGGATTTAAGTGCTATTAAAATACCTTGGGATGTTATATTGTTCATCTGTTGTCAAGGGTTGGGAAATGCTGCCCCCACTGATGTCACAGAGGTGTCCTACCACCTGCAAGGGAACTGTGGATTGCAGTCTGGTAGAAACTCATCCCATGCCTCACCAGTAGGCCTCGGGTAGAAAAACCGGTGAGGTACAGGCTGTAGCTAGTGGGTCATAATCTAAAGCAAGGTAGGTAATGAAGGAGCTCACCTGTGGAGCAAGAGGCTTGTTTCAAAATCTCTCCTGAACTGGAAGAAGGACAAGTCTGTGATCACCAGGTATGTAACCTACTCATCAGGCTTCTGGGCACCAATGATGGGGTAACAGTAGCAAGTCAAAGCTCCTGCTAGTGCAGCTCATCTCTGTATGTGAAATCACATGGCTTTGTATAAGTAACTGAATATTAATTGTAGCAGAAATGTGAACCTTATCTTTCTTTCCACATTTTGCATGAGTGCCCTAATCAAGGGTCCTCTGGATTCCTGTCTCTCCTGTGGTTACTTGCTCTTCACTGCCTTCTGCAGATCCTGGCACTAGAGATCTAACTCCCTGTTTCCTCAGCCTGCGCATTTAGGCTTTCTTCCTCTTGTACTTAAATCTTTCTTATGAAATAAAACCTTTTTTCCTCTTTAAAACCATACATTTCAGTCAAATAGCCATTTTGCTCAGACAAATGTGTTTTTTACACTACTACTTACTGTGAATATATCTATTAGCTGACAAAAAGTATGTTATTTAGTAATAGATCAGACTGTTATAGACAAGAGACACAAAGTAAAATACAAGTGACTGATATATCTCTTTAACTCCAGTTTGAAAAGACCTCACGTTTTGTATAAATGTTTTGTCTAAGAACCATACTTCTTATAATCAGATGCTAATACCCATCAATTTCTTTCAATTAATAAACATGTATGTTTGAATTAAAGACTGAATCACTTCAGCATAACTACAAGAAATGATTCATTATTTTCAAACCTTACCTTTTATATGTATACTGGCTACATTCTACATCCTGTCTTTCATATTGAACTTGGACATGCTAACACAGTGCATTTGCACATGCAAACCTAAGTAAGTGGCACATTCAAGTCAGGGAAGACATGCAGAATTTATTTCCCTCCGTTTTGCCAATTACTAAGCCTAGCACAAAGGACGTAGCCAGCAGCAGAACAACCAGTAATTAGTTTCTATTGTATACAAAAGAAGTCAGTATATGGGTGATCACTGGGGGTACAAACAAGTCAAACAGATCACAAATAATAGACATCAACCCCAGGAATGACACAGCATGACCAATAATAGGTGGAATAAACAAAGAAACAAAGTCTCCCATAGAAGAGATGGGAGACAACCAAATCAATAGGCTGATCATATAAGACAGAAGTAGCCATGTATTGTTCCCCCACAAAGCCCACATTTGCAAATGCCAAACCTGACTGGGACCAGTTGCATGAAGAGTCAGGAGGTCCTTTCCCAACAAGGAAACTCTGCAAAGTGCATCCACCTCACAGATAGACACTCCACCCTTCCTGCAAGTGGTCCCAGTTTTATGCCCAAAACAGGACACCTGGCACTCATTTACCCAATGCAGGGCACCTGGGGCTTGTTTACCCAAGGGCTTTCCTTACAAGGTCAGCTGCACCTTGGAGGAAAGCCAAAAGGCAAACTCATCCCCTCCTTTTGAAGAACTGTGGGAACCACCCATATGTCAATCTTAATTCAGGGCTCAGTGTTCAGACCCCAGCATTTCACCCTCCTGGTCTGCAGAAACATGGGCTTAACTGACATAACCAAATATATAGGTAAATCACATCTTCAAAATCTCGAAAAAATGGTCAGGTGCCTTCAGAACAGGATTCTTCTTCTACTGCCAGCAGCTGTAAGGCAGTGCAGCTTAGCAGATACAACATCAGGGCTGGTGCAGAACTCTTAGATCTTTCTACTTTTGCTTCATCTCAGTATGGAAACTGGTAACTTCCTGATGCTTTTGCCACTTCCTCAGATTGCCTATCTATAAACTGAGGCTAATGATAGTTTGCAAAATAAGCATTTCTGTTTTGAGTGTTGATATGCAAAGGATCTTGTGTATTTATGTATCCGCAGGGATGGGACTGTTGCTTTACAATGTTTAGTTTTTAAGGAAAAAATGACACCACAGAGTGGTATCAAACATTTTAATTTGATTCTTCTCCATGCCTAGGTAATAATAATAGGGTCCATACCTCAGTCCTTTTGTTAAAGCTTATGGGTAAATAGATTTAGTTTTAAAACTTCAGCTGACTGTACAAAACATAAAATAAGAAATGTAACTTTTAATTCAAATTACTGAAGTGAGTAGAAAACTGAAGGCATAATAAAGACATTTCTGTGCTGAGAAATAGATATGGTTTTCCACCTGCCTGGATATGCATTTGTGCTCCTTGGCTTGAGAAATTCTGCTGTACGCTGTTTTACAGAGCCATGGTCTGATTTTTCTCTTCCTTTTTTCCCTGGAGATGCTCCAGAAGTAGACTGCTATAGGTATTTCAGAAACTTGAGATGGGTATTGGTTTCCATTCCATGAATAACAAACAAAAAAGGGCTGCTGAATTACCTCGTAAGAAAACTGACTGGAATTGTGACTGGAATGATGAGGTGCAAGTGCTGAAGTCTTTTGCTGCAAGTGATGATCCTGACATAAGGTATAAGAAGAAAATGATGGTGGAGCTACTTGATGCTTAACCTGTCTTTCAAAAAATTAAAGAGAGCGGCCAAATCCAGCTGTAAATGAACCAATTCCCTCAACCCTGAACTTCACCCACAGTGCAATATTTTTAAATCTTAAAGCTTTTCCCTAGTGGTAGGGAGATATGAAGCAATGATGAGTAACTTCTCAGGACATAGTGGGTAGGAGCTAACAGTCCATCACACAGAGTGAATCTGCTTCTGCAGGAGAAATTCATGACCTACTTTCCTGATACACTTCTCTTCATCAGAACTCTCCTTTTTTCCTTGCTGTGAAAGTATCAATGGTCTTCCTGTACACTCTCCTGTCTTCTATGAGGCACCAGTTTAGTTCACTTTGTTGCCTTTCCCTTCACTGTTTGTCATTGCTGGGTCTTTGATCTCTCTGAGCACGGGTATAGGTGAGAAAATCAGTCAAAACAAAGTTAGGAAAGAAGTCTGTGAATAAATGTAGGGTAAAGGAAGGACTGGAGAAGATTTTGCCTGTATCTGGCAAATCTGGCTATATATATAAGCTGCTCATTCACTCTCATTCTACTCCAAACACATTTATCATTCTCACTTTGCTCTTTTTTTTTGAAATTGGGTGGTAGATTTCTTGACAGGCATGTATATTTTTCCTGTCACATAAAGCTCAGGACCTTGCAGGTAACTCCTACTGCAGTCCAGATTCCTATCAACTCTCTGACAGGTCCTGTAACATTTCATAACAGTGGACCTGGGTAGAAAACCAAACTACAAGGGCTAGGTTTAATAAAAGACTAGCACTTAGCCCAGACTGGAGTCAATAATTTTTGTGGAAATCACTACCCTTCCTACAGGGAGTGGGAAATGTACCCTTCCCTGAAACAGCAAGGAGATCAATCTTGTCTTTTAGAGGTGGTGTGGTCGCATGACCTCCTCTGCTTCGTAAAATAATCATAACGCTCACCCAAACAGAGAGGAACTGTGAAAGGGTTTGAAATCCTGTCTTGCATCTCACAGGTGAAGGCTGGCTAATGGAGAAAAGCTTCTCCTACTGTTGCTGTTTAATGTCCTTACTGAGCATCCACAGATACAGGCATCATGGAGCCAGAAAGGAAGAAGATACTCTGAGCTTATCAGTGTATTCAGCTGGGAGGACAGGGGACTGGCTTCCGGACACCAGCCCCAGGAGTTAAAAAAATGAGATTCTTCTGCATCCTTACTGCCCTCTTTGGTATGCTTCCTATGTAAGAGAGGATGCTGCTGCATGCTGCACCCATGCACCCTCTTTGTTTTCTAGGAAAGTGTTAATGAACGTTATCAGAGGTAGAGATCACTGTTGGTATAACAACTTTCAGAAAACTGAAGCTAGTTGTAACATGATATGAGATTTTGCTGCAAATTTATTTTTACTGGGTTTTTTCCTCTTCTTTCTTATTAGAGCTAAACAGATTGGTATTCACTGAATCTACAAATGAAAACCTAATTTTGTAATTAAATGTCAACAAAATTATTTCACAACTTGCGTAGAGTAATACAGTCCCCATCGGCCTGGTACGACCCATGACTGCACAGTGTGTAGCGAAGAACCTAAACCACCATTAATAAACATATTATGCATGGACATAAAATAAATGAAGGCCCAAAGGCAATTTTTTAGTATAAGGGACATCAGCTCTAGCAGATTATAATGCCACCTCTCTACAGCACCCAGAATTTAGTGTTTATCACTAAACAAGTAGCATAATGTAACATCAAATCTGTTTTGCAAGTACACGTGGAATGGCCTACATTATTTATTTTGACTAGTTCCTGGATTTTGATGACTTTTATTTGATTTCTGTATCCCTACATGCCAACTATAATGAAACATTCTTTTCTCTAGCCCAGCTGGCATAGGTTTCAGGGCTTGTCATTTGGGACAGTTGGTGGCTGGTACTCTCTGAATAGATACTTTATCAATCTAGTCCTTCAAAGATGAAAAAAGATGATTAGGTAATTCCTTGCACAACAAGAGACACATATAGAAAGAGTGTAATTTTCCTTCCCCAACAATCCTAGCAGTATGATGGCCCAGTAAACTTAAGACTGATGTGGAACTATCAGTCCCTTCTGTATGTTCTTACATTATTTGCATGCGTTCCCTACTATTCACATGCTTGGAGGGGAAGAATAATTTTTTCTGGTTTATTAAATTTGTAGGAGGCTAGAAAGGACCGTAGCAGAGTTGCAGGATGAAAGGGATTAATTCCTACGAAAGGAACTAATAATCTAAACTGTAATAACAGTTAAGGAGAGAAAGAAAAATGTGGAAAGGATCTTCAAAAAAGCTGAACTGAAGGAAAAAGACTAAAGCAAGCACTGTGATAGTAGAGACTAAAGACTTGGCTTCATAAACCACACCCCTTACACACTTGACAAAGATTGCGGCTGATGAACAGCATTACTTAAAATATTCAGAGTCAACAATCTTTACAGTTAATTCACATCACCAAATATTACAGTGACAATGCTAACCCTAATAATTTAATTTGTTAAATATAAATCCATCTTTTCATAAAGCCACCTTCAGAAACACCACATTTCATAAACTATTGTTCTTCAATACCACCCAATATCAATTTTCCATTAATAATATAGATGAAAAAAATAACCTTTATAAACCCTCTTAGCTTTCACTTACCATACTTCTTCAAGAATGGAACGGATTAAAATAAAACCTTACCTATTGTAGCTTTATATTGGGATATCTTCTTGCCTCTAATTTTTAACTAAAAGGTAATCACATCTAATGGTAAGTTTACAAGCACTAAATACTGCCTGCAGGTAATAGGACAAGTCATTAGCTAAATGTTTACAAATTCTGTAGCAAATCCCCATGGGAAACAAGTGAAACACAACAAAGAACATCAGGTCATGACACTTCTTTTAATAAAAGCACTATCTTGCCTGTGCCATGCAATGGTATGACTGAGAGACAGAGTACAGGCTCTGAAAAAGTATGTGGCCAGGCGATGCGCTGTTTTTCCAGCCATGGGTAGCACTACTATTTTAAACCATTTTTAAACAGTTTTAAGCATTAATTTCTTTTTCTATGTAAACTGGTTGATTTGAGAGAATGTAGTTTACTCATAACTGCAGTCTCCATAGCATTCTGAGCAAGTATTCTCAGTTTCATTTTTTTTTGAGGTGGAATGGAATAAAAAGTTACTCTGTGAGGTTTTCCAGTTATGAAAGAAATACGCATATGATAATTAGCTGCTACATGGCATGCTAACAGAACAGTAACTCCAAAAAAAGCACCTTGCACTGAAAGCAAAAATTTTAAGAGAAAAGACACAATGTCTTATGGACGCATACCAGTATGACTATGATGAACACTGATACTATCTCTTACTTTACTTCTGTATCTTAACTAGTATCTTTCATTGAAGAAAAAAGGATCCTTTGAAATTATACACTCTGATTATCTTAAAAAAACAGACCCAGCTACTGCTAGCTGGATTATACACTAATCAGACTGAAAAATAAACTAGTTAGTTTGTGGTTAGGTGCTTGTTTCTGGGTCTTTTATTGGAGAACCAAAGGATCCCTGAAGCAAATCTCTGTATTTGAGAGAAGGGAAGGTATATACATTAGGTGCAAGCAATAGCATTAAAGTTCCATTTGAACTTATCATTTGCTTGCTAATTACTGTAAAGTATGCTTTTTCTTTACACAGAAATAAAATTGCAAGGTTTAGGATTTCTGCCCACCCCTCTCACTTCTGCAGAATAGCCAACACTGGCTTTCTGATCTACAGTTTCATTTGTAGAACAGACGACTACGTCTAGCTGATTACAATACTATGTCGGGAGATGGTTTAGTAAAGCTCTTGAGGGTCAAGAAAAAAAAATTCTCATAAATCTCATGCAGCCTATTTCTTCCTCTACACATCATACATAGAATGATGGAAATTTGAGTTCATGCTAATTTTGTTCTGACTAATATGATAGTTTATATTAAATATAATACTTAACCTTTCTCATAAATTCTATTTATGGCAAGGAAAAGAAATACAGTGACTTAGCAGAAAATATGTACAGTCTTCTGACTGTAGGCTGAAAATGCAAGATATTTTAAGACTACATCAAAACCCATGCAGCTTCTATCTTCCATGGAAAAGCTGCCTGATGAATCTTTCAGCTATTTTCAATGGGATATTTTTAAAAAATGGGTAAGCATTTTTAGACCCTAGATTTCAGATTTAGAGAATCAGAGATGATTCATAAGAAAATACATTTCCAGCCCTAAAGCAGATCAAGGAACTCTCTTACAATAGCTTAATCAGATAATATCACCGTGCTTGATTCCACTCTGTGTGTGTGTTGTTCAGACACAAACATGGAAAGGGATATATACCCTTTGCCTGTTAGTCTGGAGGCTGTGAAAGAAGATCAAGGCTTGCTGAGGGGAAAGTTGCATACTATGTCTTTAAAATTGAATCACTTTTTCTGTTCTGAAGGATTTAAAAAAAACCTACAAAGCTCTACTTTGATATTCATAGAAAAATCTTTCTTGTTGGCCAAGTCCATCTAAAGCAGGATTAGTGTTCGCAGACATATACATCACTTCAGATTAATGCCAACAATGTGGAGCCATTCCTGATATGCTATATGACTCCAAACCCACTTATGTTAGAGGGAGTTCTTATTTGAACAGGTTTTGAATCAGATGAGGAGAAGAAAATTCATACTTTGGTATTTGTTTCTTGGAATACACTCTACTGGGAGAGGTGGGCTGCTGTGCCATGTCTGGTTCCAGCTATTTTTCCTCATTCACTTAAAAACTATATATAGAGCTGCTTCCTTGAGGAAAATTAAATTCTGAAATGTACCAAGCATGTGTAACTTCTGCTGAATTCCCAGAGAGCACTGGGTGCTTAGCATTCCCCATAAACCGGCTGTTTTACTATAGGCACATTTCACTGACTGTAGCCTCCCTAACTTTAAATGTGTGGCAATTTTCCCAGGAGAGCAAAAGCAAAATGTAACTCAGGTATTCCAGAACCCATATATATTCAGTTTTCACATTAGGAATAAACCCTAAAGTAACACCAGAACTGAAATGAGAGTTGAGGAGTAGAGATGGAGTAACATAATTTGGAATTTTCTCTGATCTGGAATGTGCTCAGAATTAATTATCAATGATTTGTACTAAGCAAAAAGAATCAAGTAGCAGTGTACTTCGTGGGATGATTAAAGCATGCAGTGTGCTGCAGGAACAAAAAGATCCAGACATGCATATAACACTTCACTCCTCAATCTACCACATTTCGTCTTCAATTTCAGAGTGATTTAAGGACATGCCAAATATTGTAAACTGCTAATACTATTTCAAATTTCTACTGGAATCCCTATTTTATAATGCTAGCTCTTTTTTAATAGTTAATGCTGAAATTAACAACAAGCTTTCAATAATTTAGAGAGGGATAATGTAAATGACAACGTCTGTTCAGAGTAGGTAGAAAATGTTTTTACTGTCCTTTGGACCAGCTGATTTGAATGATGGGTGGGGAGAATCTCTTAGATTTGTACAAAACTAAACATATTGCCCCCCAGTTCAAGAAGGACAGGGAACTGCTCGAGAGAGTCCAGCACAGAGCCACAAAGATGATTAAGGGAGTGGAACATCTCCCTTATGAGGAAAGGCTGAAGGAGCTGGGTCTCTTTAGCTTGGAGAAGAGGAGACTGAGGGGTGACCTCATTAATGTTTATAAATATGTCAAGGGTGAGTGTCATCAGGATGGAGCCAGGCTCTTCTCAGTGACATCCAATGATAGGACAAGGGGCAATGGGTGTAAGCTAGAACATAGGAGGTTCCGCATAAATGTGAGGAAGAATTTCTTCACAGTGAGGGTAACAGAGCACTGGAACAGGCTGCCCAGAGAGGTTGTGGAGTCTCCTTCTCTGGACACATTCAAAACCTGCCTGGACATGTTCCTGTGTGACCTGACCTAGGTGTTCCTGCTCTGGCAGGGGGACTGGACTAGATGATCTTTTAAGGTCCCTTCCAATCCCTAACATTCTGTGATTCTGTGATTCTGTGATATTTAATTGAGCAAACCATTACAGGTGACAAACTAACATTTCATTTCTGTTTCTCCCTTTTGTTTTACAGTTTTTCAGTACATAGCCATGCAAGAATAGCAGTTCAGGCAGAGACTGGTGCCACACAGATGGAAGAGAGCACCCATGTGTTGTAAAGTGCAGGGTGTGTTTGAAGAGAAGTGCAGAGAAGCCTGTCAGTGCTCTCATCTGTACTAAGGCGTAATCAACAGCAGGTTAGTACTGGAGTATTAGTTAGGGAACCCCAATAAAAGTGCAATAAACTTATTCTGCAAATAATCACTATAGACTAACAGCAACTTAAACAGCTAAGGGCCTTAACTGATACCAAGCACTGTACTTGGGTTTGTAAATTAGCAGTCTAAATCCCTAGTGTCTCCTTGCTGTTAATGGAGAAACAGTAATCCAGAAGGCGACTCAGATATTACTGGAGGTACCTATATCTTTCTATTAGCTGTTAAAGGTCTCGAGACTAGATCTGTAATAGATTCATCCTGTTCATGATCAGTACTAGTTGTGGGATGATAATATAACCTTTATTGTCACTCTACCATCCTGTCTGTATTGCCACCTCTTATGAATTTACTAGGAAACATAACCCAACCAAACGCAAAGGCTCCAGTGATGCACTGAATGTGCTTTGTCTTTGGTATCGTTATACAATGCAGAGTTTAAGCAGTTCACAATTTAACAAATACACTTCGTTTCATTCTCCCCATGTAGATTCCAGAGATGACCAGTATAATATATATTCTGCACAAAATTTGTATGGAAAGTATTTTTCCCACAGAAATAGTACTTTTTATCTCATAAATAAATCTTGATAAATTATTCTGTAGATCAAAAATAGCATGATATGTATTTACCTACAGTAAAGTCTACATGTTTTTAAATGATTATGTATAAATAGGCATTGGTTTTATACATTAAAAAAACAACCAACCAAAAACCAACCTAACCAAAACCCAAACAACTCCCCTCTCCCTTAATTGGATCAAGTGTTGATAGAGCTCAGGCAGAAGGTAAGAGGGGAACTGTACATTCCGAAAGACAGTGTCTCAGGAAATTAATTACCCATTTTTTTCAGAAGCGCCCCCTCCTTTGTATTTATGAATATGTGTTTGTTTGAATTTTGTTGTTTTGTAGAAAAGCTTAGGACTTCCAGTTTATGCACTGCACTAATTTAATAACTGAATTACATTTTCTCTCCATCTGATATCATAATGCAGGCACAAAGTGCCATAAAGAAACACTTCCTAAAATCAATCCATATCTGCTAGTTAATTCTGAATAGTCCAATTTAATCCCAGATCTGTGTCTGAATTAAAAAAGCTGTAATTGAAAAGTAAGAAAAATATCCAGCTGAATGGAAGTGGCACATTTTATAGAACTTTCTCAAGAAACGGGAAGTTGCCCAAAGCCTGCAGTGCCAAAGTCAGTTTTTTAATTACGTTACTATAAATTAAAACTAATTATGCTTGTTGGAGTAGAATCATCTTCAATTTGTGTTGTAAATGAAATAAACTCCATCCCACTAAGGTACAACAGAGCAGAAACCAAATGTGCATAAAGAGATTTCTGTAGTTTTGCCAGTCTAGTCATTGGGAGAGCTATTACTCTGGCCCGTACTTGGAAGACCTGGAATAAATATTGAAGTTGTTGGCTCACTGCAGCCTCTTTGCTAACTGTTTTGTTCTGTTTAAAATTTCTGATTTGGCTTGATTTCTTTCCTTAGTAACAATATCAGGCAGGCAGTTCTTAACAGCTTCAAATTCTGAGCTGCTAAAATATGCAGCAGTGGTACATGACGAGGTTTCCTTCACTGTCAGATTTTAGAACATCCATGTCTAAGGACACTGGGTGTTGCTGCAGGAAAGACACCATGCCCTTCTGTTCCAATTCTGTTTTTTCATCAAAGGGAAGAGAAGAAGTAGAAAAATAAACACAGAAAACTAAATTTAGTCACATAAGTGGAAGCTACCCAAACTCTCTAGAGGTTTGGGCCAGTGTGTGCTTGTGAAAAACAGTGCCATGACAGCATCAAACCCAGTCCTTTGATGTCTGAGTGACAAGTATTTCCACTACTGTTCCAGTTGCAATAAACAAGTGACTATGGAGAGGACAATCAGTAGTAAACAGAAGCAATGTCTTTTTTCCTTTCACACCAATCCTTGAAAACTTGTAATAAAGACAGGTGACAGCAAAATGTTTGTATTTTAGTAAAACTTGTGCTAACAATTAGTATAATAATTGATAAAATTAGTTAAGTAGGATTAGGCATGTTTACATGAAAACATTCAGCCTGACAGATAGATACTGAACAAGTCTGTCTTTTGCCCTTTATTGCTCTGGTACTTCTACAGTGCTAGAATGAAACTGGAACTTTATCTAATGTAGGCAGGATATCTATTTTTTTCCTTGCAAGCACTTTGTCTTAAAATAATGCTGTTTGTCATCTTAAACACAAACGAAAAGTTTTATAGAGGTTAATTTAACTTGAGACTTATCCCAATATCTATGCAGTCCTGCACCTATTCATAGAAAAATACTTGTCATATATCCTCCATTTATTTTTCACAAAAATAGAGCCTCAAGAGAGTTGAAAAAGAATTAAATATGTTTTGGAATAATATAAATACTTATATTTCAGAGAAGTACCCTTGATCATAGCAAATCCTACTCATTGTGGCCATTTTTCTACTTTCACTACAGTCTCACTTGCACGTAGTACTTCTCACATACAAAATAAACCCACATTCTTCTCAAATCATCTTGCTGTTTATTTTGATGCTTTAATAGATGCTGTTAAGTATGCAGTATATACCACTGAATAGGCAATCTCATTAGAGAGATTCTCTATCTATATCTACCCAGAAAGTTAAAGAACAGCCTTATTCTTCACAGATAAAGAGGATATGCTATTCTTTAAGCAGCTAGGAAAAGGTATTTATCAAAAGTCATACATTTTTTGTCTCTGCTGTGAAAACTAATACGGTCAGGAATTAGTCTTTAAATATTTTTCAAGTTAACATTGTTCATCTTAAAACATGGTACAAATCTTTCTAAGCACAGAAGAAAGAGGGAAAAAAGCACTGCTCTAAATTGTATATTTAATATAAAATCAGTGACAGCAAAATCTATTGTATATGATTCCTTGGAAGGGAGAAAAGCATACCTGGCAGGACTTCATATATACAGCCTGCTCCCAGTGCCCTTACAGCTATTGGAACCCCACACAATGACTTCATAAATTCATACTGCTCCAGCTATAAAAACTGTGAAGAATAGCTGAAGACTGTAGAGTTTGATATAAAACAACAGGTTCATCTACAGGAAAAGACCTCTCTGACATTAAAATAAATATATAAATCTTTATAAACCATTCCTGTAAAAGTGGTTCAGTCTCTCCTTTAAGACTAATGGGAAAAACCAGTGAAGACCTATCTTTGTTTGCCAGCTCTACTGACTCTTGAAGAATGCTAAAAGCAACACTTATTCTGGCAACAGTAAAGAGAAAGAAGAGATTACAAAAAACACGAAGACTCAGAGCCTTCTCAGGTTGTCACTGATCTCCAGTCTTTTCACACTCTAGTACCTGACATTCCTAACTTGTCCTGGGTTTATGACACAAACAGCAAAATGCAGATTAGAGCAGACAGTTCTTCGCAGCTGCTGTGCTTTCCTAAGTAAGTCCTCCTAGGCCAGCCAATAATGCATGCGTGAGAAGTGCCAAGAATTAATTAATGGTGGCCTCCTTAAACAAGCAGTCCATACTTCTGTTAAGACAGTAGTACAGTCATACCTCGTGGTTTCTAAACCCATCTCGCTATGGGGACTGATCATGACAGATCCTTCTTTCCACTAATACTGAGTAATCACTGTTAATTTACAGTGCTGTATAGGGAAACATTTGGATGCAGTGTAGCAAACGTACAGTGAGGAATACAAAATATTTTAGAAGAAAAGAATACATTTGTTACGGAATCATGCATGTTAGGAGAGCTAACATTATATTTTTGTTGTAAAGTAAAACATTATTTTTATACCCACAACAAAACATGGACCTGCAGAACTTTTCAAGCAATCTTCTAACAGCTTCATACGAGTCTTTTGCAGCTCAGGACTGTCCCATTCGTCTGCTTCAACTCCCCAGTATAAGTCTATAACCTGGAAAATAGTATGTGACATTGTTAATTTATCATACACCCTTTCTACCCATCAAATTAAAAATTAGCTTTGTCAACATTTCATGTACTGTTAAGCATTGCTCTTCAGTGCAGTAAAAGGCAATGAGGTCTATATCCAGTCCTTACATGGACCGGCAGGGTTTCCTTAGGTAAACCACAATTCAAGCCTCTTATTTTACCTCCTAGACAGTCCCTCCTAGGACAGTCTCTCATTTCATATTCATATTTTTTTGCAGAGATTAGCATGACAAGTTCTTGATTTGATGTAGTCTTTATTTGCTACTAGATTGCATATAATGGAGAAATAAGAAAAATAACAAAAGCATTGACAAAATCCTGGCTCCACGGAAATAATGGGAGTTTTCCTGTGGATCACAGTCAAGACCATGACTTGACACCCTGTATCACTTGTATCCACAGGATATAAACTCATGCTGTGCACATGGCCCAAAAGAAAGAATATGTGCAGTTCTGTAATATCATAATCCCTTTGTTAGCTGGTCTTTGTTACTTTCGAAGCAGAGATTGTATAGGTATGCCATGGCAGACAGCTTGCTGCCCAGCCTTTCATCTGTAGCTACAGACTGAGATTTTTTCGGTTTTGTGATGGTAATTAGTTGCAAACATACCCCTGGAAGAAACTGGAATATGGATGTTAAACTTATTCAAAGAAGTTACGTGAAGAAGTGTCATTTCACTACAAGTTTAACTAAAAGGCTGAATTCTTACTGTGGCAAATTGAATTTAAAAAAATAGGGATCATATGTATACATTTCTTCTGGAATCAAACATGGTACATGCTAGTACTCTCCCATTTAAGCTACTATTGTTTGTTAATATAATGTATGTAACTTGAACCATAAAAAGTCAAATGGTTATTAAAAAAAAAATCAAAATTGTATTAAGACGTGATTATATTACAGTATTGCTTATTGTGATATTATTTGAACTGTGGAAGTACTTTGCTATTTCCATAAGAAATGGAATCACAAAACTAGCTGTTGTCTAAACAGATCACAAAATCAGCCTGAAGACCTAATATAAGAACTAATAATGGGTTGATATAAAAGTAAAATTCACCGGTTTACAGCTGGTTAATCTCCTTGGAAAATTTCTCATAACAACAGATGCCAAGGTTTAAGACGTAATTCTATAAGTATTCATACCTATGTTTAATTTAACTACCAACAGTCTTGTTGGTTATTTCTGCCAGAAAAGTTTGGGATGCGTATCAGTGTTTGCTAGAGTACTGTTGCCAAACACAAGAGGTAATGTACCGTCTGACTGATGATGAATGAAATGCCCAATGTAGCTTACACTGTCAAGAAAATACACTTTTTTTTTTTTTTTTTTAATTTTTATTTTTACAGAAACTGTTCCAAAATTTTGCTGGGACAAGCAGCTTCTGCTTTAAAAAACTGCATCTCAAACAGCCTTCCTGTTTCCCTCATTCGCACTGATTTCTTCTCTGTCCTTTTATAGTCTCATTAGGAAAAAAGTGTTCTCTCCTTCCTCTCTCCCTTCTGTTATTTATCTATATGACTTCCTTATTGAACTTCACATTGTATTCAGCTGATTACTTGAATGATGTATGATAAAGCTTCAGTATTCTAGTCATAAAATCAGAGCATCTTAGCATGCAGTCAAAAATATTTGAATTACTGGTTGAATTAATTTATTGTGCTGCTCAAGTTCATCTGAAACATAAAAGCAATTTCTATCTATTTTAATTAACTGTTCAGAAATCATGTTAATTCTGTAAATGTGAAGAGGAAATTCTCTGGAATAGCAGCTATTGTAGGGGCTCAGCATCTGCCTTCTGTGTTATAAATTTATAGATTATATTTATGGGGTAACACAATTTTGGCACATAGTATCTTAATGTGTTATAATTTTGTCCTGAGGAAATATTTTAGCCGTCAAACCTCTGAAGACACCAAGAATTTAAAAATGTGGGGCTTACTGGTTATTCTTTATGTAACTGAAAAAAATAGGATTTACAAAATTAAAGAAATGGAATGCGAAGACAAGTGTATATGATGTTGAAGTATGTTTTTACTTATACTTGGAAAAACTGTGTGACAAACAACCACTCTAATGTCCATTAAGGCTGCCAAAGTGAGATGACGACCAGTGCTCTGCGCGAGAGCTACTTATACACAGTGGACTGACACTGGTCTAGTTCAGTTCCACGCTAGTCACCTAAGGGAGAGTTTTCATTCATAATTCAATGTTTCCTTCTGCTTACTTAAGTTTTTGTCCTACCAATCTTATAGTTTCACAGATTTTTCTAAGGAAATGAAATAATTTTATTGTTATTGCTTCCAAATGCTTAAAAGAAGCCTAAAAAAATTAATTCCTGCAAAATTCCACTTTCCTTCCAGCATGTATCACACGGTGAAAATTATTTGAAACAGTTCATTGTTCCCAAGAAGAAAAGAGTATGCTGCTAATTAACTATGGTTAGTTATCCTCCAGAAATTTTCTATTACAGCTACTTTCTTTAACCTCTCTGTCCTCCCCTAAAAAAAATACTGTATTTCAGGTACAAAACACCATGCATTCTGGAATTCTTTTTCTCAGCTTACTTGCTTTCTGTTTTCACCAATATCTGTTTTTCAGAAGTGTTTTCTCATTCAATGGAAAAGGAAATCCATCGAGCAAGCAAATTTATAGAATGATTGAATATATTCAGTTCTGCTTCCACACACATGGTGGTTATGTTCTCTAACAGCTCCCACCAACTCGAGGATGCCTGACGGATCTCATGCTTTGCAACAACTGAAACACTTATCAGTGCAGCCAGATGACTCAGTAGAAGCAGGAGCAATGAATGTACTCAAATGCATTTCATTTGGGTCATGATTTATCAGGGAGAGAGTGTCTTCAGGACACTCTATATTACAGCGTATTTGTGGTAGTCACAAGCAAGGTAGTTCTTGTTTGGTTAGTGGAAGATTATATATCAGGATGAACAGTTATGCGTTCTGCTCTGTACAGGTAAATATAAATTTATCTCTGTATCTGAAAAGTACATAGTACTTTCTTGACACCACTGCACTGATAACAGTAGTCTTAATTTTGCATGCTAACCTAAGAAACTCAGTGTATCAGGAATGGAAAAGGCAAAAAACACCATTTTGATAAAGTCTACCTCAGAGTCTCCTTCAAAATGCTTTACTACTTTCCCTTGGCAAATTTTATACAAGTTTTCTTACTTTGCTTCCACAGAAATGTGATAGCTTTCTAGCTGTTTTCAGAAATGTGTCAGTGGAGCTGCCTCTCAGACCTTACATCACATAAGGATGCTCCTGGTGTTGAAACTATATAATAAAATAATTTGCTTCCATGAATATCAACTAGAGTAAACTTAATTATTCCTCCCCTAGAGACTACATTAGAATCCATCTGAAGAAAGTCATGTTTCCCCTCACAAAGTACACAGTGCATTATGATCTACTTGGAAGAGACATTTTCCTCCTGTCACTGAGATGTCTCCTCAAAGATGACTCAGAAATAAAGAGTTTATATTTTCCATTAATATCACATGGTAGTAACAGGAGAAAAAGACTATATTATTTAAATATCTTTTGCTATTCCTTGCATATCCCACTGCAGCTAGGACTTCCCAGTCAGCTGATGAGCTAGGACTTTCAGATGAAATTATTTTATAGCCATAATCAAAAGTCACTCTGAAATTTACCACCATGCAGATTCAGCAACTCCACCGTGACTCAGGGAATTAAAACCAAATATCCTAATTTAAGAACTTGTTATTTTGATTAAAAAACAGCTGCATGTGCATCAAGAATAATACATTGGGAGGGACAGGATGTTGCATAAAAAGCATTATGTGTTTCCAAATAAGCTACACTCTGGAGAGCTGAGTTTTTGGGGTCACTAAAATGGGAGGTTAATACTAGTATGCGAGGAAGGCCTGAGGATGTAGAACCAGCGTTTTTGAAAATTTGAAGAATATTTTTACAAAATTGCACACTGTATTTGTTTCTCTTAGCAAAGAGCTGGCTCCAGGCCTGCTGACATATACAGGACTTTACTGGATGACTTGACGGGACAGTGAATTAGGATATTCCCCATTTAAAATACCAGTGACTTGAACTATGCTGCCAAACTTGTGTTTTAAGTCAAATGCAATTGTATTTATTACCAGTTGGCTCCTACCAAAGATGTGGATAGGTCTATGTCTTCCTTAATATAAAGGAAAACATGAACTGACTGAAGCAATGGGAATTTTACAATTGATGTTAAAGGAAGCAAATTCTATAATACATAATCACAATAGAAATGCTCCACATTCAATTCATTTTGGTAATCAGTTTCAATAACCACCTGGTTAAATGATTTTCCACATTACAGTGGAAGATAAATCTGTAGTTAGAATAGATATAATAATTACGTGAATATACAGATGGTGTTATTTCGATGGTGATTATATTAAATTAAAAATAGGTTGTATTAACATGTTTTCTACAAGTACAACATGGTAACTCAGATGCAACATTATTTCTTCTTAAATATTTTAAGTATCTAAAATTCAGATGGTTTCATAAAATTTCCAATGTGAAAGTCATCAGTTTGTTGCCATACTGGATATACCACCAGTGGTGCAATGCTGTATTGTAAAACTGTGTGGTTTTTTCATCTATTCAGAATTTACCTCAAATCTGCCTGTAAAATAATTTAAGTACATCAATTCAGTACAATTAACATATGAAATACTTTTTTTTTTGCAATTTTGTATTTTATCAAAGATATTTTAAAATGTTATCTGTTCTAAATAGAGTTAATTTCAAGAAAAAGTGATACAAGATTCAACACAAAAAAACCCTACCTGAAATTCCAGCCCATAGTTTTCCCTGCAGAATTCTCTCAGCTTAGGATACACATGTTCTCTTAGGGCACTCCTTTCTGCTATTGTATCTGTGTTGGGGAAAAAGATATTATTAACAATATATAATATAACTATTATATAATATACTTATTATTATTAATTATTATATAATTATTATATAATATATTAAGAGGTCGATGAACTGTTCTGTAAACAACTGGCAGAAGCTGCAAAGTTGCAAGCCCTTGTTCTTGTGGGGGACTTCAACTTACCAGACATCTGCTGGAAATATAACACAGCAGAGAGAAATCAATCCAAGAAGTGTGTGGAAGATAACTTCCTGACTCACCTTGTAAGTGAGCCCACCAGGGAAGGTGCCTTGTTAGACCTGTTGTTCACAAACAGGGAAGGACTCATAGGTGATGTGGTGGTCGGAGGCCGTCTTGGGCTGAGTGACCATGAAATGATACAGTTCTCGATCCTTAGCCCAGGTAGGAGGTGGGGCAGCAAAACTTTCACCATGGACTTCTGAAGGGCAGACTTCAACCTGTTTAGAACACTGGCTGAGAAAGTCCCTTGGGGAACAGTCCTAGAGGGCAAAGGGGTTCAGGAAGGATGGACTCTTTTCAAGGAGAAACTGTTAGAGATGCAGGAGCAGGCTGTCCCCATGTGTTGTAAGACAAACTGGCAGGGAAAGCGACCGGCATGGTTGAACAGGGAGCTTCTCTGGGACTTAGGAGAAAGAAGAGAGTCTACCACCTCTGGAAGAAGGGGCAGACTACTTGGGAAAAGTATAGGGATTTAGTTAGGTTGTGTAGGAAGAACATTAGGGAGGTGAAAGCCCAGCTTGAACTCAGCCTGGCCACTGCCACAAAAGATAATAAGAAGAGTTTTTACAAATATATTAACAAAAAAGATGCAGGGAGAATCTCCATCCCTTATTGGATGCGAGGGGGAACATTGTTACCAAGTATGAGGAAAAGGCTGAGGTACTTAATGCCTTCTTTGCCTCAGTCTTTAACGGCCAGACCAGTTCTCCTCATGGTATTCAGTCCCCTGAGCTGGAAGACTGGGATGGAGATCAGAATAAACCCCTCGTAATCCAGGCAATAGTAGTGAAGGACCTGCTGAGTCAGACACCCACAAGTCTATGGGACCGGGTGAGATTCACCTGAGAGTGCTGAGGGAGCTGGCAGAGGAACTTGCCAAGCCGCTCTTCATCATCTATCAGCAGTCCTGGTTATCGGGTGAGGTCCCGGACGACTGGAAACTTGCCAACGTGACGCCTATCTACAAGAAGGGCAGGAAGGAGGATATGGGGATCTACAGGCCTGTCAGCCTGACCTCAGTGCCAGGGAAGGTTATGGAACGGTTCATGCTGGGGGAGATCACATGGCAAGTGCAGGACAACGGGGGGATCAGGTCCACCCAGCATGGGTTCACAAAGGGCAAGTCCTGTTTAACCAACCTGATCTCCTTCTATGATCAGGTGACCCACCTAGTGGATGAGGGAAAAGTGGTGGATGTTGTCTACCTGGACTTCAGTAAGGCATTTGACACTGTTTCCCACAGCATTCTGCTGGAGAAGCTGGCGGCTCATGGTCTAGACAGGTGGACTCTTCACTGGGTTAAAAACTGGCTGGATGGCTGAGCCCAGAGAGTTGTGCTGAATGGAGTTAAATCCAGATGGAGACCGGTCACAAGCGGTGTCCCTTAGGGCTTGGTCTTGGGGCCAGTCTTGTTTAATATCTTTATCAATGACCTGGATGAGGGGCTTTAATGCACCTTCAGTAAATTTGCAGATGACAAGAAATTGAGTGGGAGTCTCGATCTGCCTGAGGGTAGGGAGGCTCTGCAGAGGGATTTGGACAGGCTGGAGTGATGGGCTGAGGCCAATTGTATGAGGTTTAACAAGGGTAAGTGCTGTGTCATGCACTTCAGTCACAACAACCCCATGCAGTGCTACAGGCTTGGGGAAGAGTGGCTGGAAAGCTGCCTGGTGGAAAAGGACCTGGGGGTGTTGGTTGACAGCCGACTGAACATGAGCCAGCAGTGTGCCCAGGTGGCCAAGAAGGCCAATGGCATCCTGGCCTGTATCAGAAACGGTGTGACCAGCAGGAGTAGGGAGATGATCGTGCCCCTGTAGTTGGCACTTGTGAGACCACACCTTGAGTACTGTGTCCAGTTCTGGGCACCACAGGATAAGAAGGACATTGAGGTGCTGGAGCGAGTCCAGAGAAGGGCAACGAGGCTGGTGAGAGGTCTGGAAAACAGGCCTTATGGAGATTGGCTGAAGGAACTGGGGTTGTTTAGCCTGGAGAAGAGAAGACTGAGAGGAGACCTCATTGCCCTCTACAACTACCTAAAAGGAGGTTGTAGTGAGGCTGGTGTTGGTCTCTTCTCCCAAATTGCTAATGATAGGATGAGAGGAAATGGCCTCAAGTTACATCAGGGGAAGTTTAGGTTGGCTATTAGGAAGAAGTTCTTTACTGAGAGGGTGGTTAGACATTGGAACAGGCTGCCCAGGGAGGTGGCTGAGTCGCCGTCCTTGGGGTGTTCAAAAAATGGGTTGATGAGGCACTTGAGGACATGGTCTAGTGGTTTAATGGTTAGGAATATGATGGGATAAAGGTTGGACTTGATGACCCTGGAGGTCCCTTCCAACCATCATTATTCTATAATTCTATCTATGATTCTGTTTAGATGAACTCTGTTCTTACAGCCAGAGATACAGATTAATCACATTAAAAACAGCCCTTAACACACATACAAAAAAACCCTAATGAAAATCAAGTGCTGGGATTTAATCTCCAAACTGTGTGTTGTACAAACCCACAAATGTGTTTGTATGTGCAACTTTGGGCTTCATACACATTTTAATATTTCAGCATATTTGAAGACAGCACAGCTGAATTATTTTTGTAATTACTTTTGTAATTAATCTGTCATAATTTCTTTATCAGTTTGACTTCTATTTAATTTTTAGGAAGCTGAATTTTATGAATTATAAACACCGTGGAACAAAGAGATATACCAATGATGAAATAGATTTCTATACTGAGAAATAAATCAATAACATGGATTGATGACATTGAGTCAAACACTATCACTTTCTTCACCATCTTTAATCCAATAGTATCTTAAAAGGAAGAAAGCTGATAATAAGCATTATTTATGCTATCTTTTGGTCCAGATGATTCCTGCTATCACACTAAATACTCAGTTCTAACATCATGTTATTCTCACCATGCAAAATGACACATTTTGATAACAAAGTATAATATGGCAATGACGCCAAAATTATTACTAAATTCTGCCTGTCCAAGTTAATCTGTACATATTTATATAAAACATATCATTCAAGAAACATACTGTCAAATTTGAAGTAGATTTGGTTAGTAATGAAATCTTGGATAGATAACAAATTTTACTGTCTCTCCCAGTAAGACTGATATGTGATGGATTTTGCTAGGTCTAGGTTGTGACCAGTGCTGACTGAGTTAAGACAGAGATGGATGACACCATTGCTAAGATATTTTCAAAAATAAAACACAACTGTTGTAAACTACTAGATCTGAATTCCAAGTGATGAAAAATAAACAGTGTTAACTTATTAATGATGGAGAACATCTACTGCAGTTAAAGCAGTATTTATATAACTGCACTGAAACAAAACAATAGGTTAGAACTGATTTAGTAATCCCCATATTGTTGTAAACCAGAGATATGTGTGCAAATCCAACAATGTTTTGTTTATATGAGCCCCAGTTAATACATCAAAGTCAGAGGTCTGTTCATAGAATTGTGGTCACAGAATTATGTTCTATCTTATTTTGACAATTCTAGCAGAGTGTGAAATCTTCAATTAATTACACCAAAATCTTAATATACTTCTTAATATTTAAATACACCTTTGAAATATTACATAAATGTGTGCTATTATTACGATTTATTTTTATAAACAGAAAACAATCCAGAACACCTCCAGAGAAATTATTTCTTATGAAATCTGCATCAAAGTAAAAAGGCTATATCACAAAGGCTCAAAATACAGCCATAAATTTAATCCAATTTATCTAAATTACCACAGTTCTTCCTCCACAAACTTTTGATGGGGAAAAAAGGCATAGCAGTTTCCACAAAACTTCCTCTCTAAGTGCAATATTATGTATTTATGATTTCATCTTTTAAAATATACTAACTATGCTGGTGTATTCTCAAGACAAAGAATGGTCCAGAAGCATTAGACAAGTGCTTGCTCCTTTGCGAGCTTTCTATTTGGCTGTGGGCACATCACACAAGGCAAGATCATAATATGCAGTGCGTAGCTTTTATATATCCAAATTGAACACTGCAAATAGGACAGACCCTGCTCTAGGTTAGATTTGGAGGAGCATGGCCTCACTCCCTTTCTCCTTACTTCCCTCTTGGGAAGTTATTACCCTCCTCTCCTGGGCACTGAAGAGGCTGCACCAGGAGTGCTGTGCCCAGCTGGGCCTCTGGAAAGGCTACTGAGATGGGCAGGGGCCAAGAGCACATGGCCTACAAGGGGAGATTGAGGGATCTCAGTTTTAGTCTGGCAAAGAGTGTAAGGATGACCTAACCACAGCCTAGAAATACTTCTAAGGCACCTACAAATATGATGGAGCCAAGCTCTTTGTGGCAGTGTCAGACAGTACAACAAAGGCAACAACAACAACATATTACACCTTAGGAAGTTCAGGCTGGACACTAGGAAAAGCTCCTCTGCCCTTGGAGCTCTTCAAGACTTGACTAGATGATTTCATGGTTGACCAAGTTACTGTTGGCAGCACTTCAAGAGGGAGGTTAGCCCAGATGACCTCCCAAGTGCTCCTTGCAACCAGAAGTGATCCTGTCTCTCTGAACCTGCAGGTTTGGCTTAGTCATCCAGGCCCCTCGCACAGTGCCTGGAAAGACATTTGCTACAGCGTGAGCCAGTGGGAACAAAACTGTGGAACCAGCAAAAGCTGGTGCCAAGGACCCAATGTCCATGCCATGTGTATTTCAGAGGCTTTTACTTTGGGTTGGGCTCAATCCCCACAAACATTTGGAGTGCATTTGGTGAGATCCTGGAGTTATCTGGTTTTCATTCAAAAAAAACATGGTTCATGCATACCAGGACTGCTCTATGATGTAAGTCAAAGTATATTAGATAGTGACTATCAAGAGATTCACCTGAGAAATGCACTCCAGATCTGGATGACTACAGACACATCCTACAAGTATTTAGGAATGGACTGCAAAAACTAATGCTCTCAGCCCAGAGCCGACCGAGTTAGTACATATGGAACAGAGGGATGGATGAGTTGCTCCCTCCTTAGGATCCACAGTCATTAATTTTCTCTTATACTTTAGTGCCTAAGTCAACCTTTTCTTGCAGAATGTAGTACACAGCTAAAAGGCTAAGAAGCCAGAGGGCTGCACTTTGCTGACGCAGCAGTTTTATTTTGGCTCCAAAGCAACTATTCTCAGTGCCAGCTTGGAGTCACTGTACTGCATGGAGTTGCTGTACCTTGTGATAAAAGCTACCTGCGTACTTCGCTTCATTTGAAACACTTCACCTTTTTTTTTCTTTTTTACCTTCACAGTAACTGAGGCCCTTAGATCAGTCAGTGATAGAAGACTATACATTGTATATTCTTTGCCTTAACACAGGTTAGTTTTGGCACATGAGTCTATGAAAACACAGAGCATCATAGCTTCACAAATGAGTAGAATAAACTCTGTTGAAAAACAACTTACTACTCAGTTACTGAGCTAAAACAAAATGATTTTCGTCTCTCTAGACTGAATTTAATCATGACTGCAGATTTGTTATTAAGGAAGCAAAAATTCAGTTACTGTTTGCAGTTACTTAAATGATCAATATGACAGTGGACAGAACAGTCTTACTAGGGAAGTAAAATAGGCTAAGTTGTAGGAAAAAAAAATTTTGGAAAAGGGCAGAAGAGTAAACATGATTAAATGATTAATGAGAAATATGTTCAGCTCTGGGGCCCCCAACATAAGAAGGACATGGACCTGTTGGAGCATGTCAAGAGGAGGGCCACAAAGATGATCAGAGGGCTGGAGCGCCTCTCCTATGAAGAAAGGCTGAGGGAGCTGGGGTTTTTCAGCCTGGAGAAGGCTCTGGGGAGATCTTATAGCACCTTCCAGGACCTGAAGGGGCCTACAAGAAAGGTGGAGAGGGACTTTTTACAAGAGCATGTAGTGATAGGACGAGGGGTAATGGTTTTAAACTGGAAGAGGGTAGATTTAGATTAGATATTAGGAAGAAATTCTTTCCTGTGAGGGTACTGAGACACTGGAACAGGTTGCCCGGAGAAGTTGTGGCTGCCCCCTCCCTGGCAGTGTTCAAGGCCAGCTTGGATGGGGCTTTGAGCAACCTGGTCTAGTGGGAAGTGTCCCTGCCCATGGCAGGGGGGTTGGAACTAGATGATCTTTGAGGTCTTTTCCAACCCAAACCATTCTATGATGATTCTATGATATATTGTCTAAGGTATACAACAGATGAAACTGTATTCTGCTGCTTTCCATTTATGCCCATAGGAATTACTCTGCCGAACACCACTAGCTATAGTTTTAGAACATGGTGCTGTTCCCTGCAACATCAATTGTGGAGTCTTGTTCAGAAAATGAAACAACACACTACATTTCTAGTAACTTATAAATGAAATAGAGAGATAAAACACTCCTTCAACTAGAATAGTGTTCTGAATAAGACACAGCATATCCATCCTGTATTTTTATTCCTACCTCCACATCTAATGGAATGTGCTTATTTAATTGGAATTTGGGTCTCGTGCTTATATGAATGAATTTTAAAAATTCCTGTATTTGTACTAAGTTGTAAAACTTTAAGAAAACAGAAGTGCATACAGTTAAGAGGAACTACAGTAATTAGTATGGATGGCAGATAAGCTGGTTTAATTAAATAAAATCTAACCTGATTACAGTGACAGCAAATCTGTGAAGCTGGCAGATCGTAACAACAAAAATGTCACACAGGAAAATTCCACCTTCCAGGCTGCTGCTGCAGATGAACGGATTAACTAAATGACATTTTTTCTAGCAGCCAAATTGAGACAGTAGCTGTGAGATGAGCTTTATACACCTCCTAATGTTAATTCTGATAGTCTGAAATCCAAATGGTAGTCCACGATAAACTGTGGGAATGAAACTATATTTGCAAAAACGTTAAGACAAGACTTTAAAAAAGCCCCAATCCTAAATTCATCTCCAACATTTAAATCAAACCAAACCCCAACTCTGTGTTGAGAGACGGTGACTTGCTGAACACATATCTTTCTTGCAAGTGCTAACTCTTGCAGACGGTTGCCTCTTAAGCCAGTCCATAACCACACCATCCTGCCTACCCCTACACTTTGAACTGACTGACAACACTATTGCAGCCCTCCCTCTCTCTGTGCATCCCCAGTGTACTGCTGAGGACAGAATTATCCACGTATGCATTTATGGCCTTTCTGCCAAATAATAGGGAATCGCTGTTTAAACATGACTGTGTGAGGTGTGATTTCTGAAGGCTTGTAGCTCAGTTAAACCACTGCCAGTTTTCATTAGAGCACTCCAAGGTGCTGCTTCTCAGTGTGAACTACTTCCATGCCAAAGTCTGACCTTCAAATACAAGCTGTTCTGCTATTACAGTCACTTATTTTATTTTTAATAGGGAAAGTACATTCTACATTCTTGTGTTAGTAAACAGATGATGTGTATTTACAAACAGTTGCCAAACATTAATCTCTGGAATAAAGTAAGTCATAGAAAATAGTCTTGTTGAAGAAAATTTCAAAATGTGTATGCAAGCGGACAGAAAGAGTTAACATGGGAAACCCAATGGAAATTGCCCATTTTCAAGCACCAGTTATTCTGCCCTAAGACCAAACAGTTTCTTTTCTTGCTGGTGGTCGTACTGGTCTGAGTTCAGCCCCAGTGATGGGAATGGCTGTTTCACACGCAGGGCCTGCAGTCATGCAATGACTCTTATTCAGCCAAGGCTCAATACAGCTGAAAAAAGAGGTTGCTCAGCCCCATCCTGTTATTGTGTGTTGCACAGGGGAAGCCAATGTGGGGACAGTGAGCCCCACTCGATCACCCTCAAAGCAGTAGCTTATTCAAGTTGAGAGTCTGTCCACAGAAACATAACCTGTGAGTAACCTTAGCCCGGCATGATGCAAATGAAGGCCATCAAGCAGGGAAAGTCCTTCGCAGGGAGGGTGTTTGTGCTGCCACAGATTGACTGACAGAGGAACGCAGCATTACCCAGCTTTTGGGAGCTGGCAGGAAAATTGTTGACTGACATAACAGGTTGAGGCAGGCAGCTGAATGTGGAAGGACCAAGACAGATAAAGAACAAATAAAAAGCTGCCCTTGCAGCTCTTTAAGGTACCACAGAAATGGACGTCATACAGGGTCAGAGAGCTGCCTGCAGGTTTCATCTCCAGCCTGTCACCCAGGAAAGGGCAGTTCCTTGTACACACGGAAGCAATTTCTGTATCACCCCCTTGTGCTTGGTGTTCCTGTGCTTTGCTTATGTCAGGACATAAGCTTGCTGGGGTTCATGACCTCACCTCTTTCACAGCCTCCTTCTCTGCTAACTTAGTCTCCTGCACAAATGCACACAGATATATTTATTATCACATAACGTTGGAGTCTCCTGTGCAACTATGGAGGTCTGAGGCCTTGGATGAGCAGAGAACATTTTCTAATCTAGTCCTGAACGTATATCCACTAAGATACCCAGCTATTTGTTTCCTTAAGTATTCTAAGTATTTCATATATTGGAATGGGCTGCCTAGGGCAATGGTGGAGTCCCCATTCCTGGAGGTATTTAAGAATCGTGTTGACATAGTGATATGGTGTAGTTGAGGACTGTCAGTGTTATGCTGATGGTTGAACTCGATGATCTTCAAGGTCTTTTCCAACCTAGCTGATCCTGTGATTCTGTAAGTATTCTAGATGCTTAGATTTGCTGGATGGGTAGGATAGATTCTAGCCATAGGGTTTTTTAAAATGCATCGCAATACTAAAAAATGTGGGTATTTTGTAACCATTGTCTACTAACCACAGTGAGAATTTCTGTACTTGAATTATCTAAGGATATGATGCAAATAAGGCTAAAAATTACTTAGCAGCAATACCAAGTAAAGACGTGGCTGCCAAACTTCTTAATGCTAGTACGTTCTTTTCACATAGGACCATTCAGCTGAATTATTCCTTTTAAACTGCCTTTTTTACTGATAATGCACAGTAGCATTGTATATTACCCCTGATACTAAATCTTTGAATACCGGTAGGTAACAAATGTCACTATATATTATGGAAACCTTGTCTCTGAAAATAATACCATAATAATAAGTCATTTGTATTTCCATAGTGCCTTTCATTTGAGAATCTCAGAGCACTTTGCACACAATGAGTCTGAATCATGTAGCTGATAAAAGGGAAAAATGACTTGAGCTACCTAGTACCCTTGCCTTCCTAGAAAATTAGCTCCATAGCCTCTGTTCTTATTTTCTTCCCTTGCAGTTTCTGTGAGTAGAGAGCATTAGAATAAGCATCCAAAGCTCCCCAAGACTCTTTTTAGGGAATGGGAACAGATTGGTCTGGATCACTTCTTCCAGCATGCCCTCCCCAAACAACACTGCCAGCCTTTGGGTCTCTTCTGGCTCTCTAAGAAAGCAAACGAGAAACTGGACAGACTGACAGCCATTCATTAACTCACAACTTACTGTAACCCTCCAAAGAAATTCTGACTAGCAAAATACTGCAATATTACTGTGATGTACCCAGCTGCTTTACTCACCTGTCCTGATGGTGGGAGCTCTCTTGTGGGATGTGCAGAAAGTGTGTGCAACTCTGCTGGACTAAAGAGGACCTAGATCGCAGTCCTTCAGCTCACAGGTTAGCACTTTACCCACCAGGATATTGCCTAACAACACTGGTGGCATCTCCCTCTCCTCAGTATCCTCAGTTCTTAAAAATATAAATTCAACAACAGTGGGCTGAGCATTTGAGACCAAAGGAATGGCTGCTTGGCATGAAAATCAGAAGAAATAATGGAAAAAAACCATTAAAATAGTAAGTAATCCTGAAATGTGTCTCTCAATTGTGAAGAAATGACAGAATGTGACTACAAATTTGTGGTCTACACCAGAACATTTAAACAAGTACATTTTCAAAACAAAAGGCCTAAATATCTGAGGCAGTATTCAAAATGTAGGACATAATTATAAGCCTAAAACTTCTAGTTCTAGCTATTAGATATTCTTTTTCAGCCCAAAATCAAACAATATCCTATTTAAAATGAGGTGTAGGTTTAAAACGTATTTCTCTGAAATGTTCCCTACTTCAGTTCTCTAAGATGACAAATTTAAAACAAAACATATAGAATATGTATTTCTTATTTTTTAAATTAATAGCTGACCACATTTCACAGTGACATCTTGACATCTTAGTTGCAAAATATCCTGTATCTTGACTGTTAATATGATTAACCAGTGCCACCTATTGGCTTAACAATAACACCCAGCTGTCAATTCATATACATAAAAAATATGAGGCAACTAGTAAAATCAAAGGGGTCAAACCCCATGTTAAGATACAGAATTTTGGGGAAATATCAGTATGGAGCTGACATGACAAAAGGAAAAAGCAGTTCCTATATCTAAATATCTAAAGACTTTTGATTATTCACACGTGATTGTGTTCCAAATTTTAAAAAAATGTTTGATTCTGAAAGTTATGACTTTTCTTATTTGTACAATATGATTACATGAAACAAATTTGGATTCTGATCCAAAGGTTGGTGAAGTTAATGGAAAGATCTGTTAATCTCAGCGGATCTTCAATGAAGTCCTACATTTGTGGCATGTATTGAAACCCAGTACCTTCTGATGCCTTACTGACTTCCACAGAGTTTGGATGATATCCTTCAATCCATAAATAGATTAATAATAAAATGGATATGGTATGACTGAGGACTCTGAAGCAGAATGTTCTCTCATAATATATCCTAATAACTAACCTCACATTACCCCTTGGGAACACAGCACCTTTACACGTAGATGTTCTTAAAGAAAAGAGTTAGGTTGCCCTGGAATCCTTTCCCAATCCTGCAAGTGGTCCCTAGACTGCAGCTTGGGTGCCTAGGTGTCCTGGTATCCCTCGGCTATGATTTGTGGCAAGCACTGCAAATGCATCTGCACACAAATGCCAATGCACAGTGGGAGCTTTAGTGGCTCCATGGGTTGAAGACAGAATCTCCACAGGAGGTGAATTTTGCATTCTGCAAACTGCACAAGTTAGACAATTCAACAAAATCTGTTTCTTTTAATAGAGCAAACTAGGAAAAGCTCTTGAAAATATCACAATTTACAAACAATTGTTGTCATACAATTAAATGATGTGACAGGAAAATTGAAGACACATCACATATATAGACATGAAAATTAAGTCTGAAAATCATCTCTGCAGAACACCAAAGCTTATTACAACTAAGCACTGGAAAACAGCAATGCCTGCAAGGACAAGAATTTGCAACTATAATCAAAATTAATGTGAAAGAAAAACTTCTTGTGAAATCTAAAAGAGGACTTCTGAGTGAGCTGTGCAAAAATGCATAACAGAAGACATAAAAAGGGTCAGCACAGTAACAAAGACACGTGCAAAAATCCTACTAATTCATCCAGAGGTTTCAACTCATGCTTCAAAAAACTATGGATTTACGTAGAAAGCAGAAAAAAAAGCTGTACAACACTGGAAAATATTTTTAACAAATAAGTTGTGTGTACTGTAGTACCTTTACTATTTTTTTTCTGACATCACTACACCAGAGAGAAAACAATTGGGGTACGTTACTAAAGCACTTGAGGTAATGAGGCAGTGGCAATCAATAAATCAACGGGATGTCACAGACATTTTGTCTCCTAACTGAACTGCAGATTCAAGTGCTGGAAGTAAACAAAATAGTATGTGGTAGGCTTTGAGAAGGCATAAAGCAGAGGTGAGCCATAAAAAACCACAAGAAAGCAAGGCTCGTAAAAGCACACACATTTCACAGCACAGGCGAGTGCAGGCCCATTAAATACACCCTGTTCTGAAGAAATTCCAATAAACACTCCTACATGACTTTATATCTGCTAGTGCTGCAAAGTTATGGAAGAGCTCTGCAAGCACTGGTGGCTCTCTGGTAAAGCTGCCCTTCCCTTCTCTAAGCTTTCTATTTAAGTTCACAAGTCACAAATTTCTAATCCAGGTGGTATTCTTCCTTAAGTTCAGTGGAACATGGCCACGGTTTGGGTCACTACAAAACTGCTGAAGTCAGTTGGGCCAGCATGACTGATAAATGTAGCCTACTGCATGGGTTTCAAGTGAAAGACGTGAAGACTTTTACACCAGAAGATGAAAAAAGTCTTGAGTCTGTGTCTACAGTTAGCCAGTACTCAGGGCTAAACTGTAGCAGTTAGTGTATCACCCAGGCCTTCCTCCCCAGCTGGGAAGGAGAATTGGGGAAAAAGAGGAAAAGACCCATGAGTTGAAGTATAAACAGGTTTAATAGAACAACAAAATTGAGACAATAATCAACATAAAGCATAGAGGGTTCTACTCAGCCTGGTTCTCGATGCTGACAGCAGAAAGAGAGGACCACCAACACAGAGCCTCAAGGAAAGAAGGAACCCCACCCTCAGTGAGCTCCCTCCTTTTACAGTGAGCATGACTGGGTGGTGTGGGATACACCTGTGAGTCAGCTGCCTGGATTGATCTCCCAGCTGACTCGGGGCTACTCATGGCTTGCCTGCATGGCTGGCCCATGGCTCTGTGCCTGGGGAACCAGGACACTCTGACACTTATGAATGTGCAAAGTCACTCACAGAAGTGAGAGGTGCCGTTTGCTATCAGTGCAGTAAGTCTGCATCGATAAAGCAGGAGTTTTTTTCGCAACAGGTTTTTTTTTTCCCTTGATGCTAAATAGAGAGGACTATTAAATAACATCACTGCACAGTCAGAATAGTACTTGGCTGCTGTAGAAACAGTTATCAAAGATGGAGAAACTAAATGACAATCCCAGCAAAGGAGAGCAGCTGCAAGAGGGCATTAAGCCCAGAAGAGCAGGACTACGTGAGGGAGGGATGCCAGAAACTCAACCATGACTTGCCTAAATAAGAGCATCTCAACTGATTTCTTTCAGGACTATTTCACAAACTGACAGACAGCTTCTACCTAGCTATAACCACCCACTTACAGGCACTGCAGCACAATAGTTTTCAGTGAAGAATTCCAGGTGGGGTCTGTGCTAAAAGTCATTGAGCATGACCAAATAATTCACAAAACTGGCTCATTTTGATGGATTATCTAACTGAGAGGAAAACAGTGACTGACATGTAAAGGAGGAGTGATTTATCTTACCTCCATTCTCCCTTACCCTTTCCAATTCTAATGATTCATCTAAGCATTATTTTCAGCAAAGATTATATAATCCAGTTCAAAAGGCCATTTTAAAAATAAATTTTCAAATATATCTGGTTTTATGAGCAAAATATTTTTGTGATGACTTGATTTTACTGTATTTTGTTTTCTTGTTCCAAATTTTATTAATTTCTTCTGCTTGCTAACCACATTTAGTTGATGATATATAGTAAGATAATAGTAAATTGAGAAAGGACAATACATATTCTAATAACTTACTTCACTTGAGAAGCAGACATAGCTGAAACAGCTAAGTTCAATTTCTCACTAATACACTTCATAAGTGTGATACAGAAAATACCTGAAGAACTTCCAGAACTGGCACACCAATTTAATCAATCAGTGACTGAACTACAAACTGTCTTCCAAATTAGTACTTTCAAATTACTTTATCCATCTTCCCTAACTCTTTGCTCTTATTTTCACAATAATGATACCCAATGAGCTACAATAACGCTTAAAGGAGGATAAAGATCTTCTATGATGTTATACTCTCAACGGCAGCGTAGAAGATGGCTGAAAGTGTGGACTTGACTTCATTTCCATTTCTTGCACTGCCAGATGCTATCAGTCTTTCTGAATGCTTGTGAATTTATTTGCCCCTTAGCCACAGAATATCGAAAAACATCTGCCGGTCATCTTTTACCTTCTACACCTACATACAGTTAAACACAACCGAATCCACAACTGAGGAATCTCATTTCCCTTATTCAAAACAATTTTTAACTTACATCATGACTGTGGGGAGCTAACAGTGGTGCTAATGCTGGAACAATACTCCAGCAATGGAATTGCTCAGTAGAATTATGTAGTATTATATATAGTTGATTAAAGGAAGTATAGAGAGTTTGCAGAAGCCATTTATTTTGCCAATGATTTTTAACTTTGAACTTCTATGTGCTTCTGAATGTCTATTTTGTACTTCTATGAAGTACTGTAGCTTGTAAGAAATGCAAATGCTCTTCAGAAATACAAATACATCAAAGGCTTCAGATGCCTGTCAATAGCAAATGCTTCAGTTGGGGAGCTCTCTGAAACTAAGGCTGACCTGATAGAGCTCTTAGTGATTAATTCTCATTTCATCTTAATGTTTTGTAAAATGTTACTAATTAGAGACTCTAAATAATAATTTTACAAATAGCATTGCTGTGTCTCATACGTACACTGTAATGACTAAATGTCGCAATACCTGATTTAGGTAACAGAGAGCTGGAGGACAAAGCTGGAGATTTATAAAGCATAGGTGAGACTGCGGAGGTACTCAATTGCTAATAGAGTGATATGGACTATATTAAAAAACATCTTTGAGTGTTTAATTATACCAAAGACACATGTAACTACACTGAAGACTGCAGCTGTGCCACCCCAAGCAAACACTCGGAGCGGGTTGTACAACACTGTTTCTCAGGCTCTGACAATTTGAAATCTGGTCTGTTCAGCTATTTGATCAGTCCCGAAGACTGATACTTAGCAACAGCATGAATCTGGATTAAGCCCAGTGTGGAAGTCCTGCCATTTGGTAGTCTTTCCAGCTTCTGGCACCAACAACATTTTGAAAAGCCTGATAAATCTAGTCTGTAAAGATGACTTCTTTTTCTCTAGATCCAGATACTGTACAATAATGATTGTAGTAGGTTAAGCATAAAGTCTGCCCAGCACAGCATCTTGTCTTTGACAACGGGCATTAGCAGATGCTTATAGAGAGAGTTTAAGGCCAGGTCAAAGATAAAGGCAGACATGTAATTATGGTGGTGATGGGGTGGCTTACAAGAATTTTATGTGGTACATCTCCTCCTTGCCTGACACAGCAGCACGCACATGGTACTCGGCACTGACCCGGGGCTCCCTCCTCTTTACCTGGTGACACTCCCTGCTTTCAGCTACCTGTGATTTAGCCCTGCTCCCCTTTTGACTAAAGATTTTGGAAATAAAAACCTCTCTTTGATACAAAACCTAGATTCATAAGAGTAGCATCAAGCCAATGGAGTAATTTTAGAGTTGCACTGGCAAAACCATGATTAAATTGGGTTCCCTAATTCTATTATTGTCCTTCTTTAATTAAAATTCCAGTAAGGGGATAAAGCAGTTGTCATGAACAGCACAGCCTATATTAAAAACTGCCAGATTTCTCTGTATTCCATACACATGACTTATCTATGTCAACATTAGATTTGTATCTACCATCTTCAATATATTAAAACCTTAAATTACTGGTAGCTAAATATTACTAATGTATTATTATTGCAGCCTGAAAGGATATCTTATCAGAAAATACTCTTTCAGCAGAAGAAAATTCAAAGAAATTTGTTTCAGATGAAAAAAATTGCTGCTCAGGCACTGCTCTCATATCTTGTATTAGAAGTTCAGTAACTCCTTTAAAGTTTTCTTTCCATAACAAATACTTAGAAATTTTCCAAAGAAAATTTGAAGTCTCATGCAGGTTTTTCTCTTGTGTGTTTACACATCTGTGAATACATGCATACGCCTACATAGCCATGTCTGTAACTTTCTTAAAAGGAGTTATTTTACTGCATAAGCTTAGAGGTAGGATGCCAAATTACACATCCTTTGTACTACACTGTTCTTAGGCCATTACAGAAATCCCACCACAGAATAAACACAGTCTCCTGGAAATGCAGCATCGAAAGTCCTTGTTAGTTTGCTGCACAGCAGACTGTTGCTCAGCTGAGGGGTCATCCCATTGCCCTTGACCACGCAAGAAAGAAGCTCCCCTGTGTAGATAGGGGCAGGCACTGTAACACTGCCCGCATGGTGCTGCCTCTCATTTCAAGCTAGGTCTTATACCTTGCTCAGGGAACAATTCACAATAAGGACCTGATTCAATACTGCTGCTGTCCATCATCTAACATATTATTTGAGAAATTAATACTACATGCAATCTGCACAAGTGTTTCATTGTCCCTCACTGTACTTAGAAACTGTGTCAAATGTACAGGGGCTGCAAGCTCCTCTTTGTCACTGAAAGGATGACCACTTTGCACAAGAACAAGGCACGCTTCAGTGTCCTATGCATATCTTGACTGCCCTGTATTTATAGTTTAATAAAAAGATACATGCATATATATGTATGTATATATACACAAACCACAATATCTAGAACCAGTCTAGCATGCAAATACCTCTGAAGAAATAAAGCAATATTTTCAAAGTTAGAAAGGAAAAAAAGAAATTGTAGGTTCTGTTCTAATATTATTTCTTCAATACTAGCAAACCCAGTCATAAACCCTAAGACACAGGTGCATACAACCCTGAATGTTTATGAGTTTACTTGTGCATAAAATCTAAACTCCTCCATAAAGCTTTTACTTTTACAACAGCATTTAACAAAACCGAGGCTGTTCTTCAGGAATACAAGAATTACAACCTTGAGTGACGCCCTTTGAACATAAATACCCAGTTCTCACAAGGGGTCCTAACAGCAAGTTTGAAAATTGTCTATGATAGAGTTTATTGAGTTTTATACATACATTTATACCATTTTATAGTTTTATAATTTTATAATATTTTTATATATGTGTGCATGTGTATGTATACACACTAGAGACATATATACAAAAGTTATAGAAAAATACAATTTTAATAATTTTTTTGAATTTTAAAAAATGGTCATATGGTTAAAAATGTTAAGTGCTGTTTTTTAAGTAGACAGGGTAAACACCTAATCCAAACACCTAATCCAAACTTGTGGATCTGATAATTCCAGATGCTGCTTATCGGGAAGTTGACTGGGATACAGGTAATTCTGCTTATTTCAAAATATCAAGAAGAAAGAATAAACCCAACTAACTAAATAGCTTGCTATTTTACTAAAAAAAAAGCCCCAAACTCAGACCTCTCGCTTTTAGTCTTGTTCCCCAAATGCACAACCTACCTTTTGAGTATGTGAATGAAAAATTTTGTTGAAAATTAAACAAAAGTTCTCAGTGTTTCCACGCGCATATTTGGTACATTTAGAGCAAATCCTCAGCCCAGTCCCCAAACAAAGAACCCACAAAAAGAACAGGGAGGCATGAAGAACAGTTCTTTTCATAGAGTTTATCAACAGTTTCTCAAGTTTATCTGTCTGGCAGAATAAACTTCAATCCAATTCAGTCTCCATCCTAGCCCAAACCAATCATTTCCTCTAAGAGGAACACAGGCTTGAGGATCTGCTCAGCAAAAAGTCATTGTGTACTGGTTCTACTTGAGATCCACCAGCCCTGCCTTGCAAAACAAGTTAAAGCCTACATGAGACTTGGTCGTACAGTCTCAAGGAAAGTCAGATCTTGCTTTCCGCTTAATTACATCAACAACAGCGTTGTTCTGTGTCACAAGAGGAAAGACAGAAAATTTCACACAGAGGCAGAAATACTGAAAATGGCAGGCTTCTTCCCAGCCTAATGAACTGTAGGCATCTCTGACCTCTGGGCCTTCTGAATTAAGACATATTTCAAATCAAGGCCCAAATACTTGAACCATGTTGCTCTCCCAAACTCTGAGAGACTCAACTTTATCTCTAAAACTATTGAAGAACTTTTTTTTTTCCCCAAGTGTAGCTTGGTTTGTAGCTCTTAAACACTACAGCAATGTGCGTCACATGAAACCATAAATAGGTACAAAGTTAGGTAACCAGAACTAACACTTAGCATTAAAAAAGTCCTGGATTTATTTGTCTCCACATCTCCGCAACACCTCCCTTGCAATTTCATACACTTGAACATCTGTGTTTTCCTTTAGCTAAGGAATAAATTCCACCCAGATTATATAAAATTGTCTTTATAAAAAGATCTTCATGCAATGTATCCAAGTGGGGACACCATATGGTATTTTGGGGCTCGCCAAAATGGACCATCGTTAACGAAGCACTATTGTGGTTTTTGAGTATTTTTCCACATTAACGTTTCCTCAATTATATTTTTCTTAAGAGAAACAACATTTCAGGTAAAAATAATATAATACACCTGGAATATGCTAAGAATGAAAAGTTAGGCCTTTCTCTTATTACATATGGCAATAACTTTGTAATTAAATCAATCATAATTCTTCATCTGTTATAAGTTATTCACTCTCATGTTCAGTAGCACTGAACTACAAAGACATATAATATTTTTTTTTTCTTTCAGGTGTACATCAACATCCATAAAAATACATATAATTCCTGCAAAGCAGCCTGCAACAACAGGTCTAAATAAAAACATTATGTATAGGAACAATCATTATCTAGTCAATAAAACTAACTGCAGGTGAGAATTTTGCTTTATGTATCATGAGAAAGTATGTAAACTAGGCACCAAAAATTTGTGCTTTATTAGAACTGAGTGTTTTTCAAGTTAATACAGTGTTCTGGATGATGCATGTCAATGCATCCCCAATGGTGTAGTAACTCAAGAAAACTCAGTCTCATTCAATAGTGTAAAACAAGGAAATCCCACTTGGCAGTCTTCAGGGAAGCTGGTGAAGCTCTAACGGTTAGTTTTATACTGTGCTTGTACAATGGAGGCATTAAAGTGGTGGTAGTATCAGTAGTATCTCTTATTAGAATAAGATCTTCACTTTACATTTCTACATGTATACATAGGACTTCATACTTAACATTGTTAATCATGCCAAAACTAGTATTAGGGTTTTTGTAAGTAGTTGGTATTACAGTTTTATAAAATGGGTACTTGAGGCACAGAAACCACAAGGAACATAGCCTTTCTGATTAAAAAGGGCTGTTAAAACAAAGCATGTTCATGATCTCATCACGGTTGTTTGTTTGTACAACAGAAATGTTTTGAATGGCTAAAAAATGGCTAAAAAGTATTAACTGTCAAGATCCAGTAAAAAGCAATCCTGTGGTGGAACTCAGGGGGTATACAGAGGTGCTGCAGAGGAGAGCGAGCAGTATGCAGTTGGTATCTTGGACGGAAAAGGGAACATAGCATCCTTACCATGTGAAGTGTTAAATGCAACCGTGTTTACATGTTAGAGAGAAGAGTGGCTAACACCACCTACTATCAGGACACACTCAGATGCTATATAAAGGTATTATCATCCTGTCTTCAATCGAGCCACCTGTGTGTAGAATCTGGCTTTATATCTGACTTTATATTTGGCTTTTTTATCTCTCTCTTCAATGCATTCGTTTCTGCTAACTTACAGACATGAAAGGCACCTGCACAACCTAAAGAGCTCAGAGTAAAAAAATACTGACGTCTTAACTAATCAAAGCAATAACGAGACCTTAAGTCAAACTAGCGAAGGGCTAACTTCCTCATTTTCAGAAAAGCCAAGAAAACTTGAAGTTATCAGAGTCTTGACCGTATGTTCCAATTCACAGGATGTTGTTTTCAAGACAAATTCCTAACTACGGTTAAGGCATCAGTTTCAACCAGGGCACTATTTCTTTAAATAGCGAACTTTGCAACACAATTTTCTGCTTGAAGTAGTGACAAGAATCATTGTAATGTTCTGAACCTATATAGGGCTGATGTCCCAGCTCCATGTAATGGGACTGTATGGAAGTTTATACCTATTGTATATAATAAGAACTGTATGCTAACAGAAGGCATCTATGCAGGCACTATTGAGTGGCAGAGAAACTGTCATTAACTGATTCCTGTTACAGTCCACAGATTTTTACCCGCAACAGTAAAAGCACTTAATTACAATCAGGTGAATATAATTTACTTTCCTTATCACTTCGAAGCAATAAAAAAATATTGAGAAAACCAATAAATAATTTAAAGCAAAATCTTCAATCTTTCTTAGCTAAAACACATTCTTAAAACATCTGATTGCTTACATCTACTGAAATAACAGCCTTATTTATATTCAAATAATAAAGCAACTTCAATGTTTCTAAAGATCCAGTAATCTTCAGTGATATGAACACTGATTAATTTATATCAATAATTTGAACAAGACAATACTAGGGGGAAATACAGTTTCACTTATCTACGAAATTTCCTCTAGAAATCAAGAGAATGTAAAATGAAGCAATTTTGTTCCTATTACCTGTGCTCACTGTCGCCACTTAATGTTCTTTTTAGGGATTTCTGTTTAAGAAATTTTACAAATAGTCATTTTCCTAGTTGCATAATAAAATCATGATTTATTTCAGTCATATTAAAGTATGTTCGTACAGAACAGACCAAACACTGATTCACCAAAGTTCTCCAATATACACTTATGAAATTGATTTAATTCAAGAAAAATACTTTTAAGATTGTACACATTAAGTAGATCAAGTTTTCTTGTGACTGCTAGCAGGATTAATCCCTAAGCTCCTCTGGCACCACAGTTCTGGTGTGTATGGAGCACAGCCAGGAGGTATTCACTGCTACCACTGGGAGTCTGGGGACTCACAGCCCCTTTCAGGAATGCCCAGCACCGAGAAGAAGGGGTATAAAGGTTATTGATATGCTGAAAATTAACAAGAAAGGCCTTAGTCATGCAAATATACATTGTGGTATGAGGCTTAAATATGCTAAATAGTTTACTACATTGGAAGAGTTTAACCTTTTTTGTCCTAGAACTCTTGCATTGTGAACTCTTCTAGGTGTTGCAAGAAGTATTTTTATTTCTAAGTGATTTACTAGATGGCATCTAAATCCCATTGCAGGCTACTTGTTCTTGTTTATCCATATATTCTTTTTTTAAGGTCACACCAGTTAGTGACAGTTCTGTGTCAGTGGTATCACTGATAAACAGTCGTGGCTGTTTCTCACCATTCAGAGTCCTAAACATTCATCTAAGTGGCTCATGTTGGTAATCAAAATCTGTCACCCCTCTGAAATCTCAGACCCATGCTGTCATTTCTGAAAGCAAGAGTGATGTTGCAGATAGCATTTGGGACATAAGAAGTGCTAATCATTGTGATCATATAATATAAATAATCCTAAACCGACCAAATTATTTTCTTCCTCTTAAGTGTTTTTTTTTTTTTTTAAAGCTTAAATTTTGAAATAACAATGCAAGGGTAAAATCCTGCAAATAGATATATATGGCTTCAAAACCCAACTTTCAGAACGAGTTTAGTGGTCTTGGTTGTTTCTTTAATTTTAGCAAATATCCTGATGATAAGTGCCTTCAGGTCAAATACGGAGGCATCAGTAACACTGCAATTAAGGCGATGCTGACAGAAATCCAGTTCTAATGAACAACATATCTCCTAAAAATCCACACAAATTTTCTTTCATAGCTAAATAAACATTTTTTCCCCAATTATTGCTATTTATATGTCTTTGCTTAGATTGCAACAATAAACTTCAAGCATTTCCATGCCCTCCTTAAAGAATAGCATCTTTCCAAACCAACAGGGATGTCGGATGTGTGAGCTGAGAGTTTCCTGGCGTGGAGAGCACCTCAGAAGACCTGGAGGTGTGGGAATTCTTCAAGGCAGCACTGTGCCCGCTTTTTCGCTCGTGAGTGCTATTTCTCTTACTCACATAAGTTATCGGTGCCAAGACAATTTTCACTTCAAAATTCAAACTATTTTGTCATTTCAGGCATGCTCTGATGTCTGCATAAAAGGTGACAGTATTGTTGAATAAGAAGTGTTGGGGGGGAAGGCGGTGGATGGTGGTGTGAAAGAGAATTGTGAATACGGTGGGCTCATTTTTACAGAAAAGAAATGTCATAGGTGTGAACGCTTAATTTATTAGTTCCGTGCTTCAAGTGGGAATACGTTCCAGCGACTTAAATCTTACGAGTGGGAACGACACCCCCTGACGATATGCAAATTCCTCCTATCAAAGGGTAACTGTAAAAATAGGCTTTAAGTAGCAGGATGCCTAATTAGTTCAGATACGACTGCGATCTCGACTTTATGAAGCTGAAATCGCCGGTTTCAGCGCACGCTGCCTCGGGAGCAGAGTGTGACCGGGATCACAGGCCCGCACCTGCGGCAGCCCCAGCCGGCGGGGACCTGCTCTCCGCGCACTGTGCAATCGGTCGGAGACTCTGTGAACCCGCTCCTCCGCAAAGCTCCGCAAAACGTCCCCCCGGGAGGGCGTCCCCTCCGCTCGGACCCGTCCGAGACCCCCCGCGTAGCCCGTGCCCCGCTGCTCCCACACCCCAGACAGGAGACACCCCCCCGGTGCCTTTTCAGACGTGTCACTTATAGGGATAAAACTTCAGGAGCGGAGCGTACCGCCGCCTCCAAACTGCCCCGCGACGCCGCACACCGACACCCGCCGCTGCCACCCGCCCGAGCCGCTGCCGCCCGCCCGGTCCCGGTCCCCCGCCCCGCACCGCCCGCTCCGCCCCCCCGCCGCCACACACCGCGCCCGGCGCGCGCCGCCCTGGCGGCCCTCGGGCTGCAGGGGGAGGGGCGAGCAGCCGGGCTCGGCCGCGGACCCCGGAGCCGCCCGGGAGCGGCGACGGCGGGCGAGGCCGGGGAGCGGCGCGGGCGGCAGGGGGAGCTGCGGGGCGGGCGGCAGCGAGCGGCGGGGCCCGGCGGGCCGCGGGTTACCTTCGGGGTTGGCGCTGATGAAGACGCGGACGCTCCTGCCGCTCGGCACCAGGTGGGGCGGCAGCGCGGAGAGGTTGCCGGAGAAAGCCGCCCGTCGCAGCGCCGCGTCCCGCGGGCAGGGCAGCCTGCCGCCCGCCCCGGCCGGCCACATCCCGCCGCGCTGCAGCGCGATCCTCGCAGGCAGCCGCCGGGCCCCGCCTCAGGGCAGCCCCTGGACCGCGGCGGCGGCGGCGGCGCTCGCCACCGGCTTGCTGGCAGCAGCCATGCGGACCCCCCCGGCTGCCCGGGGCCGGCGCCTGCTTCCTCCCGGGCGGCGCGGCTGCGGCTGGGGCCGCCGCCCGGCGCCGGAGCGCGGGGTCAGCGCCGAGGCGAGGCGTCGGCCGCCCCCGCGCCGCTCCTCAGCGGCGTCCCGCGGCGGGAAGGGCGGGGGAAGAAAGTTTGCGGCGGAGCGGTGCCGGGCGCAGCGGGACGGCGGCCCCACGGCGGCAGCCCGCACCCCGGTGCCTCCCGCCCGCCTCCCCCGGCCGCCGCAGAGAGCCGGAGCGCGGCCGGGCCGGCGAGTCTCTCGGTTCCCCGCGCGCACGGTGGCCTGCGGTGTCCAAGGCGGGGACGTCTCCGACAAGGGCTGACGGCGCCTTCCCTCCGCCGAGTGTGTCACAGCCCCGGGACCGGATTTTTATAGAAGTGCTGGCGGCTCGTCCTCCGGGCTGTGAAGAGTTCAGAGCCCTTCTTCTTGTGTTCTGCTTTGTAATCGCCTGCACAGGAGTCCCACCTGCTCAGATACAAAAGAGAGATGCTCTTGCTGCTTTTTTCTTTTCTTTTTTTTTTTTTTTTTTTTTTAATCAGTTATTTATTTATCGGAATAAATGAAAAGCCCCGGTTTGAAGAATGAAAGAGGAAGGAAGCAGCGAGAGCCGCGGCCGGCGGGATGCGGTCGCTGTGCAGCAGTCAGTGGCGGGGCATCCCGTCGGGCAGCGCCGATGAAATATTCAGGAGGACGGCGGAGTCGGGCCGGTCCGCGCTGCCGGGTGGCGGTGCGGTGCGGTGCGGCGCGGCGCGGCGGTCCCAGCCCCAGCGGGCGGCGGACCTTGGGCGAGCCGCAGAGTTTAGAAACCTCGCAGGGAGGGGCGGGCAGGCAGGGAGCCGGCAGCAACCGGAGGGGAGGGGCTGGGGGGGCAGGGGAGGGGGGGCACGGGGACTCGGTTAGCCCGGTGGGGCTGCTGGCCGTGGGAACGCCGGCTTGGGAGGAAGCTGCAGGCTTCGACAGAGCGCTTTGCAGGTGTTCCTGCGTGCCTGAAAGGCTGGAGAGAGAAGTCCTTAATGCGGGTAGTAGCTACATAGGCTATTTCACGTGCTGCGTCCGATACAAAGCTGGTTTGTATACACGTTAAATATATAATACACTGTGTATCATGTATATAAAACAACCTTACTGTGTATTTATACAGAGTATTTAAGAGCTGACGTCTGCCTCCCCCCATCCTTTCAGTACACGCTTGCTTCCCCATGCCCTGCAAAAGCAAACTGCTCAGCTCTCAGAAATGAAGGTGACAGCCAGATGGGCTCCTTAAGTGTTCCCGAGCAGATTTTTTTTTTTTAATCCGGATTTCTTAAAGAAATAAGGCATATGCTGAATTGCATCCCATGTGTATTTGCATGTGAGCATAAAGGAGTAATTTTGCTGCAGTTTGCTTGCTGTTGCTTTATTAGTTCTGCACCCTGTAAATTTTAGGCTGATGTCAACCAAATGAAACAACCAAATTTTAAGGTATTAATTCTCAAAGAGATAGCATTCCTGTAAATTCTGTGACAATAGCTGGGCAGGGGAGAGCGTGCTTAGCTGCAAAGAGGAAGAATATGCTGCCTACATTTCAACCATTAATACTGAAATGTCAACACTGGACAAAGAGGTTGTGCCACTGTGTTCGGAACTGAATGCCTAGGAATTGGAAAGTCCCCTGTGCAGTCAAAATGTATATTCTTTCATGATTCTGTAGTGTCCAATTAGGAGCAAATCTCACTTGAAGCGTTTCATGGTAGATGTGCATATTTTTCTTCTGTATGGATTCTCTGATGCTCCATTTAAGACAAGCCTGAAGCTTTGGTATAATTTAGTTAAAAAATCTGGCAGTCATGAGATGCAATTCCCTAGGAAATGAGGCTTCATATATGTCACTGCTTAAAAAACTGTTGGTCTTCTCTGCACTTCACTTACCCTTCGTATAGCCAGCGTGCTTAGACGTGCCTTTTCCTGGCTTGTGTCGTGAACAGGTAATTTCTTTAATACAGAGCTGAAAAGCAGCTCCTCGGGGCTGCAGACAGTTAATGAGTGCATGAAGGAAATGATTTATACTGTAGGCTGAATTATGTGTTACATACTTTGCTGGGAGTAACTCTCACCTGGGCTATGTGCTCTGCTTCTCCAGCACAAAGTATGAGGCAGCTCTTAAATATGGATTTGCTTGTGGAAGCAGCTCCTGGTGAGGACGCAGAGACTAACTTCACATTGCTGCTGCCTTAGTATTAGCATCAAGAAATTTCTCAGAGAGCTCCTTTGGAAGGTGAGGCTCATTGATCTACCCCTTTACCATGCCAGCCATAAGCAGTGTTTCTTTTAAGACTCTGGCAGTTATCCTTACTAAGTTGAAAACTTGAGTTTGCATCATTTGAATTCTTTTGGAATTTTGTCTTTGACAGTGTTGACAACACCATCAGTTTTTAACTGAATATATTGTCTCACGAACCCAGGCTGAATGAAATGGGACCAGGCCTATCATTTCTGAGCATTCACCCTGTCTGTTTGTTGTCTGGGTGTTAGCGCTCTTTTGGCAGGGATAGTTGCATTGCATATGAAGCAGGTAGTCTGTGCAGCTTGCAGGCTCCCACTATTACTATTTTGATCTGTAAACTGGATTGCCTTTATGCATGACTCAGCTTCCTGTCATGGTAACTGCCACCTCTGCGAAAGCTGAAGTGGACAGATGCCTCAGAGTGGTAATCTCTTCAACTCTCCAGCTTCAATCTGTCTGCATTTGGGGCTCGGTGTCCTTGGATTCAGTGCTCTGTGAATATATAAAGCTGGGAATGAAGTACAATGAAGCTGAAATGGAGAGAATAGAGAAATGAGTACAGAGAAAATAATTTATTGCTTTACCTGAGACTTTATCAGTGTGAAAACACTCTGGATTAAGTCAGTTTGGAGGATAGTTGGTAGCTTTTCTTAAATTTTTTAAAGAAATTGTTAATTCAACAAAAAGAAAAAGAATATAAAAGAATTTTATGTAAACCCAAATACAAATCATAAAGAGGGAAATGCTGTGTTAATTATAAAACATGCATCAAAGTTATCCTGCTTCATATCAAATAACAGATTCTGTAAATTTTTCATTTAGCAAAATGTACTCTTTTAGAAGAGATATTTTAGAATCATTATCTGTATTTGAGTCCCATACTAGTTCTGTGGAAACCACCTGAGCAGAGATTCCCATCCTGTAGAAAGGATTGCAGAGCATCCCCTGAAGGCATGATCCTCAAACTTTCACACTGACTTTATTGTCCTTGGAGTAGATTTTTAGTGTCTGTTATTAAAGTTAATGCAAGGAGTATCTTTGTGCTGAACAGGAATAAAAACATCTGTAATTCTGCAAGTGACTTCATATAAACATGGCTAGTAGCTTGGTCCTTGAAAAACATAAATCAGTAAAGTAGTAGGGAATCTTTTCTCGTATGCATTCAGTATAGACTTTTCCCCTTTTATCTGAATGTTTCTTGGTTATCATTCTGGCCTCATTTGCTCCAAGTTCAGATATATTTAAATGAAGCTACAGAATACGTCCCTTGGTAAAACACATGAGTAAACCCAAGTTATTCCTGATGGCCTGATCCTGCTGTAATTCACACAGAGTGGTGCTTTGCTTCTTGAGTAGTCCCACAGAAAATGGTGAGACACCGGAGGTATGAAGTACAGCTCAATAATCCTGATCCAGATCCATGGAGATCGATACAAGCTGCACCAAGTTGTTTGGCTTAAACCTAGCATGAATAAGGGTTTGCTGTTTACCTACTGCTTTTGGAGACATGTCATTCTGAGTTCAGTTTTGTATAAAAATGAGCATTATAGATCAACTCTAATAATCTGAAGCTCTTGGGAAATAACCTGAGCGACACACTGTAGGCAGTGTTGTACTGCAAACTTCACTATGAAACAAATTTATTTTGTCTGCAAGCTAAATTTTTATTCTTGTTCATATGTGCTTTAGTACATATTGTGGGGTGTGCAAAAGTGCTCGGTAGTGGTCAGTCTCACTGCAATCAGTGGAACATGCTCAGTAATTTTGTTGAAGTGAAGGCATACCTGTAGTTAGCACTTTTGGAAATCCTATACCAAGTATATGATGGGGTCATAATAGCTGAGGGTTTTTTTTTCGTATCTTTCAAGTAAAGTATTTTGCCCTGCACTAAAATACAGCCATTGAGGTATGACCTAGGTACTTAAAATACCCATCAGTTCTCCTCTGATTCTTAGAGCCTTGTTCTACCAGGGGCTGCGCGTTCAGGCTTCCTGTTGTCTTCTTTCTCAAATGGTAGCTATTTTGCAGGAGTTGGGAAGGCAAAGTTGTAAGATCAGGTCAAAAATCAAAGTTTAAGGGTCAGTAAGTTGACCAGCATCTTCCCCTTTCATATAGAAGCTAAAAGTCTCCTGTGTGGAGTTACATCTTCTGATTGAATGCTAACTTAAAGCCGAGTGGTTTTGTACAGCTCCCAAGCAAGCTGGCCCAGTTTTGGGAGCAGGCAAAGCAGGCAGTTGCCTAGAGCGACAGACCAAAGGAGGCAATAAAATCACATTTTAAGCAAGACAGAGACCCCGTGACGCTGTGCCTGTTTCTGCCTGTTTAATGAGGACTCGGTGTGTCCCCCAGGCGTCATTCTCCCCAAGCTGCTGAGGTGGTGAGACTGAGCATGCTCCTTACTACAGGAACCGTGGCCATGGTCCTGCTGTTTAAATATCCCATCTCTTTGTTCTTGTCTCTGCTTCAGCTTGCTGCTGCTGAAACTGAGGGGAGAAACTTTCTGTGCTCCTTCTCTGCTCCTTTTTCTTGACAGTGCTGTATTACTTTTTGCTGGGGTGGTTGGATTGGCAGGAGAGCAGGGGCAGATGTGCTGAGACTAGAGAGCTCACAGAATTCGTGCTTCACTAAAAAAAAACCCTGTTATTATTATCCTTGCAAATTAGGAATGACAGGCTGCCTAGACTTACTGAGTTTATATTTGTGTCAAGAAACTGATTGCAAGAAATAAGAGATGTCTTAGCAAATCTTATACGGGTACTGGGTTCCTATAAGGAGCTTTTACAGCCATTTCAGGGCTGAAAAACTCGATGTAGACTTCCATTTTCCACCCAGTTTTGTGTGCTAAAAATGTTTATTTCCTTCCAGCCCCTGTCTGTCTGCTCCCCCACCTCCCTGTTTGTGTTCTGAGACCTCTAGGCTTTTGGAGGACTCTCTTCCATGCTGTGAATAGGTTGCTGTATCAGGCTTTGCCAACAGATAGACTCACCAGTAGCCTTCAGTCTTGCTGACAACATGGTTACAGGCTGTTACAGAGAACCTGTCTGGAGTGATGGTCATTTTGCTCTACTGCTTTTCAGGGGAGCTACTTGGAGCAGCAGTTTTGTGAGCTGACTGCAAGATCTGAGAGATGACGCTGCATTGGTTTGCGTTAGGTTCACAGGTTTGTCATTTCATCCAAAGGTATACGCTGAAAGCATTGGTAGGTCAGCCTTCACCACACATGAAGATCCTTAATAGTAAGGTAGGGAATATATATGAATTACAAAAAAAGACAATCCAGTCTCATCAGAAGTAATAAGAATTTGGAAAGCATATTACATTTCATTAGACTTTGCAACTTTAGTCAATCACTACTTCACACCACAAGGAGGTTTATGGGAGGCAGATTATCCTACATAGGCCCTCCAGTATGTTCTTACACTTCCTCTGAAACACCTACATTACCAGATCGAAAGGAGGATGCTGAACTTTGGTCTCATAAAACAAGGACAAGTTTGAGTTTCTGCGGTTTTTAGTCCAGGAATACATTTTTCCTGTGGGCGAGCCTGTAATGAAATTCTGGTAACTTCTCAATGTTCTCTGCAAATTCTGGTAACTTCTCAATATTCTCTGCACAATTTAATAATAAAAAGGTTTTCTTTTTCCATTTTGCTACTTTGCTTTTGAATATACAGTAATGGAATACGTGTAAAATCTTAAAACCACATCACTTCAGTTGCTAAGGAGGAGACTCCAACCTGGAATAAGATCTCCAAATACAGAGGCGTAAGAACCGTTCTGGTTTTCAGGAGCTGCCACACAATGTAATTATGCACCTGTACAATATAGGGATTAATTTATATTTAAAGGAAAACAGGGGAGATAATACCTCCAAGCTGGTTAGATTTATATCTTTGTAAGCACAGCAATACTTCATTCTCACCTTCAAGTCTCAGTCTTATTTGCCAGCTGGCATTGACACAAGGAATTCTACTTTATCCTAGAAACAGTGCACCACCAGGAATCTGCCTTAACCCCTGGAATGACAATGGTCTGGAGATGGAAGAGATCTGTGTGTGGGCTTTTTTTCTTTTTCTTCTTTAGAGCTTTAGAAATTTTCTGTTTTCTTTGAAACCTAGCAAGGCAAGCATAGTCTTTTCTCTTAAAATGTAAATGGCTACACCACATCTTTATTTTTGTCTCGTGTCACACTTGATTGAAAGGTTCTTCACAGATAAAATAACATGGTGAAGGCATGGAAATTATTTTTGTTTAAGTTTCTAATGGAAGCTGGAAAGAAAACTTTCTTCATATAGAATTAGAGTTCTCTTGCACATGTACATAGATGTACAGTTCCCAAGGACAGATGCATGCACACATGTACAAACACTCAAAAGGCACACAAGGACGTACAGATTGCTAAATTCACACAGGGAGTGTGCAATAGTAAGATTTCCAAGTTAGTAATTCAAATTTGCTCATGTAGCTTTAAATCTTAACCTCTTGCGCATATACGTTATAGCAATCTTCAATTAATCCAGTACTCTATTTTACCACACCCTCACATAACTCAGTGCAGAAAAGAGGGATGTTCACTTAATAAACAGTATCCAAGTGTTGGTCAGTGTGCATTTAGTGGCATACTTGTGGCTCACTGTTGGCACCCTGTTAGGAGACAGAAGCAGTCTTTTTCTCCATTTAATCTTCCATTTAATTTAATCTTCCATTTAATTTCCCAAGCTAGTACGTATATAAGCACTTCCAAAGTCTGAATAACACTCAAGCCAGAGAAAGTTTCTTTATTGAAGCATACTTGTGTCACTGAAGCACAGGAAAATTAACACCTAAAGTATCTGTTAATTTTGGATGCCCTCTCTGAGATACCAAGGTCTGTGTTTTTTTTTCTAAGTAACTGGTATTAGATACTAAGTACAGGACACAATTTTTATCAGCTTCAGTTGTAGCTGAGAGTGATCAGCGTTCTTGTGTTTTAACCTTCAGACTTCCAAGTCAAGTACCCAGAAAATGAAGAACCTACAATTAATGGCCACCCCTGAAAAATTTAAATACCTTAATTAGCATCCTAGGGAGTCTGTGGTGGAAGCCAGGGCACAATGCGGTTCCCTTTGCCTCTGAAGCAAAACTGGCTTTCTTAGCCATGAAACGATCTTTTCCTGTAATTCCTTGTCTCATTCCTGCACCTCCTAGCCTCGGCTAAAAATAAATTGGCAATCTGCTTTGGTTTATGAACCTTCATCATCCTTAAAGGTTATCCATAGTTACAACAAAACTGGCAAAATATGCTCCCGTGTGTTTTTAATTTATTCAGTAAGCTGTAATTTCCCTCCTTAGCCCACCATCACAGTCTTCCCACATGTTTAGTCTGCTTCTCTAGGGGCTTTATCCTACTTCACTCTCTACTTCTTTATCCCATTCAACTTGTCTTACCCAGTCCTTTTATCCTTTTCTTGGATTCTTGTCCAACATGTCTGTTTCTTTCTATTGCCCACCACCTATTTTTTTCCTCTTTTAACTACTGGTCCTAGTCTCCCATTACGCTCTTTTTGTGCAGTCTCTGTGTCTCTTTTTTTTTCCCCACCATGTCCTCATCTCTTTGGCCAACCATTCAGTCTTAGCTCTTCTGTCCCTGTGCTTTGCATAGCTGTTTTGATCTCCCCTTCTCCCCAGTTCCCAATCCGACTTCAGTCTTCCCCTTCCTCTCTGCCTCCTCTGCTCCCTCACATCCCTGGGGGCAGTGGGATGACTCCTGCCCATGTTGGGGCTATTGACAGACACTTCTCCTAGGACAGTAGAAAGGAGCTTTAGTCTTTAAAAATGTGTGCTAGTAGTGGTGACAAGCATGGTAAAGTTCCATATGGTGAGAACATTTGAGATGGAACTAAAGGCTTTTGGGTCTGGAAGTTGCTTATGGCAGCAAAGAAGATACACATTGCGCTCCCTCTGCAGAAATGCAATCCAAATACAAACCAGAAAGTAAAGGAGGAGGAGGGACAGGAGGCTGAGATGTTTCTCTGTCAGTCTGTCCAAGTTTCTGTGCTGCTGCTTTTGCATATATTGTTATGGCAAGTAAGCTTGGAATTGTATTCGAAACAGCAATTAGGGAGAGGCTGAGCCTGGTGGGTATGTACATGACTGCAGCAGAGTTGAGAGGGCTGTCTGCTGTGCAGGATTTTATGAGTGTTTTTTTCTAAGATAACTACATCTGCTGCACATGTGGCAAGTGAATTTTAAATAGGCAAGTCAAAATATTCATGCTGCAAGGCTGCTGATGAATAAAGCTTAACAATGGTTATACATGTGTGTGTATATTTATTTATTTGTGCACATTACATGGAATATAAAATCACTACTTTCTGATGTGTTTGTGCTAATAGAAAATAAAGCTATTCACACTCCATTGTTAATGTGATTTTATGGGATTTATTGACATGGAAAGTTTATTTTAGACATATGAAGACCCAGGGGAGTGGGATTATAATAGCGACATTAATTTGTCTTTTTAGTGCTAAGAACGATAAAAACCCCAAACTTGCTAAGCTTTGTTTTACCTGCAGGGGGTTCTGAAGAAGCAGCTGTCACTTTTTTTAGTCTTATTTAGTATATGCCATCATTTTTCATCTGGCTCTTGAATTGATACTGCGGCTATGCTGGGGGAAAAGGAGCCTGCTCCAAGTCCAGAATGAAGTACTTAATCTTAGAGACAAGCACTGAGAGCAAAAGGGAGTTTCTCTGCATGAATCTGATTGTTCTACTGCAGAAATGATGGCAGTGGATTTCTGTCTCTAGTCTACTGTTGCTAATAATGATTTCTGTAAGTTGACGGAGCATGGAATACCTTATTACCAAATGCCATCCTAGACATGTTTTGCAACCATTGCTGGGCTACAGTTGTACAGTGCTGTGCTCTGAAGTGTTATGAAGGCCCTTAGGTGGCCTGAATGTAAAAACATTTGCTGAAGAATCATGAAGACAACTGTCATCATCCAAGGGTGAATTTTAATTTGAAATAATCTTTATCCTCAGATAAAATCTGTCATTTGGGTCATTGCTTCCTTTTTACAGAAGCAAGAATAGTTTAGATCTATTTTTGGCAGTTAATCATATTTGGTAAGCCATTTAAATAATTCAGTAAGTCTCTTTTATTATGCATTGCCTATTGTAAATAACGGCATCAGAGTCTGCCCTTTCATCGATGTAAGTATGTCTAAACCAGTAGATCCAAAAATGTATGAGAGCTCCCAGCTATATGGTCGTATTGAAGGTCTCTGTCAGGGTGAGGTCCATGTACCAGCCCCTCTTGTGCATTATTTTTCTCCTGAAGAAAATATTCATCTTTGAGCTAGATGGGAGTGGCAGCAGGCACCATACAGAGAGAAAAGTGCCCCAACACTCACTAGCTGCTTACTGCAGGCACCAGCCTCTAACTCTTTCTTTGCTGATATTCTGTGAGCAGGTAAGTGTGCTGAGCATGTGATTTAATATTTCCTGTTGGCTAAGCTGCCTGATGGGTACAGTCACTCCATTTTTAGTTTTCCTGCGTAAAAGAGTTGGCGGCTGGTCTTCCAAGAGATGTGATTTTCTCTTGTTTGTCTGGATGCCAGCTGAAACCAGTTGGGTGGCTTTAAATCTTTTATAAAAACAAATCTCTAAGTAAACGTTTTGCTTTAAGGTGTCCAACTACCCACAAAAACCCTAAAAATAATAAATTCTCTCTTGTTCAGAAATAGAGCCATTCTCCCACTGGGAGTGCATGAATTTGCTTTATTGGCTTTTTTGTGGTCCTGTTCTGTTGACAGAAGTGAGGCCTGGTGATGCTAAGTGACAGTTCAGCCATGTTTGGGGAGCTGAACCCCAGACTCTAGAGTCTCAATAGCAGTAACTGAAACTCTAGTTCTGTTCATACTCTGTTTAAAAAAAAAGAAAAAAAGACTGCAAGCAACTGAGAGCATTATATCACCCCCCCAAAATTCACTTGTTCACAAAAACATATAAAGAGGAGGTGAATACTCCTGTCTTAGCCAGGAAGATTATTTCCCTACAGGTGAGGTGGGCTAGGACTGTTCGCTCTGTTATGGGTGGCCTGATCTACTTCAAGCAGCCATTGAGCATGTTCACCCCACAATCTCATGCCTACAATAATTTTGTGGCTTTGTGGTGTTGTATGAAGTATGCAGGCTTCAGTGTGTTACTAGGTGTTGAAAAATGTGTTATGGTGTTTAATAATATGTAACTAAGTAAAATGGATTTCCTTTTAGGTTTTCTTTGACTCAAATATATGTTATGTGTTCTCTTCAGCTCACTGAGAGAGTTGTCTACTGAATGGGGCATGGTCAGGGTGTCAGGAGACTTGGATTTATCTCCCAGGCCCGTCAAAGTTTCCTTTGCAATGACTAATCAAGTCAACTAGATCTACTGAGAAATTTAAGGATATAATTCCAGGTGATTGTGATCCTTCTTTGGCTACTGCTGAATCCTTAGTTCTGTAATTGCTAGTTTAGGTCACTCAGCCTTATGGCTTCTGAGAGCCTCTCTCCTCAGAAAATAATTCTTCCCATGGATGTTCAGGAGCTAGGGAGTCAAGGCTGGGGCTGAGGACTGAATAGCTTTAGCAGTCAGTTTATATATACCATTTCCTCACTTGTATACTGTGAGGGAGCTAAGATACAACCTGGAAGCGTTAGAGATCATGAGCATGCGACCCTCCAGGTACTACAGGATGTTCTTACAGATTTCACTGGTTGTCATCCTTAAAAAGGAAGAATTTAATTTAAAAAATTGAAATAATCTAATTTACCAAGTCGGAGTTTGGCCAGGACAGTGGACTTAAATGTACTACTCTTGAGAGGATTGTTTTTGGTACTCTCGTAATGCAAGTACATAAGACATCATCTTGCTTTTCACATGGAAAACATCATTTGGATCCACATCCTGTGCTAAATTCATCCTGTAGTACTGAGTCAGTGAGAGCAGATAGGCGTTACAAGTTACCATGGCACCTCCTCAGCGATTTCCACTTCATGGTTCCCTTGAGGAGCAGTGTCTTTTATACAAGTACAGAATTTTTCACAACACTGCTTCCTGGGACAGTGTGTTTGTTTTAAGTGTTCCTTTTTTCTGTTTTTGTGTTCAGGTATAACACCAAAACCCAGCTTTTCAGATCAGATGTTTTTCTTTGAAGACACAAACTTCATGTGTGAAATGTTATGAGCCCAAACCAGGTGCTGAGGCTATTTACATTGCTGGGTCTGTCCACCTCTGCAGAGCTGCTTGACAAGTAATGTGGTCACAATCTGGTGGTATTTTGGGAAGCCGGCACCACAGAGGCTTCTTGACATAGGGGTGGCCTAAATTTAGGAATGAATTAAAGTTTCATTCTTCATATTAAGGATGTCACAGAGATTACTTGCTGCTTTCCTGAGGAGACGGGCAGCTGAGCTGTTCAGAAGATAAAAGCTCACTGACAAAGAATCTGTTGAGCAAATAACTGACTCTGCCTTCGGAGTGCACTGATACCATGACTGTTCAGAGAAAACAGCACTGAAAATGTCTGACAACGGTAAAGTGTCACAAACTTTAATCTCACAATCTTATTACTCATAAACTTAATTAGGTATCACAGTGAAACGCATAAAGCTGTTTAATTCTGTACTCTTAAAGGCTTTTGTGACATTTTGCAACAGTATAGAAATAGGTGGCACCTTACAGCAGTTATATTTCAGTCTTGCTGTGTTTTTGGGATGCGCTAAGATGGTCAGTGGAGATATTTTTTATCTTAGTTGTAAAACTTTAATTTTATATGTATTCCAGGTAAACAGGATTAAGTTTAATTAACTGTAGTTTTCTTAAGTGTGAATTAATTTGCTATCATACCTATGCTATAATTTAATTAATGTCTTAATGGATACTTACATTAATCTTTTTTGATCCCAACTGCCCTGCTTGCCCTTGCAAATAAACATCCATGTTATAGTTAACAAATTAGTGGACACGGAAGAACAGAATTGTTTTTTCTTGTGTGGTGCAGATTGATGTTGAAACCCAGAAGTGACAGCAGTGGAAGGGCAGGCACCACTAAGTTACAGGGAAGTGCATCCGTAGTCAGTTTGGGTTGATGTGCACTTTTGAGGTGTCTCTCCCAGTTGTCCCCACTTAACTGGGTTTTGGCTGGCACCATGAGCTGGATTCTTTTCAGGTCATTCTAAAGTGAAAGAAAAGCTGTGGCATTCAGCCCATGAGGCCAGACTGGAGATAATCTGAAGTAAAATATCAAACCCTAAAATGTGTGTGCTGTTGGTGTCAAAACCTCTGCATCAACAGTTTTACTCTAGAGTGGTCCACACGACATACCAATGTAGATCTAGCTAAAAGGCAGCACAAACTAGAGTCTTCTTCTGTTGATAATTTCCAGAAAACAAGGAACAGAAAATATCTCTCAGCTACAGAAAGACAGAGCTCAGGATTTGTATGTTTTCAGTAGTCAGAAAAAAAATAGCATTATTGTGCATTATTACTGATTATTTAAATTGCACCATTTGAATTCCTGTGCAATTGAAAGATCAGAAATAAGGATGCCAGGAAATAGTTTAATCTGCTGCTCCTGCTGTCTCTACTGCTAGATAACCAGTTTTTGATGGAAAATGTGGTCAATGTATTGTCTCTTTTATAGTCAGAACCTTTCCCTTTAATTTTAGTTTCCCCTGTTTGAAAAAACGAAATCACTTGTCATGAAACTTAGTAAAGATGCTTTGAATCAGCCTAGCCATGTGCATTAGGTGCTTACAGCTGTGATAAACTTAGTGTGTGAGGAAGACTATGTGATACACCAGCACACAAACATACCTGTGTGTACACACAGGGCTAATCCAGTCTGATTAGCAACATCCAGTGTTGCTTATACATTTAAAGCCATGAGTGCCAGACTTGTCTCAAGTAATTTCTTATAAGATATTAATATAAATATGACAAATATTTAATATAATTTAATAACATGTAGTAACATATTATTATAATACTATGTGGTGATAATAATGTAATAAATATATTAGTATTTACAGATAATAAAGTCAATATTTAGCCTTATGAATGGCGAGTGTTTTTCCCTGGAAATTTTTTCACTAAACTGTCAGTTCTTACATTCTGTAACAAGATGTCCATCATAGAATAAAATGCAGAGAAAGCTTGTATACAGCACAGTCTGTATATTTAATTCCTAATGAGGTAAGGGAGAGCAGGATCTTTAGCTCCAAACAAACCACTTTTCATTGTCTTCAAAGCATTTACACAGAATCACAGAATCACAGAATGGTAGGGGTTGGAAGGGACCTCCAAAATCATCTAGTCCAGCCCTCCTGCTAAAGCAGGATCCTAGAGTAGACCACACAGGAACACATCCAGAGGGGTTTTGAATGTCTCCAGAGATGGAGACTCCACAACCTCTCTGGGCAGCCTGTGCCAGTGCTCTGGCACCCTCACAGTAAAGAAGTGTTTTCTTATGTTAGGATTGAACCTCCTGTGTTCCAGTTTGTGCCCATTGCCCCTTGTCCTGTCACTGGACATCACCAAGAAGAGTCTGGCCCCATCTTCCTGACACCCTCCCTTAAGATATTTATAAGCATTAAGGAGATCCCTCCTCAGCCTCCTCTTCTCCAAGCTAAACAGACCCAGTTCCCTCAGCCTCCCCTCATATGTGAGATGCTCCAATCCCTTCATCATCTTAGTGGCTCTGAGCTGGACTCTTTCCAGTAGCTCCATGTCCCTCTTGAACTGGGGAGCCCAGAACTGGAACACAGTACTCCAGATGAGGCCTCACCAAGGCAGAGTAGAGGGAGAGGAGAACCTCCCTTGACCTGCTGGCCACACTCCTCTTAATGCACCCCAGGATACCATTGGCGTTGGCCACGAGGGCACATTGCTGGCTCATGGTCAGGCTGTTGTCTACCAGGACTCCCAGGTCCTTTTCCCCAGAGCTGCTCTCGATCATCTCAGCCTGTACTGATCCATGGGGTTGTTCTTCCCCAGATGCAGGACTCCACACTTGCTGTTATTGAATTTCATTAAGTTTCTCCCTGCCCAGCTGTCCAGCCTGTCCAGGTCACGCTGGATTGCAGCACAGCCCTCTGGCGTGTCACCCACTCCTCCCAGCTTTGTACCATCAGCAAACTTGCTGAGGACCCACTCCCTCCCTTCGTCCAGGTCAGTAATGAAGATATTGAATAGGACCGGACCCAGTAGTGACCCCTGGGGAACACCACTAGTCACAGGCCTCCAGCTAGACTCTGCCCCACTGACCACTACTCTCTGGGCTCTGTCCTTCAGCCAGTTCCCAATCCACCTCACTGCCCAATCATCCAGTCCACACTTACCAATTTGATTGTGAGGATGCCATGGGAGACAGTGTCAAAAGCCTTGCTGAAGTCAAAGTAGATCACGCCGACTGCCCTCCCCTGATCAATCCATCTAGTTATGTCCTCATAGAAGGCTATTCAGATTGGTCAAGCATGACTTCTCCTTGGTGAACCCATGTTGACTGTTCCTGATAACCCTCTTTTCCTCAATATCCTTTGAGATTTGGCTGTATAGCTTCAGCTCTTCTGAGTCCTTGCATCTGCCTCACTTCTGTCAGCTGGGGCTGACTTCTGTCTCTGGTAGGATGTACTGCCACTCAAGGAGGATTTTTGTTATGCTCACTCAAATGGCCATTTCTTCATTGGGCATATTCTTTTCTCTGAAATCTTCTTTTCTTGGACCCTGCAGGAAAGCACTGGAGTGACTGGGTCAGGCATGTTGCAATAGTTTATTCTAAGTGCAAAACAGCGTGCAGTGAATAGAAGCAGTTTTATGTGATTTTCTGCTTATAGTGGCTTTTCAGTGGCTTCTTCAGTCTCTAAGAACCAAAACTGAGACTATATACGGAAGTGGAAGCTTGAGTGTTTTCTTATTTTCTGAGTTGGTGTGAGCTTTATGTGCCTTTAAAGCACAAGGCTTGGGAAATGCACTTGTTCTGCAGCGTGTCTCGGTACAGCCAAGCATTCAGCTGTGGCTGTGGTTTCCAGAGGAGCACATGGCTGAGGAAGAGGAAGACCTGCTAGGAAAACAAATTGTGGGAAGTCCAGGAATTCAGGAAAAGAGGCTCTGGCCCTGGAACCTCCTTGTGGTCTCCTCAGAGAGGAGGACTTGCAGAGGAGGATCCTGGCTGTGGTCTACAAGAGGTTTGTCTGGACAAGGACAGCAGAGGAGGCCTAAGATTATATATTGCTGGGAGGGTTCCTGGGAAATACTGAAGCAGGTCAGGTTTACCACTGATAAAGTGGATAAGGCTTGCCATTGACTTAATAGGCTTAGTCTACAGTACTACATGGATAACATAATACTGTTCTCACCGTCTGGAGATGGTGGTAGAGAAGGACTCCTAAGCTTAAACAGAGGCTACCAAACCTTGATATGACTGGAAAAAGGGTGCCCTGGAATATGGACTTATTGGGAACAATCAGTTTGCTCTGCTTGTCTAGAATGTTAATTATTCCTTGGAAAAAATGAGAAAACCTATTAGAAGACACTGTAAATGAAGGTAGCACATAGGTGTCATTTATTCATCAGGAAAAAAAAAAAACCCAGAAAGGTCTATTTTTGTTCTTTGGCAGTCTTTTCACTTTTCTTCTTTTAAAGCACAATGACAGTTAATGATTAATAGACACGGTCTGCAGTGCTGCCAGCAGGAAGCCAGCCTAAGCGTGAGGGAAGTCTAAATAATTGAAGGGAAAAGGTGACAGAGGCAGCCATTAGTTCTTCTGGATAAGAAAGTCTTCATTGCCTGACTGTTTGCCTGAATAAAAGGGAAAATTTACCACTTGAGCAGTGCAATCTGTAGACTTCTTGATGCACTTCCCTTGGGGGCAAAAGAAACGACAAGGCTCAGTGTTTCTAAATTGGTAGAAATTGATGCAAAACCCCCTCATTTTTAATTGCATTACAGCACATTAGCAGGCTTACAACATAACCAGCTTGTCCGAAATAACTGGGAAGCATTCCAGAAAAAAAACCCTGAACACCCTATAGCGGTATGAATGATGTAGCACTGAGCAGTTGCCTTCACACAGTGACTCTCCTCCATGGATATCCTGGTGGTCACAGGAGACCCTGTATACTTGCAACAGAGGTCAGTAATTTTTAGGGCTGAACAAATCAGAGTGGTGAATGTTGAGGAGGAAACTAGCTCCAGTATTCCCAAACTGGGTGATTAAAAACCAGAAGTATCCAAAATAAACAAACATTTTTCAAAGAGAAAGCTTTAGTTTGCTTGCTGAACTGTATGTTCTGGAGCTGTGTGTCACAGAGATATGTGGAGAATATTATTTCTGATTCTTATCAGGAGAATAAGAGGGTCCTTTCCAGCATTTATTGAACAAACTGCACTACTGTCTTATCTGAAACTTGACATAATGTAGTTTCCTTTAATTATAGGCATAATTTAATGCAATATCACAGGCTGTCCTGTCTTCTACAGAGAAAGTTTTCTAGAGCCTAATTAGTCCTTTTTGCACAAGCAATAACAATAAAGCAATTGTTAAATGTGCTCACCTAACTAGTGATGTAAAGTGAGAGGGTGGAATAAGTAGCTACACCCAGCCCTTGACAACATTGTGTCCTGGACAAAGCTATCTGGACCCATGAGGTGATTACAGTAGTAGCCATAGCCTGTGAAATGAGAGAGGTATGTTGATGCCTCTCCCCACAGTGTGACAGCTGAGCTTTCTGTCAGCTGTGGCATTCAGGGAAAAAGCCATTGTAGTATGTATCAGGAAAATCATTCAGTAAAGTAAATTTGAGATCCTTGACTGTGGCAGGATTTATTGAAGAATTTGTGTCTGCGACTATCCTGCCCTCTTGATAAGGTCTTGGTGCTAGTTATAGGGTGCTACTTGCATTAACTGATTGTCCCACTTCTGTATAACTTTTCTAAGGAGAGGATGGTATTGTTCACAGTCTTCTTTTGGCTTACTGCTTTTGAAGGAATGCATAGAATCTAAATTGCATAGACTCAGTGCAGTTGTGCTAGCCAGGTAGGTGTCTGCATAACACCATTGTGGGGAGGACTCAAACACTGCAAAGATTTCAGTTTTTTCATAGAATCATAGAATGGTTTGGGTTGGAAGGGACCTTAAAGATCACCTAGTTCCAACCCCCCTGCCATGGCAGGGACACCTCCCACTAGACCAGGTTGCTCAAAGCCCCATTCAGCCTGGCTTTGAACACTTCCAGGGAGGGGGCAGCCACAACTTCCCTGGGCAACCTGTGCCAGTGCCTTACCACCCCCACAGTAAAGAATTTCTTCCTAATATCTATTCTCAATCTACCCTCTTTCAATTTAAAGCCATTACCTCTCATTCTCTCACTACATGCTCTTGTAAAAAAGTCCTTCTCCAGCTTTTTTGTAGCCCCCTTCGGGTACTGGAAGGCTACTATAAGGTCTCCCCAGAGCCTTCTCCAGGCTGAATAGACCCAACTCTCTCGGCCTGTCCCCATAGGGGAGGTGCTCCAGCACTCTGATCATCTTTGTGGCCCTCCTCTGGACCTGCTCCAACAGCTTGATGTCATTCTTGTGTTGGGGGCCCCAGAACTGGACGCAGGACTCCAGGTGGTGTCTCACAAGACCAGAGTAAAAGGGCAAAATTACCTCCCTCAACTTGCTGGCCATGCCTGTTTTGCACACGTATACTTTATCATAATTCAAGGAAGCCCCCTAAAAAAATCTTTTTCCTGTGGCATTTTTCATTGTGTCTGTCACCTGGAGCTGACAATGAGATAACACCTTTTTATGTTGAGATTCTCACTCTTGTGCCATTTAATTAGGATTGTGATGAATGTGCTGTGTGGAGAATAAGAACTGGAATTCATTAATTCATTTTTAACACTTTCTTACAGTAACTTCTGAAAGGCTTTTTCTTTGTGGGTTTTTTGGGGGGGTTTTTTTTGGGTGTTTTTTTTTGTGTGGGGGTTTTTTTTTGTTGTTGTTGTTGCCCCTTTTTTTTTGTTTTGTTTTTAAATCCATAAAAGTACAAGGAGATCTGCCAAACGTAAGCTTGTCCTTAATATCCTGGTGAAGAGGATATTGTTGTTGCACAACTTATTTCTGCACTGGCATTCAACTTTTTACATACACTCACTATACTTTCATCAAATGGAAAGTACATGACTTTGTGTAACATTGTGTGGACTTTCCACAACCAGAGTTATGTGTCTGCTTGAAGTGTTCCAGAAGGGTACTGGAATGATGTAAAGGAGGTTAGTAGATGTTAATGGCCTTTTCAAGAGTTTTTTAAATGAAGGGGAACCACAAATGTGTTTTCAATCTGTTTACTAGAGGAATCACATGCAGTCCAAATTCTAGTAATACTAGGAAAAAAGACAGAAGAGAGAAACTGAGGTAAGGGGCTTTATCTGAGAGCAAAAAATATTAATGATTCCTTGAATGTCAATGAGAAGGAAAGATGCCAAAAGGGAGAAAAAGTAGAAGTAAAGTAGCAAGCAAAGTCAAGCAAGAAAAGGTTATGGTGGAGGAAAGAGGCTGTGGCTGTAGCAGGAGAAATATGGTTGAATGCACATGGGTAGGAAGAGCTCCATGATCCAGACTCAGAAATGTTTAGCTAAATTACAGACAACTCTTATGTATGAACAAAAGTCAGTGATGCATTCTGTTGTTTATTTAAATGTGAAACACCTGTAATAGTATTTCCTGGAGGCATTTGGCCTGCAGAGGCTCAGGATATAGCAGCTACCTTCCCACAGTGACAGTCAGTGTAGAAAACTACAGAGAGGCCGTGTCCTGATCCCACCACTATTTCCCATCTGGTAATGCTGCGATGTTTTTCCCTCCCCTTTTTAACAACCTGGCAGCAAAAGGTGGCTGCAGTCAGGTACCAGAGTAGTGCCTTAGGGAAGGGTCTCCGAGAGGTGTTACAGGAGGATATGAGGCAGGAGTTCTGCTCCTGCCAAGAAGCAGCTTGGAGGATTGAGAGATTGGAGCCTGAGGGCTTAATCTGAGACTGTCCAGGTATTAAAGAGGGGGTGCATCTAGTCCGGATGGAGGGTGAGCTGGAGACTTTTGTTGTATTGGATTTTCTGCAGCAAAACTCATGTGTTTACTGTGATCTTTTAAGAAGATGGAATATAGTTATTTCTTTTGAGCAACAATTTTTATGTGGACAGTTTGTATATTTAAGTTGTTGACAGCATTTCTAATGCTATTCCTAGTAGAGCTAAATGACAGAATAGAGGCTTCATTTTTATTCATCAAATAACACATTGTAAGTCTGCAGTGATTCTGAGGGAGACTGGGGAGAAATCAATGTTTTATGTGTGTGACCTGTTTTGACTGCTACATCTGTCATGTTTCTGCTCTAATCCTGATTTTTCTTTCTACTGTTTTAATATCTTTGAGTTTGATAAATTATTTCTAAACATAGAAATGATGAAAACTGCAAGAACTGTCTCTAAGACTGCTTAGATATTGCACTCTGTGAGTATAGTTTTCGTTAAAACCTCACCATATTTACAAAATACTGAGAAGCTGATTTATTGTGTTTCCTGGGCACTCTGCACTTCTCAGTGGATAGTCCCCTGTGCTCCTGTGGGTTCTGGAAGTCTGCTTTCCTTTTGGCACATGAGAAATTGATGTACTAACCAGCTTGCTTAAGCTGATGAGAAAGTCTGTGTTAGATTTGGTACAACCAGATTTCAAATCCCATTTTCATGTTTTAAACCCACATTTTAAACAGGTCAGTGCTTGGCTGGACCATCATAATAATTTCAATTTGACTTCCTTACATGAAGCTGACTAAAGCAATATTTTTAGTGCATTGATATCATTAACTTATTCTATTCTCTTGTGCTTTACTGAGGTAGGAAAGGTGCTGCAGGTGCCTTCTACTTTCATTTTTTAGTTGGCTTGCAAAGGAGTTTAATCAGCTTTTATTCACTGAAGAGTGTCTCCATCTAAAGATTTCACTTACTGACAGAAAGGTCAATGAAATCTTAAGGGAACCATCAATGTTTCCATTCCACATCCATGCTGTAATGTGTAAAGGCACTCTTATTCTATCTGCTAGCAAGAATATCCTCAACATTTCTCAGAAGAAATGGACGATCTTTTTCTCTGTTCAATGGAAACATCTGTCTTTCAAGCTTTCCTCTCTAGACTGAGAAAAGTAGGCATAAGTGTAGGCTTTTCTGAAGATCAGGTGCTCATAAACAGGTATGCAGGTGTGGATTAGTTCTTAATAAGCGAAGGTGCTGGTGAAGGCTGGGTCCTTACACTCTGTTAGTATATGATGATGGGAATATTTTTCAGTTAAGAACTGGACTGGAACCATTTTGGTTTTGAAATTTTCCAAGTAATTTTTTTTTTATACATTCATATATTTTCAAGATTAAATATGCTTGCTATACCTTGGAGGTATTCTGTGAACCTGAAACCCTTTGTGTTGGCCTATAAAAAGAATGCTGAATTCACTGAGCTGACATCTAAAATGCCAGGGTTTGTGTTTTTGGCTAGAGGTAGGGATTTTAGATTCCCACCTCCACTGCAGAGCTAAAGTCCTGACTTATTCGTCAAAAGATCCACCCTGAAATTGTGGACCTCAAAAGAGTTGTGTTCCTGGCTTTGGGACGGTCCTGGGGACAGGCACACCTGGACCATTGAGCGCTCTTGATTCCACTAGTTTCCATGTCCTAGAGCACTCAGACAGCATTTGTCAAAAGCTTGACAAGCCTGAGATATTTTTTAAAAAAAACAGTTTGTGTTCCATGCGTTGACATTTTCTGACAAGAATTCATGAGAACATTTCCAGCGAGTTTAATTCCCGAGTAACAGGGGCCATAAGATTTCACCAAGCAATCCAACAACAATAGTATATAATTGGGTCAAACTACAGCAGGCATCTTCAGTGCTAAATTAATATCCTCTCTGCTATTGTTAGTCCAGGCAGCTCATAGCTAGTCAAAGCACAAGAGATGGTGATATTAAAAATTACTGAGCAGTCGCTAAACAGCCAGAGAATTGGTAGTATGTCATGTAATTTTCTTGATACTTGAGGAGGCACTGTTACTACCTGTTCAAGTTAAAGATTTTATGTACATATAGAAAGCCACTGTATTATGACTTTGGACTGATTTAGATGCCTTTGTCTAGTCAAATTTAAATGCAAATTTTATGAGAAAAGTAACCTTGAAATGTCCAGCAAAAAACATTCAGAATGTTCAAGCATTCAGAATACAGCTTATGAACAAGGATGATTCTTTATTGGATTAATTATAAATGATGTAGGCAATAACTCAAACATGTTTCCTTGATGCACCTAAAATCAGATTTTAAAAAATACTTTCATAGTAGATAGCTGTAGGTTTTCTAAGGAATTAAGCTTAAGTTCCATATTTTGTTATCACTGCCATATGGATTATCTTTACCTCACCCACCTAGACACCACAAATTGTTGGTGCTAACATCCATAGCTCCTGCTCTGATTTTGTGCTAGATTATTTTAAAATAGAGATAGTGATGTTTCAGAATTACTGTCTGTAGATGTGATTCTGCTGTGGGAGCATAGCCTGACATAATAGCGTAGCTACTTTACTACATTGCTTGAAGGATAAGATTTTAAACACCTGTTCAGATATGGGTGATACATTTACTTCTCATATCTCTGCACTGAAAACTCATTTTGCTCTGAAGATAAAAGTAGTCCCCCCTGTCAAATCCCCAAACACCCTCATTTCCACCCAGGAACCTGCTGACCCCTCAGAAGCAATCCGTTCCTCCCAAACTCAAATCAGCTGGTTCCAGATGGAACAGGCCTGTGCATCAAAGAGCAAGTTTTTGAAGAAGGTGATTGCACTAAAACTACATACACGCTCTGGTTGCCACCTTTTAAAATTGTCCCTAATACATCAATATGTTTAGAAAAGATACTTTCAGAGTAGTTGTAGTCTGCCTGTGCGGGAAAAAAGTATTCAAGCTTTTTACGAGAAGTATGTCAGCCCTGTGAAGATGTTATAGAACAGGATGGAAGAGGTTTATTTAGTACCCAGAGAGCAAGTCACAAGTATGGTGGAGGCCAACTGCTAGGTGAAAAACAATCATCCGGCTTGATCTCAACTTAGTTTTTATACTATGTGTCATAATTTTCATTGTGTGCTTGTATGACTCCAAGTCTAGTACGTGGTAATGCTGTGTGCTCTAGTAGGTGCACATGAATATGGAGTTATGATATAGATAATGCTCAGAGGCCAGTTATGGGGAAAAGCATATAATGCCTAGACTAATGCAAGTATGTTTCTTGAACTTACACTGGAGTAAGCTCTGCATGTAGTAGGCCAGACCAAGTCATCTATAAATAATATGAAAATGCCTGCTGGGAGATATTCAGTCTGTAGAAGTAATTCATACTCAAAAGTCCAGAAAGCAGAATTTAACAGGCTACAAGAATGTTTCATTCTCCTAGGAATGTCTTAGTGTTATAAAATCAAACTCTTCTTGTTGATACTTGAGTTTCTTTTGTGATTCTGTACTCTAACCACAATTTTGAGTGAGGATTTTGTTCAGAAGTCAGAAAGCTCTGCAAAAGATAGAAGAAAAAATGTTGTCAAGTTGTTAAGCTAAGTCATACTGTGCAGACCTTCGGTGAAAAATTAGCTCCAGAAATTACTGTGCTACTTAAATGAGGCCTATGGTAAAACGCAAAATTATTTGCACTATGAGCAGATTAATTTATTTTCTATTCTGCAGGACATGCCTATAGAGGAAGTAATTCTTCAATGTCAGTTTAGCAACAATGTTTATATCATCTGTCTGTACATCTCTTCAGAGACAGAGGTTGTAATCCATCCCATTAAAGTCTTAAATACGTCTTTGATACTAAACTATTTTTCTTTATTCCATAAATATCTGGTGGCACTTATTCTAAAGTGAAAAGAAGTGGGATATACTGCCTAATGTGACACAGTGAGCTACAAACTCGGAGCCAATCAGCAATGTCAGAGTGTGCTTTTTTTGAAGCAATTATTTTGCTAACGCTTTCTTTAACACATTCTGTAGGCCTATAAAAATACCTGTCAGGATTGCAGATGCTTGGCATAAGTTTTTCATTATTACAGCTGGCTTTGACACATATAATGGGTAATTTTAAAACTTTATTTCAGAAACTTTGAGCACTGCTGATCCCAGCAGAACAACGAATATAGTGCTGTGTAGGACAAGCGTTTCTCTGAGCATTTATTCACCCACCATTTCTGTCTTGACCCAAACCCCCAGCTGCACTGACCTCTGCAGGAACTGGGCCTTTAGGATTACCTGAAAGGACATTAAAGACAAACCAGACACTGAGTGTCCACTTAGCCGTGGCTCTTCTGAAGAAAACCTGTGGGACTTGGCTGACCTTCTTTGGAGAGGATCTCATTAATTTCAGTGGGTGTTGGTTCAAAGTCTCAAAGTACCTCAACAATTTCTCCTCCCCAAACTGAACCAAGCTTTGTTCCTCCTCCCTGCCCCAGTATCCCAAAACTGGGGAAAGTAGTGTAGATGGGCAAACTGGCCTCCTAGATGTTTCTTGGGATGGGTTTTGTCCAGCCAGGAAAAGGTACTTATGTCTCAGGCTTCTTAAGATAAAATATGAAATGTCAGTAAGAGTAGCATTATTGTGGTAATTGTATTTACATGCTAATAAATGCATTGTGCACTTACTTCACACTAAAATAGAAGTTTCATTTTAATTTGCTGTTCTCATTTTAATTTGATCTTCTTAGTATTGGTCAGAGGAATAAAGGTATCATTTCTTCATCAAGTAGAAATGCGACAGAAACAAAGTTAAATGGCATTTGAATACGCCGACTTTGTATTTATCTCACAGGATTTTACCTGAAGAAGAAATACCTAGATTTTATCACTGTCAGGTTGCTGTCTGTAGGGTGTGTGGACAAACTGGATCAAGGTAATATATGTAAAATACAAGACAAATGTTATTACAAATGCGTGCTGATATTCATTGAGACTTTGCAGTAATCATTAGATTTAATTCAATATAAAGGTCTTTGATAGAAAGAGCAACAGCAGCAACTCTTGCAGTGCTGCTATTGTTGCTTTGGGGATTTTATCAATATTACAAAACTTTTATGAAAGCTCCAGAACTATTTCCAAGGAAGAGAAAAAACTGGAACACTCACTTGTGGCACTGAACCAGAACAAAATAAATAGAAATTGGCAACTTTTTACAAAGCAATCTTACATTTCAGCTGGGGGGAAGAATTGTTAACATGTTTGTGCTAAACATGCTATATAAAAATAATTTTAACTTGTCATCTATTAAACTCCAGTAGTAGAGCTAAACGAAGGGGAATTTACCAATGACTTCACATTAGAGGCTGGTTAAGTCTGAAATATTCCCTTTATCTGTTCTCTTTGACACACTAGAAATACAAAATTTATGTGTGGTGTTTTAATGTTATTCACTGTGTATAATCTGTTTAGAATATAAGACATCACCTCAGCTGGTGTAACTAACTGTTTGACAGTCTAGGTATATTTCTGAATGGAAACTCATGAGCTCATTACTTTTGGAAGTTCTATAATCTTGGACTTTGTGGAAGACTCTATATAAATTTAGGTATTTTTTTATGACTCTGACATACATTGAAACATACACTGGTATGACATAGAGTATCTGTTACTGACTGCATACTTTCAAATGAATGAACGTGAACTCAATACATATGGCGTGTCATTTTCCAGCAAAAAAGCCAAATTTTATGCTATTTAATTCACCAAGAGGTGGCAGCCTTCACTCAATTCCCTCCAGACTTGTCCTCCAATGCAGGTTGACCAGATGTGTACCTGGCATTTACAAGCACGTTGGTGGATGCCTAGAGATGTATCCTCAGGTTGTCTCAACACTGTTGGTATTCTGTATTATTGATTTGATAACAAAATAACTGGAAAAAGGCAAAATGTGTACAAAATTAAGTTACTTTTGAAGAAGACTGAGCACTACTTAATCTTTGCTGCCATTCCCACTCCTTGCTGAAATCAGGATTGGAAGGTTTGTTCTGTTTTCCCTTGGTTTGCGGGAGAAATGGTCATCTGCTTCTCACTGAAAGTTCTGGACAGTGATAGGTACTTGCTTCATTCATAAGAACATGCATACAAAACATTGTTAAAAACTGATTTATGTGCTCTTGTGTTGTTACATTTCCATTATTTTTAATGCAATTAAAGTTATCAAAAAACTTATTGTATAATGATTTCCTTCTCTTTGGAGGAGGAAGTGTGATGGCCACTCTGTGCAGTTGTAATGATGCGTCAGGATGGTGTCTGCATGCCAGACAGCTATCAAAACTGTCCAAATATGTCCTTCTTTGGTGACACACTCACAATACATTGGTGATAAAGATTGCTTGTTATTTCTTCTCTCTGGGCAGGTATTATGGATAATCTGACATAGAGTTTAGGTAAGATTTTTGTAGGTTAGTTTTCTAAGAGTCAGATATCTAACTTAAACCAATCATCTGGGCTGTCATCATTCATGACAAGAGAAGATATCTCCACAGGCTCTATGTTGCATCCTGAGAGGCTTTAGGATATATGAATTGAATAGCTGGTTAAACATGCCCATCTATCCTTGCAGACTGTGGAGGGAACCTTGGCTGCTAGTTTAGATTAGGTGTGAATTTGAAGAATTAAAGTGAGATGTCCTAAAACTTTGTGCCTTTGAATTCTGTTTGAAGGCAGGCATTAATTTTCATAATTCTTCTAAGATCTTGTGGACATGTTTGTGTATGAAAAACACACAAAATATTTCTGCTGATCTTTCTTGCCTCCTGTTTATATTAGGGAAAGATGGTGGGAAAAAACGTATCCCACTTTTTTTTTGATATTTTGCACCTTTGAGAAGAGGATGTTTAGTTATTTCATGAAGATTCTGTAAAATTTATAGCAAACTGAAGTTTCTAAAACATGATTAGGACCAAAGAGTATCTGAGGTCAGACTATATCTTGGGAGATTTTGATTCCTTATATTTTGCCTAGTGAAGCTTGTAACAGCTTTGATTTTAGAATTTTTGACCTATGAGGAAAAATACTGATAGAAACCAGATTGAGATATGATGCTCTATTTGTGATTTAATCTCCCATATGCCTTTTGAAAGCAGATCAGTAATTTCCATCATCATTTGCATTAATAAAATTCTGGAAAAAAATGTTAGAGAGGGATTTCTCTCTTGGTCATAAGAGATTTTGACATTTGAAGAATTTCTTCAGTAATTGTAACAGAAACATCACAGATGAAACAATGGAAGGGCAGAGTAGTCAGCACAGATAAACCAGATACAGTGACTGTAAGAATAATGCAGCTGTGTGAGCATGCTGCCAGTGTCTCATTAGATCACAACACTCGTCCCTGGTTTCTGTGACCTACACTGACACAGTGCTATCGCACATTACTAGCTTTCATGTCATTGTGGAGGTCCTTAGGAAGGTGATTTAAAACAGGGTGCAGTCTCCAGTTTTTTAACTATTCCCCTATTCCCTGGTTTAAAAACTAGCAGTTTTAAGGAAAGTAGATGTATTTTGTCTGTGGTGGTGATGCTCCTCGTAGTTTTCTTATTTCTAGGAATAAGATCTGCAGTATATGTTTGCACTAAGAAACTCTGAAGAATGTTTATCATGTTCTTTGTCTTATTTGTGCACTTCAGAGGCTTCTTGTTCTGACTGGAGACAACATATACATGTCTTAGGCTATTTAAATAAATGAATGTCTGGGCTGGAATAATCTGTGAAGGGATGAAAAAGAGAGGAAGGTTAAATGCTAAATGAGATCATTCAGAAGATTTACAATCAGCTGTTAAAGATGTTTCCCTGCACTAAAGCTAATCAAGACAATGAATTTTCATGTTTGTCTTGTACTACAGAGGAAATTGAATCAGACATCTCCTGGGGATTCCTTTATTATTTGGTATTCACACTCTGGCACCCACACTTTTTCCGCTGCTGGCAGTGAGATAATTTTGATGCACACATGGTAACTAGGCTTCTTGCAGGAAAGTGAAGAAGCAACATTTCCCAGCAGTCCCAAATGTATGTTATCTAATGCAAAGAGATCAGACACTTAGATAAGGAATGTGTTCATTTCCTAGCTGTAGGATGTCCAATTTTGTCAGCTGCATGGGACATATTTGAGTTTTAGGATCCCTCGTGGGCTGTGTTTTGCTCTTGCTTTTGGGAGTTGGGGAATGGCTGTTGCCTGACACAAAGAGCTGATCTGAGCTGCTGGGTTGTAGATGGGGCAATGCTTGTGACTAGTGGCAAGGTGTGAAGGTGTCCCACCGGCAGCAGCAGTGGCACTGGTCCCTGTGGAAAACCATGGCTGGTACAAAAACAGGAGGAGTTCATCGACCAAGGTGCTTCCCTTCTCCTTTGGGTAAGGGGAAGCAGACCAGGCTGCATAAGGATTGTATATTTGTAGATCAGGAAGAACTAAAAAAAACATACACAACAGCATTATGCCTTTTTTTTTTTTTTTTTAAGACATAAGCTTGTTAATCTCTTGCTGTTTCAGCTTGGGTTTTTGGGGGTTTTATTTTGGAAGGAGCACAAGACCCTTTAAGTGCCTTGCTTTGGGTAAAGAGAGAGACTGCAAAGAAGTAATTCAGTTGAATTATTAAATTGAATTTAAAAGCACTCAGCCTTTGCATATTCCCTTTTTGGGACAGCCTCGTAGTTTTCCTGTAGAAGACAGGTGCTATGGAGTTGTGCCTTTAAAAAATTCAATTGAATTATTGGAGTTAAATCTGGCTCAGGTGATCTGTTTTAGAAGATTAGTTTTGGTTGGGATTAATTTGCCCTGGTGCTTGCACATCATGTTTTGGCAGTTAAGACTTATTCAGCCAATTCCTTTCTGGTATCTCAAGATTCATAAGGTGTAAGCCAATCGTTGACTTTTTAGGAGCTGCCAAAGGTCTAAATCAGTAAAAGAAGACTATTCAGCAATTCCTGGCACATGGAAATGTCACAGAATAACTGTCCTGTGTTTATTATATCCAGAAGATATAATTAGGACCTTTTTTCTTTTCCCCCTGCAAAAAGAATGTGAGATACTATTTGGTTAAAGAAAACATGTTCCAGATTGCACAGAACTACCGTTTTCATAGATCATTTAGAAACAGCTAAAAAAAACCCCAAGCTGCTACTTCATTAAAGATAATTACTCAATACAAGCATTTTTTTTTAAAAAGCAATGTCATTAGCTTTCTCTAAGTGAAATACCTATGGAAATCTGGCAGGGCTTCATTAGAATTAGCAAAGTTACTGACACTCCAGCTCTTACTAAGTGATGAAAACCAATGGAAACTGCTATGGACTCATTGCATATAAAGAAAAATAGAGTCAGCCTGCCCTGCTGCCCCATGGAACAGGTGTTCCCTATCATGCTCTGACAAGATGGGCAGGCCAGGTGGCACCTGAACCTAGAAATGAGGAGAATAAAGCCATGCAAATGTCTGTATGGAGTCTTGGGGGTTGCCTTGTGCTCTTCAATTCTCCTACAGTAACAAAGGTAATGGAGGGTTGGTTTGTTGGCTCTGTTTTTTTTTCCGAAGGGAAATTCAGTGGGATATACGTTTCTGTCTGCTTGTTACCTGGACTTGGAAGGAGAAAAAGGTAAGTAGGAGCTCACTTTTCCAGGAACTGGGGAAGAAAAAGAAGCAGATAAAACTTCCTAGGAAGGAGCTGAGGGTTTCTTACTGAGAAAAGCTTTAGGTAGAAGGGTTAGAAAATGTAACTAAAAAGAGAGGGGGGGATCCTGAAGGTGTGGGTGTATTTGTGTTGTTGTTGTTAAACACTTCAGCATATTCTGACTTTTAGTCCTGGATGTAGGAGAGGTACCCCATGTATGTTTCTGCCCCATTATATAAACTGAGAGGCAGCAGATGATGCCATTAAAAGAAGTTGGGAAGAAATGTAATTAGGTGTGCAGCTACATGAGAAAAGCTGTAACTTATCTGTGATGAAGTAGGTGTGATCTACTGGCTTGTGATGAGGAGCTTTTCCATGAAAATAAAAGAGGAAGGAGGCCGGAGGGGAGGCTTACAAAAGGATTCCTGGGTAAAATTTTCATAATTTCCCACTTGAGATGAGCTTACTTTGTAGTGCCTGTCTTCTACAGGAAAACTATGGGGCTGTGCCAAAAAGGCTGAGTGAGTGTTTTCCTGTGCTGTCGGTTTTGTAAAATAGTTATCGTTAAAAAGGGTCAGACAACTGCATGCCTGGTACCTTTGTCAGTGGCAGTGCCTTGGATTCAGAAAGAAGAGTCTGCAAAATCGTGCAATTCAGTCTGAGAAATATCTGTGTTTTGGAGTGTGTGTGGGTTTTTTCTTTTTTTTTTTTTTTTTTTTTTCCTCCCCTTACAACAGCGGGAGCCCTAATACTTCAGTCATATTTGAACAGGCCCTCCTGTGGAGATGCTTTTTGCTAATGCACGTAATGATCTCCTTTAATGACTGGGAATATCTGTAAATTGTGGGGTATTGAACAATCTCCTCCTCTCTATGCACACCCTGTGCACGTTGGTTTGCTACTAGCATGGTGAGATGACCTTGGTTGTCACTACTTCTTCCTGCAAGAAGGGTTTGTGTGCAAGTGAACTTGGCTCTGTGATATGCTCACAGCCTCTTTGCATGTGGCAGGAGAGAAAATGGAGCCTTTGGCAGGAGAAGGTGAGGGAGAGGGGAGAGGCAGACTTACTTTGTTTTTTAAGCCAGTCAGTGACGACTCAGTTGTGCTGACCAGCTAATTATTCCCACCTGGCTGTAGAAATGAAAATGTGTACTTCTCTCTGGCTTTTCTCTCAGTTCAGTGTGTTTTACTTTGTATTGAAGTCTAGTTTTCCTCTGAAGCAGGCATGGTAAACCACTTTCTAGGGTGAGTGCTGTTCTTGTTCTGTTTGCTCAGCTGTACATCTGATTGAAGCTTATACCTGGGTTCTGGGTGAGTGAGCAGAGCTAGTGATTTAAGTTTTGCAACAGGGAATTGCAGCAACTTCCTTAAGAATGGCCTCTGTTTTTGTCAAAGGTAGTTTTCTGTGAGGGAACTGTGAGCTTGGATGAAACAGTTGCTCAGAATCTGTGCAGAGAAATCTCTTTAAACTGCTCCTTGATGGAAGAACTGGGGGCTTAGCAAAGCCTGAAAGTTGTCTATTCATTATAATGGAAATGCATGTATGTTAGCAGCTATGAAATTCAGGAGTTGCGAGCAGAACTTCTAGCTCCAGCAAACTACCCCTTAGTTGTTTGTTGTCTATGAATGCTCATCCCTTTCCCATGCCTCTTTTACATCTGCAAAGTAGCTTTGTGTGGTCTACAGGTGTTGGAGTTGAGGGGTACTTGGCTTTCTTGCTGTAATAGCTATTGGATGTCTGACATATGCTCTTCCTTAACAGTCTGTTTAATGTTATGATATGCATTGGAATTAGCTAGGTGCTGATGTAAAGACGTCCTGTCCCCAAATTCTCTGGATATACTTGAGTGAAAGATGCAACAAATAATTTCCCAATGAGAGGGGGGAGACATCTCATTGTTGAGATTTTGCACTGTCTATAACAGATTATGCAAAAACTGCCTGTATTAAATTTCAATTTGCTAAATTACCAATAAACCAAATATTTATCTTGACCTTTGTGCATGTCTTTCCTTGAAGTTGCAAAGCACTCAAATGCTGCTTACAAAAGCTTCTAATGGTATAAATAGTATGAACATCCTTTTATAATAAGGAATGAAATTTAGTCAGTATATCGGGGAATATGGTGATTGTGACCTTTAGTTTCCTATGTTAAAGTATCTAATTGCATTCATATGAATGGCAAGGAACTTTACCTGTGAATTTTCAGGGAAACTGTATGCTTTTGGAAGGTAAATAATACAAAAGATAATAGTATATCATAATGTCTTCCCCTTCAAGATATTTTCAATCAAACATTACTTGTATGTTTGTTTTTTTTTTGTGGTCTGGATACACCTGCTGTAAAAGTGTTTTTGTTGGGATAGACAAATGTATGTATCTACCTTAATAAATAAATAAATCTAAATCAGATAGCTAAAGTGGAAGCTCTCTAACTTGTATCTTGCTGTAGCTACTCCTGGGACTTCCAAGATATGTAACTGGGTAGGAACACTGCCTGGTCCCTTCCTAAATAGGATTTATGCAAGGGAAAACATTAGACCTGACTTGTGTTTAATTTGGTGACTTCATGCGTGCCCACTCTATCTTTCCACTTCTTCCTGTCTTTACTGCAAAGTAGTTCAAGGGAAGCAGTGACTTTGGAGTGCTTTTAATGGAGTGTGGATTAACTGAAATAAAAGCAGCTTGAAGACTCAACTTTAATCAGGCAAGATGCCAAGATCTAAATTGAACTCTGCAGTTACCTACAACATGAAAGAGAAATGAGCTTCATACAGTTTGTGTAGCTCTTCTTAAACTGACACAAATTTGAGTAAAACCTAAAAAATATCTTCCATACCTACCTATCTCATTCTTAGGAAATGCCGTATTTAGTACCTTTAGTTGATAATTATGGGTCTTATCGCTGATGGAGTAGTCATATTAGACTTGAACAGACAGGATATGTCATCTTTGCAGGATGCTTGAGGAAGCCTGCTGAAGAAAAGTCACAAATAAGTATCGTCTTGACTTCTCTTATACAAGTGCTGTAATGACCATTGACTGGTCACTAGGGGTACAAAAATACTTGGCTTATCCCAAAACAAAAGAACAGATTACTTGGAATGCTAAGTGAAAAAGATTTACTTTGTATTTGGGGGGATATTCATTAGACTGTGAGCATATTGATAGAGTTTTTTGGAACACTTGAAAAGACTGAAACTGTTTCTAAATTTTGATGCAAACATGTATGATCTAGTGAAGCCACTTTAATCACAGGAACTGGCATGCTATGGATGCTACACTGTGCTGGTCATGCAGTGATAAATTTTTATCAGTTTTAAGGTTTTCTCTGAATGCTTAAAACAATAATGTTTCAAAGCATTCCTGAGGCCTACTAATGAAGAAAACTGAAATAGGTCACAGTGACATTGACCTTTAAAAAAAAAAACCAAACCCACCACATCAGACTTGATTTGAAGAGGAGCCTTAAAGCTTTTTTCCAGCCTGTCAAACTTGACCTTTCACCATAGCCTGTCTTGTTTTGAACACGGATTTTCACATATCTACATATTCATGTAAAAAAATGCTCCTGATGTCAGTTACCAAGTCAAGTATTCAAAACAGAATAGCAAACGCTTTTTGGTAGCTAGCAAGCATTTTGCACAAGATGCAATCACCTAATACAGGGTAAAATCTCGTTTTAGTATTATACCTGTTGAATATCATATAAATTATAAGTAACGTGCACACTGGGATATGAAGGTTTAAAAATGGCTTCAGTAGTAGAATAAGCAGTTTTAACTTTTGTTCTTGCTGTGGGCCTAAGCTATGAACGTTTGCTTTATTTCTGTCTCTATAAGACTGCTTTTACAGGGCCAGATGGTAGTCTATGAAATGTGGTGTAGCTAGGGAGAAAATAGGCCCTCATTACAAGCAGCCAGTCATGAAAATTTAAGGGCTGTTATTAGTCGATATAAATGTACAAATAAATCTGGAGTAACCATAGTGCTGATGGGTATAATTGTGCTGGCTCCAATATACTACCTTTTTGCTACACAGTGAATTAGCTAAGGGTGAACCTACTCCTTGTCTTCAAAAAGATGATTTTGTGCTCAGCTGGAATAAAGCAGGTGTGCTTGTACTTTTGACAATGAAAATTGTGACTTTGTGCACCTGGTGTTGTGCCAAGTTCAGTGGTGGGAATTTACAGGTTTTCGAATAGTTTTTTTCATCTTAGAATTTTATCTGGTAATACAGCATTTCTGGGTGGATAAATTGACACTTGGTGCAAATGTGAGCACTTTGAGATTTAAATTAAGAGTGGAATTAGCATGTTACGTACAGTGGACTCAAAAAACAGTGATAGTTTATATTCAATTTCTGCTCAGGTTTTTGTAGTGAACTGTTGAAAGAAGTTGGCAAGGAGTTAACGTGTTTCAGGTCTTCACCGTCATGTGTTCTTTTGTGTTACCATACAAATTCTGCACTGTATTTCTTGAGATTTTGCTAATGCATTCAAACATAAATGTTTTTGCTCTTGCTGTGACTTAGTGTGCTGTGTCCTGTGCTGCAAATCCAGAGTTTGTATTATGAGAAATGTGTTTTCTGTCCTTGGTAAGGGAAAAAGGAACTGCGAGTTCTTTACAAAGGTTTATTGGGGTGTGCTCTTTCCTGATGGTTCTAGCTGGATTGTCTTCCAATGTAATTAAATGTTCTTTCTCTGCTTTTGTAAAGAGGTAGTCTATGGAAGTCCTCTGAGAAATGGAAGTATGAAGGCCTAAAGTTGTCTACCAACCTGGTATCTGGGGAAGAAGGGCAAGTAGAGTGTTAGATTTTTACCTTTCTGCTGACTTTCCTGAAACCTGAGAAGACTTAAGTTTTCTGAGACATCTTTCCTTCATCAAATTGAAATTGGTTTGGTCTCTGAAGCTTACCTTTTCTATCTTCTAAGCACTTGCAACAGATATTGAGAGTAAAATTTTAAGCATGATGTTTTAGTTTTTCTTCCTCTTGGGAGATATTCTGGTTTTAGTCAAGGATGTATCATGAATGAAATAGCCAGCTTCATGGTGTACTTTATAGTCCACTAACTATAGGAGGAGCAGATCCTGAGTCTTAAAGCCATGCACCGAAAGATGCTTGTGTCTGTGCCAGGGAGTCAGGATATCAGCTGCTGATGCTGTTGTCTGACAGGTATGCAGGCAGGTTGTTTTCTTTAATGTCCTGAAGCCACTAGAAGATTAATAGAGGGTACTCCTGTCTGCAAGGAAACCTATGAGCCTAAATGAGACAGCTTTTGAGCTGAAGGGTTACTGTATTTGATTTGCTTTTAGGATTAAGACTGAAGACGGGTGAGTACCAAAGCATACATGGTTTGTCAGTTAACTGATATCTCTATATGAGAAATTAATTTGGAGCATGAACAGGCTTGACAGAATGGGTCTTGTATGCATAACCCTACCAGGGCCTCCAAATATATCAGTCAAGGGCAATCTCTATAGGTGTAGGATTTAAGAGGTCTTGGAGCCTTATAAGTTTATTTTGTTAATCTAAACTGGAGCTGAAGTAGCAGTCCTCTATGACCTTGTATGGATTAGTTTGTAAGTACCTGAACTCATGCTCCTGGCTGACTGGAACTGCAATGGCAGTGAAGTAGGAATAAAAGTATTTAAGCTCCATTGCATGAGTTGTCATTTCACTGACTTATCTTTGTTCAAGACTTAGGAAGCTAGGAGAATTATTGATGCATATGGCACCACACTGTCTTGGAAAGAAGAAACAAGCTCTGTATAAAGACAATATAGTGACAAATTTAAATGCTACTGCACAAAAGGAGAGCTATATAAATCCTTTTTTTGTTGGCAGTAAATACTTGTATAAAGTGAAACACTTGTTAAAAAAGTGCTAATTAGCATTTCATGAAAAGCAATCGCTTATTACTTCCAGTATATTATAATTAAACTGGTGAGAAGTACTTATACTCTTATTTACAGTGAAATGCATATTTTTGACTTGTATTTGTCCAGCTGGCAGTTGCTGTATTGCTATAGTCCAGCATAGTTATTTTCCTAAAATTACAGTAAAACCCAATAGATTGGGTGAAAAGGGATGTAGCTTAAGAACAAACGATAATAAAAATCATCTGAGAGCTAATTAATATCACAACAAAATTTGCGATATGCTTATAAGCAGATGAAGCATCATTTGGCAGGCTAGTCTCTTGTCCCTGCCAACGTACAACTAAAGCTACAGTAAAACTCCCTTATTAGTGTCTCATCTTGCATTAAAAAAATAACTTTGTAGATGTTAAACGAGGTGTGGAAAAATGCAGTATTTCTTCTACTGGTACTTTTTTATTATAGCTGCATGTTATTCAAATGCTACTTCAGTCTTCAGGTTGTATGAGGCAGCACTTGAATTCTGTATTTAAAATGGCTTCTAATTAACAATATATTCCTGATATTTTCTGCGGTTGTTGAAAGGATATAGGAATTAAGAATTTAAAACAGTGATGCCCTTATTCTAGGGGATGAAGCCATTTCTGGACTAACTTCAGTGGCTACTGAATCAGTTGCCAGGAAAGGCCTTTAAAGAGTGCTGGGATTGTTTTCACTGTTTTTATGTAAAATAAAACCTCTTTCCTGTAGACCTGTGAAGAACTGTTTTCACAGTGTACATATTAATACTCATTTCATCTCTTAAACTGGATCAAAGAAATAATTTTCTTATAGGATTTGTTGACAACTTTAACCTCAGAAGCCATTTTTCACAGATCATGTTATCTGCTCATGTGAGCATCTTCAAAACTGAATTGTGAAGACAGCTGGCTGAAGAATTATCCCTACAACAGAAAGGAAGAGCTATAATTCTGTAATACTACTGAATAAGGAATGTGTGACTAGAGATCATGAGCCTGGTCCTTCATTTGTTTGCACCTGGTAGTCATTTAATTAGATGTTAAAGTGGGTATTTGCCACTGTTGCCTTGATTTGGAAAGTTTGCAGTCTGTCTGCACAGGCAGTGGTGCTACATGTGTTCATGTAAAGTGATTTACACTGTGTGTGAGTAAATCTAAACTAAGTTTTATTCTGAGAATTCTGGAGTTTCTGTAGTCAAAGCCAAGTTCATCTGAGTAGCTAGGATCTCCCTTCACTATAGGCTTCCTGCTGTGGTGAATTTATTTAATTCCATGTCTGTATGGTACCTAACAGGGCTATGTCCTGAATCATGGCGAGGACTAATAAAATTAAGTAGCAATGACTAGCTGCTTTAGAATGAGGCAATAATTCTCTTTACCTGTACTGTACTCATGGCATTGTGCAGTATTTTTCCAAGAACTTATTTCTGACTTTGCTGTGACGAGCTCATAACCTGATTTTAGATATGGTTAGCTCTTGTAACTCAATATCATTAGTGTAACTGCAGCTGCTATTATTATTTGTGTAAATGTCAGTTTTTAAAAAGGCTTCCTTGCCACTGGATACACACTGCATTCTCAGGAGGTTGTAGTCTTCACAAGGGCTAGAAGACCACACAAGTGTGTGTCTGTATGGAAAAGCAACAGAATTCTCAAAGGTGCTTCCAGATGGCCTAACTGCATTTGCTTTGACTAAATTAAGTAGGAAAAAAAATCCAGTTAATTCAATGACAGCAGACTTAGAGGTATTTTTTTAAATGGTTGGAATATTCAGTAGGTCAACAGGACTGTGCTGTAAAAGCCCTGAAGCAAATGACAGCAGAAGGATCAATAGTATGAAAAATATAGCCAGGGAAATGATCAAATACTGGTCATTGTATGTTCTACTTGTAGTATTTCTGAGATCTCAAAATGAGAATTTTTTTAATGTAAGTGTAATTGATGCCTACAAGCAAGCTGAGTCTGCAGAAAATGTAAATAGCAAAGTTCCTATCTGAATGAAGGTTGTCTTGCACATGTGACTAATAAGAAGTGGTGATGTGATGGGAACTTCCCATTACTATCAGGCAACAAGAACAACATCCTACTTTGCAGAAATGCATGAGGAAAATCCAGTGTCAAGTTTTTTTAGCCTAATGATATCATGGTTGGATTGTCTCAAAGGAAGTAGCAAATGCAGCTTGACATGGAGGTGGATGAAGGTATGAATGTTAGATGTGTGAAAGTCAAGTAAGAGGCAAATGAATGAACAGATTTTTAGAAACATTAAAAATTGAATTACCCAAAAGCAGTAGGCTTGCCTCTTCTTAATAGCTGGTTTTTTTTTTTGTTTGTTTGTTTTTTTTTTTACTGTAGAAAATGCATTGCTGCTCTGCTTGAGTCAGGAGTGTGAATTGCTTACAGGTTCAACTTTGTCTAGTGAAGGGGTGGTACTGTAAGAGATAGTTTAAGCAGGAGGAAACCTGCCTTGGTTGTCTTTCAGATATGCTGCTTTAAGTTTTCATAAATGCATAAGTAAAAGGGGAGGGGTGTGTGTGTGATACAATCTGCCCTTTCTCCTGATTTGCTGTCTCCTGTATCAATAGAACTTCTTGGCTTTTCACTTTTCTATTTTTTTTTTTTTTTTTTTTAAAGAAAATAATAGAACAACAAAACAAAAATCCATGAAATTTTTTGTACCTGGAGTGCTTTTCCCTTCTGTGAATAGTTCCCTCCCTGGAATGGCTGCAACTGGCGACAGAGACAGATGGAAGGGGTGTGCCATGGCAAAGAAGCCTTAAAGTTTGTGTCCCATTTTTCTTTTTTTTTGATATTTGGAGTTGTCCTTTTTTAAAGGTGCAAAAATCCCTGAAATTCTGTGGAAGTTATTTCACTCTGCATTTTAGCAAGAAAGCAAGATAGGTGTGAGAGGCCACATATGAGGTAGCATCTACTGGCCAGCTGTGGCTGCTAGTTGGTGTGAAGGTGCTCAGGTGGTGTGTGCATAGGATATGGTAATTGTAGAAGGAAGAGACAATAGAAACTACCTGCCTCCCTTTCCTTCAGGGTCAGTGACTTTAGAGGCCCTCCAAAGGGGCTGAGATTATTGCTATACGATTGAGAGTAAAGATAGCAAATCCATTTGCTCATGCTGAACTGGGGGAGGAGAGGCCTAAAGTTTACTCTTTGGACCTCTAGCTATCTTCTGTTACATCTGAATTTCTTCCTTATGTATGTTCATAAGATCTTTTCATCTGTATTGAACAAATTTTGCAGGGAACTTTATGCTTTAACAGTGTCATTGCTTAATTTACTATGTTTAAAGAGGATAAAAACATTGAAACAAATTGTAATAAGGATCAAGTGTTTAGGAATGAAACCTCCCTGATCAACTGTTGGAAGCTATGCAGGCTCTGGGTCTTCTTAAAGCCCTTAAAACTGTTCTATCCTGAAGGTAAAACGACATTACTTTGAAATGTTAGAGATGTGACATCAGCTTAACAGCAGTATCAAAGGCAGCATCATCTCTCCCCCTCTACTCTGCCCTGGTGAGGCCTCATCTGGAGTACTGTGTCCAGTTCTGAACTCCCCAGTTCAAGAGGGACGTGGAGCTACTGGAAAGAGTCCAGCACAGGGCCACTAAGATGACGAAGGGATTGGAGCATCTCCCATATGAGGAGAGGCTGAGGGAACTGGGTCTGTTTAGCTTGGAGAAGAGGAGGCTGAGGGGGGATCTCCTTAATGCTTATAAATATCTCAAGGGTGGGTGTCAGGAAGATGGGGCCAGACTCTTCTTGGTGGTGTCCAGCCACAGGACAAGGGGCAATGGGCACAAACTGGAACACAGGAGGTTCAATCTTAACATAAGAAAACACTTTACTGTGAGGGTGCCAGAGCACTGGCACAGGCTGCCCAGAGAGGTGGTGGAGTCTCCATCTCTGGAGACATTCAAAACCCATCTGGATGTGTTCCTGTGTGGTCTACTCTAGGATTCTGCTCTAGTAGGGGAGTTGGACTAGATGAGGGGGATTGGACTAGATGATCTTTTAAGGTCCCTTCCAATCCCTAACATTCTGTGATTCTTTGATTTTGGAGGTCCCTTTCAACCCCTACCATTCTGTGATCAATGGAGCACTTTAAAATACTTGAATTGTAACCTGCCATTGATGGCATTGCAATAGACTAGACTTGCTGCGAGGTGATGGGTACAGGTAATTGTAGTGCAGTTGATATCAAACCCAACATTTCAGACTCATCGTGAGACACAGATGGAAGGCCATGACTACTGGGAGGCACCTGTATCTGAGAATCTAATTGGTATCTGGGCCTTTAAAATGTAACCGGATTACAACTCTGGTCTACATGCTGAATCTCAAGAGCTGATAATCTTAGATTACAGAAAAAAAATCTTGTTGCTCTTTCAGTTGATTTTGTCTGGGTATGTTTCACATTTTTAACACAACTTCATCATGTATTTTAACTGGAATATACTCCATATTGACACATCTGGGGTTTTCTTATCACAGGTTTTCTTAGCTGTTCGATTTCATGTATATGTGGGTGTATATATACGTATATATCTAGTAGCATTTTTACAAGCTGAGTTCACTTTATTTTGGGCTTCTTTCTGACCTCTTCTTGGGCCTTTTTCTAATAGGGTAATTATTACCGTTAAAAACAGTATTCATTTTTGATACTTTTTTCAAGGAAGTCAGAATCGGGCTGTGAGAACTACATTTTTCTACACAAGTAACTTTTTCAAAGAGGTTAATGCATATATGCAAACTTAATAAAATCTGTTCATTTAGAAATTTAACTGAGAGTTTATTACTGTCTTGATACTGAGAAAGTGACATGCATGTCCTTTTGAAATCCTTTTCCAGCTGAGTAAGGAACTGTAAAATAGGTCACAAAGCTCTCTGATAAGAGAGGCTGCTTTGGCTGTGGGAAGTGTAGTGGTTTTACTTCAAGCGATACACCTTTTTTGGGTGCTCAGATTCTTATTAATGTTGAATTAGAAAATTGTCTCAGAAGAAATATGGTGAGAAATTTATATAAAAGAACTGTGATTTAACTGAGGAATAACTTAATCCACAATTTCAAGTTCACTTAAACCAAAAGCCTGTGATTTGCATGTTTTCCCCTCTCTGCAGAGTTTTATCCTTGCAGTCCATTGAGGGGGGGTGGAAAACCCAACAAACCACAAAAACAACAATATGTATAGGTTGGTTGAGTAACCTTTTTCTTAATTACCTTTCTTAATCTGCAACTTCCCTCAAAGTGTAGGTTTACTCAAAGTAATTTTGCAGGAAGTAAATAAAGAACAAGATGCTGATAGTTGTTGCATTACAAAGCAAGAAGACATCTCAGCAAAGTAGATGCTCTAGTAATGAGGGAAAGAGACTGTTTTCTGTGAGGGAAAAGGTGACATTTTGTTGCATGAATGCACTCTAGGGTTCCTGATGACATTTGCTTCTTTCCTGCCTGTCTCAATAATTTAAAATCTGGCAGTGAGTAATGGTGTTGTATTTATCAACCCTATTTAGATTGCTAGACAACAAATCACTTCAAGTTGAGGGTAATCCCTCAAGTTTATCAAAAGCAATGCAAGTCCACTTCAAATGTAAGCGTATATATGTCCTAACTGTGAGAGTATCTGGGTTAATAGGCTAAGCCTCAAATTCCTTTTGGTTTGCAGTGGTGGCAAGAACTTAACTATACTGGCGAAGTAAGTAGCTGTTATTTCCTTGAGATTTAGTCTGTAGTCATTGCCTTTCACTATATGAGCTGATTTTTTTTTTTTTAAAATTTTTTTTCGCCTGGAGTTGTGTTTATTGAATCTATAAATTTCTAAATGCTCCGGGACTTACTTTTCTGATAATCTTGCAATTTTTAATGAAGAAAGGGACACTTGGTTGGCAAGAGACGTGGTAACAGTTGAGGTACTTTTGTAACTAACCTTGAATGCTGGAATTCATTCCAGGCTGGTGTAAATTAGCATTCTTTGAATGCTGGCATGCTAATTCCTTTTTCCAGGATTGGAAACTGGGACTGGAAGGCTCTTCTAGTATTCTTCATGTCACCTAAGATATCTAAACTGATGGAAGCTAGAAGACCTAAAGGAAAATGTTAAACTAAAAGTGTCACTCTGGTCTGTCTGAGCACTTTGCAGATTTGCATACTTTTTGACTTCACATCAGCAGACTGACTTATAACAGGAAGCAGGTAGACAAATGATACTACAGTATCATTCTCATTCCCCGAGTCTTTTACTTTCATGTTACTCTTAAGGAATTCAAGCCTTACTAACAGTATGAAAACTAACTTTGCCACTGCGAGCAGAGGAAGTCTAGCCTTAAGAACACTTCTGAAAAGAAGCTTTCAAGTTTCTGGCAGTTATAATTGCATCATTTCCCCACATTCTGACATTCTGGATGTGCCTTGCATGTTGGAGCTACTCTGTAGCAGTAGGTGCTGACTTGAGAAAGAAAGGGGGAAGTGGATTTCTTCTATGTAATTAACTCAGAATTATCATCTTCATTTTCATTTATGAATCCCTTCGTAAATGATGGCATTGATCCAGAGATATCTGGATTGAATGAATCCTATTTTCAGTAGATTCTAGTCTTAAATGTAGGCCAAGAATAGCTTAATTTAGGGAGTTAAACTTAAATGATTGAGATGTGCTGGTACTTCACTGCAGTAACTGAGATTCAGGAATTCTTCACATTCAGGAACTGCGTGCATGTATATTTTTGGAATCTGTTTCTGGGTTTAAAATGTTTTCTACAGCATACTGCACTAATTATGGAGATTAGAGTGATAAAATCTGATGTTTGAAAGGAATTTGTGACCTCCATTTAAAGAGGCTAAAGAGTTTTTGAAGATGGAAAATGTTTGTTGGAAAGTTACTTGCAAGCTCTTTGCTACTCGAAGTGGCATTTGAAAGTTAGCTACCCATGGAAGTGCTAGACAGCCTTCTTCCAGGTAAGACAGCATGTGCTTGACTAATTTTCCCCTAAGAGATGTACATTATGTCCTGTGAACCTGAAACTATTGAGGTTCGTACCACAAATAATATAGTGAACAATGTCTTGAAACTTGATTACTGCTAGGAGAAAACACTGGTTGCAATAATCAAAGATAATGGTTTGTGTGCTCTCAGGAAGCTCAGAAGTTAATAATGGGGGAGGTTGGGAGACCTTGTGCTTATGATTTTTACCAAGCCAGAAGTTAAACTAGGGTAATGTTGGAATGTTTCATGTATATTAATCGTAAGGTTTTGCATCCAATTCTTGTTCCTTGAAATTTGTGGAATCGTGGAGGATTTGTTAGAAGGGACCTGGGTAGGCGATGTAGTCCAAGTGCGTGCTCAGTACAGTACTGTTATCAACGTTAGGTCTGCTCAGTTGTGGTTTTGTCTAGCCAAATCTTGAGAGCTTTCAGGGCTGGAAATTGCATGACATTGCTGGATAACCTCTTCCAGTGCTGCAGTTCCGTTAATCAAGAAGCTGTATGTATCAAATGTCCAGACTGAACCCTCAGAAATTTGCAGCTGATCGAAGTGATTTATGGCGGTTGCATTCAGTGAACTGTTTGCTCACAAAATATGTTGTTTGGTTTATTTTTTTTTTAGCCAGGCTTATAAAGATGTACATCAGGATTGAAAGATGCTTCCAACTGCTTGTTTGAGATGCTTGCATGAAGTGTGAATATACAGGAACAGCCACTTGCTCCAGATAGAAAATGTTTTCTATTTAGCAAATACTATGGTTTCAGAAGGGGGATGTATTAAATTTGCTATTCTTTGAAGTTACAATTCTAAAAGATCAAGTGGTTTTTTTTTCCCTGTCATGGGAGTCTCACACTATGTAAACATTGCTAAATTTCTTAGTTCTTGGATCCTGTATTATCAGTCTCTGTTTAATGGTTTTAAGCTAGTTTACAGAAGGTGACAGAGATGTTAGGTAAGTTGTCACACAAGCTTGACCAAAGGAGCGTGTAAGAAAATATAATGTAGCATGACTGTCAGTCACAATGACATCTTAAATACACTGTTTATTGACAGTATCATAATCATTGTAGATTCAATTCTACTTTTAGAATACCAAATATTATATTTTAATGTACTCTTCGTTCTACTGCTACTTATGGAATGTTGTATATGGTGTCTTAAAGCTCCTGTTCTGCTTTTGAAAGGCTCATCTCTGAGCCTTCAGTGTTCCTCCTGTTTTATGGCTAGGAAAAATCATTACTTTTTATCTTACAACTTCATATTTACTGCATAATAATGAAGCCTGCTAACTACTGTGGCTATTGCTAAGAACAGAGACTCTAGCCATGCCTTAGTCCTTGCAACATTCTTAAAAGGAAGCTTGTTTCAGCCTAAACCCAGTGTAAAGCACTTGTGTTAGTTTAACAGAAGAAACACAGTGTTTGAAGCTGCTTCTTCTGTCTTATTACAGATACCTGTAATGTGTTATCTTTTTTCCAGCTGCTAACACTTAGGCTTTATCTATGACACGATGCACTGCCCCGCAGAGCTTTGAATGAGGGTGCTTAGATTATCAGTTACAGATGCAGCACAGCAGCATAACATTTGGGATAAACAGTGTTGTTAAGAAACAGAAGGTATTATTCAGAGGAGTGCCATGTTAATTTTGGTTTCTTGTTCTGCAGATATGCCCTAAACTCTTCTTTCTTCTGAATAATTTTAAAAATATATTTCTTTCCCTTATCGACTATGAAGCTACACATTTTTCTAGTAATTTCTATGGATATTTCAATGCAAATCTGATCCAAAAAAAGAATGCTTAAGTACGGGTCCAGCTTAGCCCAGGACATAACCAACTTGTAAGAGGTGCTTTAGTGTTATCTTTTTAAATAAGAGAAAATGTAGCAAATTTGTGTGTGGTTCCCCCCCCCCGCTGTGAATGAAGACCCTCTTGTACTTTTTCAGAGAAGAATGCTGTTCTATCCTTTTTGAGAAAGTCAGTGGAGTGTATGGGCCAAGGAGGTTCTTTATATTCATAAGCAAATCCTCACCTGGCTTTATTTTTCACAAGTGATAAATTATTTGATATTATGAGATGCAATAGTAAATTAGTAACTTCTTGTACTTGCAGTAAATACAGTAAATGGATCAGTTTCATGTGCAAATAGAGCTTACAAAGGTTGCTTCTTTCTGCCATCCTCAGATGTGTATGGATTTAAAATACTTTTTACAATTTCACGAGGATTTGTTTGATTAAAAATAATATTACACTATTTCCAGAACACTACTAACAATAACACAGTATCTTGAAGGTGAGTAGCAATATGAGAATACAAGAAATAGACATTTCTAATGGCTGCAAATAAATTCTTATAATAAGATTTAATTTTTAACATGTAAATTAATTCCTATAACTAAAGCTCTGCTGGCTTTACTTGAGCTGCATTATATTAACATAGATGTTCTGTATTAGTGCAGCATTCCTTCTTAATGTGGTGTTAAGACTGCAAAAAACTTTGGGTAGTCTAGTGTTAGGATGAAATACACATCTACTCCTCACAGTATGCCTCTTTGTAGCTTTAGAAATTCAAAACCAATAACATGCTCTAACAATTATAAACAGTTCAGTATTATTTTGCAAACTTGATTTCAGTTTTCATAGAAATCACAAAGCTAATATTTATCTCTTTCAAGGAAAAAGCCTTCAACTTGAGTCTTGTGTAGGAAAATGTCAACTCTAAAACCAGTTTCTGTTCCTCTCAGTAATGAGGTAGACTCTGTAAAGTCTTTAATGCATTATGTGAACATGGATATTTTGATTACTTTGGTTTTATTGGTAAACAAAGAGTGAAGTTTAAGCTTTTTGTTTGCAAAACCTCTTGGGTGTGTTTATTCAAGGCTTGTATTTACTCTTCAAGTCTTGGATTTTGATACTTTGGTACAGGTTTAACATCTGAAATCTTCCTGTCTGGAGTCTGGCAGTTGTGGTTGAACCCATGTGAATCTGAGACCACTGGGACAGGCTGGAGGAGTGTAATGTACAATTGGTAGCTGCACAGATTGATTTTGACTTTACGATCCAAATTTACCTGTCTTGTCTAGACAGCTTAATATTTATTAGCCAGCAGTTGATTTCTTCTCAAAATGCAAGCAAATATTTTGGGTGGGTAAACAATGTGTTTAGTGTTAGACCTCTTTACCCTGAAAACCTCACTGAAGAGCTCTCCGTAGATAGCCGCATCCAAATTTTCTATGGCTTTTAAGGAAAGGGCTTAAAAGTCTGCACTTCAGTACATACCTAACAAAACAATCTTTAGCATAATGGCAATGGGAGTAGCACTGGGTAGAATGATTTTGCTGCTTCATGTGCTACTTGATAGAAAATCATGACCTAATGAACTTGCTACATTGATTTAGAACATTTGAACCTGGCACATGTCTTTAAATATCTGTAAACAAAACAAAACAAAAAGTCCATATTTGTTTGTAACACTTTCCCCTGTAAAAAGACATTTTATTCCACCCCCCCAGCCTAAGGTTATGTGTTCAAGCTTTCTCGCTTAAAGGATTTAAAAAAAATAAATTGCTGAAACCACACAAAGGCTGTTGTTAGATGCAGGTTGCTTTAGAACTTTATTTTGTGAAAGCAGTAGAAAGCTCTGGCAGGGGGATTGGACTAGATGATCTTTTGAGGTCCCTTCCGATCCCTAACATTCTGTGATTCTGTGAAACCTTTTGTTTAAAAGAGGAAAAAAACCCCTGCAACAAACCTGTTAAATATTCCTGAGTTTTGAATTAACTGAAGCAAACCCAGGTAACCTGGAGTTACCTGTTGCTAACAGCAATCATACTTTTGTGTTGTGCTCTGCCAATGAATTTTCATTCTCAGCATGAGGAGAAGATAATGATAAAATGTTCTTCCTTTTTTTTTTTTTTTGCTTTCAGATGTTTGAAAAATGCAGATGAAATGTCTTCATGCTCTGGAACTTCTTGTGGCCTAATAATTGTGTCCCTGTTCTAGTAAAATATACAGTCACAGCCTTGAGGAAAAAGCAATAAATATGTTGCTGAGAAAGGTGCAGAAAAGCCACAGGGTGCTGAGTTTGAATGCTTCAGTGCTAATTAAGGCACTCATGCAGATCTGGAAACGGCTAAAGATAAGACTGTGCCTTTCCATCACTGCCACTAAATAGAGACAATTTGTGTGCATTGTAATGAAGTCATCAAATCTGTGTATCTAGAAGAGGACTGATATTTGTGCTCTAAAAGAACAACTTAAGAATTGGGGTTCTTTGGAGATGCAGTTCTCTACTTAGTCAGGTAGATCTTTCCAGGCTTTAGAGAACATTGTGATTCCAAACATCCTCATGATTCTTCTCCTACACCTTCTGTATTATCCTAGAAGAGGAAAGGGAATACAAAACTAGAAACAGAAATCCTAATTATCCTAAACATGGCTCCTTATTTTTCACTTTTGTCTACCTCTCTTAGGAGAACATCTTAGAGGTGTACTTTAGGGAGGCATCTGCTCAGACGGCTAAACTGGCAAGATTTTTAGTACCTTTTATATGGATAGAACATCAGTGAAGGACCAGTATAGCACAGATGGCTTGATTCATTGTATGAGGGAGCAAAGTGAGCATTTTTAAAATATTTGCTTGTTTTAACACAATTTAGTTATGACAGCTGCTAAAAGGCTTCTTTGAAAAAGGCAGGTCAATGAATCACCCTGAAATTCCAAATTTAAATTTGCTGTTTGTTATGGTTATCTCATGTGTCTTTTCTGGGTGTACATGGGCTATTCTCTTCAGTGGGAGAAGTGATTTGTATTTTAAACTACAAGAGCAACATCTCAGTTAAATCATTGCGTATCTTTGAGTCTACTGGCAATGCTTTAACAAGATCTGTTTTGGCAATTGTGACTCTGTTGTTACAGTACAGGAAGTTTTTGGCTGGGCAGTTTTTGTTCTTTGTTCAACTCGCATGAACTGAGCTATTGAAAGACTGCAGGAAAAGTGCTGTAAGAAGTCTGAGACCAAGCCAATGAGATGATATTTTCAGCATCTGCATTTTTCTCAACTGTTGTCTGATGTGCAGCTGCAGGTTGGGGTACATGGAGTGTACATGCTCACCCACTCACTGCACATGACTGCATGCCCAAGGACCTGTTTCCGATTCCAGCCCTACTGAGGATTATACTTGGGCAGCTTTGCTCAACTACATAGAAAATTGTAGTAGAACTGATTTTTATTTTTTATTTTTTTTTTGCTGGCTGCCAAAATGCTTTATTGTATAAACAACATCACCATTTGCGTAATAACCTCACCATTTGATATCATGAAATGAGTGTGTGGGTGTTATGTACTTAGGATCCTATCTTTAAAGGGGATCATCATTGCAAACTGCTGAGGAATTACCAGCATCTATCTTCTGGGGAGCAAATGTGAATTAAAATAACCACCGCCATCTGCAAGGCACTTTTAACTTCTGTTATTTGAAAGCTGTTAAGTTCTTAAATATATTGCCATCAATAAGGATATAATGAAAGAGTAAATGAAAGCTAACTTGTAAATGAAAGCTAATGTGTAAAGAAAGCAAGCCCTATGGTCTGATTTTAGAGTGCGATAATCTCATATGTGCTACTCTTTGAAGTATTATGAAAAAGGTGCTGTACACTTTCAGGAGTGTCCAAATGAAAAAGAATTTGACAAGCTGTAGCCTGTTCTTTAGTTAGATTGCAGTAATTTGATTTCTTTATGGGCCCAAATGGTCCTTTGACTTACCTGTCAGCTGCAGAATTATAGAGTAATTTAGCTTAGAAAGGAGCTGTGGAGGTTGCTTTGAACCTCATTCAAACAGGAGGTTGGAGATGCTCAAAACTCACCTGGACAATCTGTGGTTTGTCCAGATGAGTTCTGAGTATTTCTAGGAATAGCCTCTCTCAACAACCTGTCCCAATACTTGACCACTGCCACAGTGAAGTTTTTGTACAAAAATGAATTTCCCTTAATGTAATTTGCCTATTGCTGTGCACTTTGCAGAAGAGTCTGGATCTGTTGTCTCTATATCTTCTCATTAGCTAATTGTCATGTAATTGCAACTTAATAAATAAAAAAAAGTCTATAAAGCAGCATAACAACAGAAAAACCAAAAAAACATATGAAGGAGAACATGCACGCTTAACACAAGATAGACCTAAGGCAAACAGCATCTTAGGTTTTGAAACAGCCATGCTTGAGCGTGACTGATTTTGCAACTAAAAGTGTGTGTTGGTTCTACTGCTATGTTGATCTGCATGTGATTAAAATGCCTGGTATCTACTAACTTAGCCTGGACACAACTAAATAAACATTTATGTTTACAGAGGGTAGAACGGTCTCCGAGTCTTATGCAAGGAAGTATTTCTTAATGCTTGATAAGGGCCCCAGCAGACTTAATTTTAGAATGTGCTTAATTTTTCATCAGCCATGAGATTCCTCTGCTTTATGCTGTACTACTGTGGAGTTGCATTGGAAGTGTAGCTCAAAGTAGGGACTTTGCCTATTATCAGATCTAAACACTTGGAAAATGACCTTTCAGAATGGGCAAATACAGGCTTTTAGCTTTGAAAATATGAAGTTCTGTTGCTTCTCAGACTCTGGGACATACTTACTTCTTTATATCAGATGTTTGAACTATTATAAAGCTTTAAGTGTAATGAATGTGTACTGTATTTCAGTACTGTGATTTCTATTCTAATACTCTTCTAGTTTGCACTCTGAATAAACTTCATCTCACAGAACAGATACTGTATATCAGGCTGGATTTTATCATAACTTAGAGCTCACAGGACTTCTGTGACTTCAGATCCTGTAATCTTCTTTCTGTTCTTTTTTCTTTACTTGAATTCTTGATTCATGTTATGGTTACTCCTATATTTATTATAAGTTGAATAGTTTGATCGGGTTATGTTCAGTAATTTACAGTATTATTCTTACACAATTTTCTGAAGTCAAATTCAATTTGAGGTTTATCGTGTTTAAAAGTAAATACTTTTTCTTACGTATTTCTTGGGTTTAGTCTCAATTAAAATATGGTCATTGTTTTATAACAAATAAAAAGAACACCATGGTTTGTTCTGTTGTATAAAAACATCTTACATTGACTTTTCTGACATTCCTCTGGCTGCTCTCTGAGTTGAGACTTCTTCCACAGTTACTATGTAAACTGCAAACAAAAAATACTGCGGAGAGCTGAGACATCCTTACGAGTTACCTGGATTACCAGTTTTGCCTTGCATGTGTTTCTCTTTCATTTTTGGATAGTGATGTTAAAAGTTTTTGCTATAATAGACTGCCTCTTTAAATGATGTCACTTTTAAAATAAGAGTAAATGAGCATCCAAAAATACTTGAACCTATTCTAGGTAAAACTGTTTCAACAAGTCTGCTGTTAGCATCAGCACTAGAACTTGTAACACTAAACTATGAACCTCTTGGGCTAGCAGTGCTTGAACCTTACTGTGTGTTAGCATGTGACTGGGTTCTTCCCACCCTTGGCCCTATGTGCTCAAGACTTCATGCTGACATTGGCATGAAACATGAGCTGAGACATAATATGAGGATTCTATACTGTGCATTCTGAATTCTGAAAACAAACACAAAACTTTCGTGTCTGAAAAAAAGACAAACTGTACACCTTGTAGATATAGTGTAAAAATAAGATGAAGAAGGGGAGGGGAAGTACTGCAAATGAAAGAAAGAAAAATAGTTTCTTTGAACCTAAAATTTTCTGGTAGAGTTACCACAGATTGAAAAGGAAAAAGGCAGAGTAGCTTGCAGGAGTGGAACAGTAGAACATAAAAATTAATTCTTGGAACATTCATAGCTATGACCATGAATAAATGGCAATTAATAAGGATACTGTGAAGCATCTGACATAAAGGTCAGGCTGACATATGCTATAATCAGTATATCTCTAATCTTTTCCCAGTTTCTGTAGCAAGATGACTGGGTTGTGAAAATAAAGGCTTTATGATCATTGGAATATGCTAATATTGTTGAAATTGAAAATGCTATGGAAAAGAGTAAGAGACCAAGTGCAGAATACAGAATATAGACGGAGATGGCTAAAGACACAAATACATTACTTGAGTTGTAAACTTCAGAAAGACATGTTTAGAAATACATTAGTTCAGGAGATCAGTGTAATCTAGCTACCAAAGCTTACTAGCAGGCTAAAGACACTGTTCCCCATGGAGTCAGTGCACATTCTGCCATGTGTATGTTTCTGCAGCTCGTAATTTCTCTTCTGCATAGGATATAAACCTCCTGTGAGTTTATATCAGCTGGGGAGCAAGTTTTGCTTACTCTCTTTACCAAACTCGGGCAACATAAAATGAAGTGCTAGCATGGGGATAGCTGGGAAATTGGAACTGAGAAGTTCCTCAGTGGGAAAAACTGTATTGTTAGTGCTCTGCAAACTTTCTCAAAGTGATGCACAAGGTAATTGAGAAGCTGTATTGGTAATGTTGATGCCAGATGCTCTTGCTGCAATGGGTAAAAGGCCAATTTAAAAGGTTTAGGAAGCCCTGGTTATAACCCATTTACATATAACAAAGCTGAAGGGAAGTCACATTTTCCTTCTGAATTTGGGCCCAGTACTTTGCTCTAACAGATAAAAGCCATGTGAATTTAAACTGTAGGGATAATCTTTCTGATGCAAGATATCTGCTGTGACATCAGGCAGTAGCTGTCTGACAGCTTCTTCCTTGTTGCTTTTTCTCTTTTTCCAGTGGTTACAGGATGTGACTGTAGGCGTGTGATAGACATTTTGCTGTCCCTGTTGCTAAGAGCAATGTTAGACAATAGAAATGTCACTGCTGAGTGCTGTCCTCCAGTGTGTGCATAGCTAATGGCCTAAAGCAATGTAGAGCAGAATAACAAAATACAATTAATTTTGTTAATAAATTTTTGAATATTTTGAATGTCAGCTCCTGGAAGCTTGGTCCACCTTTATTAATGAACTCACCTCAAGATCAAATTACCTTGGCTACAGAGGTGTCCCATGACAGTTCGTAAGTATGTTTTTGGCTCCCCACACCATGGCCTAAGGCAATCAAGTCATCTATGTGGCGGAGGCAGCATATAATAACTTCTTAGCCCTTGGTGAAAGGTCACAAATCCTAGCCACTGCCAAAAGACACTGATATTCAATGTTCTACTTAGTTAATGCTGCTTTCTCTGTCCAAACCTGCCACCCTGCACATAACCATAAGCACCAAGGAATAACAGTGGAAAAGTGACTGTAGCTCTATCTTCCTTGCTCTCTTCCCCAACAGCACTGAAGTCAAAGTACCTGAGGAACTGTAGAGCCTCTCCTGTCTGGGTGTAAGCTATCTGGCTTGATCACAGCAACAGATTTGTTCTAATGTTGTAGGTGCAAAATTACAATGTTTTTTTCATTTAGTATTACTGCATGCTGGGAGGAGGAGGATGATCGGGTCATTTTAACTCTACTGCCTGCCACTTTCAGGTCCTGTTAAGAGCCAGTCACCTCACAGAAAACTCCATGCTGAGTCTTTAAAATAAATTGCAACCATCTGCTTGCACTTGATTAACTAAAAAAAGCATAATAAATGCCTGTTCACTGTAAATAGATGTGAGCAGGAATGTGCAAATTTTTAAATGAATTATTGAGGTTTCTGATCTCTTATTTATACCACTATGGTGATCCCAGTTGTGGAGCTGTACTCTCTCCCTCTGCAGATAATTTGTTCTACTAGAAAACCTCATTAGGATTAAGGTTCCTTCTCATGACTTTCAGAGGTGTCTCAGACCTGGTTAGGAAGAGGATCAATAGGTAAGATAATAATTCTGTCAGCTTTCCTGGCTTTTTTCCCACCCCACCCAACCTTTTGTAGCCTCACCACAGCACTGAGTAGGTTATGAGGTGGGTAGCTTACACATGGCAGACACTTTCATTTTGATGATAAAAGATCAGCCTGGAAAATGTGCTTTGCATATCTCCATGAGAAATGCTATGTCTTACCCAAATGTTTGAATGTACCGAAATCATAGAATCATAGAATGGTTTGGGTTGGAAGGGACCTCAAAAATCATCTGGTTCCAACCCCCCTGCCATGGCAGGGACACCTCCCACTAGATCAGGTTGCTCAAGGCTCCATCCAACCTGGCTTTGAACACTTCCAGGGATGGAGCATCCACAACTTCCTTGGGCAACCTGTTCCAGTGCCTCACCACCCTCAGGGTGAAGAACTTCTTCCTTATATCTAGTCTAAATCTACTCTCTCTCAGCTTCCACCCATTGCCCCTTGTCCTATAATTACAGGCCCTTGTAAAAAGTCCCTCCCCAGCTTTCTTGTAGGCCCCTTTCAGGTACTGGAAGGCTGCTATGAGGTCTCTCCAGAGCTTTCTCTTTTCCAGGCTGTACAAGCCTAACTCTCTCAGCCTGTCCTCATAAGAGAGGTGTTCCAGCCCTCTGACCATCTTGGTAGCCCTCCTCTGGACTCGTTCCAACAGCCCCATATCTTTCTTGTGTTGGGGGCTCCAGAGCTGGACACAGTATTCCAGGTGGGGTCTCACAAGGGCAGAGTAGAGGGGCAGAATCACCTCCCTCGACCTGCTGGTCACTCATCTTTTGATGCATCCCAGGATCTGGTTGGCTTTTTGGGCTGCAAGTGCACACTGTTGGTTCATATTGATCTTATTGTCAACCAACACACCCAAGTCCTTCTCCCCAGGACTGTTCTTGATCCACTCATTTCTCAGCCTGTGTCTGTGATTGCCTTGACCCAGGTGCAGGACCTTACACTTGGCCTTGTTAAACTTCATGAGGTTGGTCTGGGCCCACCTCTCCCGCCTGTCAAGGTCCCTCTGGATAGCATCCCTTCCCTCCAGCATGTCCACCACACAGCTTGAACTTGCTGAGGGTGCACTCCATCCCACTGTCCATGTCACTGACAAAGATGTTAAATAGTACCAGTCCCAGTACCAATCCCTGAGGGACACCACTTGTCACTGGTCTCCACTTGAACATTGAGCTGTTGATTGCAACCCTTTGTGTGCGACCTTCCAGCCAATTCCTTATCTATCAGGTGGTCCATCCATCAAATCAGTCTTTCCAACTTAGAGACCAGGATGTCATGTGGGACAGTGTCAAAGGCCTTGCTCAAGTCCAGGTAGATGACATCAGTTGCTTTTCCCTTGTCTATTGATGCTGTTACATCATCACAGAAGGCCACCAGATTTGTCAGGCAGGATTTTCCCTTGATGAAGCCATGCTGGTTGCCACCGATCACCTCCACATTTTCCATGTGCTGTAGCAGAGCTGTCAGGAGGATCTGCTCCATGATCTTGCCAGGCACAGAGGTGAGACTGACTGGCCTGTAGTTGCCCGGGTTTTCCTTTTTTCCCTTTTTAAAAATGGGGGCTGTTTCCTCTTTTCCAGTCAGTGGGCACTTCACCAGACTGCCATGACCTCTCAAATATGATGGAAAGTGGCCTAGCAACTTCATCTGCCAGTTCCCTCAGGACCTGTGGATGGATCTCACCAGATCCCATGGACTTGTATACCTTCAGGTTCTTTAGATGGTCTCCAAACCTGATTTTCATTAACAGTGGGCAGATTTTCCTTCTCCCAGTCCCCATAGCTATGAAATAAGCCAAATCCCATCTTTTGTAAGTTTTGGTTAGAATAGCTCTGTTTGTTTCTGAGTTTTTCTGTGAAAATGAGGTTAGATGTGTGTGTTGAAGCCATGTGTTCTTCATATAAACCTCTTAAAAGTGGTCCAATGACTGTAAAAAAAATGAAGTGCTTTTCTTTGTATTGAATTTAATAATTTAATAGTAATAGTAATTTAATAGTTGCTGTGAGATACCGATGATTTCGGAGTATGAACGACTTTTGTGTGTGTTGTGATACCCTGTTCAAATCATGGTTTTAAAAGTGAAGGAAAACATTCAGAAGCTATTTCTATAAGGAAAGGTGGTGTGCAATGCTGTTGATTTTCAGTCCTGTGGTTACACTTGTTTTTATTGCAAATTTTTTGTGATAAGCGAGAACAAATCCTGCTGAGGCTTTAAATAAGGTCTCAGCAGTTCTTTTGAGCTAAAAACCAGAAGAACTGAACTAATAGCATTTATTTTTATTCAGGATCAAACAAATATAGACAAAATAACTTTTCTGGAGTCAACATGTGATTAAAAAACTTGTGAAATCCTTTCTTTGGGACACACTGTTTGGTCTGTGTCTCTTTGGTCTGCATTCAGTTCCAATGGGCTGTCCATCCAACAAGGAGTAGTAGTGTGTGCTCATCGGGCAGCCCCTTCTGGACCTCTCTAGAGAGCTTGTGGGAGAACTGAAGAAATTCATACTAATTATTCTTGCTGAAGTTAGAGGAATGTAGTTTCTAATCAGTTTTAATTAAGAAATTAATAGAAAAGTGATAGAGATCTTACAGAAACATGGGACTTAACTACTGGTCATCGGTTGTAATATATAATACGACTTCCTGTTTTAAAATGGGTTCTGAGTTGTCACTTGAGTAACACTTCAGACTTGCTTCTTTGAAGTGCTGCAGTGACAGCAGGCACTGAATTTGCTGCAGCAAGGAAATCTGTTCTGAAATGCTGTATCAGGTTTGCTCTTGGTGTTGGTTGTGGGAGTAGGCTGTGTGCATTTACAATGCAAATGAGAGGACTTCTTTCACTTTCCTCTTAGTGGACGTAAGCAGCTTTCACATTAGAAGACTGAAAAAACATAATAGTCTGTACATTGTAGTCCAGTGGTCTTAGGTCTTGTTGATCAGCTCATCACTTACTGAAGTGTTTTATTCCTATATAAAATTAACATAGTTACCTACTGTATACCTTTTATTGTAGAAACGTTTGCTTGTTTCTGGTAAGATTTTTGGAACATTTGTGGGTCTGATTTTTTGAAAAAGCATCTACCTCTGCAGCTGGGAATCTCATTTAATTTGTCTGTTGTATGAGTTTAATAACTATACGGTGCAAAAATGGAGGGGAATATCTAGATATGGTGGACTTGAAATGCACACTGTATCTCCTGGATCCCAACAGAAGTGGGCAATTGTATCTGGTTTCGAGAACTTTCAGTACCAATGGTGGGAGTAAGCTCCATAACAATTCAACTAATTAACAAATCAGTTTTGAGACAGAATAAGCAGCATGACATAAGTATGTCTTTTAGAGAAATTTATGTATTGGCAAAGTAGTGACTGCACAGAAGAAGTGAAAACTGCATCATTCTTAGAGGGCATGAGGATGGAACAGTGATTTTATGAGAAGCTGATTCTAGGGAGAAACTCTGGCAGAATGGAGAAGAGCATATTTGTAGCTAAGTTTTCTCTTTAGGTCTTCAGCACCTTCTCAGCTGAATATTGGGGTTGAAGAAAAGCGACTTATTGAAGATTCACCGAAAATAGTTTTAGGGAGGAATTTGAATGAGGATGCATGTGTGTGGGAGAGGGATGGCATATTGGAGTGAGAAGGCTTTTTCTTTGCAGAGTGGGCAGCACGGAGGAAGTGTGAAAAAGTAGCAGGAGGAGGAGACAACTAGGCATTTCTGACTAAGCTGTTGTGACAGGAGGTAAGGTCCAAGAAATAATCTAGGATGGTAAGCCTTTAAGACCAGACCTGATCTGATACGGTAATGCAGAGGAAAGTACTGTAGAGGTTTGAAGGAAGGACGTGATTTGAACAAAGAGAGGGATTGAGCAGTTGTTTATTAGAGTTACCAGAAAGCAATGTTATGAGTACTGAGATGAAGTTACGATATTTAGAGTATGAATGAGTGCTAAAAGCCTTTGGACAAAGAAAAGTGTTAGCTATCCATTATGCTGGTGAAAGTTCAGTGGGTGAGAAATGAGTAAAAGCACAAGGCTTTGTTGTGCTGCAAGAGTGAATAATGGGAAAAATAGAGGGTATGCCGAAAGGAATGAAAAAAATGCAGGAAGAGTTGATATGAGAGGAACAAGAGGTCTGTTTTTGTCTGTACTAAGCTTTACTTGTCATCACTCGTTGAAGATATGTGCTAGCTGACAAAGGAGAGAGCAGATGAACTAATAGGTGTGAGAGCATCAAAAATCTGAGGAGTAAAGCAGATGGGAGACTGTCAAGCGGAAACAACAGACTTGCAAGTTCTTGGGATAGAGATATAGCAAAAGCTGAATCTCAAATATTTTGCTGCCCAGCAGCCATTGTTACCTACCTCACTCTTTTAATATCTTGGTTCAGGCTGTTCTTTCCTTGCCTTATGTTATAGAAGTGGTATCGTGAATACCTCATTCTCACTTACAGGAGAGAGAAATCTATCTCATGTTGTATTAAGATAAATACTGTGCTTTAGATGCAGTTTAATTACAACAATTCAAAGCTAAACTCCTATAGCTGTCGAAACACTGAAAACTTGAAAAATGTACTTTGGTGTAGTATATAATCTGTATGTAACTTCAGGCCTGGAGACCTCATAGGCTCATATTTTTCTATGGTAATGGAAAGTTCTCCTCTGACTTAGTTTTTGAAAGGTTAGTACTTTCTTTCCATGGAGAGATACATGGACACCTTTGATTCACTGGAGTTGCACAGAGGCCTTATTTAGAGGTCTAGTTCTTCCTTATGGTGTCTGCACCAGAACTGGGCTGTCTTGGCTTCTTGTGGTGCTTGTGGCCAGGCACCTGGGGATATGCATGGCTGTCAGTGGCCCTGCTTCAGACTTGCTGGTATTTAACTGTGAATTCTCCCTTCTAAGGGGATCAGCTCAAGCTAGGGACAAGAAAATGAGTACCATTGATATCTGGACCTTCCTTTTCTGCACTTGAAGGACACTATCTATGAGAAGTATCAGCCAAGCGATTTGCTCAGTCTCAAACTTCTAAGCAGATCAGATGTACATCTAACACCCTGAATAGGGGATGATATAAAAGTGCTATTTAACATAGCCCTATATGACATCAATGGTTACATGGTACTTGCTTAAAGCAATCTGGCTCTGACTTGCCTGGAAGATCTAGCTTCAGTATCAATAAAAACTGAAGGTTTCCTGGAAGAAAAGTCAAAGTTGAAGATGGAAGAACCTGAACATACTGCAGTTGAGGCAATTCTTAATTCATATAACTCTGTTGTTTCCTTTTTTGTTACACCTTATTATCTGTGTTTCACAATTCAGGTTTTACATAGTCTTTTCCTTTTCTGTTTGCTTTTTAAAGATCTTCAAAGTTAAGAACAGTCTGGTTTTCTAACTGTTTTCTCGAGTCAGGCATTTCTGCCATTTAATGTGAATACAAAAAGCTATATGTTTATCCCATTCCATTTCTAGACATAAAGCTGATGCAATTTTAAATATGGTTTAAATGGAAAGGACTGAAGGCAGTCAAATAAACTTAGAAAACGTATCTATCTCCGTTTTCTGGGAAAACAAGCCTACTGAAGGCTTTTAGCAAACCTTAAGAGGTGCGTGTTATAAGATTATGTACTGTAATGTGCTGTTAAAGAAACAGTTTAAAATAGTGTTAGTAAACCATGAAATCTTATTAGATGATTTCATTTGGACTTTTGTGTGTATGGGTTTTTAAAGTGAACTTAGAGATTGACAAAAGGTTTACAAGGCAGTGCAAAGATTTGGTGCTACCCTGATAGTCCTGGACCACAGGGACACTTGAAATCAGATGAGGGCCAGGAATGGCCTGCCACTGTGTACTGTGGGAACATAGGAGTGACGGCTGTAACAATCCCAATGGCGGCTGAATTCTTGAATGCTGCATGGGTAGCAGTGATGAATCTCTGCCTTGTGCTTTATATTCCTCTCAAACCAGTGAAAATTTGACATCTTCAGTAACAGCTTTGTTCACATACTTCACTCGTATGTACCCTGTCTTATTTGCAAGAGTTACTGATAGAAACAATCTAAAATATCTGTTCTGCCTGAATCTGGCAACAAGATGCTTTGTCAAATGGCATCTGGGGGAGTGCTGTGGTACAGACACATCAGCTTTGATTTCAGCAGAGATCACTAGTGTGCTATAGAAAAGCCACTCAACGGATGGCAATTTAAAATAACTGGTGTCCCTAACAGGATGGGATGGCTTTAAATCACTGACCCAAAGGTTAAAAAAAAAGAAAAGAATTGTCAGCTATCCAGTCTGAATTAGTATTCCATAATAGCATAGTTTGCATTTCTGGGCAGAACCTGTATTAGCTCTGAGATGGCCAACACACAAAACAGCTTCTGAAGTTTGCTTGGGCTGTGATCAGAATAAACTAATTAATGGCAAGATTTTTTTGTGCATCCTAATTTTTTTGGTACTTACTTTTTGTGCTTGTTTCCATGGTTTTAGTGTACCAATTAGAAGACAGTTTAAAATAGTTTTTTTTGGCAAACAATAGAAACAGACAAGTCTTCATGGAGATTTAAAGTACCTATTGTAATTGTCTAGCATCAGACAGGAGCGAGAAAATCCTCCTTTGATCTGCTTGATGGAAGACCTTCATCTTATGCCTGATTGGAATTTGGCTTTTGTATGATTACTCCTTACTATAATCACCACAGTGGATTATAGAGGGCAAATGTTTTTCATGGGTGTTTAAGTGCTTATGTGAAAAGCCAAGGTTTGGGAAATTAGGTTTGTTTGCCATTCTTCATAATCCACTGTTGCTGTGTTGTGAAAAGGCAATGAGAAATCTGAGAAGACCTTTAAGCCAGTTGTAGGAGACAACATATGGATACTGTAGGACAGCTAGGAACAGGAGATATGACTTTTTATTGTAGATCCTGCGTACTTTACTCTTTTCTCTGAGACTTGCCCCTTATAGACCTGTTACAAAATTAAGTGGTTAAAAGCTGGAAGCCATTAATCAGTTCTACTTAACACTGCTAGATAGCTACTGATTCATGCAAAAAACCCACTGTGTATAGATATATGTTTTGTCCCTTCTTCAGCCACAGTCCAAATGTTATAAGCTTGGATTAAAGACCGAATGCCACTTTCAGGGTGATACCTATCATAAGTGGCCCTAGATTTAAATTTTTTCACCAATATTTTGTGTATGACTCTTATTCAACGTAATAATTATTATTTTATTTTGTAGAATAAAATCCTATTTTGCACCTCTGAAAGTTCAAACTGGGACCTGTATTTTTAGAGTAAGGGATTCCAGCTTTTTCCTTGTGCAGAAAATAGTTCCAAATAGTACTTCAGTTTTCTTAGACCTTTTTTTTTTTAGTATTGAATTGTGAAAGGAGGTTGTAGTGAGAGGTGGGGGTCAGTTTCTTCTCCCAGGTTACTAGTGATAGGATGAGGGGTAATGGCCTCAAGCTGCATCATGGGAGGTTTAGATTAAATATTAGGAAAAATTTCTTCACTAAAAGTGTTATCAAATATTGGAACAGACTGCCCAGGGCAGTGGTGGAGTCCCCATCCCTGGAGGTATTTAGGAAACATGTAGATGAGGTGCTGAGGGACATGGTGTAGTGGTGACTTGGCAGTGCTCTGTTAATGGTTGGGTTTGATCTTAGCCTATGGTCGAAAGATATCTCTATTCTATGATTCTGTGAAGAAAAGAATGCTCAAGTCCAGCTTAGCCCAGAAGATCACCAGCTTTAAGAGCTGCTATTCTATGAATGTCTGGACAGAAAATCAAGCACCTGGCAGTGGTAGATACTTAACTATCTACATTGTTTAAAAAAAAATCATATCCTGGAATGAAGGAAAAACTTTGAAAAGCAGAAGTTTTTTCCTGTCTGGAACATCAGCTCTCTCAGGCACGGCAGAACAGCTGTTTTGAGAAATTGCTGGAGGTGCTGAGTGGGCTGTGGTGCCATGCAGTGACCGATAAGAAGGGAAACATGTTGTGAGTAAAAATAAACATAAGTGTCAATGCAGATGAATAGAACTGATGTTTGTTTGAAGACCACCTGTGAATATTTATATATGTATTTTTAATAAAAAATACACTAGCACATGGAGAGGCATATTCAGTGAAGAAGGGAGTGTGAACTGTTGTTTGAAGAAACATTAAGAATTTTGCAAAGACCTTGATTATTAAGTTAATAAAAAGGAAACATAATTAAGTAGTAAAAAGTGTTTAGAGTATTCAATTAAAGGACGAAGTAATAGAATCATAGGATGGCTCAGTTGGAAGGGACCTTCAAAGATCATCTAGTCCAACCCCCCCTGCCATGGACAGGGACATCTTTTACTAGATCAGCTTGATGAAACTCTCATCCAACCTGATCTTGAATACTTTCAAGGAATGAGGAATCTATAATTTCTCTGGACAGCCTGTTCCAGTGTCCCTCCACCATCACAGTAAAAAATTTCTTCTTCATGTCTAATCTAAATATACCTTGTTTTAGTTTAAAGCCATTGCCCCTTGTCCAATCACAGGACCTGGTAGAATGTCTCTCTCCAGCTTTCCTGTAAGCCCCTTCTTATTATTGAAGGGCTGCAACAAGGTCTCACCAGAGCCTTTTCTTTTCCAGGCTGAAAAACCCCAACTCTCAGCCATTCTTTCTAGGAGAGGTGTTCCAGCCCTCTGACCATTTTTCTGGCCATCTTCTGGACCTTCTTTGACAGGTCCATGTCTGTTTTGTGCTGGAGATCCCAGAGCCAAATGCAGTACTCCATGTTAGGGTCTCACCAGAGTGGAGAAGAGTGGGGGAATCAACTCCCTTAATCCTCTCGCCATGCTGCTTTTTATGCAGCCCAGGATATGGTTGGCTTTCTGGAGTGAAGCGCACATTGCTAACTCGTCCAATTTTTTTTGTCCACCAATATCCCAAGCCCTTCTCCACAGGGCTACTCTCAATCCATTCATCACCTAGTCTGTACCAATACTTATGATTGCCTGAATCCAGGTGCAAGACCTTGCACTTTGTCTTGAACTTCATGAGGTTCACACTGGCCCACTTCTCCAGCCTGTCAAAGCCCCTCTGGATGGCATCCCTTCTCTCAAGTGTATTAACTGGGTCACTCAGCCTGGTATCATCCACGAATTTATTGAGGTTGCACTCAATCCCACAATGCCACTGATGAAGACAGTAAATAGTATTGATCCTGATATAGACCATTAAGGGACACTGCTTTTTACTGATCTCAATTTTGATATTGAGCCAATGACCACAACTCTTTGGATGTGGCCATCCAGCCAATTTCTTATCCATTGAATACTCCATCCATCAAACCCATGTATCTCCAATATAGACAAGAAGGTTGTGTGGGGCAGTGTCAAAGGCTTCACAGAAGTCAAGGTAGATGGCATATCAGTTGCTCTTCCCTTTTCCACCAATGTTGTCACTCTAGTAGCTGGAGTGAAGTTCTTTGTTACTAACCAGCAACTCGTTGGTTGGAAATAATAATCTGACAGTAGTAGTCAGGACTGTAGGCATTAATATAATTTGAGTAAACCCAGAAGTCACTCTAAAATTTAGCAGACTATCTTTGATATAAATAATGCTAAGAGAAGGAAGTATGTAAGTTGATATTTCAACTAAAAAATATGCTTTACAAAGTTTTGCAGCGGCTACTCTTTGTTATTCAGGAACTAGAAAAAGCTATCTGCCTTGCAGATTCACTGTTCTAGAAGCACAAACCTTAACAGAGTAATTTCAAATCCCAAATACACTGATCATATTTTCAACTACTGGAAACTGGCTTGGCTCTGCAATCAATGAAGTGATGTTTATTTAAAACAGTGAAAAATTTTAGCCTTTAGTCTGCCATAACCTTTAGTCTACCATAACCTTTAGCACATCTGTTTCATTGTGCTTTTGGGACAAAGGCCTTTATTTACAGTTACAGGTTATAACCAAAAGAATGCATGGAATAATGCATGACTTCAGTTATACTTATTTTTCCTAATCCTTTTTCCATGAAATAGCTTGTCTATGAAGACACAGAAAGCAGTGTAAAGTACTGAAAATTGTTTTTTACTTTTGAATGAAATAAGTGAAACATGCAATGCTTTGGCAGCAGATTATATCGGTTTTCGGAGGTGGTGAGGAATGATTGTTACTCTGTGTACTACTACTTATTTTAAGTTTTAGTGAATAATAAGAACAACTATAGTACTTGATAGGAGACTTCGAATTTATTGTGTTGTGGTTTTGTTGGTTTTTTTGTTTTTGTTTTTTTTTTTTTCCCCTCCCCCTAAAATGCTTTTGAAATAGATGCAAAAGACTGGTTGTGCAAACTGGTAAAAGCGACTTGAAGTTATAGCCAAGTCTACCTGGGATTAAACCTTTTCCAAGCTCTCATCTCATCATGCATTTTCATTTGGATTACTGAAAGAGAATTTTCTTAAGATAAACTTTTCCTCTAAAATTCTTAGTTATTTCTTGCTGGAATGTTAGCCTATTCCATCTCTTTGAACTCTATTTTAGAAAAGCATTTTGTTTAAAGACACGAACAGATACTCTTACAGCATGGCTATATTTCTTTCTAACTTCTCTCCTTGGTCTACAACTGGAATGAGGAATTACTGAAAACAAAATGGAAAATAACCTTGGTTGGTGAATATATACTCGTTCAGAATACGTATTAATTATTCTGTAATACATGATCTAAATCCTGATTTCTGTTGGAGAGGCTCTACTAAAAGGGGAGAAGAGAGCTGATGAAAAAAATGGGTCATACAAAAGTGTGACAGTCTATTCTAAAAAGTAAACAGTAGTCTGGATCACTTTATCATTGTTTCTGGGATATCATACTGATATTCATCTGAATAATTGAATTTTTTTTAAAAAATTGAAAATATCCATTCTGTAGCCTAAAGTGTAGATGTCTTAATTTTAGCAAAGCACATATCTTAATCGTGCATTACATACATTTGATCTGGATAAAAGCAATTTTTTAAAGGAGGAGAAATTGCACACGGAAATGTACCAGCTATCATGATGGTGTGTATTTCAGTAACAAAACTTCTTTAAACTTATGAATATTTACATTTAAAATCTTCATTTTAATACTTTTTTCTGTCCAAAAATTTAAGTAAAAAGCAAGTTCATAATATATTCGCTTCTTGTTTAGTACATGTTTATTCTTATTTCCCATGTTGCTGCAAATTGCACTTCAGTCTTGTGGCTACAGAAACTCTGGTTTTGTAAAAAATAAGTTACCAATTTACAAAGCTCAATCTGAGAATGTCACATCAGGAATTTGGTCCCTATTAGAGAAGTACCATCTTTTACTGCAATATGAAAAAACCAGTGCTACTGACACCTGAATTTTGACTTTTGCAGACATTTCTTTATCCTTTTATTGCAGAACACCTGAAATTTACTGGGAGTGGAGCTAGAAAACGTTTTACCTACATATAACCATACATTGCTGCAGAAACAACTGGAAATGGAAGTATCTGTCCAATGCTTTAAAAAAGGTGTCAAGAAGAAAAAATGTCATAAATCAGTTTACAAAAACCATGTAAAAACGCATAGTAAGATTTCTTTATTTTTTCTTCAGAAAGATTAATTTATGCTGGGAACTGTGAGGCTTATAAAGTCACCAGAGCATTTCACTTTTACATTAGGCAGGGAAGAAAAGTGTCTCTCACACAAAGGTACAATAGGAAATGAAAAGAAATACAAAATTAAATCAATAGGGATTAGATCTCAGTAATTTCTTCCACTCTTATTGCCAGCTGCAGTCATCTTGAGAATTTTTAGTCTCATAAGCATGCTAATTCTTCATCTATAAAAATGTATTGTTCTTAAAAGTACTCAGTTCCTTTTCAGTATAATGTAAGGCTTGTTTTTATATATTTGTATATATATGTAAAAAATCAGATACATGTAGCACCTTTTGTATGAGTCTGAAAACAAATTACTGGAGTGGCTCTTATTTTGGTGAGGGACCCAATCCACCATGACGGAGCTTTCAAAACTCAAGTGAAGTTATTTTTCTGTCTTGATATTGGTACGATGGTGTGGAGATAACTTGTAACAAGAGATGATATAATAGAGATAATGTGTAACATGTGATAACACTTAAACTTGGCAAAACCTGAAACCAAGTTCCATCCATGTGAATACAGATGTACATTTGTGAATGTAGTTACTCTTAATTGTGTTAGAGTTCTCATGCACTGATGTGCCATTACAGTAGTAAGGATTTAGCTGCCTACCTCCAAGCTCAGAGATAGGTATATTGCATCTTTGTTTGAATGTGAAGTGGTGCATGGAAGAAAATAATAGAGCTCTTTGCAATGAACAATGGACAATTTTCTGTTTCTCAATGTATAACAAATAAATAGATTTGTCCTGTTACAAAACAAGAATATAGATTATTCGTTATTATGGTAATGTTTGCTTAAAGTTCTTGTAGGTACATGCAAAACCTTGTGCTGAAAACGCCACCAACTTAAAAAGTCAGGGCTGCTACTGACTCAGTTCTTGGATACTGTGGAGTGGCTCATCCGTGACTAAGCCTCTGGTTAAGGCTGAGAGAGTAAGCCCAGAGCTACGAGTGCAGCTGAGATTGGAAAGGGCTGCTGAAGCAAGCTGATGACTGCAGAAAGGATTGATCCCTGAGGAATTTTGTGAGTTTGGAAGGGTCCAGGAATTGTCCAGCCTAATTGTGAGAAAGGAAACCTGGAAAGCAGTTTCCTAAGTGAACTGAGAGCTAGTGCTGGAATTCTCCTTTGGCTGTCAATAGTGGGGACCTGGGATTATTGCTCAGGCAAGGTTTGGGTTTTAGAGGGGAAAAACAAGTCAGATTTTTAAATTTTGGCACTGGGCTGGAAAATGATTTGTCATGGGTTAGGCAGTATGAACTTAGAGTGGATCTGGACACTGGGATTTATTTAAGAGCAGCCTAGATGAATGCTTTTACCCTGCTTGACTAGCACTCACATGAGCTCACCTGCTTGCATACAATACTACATTCCCTAGGTCTCACTTAGGGACTGCTGCTGGTTTGGGTAGGCTGGGCAGAAAGTTGTGGTTCCTGTTGTGCTCACAGTTACATGGCTGTAGTCTCTGGCACGATTGACTAAGGTCCCTGGGCACCCCTGGCATTTGTTTCCATGCATCCCTCTCTCCAGGTTTTTCTCCAGCATGGACCACTTTATCTCTCCTAGCTCTTTGTTTCTAGACAATCTTTTTTTTTTGGGAACCCTTTCTTTTGGCATCAGCTCACCAGAACCTCAGGTCCCTGGTTTTCCCTATCTAAACAGTCTGTATGCAGAAGCACAATGCATAGTCAGATTTCTGATCTGTGGTTACGTCTCATATCTTTTTTTTTAAGAATTGGAGAATTCAGGATGTGTTTCCTTTGTTTAGATGTTATTAAAATATGCAGTCATCCCATACTGGTTGCAACTAGCAAATAGGCTTCCACTTGAGAGTTTAGATGTTGTGTTTTGGGTGTTCATCCCTGCCCTACACTCCCCTCCCCAGTTATCTGCCCCTGTGATTGCATTCACAGCTTGAGCTACATGTTGCCGATGACAGGCAGCTGGAGTTCTTCCCTGGAGAAAATGGAGCCTCGTGATGGAGTACAAGTTCAAAACTGTCTGCTCAGTTTTGAGTTGAGACCAGGGCTGAAGGTCCAGTACTGCAGCTGTGGACAGTACGATTCCCTTATTTTGATTATGCAAATATCTACTGCTGTTTAGTCAAGGGAACAAGACTTATGACAGGCCATTACTTGTTCACGGTGTAATTGTCTTTCTAAACCGTAGGTACAGGACTTTGTTTCAGTGCTAGTTTCAACAATCACAGAATCACAGAATGTTAGGGATTGGAAGGGACCTTAAAAGATCATCTAGTCCAGTCCCCCTGCCAGAGCAGGAATACCTAGATCAGGTCACACAGGAACATGTCCAGGTGGGTTTTGAATGTCTCCAGAGAAGGAGACTCCACAACCTCTCTGGGCAGCCTGTTCCAGTGCTGTCACCCTCACTGTGAAGAAGTTCTTCCTCACGTTTATGTGGAACCTCCTATGTTCCAGCTTGTACCCATTGCCCCTTGTCCTATCATTGGATGTCACTGAGAAGAGCCTGGCTCCATCCTCATGACACGCACCCTTTACATATTTATAAACATTAATGAGGTCACCCCTCAGTCTCCTCTTCTCCAAGCTAAAGAGACCCAGCTCCCTCAGCCTTTCCTCATAAGGGAGATGTTCCACTCCCTTAATCATCTTTGTGGCTCTGCGCTGGACTCTCTCGAGCAGTTCCCTGTCCTTCTTGAACTGTGGGGCCCAGAACTGGACACAATACTCCAGATGTGGCCTCACCAAGGCAGAATAGAGGGGAAGGAGGACCTCTCTTGACCTACTAACCACTCCCCTTCTAATACACCCCAGGATGCCATTGGCCTTCTTGACTACAAGGGCACACGTTTACTCTGGTTTCTCAAGTGTACAAAACTGTTTTCTAGATTAAGCTATTTTCAAATTTCATTGAAGGTGAAAAGATATTTTTTCAGATAACTGACTTGCAATTTATTGTGTATTTGAGATTGTTAATTTTTAGCAGAACGTTTCTTCTTGTGAGGCATCAGCTGTACTGCAGGTGAATGTAAAAGTCTGGCTACAGTTAAAGTGAGTTCAAACAGAGCTGATGACATTTTTTACTTTGAAGCCAGATTTACTGGTAGAAAGTACCATAATTTTTTTTCTTAAAATACCAGATTTTGCTTTTAAACAGCTTGAGGTTGATATTCAACAGCTCTGAATTTCCAGGTAATTAGCGTAACTCTCAGTGGGAAGATTGTCCTTCCTGACAAAGATGTCACTGTCGGTGATATTTTCTCTTTGACTTGCATCTGCTACAACTGCTGTGTTTTTATTCTGACAGGTCAAACAGGTGGATATCAAACGAAATCTCTGTCTCCCAGGGTGGTACCAGATGTGATTCTAGGAGCAAGTAAAATGGCTAGCATTTCCTTGATTGTTTAATTTCTCTTTCTGGATATTGTATGCAGAGCCCAGAGTGCCACTTTTTCCAGGCATGGTATCTTCCTGGAAACTATTGTGCTTATGCTTTCAGAAGTATGAATAAATTATACGTGCTATGAAAGCAGTGCCCATGAAAGGTGTTAAGGAAGTAAATACTCCTTTCCTTTGCAAATGAACTGAGTATGATTTGAAATGTTGACCACTTGTACAGGAAGCATGGAGCTTCCTGCTCTCCTGTTATGGATTCAGATTGACAGTCCTAAAGGCTAAAAATTGCTTGCATCCTGAGCAGGCACAGTCTATGTAACTGTATTGGTTTTCCAATGTATTATTGGTCTGGGAGGATGATGATGAAATTTCCATGATCTCCTTGGAGAGACCTCCAATTAGAACCAATTAATGTGAGGCTAGGTTTGGTGATAAGCACCTATAGAAATGCACTTGGTCGATCAGACTGTTAGAAGATGATGATTTTAACTAAAACCAGTTAAAAAAGGATCTAAATGTGAAAGGTTCTACATCTTCCAGAAGTTATTCCTGCCTCCAGGTCTTTGGGAAATAGGGCATTAATTAATAGTGTGAAATTATCATTAGTACTCCAGGTGCAAGTGGAAGAGAACAACAAGTTTCTAAGGACATCACAAACTTGGGAGGTAAAATTAGGATGCTAAATTGGTAGAAGGTATGAGTAGACTATATTACTGAAATAAACATTTAACATTTCTAATGTGGAACGTTTAATTTCCACTTCACTTCCATTAAAATTGGAGATGCCTATTTCAATAATGGCTTTTTGTTTTTCTGTTTCATTTTAAAAATAACCTAAATCTTTATGTAAGGCTTTCAACTGCAGTTGTGAGCACTTGAGTAATTAGACAATTAGAAAGAGAAGGAAAGCTTTGTGACTGAACTAAGACATTTGAAGTGCTTCTTGAAGATGGACTAGCTGCTTAGGTGTGTGTATATATATAATTAGGGAGGTTTGTTGGTTGCTTTTAGTTTTTTTTAAATGCTTAAGGAAAAATACTATTTGTGCAAATGACAGTGGTTATCTTCAACATTCTAGTCAGTTCTGCAGTTATATTTCAAGGATGCAATCTGCATACTTTAACCTCTCTCTTCCCCCCCCACCCCCCCAAGAAAAAATAAACAACCCAAAAGCCACACCAAAACCTAAGCCTCAAACGCAAAATGTGTATTGTATATACTCTGAAGGCAAGAATTAAACCAAATCATTTTGTTTTTTTTCTCCTAAAAGTAAGACTATTATTTCCTAGAACATATAGCAGTTAGAAGTGCAGCTATTCGGCATGCTTCGTTCAGGTATCTGAATGAGTATTGAATTTAACCTTCTAATCTTCATGTACGGGGTCATTAGTCTATTTGAGTCTTAGTGTGTAAACGTGTACCCTTTGAGGCACAGTTTTTGAGTGGATTTCTTGGAAACAGGCCTTACTGTTTTCATTTCTCTCTAGATGATAGTGTCTGGTGTAACACTTTGGCTGGAGATGTGTGGCAGTCCTTCCTTTCCTAGCTGTGGCAAGTCTGTCCGGTTGGGCCTTTCACTGTTTCCTGCTGTGAATCTGACCAAAATCAGTGGTTTTGAAGCAAAATGTGTTAGTCTTTCTTACATTTACACTGTGAGAGTGTTACAGAATCATAGTCATGGAATGGTTGAGTTTGGAAGGGATCTCTGGAAGTCTTGTTCAGTGCCCCTGCTCAAGCAGGGCCACCCAGAGCTTATTGCCCAGGATGGTGTCCAGATGGCTTTTGAATATATCTAAGGATGGACAATCTACAACCTCCCTGGGCAACCTGTGGCAGTGTTCAGTCCATCCTCACAGTGAGAAAGTATTACCTGAGGTTCAGAGGGAACCTTCTATGTTGCAATTTGTGCTCATTGTATCTGGTCCTGTTATAGGGTGCCCCTGAAAAAAGCCTGGCCCTGTCATGTCCTCTACAGACTCCCACCTTCAGGAGACTACCAGCTGAGGTACAAAAATCCCTCTTAATCCAGTTCCAGGCTTGAGAGGAATAACCTCTTGCTTTGGTTCAACACAGGAAGAAATAGTCCCTTGTGAATGAGACTTATGTAATGCAAATCAGTATTTTTGTCTTCACTGTTGTGACTTCTATAAAAACCCTTTTGTTGTTTTTTTTTTTCTCTAGTAGTTCAGGCTGGAGGATATCACATCTGACCAGACAGCTAATGCTGTCAGACAGATGATATAAGCGAAACTGTTTGTATGTCACTGTTACCTTTCACCTCGTCTGTATTTTGCCAGTTGAGAAAATATAACCCTAGGGAAGATCCAGATCCTTCTGGTTCCTTTTCTTGGTCTTGTGTATAATTGTATTAATCAGCTCAGATGACTGGGAAAAATACTGTTCAAATCTGTATGTATTGTTCTGCAAGGAGAACTGTTAGAGTCCATGGCTATTTCCAGGATGTCATTATTGGGAGTAGAGGTTGCTTGTCATTAACGCTAACCGTAGGTAGATGAACTGCATGAAGTCTGCAATTTAGAAACCTCCCCTTAGGAGATTTGCAGAAATACTGAAAATCAATATAGCTTCCTTTTTACTGTATTTTAAAAATCCACAGTTTTTTCCTCCAGGGTAATTCATCCTTGTTTTCCAGCTCAGAAAATCTTTGTATAGTGGAGATGTCTTGTACAAGTGGGCACTGTAACTCTCTATCTTTATTGGATGCCTAATTTGAACTCTTGTGTGTATGCTTCAAAATAGCTATGGATTTAATTCCTCTAGTGTAAAGTTCTTAGACAGTTACCGATTCACAGTCTAAATTTTAAACTTGGGGAGCATGAATGAAACACGACAGACAAAGGAAATGGTGCAGCTGTTGGCAAAATATCTGCCCTAGCCGTAAATTGGAATGCCTGGGCTCTCTCACTCATCACAATGTCAGTACCAGCAGACAGCACTATTTTAAAATCTTGGAGATCTTGCTCATTCCTTTCACTTTCGTTACACTGTGCTCAAGATGTTGGAATTCATTCTTTTGCCCAAGTCTGGATTTTCAGATGACTGATCATATTACTAATCTACTCATCTATGTCCTTAGGGGAAGAGCTGAATGGGAAGGACTGAGGATTCCATGTTTTTGAATTTGGAAGAGTGGTTCTGATTTACATTAATTTAAACTTTCTAGTTACTTCCTGGTGCTTAGGCAGATATTTTCTGATGTCTAAATGTTGAAGTAAGCATAAATATGAAGTCTAAAAAAAAAAAAATTAGTTAATGTAAATGTGCTCTTCAGATAAAAAGGACAGAAAACAACACTGCTGCACTTCCAAAATGATTGCTGTATGGCTTAACTTGAAGATAAGAAAGTTTGAATTGTATCCAACTGTAACATTTTTTTTTTTGGTACTGCATCTTCTAATCACAGAACGGTTGAGATTGGAAGGGACCTCTGGAGGTCATCTGATCCAACCTCCTTCAAGCAGGTCTATGTAGATCCAGTTGGCCAGGACCACATCCAGATAGCTCTTGAATATCTCCAAGCATGGAGACTCCACAACCTCCCTGAACAACCTGTGCCAGTGCTCAGTCACTGTCACAGTGAAAAAGTGTTTCCTGATGTTCATCTAGAGCCTTCTGTGTTTCAGCTGGTGTCCATTGCCTCTTGTTCTGTTACTGAGCACCACTGAAAAGAGCCTGGATACATCCTCTTTGCACCCTCTCTTCAGCTATGTCTGTACATAAATAAGATGCCCTCTGAGCCTTCTCTTTTCTAGGCTAAACAGTAAAGCATGTGTAGTGCCTTCTTGCACCAGTATTAATGCTAACACTTGCTTATTGCTCCCTGTAGACATAGAGCTGTGACTATGAGAAAAAATGTATTATGAAATGTATTATGAAGAGCTTTTAGTCAGATTAACCCCTTTGACAGATATTGATTCAACATAATGCATTTGTAAATTCCATGTGCTATTAAAATGTCTGTCCTCAAAGAGGGAAGAAAAAACAAAACCAAAAAAGATGAAAACCTGTAGAGAAGTCATTTATGAAGCTCAAAAAATTCATAATGGTTTGCCAGTCAACAGCATTAAATCACACGTCATGAAATAAGAAGTTGTGGCTGACAACCATTTCTGTTATGGTTCTTACCTGATTCTCAGAATTTCAAAATAAATGTACTCTTCTGTGATTTAAAGCATGTTCTGTTATTCCCTGAAAAAGGAGATATATTTATCAGCAGCAATTGATATCAGGAACTGCTGTCTACAATAATCATAGAATGTATTGGGTTGGAAGGGACCCTCAAGGGTCATGTAGTCCAACCCCCCTGCAGTGAGCAGGGACATCTTTACTAGATCAGGCTGCTCAGAGCCCCATCAGGCCTGACCTTGAATGTCTCCAGGGATGGGGCCTCCACTACCTCCCTGGGCAACCTGTTCCAGTGATCTACCACCCTCATACTGGAAAAACTTTTTCCTTGCATCTAACATAAATTTACCCTTTTCTAGTTTAAAACTATTACCTCTCATCCTATTGCTACATGACCTTGGGAACAGTCCCTCCCCTGCTTTCTTATAGGCACTTTTCAGGTACTGGAAGGTTGCTGTAAGGTCTCCCTGGAGCCTTCTGTTCTCCAGGCTGAACAACCCCAACTCTCTCACCCTGTCTTCACAGGAGAGGTGCTCCAGACCTCTCATCGTTTTTGTGGCCCTCCTCTGGATGCGCTCTAACAGGTCCACATCCTTCTTATGTTGAGGGCTCCAAAGCTGGATGCAGTATTCCAGGTGAGATCTCACCAGAGCAGAGTAGAGAGGCAGGATCACCTCTCTCGATCTGCTGGCCACACTTTTGATGCAGCCCAGTATGCCATTGGTCTTCTGGGCTGCAGATGTGCATTGGTGGCTCATGTCCAGCTTTTCATCCGCTACTCTCCCCATGTCCTTTTCCTCAGGGCTGCTTTCCAGCACATCATCTCCTAGCCTGTACTGATAAAGAGGATTGCCCTGACCCAGGTGCAGGACCCTGCACTTGGTCTTATTGAACCTCATGAGGTTCGCCTGGTCCCATTTCTCCATCTTGTCCAGGTCCCTCTGGATGTCATCCTGTCCCCCTGGCATGTTGACTGCACCACCCAGCTTGGTATCATCAGTGAGCTTGCTGGGAGTGCACTCAATTCCACTGTCAATATCACTAATGAAGACATTAAACAGTACTGTGCCAGTACAGACCCTTGAGGGACACCACTTCTCACTGTCAGTTGTCATCAAGGCACTCCAGGAATCTCTTGGATTGTCTACAGCTTGTTGTGCTACTTCTCCAACAGATGTCAGGGTGGTTGAAATCCCTCAGGAGGATGAGAGCCTGTGAGCTCGATGCCCCCTGGAGCTGGAGTAAGAAGGCTTCATCAATAGGCTCCCCTTGATCAAGCAGCCTGTAGTAGACACCATAAGGCTCCCCTTGTTTCGATCCCGAATTCCTACCCATAAGCTTTCAACCTGTTCATGGCTATTCTTTAGGGACAACTCTTCACACGCTGTTCCTTAACATAGAGGGCAACACATCCACCTCTCCTCCTCCTGTCCCTTCTGAATTGATGAAAGTCTATTTGTGTTAATTATATTCACACTCTCAAAAGCCTGTTCTTCCACTTAGGAAGCATATGCATGTTCTTGTATATTTTCCTTTCCATGAAAGACACATGAAGATACATTCAGGTAGAAGGTCAGAAGACATATCCGTCTACTTCTCCCAGTGAATCAACAATGGATTTTTGGGGTAAAAAATGTAGCTGAACATAACTTTGGACTGGACTGATGGTCTTTTAATGCAGACACAAGAGAAGCAAAATCCAATGCATTTACTCTAAAACACCATTTACAATGTCTCCCAATCTACTTGTCAGACAGAAAAGCCTAATGGTATGTTTGAGAAATCATTGACCTTAAAATGAACAGACCACCTCTGCTTCTTTGGATTAAATTTCTGGGAGAAGTTGCTGATCTGATGCTGAGAGTGATAAAGAGTATAGTAAACTATCTCCTCTATTTGCTACATGCGACATATGTTCCAGATTTCCATTCTGGTATTGAAGTGTGTTAGCTATGGAGATGAAGTTCAGAACATGGTATTTATCCCATCTGCAAAAGAAAGATCGTACAGAAAACAATGGTATTCTAGAAGATAAATACCACATAAGGTTCAAAAGACTTAATATATAATTCTATGATTAAATGAAGCATTGAATGGTGCTGAACTTTCTCTCCCTCCCACACTTCTACAAACTACTCAGTCTGATATTTGGAACTTTCCTATTTTTCTTTAATGGGGCTTTGTACAAGAAATGTACTTTATTTCTGTATTGAAGAATTGGTTGCACAACCTGTAATGTCAATGTTGTCTCTGTGTAAAATCATATTCCTCAGCATTTTTACATTAGCTGAAGTGCTAGGATTAATCAATTTGTGCTTAGTGATGGATCCATCTTCATGACAATGTGTAAAATGGGCTTGTGTTCATTTAGAGCTCTGACATATAAGCTTGAAAAGACAGGTATGAATTAGAAAAAGGCTAAATCCAAGAGGCATCATAATTGAGCATGTGCACAAACTGAATACGGTGGAAATTTTCTCGGTGTCATGTTTACAAATGTCTCTATATGTGAAATTGAACCATTCGCTCCAGCAGATGCTTGCTGCATCATAAACTTTGTAATATACAGAAGAGTCATTCTGAGTGAATTTAGTGCTGTTCTGAAGGAGTGAAGTGGAAAAAAAGTGAGGCAACACCTTAGACAATAGCCATCAGAAATCCTAGAAGCTGATCTTTGAGTCTATAAGGAAAAGTGGTCTTTCTTCCTAATGAAAGTGAAACCAGAACAAACCTGCTTATGACCATTGTTAGTGTGACTACATCCATAGTAGTAAGAATAGCAGAAATAGTACAATAAAGATAGGTACAAATTCAGAAATGGTAGAGAGAATGTGAAGTGCTGGGGTCTGAACCCCAAGCCCTGAATTAAGGTTGACACATGGGTGGGCCCCACTGGCCCTTTAAGAGGAGGGGATGAGTTTGCCTTTTGGCTTTCCTCCAAGGTGCAGCCGACCTTGTAGGGAAAGCCCTTGGGTAAACAAGCCCCAGGTGCCCTGCATTTTGGTAATGAGTGCCAGGTGTCCTGCTTTGGGCATAAAAGCTGGGACCACTTGCAGGAAGAGTTGGAGTGTCTGTCTGTGACGTGGATGCACTTCACAGAGTTTCCTGTTGGGGAAGGACCTCCTGACTCCTCATGCAACTGGATCCCAGTCAGGTCTGGCACGTACAAACACGGGCTTTGTGGGGAGGCAACATGGGGTTACCTCTATTGTATGTGATCACCCTATTGTCTTGGTTGTCGCCCATTTTCTCCATGGGTTTCCTTGTATCTTTGTTAGTTCCATCTATTATGGGTCATGCTATGTCATTCCTGGGGTTGATACCTATTATTTGTGATCTGACTCGTTTGTACCCCCGGCGATCCCCTATATACTGGCTCCTTTACGTGCAATAGAATCTACTTACTGGATTGTTTTTCTGCTGCTGGCTGTGTCCTTTGTACTGGGCCTATTAATTGGCAAAACAGAACGTTAGGCTAAGCTATGCTCTATGTAATTTCTGGTGTTTTCCAGAGTTAAACTACTTTACATAGTTTAAGCATGATGAGCCAGTAGAATTCTAGTGGGTTAAGTTGAGGAAGGTGAAGGAGGCAGATATCCTGCTGGGAGTCTACTACAGGCCACCTGACCAGGATGAAGAGGTCAATGAACTGTTCTGTAAACAACTGGCAGAAGCTGGAAAGTTGCAAGCCCTTGTTCTTGTGGGGGACTTCAACTTACCAGACATCTGCTGGAAAAATAACGCAGCAGAAAGAAAACAATCCAAGAAGTTCCTAGAGCATGTGGAAGATAACTTCCTGACTCAGCTGGTAAGTGAGCCCACCAGGGAAGGTGCCTTGTCAGACCTGTTGTTCATGAACAGGGAAGGACTCATAGGTGATGTGGTGGTCGGAGGCCGTCTTGGGCTGAACGATCATGAAATGATACAGTTCTCAATCCTTAGCCCAGTTAGGAGGGGGGGGGCAGCAAAACTCTCACCATGGACTTCTGAAGGGCAGACTTCAACCTGTTTAGAAAACTGGTTGAGAAAGTCCCTTGGGGAACAGTCCTAGAGGGCAAAGGGGTTCAGGAAGGATGGACTCTTTTCAAGGAGAAACTGTTACAGATGCAGGAGCAGGCTGTCCCCATGTGTTGTAAGACAAACTGGCGGGGCAAGCAGCTGGCTTGGCTGAACAGGGAGCTTCTCTGGGACTTAGGAGAAAGAAGAGAGTCTACCACCTCTGGAAGAAGAGGCAGGCTACTCGGGAAGAGTATAGGGATTTAGTTAGGTTGTGTAGGAAGAACATTAGGGAGGTGAAAGCCCAGCTTGAACTCAGCCTGGCCACTGCTGCAAAAGATAATAAGAAGAGTTTTTACAAATATATTAACAATAAAAAAAGATGCAGGGAGAATCTCCATCCCTTATTGGATGTGAGGGGGAACATTGTTACCAAGGATGAGGAAAAGCCTGAGGTACTTAATGCCTTCTTTGCCTCAGTCTTTAACGGCCAGACCAGTTCTCCTCATGGTATTCAGTTCCCTGAGCTGGAAGACTGGGATGGAGATCAGAATAAACCCCTCGTAATCCAGGCAATAGTAGTGAAGGACCTGTTGAGTCAGTCACCCATAAATCTACGGGACCAGATGAGATCCACCTGAGAGTGCTGAGGGAGCTGGCAGAAGATCTTGCTAAGCTGCTCTCCATCATCTATCAGCAGTCCTGTTTATCGGATGAGGTCCTGGATGACTGGAAACTTGCCAGTGTGATGCCCATCTACAAGAAGGGCAGGAAGGAGGATCTGGGGATCTACAGGCCTGTCAGCCTGACCTTGGTGCCAGGGAAGATTATGGAATGGTTCATCTTGGGGGGAGATCACAAGATCTCAGGGGGACAACAGGGGGATCAGGTCCACCCAGCATGAGTTCACAACGGGCAAGTCCTGTTTAACCAACCTGATCTCCTTCTATGATCAGGTGACCCACCTAGTGGATGAGGGAAAAGTGGTGGATGTTGTCTACCTGGACTTCAGTAAGGCATTTGACACTGTTTCCCACAGCATTCTGCTGGAGAAGCTGGCGGCTCATGGTCTAGACAGGTGGACTCTTCACTGGGTTAAAAACTGGCTGGATGGCCGAGCCCAGAGAGTTGTGGTGAACGGAGTTAAATCCAGATGGAGACTGGTCACAAGCGGTGTCCCTCAGGGCTCGGTCTTGGGGCCAGTCTTGTTTAATGTCTTTATCAATGACCTGGATGAGCGGATTGAATGCACCCTCAGTAAATTTGCAGATGACACGAAATTGAGTGGGAGTGTCGATCTGCCTGAGGGTAGGGAGGCTCTGCAGCGGGATTTGGACAGGCTGGAGCGATGGGCTGAGGCCAATTGTATGAGGTTTAACAAGGGTAAGTGCTGGGTCATGCACTTCAGCCACAACAACCCCATGGAACACTGCAGGCTTGGGGAGGAGTGGCTGGAAAGCTGCCTGGCAGAAAAGGACCTGGGGGTGTTGGTTGACAGCTGGCTGAACACGAGCCAGCAGTGTGCCCAGGTGGCCAAGAAGGCCAATGGCATCCTGGCCTGTATCAGAAACAGTGTGACCAGCAGGAGTAGGGAGGTGATCGTGCCTCTGTACTTGGCACTTGTGAGACCACACCTTGAGTACTGTGTCCAGTTCTGGGCACCACAGGATAAGAAGGACATTGAGGTGCTGGAGCGAGTCCAGAGAAGGGCAACGAGGCTGGTGAGAGGTCTGGAAAACAGGCCTTATGGAGACCAGCTGAGGGAACTGGGGTGAGAGGAGACTTCATTGCCCACTACAACTGGTTGTAGTGAGGCTGGTGTTGGTCTCTTCTCCCAAATTACTAATGATAGGATGAGAGGAAATGGCCTCAAGTTGCGTCAGGGGAAGTTTAGATTGGATATTAGGATGAAGTTCTTTACTGAGAGGGTGGTTAGACATTGGAACAGGCTGCCCAGGGAGGTGGTGGAGTCGCCATCCCTGGGGGTGTTCAAAAAATGGGTTGATGAGGCACTTGAGGACATGGTCGAGTGGTTTAATGGTTAGGAATAGGATGGGTTAAAGGTTAGACTTGATGACTCTGGAGGTCCCTTCCAACCATAATTATTCTATGATTCTATGATTCTACTGTCCTTTTTCATATACTAAGATGTTTGGCATCTACAGATCAGTAAATTATGTATTTTAAGTAAATAAAAACAACTGGCTGACTCACTATAGTGAAACATAAGGCTTCCTTTCTGGTGGATGAGTTGGGTTTTTTTGTCTGAAATGATAGGGTAAAATCTGAAATAACGGCTATGTTCTGCTGTTAACGGAAATTCCTTGCAATGGTAAATTTGAATTTGATGGACTTATGACAGTGTATACAGCCATCTTGCGTGTCCAGATAAAGAGGTTTTTGGTGGTATTTGTTGTTTGAGCTAGATTTTTATATCTTTGAACACCTGAAGGTTTGTATATATGTATATAGATAATCAAGGGAGATTTATATACCAAGATATAGAATCTGCAAAATGAGTAGTAATTTCTGTCAGATTAGGTTGTATGTTACAGTAGTTCAAGAAAAATGTGTTTAGTTTGTGATGACTGGAGGCAAAATCAGAATTTTAATAGACCCAAACAAGATATACATTGCTGTACAACTGCTGGGTTTAAAGTTACTGATACTTTGAAAACCAGTAATAGGACTAGTAGTCCTGATCTAAAAATAACTAGTAAGTTTTCCCTGAGATTCTACGCTGTCCCCCCCATCATTGTGTAATGAAGATCTCAGTTACTGCAGTAGTAGTGTTGCGGTGTCTGGTTTTTACTTATTCTTGTTATTGTAATCCTAGAAATATGACTGTTATCCACCTACATCAGGAAGCTTAGTGTCTGTGGAAAGAAAAACTGAAAATTCTTTCAGGATCAAAACAAAACAAAACAAACAAAAAAGTGCCCCAAATCATGAAAGTTTGAGTACCAGGAATCTATTATGATGTTTGTAGTCAGCCTAATACAGGAGCATTCTGAAGATGCAATGCCTATGTTATGAGCCTGTATGCGTACCTAACACAAATACACGCTGCTCCTTGCTCTGCACCCCTCACCACTGCTTTACAATCTGGTTTCTACATGAAGGAAGCAGATACACGTGAGTGGGGGGGAATCACAGTGCACTAAAATGTATTCCAGTTTACTTGAGGACTTTGAAATGCTCTGTGAAATGACTCAGCCCTGTAGAAGGTCCTAGAGCCCAAGTGACATTCCGGCTATTGAACTTCTAGGGAGAACCCATGAATAGGATACCTTTCACTGCAGTTTTCTGACAACTTGCATTGACCCTGGTGTTTGTGTACCAGAAAAGTGTCTGAAAGTGAAATTTTTGTTACGTGTGCTTGCTCTGCTTCTGTTTAAGCATAATGTGCTTAATGGGTATATATGTGTGTGCATATATATACTCCCAAAAGCAAGCATTTCAACGTGTGTTTGAGTTTCCAGCACTTCAGGAAAGTAATGTAGATGTGAGACATGAAAAAAATTTCTGCTGAGTAGCTACATTAATGTAAAAGCAGTAATTCTAATTCTTAAATAACAAGACTGCCTGTAGCCAAATGAAAACAAGTAGTAACATCTCTGATTAAGACAGTCAGTGTCACGTTGTCATGGGTGTGAGATCAGCAGGCACCAAGGTACTGCTATTACAAGTGGGATTTCTGTTTCCATTATGATATAAAAGCAATACAACTATGGACTTCCTTAAACATTTTCTCTTACTGCTGTAATATTTCTATGACATGACTAAGTATTTTCATGGTGGAATAAGGTGATGTGTCTTGCTTGTGTCTTGACATCTTCACAAGAAGGTAGGGTGCTTGGGTCAGAGCTCTCAAACTGATTTGCTCTACAGTCTGTAATACTCTATCTTTTGCTTTTTGGAGATTCAGGTTTGGTCATGTTTTGTTTAAATATAAGTTCTAAACTTTGTCTTTAATGAAGATCACTGCTAGCAGTATGGAGTCACATTATTTTGTGGCTAGGAAAGTCTCAGCTGAAGTATTTAGCAGTTTTGTTTGGTGGAATCTAATGGATATCCTTGTCTTCAAAAGGGTATGCTAGCGTCCTCGGAAAAAATATATCAACCATTTCACTCTAAAATATCTTCTGGAGACAAGATATGTGCAAGGTTTATTTGATTGAACCAGCTTAAGTAAATGGGGTGCAATTATACTGTAAAGTCCAGGAACCCATCAGAATACATTATGAAGAGAGATTTTCTCCATGAGTTGAGACCTTTCAAAAATCTTTATTGCTGATATCAAGCAAACTAACTGTGAGCTGAAGAAATTACTGGTACTACGCTTGGAGTAAGTCACTATGGATAATGAAAATATCTAGATTAAAATTGGGGCAATCACTGAGAGGTACTTATATCCTGAAGTACTTTAAGAAGTATTCTTAATGTATAAGAAGTATTTACCTCTTTCATATAGATATTTTTGTATGCATTTTGCAAATGGGTGAATAAAAATAATATAGTTGAATACTCATAAATCTAGTAAAGCAAGAAAAAAGTATAGTTATTTTATTGATTGTTAACCCTATGGCAATATCCTAATTACTCTTTGGATTGATATTGAGAATGTTCTGCCACTGAATATTTAAAACCACCCACTTTAACTTGGCCATGGTTCTTAATGTCTTTGGGTAATGATGCATACAGTTTAAACTGATACTTGCTGAACCAGCACTAGCACTTCCAGAAGTGCTTATTCTGTCTAGAAACAAGTCTGGAAGCCAAAGGCGAGTCTGTTATAACAGTTATTCTCAGTTAAAAAACACTCTTCTTCGTGATCAGCACCTTTATAATATGGACACAACTCCAACATGCAAAATACATCTAGTTAGTTGAAAGTTGGGGAACCATGGACACGAGAGTCCACATAGATACATGCCTTCCTGTTGTCATATCAGGATTGCCCTCCTGTGGTGAATGTTCAAACACTACCAGTACATTATAACTGTATTGAGGCCATAACCCCTTTTTTCTTCAGGTTGAGAATTAGCTTGCAAATGATGCTCCTTGAGTCATTGTGCAAGTCAGATGTTATAATGCACATGACCATTTTCAAGCCATGAGTGGATGCAATGAACTAGAAGAACAGACCCATTCACTCAGGGCTAAGGAACTCTGGATGCTTTTTTTTTGTTGTGTAAGCTTGCAATGTCGTACATATATGTGCAGATTAGTGCAATACTAGTGTATATGTATTCTGAAAGCATATTTCATTTCTGGATTGATTCAAAGTAGATTTCCCAAAGAATCAAAGTGCAGCTCTGACTGTTAAGGTTCAAGTTTATGATATGGGATCATTATGTAAGAGTTTTTGTATAACAAAGTTGTGTATCAGTTGTATAGTGTCCTAGAAACCTTAATTAGGTTATTTCAGAGGTTTGGTTTTGAAAGCTAGAAGAACAAGTGCTGAGCCCACAGCTTAATGCATCTTTTTGTGTTGGTAAAATAAGTCTATTGTTCTGTATGTGATTTACAATACAACAATTTCTTCTTTTGCAATCTTTCTCCTAGCATTTCCCCTACGCTTTTCTCCCAACGTAAACATATATTCATACTAAGGATTGTAATCTGGTTTGTTGTGTTGAAAGGACTTTCAAATTCAACAAATGTGAATGAGGGCTAATGGAAAAAAAATTAACAAGCCGCAAAATAATGATCGTGTTACAATTGCCATCTATGTCACTGTCACAGTAATGATATTACCGCATTACCTGGTTTGGCATTGAGGAATTAACTGGGCACTTGTTATAACCCAACAGAGTGAACAGGTGGATAAGTTTTTAGTCTTTTCTACATATATTGAAAAAGAATATTTTAAAAAGTCAAAATCATTTGTATTAAAGCATTGTGATATTGGCCTTGAGACCAAGATGACACTGTAGTCCTAGTCATACTGCTTTAAGTTAACAGCCAGCTGTGTTATTTTGTATGTGTGTGCTTGTGTGCCCCATAATCACTCCCTGAAATTGTTTTGGGAATAGTGATAGTGAGATATGCAGATAGAATAACAGGTGGTAAGACCTTCAAAATGTGAGAGTAAGAATATAATGTCACATTTTGCTGTACTTCGTAATGTTGTATCTTGTTTTAGTGGATCACTAAACCAGATTTGTTTCTGTTAATCTCTTAAGCATACTAGTAATTTCTATTGAATAGTATGACTCTTACTGTCTAATTCATAGAATCATAGAATCATTTCGGTTGGAAAAAACTTTTAAGGTCATCAAGTCCAACTGTTAACCTAGCACTGCCAAGTCACCACTACTATCTCCAGGGATGGTGACTCTACTGCTTCCTTGGGCAGCCTGTTCCAATGCTTAATAACCATTTTGGTGCAGAAATTTTTCAGAATACCCAATTTATTATTTATTTTACCCAATTCAGAATACCCAATTTATTATTTACTATTATTTACTGTATTCATTATTGTTCCTAATCTTCTCATGGTTTTCTTCCTTTCTTTGGCAAATTTCTCTTCAGCAGAGCTGAGTAGTAGGGATGTTTCAGAGATCCAGACATACAATTATGTTCAATCAAGGTTGCACACATTTCTTGAGTTTGGCTAACTAGAAATTTTTTTCTGAAGTTTGCCTAGCTACCACTTCTATATGTAGTGTACAGAATGCCTGTGGTAATACAGTATATACATATGTTTAAGAATACAAGATAATAGGAGAACCCCACTGTGGAGTAAGATGCTAGAAAATTTCACTAGGAAATTTCAAGTGAAGAACTACTGAGGAAATATACCCGTTTTCAAAATAACACAAATGCAAGCCCCCAAATTCTGAGTTCTCAGTTACTAAAAAAAAATTAAATGTAATGTTTTAGTTCATCTGCACTTTATGGCAGAAAGGTGAGTTAGGGTCTTACAATAAAACAAAAATGTCTACAGAAAATCTACCTTAAGTTACAAAACCAAGGTAGTAATAGATGTTCTTTGAAATACTATTTCCAGATTTTTTTGATAAAGCATTGTAGCACGTTTATGATGGAATGCTTTTGAAGAAGTTTATTTTAAAATTGCTAAAAATCTGTGTCATGGGGGCATGGGGATGGAAAATGAATAAGTTCTGTATCTTCAGAATGGGGCAAAAGCTTTAGAATATTAAATATATTTTTTCCCCAGGTTTTCTGAGATGTGAACAGGTGGGACTTTGATTTCAAGCATAAGCCCAGTGATAAAGGACTGGAAATCACACCATTAAATAATTATAAGCAGTAGGTTATAAATTTTTATCGCTCACTATTGTTAATTAACCTTTAAAAGCTGATCATGTAGAGAAAGCCTGGGGTCTGGTTCTGTGTGAACACTTTTTGATAGTAATGAGCACCTGAGGATTCTTTTCTCTCCCAGAGTGAACGTGACATTTCTGTGCTCAAAGATGTGTGTGTGATGCCAGCACCTTTGTGTTTTAAGCATAGCAAGAAAGCTTGGTATTTTCCATATAGATGCAGAAAACAGTGATTTTCTTCTGCTTAGGCTGGACATGATTCCACATTTTCTGCTCTTACATTGAAGAATTACTCTCATGAATAGCACATTTTCAGAAGTGTTGCTGTGAACCTTTTGCCAACATTTTACCATCAGCAGGAGTGAAAATGAAGGCTTGTAATGACTTCTTCACCTTTGCTTGCATTTATCCATCTGGATGTGCTTGCATTTTTGAAGCCATTTTAAAATACTTTTTTCTTTCAAACAAATTGAATTGCACTAAATTAAGCATTAAAAATAATGACAAAAGAATACTATTTTAGGATCTGGAATGAAGTTGCTTCAGATGGTGCAGAAAGATCATTGGACTATTCCAGTTCGGTGTGTAGCATGACCTGGATCCTGTAAATGCTTTGCATTAACCTGACTTTTTTTTTAAAAAAAAAAAAAAAAAAAAAAAGAAAATGTCTTCAGAATGTAAGGGACTAAGGGGCAGTGTCTGTAACTCGTCTGTACACAGACTCTTCCATGCAGGTGAGAAGACCCTATGCTAATCTCCTACTGCCACCCACAGCCCCAAATCTCAGTTTGACAGTGGGACCAGCTGTTCCAAGGAACACAGATGCTTTAAGTATTTAGCAAATATGTGATGCTGACTGCAGATGTTAAACATATAAAAGTCGAAAGCCATCTTGTGTGTCTAGATAAGTATGTATAAACACATTCATTGGCTTCTGCTTTTTCCCTTATTGCTTATTATTTTTCTATGGTTATTCATCTAAAAACCTAAGGGTAGACAACACAGTGAATAAAATGCTTGAAAATGGTTTTGAAATACATTTTAGTGATTGCAGTTTAAGAAAGCTGTGGGGTTTTTTTTTATGTGTGTATATGAACACAGTGCACAGTGCTCAACAGGAAAGCACAAGGAAAAGGTTGCAAATACTTTCATTAGTGAGAGGGATAAAATTCTGTATTACAAACATACTGGTGTTTGGCATTTTTTCATTATGATTAATATATGCATTTTTCTTTTCCATGGAAAGCAGAATCTAGTATAGCTGTGTGTTAAGAATTAGGAGTTGTCTGGAAGTAAGTTTAATATCATCAGAATCTACATGGCTATTCTGTGGTGTCTTTCCTTCTCTTAAACTTCACCTTAGACGAGAGAGGGTTTTCTGACATTTCCACAGCAACATGAATTAAATTTAAAAAAAGATAATCCCTGTGTATATAACAATCAGAACAATTTTCTGACTTTTTTTTATTAGCTCTAGCAAATGCTGTAGCGTTACTGTTAGGTTTTTGTCCTGGTTTCTCAGGCACAGACCCATGGTCCAGCCATGCAGACAGGCCGTTAGTAGCCCCGAGTCAGCTGAGAGATTCAATCAAGGTACCTGACTCACAGGTGTATCCCATACCACCTCATCATGCTCATTGTAAAAGGAGGGAACTCACTGAGGGTGGAATTCCTCTTCCTGGGGCTCCTCCCTCTTGGCCTTTTTCTCCTGCTGTTGGCATCAAGGGCCAGGCTTATACACTTTATGTTGATTGATGTATTAGTTTTGTTATTTCATTAAATCTGTTTCTACTTCAATTCACCAGGGCTTCTCCCTTTTTTTCCCCAATTCCCCTTCTCAACTGGGGAGGAGGCATCAGGTGGCAGAATAACTGCTACAGTTTAGCCCCAGGTACAGGCTAAACGTAGACAGTTATAAAAAATTATTATTTCTACCTGTGTCTGAATGACATTAGCTGGAAATAATGGCCTGGCCCCTTGTTTTCAGTCCTTCCTTTCTATTAAAAAGAAATTCTCATTGGCTTTGGTTCCCTGTATTTGTATTGACAAATGCAAATGACCAAATATGTTGTGGTACAGGCATGGGTTTGAGTCTGCCTGTCTGGAACATCTGATCTTTTTACAAATATATTAGCAGCATAAGGAAAAAGTCTTTCCCAAGCAGGCAATAATCCACTAGTATATGGCCAGTTGTACATACCCCATGTAGGACAGATTAATTAAATCTGGAACATCAAACTCATGGGAAATTTTGATCTTCCACTGGCTTTCATACCAACCCAATCCAAAAGTCTGAAACTTTTTGATTTTTATAGAGTGTGAATTCTGGCAGTTTGAGTAGAAAATCTCAGAATATTTTGACTTGTAACTTCTTGGAAGGTAACCAGAAAAACGGAAGTGAACCCCTGACAAGGAGGATCTCAAGAGATGTGATGCCACTAGAAAGGAAGGACAGCAAAACCTAGCAGTAATGTGTGGTGAAAACCAAACTGGATACACAGAGTGCTTTTTAGGGAAACATGAAAGGCTCTACTAGTTCAGCTGGACAAGTTTTGCTTCAGCTTTATATGAGCTACTTCAGAGGAAGAGATAAGAAAAAAGTATAAAAGAGCATTACACAATTCTGTAAGAGAACCTCTTCCTTATGTACTTTATTTAAAGATTGACAAAAGAAAAGCTTTATCCTGTAAACTGAATCTAGTTATTTCTTAGAGGAAGATGTTGAAAGGAAAAGAATTTTTCTTTGTTTCTTCTGCCCATGGGTTTCCCTACCAAGCTTTGCTTTGCCAATCAGAGCTCCTGTTAACTGCTGTGTTTATGAAGTAGCTCGTAAGATAGAACTTCTGACCCCATCAACAAGCAACCACTTTTCATAGATATCACAACAGAAGAAAACCCCGAGATCCTCAGTTTCTGTTTCTGACTTTGAGAAAATAAAAAAAGTACCTGAGAAACAGGCAATTAAAAAAATAAAATTGGTGTCTAATGCTATTGGTGTTTTTTTTTAAACAAATACTCTCTCTCCAATGTTTAATACTCCCTTTATTTTTTTTATAGGTACTTGCAATTGTGTGTTACAAAATAAGATAGTGAGGCTTTATATTTTATTTTGGAGATACAGAGGCTTGATACAGAAGTTGTGTAATTCACAAACATCATGTGATTTACATTTGTATAAATCATAAGAAATGTGATCCAGAAAAAAATCAGAGTATAAAAGGGAAATAATTCAGAATCTCAAGGACTGTATATCCAGAAGTTCATTTTGTTCAGTGATCTACTGGATCCTAATGGCTTTGCTTTTTGAAAAATTTTTAAGGTGAGTGAGCATTTGAGATTTTTAAAAACCCTGCTTTACTGAAATTAGCTGTGAAACTCCTTTTTACTTTACTGGAGACATATTCTCCTGTAGTTTGGATTTGAGTTTTTGGTTTCTAGCACTTCATGTTTTTCCCCACCGTGCCAGGCTTCTTTTCAAAATGCTGCAGCCTAGCTGGAACTAGAATTAAATTAGGATAGCAGCTTCCAAGTAGCAGCCAAAATATTCTCTGCACTCAGAGGGGGTTTTTGATGCACCTGGCTTCTTTGCTGTTTAAAAACATCTACTCTTTCTCAGCTTTTAAATTAACAGTACCAAAAGCTGAACCTGAAGGAGTCTGAGAGACTGGAGAGGCTGCTTCTTGGTGTCTGAATAAGCATCTCTAACATTGTCAATTACATCTCTTTTCTGATAACTTTCTGTAAGAAAGACTGTTGAAAGAGGGAAACCTTATGGTAAATCCCTGAGGAATATCCCTCAGATTTATTCTGAAGTAAAAAGCAAATAAACCATATGTTAATGTTGACAGAGGGTGTAAATCTCTCTTCTCACTTTACTTCTGTAAATGCTATGTGAGGAAAGTATGGGGAGGGTGACTATTAGATATGCCTTAGGTAGCTGTGATATGCACATACAGCTGGCAGGGCATTGTAACAGACTTGCCACGCTCTACAAATGTCATTGCTAGTGCCACAAGAGCTGAGCTAATGACAGGGCTATCAATACTGGCAGCAGCCCAGATGAAATTAGTATCAAATCAAATTAAGTTTACCCATCCCAAGAATTGCTGCCCTCTGCTCCAGTGGTCCTGTAATAGTACTCACATTTCTTTTTAGATAAGTCATCATAAGGATTTTTCACAATCTGGAACGTTTTATCCAGTGAGTAGAGAGAAACAGAGGAAGTAGGAATAGATAAATTTTCTAGCTTTTTCTGCTTTAGGTTTATTTCTTATGTTTGTACTGTACTTGAAAGTTTTGCTTTTTACTGGATATGTACAATTACTTTAGTCTGAAGATACCTGTAGGAGTCCCTTGTGGTCATGAAGGCAGCTTTTTTGTGCAGCATCTCTCTGTGACATATGTGTCTATGCAGCAGCTTATTTAGTATGTTGGGAGGAATGACTTTTTGCTCTTGGGGAATTGGGTGACTTGTTATAGATGACTTTTCTGAAGTTTAGGTAAAGCAAAGAGTGTGTCTTCTCGGGTCTGGGCTTGTACTGTTTACATACTGAATTACTTCCCTCAGATTTCAAAGGGAATTTCTACTACTAAATACAAAGCTATTTTCTCAGGTTAATAAATGCGGGTGATAAACTTATCTGACAAACTTTTAGGACAGCTCTTAAGTGAAAAATGCCAGAGAAGAAACACACCAGACAAAGAACAAAGGTTTTTCTTCAGAAACCCTTGAAGACCTTTACAGCACCAAGGAGCATCATCATTTGCGAGCTTTCTAATGTTGTTTTTATCAGTTTACTGGTTAACAAATGAGTGGTTTTGTTGGCCCCTTGTCATTAGTTTCCCATCTGTACGTCTGTGCATCCATCCATGAGTTGCAGAGTATGCAGTTTCTCCACTTAATACGTTTCCACGTCAGAATCTATTTTATACTGTACTTCAGATCCTGCTTAAGTAAGAAGCTGTTGCCTGAAGTTGCCGTGTATATGGTATGGGAAAAGGAGATGGTGATGAAGTGATGTGCTTTTTCCCTTGTGCTCTCTTATATTATCACCTGTAATCAGATAGCTGTTTATAGTAGCAGACCATGCTTGTAAAATTACTGCAGTAGTGAGAATTTTGTGGTCCCCCTCCTGCAGCTGCAGGACTATATCTCACAGGTGCTGAAAATGGTACCTTACTGGCTCTCCATTGTAGGCAATAATCTTTCCTTGTCTCTATTTTGCAGCAGCCTTTGCTTATAAGCTTTATATTACTGAACTGTCACTTCAATTGGGGGTGGGAAATAGGTAGAAAACCAGAAATACTGCAAGTCCTATTATTGCTTCAAGGTTGTGTCAGGGTAAGTTTCTGACTTGCTGCCTCAGAAGTGATTATCTAGCTAGGATTTTTTTAACCTTGTTCTGTTCTAGAGTTGATTTTTTTTTTTTTTCCACAGAATTTCCAGGGAATCTTTCTATGTACAGAACAAGGTGGAAAGACTATCCTCCTAAACTGAACAAGATAGTTGTATTTGATCCAGTGTGGTCTATTCTCCTATGCACAACAACTTGGAGATCATTTATTTCTTTGTTCTATTGTGCCTGAGTTAGCATATACTTCTGGAAACAGCAGAAGTGAATGACATGAAGTTCTGCTCCAGGATATCTTGGTAGTGCCTGTTTCAGAGTGTATATAAAGCTGTGTGAGGAATGATGAAAGAAGGTGATCTTCTGTCACCACCCCCTTTTTCCTTCTGCTTCATACAGAATGTGCATGAAGGGGTTTCTTTTTGTGGCTTGTTAGTATTTGTATTTCCCTAATTGTAAAGGTTTCAAGAATCTGTTTCAGTCTCTTCACTTGCTATATCTAGAGACAAAAGGAAAAATGAAAAGGAGGACTCAATTCATTCTCTGAATGAGAGAAGGGGAGGGAAAATCTCATATTATTTTTCCACTCACAGTAAGAAAGAAGTTATGTTTTCTTCCAAGTACAGCCCTCATCTGTCAACTAGTGTTTTGGCATGACGGTACAAGATTCATTGGTTTTAAGCATTTTCTCAATGTTCTTATGTGATTTTAATTGTGATGCTTTCATTATTTTCAGTTCTTAACTCTTTACATGTAGCATGGTGTTCAATAAAAAAAAAATATTTTTGTGAAAGACGGACTTTACTTTCCAGAAATCTTCTTTTTCCATAGCTCAAGGCTTCTGTAATAGGTACAGTAAGAGTTTTAATATTGTTAAATGAGGCTATCCTTGTTCCTTAAAGCTTCATTTTGGCACAACTGTGGAGGTGCACTTGCTTCAACTGGAAGACAGAACTATGTTTAAAACCAGTTTCAGTTAAATACCATTTTCCTTCTTTTAAATACCATTTTCATTATTTTAATTAGAGACTGCAGACATCTGAGTTTGGCTTTTGTTATACTGCCAGCTGCAGGAACATAAACAGTCTTGGGCTCCATGATGAACTTTTCACTATTGTCTATAGAGGAGGAGAGAGAAAAAAATGACACCCCAAACCAGCCCCCTCCTAATCTGTGCACTCTTGAGTTAGGTAGGTATAACATGACAAATATCAACATGGCCACCTGAAAGTCAGTAAAATTGGGCTGATTACTTGCTGTTTCATGAATAGTTTGTGTGAACTGGTAGTGTTTGTATTTTACTCCAGAACAGAGCATGTCTCCAAAAGATGCATGTATCTACAAAGACTAAGTGCAAATGAGCTCTGGGTACATAATCTCCTCAGGGGTTTGACATTATTTGACAAATTGGCAGGAAGTGGTTATAGTGAAACTTAATTTTTCATCTTAGAGTTGCAACTAAGGCTGCTTAGGTTCTGTTTTAGAAATACAGAAGTGTCTTTCATCAAAGTATTTAGGCAAATCATCCATACTGTAATACTCAGTAACATCTTCCTAAAGAGATCTGATAGCTTCTGAAAGAACTGACTTTCAGTTGCTCTGTAATATTTCAAGACCATTTTTAGAACAGATTTCCACGGAGTCTGGGATTCCTCTCAGCTGCATCAAAGAGGTGCAGCTCAAGTCAACAGAAGTGCATCAGTGCTGCAAAATGAATGAGAGTGAACTGAGCTTTGTGCTCATAAATCCATATTCTGGGTTTTTAGGGTTATGCTTGAGTTGTGTAGAGATAGCCATTTCTACTGTAAACATGTCCCATTTGGAAGATGATGACACTGATTTAATCAACTTAATAGCAGAAATATTCTGACATTCAGTCTGAAAGAAATTGATCAGCCTTTTACTAGACTCATTATCCTAACAGTTATAAAATGGGTTTAGATGTTGAATAGTTTTGATTGGCTTGCAATAGTTTCAAACAGTGATATTAATCTGACATAACTACCAGTTTCCATTCTTTATAATTTGTTAGTGTCAGCAGATTAATGTAGCAAGGAGAAAGTAGAAAAGAATGATCTGTTTATTGAATATTTGTACTATTTTGAACACTAGCGTCAAGGAATTTACTGTATCTGAATAAGGTAGTAGTCTTCCTTGACTATATCCTAGGATATACTGACTCCAGATAAATTTTGTTCTTTAACTTCTCACAAAATAATGGACAAGAAAGATTACTGAAGTTCAGAAGACAAAAGCAATAGAAATCCAATGACCTAAAAATTCAGATGATGCAAAGATTTCACTCTCTTCTCTCTTAAATAAACAAGTGCAGAAGCTGGGCTCAGGTTTTCTCTCTGAAGATTCACCTTGCATATCTATCTGTTTTATGTGAGCAGTTTATAAGACTTTTAAATAATGATATCTTTCATCCCCATTTCAATGGAAATGGAGAAGATGTGTTCTGTGTTACATTAGGAAAGAGAATAATTGCAACTGATCAGAGGAAGGCTTAAGGGATTCTGGAGATCCAATTAGCCTTCACGTGATTATCTGGCTTTAGGAGAAGGTCCCCTTTGTCAGGGAGAGTATCAGTCCATCTGAACATAATAAAGGAGTATGAAGCAAGTGCTGAAAGATCTAGCTGGATCTTTTGTTCAGGGTGCATAAAACTGAGGATGGTGAAATTATGGCTGTATAGCAAGTGACACTGGAGACAAAAAACTGTTCTTCGGTTTTGTCTTAGTTTTCCTCAGAGCATCCAAACAATTGACGTTCATCAAATGAACCCTGAATAAAAAAGATTGTTAAATTATTAACCACTTGATTTTTACAGTGATTTTTCAATGCTCAAAATACAGATATACTCAATGGTTCTACAGCAGCAAAGTTTCAAAATATTTCTATCTGAGGTGGACAGAGTGCTGATTGCCTAGTAGTTATTCTTAATGTACGTTGAGTATTACACATTTAAAACCAATCTCTGGAAGACTTCTGTTTTGAAGTGTCATTGGTTTTAATTTGTGTTTGATCACACCTGGAAGTCTTATAGAGGATCTCTGAGATTTTTTACCCTTTTAATCATATTGCAGATGGAAATACACTGGAGAGGTATGTTTTATGTGTATTCACATGACCTGTTTCAGTATTATAGCCTCTTCATTAGCCAAGTCCATTAAATACTCTTTTCCCAATGGCAATAAGCAGACTTTCCAATAAACCTGTGTAACCTAGTTTACTTCATAGTTCAGAGTGTGATGCTGAGATCTCATGAGGAGAGATGTGCCACTTTCTTGCTATTTTGGGAAGAGTAACTGGAACATTTACCAGCCTGTAACACAAACATGCTAACATTTAAGCTGCTCCTTAAAATTATTCACTTATCCGCATTAACTGTGTGGGTGGCCTACTTAGATGGGCTTTTGCCTTTGGTTCTTTGGTCTTAATACATCTTCTTCCGTTCTATTTTGGTCTTTTCATCTCTTACACTTGCTTTTAATTTTCTTTGTCTTAGGATATACATTTATACTGCATTGTCTGTGTATGTCTCTGGTCATGTAGGGAATCAAATGAACAGCAGAGGAAGTGTGGGTGAAAAGCCTGCATTAATAGGTCCCAATGGATTACTCGGATTTATGACTGCTTCTATTAGCACTAGAATATGTACTAAACATTGAATAGTCAAGCAAATGAGAATTCTGTGACTTATCTAGGATGACTGATTTTTTGACTATAGTCTAAACCTATTTTTTCTTGCAACAAATACAAATTTTCTCAGTCTTCACACAGTGCCTTTGTGTGTCTTTGCACATGTGTAAACAAGGTTTTTCAGGTGTACGGTGCTGAGTGTATAAGAAAAGCACTGACACTTTTGAGTGCTCTTCTCAAAATGTGCTGATATGTTATACTTCAGAGTATAGGACATTATAAATAGAGCACCACAAGAGGCTTACTTGTCCAACTTGCTGGAGCTGGAAAATTACTTTAATTCATTGATAGAGAGATGATTCAAGTACAAGTATTATAAATCTACTAAATGAACTGGTATGACAGTGTAACTGAGTAAAAAAGGGACTACTGATTAAGTATATAAGGATATTGTTAGTCCTTTATTAGTCTGATATCAAGTGACTTTTCAGTGACTTTTTCTGAATGTTCAGAGTTGGGCTCATCATGATGTTGACCGAGTGTTTTGCCAATTACCAGGTCTAGCACAAAGGACACAGCCAACAGTAGAAGGAACCAGTAATTAGTTGCTATTGTACACAAAAAGGTCAGTACATGGGTGATCACTGGGGGTACAAACAAGTCAAACAGTTCACACATAACAGACATCAACCCCAGTGACCCCAGGAACAACGCAGCATGACCAATAATAGGTGGAATAAACAAAGAAACAAAGTCTCCCATGGAAGAGATGGGAGACAACCAAGTCAATAGGCTGATCATATAGGATAGAAGTAGCCACGTATTGTTCCCCCACAGAGCCCACATTCACAAGTACCAAACCTGACTGGGGCCCAGTTGCAGGGAGAGTCAGGAGGTCCTCCCCCAACAGGGAAACTCTGCAAAGTGCATCCACCTCACAGACAGACACTCCACCCTTCCTGCAAGTGGTCCCAGCTTTTATGCCCAAAGCAGGACACCTGGCACTCATTTACCCAATGCAGGGCACCTGAGGCTTGTTTACCCAAGGGCTTTCCATACAAGGTTCCCTGCACCTTGGATGCAAGACAAAAGGCAAACTCATCCCCTCCTTTTGAAGGACTGTGGGAACCACCAATATGTCAATCTCAATTCAGGGCTCGGTGTTCAGACCCCAGAACTTCACCGGGTCAGAATACTGCAGTACAGCTCTTTGCCGTTTGAACATGATGCATGGGTCAGAGCCAAGAATAGTGAGTCAGAACATATACAATGATTAGTCATTTAATTTATTAAAATGTCATTCCCTAGCTTAACCATATTATTTTATTAAGTATCATGAATATTGTTTTTTACCCACACAATATTGATGCAAATCAACACTTTCAGGAGAGCTGGATTCTAGATATGGTGTCAGTTGTCCTGTCCCCATTTTTAAAAGCTGATAAAGCTTTATTTGGGCTTTATCCCAGCAATTTTAAGCTGACTACAAGCTAGGTGTCTAGTGTAGCTAACTGAGACACAAATATTTCCCCTGGAGGCAAGGGGATGAATCAGTGGGGATGAGCCTATAGTTTTATATTGATTGCTTAGGCTAGATACTAGGGTACAGACACCTAACTTTGAGGATTAAATAGATAAAAAGGGTTCTAGCATAACTAATTATTTTCATTTGTTTCTTAAGAACAGTACATTAGTAACTCTGAGGGAATAACTTCCAGAAACTGAGTTGCTGGTGACAATTTTATTCTGCTAATTAAGAAATACATGCTTGCTTTTGCACTCTGTACTATTATTTTCTCTTGCTGTAAGGTGGAGCTTGTCTGTCATCTTTTCAGAGATGCTGAAAGGGAGGACAGAAAAATTACTAGAGGTAAAATATGATGGAATTTTCATATACGTTTTGCAATCTAGAGCCTGTGTGCATTTTGGGCAATTGCATCAGATGATGGTGTCACTGTGCTGTTTTTCTTCTGCTTCACACTTTGAATGTCTCTGCCTCGCCCTCCTTGTGGAATCAAAGTATGCTTCTTTTCTTCAGTCTTTGCAGCAGCTCTCTTTTCAGCCCAACCATTATTTTCTTCCCCCAAAAATTTTTTGAGGCATGGGCAAAACCTTTTTGTTCAACGATGGGTATTGAATAGGAAATTTTGAGATAGGCCTGTTCTTCTGTTCAAATCACAAGCTCCATCCTTTTTTAGCTGTGAGAAGTCCTGGGCAGATAAACAAGACTTTGCTGCTTTTAGCACTGGGACACATAGCTACAGCAAGCTAACATCAAGCCAAGACATATATGTATCTTTTCCAGCAGGTCTTCTATCTTTGAAAGCAACTTTGTGGAAAAAGACCTGGGAGTCCTGGTGGACAACAGGATGGCCATGAGCCAGCACTGTGCCCTGGTGGCCAAGAAGGCCAATGGCATCCTGGGGTGCATTACAAAGAGTGTGGCCAGCAGGTCAAGGGAGATGATCCTCCGCCTCTACTCTTCCCTGGTGAGACTGCATCTGAAGTACTGTGTCCAGTTCTGGGCTTCCCAGTTCAAGAAGGATAGGGAACAGCTGGAGAGGGTACAGCAAAGGGCTATGAAGATGATTAGGGTACCAGAACATCTCTCTTATGAAGAAAGGCTGAGGGATTTGGGGCATTTTAGTCTGGAGAATAGAAGACTTAGAGGGGATTTATCAATGGTTATAAATATCTAAAGGGTGGGTGTCAGGAGAGTGGGGCCAGTCTCTTTTCAGTGATGCCCAGTGACAAGACAAGAGGTGATGGGCAAAAATTTGAACATAGGAGGTTCCATCTAAACATGATGAGGAACTTCTTTACTTTGAGGGTGACCGAGCACTGGAACAGGCTGCCCAGAGAGGTGGTGGAGTCTCTGTCTCTGGAGATATTCAAAACCCACCTGGACATGATCCTGTGCAACCTACTCTAAGTGAACCTGCTTTAGCACAGGGGTTGGACTAAATGGTCTCCAGAGGTCCCTTTCAACCCTGACCATTCTGTGATAACATGAAGATAATGAGCTGCAGTAGTCTTATTATTGCAGTTCATAGCATGGTTTCTGTTTTCCTCCAGATTAATCACTTTTACATCACATAACAGCCAGCAGATAATCTCTTTACTGACACTCTTGTCCAAAGATTCTTATTGTGCTTTTGGGTTCTGATAACAGCCTTCTTGAGAATGTTGATTGGGTTTTCTTGTTGTTCTTGTTTCTTTCAAACACATGCCCGGGAAATATTGAATGTTCCTGAAAGAGACTAGTACGTTAAATCTGAGAACACTTCGAAAAACTGATATGAAGTGGTTAGCATCACTAGTCTTCCAAGCAGAAGCATCTTCAGGGCCATGCATATTAAATGGATGTAAAAGACAAAACAATGAGTGAAGGAGAGGAGTTGATGGGTTAGTGGAATACTACTTGAGTGTATTTGTGGGGGACAAGGAGAAAAGAAACGAAGAGATGATCTAGTTATGCTCAAATGCAGCAGTACTAAGATGAATCCAACATGTTACTCCCTGTAGCCAGACTTTTAAATAGGTTGGATGCCTTCCAATACTTTAAATGAATCTTTAGCATGACTCATGTCCAGGCTGCGCTTTGCCAGTTTCACTGCAGGGAATTCCTCTTATGTGAAGGTGACACTTTGTGACCTGTATATTTTTTGATGTTGTGTGTTGTCTTGCCAACTAATCATTTTAATGCAAAGATGTTATTACTTTAATATCAGTTCTTATGCTTTATGTGAGATTATAGCAATCGGCAAAATGATTATGGGATAAAATAGAAAAGCACTGAATTAGTAAAGTTCTTCTATTGTTATTATTAAATCGTAGTGCAGTATACAGGGGAAAAGTGAAATGTGGACTTCTACAATTCAGAAGAAAATTCCTTGATTACAGTTATTCTAGTTTTTGCTATTATTTATTCATTTTGTGCACCTTTTTGCCTTAATTAGCTGTAAGAATTTTGAGACAAGAATCATGTTTCCATTTTTATTCTATTGCAGATCATATATCAATCTAGAATGCCGTGTTTTGTAACTCCATGTAAACAAATAGATGGCTGGTTTTGGACTAACTCTAGAAAAACTTTGAATTACACTGTTCAGTTTGGAATGTGTGTATCTTTAAAAAAAAAAAGTTCTCTCAACCCATAAAAACCAAACAAAACTGAAATAGTTTCCTGAATGTGCCTCTCCTTTTTCTATATGCTGATTATGTATTAGTTATCAGAGTGAATTAGGTTTTGTCTGGTGGTACAATGCAGAGCCAGAAACACACTTTGGTATCTCAAATGTTGCCTAGCTCACGAAGTGAGGGCACAGTTACATTGGCATCAGCTCCTGGTCAAGAAGAGTGTAGGTCCATCTTTAACGGGGCCAGTGTGGGGACCAAACCTAGGAGCATCTCAGAGAGAGTTGAGGGTGGTGAGCTCTCTGTGAGGCTACCCTCAGTCAGTTTGGACAGTGGGTAGAGTAATTTTCCAAACAGCACAAAGATATATTCAGAGTGAGTTAACCTATGTTTCTGAAGCTACATCTATACCTTTCTTTAGTAGGCAGACTTAAATGTACAGCTGGCCATATTCAGGCAGGTCATCTTAAGTCATCCCTCACTTTTAGTAAGGAATATGGTAGCTATGTTACAATAATATTTTGGCTGAGCCAGTCAACACTTTTGACAGTGAGCTTATTCAGTCAAGAAAAATATCACAACCATGCGAATACATAACTTCTATCGTGGAAGTGGTTGCCAATGACAACATGGTTTACAGCCAGGATGAGTGTCGATATATCTGCAAAACACTGTAAAGACAACTTAAGATTTTAAAATTATGGCTTTTCTTGGTCTGTGGTTACCTCAGTTGATGTAGTTCCATTTACCATAGGTCAGTATGCTTTGCTGTCACTACTTCATTCTGTATGTTCAGGAAGGTTTGAATTGCTTGATGTCATATCATCACAATACGTTCTCTGTAGAGCTATGCTTTGTTGTCATTCAGAAATTGATATTAGCGCTGATTGTGTGAGCTTCCTAACTTTATTCCTATAAAATGCAACCATTATTTTTAAATTGTGATTTTTCTATAGCTATATGTTAATTTCTAGTTGAAGTTTAGATCCTCTAGAAACAAGTAGAGGATTCTGGTCACTTACATAGATACATAAAGGTATGAAAACCTTTATATCAACAGCTATGGTTACCTGAGCTGGATTTTTGTTACTTGGGGTTTTTTTAAGAATCAAGTTTGCATAAAGGTAAATTGATTAGTACCTTGTCATGCTCGGTAATAGATTTTTTTGTTCAGGAATTTGCATAAATTTCTAAATCTAGGATTTAGAAAAACATGCTGCAAATGATGGCATAAAACACCTGGAATTTCATGGAGCTTTTGAGTTTAGGTTTGTCATGATGCAAATGTTTTCTTTACACCATGAAGTTCATTTAAATGTTTATTCCTTTCAAAGTACAATTTCATGTTTAAAAGTTCACACTTTCATGTCTATTAACATTTTCATAATGATTTAAAAAAATCTAAACAAATAACAAATGCGTAATAACTCTCTTTAATATAACACTGATGAGGCCCAAAAGCTATTATAATGTGTCTGTATTTGACTCACTGCACTAACTAAACTATTCTTCTTAGACAGCTGCAACAAGCAAAGTAAAACGAGCTAGAGAGAGGTTCTTTTCAATCAAACCAGCACTCAAATAATAGAAGATTGCCTGAAGTAAGCTTGCCAAAGAATGGGAGAATCAACCACACCCTTTCAGCACTGATGGCCCTAACATAGCAAGATTTTGATATTAGATATTTTTAGATCCAATGACTGTTTGACTATATTCTTTTGTAGTAAATTTATAGAATTTAAGAAAAGTACGAAAAGCTAGTTTTAGTTGGCACATCAAATGAAGAGTTGCAAGTCAGTTAAAAACCAAAACAAACAACTTGCAATCTTCTGCCTCTGGCAGAATTCTATAGATTTAGATGAGCATAATTTAATGCTGTATTTTTCCATGTTACTATTTATTGGGATGAAAGTGCCTTGTTTTGGTTGTTTCAAATAGCTAATATTATGTTTTTAGCCAGTTTCTAGGTATTTAGTACTTAGGAACACAGTTGAAGGAAATTATTCCAAACACATCTTTACCCAGATATAGGTTTTGGTATTCCTAACTTAGATCAGACTTGCATTTAAGCTTGATCTTATTATGAAACTGAACTTGGAACAATAATAGTTTCTATATCAACAATGTCTATTATAATTTTATAATAAAGGAATTGATCTCTACAATTAAAATTCCATCTTTTTTTCCTGGAGTGCCTGACCATATTTCAAATTTCACAGTATATTTTATATTAATTACATACAGCATTTTGTAACTGCTCTTAGAATAGAAAATATTGTGCATTTAGATAAGGGAGACCACTAGGATATCAGGGATTAGAACAAGCTGAAATTGGATCAATTATGATACTGATAGGATGAAAACTTGCCTATATGGATCATATGGGATACTGAGGGTAGATTCATCTTACCTAAAAGTTGGTTGAAAGCTATTTAAGCTTCTTCATAGTAACTGGAATACCTCTGTGAAATGAGTGCCCTCTGGAGATTTCTTGTTTCAGATAGAATAAATTGATCTGAATACAAGTTTAAAATAAATATTCGGACAGGGTATTAAAATCGGATTGTCCAGTAACTACAGGTGAAACCAGAAACAGGTGAAACTTGCTTAACCTTGATGACTATCTTCTAGGCAGCTGAAGATATGAGTTGAGTCCTGATCTTGGACTGAGAAAATCAGACTAGAATCATAATATTAATCTTCAGATGATATTCATCTATATCCAGTAAAAGAAAAAAAGTGTCTGTGTCATCAAAACTGCACAGTCTTCTAGTCCTGAGCAGAAAAGGCACATCTAAAATATATAAAAATATATGCATTGTAAATTTTTATACTCCCCTGATAGTGCTCTGTTATAAGAAAGAGAAAAATATATACATTTATCCTCTTCAGGTCACTTAAAATACTTTTAACATTAAGTAATTCTCAATAAATAGAGGATTCATCACTATACAGAGAGGAAGAAGCAAATTAAGAAAGTAAGCTTTTTTAATAAGCTTGCTCAAACATGCAGTCATTTCCTAGGTGAATCTAGAACAGGCATTTATACTTGACTCTAATTTCTCAGCACTAAACTAATATATCTGCTTTTAAATGTGTCTGACCTGATGTAAGGTTACCATCTGAAATAGTTTAATGTTAGATGAGACAGTGAAAGAAGCAGTTTGACATATATACAGGACACTTACATCTACGAACTCAACTGTTCATGTTGAAAGAAATAGGCTGATATAGAAAGGTTAAACGATACACTTGCAGGAAACTGTAGAGACTTTCTATCAACATATTTACATTTAACAATATTAACATTTAACAATACATTTAGGGTTAATATTAATCTCTTTAAAGGGTCTTTCTAAATTTTCTTTGAGACCTAGTTTAGAGACATACACAGGTCTGTTACTATTACTTAGTGTCTTAACCAAAACATATGCTGTTATTGAAAATGCAGCATGTATACCATGCATTGTACTTGGTCCTTAATTCTTTTTACTGGGATATGTGTTTCTTCCCATGGCCTAAACCAGAAAAATCTCTCAGTGACCACCCAGGCATTTTTCAAGTCTTCTCAAGAGGATAACTTGCTCTTTGTGAAGACCTATGTATCTGTTGGTTGAGGGAAGCCAAACTATTACTTTGATTAACTATTCCCTCCAGCTGCTGAGAGAGTATAGTTGATTCTGATTTTAAAAGTTGGGAGATGATGTCCTATCCTAAGGTAAATTACAGAGAAATAAAGTACTGAGACAAAATTCCTGGTTTACCAAGTCTATAATTAAACTCCCACTGTCTTCCTTTGGGGTTATAATTTTTAATATGCTATTAAAAACATATTCTAGTTACAAAAATACTTGGTATATTTATGAATATTTTCAATCAGGATTTACACTAAGCATCTGTTTCTGAGACAAGCTGCTCAGTAGTTATTTAATATTGCTAAAGAAAGCAAGCAAAATCCCTTTAAAATGGAAAATTATATTGAAAATAATTTTAAACCCTCTTTTCTCATAGACTGTTACAGAAAAAATGGTTTTCTACATGCTTCAGTTTTCGCAACACATGATGTCTGTTTGTCTGCTATCATGACTGACATAATTTTAAATAACACACATAAGATCCATGACAAGCCACCTGGAAGTGTCATAAGTAACAAAATTTTGTGGGCCACTGATGATAGGACAGCATACGTCATACCAAAGACACTTGCATACTCCCAGTGAAGGCTAGAGCAGACCAACGTTGCAGCTTTAGAAAGTGGAGGAAGCAAAGTTAACTGCTTTAAGTCCATATTTAGGAACTGACATACAGAGTCTTCTCTTGAAAAGACTTATGCTCAACAGCTTTAAAAATACAGTGATGTATTTAGTTGCTTCAATATAGGCTTGTGTGCCCAATTTTTAGAGTCCAAAGTTTGTAGCTATTGGCTTTTGGGAAGTGCAGCTCTTTACTGCTTGAGGGAAGCTGTTCTCAGCATTCTGTTCAAGATGTCTGCGTTTTTCCTTCTCAGTTTGCTATATTATTTTTCTTTTTCAAACTGTTCTGTATAAATGCCTACTATAAAACAGATGGCTGCAATTCAGTGGTGGATGAAGTGCTGCCTTATGTATCTAATTTATAACCTTAAGTGAACAGAAGCTATTTTTTGAATTGCTGATTTTTGTAAAAGCAGCCCAAATCAGTTCACTAACAGACTTTACATAATGGTACCATATCTTGAACCAAAAAGGAAAGTACTTAGTTTTGAAAAAAACCCCTAAATATTGTACCATTCATATAGCCTTCTGTTGTATCAAGGGTTGGAGCTGTTTGTATGACGTCTCTTCTAAATATTTGTCCTGATTTTCGTGGCTATGCTTCTACCTTCTTCAGAAATAAATCCTGTTGTTGATGTGAAAAGTCATGTTATTACACAAATTGGTTATTGGCATAATACTGGTAGAGAAGTTACCTGAGTATCTCCTACTTTCTAAGAGTTGTTTAAACTAGTTGTGGCTTGTGTAGTGCTGAAAAATCATGGAAGAGAATAAGATTAAGTTTAACCTATGTGTCTATTTTTGATAGCTCAAGTAAATTCAGTTTAGCCTTGCTTCTGGGCAGGGTGAAGAAGATTGCAACACTGTGAGACTGCAGGTGGATTATAGAGCACCTGCAGCTTGAAGACTCACAATGAAATTATATACAACTCTGATCTAGTATAACCATATGCTGCTGTTTCAAACACCTCCAAAAAATACCGTCAGATTAACTTTGTACTGATGGTCTTTTTGCTGCATGAGGGTTTGCCTATGACACTGCTATGAGCACAGATGATGTAAAAAGTTGGGGTTGTTGTAAGAGAGTTGTACACTCTTGATGATTAGAAATTGAACATTTATTTGTCTGACATGGGTCAGATTTATGCTGTGACAGTGCAAGAATCTGGTGTTGTAGATTAAAATTGCAGCTGGAACACTTCTGTATTTGTACTGCTTAAGTAATGAGTAGATGATTAATTGCCTACTTTTTCTATTTAAATTTAGCTTGAGTCTGGAGCTGTTACTTGCTTACCTGCAGATCAGACTATGATTGCTATATGAACAAGATAAATTAATAACTTTTTTTTTTTTTTTTCTCTTTGGTGGTAAGAAATACTGACTATTGGGATTGACAGAAATATATTGTGCTTTTCTTTCTGTGGACAACCGGCTCCTCTCAGCAAGCTGAGGTTTTCTTGTAACTTTCTTGTGTTCATGATTGAACAGCTTAGAAGTTACATTACAGTTTATATGTGTATGTACACATATAAGTGCTGTATATGTTGCTCCTATATTCATTTCTCCTTCTGAGAAGAAAGTGAGTTTTTTTGGTGGTGTTTTTTTTTTGTTTTTGTTTTTTTAATAAACTCATTGGTAGATAATAAAAAAATCCATTAAGGAGAGCTACAGAATTCTAGTAAAGGTAGTTAAGAAGAAGAGTCAAGTAAGGAAAAATAAATATGCACTCAAAATGGCAGGTCCTGGGTCATGTGGTTATGTTAACAAGGAATTGAATTTAAAGTGTGCGCTTACAGAAGTTGATGGCAAAAAATGGATCACAAGAACTCCTCAGATATATACTCCTAATTAATTCAAACTTGGATGCGTACAGCCAGACTTAGGTGGAACTCAAGAACATATGTTTTGAAGGTGGTTTGTTCAGTTCCCTCTCTTCTTGCTTGTTTTCTCATCACATCTAAACAAGGGATAATGCGTTTGCCTAAGTTTCAGGAAGAGAAAGGAATTTACCTCTTTGACCTGAAAGCACCAGTATTTTGCATAAGGATTTAGTCAAAGTGGATACTAATTGAAGTTTTTGGAGTGTGCTGAAACTTCGGGGGATTTTTAGATTCTGCAGAGACTATTGTCTTCTTACTGTAAAGCCTTAAGAATGGCCTCAGGGAGTCTATGTGGGTGCAAAATAGATAAGGGGAGACATTTTTATCATCAGATCAAAAAAAATTCCAATCAAACAAAAAAACCCCCCAAACCCCACCAAAACCTTTGGATGTGCTTACAGTCTTTTCTCTTGTTTCTTCTGTTGAATGTGTTCTTAATCTGGTAGAGCAGGGAAACATCCAACAGGGCTTGCAGTGCTATGATAAGTCACTGTTTTTATATGATTTTCTTTTTTTTTAAAAAAAAAGCTTATTGCTTCACTTATCCCCTAGGAAAGGATATTTCTATTATTGTAGTTACAGACAAATGTTATGAAAGTATGGTTACCACAGAACACTGGTAACTTCAATAACTTCCTAACTCTTTTTACTCTGAAGAAAACAGTGTTGCTTCATAAACAATAACTTGAGTCAGGCTTAGCACTGCTTCTAATAGTGTATCTCAAAATTACCTGAGATTTCTAAAACCTCTATCAGTGGGGTTAGGCTGAAATCTCGGGAACTGAAGATCAGTCTTAAACGTTTTGTATTGTATCATCCCAATAGCTTTCCATCTGCTGATCATAATGAAGTATGGAGTACAAATGAAAGGATTCTCTTGTTTTGACATGGATTATTGGATGTATTCCTTAAGTTCTCATTCTTCATGTTCCCTACCCAGCAGGATCTCCCTATAGAGAATGAAAAGAGGCTTATTTGCCAAAATGTAATGAATTTGTTTTTTAGCTACAATATCCGATGTTCCTAAGGCATTTCTAAATGACACAGCTTACTATATCATGCAATTAACTTTTATGAAGCCTTTTCCCAGGAAATAGCTCAAAATGATCCTCTGAATTGTCATCTTTCCCTGCATGTTGGACTGTTTCAAATTTCTTCTTGTCTAATTGCTAATCTCTTATAACATTCTTCTTGGGGGATGGAGTACATTGACTATTCATTGCGTATGCTAATGTAAATAATATCAGAAGATACAGCTGATATGCATGACTTTTAAAAATAAAAATCTAATAGTAATTAAATTTTTAAAAAATAATTCTCCTTGGATAAATATTAGCTTTTTGTTGTTATGTGAGCTCATTAGAATGGTGGAAAATCCACACTATTGAATGCCTGAGGGTTATCTGAATATGATTCATAGCACCTTTCTTTACTTTTCCTCTCAAGCTGATGCAGAAAGCAAAGGCAAGTAGTAGGAACAGGAACAGAGATGCAGGCAGAAACAAAAAAGAGAGAGAGGGAAAATTCTACCTTCTGTAACTGTTTTGGAGTCTTACTATAGCAGAGATGGAATTTAGACTTAACCCTCCTCCCCCCCCTTTTTTCTTTTCCATTAGAAAAGATTATTGGTGTAGTATTTTCTTTTTAAAGTCTTGGAAAGTTTCTGTTAGTGTAGAACTGTGTGAAAAAGATTACACTCGTTTTTTCTGTTGGATATCATACATTTATCATTACTTCCTAGTGGATCGTACCTTCCAAATGAGTCGTGCTTTTACATAGCAGTGCCAAAACCAGCAGTGGCCAAGTCTCAAAAGATTATTTCCTCTTTATAGCTGCGATCTTTTTATGCAACAGTAAAAGAGTCTGAAAGGATGTAAAACTGCACCAGAGAAAAGAATGGGCCTTGCACTGATTATCATGATTTGATAATCAAGGAACCAGTTGCCTGAAGTCAAGTGGCACATGATGTGTCATAGGACAATTTCAATTATTCATGCTATTGTGGGAGGCATATTACCATGTCTTCTGCTGATGCTTGTACAGTGTCAAATCTCTGCTCCTGACAGGAGGTTATACTTCGCTTCCTTGAAGTAACTTTGAAGATGAAATTCAAGTCATAGCATACAAAACTAAAATAGCATGTAACTAGAGGGGTATGTTCATTTTAAGAAAAATACAACGATCTTTGAGGTACTGCTGGAGGACTTTGTTTGAAGTGACAGCTCATCACACACACCAGGGTGTCTCAATCCCATTCACAGTGAGCCAGTGAACAAGATCACTTACGCAGATTGTGCTGTAGCCCAGTACTTAAAGCATGGTCGTGTGTGTGTGTGTCTCAACTCTTGCATCCCCAAGGCCACAGTTTCTGTAAGCTGTGCAGATCATCTGAGTAGTCAATCTTTCTTTGTAATAACCCCACACCATCTTTAACAGCCAAGCTGCTGATCCTGGAAAAACTTACAAGCAGGCATAAACTGACAGATATAAATTAGGTGAGACTATATCTACAGGAGTAAAGCCCTGTTTGAATTTAGCACAGTGTGTATTAGGGAACCTAGGAGCCTGATCTGTTCCAGGACAAAGTGTAGATGTCTGTCCACTTCTCAGCAGTCTTCTCCTCTCCCCTTCACTATTTCTATTCATATATGGTGGGGGGAAAAGGGAGCCACAGCATGTTTTGACAGGTCTCCCAGTTCAGGTAAGCAGGGGACAATGACTGAGAATCATGGTATGCAGAAAAATGTCCATTCCTTCAAGTTTTACCTATCCATCTGTTCTGATTTAATATTGTTATAGCAGGTTAATTGAGTTTGAATGTTTCTCAAAGTTAAAGAAGTTGTCGCTGCTGTGTACATTCTTCCTTCTCTGTTTCATCTGACTTACTACTCTTTTCCTCCTTTTAACAGCGCAGTCTCTAAACTTTTTTGCGAATACTACTTCAGGCTCCCTTACTTCTTCCCTTTTGTTTGCTTTTCTTCTACTGCTGGAATGTGTTTTATTTCTGGCTTTTGTGAAATTTTCAGTGGTCTGTGCCAAGGTCCTAAAATACTACGTTTGATTAAATTCAAAATATACTTTTTAAGCTGTTCGGAAAACAGATTGCCTTTTGTGCGCAGCTGTCATCTCTGTTTGCAGCTTCTGAATGCTACAGACAAACAGAAAATAATAGTAAATATTGCACAATAGATAACATGAGATTTTATGATATGTTTTCCTGGATTAGTTTTAAAAGTAGGGATTTTAGTTGCCATAATCTGGAAGATCTTAGAGGAAGCAGTGGTGTATGAAGGCAACTTGCTTGAGTAAAAATCAAATGTTTCTTAGTTGTTCAGGTAAGTCAGAATGCTAGATAGTAACTCAAAGTTTCGTCAAAGATCTAGACAAAAGAACTAACCCAATCTTCATAATTACAATAATGAAGAAAAAGATAAATGCCAAATCTTGTTACCTTTAAAGAAAAAGTCAGTAAAAACACTTTGCAGTTAAAAGTTCTGATGGGAGAGGAGAAATATTATAATGCTGTAGGAAAACACATTTTTGTAGTCAAGAGTGTCAGATAAGTCTAGGTGCTTGTAAGCCTGATTAGACTATAACCTTGCAATTTAGGCTAGATTTTTGTACTACAGACTTGCTATTTATTGTTTTTCAATTTTAGTGAAGATTAGTCAGACAGGGATGTCCAGAAATAAACACTAGAGAGAAAAGATCAGGACTTCTAGAAGTCTCCTATCTGGAATGGAAAATATTTATTAAAAAAAAAAAAAAGGAATGGGAAAGGAAAGTGATTTGTACATGAGATTAGGAATAACTACAACTGCAGACAGGAATATAATTTGACTTTTGTATTTTCCAAGTACAAAATATGAAGTTATTTTTAATTATGTTAAGCAGGGGTGGAAAAAGACCTAAACCCCAAATATTCAAACAATGCAAATCCAGTGAGCAATAACCACTTTTACCAATTTACCTTCATGTTCTGCTTTTCTCAGAACAGCTACTCTCTCCTCTCAGTTTATGAAGGAGGGTTACTATTTTAAGAACTTCTAAGAGTTGGTCTTTCTGAGAATATTATAGGGAAAAAAGACAGGGCTATCGATACACAGAACTTGTGTTTTTCTCATCTTTATTAATACTATTGTGTTCTGTTGTTTTGATCTGTTTCATCCTTAGGATATGTTGAAACAATTGTTGTTAGGAGTGTTTGATTTTGGAGCAGCTGAAATCAATACTGAGAATATAGAAAATGCAGTTGTGTGAGACATCTGGAAAAGTGAAGTTTTTCTGGATATTAATAGAAGGGAAGTGCTTCAGCACTGCACAGTAGCTGGTAATTAACTTTTAAAGAGTTATAATTTTCTCTGTTTGGATCTGAGATTTTCTTTGGCATTAAGACCTGTCAGCCATCACAATCATTTCTATCTTAGTATAGAAATGATTAATTGACTTAAATTTGGAGAACCACTTGGAATCACTTTCTACAAATTATGCAAACATCTGGAAGGATTTTACTAGGTGGAGCTGATTTGTGAACTTGGTCATTCTCAGCTTGTGTGTTATGGACTGCTGGCTGTCATAGGCTTTTGGAAATGATCATATGTGGCACATTTAAGACTAGAGGAAATGGCCTGAAGTTGTGCCAGAGGAGGCTTAGATTGGATATTAGGAAAAATTTATTTACTAAAAGAGTGGTGAAGTATTGGAACACACTACCCGGGGAAACTGTGGAGTCACCATCCCTGGAGGTGTTCAAACAACGTGTAGATGTAGCACTTCAGGACATGATTTAGTGGGCATGGTGGTGTTGGGTTGATGGTTGGACTTGATGATCTTGGAGGTCCTTTCCAGCCTTAAGGATTCTATGATTGCTGCCCCTGGAAGGAGGGTTGTAAGACAATAGAAGAGGGGAGTAATAAGAGCATGCTCTTGTAAACCCATCTCTTCTCTGGTAACAAGTAAAAATTACTGGAATGTAAATTAACTTTCAAAATTGTTGTTCAGCTAAAACAGAATACCAGGTAGGTTAGACGTTCTCCAGATCCTTCAGATCCTTTTAAGCTTTCCTCCCCCCACTTCTTTGTACCAAAAAAAGAAAAAAAAAGTGTCACAGTCTTTAAGTGTCATAGTCTTTAAAAGTGTCATACTAAATGTCATAGTCTTTAAAAATGATTAGGTAGACAGAAGAGATTTTTAGCCTATTAAACCTCAAAGTAGCTGAGGAAGTCCATGTACCTGGAACTCCACACATTTGTTAAACCCATACTATTTTTTAAATTTCTTAGGATAGGTGTGATAGTTTTCACATTTTTTCTTTCAGAGTGGCCAGTAAATCCGTTTTTTCTTAGTCTTTAGAAAGAACTTAAATCACTTTGATCAGGGAAAATTGTAGTAATCAATCCCATCTATTGTAGAATAGACAAAATTGGCAAAAATAGTGTCAAAAAGCTAATCACACAAAAGAATTACTAATTGACAACTTATCAATTCAGACAGATATGAACTGATATGTTAACATGTGAGCTGGCACATTAATGTGTGTTTAACAGAAGGCATTTTTTGATCATATAAAAGAACATGACAGAAAATTATGTGTCAGAATGTGATAAAAATGTTGCACAGTCAGGTGTTAATGAGAGTAATAGCGCATTAGAAATGGATATATTTTATGAGAAAAACTGTAATTTTATCGTAAATGAATAATAGATTAAATGCTTCTGAGATCTCATCTAAACCAGCCGTGTATATAGACAAATTTAATTTATCTGTTTTGGGAAAATGAGGTTGATTTGCATTTTTTAGCAACTACATTCCCTAGTAACCCAAATTCCTATCAAGCTCTTGCATGGTAAGTGCTGAACCTACTGTCTTTTTTCTGCAAAAACAAGTGTGTTGGTTTTTCATTGCTTATCACACTATTCTAGTGCTCAATAGAATTTATGCGAACAAATTTGTTTCCTGGTTTTAGAGGTGCCTGATGCTTTTTCCCTTGTTTCATCAAAATAAACATGATTTAGTTACAATTCAGCAATAGAACAGAGTTATAAAGATTATTCTAACTGAAATAACATTGTAAGTTACCTCAGGTTTCAAGTATCTCACCCTTCTTTCCATTCTGTTTGCTAGTTTTAAAATGTTATACTCTCTGTATTTGGTTACTTTTTGATTACTTTTGGGTTTTTTTTTTGTTTTCTGACTGCAATTCTTGCACTATTTGTGTCACTACAGATGTCAAGTTAGGGAAATTGTTCTTAAGCTGTGTGTGCTTCTGATGAAATCTGTCACGATATTTGAAACGTGAGAGTACCTGCTTCATAAGTTACCTGGTTAAGAACTACAGAGTATAAAATAATAAGTAACTAGGGAAGTGATAAACATATAGATAAAGAAATCTAACAAACGAGTTGATAACACTTTCAGTGGTCAGTTCCACTCTCAGCCATTCACTGATGATTCTGTGGCCTGACTTTTAAATGCACTTGTTTTGAAATTACAGTTGCCAATAACTCTGGCAAACAGCAATTTTTCTAACAACATACAGAGTCTGAAGCATTGCTGTGTGAATATTGACAGCAAATGCTGTGTTTGATCCTAACCAAACCTTGTACTGCCTTTATCACTAGTTATCCAGGCACATTTCAGAAATCTTTTGCTTACTCTTCCTTCTTAGGGGAAAAATGAGAGGTTTATTTAAATTTATTTTATGCTGGTTTCTGTTTATACTGGCTGTGGCATGTACTAGACTTAAAGGTGAACCCAAAGAAATGTGCCTTTCCTTTTCTTGTGGAAAATATTAAGGTTTTTGAATGGAACAACTTTTCTCTGAAGTCAATGGCTATGGTTTCTTATCTTTTTCTCATTCTCTTGAAGCCCTCTTTTCCTTCTTCCCAGTTGTAGGGACAATTTGGTTCCCCCACAAATGAGGCTTCTGCTGACAATTATGTGAGAGGTTACTTTTGACCCCTAATACGTTGCTTTAATTTTAATTTGCCTCTCTTGAATATGGTCTAATTAAAATGATAAATTAATCTACAGCAAAAAAAAATATAATTTCAATATAAATACATTAAATATTCACTATTTTTGATTTTTAAAAAATATTTCTTCACTTTGCATCTTCATTGTTAGTAATGTGATATGACATTTTCTGATACTAGACAAAGGAATATTTTATATTATCTTTAAGAACGTACAAATAAGAGAGAATTATTTTTAAAAATATTTTTTATGTTAGCTTTTTCTAGATGTGTCAAATTAAACTTCACTTTTTTCAAAAGAATTTTTCTTACTATTTTAATGCTCAAGTACCTAATTAAAAAAATTCTCTTTTAAACATGTGATTCATAATTTAGAATGTATTTTGTACAGGATTTTCTTGACCTTTGAACATCAATATATGAAAAATGAAATTGAAGAGCTTTTCCAAAGTTTATTTCATAAAGATTGGCTAGTTTCTATTCTCAAACAACCACCTATGCTTGGGCAATCTTAAAATTAGGAAATTAAATGAAATTTTGACATTAAATGGATGGTTTTGCTGTATTAAAATATTGCTTATACAAGTTTTCTAATTAACAGTACCGTAGTAAAATTATGAACACATGTTCTTTTTCTTTCTCTACTGGACAACTGGTAGCCTTGTCAAGAAAACTTGAACAGGGTTGTTTCTTCTTACCAGAGGAATGTTCAAAATGTTATTAAGGCTTGTTCCTGGAGCTGCTGACAGTGCAATTGGTAGACACCATAAACAAGTGTTCACAGGCTGTGGATCTAGACTAGTTACTGACTGGAAGAAACTACTGAAGAACAAGAAATATCTTAGTGTGTGCCAATCTGAGAGCAGCAGTCATGTGTCGTCTTCTCCTGCAGAATAAAAAAAGACAAACCAGACAACAGGCTATATTAGCATGAGGTAAAAATAATGCACCTTGTTATGAAGTAGAGACTTCTCTCTTCTCCTTAGTGCTGTGTTGGCATGGTTACATAGCTTCTGTGTTAGAGCTGACTTGTATTTGATGGGCTCAAGGGCTGGGCAGAAAGGATGTAAGTCTTTCTACAAGTCACCCTGTGGACATGTCCTGTATCATTCAACTGTCACTGAGGTTTAAGGATGGTTGAACTTGACAATATTCAACAGAAAATTGAATAGTCACTATGGCTGCTGTGGACATAGTTTGGTTTTCATAATCTCAGTCCTAGATAGTCTCAGATGTATATTTTATTGAAATAATTAATCTGTAGCTTGCTTGGATTTGTGCTAGACCTCCTGTTTACTTAAAAAAAAAAAGAAAATAAAAGGGGGGGGCTATGAGAATTAAGAGAAAAAAACTACGAAGTGTCATGGATTAGCTTTTGCTGAAATTCTATTTTACATTATGAGCAAGAATTTAAGAAAGAAAAACTATCCCCTCTCCATTACATCATTCACTTACCTGTATCATCCAGTTCTCCCAGTTCCTACTGTTACGGATTGTGGAAAGTGGGAATTATTTTCTGTTTGGAGGACAGTGTTTTGCTAGCTTGCTTGCTTTTTCTGAACTGTGATTTAGAAGAGTATATTGTATTTACTATAGTAGCCTAAAACACATAGGGACAGATTAATTCAGAAATATAGTCTAAGTTCTCAAGGGCTTATGCATAAGCTCTGGGCTCTGGTCTTGGATGGCCAGTAGCAGAAGCTCATTCAGAAAGAGGTTTTCATACATTTACAGGGAGATTTTGCCTCCAATTTGTACCTTTTAATGTGATTTGGCATGGTGAATTTGTCTGATTATCTGATGTAACCACCTCTGCAACAGAGCATAAACATGAGTAGTGTGACTGGACAAAGCATCCAGCTGGTCTGGAATAGGGTTGGACCAGTTGTGAGTGCATAGGACATGCAGGTGGCAGATCAGCACAGATGCACTGGGGTCATAGCACATGACTTTGCTCAGTGATCCAAAACATCTTGATTGTGTCAGGCTTCCAGAGGTGAGTAAGGAAACCTAAAGCATGTTTTCAGACTGGGGTTAGTTCAGTTTCCAGATTTTGCTGGGGAAGTTGGGGGGGGGGCTGTAGGGCTGATACGGAAAATTTTACACTTCATCCTTGTTGAATGGAGAGATGATTCCTGCCCGCCCCCCCCCCCCTCTCTTTCATTGCTACAAAGAAGTTTCTGGTTGAAACTCCCAAAATAGCTTTAACTCTCAAAGTAAAGTGTCAATGGCTCTACCGTGCTCATTATGGAAAGCAGTTGAACTCCCTGTCAAACCACCTGCATTGTTCTGTGAAGGCAGACAGGTATTGATTTGCATGTTCAGTAATTCCTCTGAGCTATGCGCATGTAAGGAGTGCTGTATGTTGCTATGGTCTGTCTTATTTTCTTTAATTAAAATGCAATGCTGGTCGAGCGAATCTTTTAAAATGTACTCTGCTCTCTTGCATTTCCTCCTTGTGATGAGTTGGATATGGGATTCTTTTTCTCACAGTTGCTGGTCTCTGTAGAAGGCATTGACATACATGGCAGTAAGCCAGGCAGTGGTTCCTCTTTTGTTAGTTTTCTAGCTCTTTTGTTAATAGGTCCTAAAGCAAATGCTGTCTTTGAGGTAAGCTGAGCCGTACCTGTTTCCATTGCCTATATTTGCAGCTATTGTGAGGGTAGCAACATGACATTGAGCTTCTTCTGTACATATGTTTTTCAGTAATTTGCAATTGCACCTTGCTAAGAGATTCGTCCTATAGGAGAGCATATGTTCCCCTCCTGACATATAAGGACTTTCTCCAACCTTTTCTTTCTGTAAACACAGATAATCCCTTTTTCAGTGAATCTTTAGTGGAAAAATTAGAAATCAATACTATTATCTGATTTAAACCTTTGTAAGTCTGTATCTTAACTGATGAAGTTCATAGGTTTCACTTAATGGAATTAACACAGGTAACTAAGATCAGAATATTGTACAGGGAATACTGTGCAAGTTCATCAGCCTTCTTAGAAGATATACAAACTAAAATCCAGTAATCAACACCGTAACTAGGATGACTTCATTGATATGCTAGATTTTTTGTGTATATGGTAGTGAAATTTGAATTAAATTCTTACCTTAGTTTACTTGCAGTAGATAGTTGCAATATTGTCTTGTTCTAATTTAAATTATGTATATGTTACACAGACACCCTCAGATCAGAACACATAGAAGTAAAATGATGAAGTAACCTTTACCACAGCACATTTAGAAGTTCATTTCATTTTGTCTTTCAGTTCATAATCGTTGTATTTACACTTTTAAAAGGACAACTTGTTCGTTATTGACAGATCTATTGCTATTCCCTAAGTTCCAGACAAAGATTCTTTTCCAAGCTCATAGTACATACAGGATGAGGCTAGTACATACAGGCTCTTGGATCTCAGTCCTGCAAAGGCTTGCCTTAGCAAGGTTGCCTTAGGTTCTTGAACTGCTCACCTTAAAATGCTTGAAAGAGTAAAGTTACGTCCATGAGCATGCCTACTGAGATTGTAGAGTACTTTGCAATCACATTTAGCTATGTGGAAATGTATAGAACAGTGCAATAATAGTGCTATAATTATCACCTATAATTATTATGAAATTACATGTACCTGTTCTGGGCTACCTCAGCTGCTACCCTATAACCTGAGTTTTTAATATGAGAACAGAAGGCCTCTACCACTGGCAGTCATTAATATTTCTACAAAAGCAGTTCATAGGGCAAGAGAAAAATTAAGCCTACTGATTACCAAATTGATTAGAAGGTCTAATCATCCTCCAAGTGTATCAGTGAACAATAAAATGAAATTATTAATGTCAGGGGGTGGCCTGCTTCTGAGCAGCCATAATTTATAAAATGTTAGCCTTCAAAGTTCCTCAGAAGATTTATTATGAGAGTTTTGTCATTGTTTAGAGTACTTGCTCTTTCTGTTTCTCTTGGATGAAAAGAAGAGAAACAGATATGTTAGAGCTGAGTTTGGTGTAATTAAAATTCCTTCATCTTAGCACTTTGTGTCTTCACTGAATAATGGTTGTGGCCAGTCACCGTGTTATGTACCACAGCCCTTCACAGAGCAAAAAGCTTCTTATACAATGAATTAACTTTTCTTTAAATGCCAGCTTTTGATGAGAAACCCAGGTTGGCAATTGCTGTCTTTTCAAGCTCTCACATCAATCAGGTCCCAAGCAGTTAATTTAATCAAAAGTAGAATATATTGCCCAAATGAGCCAAAGCTATTTCTAGAAGAAAATATAGCAACACTAAGCACTGAGTGTACAATAAATTACCTTCTTTTACTTGATGGATTATGATTACAGACTTGGTGCAGCAGCTTAACAGCAGCTGCTAGCAGTGTGGTCTCATAGATTTTTCCCACAGTTCAGCTATAATAAATGTGGCAGTGTGGGAAACATAAGAATTAAGATTCAAGAAGTATCCCCTCAGTTTCACCTACAGTTTTACGTCTGTTTTTGTTTTATGTTTTACAATTTATTCCTTTACCATTAGTTATGCAATTTCACTTTTTCTTCTCTCAGGGTCATCTACATTGTGAGGCATCAGAAAGGCACTTTGACTGCTCACCAGGCTGAGCTATGTGCCAACTCACTGGCCTTTATGTCTGATGTGAGCTCTGATAATTGATAGTGGTGAGATACAGTCCTGCATAAGTCACAGTAAAGTATTTTGGCAGGTTCTCCAAATTATTTGTTTTTCTTAAGTTTTACTCTTTTTACTATTGCCTGAGGCACAGTGAGCAGAGTGACAAAACATGCAGTGCAGCTCCATTAATGAGCTAACTGGGCTGTTCATACAGGAGAGCAATCAGCCTTCTCTTATTCCCCCAGGACATTATATTAAGGTTGACAATGCATGCATAACAGCTTCTGAGGCCTGATGACTAGGCTTAATCCACAGAGTCCTTAATTGCATCTATACCTGTAAGCTTATAAAATAGCCTGCTTGCACCTGCTGAAGGTGTAGACAGACCAATTTGGAACCAGACAGGTATAAAAGCAATTTTTAGTGTAACTTATGTATTTTTTAGAACATGAAAACACAGCCTGACACTGAGTGGTACAGTTGATACATTAGAGGGAAGGGTTACCAACCAGACGGACCTTGATAGGCTGGAGAAGCGGCCCCATGAGAAAAACTCTCAAAGCTCAGCACCACCAAGTGCAAGGTCCTGCACCTGAGTCAGGTACTAGTTTTACTTAGCAACTTCTTTGCAGAGGCAGATTTAAGTATTAAGACCCGTGAGACAAATTGAAGAGGTGAAGAGGAAGGCATTGGCAAGATTGGATCTGGTGTTCAGGGAAATAATAGTATTTTGTCTGCATTAAATAAGTGTTTCAAGGAGCTTCATTGCATCAGTATTGTGGTTTGAGGCTGGACTGGCCACTAAACGGACGGCAGATGCTCTCTGTTAACCCCTTTCCCTTCCCAGACAGGGGAAGGGAAAGAAGAAAAGGTAGAGAGACTTGCAAGTTGGAAATAAAACTAAAGCAGCTTTAATGAAACTATAGCAATAAAAAGAGAAATATAATAATGAGAAGAAAAGATTGTTTGAGCTTTCCATTTTGTGTGTTACCAAATTTTTGTTTAGTTATGGGATTTTCACTCTCTGTTTTTTTTTTTTTTTTTAATCAGAAAGATATAAACCAGAATGGGACACATCTGTGCACATATAACACATACTGAATGCTATCTAAAATATCTCATATATGGAAAAGAAGTAAATTATGCACAGTGAAAACTGTTGTCACTGAAATAGCTGATGGGCTTTCATAAGCTTCTATTGTTGGGGTTTTTTTTCCCCTTATGGTTCATAAGCAGTTAAATTCTACATCTAGAAATTGTACTTTCCACCCCCACTGTGGAATGTTTTTCCTTTGTAAGGAAACATGGAAAAAAACCCAACTCAATCCCTGGCTGCATGAGTTAGACTAAGTATCTTTCCCCTTAACTATTTGCTTGTCATAGTGCAGAAATGGAAGAACAAGAGCTACAAGAGCAGCAGCAAGGTGTTACATTCAGAGGTCTCAAACCTTATCTCAGATCAACTGTGTATTGGGTGTAGGAACTCCATGACAGAACTGTAAACCCTGTTTTTTTTCCTATTCTGCTCTTGTTTCTTTCCAGCCATGATGCTGCGATTGACTGTATTGGGTGAGAGGGACAGGGCGTCTCAGTGCAAGCAGTCAGTCATCTATGTCCTCTCAGTCCTGGTGGAAATGGATTACTTCATGTTGTTGGTGGAATCTTTGAAGCTTCTTGGTAGACAAAAAGGGGAAAAAGAAGAGAGGGTACTCACCATGCTGTTTTATGAAGGGATATTCTCATTTGAGTAATTTAGGTATTGACTCCTAGACACACGGTGTCTTCTTTTATTATAGATGGCATGCAAACATGTTTTTAAGAAGTGTTGTTGGTTGTTTACTAGAGTACTAAGAAGAATAACAGTGAGAAATTTTAACAAATTGGCTGAAAATGATGATCTGTCAAGGGTCATTTGGAAAACTGTAAGAATTGTGGTAGTGGGGAAGTAATGCAGTCTCAGCCTTGGTGGCCAGAAGCCAGAAGGGCCTGTCTCTGAGAAGTTGGTTTGCAGTAGATGTGATGATGCAATTCTGCAAATTTTGTAGAAATTGGGGTCTGGGAGATATTGAGATATTACAGTCACTTGTGGGTTATTTAAATAAGCTTTCTGAAGAAAATCCACCTTTACCTGTAGATGATACTTTTTTTTCAGGACTAAGCAGTTGAGTAAGGCAGTATTAAAGCTGTGTAAGAACCTACATCTTAGATACTGCCCAATAAATGTTATAATAGCATATCTGCTATATAAGCAGGATCTGTCTTTTTGAATATGAGTGGACATTGCTAGCGGTTGCCACGTGACACTTCTTGAGAGGTGGTCATCCACCAAGAGCACACTTGACTTAGTAAAGGTGCCAATGTAACAGCAGTTGCAAGTGTGATTTATCTGACCTTGATGTTTTCTGTTTATTTAATTTAAAGTCATGTAGCAGGGAACTTCAAAGAGTTAAAGAACAGACCTGCCCTAATTACAACTGTAGTGCGTGTTTTTACAGAGAAAACCTTAGAAGGTGCATAGCTATTTGCCAGCTTTATCCTTCTTGGACCTCCTTCAAGCATGTACCGTTGCACATTTTCATGCCTCTGAAGTAGACAAGGATATTGAGGTGCTGGAGCGAGTCCAGAGAAGGGCAACGAGGCTGGTGAGAGGTCTGGAAAACAGGCCTTATGGAGACCAGCTGAGGGAACTGGGGTTGTTTAGTCTGAATAAGAGGAGACTGAGAGGAGACCTTATTGGTCTCTACACCTACCTTAAAAGGAGGTTGTAGTGAGGCTGGTGTTGGTCTCTTCTCCCAAATTACTAATGACAGGATGAGAGGAAATGGCCTCAAGTTGCGTCAGGGGAAGTTTAGGTTGGCTATTAGGAAGAAGTTCTTTACTGAGAGGGTGGTTAGGCACTGGCACAGGCTGCCCAGGGAGGTGGTGGAGTCGCTGTCCCTGGAGGTGTTCAAAAAACGAGCGGATGAAGCACTCGAGGCCATGGTCTAATGGTCTAGTGGTTAGGGAGATGATATGATGAAGGTTGGACTTGATCACCCTGGAGGTCCTTTCCAACCATAGTGATTCTATGATTCCATGTGGTGGACAATCTGCTTACTTCCCCAGTGCCCCTCTACAGAAAGCTATTGCTCTGCTTTATCTGCATTGATACTCCAGCAAAAGGCAGTGGTGAACTAAAAAAAAAAAGACTAAAATAAACACTCTGTGTGTGTAAGTAAAAGGTGGTAAACTCACCTGATTGGCTTTTGAAGCATGAGAGTGTAATGTGGAAATATAGATAGACTTTATCCTGTCTGGTAAACTTATACTGGTATTATGTTTGTGTATTTTTAGCCTAGCTAAACACTACACTGATTATATATTGGCAGAATCATTTACTACCTCTTCTGTTAAATGTAGCGTTATCTTGTGCCTAGGATTTACAGTCTGACTTTGTATTCAGATACGTATAGAGGAAGTAATAGTGCCTTGCGTATAACTTGCATGCTGAACAGTTCTGGAAGAAGCTTTTGTTATTAATCAGCCTTTTCCTTGTTTCAGCTTTCAGTGAAGGATATTTTTAGCTGCACACACCCACAGAATGACTTCTTACAGTCATGGTTCTAGAAAGTACAATTCAAAATTTATAGAACTTTTCTTGCTCACAGAATTGTACAGTGCATTAGCTTTACTTTGCACTTATATCCATATATGGATAGGAGACCTGCAAATTCTCCGTTGAAGAATCAAGCCTGTAATGCGATCTTTTTTGCTGATTATAATTAAAACCAGGGCTTCTCCAGTATAGGAATATTTAATGAATAATCATAATTCTTTCCCCATTATTTTCATAAGTATTCAAAAGTCACTGCATCTTACTTTCTTCTGTGGAAGTTAGTACAAGAGCAGTTTTTAAAGTATTTGACTTGTTTTAAATAGCACTTAGAACTGTTAGATCATGCTTCCTTAAGAATATTCTAACTTCATTAAAAAAATTACCTAAGTTACTTCTGTGTATTTTATTTTCCTAAAATATCTTTGATTAATTACTTAATAACACTTCCTCAAAAATTACTAGTGCTCTGGAGAAAATTGCTTCTGTAAATCAGAGTGAACTCTTAGATTTATGAATATTATGATAATCTGTTTTTTCTTCCTTTCTCACTACTTTATTTGAGAAATAACATATATCTGCAGCCATCCAATTTGATGTAATTGCCAGAATTTAAACACCTTTCATCTTATTACTCATTTGTATTGCCTGGATTTTGGCCACTTGATCCACAGTTTATTTTCCTTGGGTACTTGTATGCTTTCATTATATAAGTATGGAACAAAAATTGTGGTCAGACAGAACCCATTCACACACACACAAAAAACCATTCTGAAGACTGCAGTTCTGTGTGGAAGATCCCCTTCAGCTTTCCAGACTCCTAATTTTGAAGGTGACTTTCACAGAGATTTAACCAGGGACTTAGTGGAACAAAAAAATTGTGCTTGTAAGGAAACTAGAAAACTGACTGAAAGGTGCAGCATGGCCCATCATCTGTAAGAAATACCCTGCTCTGCTTGTCAGTATTGTGCTCTGAGCTCTTCTGCAAGAGTCTGATGAGACTTGACAAGTGTAATTTTGGAAGGAGAATAGAATTTTAACCTTTATTTTTAAGCTGTAAAATATTTTTGATGTTTAACAAAATATTTATGAAATCTAGTAGCTAATTTATATCATTATGGTTATACGAACTGCCACAGAACTGTATTAATTTAAACCAGCTAGAAGCCAGGATCTAATTGCCTCTAACACACTTATTGTACTCTTGATTGTTCTCTTAACTTTCATATTTCAGCACAGTGAAACAAAGCTAAGCACTGTATATGTAAGAAATATACTGAGAATAAGATACCACAACAGCTCTAGTAGAAAAGTTACTGAAAAAAAATAATGGCGTTACCTGACAGATTATGCTGTAGAAAAATAGTAATCAAGGAATATACAGGAAATAATGGAAGCAATTTAATTAAACATTTTACAATAAAGGAGCTTTAGTTCTAAATATAAGCTGCAAGCATTCAATTCTTTCAACTTTTAAATGAGACAAAACAATGCAAATCAAATTCCAGACACATTTTGTGGAGTCCCTTGTGTTGCACATCATGTAATATACTAAAAATAGACTAAAAACGCCAAAGGCATAAAATGGCAGTTGCAGCCAGGAGTCTGAAGTTTAACTCTTTTTCAATATTACCAGTGGAAGAACTGTCAATAAACTTTATGCAGCTGAAGCTTCAGTGCAATTTCTGATAAAAAGGTTGTAAGAGACAGGAATCTTTCTGATTGTGGTTATTTTTTAATTTATTTTTTTCCCACCAACACAAGTTGGGATTTTTATCTAGTTTTGATACAGCCACGCTTATTTGGTGTCCTGGATTTCTAATTTATTTCTGCAGCTTCTTATTCAGTAACATGGCCTCAACATGGACATAAATGGGACATGAGGTAATTGAAAAGGGCATGGAAATCTAAAGGCAGGTGAACAGGTCAGTTGTCAGCCTGTGAAAGACTACTTCTCATAGGAAAATTTTCTCTCATATTTTTTTCAGGTAGAAAATGAAGGTCAGGAAGCCGTGTAATTGCCTTAGCTAATCAAGCCCTTTTTTTTTTGCCTGAACACCACAATGGTTTAGCCATTGAATTTATTTGCAATAATGTCACCTACATGGTTTCTTCTTGTTCCGTTTTGTTTAAGTCTTAAGGAGAAGATCATAATGAAGTTTTATCTTTTCTGTGTTCTAACAGCCTCTTAGGCTACTCCATGAATAGGGAATGGAGTTAAGCAGCCTGGTAAGAAGCTCAGAGACTAAGCACAGTCTCTGCTCTGGGTAGTTGGAAAACCAGACTGTGGGGCCTGCTGCAGGCTGTACCAACCCCATAGTGTAGATAACCTCTGTGACCTGCTCCTGTGACCTACCCAAGATTGCCTGTCTTGATTGGATCACTTTGCCGCCTTTGAAGGACTGTTATAGGTAGGGATTGAAGTTGAGAGGTATGGAGAAAAAGAAGGTAAGCAGACTTGGCAGAAAGAAAAATTGGATTCACTTGCTTCTCCTAGATACCTTTTCATTTTTTACTTCTCTTAGAAGAGGTATAGCAAGAACTATTGGGATGGTTGGTAAAGGATGTCTTGAAGGAAGCAGGCAGAACATCGCAACATTGCAGTTTCTATTGAGGAGATAAAGATGACTGATGTCGTCTTTTCACAATAATATTCATTGGTGCTGTTGTCATTCCTGCCTCATCAAACAGCCCCACTTCCTCTTCACTCACGCATCCCATTTTATCTTGGTTTGCATCTTCCTCTGAGAACTGGACCAGGCCAAAACCCAATTAGAAATTGTCTTGTCTTGAGAAGTGGTTATAATGCAAGTGTAGGTGGGGGGAAAAAAAAAAAAAAGGTGTAAGAAAATGATTCTTAACACATCTTACCATACATGGTGGGAGAAACCACTCTGTATAACAAGGACTGTGTTATATAGCTCACAACAGTCACTTTCCCAGAGGGATATACAGCAGTGATATTTTTAATACCATATAGATCATCATCACAATGTACTAAATAGCCAGTGACAGAATATTTTGTCAATAGAGAGAACATGTCCTTACACAGCATGTTAATAAAATCTGTTGGGTAATTGGTGTATTTTGAGCTAATGCTTTCAGAGAATTATCACCTGCACTGTGTGGTAGCATTGCCAGCTACAGGGCACCAGAGGAGAAAGAACAGAGGCATGCATTTTTCTTGTATAGTTTGCTTGGCACAACTCTTGCCCAGCTAAAACTTCAGATTCTTGTCCTTTACCTGCCTTTTATGTAAATCATGTAGATTATTTATCACTAAAACCCGGGGCAGTGTCCTGCACATTAATTAATGTACTGTCATATTCTCGCTCCTGTGTCCCCAGGTTTCATTAGCTGTGTCATTTGCTTGTGAGGGGAGCTCAGTTGAATCAAAGTCCAAGACACACTAGAACAGTTTGAAATAATCACCATTTTGTATTACATTGAAACCTATAAGAAACATGTGGTGCAGAGAGTCATACAAGCCTGTGACCATAACTGTTAGGTGTTTTATTAAAGTAGCTAGCCCAGTAAATTTATCTGAGGCAGCTCGGCCATGTCGGGGGTCTCTGAGATGACCGCAGTATCCCAAATTATCATGATGATAGCGACTAGATCGTCATAGTTCAGAAAAAGTTGAAATACTAGGATACCTGAAATGACCTTTGAAAATTAATTCCAGAGTCTGCCGAGTCTATGATTACTCCTATCAGTAAATAAACGTGATTCTGGGTGTTCGGTGGGTGAAATGAGGGTGCTCAAAGTGGGCTGGCAGCTTTGCTGCAGGATACAGCATGGCAACCCTGCCGGGGGAGTGAGTGTGTTGCCCATTTGCTGTGGGGGTCCTCAGGTTGTATGGGGTTTCTGTGCTGCCCTGACGCGCGGAACCCTTTCAGCCCCCTCCTGTCTCCTCTCCGGAGAATGTACTGTGACAGGGCTGGAGACGGTGAATAGCGAAGGAGGGTGCAGTGTGTGGAGGGATCAATATTGGTGCAGTGCCGTGCTCCTTTTTGCATGCCTTTTCCAGCCCCAGTATCTCTGGAGCTGTGGGCTTTGTGGTTCTCGAACCCTAACCCTAATTGTAATGGACAGCTGGGGCTGAGGCCGAGACACCCAGGCCATGGTATAACACTTCTGGAAATGGAGGATTGTCTGCGAACTGCAAGATGAAGTGCTATGTGAGAAGACTGACTGTAGATGAGAAATCTGAAAAGTTACTCTCTTCTGGACTAGTTTAAAGGAACACTGCTATGGATTAAGGAGAAAAAAAAAACCCAACTTTGGCTAAGGTGTGAGTTCCTTTGAAGCAGTGTGCAAAAATAAGGAAAGTAAATTCAGGCTTCCTATCTTCAGCTTGTGTGTTTGTGTTGCCTTGAATCCATTGTTTCTTTAACCAAAACTGTGTAAAGTCAAATCCAAAACAAGTTCTAAATATACTTCATGAGGGACAGGGATTTATCCCAAGTCAGAGCATAACCCTATGAAGAACACCACAGGAGAATCCTTGCAATAGGCCTGCTGCCTCATCAAGAAATTGCTGTCTGGCCTCCATAAAGCCTTCTAAATATGCCTATGAATTGCTGAAAGAGACTCGGTTCAGCTTGGGGTCAAGGGTCTGAGGGATCTATATGCCCTCATCTTCCGGCTTTATATATTGTGGTAGCTCTGTCTCTGGTGTAAGGCAGAGCAGAATCGGCTTCCTAAAGTGTTCTCATTTTTTTCATATTCCTTTTTACTAAAACATTCAGAAAACCTGCTTGTCAGGAACAGGTAGAGCTTTTGTATAGGTCTATTGTGGATAGGTAGCTACTGGCAACCGGGTCATAGCTGATCTTTTCTTTTTCCCCATAAAGAATAGTGTAACAAACTTGAAATAGCAATAAATAGAATAAATGGTTTATTTTCACTGTAGATAAAACTCTTGCCATCAAGTAGTAACTTTGATGTATTTGTATAAGGAAGGTTAGAAAAGAATGTTTGAATCATTCATCATGAAGCATTCTAAAGCTAAAAAGGTCAAAGAAGATTCTCACATCTGTCAGAAAACAGTCTCCAAAGCCAGAAGATGACTGCAGGAACCATGCTCAGCCAAACTTGATTTTGACCATTGTGAAGTGCTGAAAACGAGGCAAGTACAGTAAAAGACAGCAGCCTTCAAAGTTAAAGGCGAAAAGTTATTTTCAGTTGGACATTTCTTAAGAAAGAGTGATTAAATGGTGACCTCCTAAAAATACATACAGCCTGGAAAAAAAAACAAATCATAGTAAGACTACACTTGAGTTCATATTTCTTTTTTCTATTTTAGCCTATTTCTATTTTTCAGACCTATTTCCAAAGTTTCATTATGGATTTCTTCTCATTTGTTCATGTTTTTCTTATTTCACTCTCAACTTCTGCATTTCTTTTTCATTTTTCCTACATTGATAAATATTAACATGGGGAAGACAGTCAGCTCTGACCTCTGATGTCAGCTTACAAACACTCCAGGGGTTTGCCATGCTGACTCCATTTTTGACATGTAGTTGCAAATCTTGTGAGTGGTCTTTAGTTATGTGCAAAATTCCTTTCATTTCCAGTAGGGTTTTTGCTGGTGGCTTTATGTATATACTAAATGTGTATATATATTGATATATATATTATTTTAGTCCACTTCTCCATTTCTTAGGCTTTCTGATTTCATGCTTATTTAATTTTTTTGCTCCATCACTCTTTCTTCCCTGCCCCCCCCCCCCGTCCCTTACCCCCCTTATTAGCTTATATTTGTCTTTTTTTTTCCCTTTGAGCTTCTTCCTCACAGTTATATACATGTATGCATAATATCTTGTGTTCCTGGAAAACATATCTATTGCAATTTTCCTTGCTGATTTTCCTGTATCTATTCCCTCTTCTGGTAACGACAAACCATGGTATTAGCTGCATCAGCCTCTGCCTCCTGTCTGAGCTGTATCTTTAAGATTCCTAATTATTTAGCACAGAGTGATGACCTTTATCTTTGGCTGCAAATGTTCTATCTAAATAACCAGCCTTTTACCTCATCTACAAACTGCAGTGTTATGCCTAAACCCTCTATGCTCCTGCACTTGAACTTTCGAGGTCCCTGACTTGCTCCTGTAATAGAGCCAGGGAACACAATTAGATATCTGGTGGAAGCCTCTCTCTAGGGCTCTGGGACCAATGGCTAGCTCAAAACAGAATTTTGGAAAACCCGATTATTCACTCAGAGGTGTTACGTCCCAGGGAAACAATGGCCACTCTCTTTCATTCTCTCAAATGTTGGATGTGTTTTTCGCACCCAGATATATCCCTCACAGCCTTAGACTGCTCTTTGTGAAGAGTACTTTGAGGACTGAATCATCATCTTCTCAGAAAATGTATAGAATCTTTTCAATCTAAAGCTCTAAGATTTAGGAAATCATCCACAGATATTCTGAGCAGTAATTACTACTTTAACCATCATCACCTTGACTCAATTTCTCATCTTTGGCTGCTGTTGTGTTTCCTCTCTATTTTTTCTACAGCCTCAGGCAGACTGAAATACATGAGTCCTAAAAATGTACATCCCTCTTCTTGACTGTATAGAAAAAAGCTTTACGCACCTAGCTCTTGGCAACAGTAGCTCTCAGTAAATGCGATGAGATGACTTGTGTATGTTTTTCATAGCAAGAGCAAAGCCTCTCAGAGTGCTCTAAATAGAAGCTGAGTTACAGAATAATTAAGAAATGGCTCTTGTAACTCAAATTGTGTGTGTATCTGGTGAGGAAAGACTACAGCGAGCTGGGAGTACTATAGTTTCTTTGGTGTGCATGTTCCCATAAATGCAGAGTGTTTTCAGGAATGCCAGACAATGTTGAATTCTGGCTGGCAAGTGATAAATGCTCAGTGTATTATTCCTACTGCTAATGCTTTTTTCTACTGGCTGCAACTTAAGCTTATGCAACAAATAAAACTTTGGCATGTGCTTCGAGGTTTTTTTTTGACTTAGGCTTAACCCATAGCGTATGCTTCCTTGCAGGGGATAAGCATATTCTATTTCATGTTTTTGAGTTAGTGTAGAAATTCTGAAGGAAAAAAAAATTAAGTATTTCTATTTATTAATTAAAATTCTGCAGAATTTTCAAGAAGCAAATTTCTGCTAGCAAGAACAATTCTGTAAATCTTAACAACTATTGAGTCTGCAGTAAAATTAGCATTTATACTGTGTCTAACTTAATCTGTAGGAATATGATCCCTCTACATGGATCCTTATACCTAAATCCGTTTCTCTGTTTTCAAAAACTGGACCTCATTTGGTATTCTAACATGTGTACCAATACCAATTTTTATTTTGTTTTCCTCTCTGAATTTTTAGGAAAGCACCCCCATTTGAGCTTTTTAGTCAGATTGCCATACCTGTGGCATATTTACCTTTACTTCCCTTTCGTATTTTGCAGAATCAAAGCGCACATTTGTGCTTTGGATCCTTAACAGATGTTACCTTTTGAATACCCCAGCCAGGATAGATTCACTGGGTTAAATGAAGCAGGTACTGAAAGGTCACAGCAGATTAGCTGACATACCTACTGACTGTTTGTGTAGCGAAACCTTCTCCTGTGAAGCACTTTTTAATGATTGCAAGTGAACACTTCAACATTTTGAAAAGATATAGGGAATATTTAGAGACTGTCAGAGCTAGAATACTATGCCAGTGCCATCTGTAAGTGTAATGATTCATAAAGGACTGAAAATACTAATGCATTTTGTGACAAGAATAGCAATTTCTAGTAACAAGCATTCAGTAAAAGTGAAGAGACTGTCAAAATGTACCCACTTACTGCTCTAAACCCATGAGTTTTACAGAAAGAGACACAAATTACAGATAACAAAAATATTTATTCCATTGACAGCAGAAAATTGTTCGTTACCTGACTTACAGAATGCTCAAGCTCCCCAAATTGGTTCATTCTGTGCCTGAAACCATTGCATACTAACTAGCAGGCTTCCAGTATACTTACTCTTACTGCACAGTTTATCTCCATCAAAATATTTAAAAGAACAAAGATTTTATCTTGCACGTGGGTCAAAACAGCAAGAAAAAAAAGGTTATACTCTTCTTGTATTGATTTTTCTGAATAGCTGAAGTCTGCTTGCAGTCATTTCTGTCATATAACAAAGGCTTCTGAGACCATGTTACTTAATTCTTAAGATTGTGTTAAATATTTCAGGACTGTCATATGCAGTAGAAGCCACTTCCACACAGCACTGATGGAAATGATAAATCAATTTCTATTAGTGTTTCCATTACGTCATTGTCTGAGAATTTTGATAGTCTGACTTGCAAAGATTTCTGAATAACTATTGATAAAAATGTTGATAGACAATATAGAACAATAAAACAGGAATCTAAAAAGATGGAAAAAATGAGGAATTCTTTCCTCTGGATTTTTGCCGACATTTGAATAGGAATAAATGTTTTGCTGACTGCTGTCCCTGGGAAAACAAATATTTATCCCAGTATGGAAGGTTTGTATTCAGCATATGAAAGAGACTGGGAGATTGGTTCCTGCATATTTGGTGCAGAATCACTGACCTTTCAGGACAGCAATATAGAAGTATGCAGCAACTAATCTCCTGATACAATTTCAGTAAGAGGTAATACAGCAAAGGGAATGGAGTCCAAGATTACCACCATGCTGAGCCAGGGGCTGTGACAGATGAGTGCAGTCAGCATCCCGTTAGCCTCTGCTCAGTCACTGGGCTGAAGTCATCAGGGTTTTATCAAGACTGTAAAAAGTGAAGAAACTTCAGAAGGCAGGAGTGCATCTCTCTTTCCCCATCCCTTTTCCCCCCAAAAGAGGTCCTTTTTTTGTTGGTGGTTTTTTGGTTTGGTTTGTTCATTTGGTTTTTTTTGCTAAACTGTGTGAATGAGGTGATTTAAAAGAGTGAGGAAAGTGCCTTGTTACATGCAGTACAGTAGTGGTTGGAGAAGTTCCTTGGCCAGAGGGGTTTTCTACTTCTTTCTTCCTGGTGAGCTTCCTAAAGGCAATGGTTGTATTTTACACCAGGCAGCAGTGGCTGTGACATGGAGATGGTCCTTGATGGTCCCTACCTTTCCTCTCCCCTCCAGCTACTCTCCATTTCAGGTTATGCGACTTGCAAGCATGGACTGCCTGCCCTGGCTGGAGGAAAGCATCATCCTGCTATAAACAGCTCTGCAGGCAGTCATTTGAACACTGTGCAGTAGGGAGAGGAGGCTGAACCCTCTCAGGCTTTGGAGGACAGGGAAAGGCCAAGTCCCAGAGCAATAAATTTTGGACAGAATGAAGGGAATTTGCTGTTGGCATCCACCTTTTACAAGAAAGTGGTCATGAGCAATGCAGTTTATATGATGTGTAGGTCCTCTGGAGCCAGAGATGGTGGAAAGCCCAGGTCTGCAGATGTGAGAGGTGCTGTTGTGTAGGAGTGATAAGCGTGCAATCACGTCTGACCAGGGGACATCTGGCCTGGTCCATAACTGCAGCTGTCTCTAATATCTTTATGGCCAGGCTGACTGGGGGGTAGGAATGGGGATAATGTTCAGGATCATACTCCTGGCCTTCAGCATTTTGTTCTGCCCACTTGAAGATGTAGTGCTGTAATTCTCTCTGGTGCTTCACCAAGGGCTGTACTGGACCTAGGCCAAAATGGCTCTTCTGTGGGTAGCTTTTATTTCTTCAGGATGAAAGCTAGTTGAGAGGTTAATTTCTTTTTATTGTAGAATAATAGAAGCAGCTACTGTGTGAGAATTATATATATATATATATATATATATTTGTATTGGGTTTGGATGGCCAGGTTTTGGTAGTGGCATGGCTGCAGGGATGGCTTCAATGAGAAGTTGTTTCCCCTTATGCCCAATGGAGACAATGCCAGATGGCTCCAAGATGGACATGACACTGGCCAAGGCTGAGCCCATCAGCGATGGTGGTAGCATCTCTGTAATAACATAGTTAAGGGGGGGGGAAAAAAACCCTGTGCAATTGCAGCTGGAGAGAGGAGTGAAATATGTGAAACAACTCTGCAGCCAGCAGGGTCAGTGAAGAAGTAGGGGGAGGAGGTGCTCCAGGTGCCGGAGCAGAGATGCCCCTGCAGCCTGTGGTGAAGATGATGGTGAGGCAGGCTGTCCCCTTGCAGCCCATGGAGGTTAACGATGGACCAGATATCCACCTGCAGCCCATGGAGGACCCCAGGCCAGAGCAGCTGGATGTGCCTAAAGGAGGCTGTGACCTTCAGGAGAGAGCGCAGACTGGAGCAGGCTCCTGGCAGGACCTGTGACCCTATCGTGAACTCATGCTGGAACAGTCTGTTCCGGAATGACTGCAACCCATAGAAGGGACCCAAGCTGGAGCAGTTCATGAAGAACTGCAGCCTGTGGAAAGGACTCTCCTTGGAGAAGTTCATTGAGAACTGTCTCCAATGGGAGCGACCCCATGCTGGAGCCAGGGAAGAGTGTGAGGAGTCCTCCCTATGAGGACGAAGGAGTGGCAGTGACAAGGTGTGATGAACTGACCACAATCCCCACCCCCTTTGCCCTGCGCCACTCGGGGAGGAGGCAGAGAAACTGGGAGTGCAGTTGAGCCTGGGAAGAAGGGATGAGTGGGGGAAAGATTTAAGATTTTGTTTTATTTCTTGTTACCCTACTCTGATTTAACTGGTAATAAATTAATTTCCCTAAGTTGTATCTGTTTTGCCTGTGATAGTAATTGATGAGTGATCCCTCACTGCTCTTCTCTCAACCCATGAGCCTTTTGTTATATTTTCTCTCCCATGTCCAGGAGTGATACAGTGTTTTTGGTGGGCACATGGCATCCAGACAGAGCCAGCTCACCACAATATTTCAGTACATCCTGTTCTACTTACAGAGCACACTGCTGCTTTCTTTCACTAATATGTTTCCTGAAATAGAGCATTCCAGAAGTGTGAAACAGTGCTTGTGAGCTTTTCAGTTCAAATGCTAGCATCCAATCCATATTCCCAAAACTTCTTTTTTCTGTTTCTGGTGATTGCTGTTTTTCTGTTTAAGTCATATAATGTTTCACTGAGACTTTGCAAAATAAATTGAGTGTGGTGGATTCACTGAGGCAATAGGCAAAAAATTTCTTAATCCACTTCAAACTACTATTGCAGCTTTCGAGGAGGTCTATCTTGAATCTCTTGGACATGATCTTCCTCCACTGACTCTGAGAGACTTCAGGGGATGTTCAGGAAGTCTGTGATAGGCTGATGGAAATTTTAAAATTAAACCACAAAAGTATTCAAAGAATCCTTCAGATTTAATTTAAGCAAAGGTAAATTAAGTTATTTGTTTGACGCATACTTTATATTTGTGTCTCAGTTTGCTCTATCTCATCCTAGATTATAAATAGATTTGAGCATGCTCGTTCTAGTCCATATCTTCTACTGTGTGAGTTTTCTGCAAAATCGAGGCTTCTGACTACAACTAAACACAGACTTTTACTATAAATAAATATTCTTTCACAGTTTTTATTATCAAAGTAGTGGCATTAGTTACTCTTCAGCTAGGTGTGAAGAAAAGCAAACTTATTATTTCATCTTTTGGCTTATGTTTTGACTTATGTTTTACAGGGTGTCTGCTATTGTAGCTATCTCAAACCTCTTGAAGCTCTAAGCCAATAGTGGAAAATGTTATGTAAGAAAAATAAATTAAGATGAAGAGAATTGATGTTTTAAATGTTTAGAACTGGAAAGTCATCAGACTGTGGCATGAGACTAAATAGCCTGATAGCAAGTACAGAATTAAAAAACAACTCCCCCCCTTGCTCTGCCCCCTCCGCCCCACCCCCCCCTTAAAAAAAAAACAACAAACACCCCAACCAACAATAAAAAAAATCCTGCAATAAATAGTCCTCCTGTCCTCAGAGGATGGAATTTATGGTTACTGAGCTAGCTTTACATCCTGTTATGCTTCCATCTGTGGTGTAGAGAGGGGAGCACTTTTAAGGACAAATGAAATGGGTAGACCCAGTCCAGTGCCACTTAGGCAAAGATGACTAACTAGAATGTAACCTAAGCATAACTAGCAGTGTAAGAAAGTGCTTCATCCCCTTGATTCATCAGATGTGAGGCTGCATCTGGGGTACTGTGTTCAGTTTTGGATTCCCAGTGCGAGGAAGATATTAATGTAGTGGAGTGAGTCTACCAGATGGCACTAAAATGAATAGAGTGTATAATGTACAAGGGAAAATGGGGAGAGATGTGTTCATTCAGTCATAAGATATCTAAACAGGGATCTTAATGTTGTTGTCAGCTACCTTATGGAAAACTATGGAGCAGATGAAGCTGGGCTCTTCATGGAGGTACGCTGTTAACAGACAGAAGACAACACAAGATGCAACAACAGAAAATCTAATTAGATACTAGATATTTTTTACCATGAAAGTGATCAAATGTAGGAACATGTTTCCCAGAGTGGCTCCATGTGGAATCTCCCTCCTTGAAGATACTTAAAACTCAGAGAAGTCTTTGAGGAAAGTGGTCTAACTGGAACTGATATTAATCAAGGATTGGAGTAGATGCTGTCCAGAGGTCCCTTCAGGGACATATCTGTGATTCTATTAACAGAGTTATTGTGACTGTTGCCTGAGAAGAAAATGCAATAGCTCTTTGACAGGATAACATTTGCAAACATTTCTCAATAATGCTAAGTATATGTTAGCTAAAATGAGAAAGGAAAATTCATCACAAGTGCTGAACCCTGTAGCTCTTCTCTGAAAACAACTGGATTTGCACCTTTTAAATCTTCTAGTGGTCTCTTCTTACATACTCAAACATGCCTGTGGTCATACAACCTCTGTGAGACAACCAACCATTCTAAAGTTGCAAGTGAAGGCCCTGGCATACAAGTTGGACTAGTTTTTGTAATGCAGATTTTTCTGCTAGGGGAATCAGAACTACTTCAGAAGTTATGGTTGCAAGTGATTGCACTGATTATTGATTAAATGGAGAACTACATAATTGCTTCACCACAGAACATGATTAATTTGATGTTAGAAGTTGAGCTACAGGAGCACAAAAAAGGATGCATTTAATATATGGGTTATGATATCTGAGTTGATTAACACTGGGAATTTTTTGTGGTACTGAAGCTATACACACACACAAAATTGTAAATAAAGTTATTTCTTTTAATTCCGTTGTACATATATATATATATTTATAAGGAGGCTTTTAAAAATTAAAACATAAAACGGAAACATACAAGACGTAGGAGCAGGGATAGATGACCTGGGAGGAATACGGAGACACTGTCCAAGCATGCATGGGGACAGAATTAAGAAAGCCAAAGCCCACTGGGAGCTGAATCTGGCAAGGGACAGAAAGGGCAACAAGAAAAGCTTCTACAGGTTTAAGAGCAGCAGCAGGTGTATCAGGGAAAATGTGGGCCTGCTGCTGAATGTATCTGGTGGCATGGTAACAAAGGATAGGGAAAGGGCTGAGGTACTCAACGTCTTGTTTGCCTCTGTCTTTTACATAAGACTGGCCTTTGGGAATCCCACATTCCTGAGATCAGTTGGGAAGTCTGGAGCAAGAAAGACTTAACCTTGGTGGAGGGGGATCAGTTTAGAGAACAACTAAACAGATTGGGTGTATATAAGTCCAATGGACTTGCTAGTGCTCAGGAAGCTGGCCAATGTCATCGAGAGGCCACTTTTGATTATATTTGAAAGTTTGTGGTTACTAGGAGAGGTTTCGGAGGGCTGGAAGAGAGCCAATGTCAGTATTCTATGATGAGATGACTGGTTTGGTGGATGAAGGGAGTGCAACAGATATTGTTTTGACCTTAGCAAGGCTTTCAAATACAGTACATCCTCATAGGCAAGCTGAAGAAGTATGGATAAGTAGACACAGGTGGACCGAAAAGTGGCTGAACTGCAGGGTTCAAGAGGTTGTGATCAGCAGCGCAAAGTCCAGTTGAATGGTCATGTACCCCAGGGTTGATACTGGGTATTGTTTATATACTTGGATGATGGGTCATGGTGCAAAAAATAGAAAATATTATGTCAAATTCTTTAACTTTTTGTTTTTATTACTCTTGAAGTGATTTTTGAAGGCCTCTGTGGAATGAAAAATAATTTAATTGTTCACACCCCTCATTCTTGGCCTTTTAATCTTAAAGATGCATCAGCTTTCAAAAAAAGTCTCATTTTATGCTAGACTTGCTCAGATTACAGCCCTAATTATGATGCCTGTTAATCTATGGTAATTCAGTTGACACTGGATGCATGCTGGTGTATCCTTACAGCCTTAGACATCTTGTTACACATACCAAATATATTAAAGACCTTTACCCTTTTAAACTTTGTATTTGGTTATGAGTTAGCAATTAAATATTTCTATTGCATGATTACAATAATACCCCCATCAAATAAAGAGATGGAATGGTCATGTATAAAACATGTATTAGCAATGATTTTCTGTATTTACTTTGATTATAATAAATCTCTTGACAGTCAACAAGTCTGAACCTGGTTGTTGGCATTTTGTTTCATGACATGAAGGGTAAGGATAATTATATATATATAGTTTTCTAGTGTCTCAACTGTTGCAGAATTAAGTGACTATCTGAAAACTTCGGTGGGAGGAAGATTACTGTATTTATTCTTATTATGCATTATGTGTTTACTATAATACATGATATAAGTGTCTAGAAAACTGCTCTCCTGCTTTATACTTGGCTCTTTAGAGTGGAGAAATCTCTCTTAATCAGGTGATTTGGTTGTCTCCAAACAACCATCACTTCTTACCTTCTCTTTGCTCTCTATCAGCTTCAAGAATGCTTTAAGTTTCCCCCGTGTATTGCAGTCTGCAAAGAAATAATTAAAGTGTAAACAACGTGAGTCACACATATTTGACCTGATTTCGTAGAAATGTTTTCAGAATATCATATTTGCATACAGTATTTGTAAGCTTAAGCAACAGTTATAGCAGATACCCAGTGAGTACTTTGGGAATTAGTGGAGTTCAGGAATTTCTTTAGATGAAAATTTCCCAACATCACCATTCACAGTAAAGATCTTTTACAGGAACTGCTGAAAATCACTGTGCTCTCCTTTTATCTTTGGATAGTGATACTGGGAATCACCAGATGGCTTTACTGGAGATAGTCTAACAATATTGGCTACAACAAACAAACATGAAATTACACCTCAGAAGACCTTAGAGCATGTGATACAAGACACATTTTTCATTCTGCCTCTGAGCTTATTTTAGTGTACAGTCTAAAATAACTTCCAGCTCTAGACATCTTTGACAATCTTTTTCAGTATATAAAACTACAAATAGCTCCTGCAATCTCTAGTCTATGCAGTATGTGACTACAACAGAATAAATCTCAGTCATTTAAACTGTTTTACTGTAATCTCATAATTTTATTTATGAGAATGAAGCAAAAAATATGTGATAACTAATAAAAGGAAAATAGGACATCCGACAGTGTCCCCAAGGGGGAACTATTTCAGGAACTGAAAGTTACTTGTGCAAAGCTGGATGTAATACTATTTTGGAATCTCAGATTCACTCCTTTTTGGACAGCATCAGTCTAAAAATGATTGTTATGTTTATTTATGAGCATAACTGAATTCCTAGCAGTTGTTTTCAGCATATTTCATTTTGCAGATGTCACTGTGTCATCAAGATTTTTGTTTCAGAAACATAAATCATGCAAATGGTAACTCTAGAGATCAGCTTGAATCTGTAGTGAGTATAACTTTAGAGAATGCATTTAAAGATTCCTGATAAGAATGTTTGCCTTTTGTGACTTGTGAGAATGCGATCCTACTATAAACGGAACATTAAACTAAGTGAATTTCCAAACCTAAAGAAAAGGCATTATTTGAAGTGTGACACAGTTAGCACATAGCAGCTTGGGCTTTGCTATTGTCAGTAGGAAAAAATGTCATAGAATTCAAAACCATGCAATTTAGAGTCAAATATTGTTGTCTTCCTTATAGAACATGGATGTTGGAACAGAGAATTCTCACAAAGTTATAGTGATTGAAATGTATGGCTTTTCATGCCCTGCAAGTGCTGAACAAGTTGCTATGTATAACTCAAAGTTATACCCAATGCAAAGTTGTTCTCACATACTTAAATTATTTAGTACCCATGTAACAGCATGGTGATTTTGAATACTCATTGCTGAAGATTTTTGGGGTTCTAGCTAAAACAATGGGACCTTTCCACTGAACTAATCCTGTTAATGACATTTATTACAAATATAAAAAACTTGGGAGAGAAAAAAACATCAATATGCAAAATTTAGTGCTGTGCTTGAGAAGCATTAAACCCAATTTAGTATGTGGCGGCAAACCAGACCCATGGATCTTTATACGGTCATGTGTGTCAGTGGAGTATTTTGCAGCAGGAAGAACTGCTGTGCCCTTGTCCTGAGTGAGCCACCAGAGCCCTGTGACAACAGTCAGTACTGCAGAACTGAGCACAGCTGATATTCGAGGCTGAAAGAGAGCAATCTAGTGCAGGAGATGAGCTTTTTCCTCTTTCCCAAGGAGCTCAGGGTCGTTTAGGTGTTACTCTGAAAGGCTGGAAGAGAGGCTTTGGATGTTTTCAGGCTGAGCTGGAGTTTCCATGAAGATCACTGTAGCTGTTGTTTTTGTACTAGCATGCTATGCCTAGCATGATTCAAGATTCTCCCTCTCAGACTGGACCCCTCAGGAGATACAGGCTGGGCAATCAATGGTTGTGAGTAGTATCTTTTAGTCCTCAGCACTAGATGAGACCCAAGTTGCTTGGCTTTCCTGTGTGGCAGCAGTTGTGGACTTGCCCTGAAGCACAATTCAGAGGTTAAAAAAGCATGTGGCAACAAGCTTGGCAGCAATTTGAGGACTGCACTTTTTGGTTTAAGATCTTGGAATCTTTCCTGAGCCCTAGTGTAGGTGGCTTATTATTTGTGAGCATTTGAGCTTTAAATAGTGCAGTTGGATGTGTTATTTGAAATTGTATCACAAGGACAGATAGAATGATGTGAAGCAACTGGAAACTAGCTTCAATGTTGGTGAAATTTTTCTTTTTCAAATGCCATTTTGCTATAGTATATGCACTGGGATAGGCACTGAAGAAATTTACTCTGTTACCTGCCAGTCAGAAGTTCTGAAGTCAGCATAAAATCCTCTGTTTTTCACTTTGGTGACTTGAGAATTGTAGCATTACACTTCAAACTGTTAAATATCCCTTACTGTGGTGAGTTGAACCCAGACAGCAGATAAGCCCTCATCCAGTTGCTTGCTTGCTCCCTCCAGTGGGATGGGGCAGAGAAATGGAAGGGCATAAGCAAGAAATACTCATGGGTCAAGACTAAGATAGTTTAATAAGTGAAGAAAAAAACCCACAAATGATGAAAGGCAATCAGTCTTCACCTCCCACCAGCAGACTGGTACTGCTTGTTGTACAAGGAAAATGCCTACCAGAAGAAACCCTCCAGGTGATACCCTCACTGTGCTCTTGGCTACTGGCAGAACTGAGCCAGTGGTTGAGTACCAAGTTGCTTGGTACTTTCAAGGCAGAGGCGATTCTGGACTGCCCATCACTAAAACTGTAAGCACTGGTGGAAATTTCGTGCAGAAATATTAAATGCCTATGGTGATGGGATGCCTTTGGGGTTAAGAAACAGCTGATAGTGGAGGACTGCAGTTTTGGTTTCAAGAGTGAGTTCACAGAATCACAGAATCACAGAATCACAGAATGTTAGGGATTGGAAGGGACCTTAAAAGATCATCTAGTCCAACCCCCCTGCCAGAGCAGGAATACCTAGATCAGGTCACACAGGAACATGTCCAGGCGGGTTTTGAATGTCTCCAGAGAAGGAGACTCCACAACCTCTCTGGGCAGCCTGTTCCAGTGTTCTGTCACCCTCACTGTGAAGAAATTCTTCCTCACATTTATGTGGAACCTCCTATGTTCCAGCTTACACCCATTGCCCCTTGTCCTATCATTGGATGTCACTGAGAAGAGCCTGGCTCCATCCTCATGACACTCACCCTTGACATATTTATAAACATTAATGAGGTCACCCCTCAGTCTCCTCTTCTCCAAGCTAAAGAGACCCAGCTCCCTCAGCCTTTCCTCATAAGGGAGATGTTCCACTCCCTTAATCATCTTTGTGGCTCTACGCTGGACTCTCTCGAGCAGTTCCCTGTCCTTCTTGAACTGGGGGGCCCAGAACTGGACACAATACTCCAGGTGTGGCCTCACCAAGGCAGAATAGAGGGGAAGGAGAACCTCTCTCGACCTACTAACCACTCCCTTTCTAATACACCCCAGGATGCCATTGGCCTTCTTGGCCACAAGGGCACATTGCTGGCTCATGGTCATCCTGCTGTCCACCAGGACCCCCAGGTCCCTTTCCCCTACACTGCTCTCCAGCAGGTCAGCTCCCAACCTGTACTGGTACATGGGGTTGTTCTTCCCCAGATGCAAAACTCTACACTTGCCCTTGTTGAAATTCATTAAGTTTCTCCCCGCCCAACTCTCCAGCCTGTCAAGGTCTCGTTGAATGGCAGCACAACCCTCCGGTGTGTCAGCCATTCCTCCTAGTTTGGTATCATCAGCAAACTTGCTGAGGATACATTCTGTACCCTCACCCAAGTCGTTGATGAAGATATTAAACAACACCGGTCCCAGTACCGACCCCTGAGGGACTCCACTAGTCACAGGCCTCCAACTAGACTCCGTCCCATTAACCACAACTCTCTGGCTTCTTCCCTTCAGCCAGTTCATAATCCACCTCACTACCTGATCACTAAACCCATACTTTATCAGCTTATCTACAAGGATGCTGTGGGAGACAATGTCAAATGCTTTACTGAAATCAAGATAAACCACATCTACCGCTCTACCATCATCTATCCACCTAGTTATTTCCTCATAGAAGGCAATAAGTTTGGTCAAACATGACTTACCCTTGGTAAAACCATGTTGACTGCTCTTAATGACCCCCTCATCCTTGATGTGCCTCGAGATCGTGCCAAGAACAAGCTGTTCCATCACCTTTCCAGGGATGGAGGTGAGGCTGACCGGTCTATAGTTACCCGGGTCCTCCTTCTTGCCCTTCTTATAGATTGGAGTGACATTTGCTATCCTCCAGTCCTCAGGCACCTCTCCTGTTCTCCATGACTTACCAAAGATGATGGAGAGTGGCCTAGCAATGACCTCTGCCAGCTCCCTCAGCACCCTTGGGTGCATTCCATCTGGTCCCATCGATTATGGATATCCAGATTGCTCAACTGATCCCTAACCCAATCCTTATCTACCAAGGCAAACTCCTCCTTTATCCTGACTTCTTCCGGGGCTACAGGGATCAGGGGCTCCTGGGGAAAGCCTGCAGGAGTAAAGACAGAGGCAAAGAAGGCATTCAGCACCTCTGCCTTCTTTATATCCTCTGTCTCTAGGGCACCCCCCTCATTCATCAGTGGGCCTATATTGCCTCTAGTGTTTGTTTTATTAGCTATGTATTTGAAAAAGCCCTTTCTATTGTCCTTGACCTGGCTTGCAAGGTTAAGTTCTAAGGAGGCCTTAGCTTTCCTAATTGCCTTTCTACATCCTCTGACAACTGTCCTATATTCCTCCCAAGTGACTAGCCCCTCTTTCCATGATCCATAAATTCTTTTTTTCCACCTAAGTTTGCCCAGCAGTTCCTTGTTTAACCACGCTGGTCTCCTAGCTCCCTTGCTTGATTTCATACCCATTGGGACACTCTGATCCTGAGCTTGCAAGAAGTGGTCCTTGAATGTTGACCAACTATCTTGAGCCCCTTTACCATCTAGCACCCTGTCCCATGGGACTTCCCTTAACAATTGATTAAGGAGGCTAAAGTTGGCCCTGCGGAAGTCCAGGGTTCTGGTCTTGCTTGGTACTCTATTCCTCCCACACAAGATCCTGAACTCCACCATCTCATGATCACTGCAGCCAAGGCTGCCATCGACCATCACTGCTTCAACAAGACCCTCCTTGTTGGTAAGTACAAGATCCAGCAGCGCTCCTCTCCTAGTCGGCTTATCCACCATTTGCATTAAGTAGTTATCATCAATGCACTGGAGGAACCTCCTAGACTGTGAATGGCTGGCTGTGTAAGTCTTCCAGCAGATATCGGGGTAGTTAAAATCCCCCATGAGGACCAAGGTCTGTAGTTGCGAGGCTGCTTCCAGCTGCCTGTAGAAAGCCTCATCAACTCCCTCGTCCTGATCAGGAGGTCTGTAATAGACCCCCACAACTGTATCGCCCCTGCCTGCCTGCCCCTTAATTCTTACCCACAGACTTTCAACTTGCCCCTCATCAGCCCCTGGAGATAACTCAGTACATTCAAGTTGCTCCCTCACATAAAGAGCAACTCCACCACCTCGCTTCACTGACCGATCTTTCCTAAAAACGACATAGCCATCCATGACCACATTCCAGTCATGTGAGCTGTCCCACCATGTCTCTGTAATTGCCACCAGGTCATAACCTTTAGACCGCACACAGACCTCTAACTCCTCCTGTTTATTCCCCATACTGCGTGCATTGGTGTACAGGCATTTCAGGTAGCAAGCAGAGCGCACTGGTGGGAGACTTAGTGAGACTTAGACTCCCAAATGTTTTTCTTGCTTTGTCTCTAAGTCCCTAACCCCATTATATACTATATCTGTCTGTGAAAAGTGCAGCTATTTAATGAATAGCTGTTATGCTGGAAGAAGGGAACTGAAAATCCTAAATTATTCACTGAAGAATTTTAGAGCCTTACTAATTCTGAGGTTGAAATCCATTTCTGATCAGGTATGTTATTAAGTGTCTATTGTGGAGTACTGATAAGGTACAAATGATTACCTTTTAAATTACTACATTTTAACCTATGAATGCAGTTAACACCTGGGGACTTCTTCACTTTCTTCAGAATAAAAAAGCTTGCCAATGAAATGATTGGTATTATGAGATAAACTGTGCAGAATTAACACTTTCAATTTATTGAGGATACATATATAAAAGAGTGTTTAAGTCAGTTCTTACAGTGTGATTCAAGCTGAAACAATGCTATTGTACTCCTGGAAGATTTTCTGTTTCTCCTTTTTCTGTGAAAAGGCTGATGACCAGGGCTTGCATTTTTGGTCGTTTACCATGCAAGCACTGATCCTGCAGGAGAATGTTCCCTGCTCCTAATGAAATCAGCAGAGTAGCAGTTAGCCTCCTTTACACCGTACAAAATAGGTGTTAAGGCTGTATAAGTCTTCAGCTGCTTCCTAAGGAAAGTCAGTTTCTTCCAAGTTCAGATCCAGTCTCAGATTTTTTTTTTTAATCCTGATTTCAGGAAAACAGTATAGGAACTGTAGAGCTGTTCATTCTTTGTACAGAAATTAAGCTCGATTCCTGTTTGAAATTGCTGTAAGCACATGTAAGTAAAGGTTGTATTGTGCTATGTACACAAAGGTGGCCTGACTTTTGAATTTTCACACTTTAATTTTAAAGACAAGTGAACAAAAGTAGTTTTAGAGTTAATGGGATTTTTTTTTTTAAAATGAAATCTTGGTTTCAATCCTAACTCATTCAGAGGTCATTTCTACCTACTCACTCACATATACTGAAAATTCTGACAGTCTATCTCATCAGGGGGATGTGAGGATTTACTGTTTGAATATAAAATGTCCCACAAAATCCCACAGTTGCTTTGCTAAATTTCAATTTTGAGCTATTAGCACAAATTAAAACGGAAAATCAATCAATGTAACTGATCAGCTGCCTGTGAGTTTCCAGTCTGGAAACTCTAATGTCTGGGCTGTGGAGGAGTACATGACTAGACCCAATGGAGATGAGATTCAGAAATCCCCTGAGACCCTACTTTTGAGAGTGCAATAGAAAATGTGTCTCTGTGTTCACCAGTGTGGTGGGTTGACCACAGCCAGCAGCTAAGCACCCACAGAGCCATTTGCTCCTCCCTACACCACCTCCCCAGCAGGAAAGCAGGGAAAATAGAAAGGGCAAAAGTGAGAAAACCTGTGGGTTAAGATGAGGACAATTTAATAAAGTGAAGGAAAGCGGAGAATAACCACATGATGCAAAAGCAGTCGGTTACCATCTCCCATAAAATGAGCAATGCCCTGTCAGTTTCTGAGCGATGGCCACTTTGGAAGCCCAGCCCCCCCATCCCCTTCTTCCTCTACCCAGTTGGTCAGGATGTTATTTTTGAGGATGATGTTACATGGTGTGTATTATCCCTTTGGCCAAATCAGGTGAGCTGTCCCAGCTGTGTCCCCTTCTGACTTCTTGCCCACCTCAGTCTACTTGCTTGTGAAAATTCTCATATATATAAATCTGATCTTTTGGAGCTGATATTACATTTATTTTTACTTCCTTTCTGAGGACAAATACAATTTAATTAAAATATAATGGATTTTTGGTGCCTAAATACCCAAAGCAGAAATTTGGCAATATGCTCTGAAAGGGTGGATTGATGTCTGCTTTCACTAGAGTGTCTCTGCAATTTGATCTTGTGTCTTCGTCAGTCATATATTTTCTTTCCAATTGTTCTCAGAAAAAAAATGTTGACCTTTTATATGTCAACATTTTGGTTTATAGATTTTAAATGATGGCTTCTGAAGAAAGTTGTTTTGCTGAAAGTCTTTCTCCAAACAATTCTTGAGACATCAACAAAACCATCCAATCTGTTGCCTAAACTTTTAATTCTTGTGACTAAGGAAAAATGTTCTTATTATTTTTAAATATATTTTAAGTCTATTGGTGCACATTGCTATATTATGCATACTTATTACTACACTACTTTAATGATGATTCTTTCGTATCAACATTAAGATCCTTTTTCCGTTTACCGTATAAATGCTCAAATAGCAGAACACCACACTAGATCTCAATGTTCTGAGATCATAGACACAGCAAGCCCAGAGCTTGTCATGGGTGCTGATCCTTACATAAATTTAGCAGAGTGAAAAACATAAAGGCTGTTTGAGGTGCATACTAAGGATGCCTTGCTTGATAAAAAGGAATCTCAGTTTTCTGCCTGGCAAGCTATTGGCACTCTCCTAAAACTGCATCTTCAAATGACCTTGTCTTGGCAGCCTGAAGAGATGCTGTTGTGAGTTAAAATGTGACAAATATCTACTGGTCATTCCCTAGATGCCACATCTATAGCATAATAACAAATCAGTGGGTTTTTTTCACTTTTTCCTCAGGTAGATTTTAATGACTGGGTCTTGCTGATGGCGCAGATCTGTACAGTTTTTAAGTACAGAAGGGAAGAGAAATGAATCCCAAATCTCAATGTATTATAGCCATTGTAAAATAGCTTCTGTCAGTTAGGTCACTGGAGATATAGTTAATATAGTTAGTATCTCTAAAATTCAGTTTAAGAAACATATTCCTGCAATGACTTCTCCCAAAATATTGTTGCCTGCCAAGTTATCCATCTGTATTTTGTTCAGCAGTTTATAATAGAAGCTTTGGCCAATGTTTATTCTGCATATTTTTACTGTAATTTTGAATGGCTAGCTGTCACAGTGGAATTTTTAATTGTGGATGCTGTTTATATGTTTTTCTGTTTTGATGGTTAGTAGAAGGTTGCCTGGTTTTCTGAGGTGGTGTGGCTGTACTCCAGTAGTGACTGTTGTGTATGGCATATGCTGCAAAGGGCACTGGGAGGTGAGTTCTCTTCAGCAGTATAATGTTTCATGGATTATACTCTGTTACCATGTAGAGTTCAGACTACAGTGCTTGGTACACCGTGTTGTTCAAAAGAAGATGCTGGCTCTTATTGGAGAATTACAGAATTAAAATCTGAATCTGCATTAGCTGTTCTGTTTATGTGGTGAATTTAAGAAACACTTTGATGGTTTTGAGGTATGATGGAGACCTGCTACTACACAAAGGGCATAGCTAAATTCACATTACACTGAAGGTGAAGAGATACACTCTCTGTTGCGGAGTAGCACTAGGTTTTAGCTGCACCTCATTCTGCTTTGGAGTATTTGCTAACAGTCAGGTCTCTCTGCAGTTCATTTTTTTTGGGGGGGAAAGAACCGAATACACATGACCAAATACAGACAACAAAAAAGCTAGAATAACAACAACCAAATGCTGAGCTGCTTAATGAGAAAGGAAGTTGCTGTTCAAGTCCTCTCACTGCTTCTGGATTTGGCTTTCCGCAGATTGAAAAATGTTATTGACTATTGAATTCAGACTTTCCCCACAATGCTTTGCAGGAGAGTTAATCTTTTAAATGGCTTTATTGCTTGCTGAGTGCCTCAGTTGCTGCTGCTATGTTGTTGTTTTCTAAAGACAGAGCATGTCCACTGGCACTAGCAGGGCTCTCAGCAATCATTATACCTGAATCAGCACCACTACTGTGACTCTACCTCTGAGTCATCACTGGTAAATTCTGTACTTTTCTCTGAGACTCTGAGGAATGGCATGTTTTAGATTAGAATTAGCCAGGCACGTTTAGGAAATCTTGTTACTTGCTTAGAGCAAAACATCTTTATTCTTCTGATTTGTCACTGATCATGGCTACTAACTATCTTAGTTACTATAGCTATGCTATACTATTTTTGCTGCATGGTACCGGAAAGAACAGGAGCCTGAAGAGCACCTCTTGTGCAACATTCCACAAGGAATTTGAAATTCTCATGCTCAGTTTGAATATGAACTTTATACGCATGAAAATTTTATTATGACAATGATTTCTTTTTCCGTTATTGCAGTAATTTTTATTTTTTATTTTATTTTGCAGCATATCCTCTGAACTGTTCTGCCAGTCACATCTTAGTCTGTTATTTATGTCTTTAGCTATTTGACTTTCCACTTTTTATATTTAGATCATGTAATTTCAGTAGTTTCTTTCTGGCTACATTGTAGATTGGCATGTTATTACTAGCTATGGCATGTTATTACCAGTTTATTATCATTTATTCAGACAATTCAGTGATTTGAAATTCATCTACAAATGGCTTTGTAAGATCTTCTGCAGGTAAGCTGGTAGGCCAATAAATATACCCTGTTGTTGTTAAACAATTTTTTAAAGCAGTTTGAAAGAATGTTATAGCAGTAATAGAACAAAATTCAGGATACTGTATGAAAAACTAACAAAGAGATCACCAGCCTGAACAGACACAGATTTAAAACTATATACTAAATCTGCATTGCAGCTGAAATTGCCTTTCATAAACTAATCTCTGCCTATACCTGTTACCTGTCTTTTCTGACTGAGTAGATGCTGGGGAAATGGCTATCACATGTGACCAGATCTTGCAGCCTAGAGACCATAAGATAGTGACTGAGAAATGTAAGCCGATAAAATCTACCACCTGTCTATCAAACTCAACTGACCTTCTATCCCTTTGAGTTTCTTCCTAACTAGCCTCAGGGCTGTGCTTAAATAATTATCTGCTTCAGTCATCCACAGGGATTCTTCCCTACCTTTCATTAATTCAGAAGGCTATCCATAAGACTTTTGATTATGTGTGTAGTTGTCCAACATAGTTCTCTGGGGATTTTGTATGTTTTATCACAGAGAGGAAAAGCTGAGGTATAAGTATAGACCTGTGGAAACGAAAGGATGTGGCCATCAGCTTCATCATTCATTTCCTCTTTCACATGGGAAATTCCTGTTTCATTCCTTCTTCTCCAATATATGTCTCCCAGGGCTGGGTCTGATTTTGCTGCAGCACAGTGGAGCCTGCCTAGTGTCTACTCTGCCATGGACCAGCAGTGATCAAGACCACCCTACTTCCTTTCTGCTACCATTCTCCTCGCTTCCTTCCTCTACACTAAATAATTTGCATAAGTATTCACTAACATTTAAAGTCTATTTTGCTAGTGAAGGAAGAAAGGGAGGCATGAAAGCAGAGTAGGAATATTGATCCACTGAACAGTAAAAATATACAGGATTGGGCATCAAGTACAGCTCCATTTTCTTTATGCCGTCAGCTAAAAATTGAAAGAAAAACCAGCAGCTAATATATTACATTTTGGTGTAATTTCTAAATGTAATGTAAAAGTGATTTAAACGCTATTGTGAATTACCCTTTTTAATCTGCATTTTAGCCTGAATATTGTAATGACCTCATTCTACAGCACTCTACTGCTTTCACTATAAGGCGTTTTGTGGGGTTTTTTGTTGTGTTTTTTTTTTTGTTGTTGTTGGCTTTTTTTCAAAGAAACTGAGACACAAGGCCATATTAGATTTCAGAAATTGAATTTGGATGAACCTAGGTTTCAGAAAGCTGGGTATTTAATGCAATTTCCAGACTGCCTGTTTGACTGTGGCTCAAAGACACTGTGCATTGTGGACACTAAACAGAAAATTGAAAAGGAATCTGTAGCCAAATCACTCAGTTCACCTTCATAGTCCAAGAAATGACACATGCAACTTGTTAAGATCAAAAACTTAAGCAGCCAAACTTTGGAAAATGACAGGAGAAAATTTTTAATGCAAACTGCTTTTGATCTATTTGCTAAGATGGGCCAAATAAGATTTATTGCAATGTCTTTGCAAAAGCTACTAAATGATGTAGTATTTTTTCCTGCTAGACATAGGTTTTAGGTTTTCATCTCTAGGCTCATGTAAAAATAACATGTGAAATGGTAGAAAAGAGCAGAGACAGTTAACAGTAGAAATATTTCCATGGAATTATATAATACATAAAAAATTCAGATATTTAGACTTGTGGCACATAGATGTTTAGAGAAGAAAAAAAAAAAAGGAGCAAGCCCCTAGAGGAGGTGTAACATTTTTCAGCTAATTTACTCTCAGTTGATGAATAATAGGCTTTTTCAGGAATTCTCAGAAATTTCTCAGGAATTTTGAACTCTGTTAGAAATTGGAGCAGATTGCAGATGACATGAAATTGAGTGGGAGTGTCGATCTGCCTGAGGGTAGGGAGGCCCTGCAGCGGGATTTGGACAGGCTGGAGCGATGGGCTGAGGCCAATTGTATGAGGTTTAACAAGGGTAAGTGCTGGGTCATACACTTCAGTCACAACAACCCCATGCAGCGCTGCAGGCTTGGGGAAGAGTGGCTGGAAAGCTGCCTGGCGGAAAAGGACCTGGGGGTGTTGGTTGACAGCCGACTGAACACGAGCCAGCAGTGTGCCCAGGTGGCCAAGAAGGCCAATGGCATCCTGGCCTGTATCAGAAACGGTGTGACCAGCAGGAGTAGGGGGGTGATCATGCCCCAGTACTCAGCACTCATGAGACCACACCTTGAGTACTGTGTCCAGTTCTGGGCACCACAGGATAAGAAGGACATTGAGGTGCTGGAGCGAGTCCAGAGAAGGGCAACAAGGCTGGTGAGAGGTCTGGAAAACAGGCCTTATGGAGACCAGCTGAGGGAACTGGGGTCGTTTAGTCTAGAGAAGAGGAGACTGAGAGGAGACCTCATTGCCCTCTACAGCTACCTAAAAGGAGGCTGGTGTTGGTCTCTTCTCCCAAGTTATTAATGATAGGACAAGAGGAAATGGCCTCAAGTTGTGTCAGGGGAAGTTTAGGTTGGATATCAGGAAGAAGTTCTTTACTGAGAGGGTGGTTAGGCACTGGAACAGGCTGCCCAGGGAGGTGGTGGAGTTGCCGTCCCTGGGGGTGTTCAAAAAACGGGTTGATGAGGCACTTGAGGCCATGGTCTAGGGGTTTAATGGTTAAGAATATGATGGGATAAAGGTTGGAGTTGATGACCCTGGAGGTCCCTTCCAACCATAATTATTCTATGATTCTATGATTCTATGTAGCTAGAGGTGTTCTTACTATTGTGCACTCTTTTTTCTCATCTTCCACTCTTTTGTATGTGCCTCATTTTCTCTCTTTTCCTTTTCTTGGAGTTTACTAGTTGCTGTCTCTATAGACCTTGCTCTTCAATACCTGCGACTCTTAATCCTTCTATATTCTTCTGTCTCACCCTTTAGACAGACTCCTCTTGTGTGTCACCTGAGCATCATCAAGGGAAACTATGGAAGATGCATCACTTTTCTGATGTCCAGTGCCAGATTTCAATGCATCAGCAGAGAGAGACCATTGATGAGGGTCTCCATGGATCCAAGGCAGGCCATTGACAATGGCCAATTTGGTCTCCACAAGACTGGACTGGGACTTTCTTAAGTTAGAGTGGGCATACTCTAGTAATATGCAGAGGAACTGGAGTATACCATGTAGGAATAAAATCATAAGTCTCAATTTTAAGAAGTGTGTGCTGTGCATGTGTGAGTGTAAACCTTATAATTTGCTTGTAAATTGCTGATGTCTTACAAGGAGGGATAAAGGGACAAGTATATCTCCACTCCCTACTTGCAAAATGTCTGGCTTTTTGTCCACTCAGTAGTAGGCGAAAATCTTCATAGCAAAGAAGTTACAAGCTTACTTTATTCAGAATGTATTTTTAACCCAGTTTTTGAATGTAATAAGGCTCATACTGTTATATTGTGTTCCTGTTATTTTTCTGACAATCAACAGGGTATAAGAGGCCAGTGAAAGCATGGATACAGACTCAAAAAGAATAGTTCATAGTGGAGTATTTCAGCCTGAAGAGTAAAAAGTTGCCAGAGGTATAGGAAAATGCAAACCCAGTCTCAAAGTGGAAGTAGACAGGCATTGTAGTGCAAGCACTCTACCTGACTGAGAATGTATAAACAGTACTTTTTGTGCTACACTACACTATTCTGCTGTCTTGCTGTCTCCTTTATCTGGCATGTAATCTTCTGTCTTTCTCTGAAAATTTTTTTTAATGCTTGCTCTGCTTTATCTAATATTCTTGCTGTTTTTCTCCTCTCTGCATTCCCACCCCTCAGCCCCCTTAGCCTCTTTCAGGATGTATCAACTTTGGCACTGTTCCAGTTGGTCTGCTCAGAGGAGCCTGGCTGTTTCTGAAAATTCATTTGCTATGAGGGGTGGAGTTTGCCAAAGTGCCTGTTGAGCTTAAGGGACAAATAGTTGGCTTGTTGCCGGTCCTAGATGCATCCTTAAGCAACTGTCCTAGGCAAAGCCAGGACATTGAGACACTTTACGATAAGCTGAAAGCTTTGATTTCCTCTTTTTATTATGTCTTCAGTATCCTATTAATCTCAAGTTATAGTTTAGTTAGCGATATAAAGCATAAGTTAGATGGCTATGAGGATAGTATTTGATGTAAGAGACTTATTACAACCCTGTGGAAAAAAAAGTGCAATTATTCTTTTTCTACTTGAGCATGCTCTTTGCCTCTGTACATGAGTTAGTTAGTGACAAATAAGTAATCATGAGTTTTTCTTGAATGGAATTCTCTAAATGTCTCTAGGCATTATCATGAGTTGTACTATCACAGCCTTAAGTTACCAGCTCTGTGAATAATAGAAGCAGGCAAATAAAATGTTATCACTAGACATAACACAGAAAAAAACCTTCATATTGATAGTGATTACAAGTGACAGTTTCTTTCATGCAGTCCATAAGCTGGGGTTCGAACTTGTAGTAGTGCCACATCTCATTATGCAAAGTGATTGTAGTGAGGAAGAGCAAAACAAACAAAAAAATAACATTCATATAACATTGAGGAGCACAGAAATGTTTAACTTCAGCTCAGGACTCTGTTGTGACAAAGACCATAAATAGTTAGGTGTCTGATGTAAATCAAGTTTGTGTGAAAAGCTCGCCTGACATGAGTGTATAAGTAGCACACACTTCTAGGTCCCATAGCTTAAGAAATGGCAGCAGAAATGTAAGATCAGGAAAGCCTGAACTACATAGTCTCTCAAATAGCCAAAGTATTTATAGTCGCTCATAATAACCAAACAAGAGAAATCAGTTCCTCAGAAAGGTGAATAAAAGAAACTATTCTGCAGCTTAGGAAGATTCTGAAACCCAGCATCTAACACAGGGATAGTCAAAATTCAAATGTCTTTCAATGCAAATTTTTTGACCTTATCTTTTTTTCGCCTGTCAATGCTAGTAGAGTCTCCTGTAATGTGGCCTTGCATGCTCAAACCTGGCTCTGAAATCAGTTATGTTTCTTCTAGGCAGTACAGTGGGTTTATTCTTGCTTACTTTCCATTTGACCTCAAGACTCTCTATGTGACAGAACTCCAGTTTGATTTCAGGAAAAGTATTCTACCTGTTGCCTTATCTGATGTGTGGCACTTGTGACTTCAGTCATTCTTCTGGCAGGTTTCTGCCTGGACCTTGTGTTTTCATTATTGGAGGCAAAGTTTTTTCTCCTTTAGGTGGTCAGGCAAAAGATCAATCTTTTCCATGGGGAGAAAATACCTGCTGCTTTGTCTTCTCAAAGAAAAAAGATGGTGGATAATTTAGTGCTTTAAAGAACAAAAGGGAGGGAGGGAAGCATCCCTTGCTTAGGACTCCATGTGAAGGCCCTCGGAAACATGCGCTAAGCACCACTGGTTGTAGAGGGAATATGGAGGTTAAAGGTTTTACACAATGCCCTTTCTCACAAGGCAAAGGTTATTGTCTCCATCCATCCTTACCAGATATATTCTGATTATTGAAGTAAAAGTGCACCTTAGGAGAATGCATCATGATATATTCATGTATATTGTGTTCCATGTATCAGTTAAAAATATACTTTCATCTATTGCAGACAGCCTAGGAAATTTTGAAATGTTTGCATGGAAAAAATTTTCTTATCGTGCTGTGGATTCCAAGACCCAACATTAATCCAGAGTGTTTATCTGAAGAGCAAGCAGGTAGACTTTGAGATCCGCCTTGCTTTAAAATTTTTTTCTGGTATTGCCTCAGGTGGTTGTCAGCAAAAGTTGGAATTTACCATGAAATTAATTTGTCAGGCTAGGCTGTTGACAAAAAGTAAGGAATAAATAGAATAAATACCAGTCTCACTATATGCAAATACAGCAGTTACTCATCTCCTAATATGTGGCGTTGTTTGTTTGGCGTTTTCTATTTATTCTTCATACCGTAAGGGAGAAATGCACTAGAACTAGCCTTATGATTCTTGGAGTTCTTTCATTTTGTGAGTATGTGTGTATAGATATTTGAAGTGAAGCTGTGCAAAGGAAATTTATTACTACTTTGAAAAGAAATTAGTGATCCTGCACATACACTTGTCAGAAATGCAGAGAGTATTCTGAAACCCTGATATTAACAGAATTTGGTCGACTTCATTACTGTCTATAGTAGATAAATGTCATAATTGTCCATATACAGAAAATGTTCTAGTTTTGTCTTAGTATATATTTTCTCTCATTGTTCACCATCCACACATAAAACTGGTTACTAGAAACAGCTTTGGAATGTTTTTCATCTATTTTTGAAAATACTGCATAAACCTGAACAAAGACATTTGATATCTATAAGATATGTTAGCATATTGCTCTGCTGGAGTGGAAATAAAACATGTTAAACATTTTTTTCTCCCTAAGTAAATCTATATAACTTCAATGCATTTTAAAACAGTGGGGATGAATATTTTGTGTATCACAAAGAATAGATTTTGATAGAAATGTGAGGTCTGTTAAGACCATCAAATTGTTAGAGGAGGCCTTCAAGAAAAGAAGACTCCTTCCATTGCAGATCCCCAGCTTCATACTGAGGCTCAAACCTGAGGCTTTCACAAGTATGATTTAAACAATCCCACACAGGTAACTCTCAGCATCTTGCAGGTTACAGAGTAATTTACGATTAATAGCTAGAGTTCACAAATTTGGCATACCACTGCTGGAATCTTTACAAATAGTTATTAAATGTTTATCAAATGCCCTGTGCACATGATTAATTTGCCTTCCCATAATTTTGTGTTATTGTGACTGTGTCATATTTAATCCATAGAACTATGTCTAATTAAAGAAATAGTCATTAGGTTTTCTAATGGATCCTTCTTTAAAAGCACAATTGTTCTTTCTGATATTAAATATGCTTCATGTGTTTGTATATCAAGTGCATATGAAAACTGATCACTGGAAAATAAGAGCCAATATATAATAAGATATGAAACTATGCAATAATTCTCATGCAGCTTGTAGAAAATGCTAACATTTTGTAGAATCCCATAATAAAAGTTGTGTGTTGTTTTCAAATAAAATGTAGTTATGTAAAAATATATGAAAGACAAATTTCATGAAAAATGAGTGAAAATATTTCCCTTTTTAGAATCCATAATGCATCCTAGTTCAATGACTAGTATTGCTTCCTGTGCATGGTGTGAGCAAATGACTGTGATCAAGAGCTATAAACATGAGCAGGCAGAGGGTGATTTGGAGTAACTTATGGACCAGTTCTCCTTAAGTTTAACTTTTTAGGATGCTCAAATGTCCCTTCAGCTACCCATCAAGAGTGCAAAATAATTACGTACAATGTATATCATTCAGGACTTATAAAGATTTTCTGTTGAAACCTTTTTTTCCATCTTCAGCGAGGTGGGGATGTTTTAAAGGTATTGTGAGCTGGAGTTTTTGTTGTTGTTTATTTGTTTCAACAGGTTGTTTCACTCAAATATTTTAGCTGTAAATCAAAGATATTTTGACTAGAAATGTAGCTTTTGTTCACACACAACCTTTTGTCTTTGTTCTTCCTGAATAGGAAAAGGCTTAGTGTAGCTAACTCTGGCTAGCTAGGTAATATACTCCACCATGTGGGTATATAAGTCAAATTAATAATACAGTTTCAATATTTAAGGAGAGTTGGATTCTAAAGATGAAGAGAGAAAAATACTTGGAACAGGTTAATTTTGTTCCTGTGTGATGTTTTAAGGCTTGGGGTAGGGTTCTGTTTGTTTGATTTGGACTTCTTTGTCTTTTAAATTTCTTATTAGAAACAGTAAATAGTGAAAATGAACCATAATGAAAAAGTGCATACTATGATTAAACAGATTTGAAATAAAGCTCATTAAGATACACTCAAAACTTCCAAATTTTTCCTACCAGAATATTGTTGAAACCACTGCATAACAGAGAAAAATTATATTTCTTGAATCCAGGTCAGAATTTAGATTTTAAATGAACAGATTTAGAACTTTTCTGACTCACAGATATTTTTTTTTCCTGTTGTATTTAAAGCATGTCTCTATGTCAAACCTAAAACCTAAAAAACCTCAAGCAGAAAAAATATTAGTAATATGCTGAAATGCAAGTCAATCCAAAAGAGAGGCCTTACGATATACTTTAAACAGGATTTATGTTGTTGTGCTTAATGGAAGAAAGATTCCTTGAGCACGCAGGAAAATCGGCTGCTGTACTATGTGAAGTGAATGTGACTGAAGAAACATTCTGCAGTAGATCAGTCTTTGGATAATACTTTCCTCAAGAATGAATAACCACTTAAATTTCTGCTAAACTTTGGGAGTGCAATTCTGCCTTCACCTCTTTAGCTATAATAGTAATTCTTTTTATGTCTGTCTTGTCAGAGAGAAGGTTAAAGAAATTGTGAAATACCAGGTTAGGTTTATGTGATCTTGCCTAATAGCATGCAAGGTACATCTTTAATTCCAGTTCTGCAACTGACTTCAGTGCTGACAAATGCACTTTCAAATGCTGAGAGAATCAAGAATTTCTTGGTGCTTCATGAAATTAGCACAGTTATCAGAAAAGAGTTGCAAACTGAAGTTCTGTGTCACAAGTAGTGGAAACTTCTGTGCTAATAATAATGCAGAAACCATGTAGTTCTCCAAAGCACATAGGTATATACTTAGTGTTAGACATAAAAGTCTACTTGCTGAAAATAAAACTGCCTCTTCAGATTACAAGTCTGAACTAAGAAGCTTAATTTTGAGAGGGATTTTTTTGTTTGTTTGTTGTTGGAAAGGAAAAAAAAAAAAGGTCTTTTAGCCATTTTTTTAAAACATATCTTCTGCCCTGAGAGAACTACTCTATTAAATTAAGAACTGATAATAGCTTATGTAATGAACAAGAAGCTTAATTTTCTCTTGAATTATAGATTCCTCTTTTCAAATTATGAAGTGTACATGAATGGCAACCTGTACCAGTGCTTAGTGACACTCACAGTGAAAAAGTGTCTTCTAATGTTCAGAGGGAACCTCCTGTGTTCCAGTTTGTGCCTATTGCCTCTTGTCCTGTCACTGGGCACCACTGAAAAGAGCCTGACTCTGTCTCTTTGCACCCTCCCTTCAGGTGTTAATATACCTTGATAAGATTCCCCTGACCCTTCTTATCTCCATGCTAAACAGTCCCAGATTTCTCAGACTTTCATCATAATGAGGAATGCTTCAGTGCCTTCATCATCTTGGTGACCCTTCACTGGACTCTCTCCAGTAGCTCCATATCTTGCACTTGTATATTTTTCACTGTACACGCACAGATACCTTCCTTCATGATCAAGTTCGTCCAAGATGCTCCTTGAAAATGGCTACCAGATAAAAGCTCAGCTGTTGACTTAGTTCATTGCTACTGGACAGCTAAGACTATAATGCAAAATAATTCAGCTACCTATGGTATCAAAGGAAAGTCAGCTGTAGTGATATTGAGCTAAGCTTGAGTTGTTAACTTGCATTTAAGCTTTTGCCTTTTCTTCCTTTGATCCTCCTTTAATATTTTCTTGAGATTTCCCAGCTATTTTAGATCTTAAGCATCTGGGGACCAGGACTGTCCTTTGCCGCAGTCTGTGTTCTCTTACAGCAGAAATGCCTCATACTGCTAAGGCTTTTCAGTATCGCTGTAACAGTTTTTTTTTAGTGTCAGGTGGCATATTTGAGGGTTTTCCAGTGCTGAGATGTCTACTTGAGATTTCAGATCTTGTGTGCTTATCTAAACTAAACTTCTGTTCCTTTGAAGTGTTCCCATTTCAAATATTAGTCCAAATTATGAGTGATTTAAATGCCAAGAATTACTAGTAAGAGTATATTAATCTGAACTCTTACTAAGCGTCTTAACTGGAGGAAGGCTGAAGAATCCTTTTCATACTAACTTTTCATACCTCTCCATTAGAATTCGGTCATGGAAACAGAAAGAAATGAGATAGTGTTTCTACATCATCAGTGAAAACTGGTAAGTACAGGATGACTTCTTGACTCTAAAGAGAGCTTCAAATGCAGTTCTCTTCTGCAGGAAAAAAAGTAACCAAAATCATTCTGGGCATTAAGCATTCCAGTTATATTGCTCACTTGCACACAGATAAAATGCATGTTGTGGTTTAATGTTCATTGATAAGTATTATAAAAACTATAGCACAACTAATGCAGTGTGCAGTTGGAATTCTACAGCAAAACACTGAGACAAACTAAAAAATTAATCAGCTCTATATAATGTACAAAACATGCAAAACCAGAGTTACAAAGGCAATATTTTAACTTGAGCTGCATACACCATAGTTCATATCATTAATGAATATCTACTCTGTATTTTGAAAGGACTAACTTAGCAATTAGAAAGCAATTATAAGCCCATTCAAGTGGAAGACAATTTAGACTGAAATGGGGTGATATTAATTGGCAGCAGTTTAAGAACATTTAATTAAATGCCTCCAAAGCCCCAATTCTATAATTGGAAGGGAAAGCTATGCTGTTTAAAACAAAGAAACTAACTTTTATAGGGAATAAACCTTATTTATAAAACAAATCCCAGAGAAGAGGAAGGAGAGGTGGAAGAGAAGGTAACTTGATAGGAACCAGTATTATCATAAACTGATAATATCATTTAGAAGCTAGGAAATAGAGAAAAAATAATAGAAAGGAACTGGGGAAAAACTCAGTGACCAGTGAAGTCAAGTCCAAGGTCTTACTTTATAAAATATAATAGCAATCATATCTATCCATTTGATTTCACTGGTAGCTGCAAGTTGTGGAAATCTCCATAGTAGTGACCAAATACAGATTTTTAATTTTTTTTTTTCAATAGCTACTACTGTTTCATTTTTTTGGTTGGGGGCCAGATAGTCCTTTAAGTCCTGATGAAGAAGAAACAGTTTCTCTTCAGTTGAAACTATTGTGAGTGAAAAAAGGCAGCTAGATAATTTTTAATTAGGAGAATAAATTTTACATTTGTTTTTGTCAGAAGAGTGACAATATTTCTATATGACCTGATCTTTTTGGCTTGCTAAATTAGGGTAAGTGCTAATGATAACACTTTAATATTAGTTTCTTGGTGCAAACCTTTCCAAATTCCAGAATATATCACTCTGTTTTAAGGGCATAAGAGGCTGCAGTAGAGCATGACACATTTTCTGATGTTATTCTGATAATAATGGAAAACCAAAAGTATTCTGTTTTGTCATGTTTCCAAGCAGTTTTCTTGAGAACTTCAGTATAGTTTTTACATGCTTGTTTTTATGGGAAATCTTGAAAGACAGAAAGGGCATTGGAGCTGTTAAATGCCTTAGCAAAGGTAAACAGAAGAGAGGAATTGTTATGTTAGAAAAGGTCGCGTTTGGACAGATTGAATTTGAGATGATGAGACTGCTTCTAAAATGTGATATCTGAGATGAAGAAAGGAAGAACTCAAACGCAATGAAATACCCCTAAAGATCATTCTTACAAGTCTAAGCCTGAACTACAGAAGAAGCAATGATGAAAGGAAGCCATCTTCATACCTATACTGTAGCTCATGTAGCAGAATTATTCTGCAGTTTAAAGATCAGATTTGCCTTTGTAGCCCTAATAATCCTTTTATTTGGGAGGAAGAGTTTGAGGAGTTTTGTATTAAAAAGGCTCCCATACTCCTTTCTAGCGAAATCCAAAGTCTTTTTCTTAACACTATAAAAATGTTTAATGAACCATTGTGCAGACACGTGTCTTCTGGGTAGCTTTGAAATTCATAACCATTCTGATTCGGGTTCCACTTCAAGTTGTCCCGATTCTTGTCCATTCTCTGAGAAAATAGTGGGGTATATTGCATTATCCTGGTTACAATCAATTAGTTCTCAAGCTTCCTATAGCTTCCTAAAGAAGTTTTTCTATGCCAGTGATTTTTCTGTAAAGATTTTCCTGGAGGGTAATCCTATCATAGTACTAAATCTAGGGACATGCGTGGCATACTGTCTCTCTTATTGTTGGAACTAAAAGTGGTGATTTCTGAGGGGCTGAGTTCAAAGCTTTTATCAGCATTTTACTGATTAAGGTAATCACTAATAGAGGTTTATACATTGTGTCTGAATACCCTGCATTACTTACCCCAAATTTCTGAGCTAGCCTAATAGGTCTATGTCTAACGTGAAGAAGATGAAAGTATTAAGGAGCAGATATTTCAAAAACACTCAGCTCTGATTAGCCAAAAATCTGCTTTGGGAAAACTCTAACTGCTGGTTTGACTCAGAAAAGTAATATGACGATTAACGTAAGTTTTAGTAAAAGCCTGTTAGCTCCTCTTGAAGGTTCTAGCCTGACCTTTGTTTGTTTCAGTTTGCATTATATCAGAACCAAGGAAATTAATACTGAAATTTAAAGCTTTTTTTTTACTCTCACTACTGAATCAAATGCTAGTGCTTTGATTTTCTAGGTTTGCTGGATATCAAATCAGATGTGAGAATCTCTGCACGTGCTTGTACATTAGAATCATAGAATCATAGAATCATTATGGTTGGAAGGGACCTCCAGGGTCATCAACTCCAAGCTTTATCCCATCATATTCCTAACCATTAAACCACTAGACCATGTCCTCAAGTGCCTCATCAACCTGTTTTTTGAACACCCCCAGGGACGGTGACTCCGCCACCTCCCTGGGCAGCCTGTTCCAATGTCTAACCACCCTCTCAGTAAAGAACTTCTTCCTAATATCCAACCTAAACTTCCCCTGATGTAACTTGAGGCCATTTCCTCTCGTCCTATCATTAGCAATTTGGGAGAAGAGACCAACACCAGCCTCACTACAATCTCCTTTTAGGTAGTTGTGTCTATTCAATCTTGATACTTGATTCTGTTGTCTCCTTTGTACAACTGACATAAAATTTATCTTCTATTAAAAAAAAAGAATAGTATCTTCAATGTTGTGGTTTCCTGGTAATGTCACAAGTATGAGGCTGTGAGTGTTGAACTTCATCCAGGAGTTTGCAATATCCAGATAAGGCATGTAGCTTTAGCTATTAGGTTAGGTAGGCTGCTGCTTAGAGGCTAAGAGATGTTAGAAATGGTTGACTGTTGCCTCCATTTTAGGCTGGCTGAGTCTGAGAGCCCTTGCTGCCTATCAGATAGTATGCACATGGATAGGAATATTTAAGTGCTCATGCCATGGAGGAATAAGAGGGGCTGTGGCTGCTGCCAGCATCAGTGCTCTCACCCTCACCAGCCCCTAGCCAGGCAGAAGAAAGCATCGCTTTCCAGAGCCTTCCAAATCTCTCTCTGGGTTTCTAGACTACTCCTGTTCTCAGGTTGTTCCTTCTCTCCCTCTTCAGATGACAGCATCCGTGGTGTAGGAGGAGGTGTAAGACTGGTGTAAGGAAAGGAAGACCCCTTATGTGTGGGCAGGATGAGAGGGTAGAGCTGAAAAATGATGGTAGAGGTAGGGGTGGAATTGCCAAGACAGAAAGGAGGTAGGCAAGTAGGTAGGAAGGTGCCAAGGTAGGCCATCTGGACCCAGTCTTTACTGATGTTTTTGTTTCTAAACGCTATTGTGTATCTGTCCTTGTCTTTTTCTTTTTTCTTCATGACTTCTATTTGTTGTTTGTATGACATTGTGACTGCTTTTCTCTGGGAGAGTCCTCACAGTACCTTAAGTAGGTTGTTTTTAAAAGCCATATTGTTTTCCAACTATGTCTGAATAACTCCTTCTTGACATATTTACCTTGATAAACAAGCTTTTTTGAGTCCTGCAGAATATTTCCCAGTAGAGCAGACAAGCTCAGGATGTTCCCTGAGGATTGCTTTGTTTAATGTCAACTCTTCAGTTTATGAATAAATCAAGCAGCACATTTCTTATATCTTTACCTACCCCAAATCATGGCTTGGTAATACTGCCATAGGGAACTTTGGGTATTGTTTCCAGCTGATTAATGTGATAGCTTCAATATTAATGAGCATATTCAACCATGCTTTTCATAAGATAAGTAATCCTGATGAAAGACAGAATATTGCCTCAACTGGAACCCACTTTAGAATAGCAGTAGCTGGTAATAAGCTCCTTAATAACAGTCCAATATCCTTACAGCAAGAAAATGCTTATAGAGCTGATGACTACCCTAAACGGAGTGAGGCTCACCCATGAAGTGCTCTGTGAAGCAGGCAGGTATGATGGATGAGGCCTAATAAAGCAGAAGGACAGCTGGACTGGAAGACAACAGGAAAAGGGCAGTGAAGAAAGGAATAGAGAGTGTGGTACTGGAGACCTAAAGTTGCAGTTTTCTGAATATTCTTTTTGCTGGCAGTTTGGAATTTGTTTGTTCATTCTGTTTTTGTATGGATATTTTAATTCTGCATCTCTTGTGTCATGCTCATTGGTGGTAATAAAGCAGGTGTCTTTACTGGGGAAGTGATGCAGGAATGAATGGCTGGGGCAGGCAGCATGGCAAGTCAATGAAAGAGAAAATGAAAAAGTACTGGCACCTCTAAGGAGAGCAGTGTCCATAGAATTCTAGTCTGAGATCTGGGAAAGGAGTATTTAGGATGGACACAGTCAGCACTGAGTAGAGAGCATCCACATTGTACATTGTGGAAAGAGGTATGGTAACATCTGAACAGCATAGTTCCTGAGAAATGCTGCTGATCCTTTTCTAAATATCAGAAGTTTTCCAGTTTCTGTTCTGCTGACATACTTTTCCTTTAAATAAATAAAAGCAACTCTGGTTGGTTTTTGGGTGGTTTTTTTTTAGGATATGTACTTGTTTGCCACCAAAACCATTTTATCTTTTTTTTTCTTTGAGATGTTTTCTTTGTGGTCTTCTTTTGAGGGCATTTGGACAATTGATTAAATTGTTGGGAGTGAGCCTTGTTATTTATCAGTTTTATTTTGCCCATTAGATAATACTTCATGCCAAAATTACTGTTCTCAGAGTGATTAAATCTTTTGTTAACTCACAATAGAAGATTTCACAGCTAACGTTTCAGATGTTCTTTGCCTGCTTTTAAACACTGATCAATAGATCAGTCCATTATTTCCAGTATCTGTGTAAGCATCCAGGTGTGTCACCATTTACAAAGATCCAACAGAAAGCAAAGTAATCTTTGTAGACCAAAATGGATAGGCCCTAATTAGTGTATTTCTTGTGCAAACTGGCACGAGAAGGTGCTGCCACTTAGGCCCAGAGAAGTGAGGAGCTTGACTGACACACTGAATGAGAGGTTTTGGAGAGGAGAAAGCTTTGCAAACCTGTGTTCAGGAAACTCTGATTTCTCTCTCTTTTAACAGATGCAATTTTAAACTAAATGTTGATTTAAATAGATCAATGTAACTTGTCATGAGTAAGACAATATAATTGTCAGGCACACAATATGGTCTTTCATCTCTCTCTTCAACTATTGTTCTTCCGAAGGTAAAATGTTGAGCTTTAAACATAATATTACAGCACTGGTATTTTGGCACACCTGATCTTTTGTATGAACAAAATTATGAAAAGCAATTCTCTTAATAGTTATGCGCAAAGAGTAAGACTATTTCAGTTCTTGTTTGTTGTTTCATGTGTGTAAGCCTTTTTCAGTGCTGCTATTCCACCTATCTAACTTGAATAGGAGACTTGAGACTGGTAAGGAAGATCAGGGTGCCAGTGCTGAGGAGACTACAGGCATTCCTTCCCTTCTTGCCTTTATCAGCAGAACAGAAAGGGAATCTGAATTACTCTGCACCATTCACTTTCCCTGTAGTTTTAAATAAACCTTGCATCATTTTAAATGCTCTGAGCAGGGGGAAGATTAGCCACTGCACCATAACATGAAACTTTGCAGCCCCAGGACACTCATGTAAGGTCAGTACTTTTTTATTTCTGAAATTGCCAGAGTAAACATTAAATGTCAGTCTCTCCGCTGTTGGCCTGCATGAGGTTAAACTCCTATGCTAGTCATATGGCAACTGTGTAATAGCCAGGGAACTCTGGGCAATCCTTTTGCAATGCATTTAATTCTTCTGCTGCAGCAGGATACTTGGCATAGCCCACTCTTGCAGAAGGTCTGCTGAAGGAAGAGTACTAGAGTTGTTTCTTGTGCTGTAGGACATGCATAAACCAGGTGTGTGTAGCTTGGATCACAGTTTCATATGTGGCCACAGCAGCCCTCCCACTTCCAGCAAGAGCTTGTCTTTGCCTGCCTTACATATAGGCTTTGCTTTAAATATTTGGGCGAATGTTTTGTAAGCACCCAGCTGAGTCAATTATTCAGCTGTTCTCTGAACTAATCCTTTCTATTTCACATGGGATTTTGAGTAAGCATACTTTGGAACTGCATTTATTTAAGATTGAGGTAGCTCATATGAGGTAGTAGCACAGGGTCTCTGGAGGTGGCTTTGCCTTATCACTTTGAATTAGTCCAGGATTATACACATCACGTAAAAGAAGCTACTTCACTTTGAGATGCAGGATGACTTTCTATGGAAGCAACTCATAGTCTGTACCATGGCACAGTTAATCCCTACCTGGATACAGGACCCAGAGATGATGGAGAAGGCTTGTATAGTACATGCTGAATTGAGACTGTCTGTCCCAGAGCTCCATCTTCTAGTGGAACTTGCTATTAATTTTTTAAATCAGTGGTCACACTATTATAATGCTACCATATAAGATCTAAACTCAAGAAAACTACCTTCATGGTAACACCAGGTAAGTAAAATTATTTTCCTATAACAGACAGTGAACTGCATCCAAATGAAAATTTTCTCAGTCTTTTACCAACGACATCAAATAGATTAATTTCAAAGGGCTATAATATCAGCTAACGGATTCAAAACAATAAGTTCATGGACACAAAGAGGAGGCAGATGAACTGTAAGGAAATAAAGGTGTTCTCCATCTGTTGCCTGTGTAAAAACTGTTTGCAGCACGTTTCTTGACGTATGTTGAACATGTAAGTGGATACTGTTGCCTTTGGTTTGGCATAATGGATGTTATGGAATTAGATGTTGTTGTTGCAGAAAAAGAATGGTTTCTGTTTCAGCTTCATTCATAACCACTGAAATGAACAGCAGCTTCAGTGAAAACAAAAGCAGTTCCATATTTAATTTATAAGTTTTAAATAACTTTTCCATTTCATAGGAGCAACCTGTTGCCAGCTAAGTTCCTTGCTTAACAGATTTTCATGTTCAAAACACTTCCTATGTGATAAAATTGCCTCATTAAACAAAAATAGTTCAGTCATAAACATTATTTTGACCTTGTATTGTTTTCTATTTACAATTTTTTCCAAGTATTAAACTGTAAGCTTAAAAGCTTATACTTATGTATTTTACTAGTTTGAAGAGCTATCATGGATTCCTTGTGCTCCCCTAGGAAAGCTGTTATTGCTGTTGATTTGATACACGAACACGCAGGCTCTTTCAAATAGTTAGACCAAAATTTTTCTCAGAAGAACAGATAGACACTTTGAGGCCCTCTCTTATTTATTTTGTAGTTTTCTCAAGTTATTTGCTGCTTCCTGGAAATGCAAATGAACAGACCTTAAAGGGAATATTTGGAAATTCCAGACCATGATAGGATGGTCTGAAAGGGCTTGTTGCCTCCTAATACAAAATGCAAATCAATTTTATGAATAATAAACTATACTTATTAGTGTCAGCAGGACATAAGTACAAGTGAAAGCAAGTAAAATTACTTAAACGTCAGGCTGTGGAAGTCTACTGCCTTTGCCTCAAGATCAACCTGTGCAGGCTAGTTAGGGAATAATTAAGGAAAATTATATTCTCCAGTACATTCTCTGGGATGCCTGTTTTCTGTAACTATCTAGTAATGAACCCCAAGAGAATTCCAACAGAGCAGAGAAACAAAATGTGGTCCAATTTATTCTCAATAATTCTCTCTTCTTTCATAGTAATATACCACATAATTAGCAGACTTCTTCTTGTCGGGTTTCATAATATTTTGACTGGAAAACTCCAGACTGGTTTTACAATATCTTTGATGAGGTTTTAACATAAGATATTGAAAAAATGTTTGATTTCTGTGAAATGTAGGAGAACACTACTTCTGGAGGTGGGCTGCTGCGCTGATTCTATGACAAATGATGAATGTTTGCAGTATGAAAATAATAGTGCTGTGAATTCCTTCAGTGTCTTGGACAGAGTCTTCAACACAACCTTATTAAATACCCAAATGCATTATGCCATGCAGAAGTCCAGGGAACACAGTTCCAAAATTACATTAAAAGGTGCAACCTAGTAATGACAAATCTCTGAAATTATGAACTTTCTTAAATACACTGAAACATTCCAGAAAAGGATGAGAATCCGGGGAGTAATGTATAAAATTGGTTGCAATTCAATTTCTTTAAAGTCAGTGTACTTCGCTGAAAACTGGGCATTGTCTCAACTGCAAATTGATAGGATTTATTTCCATACCTATGTGTTACATAAATCTCACTGGCATTAGATTCTCAACTTGCAAAGCCACTGTGTGATTCTAATCAATTGAGTGAAAGAGAAAACCATACCTGAGTACACGATCAAAACTAAATACTTGTGATGCTATGCCTTTGAAGTTTAAGCCTGTATAATAGGTGTGATGATGAAAAAATAACCTTTTTGGAGCCTAGGTTTTTTTACAGTTCATAAAACTGTAAGCTGAAAACTAGCTGCATAGATATCACAACTGTGATAAAGTGGTAAATGAAGGTATGTTATGTTCTATTTGACACAGTTATCAGAATAATAAGGTAAGTGGCACTCAGATAAATGCTGCTTGGACTTTCTCTGTATGAAATGCTAACTAGTGACACTATTAATATCTCTCACACATATGTCCAGCAGCTCTCCTAAGAACTTTACTGCTTCTATTTTTCTCATCTTTAGCTGAAGGCATGATCAATTTGGTTTGGTGTTTGCAAGCTATCCAGTAGCTCATTGCAACTTCCCCTCAACAAGAATTTTGTTAATTAGTTATTTTTGCCAGGATTAGGTGCTTAAGCCCCAATCCTTCCTCAGAGTCTGTCTTTGATATTTCATCTCTTTCTCGTGTGAAATGATCGGCTTGTGAGCCTCTCAGTTTAGCTACTGCTGCTCTCATGATCTCTGTGAGGACCTGAGCAGGTAGCTCAAGACTTCTGGATTTCATTTGATGATAAACTGCCAGGCAGTTATTTGTTGTAAATCTGAAAAGTGAATAAAACCTCATTTATTTCTTATGCATAAGTCATATCAAGGAAGTATGGTGGTAGTTAATGTATTGAGGACTGTTGTTTCTTGTTATCATAGTTTTTATTCAAGTATCTGGAATTAGCTGAGAATTATAACATAGAATAAGCAACGATGTTAAGCAGTTTGTAGCTGCCTAAACAAAAGTAATCAGTCTGCCTGCATTTCAGAGCTTTAGGTATTACACTCAGATAATTTTTTGTATCTATGTCTTGTGGATATGAAGGACTCTACCTGCAGAGTTTTCTAGTAGATGCTCTGCTGCTAGCCAAATTGCTAAGGCATTTCAGCTGGCAATGTTCCCATAAACAACTTGCTCTGGGCAGGACATTTTACAGAAAAAAAAAAATATTGTGACAGTAGAACTTTGGAAGGAAATCAGTTCAAAGGTAAGAGTGAGATATATCTACAAATAGGAGAGACCAAAGTAACTTAAATTTTAATTTTTGTGGTTTTGAGGAGGTTTTTCCAGTATCTCTTCTAGGCACCTAAGATTGGAGATTAGGTTGTCTCATTTTCCCCTGCTGTCAATGAAGACATAGAGGCTCCTCTAGGCAGCATGTTGGAGCAGCAGCTGGACTTACAAGCCTTGGATATGTCTCTGGGGAGCCCTACCACTTTCCACTAACAATAAATGAAGAGTTATAGAGACGGAGTATGTAAATTAATAGACCAAATCAAACAGTGGGATGATAGATATCTTTCTCCTTGGTCTTTTTAATCATAAATGACTTGATCTGAAGGGGAGGTAGAGATTAAAGGTATTACCTTCAAAGAGTAACATGAATATTATAAGAGAAAATGTAAAATAGATTTTTACATTCCTCTTTCTCCTTACCTAAATGCTTTAAAAAATAATCTCCTCTAATCAGAGCTTGCATGTTAAAATACATGCCTTGTAAATTACATAGTGTGTGTATATATTTGTTTCACCAATATCACAGAATTGGACTAGAGTGTTTTCGCACTCAAGTTCTTTGCACCTGGATGTTTATTATTATCATTGTGATTGTACATTGAAAGAGTTCGGTATTCCCTTGACTTATGAAACTTGCTTTGACATAATTATGGTATCTATGCTTTCCCAGATATAACTCAATATTTAATATACCATAATCTTATGTTGAAAGAAGGAAATTTCTGGATGTTTCCATTAGAAATGAGATGGAATCAGACTTTGGAAAGGTAGAATCAGACTTCAGAAATCTCCAATGGTAGAAACAACTTACTGATAATCATTGTATATTACTTTCTCACTATTTTTGTCTTGAAATTGTGTGGAATTTAAGTATTAGAATTTGAGTGTTGTTAATTAACTTTTTAGGAATTTGCACCAGTTAAACACATTAAAATTGCTTGATTTCTACTTGTCTTATGGTCAAATGAACTTCCTAAAGTTTTTTTTCCCCTTTCTTTCACAAAGACATCACTAAAAGAATCTTCCATTAAAAAAAAAAAAGTGTTTATTTTCTAAATTAAAAAAAAAAGTCTTGAATCTTATGAAGTATTCAGATTATTAGCATGACATTCCTGAATTTAATTACAAAGCATATATCTTTTTATCCTGAAGTGATTTATATAGTTACAGGGAAATCTTTGATTAGTTTAATTACAGTTCTTCAAGTAGCTGTCCAGGCAGATTTTTAAAATCTCCAAGGGTTTCTCACTATGTCACCTTTTCCTGTTGATGAAAAACTGGAAGAAACTGACTGCAGAGACAGAGGAACCTTGAGAGCTGATAGTCTTTAAGAGCAAATTAGAAAAGCAGTGGTTAAGGCTCTTGTGGGTACTGTGATTTTGGAATGGTCTTTAACCTCTTGATATTTTCTTTAGCCCTATGATTTTATGAAATGCAGCTACATATTTAAATATCAAGCATCAGATAGTAAAGCGTATGCCTTTTAGATCATGAACACATAACATTTGATTTAACAAAGAGTATCAAACTGGACATCTAATTCTAATTACTTGGCTTAAGAGCAATGGAAGCCTATATGTAACAGGGGATTATAGCTGTTGCTTTTTCAGAGTGAAAGGTCAAATCCTCGAAAGTTTATTTTTCAGCAAATTCTGCAGCAATGTGAACCTCACCTAATGCAGTTTCTTAACTTGTTTTGCCTTTATTATAATGTTTCTGTTTTCTCTGTACAGATATTTATGATTTGGTTCTACTTGTTTTTGATTAATCATGTTTAAGGGGTTCTTAGAGTAAAAAATTCAAGCAATACATACAAAACTGACTTCATTAAGTGTGGTAGGTAGTAACTGAAACATGGCATAATAGAGCATGTTAAAATTATTTTCTAATGCTAGTAGGAAAAAAAGGCCAAACTTTTCTCTGCTTTTTAGTCTGTCTTATTTGTAGCAAAAGACTTTAAATTGATTTTTTTTTTTTTTTTTTTTTTTGGTGTAATAATTACACAGTGTGGCTCAAGGCAGGGAGCTTTTGGAGGGCAATGGAGGGAATTAGACCCACAGTTCCCACTGACTTTCAGAGGATTGGCAGGGAAATCACTGAACAATCATGTGGCAGCAGAGAAAATACTTCACTGTTTGTTGCCTCAGATTTGTCCAAAGATGCCAATTTCTAAAATGCTCTCTTTTTGTTGCCTTTGGCCCCTGATGAATGGAATAGGGCAGGTCTCAGCTGACCTCATCTGTAGATGGGGCTGGGTGCGAGGGGCTGCGCAGCCGAATGATCTCAACTGTATCTGTGTGTCAGAGAGGTCACTGCATCAGCTTTTCTAGTTTCCTCTCTCTCTCTTCCTGAAAGTCCATTCCTGCCATTCAAACACTCCTGAAGGACAAGATCTTAATAGTATGTTTTAATTTGCTCAGATTTCTTCTGCTGTTTTCTTCCAGATTTAATTAAAAATGCTGGAAGTTAACTGTTTTTTTGATATGTATTGGTTGCATGATGGCAGGATCCCCTTCCTTACACCTCTGAAATTTTAGGACCCTCAGCCTGCCTTGGTTTCCCTGACAGTTTTTGGCATATGGTGGAGATAAACTTCAATGTACTGAGATGCTTTGTACATACCAATACTCAAGCTAGCATGTCACTAGGGAACAAACATACTGACAGATGGGGCCATTAATCTTTCAGTGAAGTCTTCAGATACTATTGTCATCTGTACTTTGCTTGACAGAGGGGACAAAGTGTTGAAAAACAGGATAAAATAAGCAGCGCTAAGTTCTGTGCTTTTCTGGCTACCATAAGAGCACTAAATGATATTACGATAAAAATGGCCTGAATTAATGTCTTTTAGTAGAAAGGTCTAAATCTTTGCAGGAGTATATTTACAGACAGTGAAATAAAAGTGAATTGCAGGGGTATGAGGAAATATATACCAGTAAAAGGAGTGCTGCCCCAGCTACTTATACAATTTAAAACCTTTTTCAAGCAAACTATCAAAATACTTTTTTGCTGCCAGGTTTTACCTCACACCTCTTTAGCATGATGCTAAAGACTCATCAGTCTGTCAGAATAAACTTATGATTTCAACCAGAGAACATATAAAGAACAAAGTCATGTGTTCCCAAGTATTGAATAGTAGATGATATTCTGTCTTTACTTGGAAACACTAAGTTGAAGAATTTAATTTTGTAGCATAACCAAAATCATTGTCATTGGGTTTCTCTTTAGAGGGTTATTTCTTATGAAGAATGTGGTCTGTGAACACGAGTCTATCTTGGAAAGAACATAGAATGTATACTGGAAGTAGTTTTTCAGACACTAACCATGATCAAACCAGAAACAGTTAACGTCACTTGGGATGCTGTGTGTCATATTAGCATTACAATCCCCAGAGCAACTTGATGTTTCTTGGTTTCTTGTGTGGAGCAGTTGCTTTGCAAATTCTCACACTTTGAAGATGTTGTTCATAGTTTCCTAATATAGTTTAAATTAAACTTTTCCGGTGTTCTTTATGTATTCCCCGTAATTCTGCTTTTGGAAGAAAAACAGCATCATCACATAGGATGAGTTTACTTTATTCTGAATAAAACTGACTGTTTAAGAGATCAGGATTAGAATACTATTGAAGAAGTACTTTTTAGAAAGCTAATGCTTTTTAGCCTATTTTAAACAATGTTTGCAGTAATTAAAAATGTATCCTACGTTCACAGGAAATTACTGCTACCTGATATCAAACAGAAAATGAAAGGTGTTCATTTGTACAAAAGAGTCATTAAAGGTAGTACAGATTCCAAACTCACAAAAGCCCACATATGGGCTTTGGGAACACAGTAGTCCAGCTTGCACGCTTTCTAATGTTCTCCTTGGTATGGGTAGGTGTTTCTCTTCCCTATAGAAACAGGTGCATGCTGTCAATTATTTTTGTCGATATTTCCCCGTGGGACGCTTGCTGTCTTATTAAGACAATTGCTGTGTTGCTGAAAGCAACTGCAGGGCTTCAGAAATCTTGAGCTAAGATAGTTAACTTTCTGTTTTCTCAACATTTTCATCCATCCCCATGAATTTTTACTTGTGAGCTCACTGTTCTGTACAAAATATGGCTTTGTACAGAAACCTCTTGAAGTGATTCTCCTGTCATTCTGGCTTTCTGAAGGAATGGAAGGAAATTCAACAGAATGAAAATCCTTTTTGGTGTCGGTGTTCTTAAAAAAAAAATCCCTGGAAGTTACTGAAGGTGACTGCTTTTGAATGTATCTTTTTGCACTAAATAATAAAGTTTGTGAGAATAAACTTTAAAATGGATTAACACTTCATGCAGTGCTACAAATATAAATTAATTTATTTTCAATAATCTGGAAGTTCCCTTGACTTCAGAAAGAATAAACTTTTTTTTTTTTTTTTTTTTTTTTTTAATATTTATGCTCTGAATGGTCCTCTCACAAGTGTTTAAATAAAGGTATAATTTCTTTTGAAAGTTTTGTTTGACCTTCTCCACCTAACAGACACAAATCTTCAATGCAAAAAGATCTTAATTTTCTTTTTCATGTTCTCCCATGAGGACAACAGTGAAATTCTGGTTGAATTTCTGTTATTTTGTTGGTTTATTATCCTGCTGTTTGCATGTATATATATGGCTCATTAATTTATTTTTTCTATATTTGAGATTCAAGGTTCCTGTTCATAGATCCCTCCCTGTTAAAGGATCTGTGACTGAAACAAGATTGTGACAGTGTTATGATGGCAGAGAGAAAAAAGGAACTTAAGGACAGGATGAAATATTAATTCAGTATCACTCTCCTTTCCTTTTCTTTACTATTAAGATAGTCTAGACAATTATCACAGTACACTTTGTTTCTTTTAGGTGGTTGCACTTAGAAGAAAAGAATTTTTTTGTAAGTGCTGCCATTTTTATTCTCTCCAAATATTTAGGACTTTCTTCTTAAGTGCATTATGTATTTTGTTTAATTATTTTGTTAGACATGGCAAAAGGTTGCCATGAGAGGTTGTGAAATCTCTGTTCTTAGAGATGTTAAAAACTCAACAGGAGAAGGCCCTGGGCAGCCTGGCTGAGTTGGTACTGTTTGAGCAGGAGCTTGGACAGGGTAATCTCCAGAGGTCCCTTTGAACCTAAATTACTCTATGATACTATTAGCCAAGCAGAATCTATTCCCCACAGTATTTGTACTATTACAAGTAATTTTTAACAAGATTTTATCAGATACTTTCCTATAGACAAGTAGGAATAACTTTTGATGATTATGGGACTTAGAAAGGAGGCTTAAAGACATGAAGAGAGTGGAAATGATTTTCAATGTCATCCAGGGTTGAAAGGTTTCTGTCTTTTTTTTTTTTTTTTTTTTTTTTTTTTTTTTAAATTTTCTTGGTTTTGTTTTATTGAACTAGAAAAAAAAAACAAAGGAGTTTTGCTCTAGTGCCACTGAAAAGAGCTGAGCGTGTTACTGTTTTGCACTCAGGCTCATCATACTGGACTCTGATATGATAACAGATGTGCATCCACCCAGGAAATTACCATTTTCAATAAGAAGCAGAACAGCAAACGGATTTTCATGCATGGAAAAATAATGTAATAAACTGAGCAAGGCCCTGGCATGATAAATTATACGGTCAGAGAAGGGAAAAAATACAATTTGTTTAAATTTCTGAACCTTCAATAGAGCTATAAAGCAGAAATACTTTCTACCCCCAGTAGTAAAATAACAAGCAGAGGCTTACCCAGTAACTACATTTACAAGTCTGAATCTCCACACAGTTTTTATTAATTTCCCTATAGACAATTTTATATTTAGTGTCAAGTATTGAATATAGTTAGATGTGCTTATTTCTTAATTTATTTTTATAGTACAGTGATCTTCCTCAGGAGACTCAAAATGGTGGGAAGAAGGAAAATCACCTTCAAATATTTATAAATCTTTCTATTCCCTAATTTCTTACTGAAGTAAATTAAAAACTCTTCACTGAAATCTAAGGATGTGTCCTGGTTTCCCAGGAACAGACCCACAGCCCAGCCATGGCAGGCAGGCCCTGAGTCAGCTGGGAGTTTCAGTCACTTCAACCCACAGGGCTTTTGCCTTTTTTCCCTGATTCCCCTTCTCAGCTGGGGAGGGTTCATTGGGTGGTAGAGTAACTAGTAACAATCTAAAATTTTCTTTTGCATCCCCCTTGCTAAAATTTTCTCTCATTTATTTAAGTTTGATCGTTATGTTGACAGTGTGTGGAATCCCATCCTTTCCTCTACCACAATGTCATGCATGATCTTTCTGTTCTGGTGGATGCCAACGATCATATTAACCATTTGCAAGTGCTCCCACCTTTAGAATCACAAGTTTCAATGCTGGGCCCACAGTTTCAGGGCTGCAATCCTGACCTAACACAAAAACACTCCTCTATGCTTTTGCTTTGCTCAAGGAAGTTTAAGTAGTGAAAACATGGACAGTTACTTTCATATCGTATAAACAGCAAGATACTTTAAACTGCTGTCATAACAGTGTAATAATTGTATGCAAGTACTACTGGTTACTTTCACACAATTAATATCCTTTCCTATCATTGTCATAGTGTATGATGTACCTTTTTCTGGCAAATAAAGGGATTTTAAAAATTTAGATTTGATGTAAATAGACTCAAGTCAGATATAAATAGGATTTCTGGAAAGTCTAACTTAAACTAGGTTCATACCTCTTATCATTTTAAACTCTTCGCTGATTTTCAATATTACAATACTTTAGTTTGCAGTTCGAATTGCATTAACTGTTCCAGCTCAAACTCTGTCTCAGTTTGCTTGGTCTCTTTTAATGTTCTGTCCAATGCATTGTGTTTGGATCTGATGTTGAATTCCACCACAGAATAGCCAGAATGCCACAATCTCACCACTAAAATATAGCTATTAAATTTTTACCTGCAAAATATCTGGCATGATTGCTGTTACTCGTTTTCAATTTGTAATCAATTGAGTATATGTGACATTCTCATGCCCATAAAAAGAAAAAAACTTATTTGGCTATTGTGTTATTTCAGGCTCTTGTGAAATTATTATTATTATTTTAAATGGAAAAATCCTGTGCTTTGTTTTCCTTCAGGAATCACAGAGTGAGTAGTAGGTGTTTTCAAAGAGTAATGTCTGTAAGTAAAGGAACTTTCCTGTGGAGGCACCTAGCTTGAACTTTGCCCTGGCCTTAAGACTTCGATTCATCTCACTGCCTAGCAACTTTCTTTTGCAAACCTTTCCCTCTTCCAGAACCAAGCATTGGTAAATTAAGTATCCCAGCGTCTTGTTTCCCCTTTCATTTTCTAATGGTGAATAAGATAAGGATGGACGTAATCTTTGTGATGTAATGGGGTGAGAGCTCTGGACCAGTCTTTTAAGCTTGTTCTGTTTGTGTAACCTAGACAGCAACTATGTGGCTGCCTTGGGCATGCTCTCAATGATTTCTGAGCATGCAATAACGTATCTCAGTATCGTTGATGAGGACGGTATAGAAAAGGGACTGAATTTCAAGCATCAAGGTATTTGCCAGTGTCACTGTACAACCTAAAAATGGGTTGATTTTTTTTTTTTCCAGTGGTGATCTTAGTTAATTAGGTCTTGTTGGGAAAGACTGGCCAAGAAATTCTGTTGGGTATACAGCAACAGAATACTTCTGACCACACAGTTTATTCCAGGGTCAGACATTTCCTAATTTTCCCAAACCTATTCCCAGCACACTGCACAATTTTCAGTAAATATGACCATGAGTTAGGTCACGATTCTTATTTATTATTGATATACTGGCAAAAATGTGCTAGCTGCTTCACAGTCTGTAAAATGGGGCTTCTGCTTCAGGGATTTTATAGTCTTTCCTATAGATGGCCTTATGCAGGGGAGCGCAGGAAAGGCACTGAAAAAATTTTCTTTTGTGTTTCTAAGCAAAGTAAAATATCATTATTTTGCTGTTTGGTGAGTGACCCAACATATGTTGTCTGATGCTAGTCCTCATAGATAATGGCAGAGTGATTGTCTGGGAGGTGGTATGATACCAGTACGGGCAAAACAGCAAAATCAGACTCTGCCTTCCAGTCACTGAGCTGACCTACATTATGGTTCTCAGCCAGGCAGGAAACAGTATGTTAAGAAAAATCTGTTAAACTTGACAAAGGAAACAGAATAATTAATTATTTTTAAAAAAACTTGCATTGCTGTTTTAGCATCTTATAATCAATAAGTCCTGAATTAGTTGAGTCATGCAGACAATCCATTAAACTGAGTGTATTTATTAGAAGCTGCCACAGCTAAACTGATCACTCTGCCTTTGCAATTATTTAAAACAAAGTATTTAAAGCAAAATGCATTAAAACCATCTATCATACTGCTTAATCAATCACACTTCAGAGCTGTCTACAGGACACCAATTCATGCATTTGAGGCACTACTAAAAATTAATTGCAATATAGAGCACATATTTTATGAATGTAGCCTTTAGTGTGTTTGCCAAAGTAATAACTGTAATGGAAGTCAGAAGTTTGGACCTTGCTTTAGAAACTTCAGATTAACTTAATTTGAATGAAGCATTGAATGACCTAATGGGTATCACAAAATACATAAACAAAAAAAATTAAACATAATTTATCTCAGCAATTTGCAGACTTTAGAACTATCACATGGCTAGAGGGAGAAAAAAGACTAATGAACTTCGGTAGCAAAAAATATCAAAGCAAATGTAAATAGTTAATTTACCAAAATGGTACACATAGAGCATTCATAACTTTTCTATAATAGGCAGAGAGAAAATAAAATTTAAAGCAGATGTCTTACAAATTATTAATTACCTGTATCCTCTTCATATATATTGAAGAAAAAACTTAACCACAGAAAAAAGACAGAAAAAAGGTGTTAGCATGAAATATGTATGTGTGGTGCAGCACAACAGGTGCAAACAAATGAGAAAATGAATGAATCATTGACAGAGAGTAATCTATGTTTGATAAAGATGTTGAAAAATCAAGAAATGTTGTACCAGCATTTAACTTGTAATAAATAAGAAAGCCATTACATTGGCTTGTATCAGAAATAGCACTGCCAGTAGAAGGAGGGAAGTGATCATCCCCCCGTACCCCACACTGGTGAGGCCGCACCTCGAATACGGTGTTCAGTTTTGGACCCCTCATTACAAGAAGGACACTGAGCTTTTGGAGCATGTCCAGAGAAGGGCAGTGAAGCTGGTGAAGGGTCTGGAGCACAAGTCTGATGAGGAGCGGCTGAGGGAACTGGGGTTGTTTAGTCTGGAGAAGAGGAGGCTGAGGGGAGATCTCATTGCCCTCTACAACTGCCTGAAAGGAACTTGTAGCAAGGTGTGGCTTGATCTCTTCTCCTAAGTAAAAAGTGACAGGAGGAGAGGAAACAGCCTCAAGTTGTGCCAGGGGAGGTGCAGATTGGATATTAGGAACAATCTCTTCCCCCGAAGGGTTGTCAGGCACTGGCACAGGCTGCCTGGGGCAGCGGTGGAGTCCCCATGGGGGGTTTTAAGAGACGTGTAGATGTGGTGCTGAGGGACATGGTGTAGTGGTGACTTGGCAGTGCTAGGTTAACAGCTGGACTCAATTAAAGGTCTTTTCCAACCAAAATTATTCTGTAATTTAAATTCAGCTATTCTCTGCTGAAAATCCTTATGAGATAATGTCTGTGCTGTATCAGAAAAGCAAGCTTTACAAACTCCAGATTTACAAAAGATAGAATCTAAAGTTGAATGTCTCCAAAATGTCATCTTTTTAATACTATCTTATTTCTGATAACATGAACGTTTCCAAGTAGGAATTTTGAACTCAGATCAAAATCAGCTTAATGGATATCAGACTTTCAGTGCATTTTATTTGTCATCCTTTGTAACTTTGTAACTTCGTATCGTTCTATTTGCTTTCCTATCTTTTGCAATTTCTGTATGAGCTGCTTCTCTCTGTTTTCACAGTTTTCACTTGTTCCCTTCATCAGTCTTAAATGGGTCAGAGTTAAACAATTTCTATGCCTTTCTACATGTAATTTTGGTTTTGATACAAATATGTGCACCAAAAAGTGCAAAACGTACTTTAGAATGTAGTTTGTTACTCATGTGACTGGACGGTCTTTTTGGTCATCCTCAAGCAAACATCTTGCTGTTCATACGAAGTGAAATCATTGGGTGATTCGGTCTTTCTGTAACATCTTGAGGAGGGGTAGCTGTGAAAATTAAAAAAAGTTTTAAAGGCATTTTTTTTACATGAACATATCTATTTAAACAGGCCTGTCTTTTATCTGTGTTACAAAGACACAGTGTGTGCCTTCCTCCAAGTCACTTTTATGGGCACTTCAAAGAGATTCTCCATCCCTTTCTTACAGTGTCAGCAGCCACATTGCCATGGTGATTGAATATTGCTTGTTGCTTAGAAGACAATCATTTTAATCCATTGGATTTTATTGGAAGTGCTCTAAAATGTACAGTAAAGACCTAGAGAGGTGAAAGACACGGACATGAGGCATGGGTTTCTGCACTTTCTCTGTCTGGTTTATTCCAGGGAGCAAGAGGCAATAGAGGAAAGTTGGACACTAAAGAAATGTTTCAAACTGTGATATTTCTCCTGCTGTATGAAAGGTCCAGTGGGCACACTCAAAGCACTGCCCTTTATGTCCAAAAATAGTGGGGAGTCCACTGCCTTTCTACTGCCTTCCCACATGCGCTGCTTTGGGATGATGCATTTTATCAGCATCGATTCTGGGCAGGGTGATCCCAGGCAAGTGATGTTGAACTTGCTTTTTAATCCACTCTTTACAATTACTGTGTTTCAGGCTACAAAAAAAAAAAAAAAAGTCTAACTTAAAATTTTCATATGTCTGGTGAGTCAGTCTTTCTGTTGATACCAGGTATCTTCTTGACAGCTAGCCTATGTTGTGCACAGATTGTTAGGTGACACCTGGCAAGGTCTCCAATTATAACATCTAGCTGGTGTTTCACACAGGCTCTATGCTTTCACTTTTGATGTACAGGGCTGCTTTTTTTTCCATACTTAATTGGAAATGGTAGCATATTAATAATGAGGTGTTGAAAGAATGGCAACAGATCCTGCCAGTAAATTATGTCACTTGAGTTGGTGCTGTTTCTATCCCCACATCTGTTAGATTGATCTCTACCCATATTAGCTCTGGGAATTAGCTAACTTTACATGCTTGACTTTAGATGTAATAAATTTCTACTGTCCTTAATCTGTTTTGAAGAGTACCTTAATTTTATCTTGAATTCCTCATAAGACAAAGCTTTACATAATTTCTCAGCAACAAATGGTAGGCGTATAGATAGGTCCATCTTATTTGACCTCCACCTTATCTTATCTGTCTTGATCTTTTTCTGGTGTTAAAGGGGTGGGTGAAATAATTTTGCACTGGAGTTCCTATTGCTATGCTTCTGCAGTGTAGCACAGAGAGTCGTTAGGGAAAACCACTTAAAATTGATGAACTGTAGGTGAACTGTTATGCTTGTTTAAATGTTTGCTCAATTTTGTAAAACAAACTGGTGATTAATACCAGATCAGCTTTCTGCTTGGGAGGCTGAATTTGTTACCTTTTTCACAGCTTTTCTATTCTCCTTAGTCTTTATTTTTTGTGGTAGAGAAAAATCTTTTCTTTCTACCGCGTCTGAATCAGTGTGTTCACACACGTCTTTCAGCAATCTTTTATACAATCAATATTTTGGATAAAGATTGATGGAAATGCACACAGGAGAGCAGTTTCATTTCTGCACTCTAACTAGAAACACATTTGAACTGGGTCATGTCAATTTGCTCCACCTGAGCCCAGGCACAGTGTAAAAAGCATAGTTAAAAGGGTGAAATATTTAAGTTAAAAAGACCCATGAAATAAAGGACACTTCATCTGGTAAGTGGAAATAATGGTTTTGATGTGGAAATTGGACCCTGAAAGCAGGTGTGTTGTTTCTTTTCAGAGTTTACAGAAGGTCTTGATTTGTGGGTTTTTTTTTTTAAATACATGGGAATTTACTGTGTATTAAGTAGAACAGTAAAAGTAAAATTCAAATTTCAGAAGCTCTACTCACCAGTTACCCTACTTTGCATCTTCTTCAAGTGAAAATGAGCTCTTGATTTTCTTTTTGCACTGCAAAACTTAGGAAGTGATAAGCGAAGAAAGGTGTAAGCACATCACAGAATCACAGAATGTTAGGGATTGGAAGGGAACTCAAAAGATCATCTAGTCCAATCCCCCTGCCAGAGCAGGAATCACACAGGTCACACAGGAACACATCCAGGCAGGTTTTGAATGTCTCCAGAGAAGGGGACTCCACAACCTCTCTGGGCAGCCTGTGCCAGTGTTCTGTTACCCTCACTGTGAAAAAGTTCTTCCTTGCATTTATGTGGAACCTCCTATGTTCCAGCTTGCATCTATTGCCCCTTGTCCTATCATTGGATGTCACTGAGAAGAGCCTGGCTCCATCCTCATGACACTCACCCTTTACATATTTATAGACACTAATGAGGTCACTCCTCAGTCTCCTCTTCTCCCAGCTAAAGAGACCCAGCTCCCTCAGCCTTTCCTCATAAGGGAGATATTGCACTCCCTTCATCATCTTTGTGGCTCTGCACTGGACTCTCTCAAGCAGTTCCCTGTCTTTCTTGAACTGGGGGGCCCAGAACTGGACACAATACTCCAGATGTGGCCTCACCAGGGCAGGGTAGAGGAGGAAGAGATCCTCTCCTGACCTACTAACCACACCCCTTCTAATACACCCCAGGATGCCATTGGCCTTCTTGGCCACAAGGGCACATTGCTGGCTCATGGTCATCCTACTGTCCACCAGAACTCCCAGATCCCTTTCCCCTACGCTGCTCTCCAGCAGGTCAGTCCCCAACTTATACTGGCACATGGGGTTGTTCTTCCCCAGATGCAAGAGACTACACTTGCCCTTGTTGAATTTCATTAAATTTCTCCCCGCCCAACTCTCCAGCCTCTGGGTCTCTCTGAATGGCAGCACAGCCTTCTGGTGTGTCAGCCACTCCTCCCAGTTTTGTGTCATCAGCAGACTTGCTGGCAGAGCACTCTATTCCCTCATCCAAAACCTTGATGAATATATCGAATAGCACTGGTCCCAGTACCGACCCCTGAGGGACTCCACTAGATACAGGCCTCCAACTAGACTCTGTCCTATTGACCACAACTCTCTGGCTTCTTTCCTTCAGCCAGTTCACAATCCACCTCACTATCCGATCATCCAGACCGCACTTCCTCAGTTTAGTTGCAGGGATGCTGTGGGAGACTGTGTCAAACGCCTTACTGAAATCAAGATAGACCACATCCACTGCTTTACCATCATCTATCCACTGGGTTATGTCCTCATAAAAGGCTATCAGGTTGCTCAAGCATGACTTCCCCTTGATGAAGCCATGTTGACTGCCCCTAATGACCCTCTTATCCTTGACACGCCTAGAGACAGCACCAAGGATAAGCTGTTCCATCACCTTTCCAGGGATGGAGGTGAGGCTGGCCAGCTGGCTGGTCTATAATTACCCAGGTCTTCCTTCTTGCCTTTTTTTGATGACCGGAGTGACATTTGCTTTTCCCCAGTCCTCAGGTACCTCTCCCTTTCCCCACGACTTAACGAAGATGATGGAGAGTAGCCTAGCAATGACATCTGCCAGCTCCCTCAGCACCTGCGGGTGCATCCCATCAGGTCCCATGGATTTATGGATGTCCAGGTTGCGTAACTGATCCCTCAACCAGGACAAACTCCTCTCCTATCCTGACTTCCTCTGGAGCCTCAGGGTTCCTGGGCTCCTCAGGACAGCCTCCAGCAGTATAGACCGAGGCAAAGTAGGCATTCAGTAACTCTGCCTTCTTTTTATCCTCTGTCACCAAGACACCCATCTCATTCACCAGTGGGCCTGCATTGCCTCTAGTGTTAGTTTTATCTGCAATGTATTTGAAGAAGTCCTCTCTGTTGTCCTTGACCTTTCTCGCAAGGTTTAATTCCAAGGAGGCCTTGGCCTTCCTAGTCACCTCCCTGCATCCTCTGACAACAGACTTCTATTCCTCCCAAGTGGCCAGCCCCTCCTTCCATGATCTGTACATTCTCTTCTTCCCCTTGAATTTGCCCAGCAGTTCCCTGTTTAACCATGCAGGTCTCCCAGCACCCTTTCTTGACAACCTACCTGTTGGGATGCACTGATCTTGAGCTCGGAAGAAGAGGTCCTTGAACACTAACCAACTATCTTGAGCCCCTTTACCTTCAAGTACCCTGTCCCATGGGATTTCCCCTAGCAATTGCTTGAAAAGGCCAAAGTTGGCCCTCCTGAAGTCCAGGGTTGTAGTTCTGCTAGGTATTCTATTCCTGCCACACGAGATCCTGAACTCCACCATCTCATGGTCACTGCAAACAAGGCTACCCTCAACCTTCAGCACTTCAGCCAGACCCTCCTTGTTAGTGAGAATAAGATCCAGCAGCCCTCCTCTCCTAGTTGCCTCATCCACCATTTGCATCAGGAAGTTATCATCAATGCACTGAAGGAACCTCCTGGACTGTGGCTGGCTGGCTGAGTAGGCCTCCCAGCAAATATCAGGGTAGTTGAAGTCCCCCACGACAACCAGGGCCTGCATTTGTGAGACTGCTATCAGCTGCCTGTAGAAGGCATCATCAACCTCCTCACCCTGATCCAGTGGCCTGTAATAGACACCCACAACAGTATCACCCATGCCAGCCTGCCCCTTAATTCACACCCACTCGCTCTTGATCTGCCCCTGGACAGAACTCAATACACCCTAGCTGCTCGCCCACGTAAAGAGCAACTCCACCACCTCGCCTCGCTGGTGTGTCTTTCCTGGAAAGGACAGAGTCATCCATGACCACATGCCAGTCATGTGAGCTGTCCCACCAGGTCTCTGTAATCGCCACTAGATCATAACCCCCTGACCGAACACGGATTTCTAACTCCTCCTGTTTATTCCCCATGCTGCGTGCATTGGTGTACGGGCATTTCAGAGAGCGAGTCGAGCACACCGATTTCACCCTAGGGGGGTGGGAGGCCTCTTGGTCTTCATCAGTACTAGAGCACTGCCCCAGTGGTGCAAGCCCAGCTACAACCCCATCCCCCCTCGAATCTAGTTTAAAGCTCTCTGAATGAGCCCTGCTAATACCTGTCCCAGGACCCTTTTGCTCTACTAGATAAGCCTTCCCCATGTATTACTGTTGGGTCTCTTGTCTTATAAAACCAGCCATTATCAAAGAACCCAAAGCCCTGCCTGCAGCACCAGTCTCGTAGCCAGGCATTTATGGAATGAATCCTCCTATTGCGTCCCATGTCATCACCTGAAAATGGAAGGAGGGAGGAGAAAATAACCTGTGCCCCAGACTCTTTCACCAACCATCCCAAGGCCTTGAAGTCTTTCTTCATCCCCCTCAGACTACAGGATGCAGCTTCCTCCCCACCTGTCTGGAAGATCAGTAACGGGCAGTAGTCTGTCGACTGCACCAGGCTGGGGAGTTTATGGGCGACATCCCTGATCCGGGCTCCAGGCAGACTGCAGACCTCCCTGTGATGAGGGTCAGCTCTGCATATTGGGCCCTCAGTTCCCTTCAGAAGTGAGTCCCCAACAACTAGCACTCTTCTCTTCTTCCCTGTGGAAGAGTTTGTTATATTTCTCTGAGGTTTTCCTGTCTGTGGTGAGACCTCTGATGTAGGTTGCCTATCCACCACATCCTCATCAGTCTGGCTGTATTCAACCAGGGCCTCATATCTATTTCTCAGAGGCACCTGGGGAGGAGAGGTGGTCAAGGAGGGCGCTCGCCTTGTGCCACGGCCATAAACTTGCCTCCACTCACCCTTTTCATTTAGGATTCTGTCATCTTCCTGAGAGGGGCAGAGTACAGGGGCACCTCGACCCTGGGTGTTTTCTGGTGAGTGCTCCCATTTCTGTTGCAGGGAGGGCAGAGGCTGGCTCCACCAGTCTGTCTCCATTTCAGCCTCCTGATGCTCCTAAGCCTTTCTACTCCAGCTTGAAGCCTTTCAACCAAATCCTGCAGTTGTGCCGCTCGGCTGAGCAGGTCATCTACCTGCTCACAGCACACACAGCCCCCTGTTTCCAGACAGACGCTGTGGCACTCCCTGCAGCCCGCTACCTGCACAACTGCATCCTTCTGTGGGAGCTCTGTCTGGGTTCCCACATCCGATTTGGTCTTCCTCTGCCTGGTGGAGACCATTGCTCTCTCAGTGGGCTGGTAAGTGTCCCCAGGAGCTGGTCTCTGCAGCAATCAGTTGTTAGCACCTCAGCTCCTCGCTCCCCTCCCTATTTCACTGCTCCTTAGCTCCTTTCTGTGTGCCCTGCTCGTGCCAACCGCCCCATGCAAACTGCCTTGCCACGTCTTAGAGATGTGCTACGCTCCTGTTTGCCCACTCCTGTTTGCTCGCCCACTCCGGGTCGCTCACGCTCCCCAGGGATGTTTAAAAATCTCCCACGCGGCCTGGGGCCACGCCTCTGCCGCACCTGATTGTCTGCCATAGACTTCCTGGACCTGTTGGGGCTTGGGCTGTGAGTAGGGGGGGTCCCTGGCTCAGGAATCCCTCTACACAACCAATCAAACCCTCACCGCCTTGGTCCAGTGTCTGAGAATATTGTAGCAGAATATTCAGAGCCAGAGTGTGTTTGTATTTATCAGTACACTTAGAGCAATGAAAGTAAATATTTTCCAAGGCCTGCTAAGATTGACACTCAAAATCTCATGCTTTTTAGTTGTATAAAAAGGGAAAAAAAGGGGAAACTAGCATCTTATACACTATTGTGTGCTATAATTTCTGGCAAGTGCTGATGCTAGCTGTAAGGGCTATTGCTGCATCCAGTCATGTTCCAATTACAACACATGTCTTAGTTCTTCCAGAAGGTACTGTTTTCTAAGCTTAAAAACATATTTTATCATGTGAACAAGAGAATGATGCAATCCAGGAATTCATACTCTATGGGAGTAGTGTCTGATAAGGTTAGGGTAGCATTTTATGTGATGCTAGATGTTCAGATTCTGAAAGGGCTTTTTTTTGTCAGTGGACAAATCCAAAGAGGAAAACATAAAATAGCATTTTTATGTTTATTGTTTTGCTTCTTTGTCAGATATGCACTTTGCAACTTCTTAAAATGTGTAAAGACAGGATATCATAAATACTGAAAGGTTGTTACTGTTTCTACAATCCAAAGACTCAAGTGCTGTGATGACAATCTCAGTTCCTGATTGAGTAACAATTGCTATGAATATTAAAAAACAACTGGAAAAATCTAAACATAATTACGGATAGCTGCATATATGAGACCTTAATCCAGAATTTATTTAACAGTGCTGCCACCAAACAACACAAAATGCTTCTGTTGAGCTAAAGAAAGGATTGTTTCATTTTTGAGAGAATAAAGCTGCAATTTTTTTATTTAGGTGAAGTCAAAGAATAGTGGTGATATAAGTGGCTTGATCTGAAAGTAAACTGACTGATTACAGTAGCACAGGATTAAATTGCTGTGATATATGCAATGATGAGGTTTATGCAATTGATATTGTTACGTGAATTACAAGATAATTTTTTAATTTAGGGTTGTGGTGGTTTGACCTTGGCTAAATGCCAGGTACCCACCAGGCCACTCTATCACTTTTCCCCCAGCTTCTCTCAGTAGGGCAAAAAGGGGGAAAGAAAATAAGATAGAAAAAAACAACCCTTGTGGGTAAAACAAAAGCAGTTTTAATGTAAGAAAAGCAAAGCAAGGTCTGCGCATGGAAGCAGAAAAAAAGAAAACAGATTTATTCTCTGCTTCCCATTAGCAGGCGATGTGGGGCCTTCTCAGGGAGCAGGGCTGTGATGCGCGTAGCAGTTGCCTCGGAGGACCAAGGGTGACCCCACTCCCCTTCCTCCTTTTCCCCAGCTTTATACTTGAGCAGACATCATACGGTATGGAATATCCCTTTGGTCAGTTCGGGTCAGCTGTCCTGGTTGTGTCCCCTCCCAAGATCCTGCCCACCCCATCCCACTGGGGGGAAATGTTGGAAAGAGCCTTGGTGCTGTGTAAGCACTACTCAGCAGTAGCCACACCACCAGTGTGTTATCAACACCCTTCCCCAAGCTCCCAACATAAAACACAGCGCCGTGAGGGCTGCTATAGGGGAAAATCAATTCCGGCTCAGCCAGACCCAGTACAAGGGTTAAAAACAGATTTATCAGCTTAAATTCTCCAGGTCTGAGGTGACTGATCAATGTAATTCATCTGTTTGATTATTGCCTCAGAGGACAGAGCCTGAAAATGTTCCTAGATCCATCATGTAAAGATAATGAAGAGTGTCTGGGAAATAGTCAACTGCAGAATCAGTAAATTCTGCAGGAGCTGAGATACCACAGAGCACTGTACATCTGCCAAGTGATGGACTGATATGAGAGCAGACTTAACTAATTAGTACAGCCTCCATTCTTCCCATCTGGAGATTTAATTCTGGTGTGTGCGCATAGGCTGAACATTATTAATCAGGAATTGAACCAGGATGCCTACGATTCCTAGGCAGCATTTCTATAAGGTGAGCCAAAACAGTTTCCTTTTGGCTAGACAAAAAGTAACAGTGCTGCACAGTGACTCAGGCTTGTTTTTGTCTATTCTTTCTATGCCAAATTAAGAAACAAATGAGAAAATGCAGACTTCTAAGCCATAGTTTTCATAGCCATAAATATATATAATTTTCATTGTAATACATATATGCTTTACAGCTGTTTTTAAAAACAGAGCATGTTTCTGGCATGGTAAGTGGTTGCAAGTGGCTATACTCCATCAGTGATCATTCCAGTGTCTGTATCCAAAACTGTGACCCTCAGAATCACCTTTACCAGTTAGTTGCTAGCTAGTCTACAGGTGCTCAGTTTCAGTGTAGAGTTCCTTAGTAACTGAGGTGAGATTTTTTTTCTGGACTTGTCAAGAAACACCTCCATTTCGACAGGGTTAAACATCTGCTTCACCCCTAACGTATCTTGGGTTTGAAACCAAATCATCTTCTGCATAGGACCCAGTAGATCAGGGTCCCACAAACCATAGCTACACGAGGGAAAGCATCTTATTACTTATCAAGCAGTTCCAAGGGAGGTATAGAAGACTAAATCCCTTTCCCTAAGCAGTACTCAGATGCATATCTTTCATCTTCAGGGTGATATTTACCATCAAATGTTGAAACATTCATCATACCAAGGAGAAAGAGTAAGACAAAGTGCTGGGAATATCCACCTGATAAAAAACCCCGTAGGCTTCAGACCTTGCAAGATATTTGCATGAGTTATGTATTTATTGTAATTGATATTAGCAAGCCATTAATTAAAATATAAGCAATTATTTGAATAGGGACTGGCAATCATGACTCATCCATCTTCAACTTTTTTTTTGTTTTTTAATAAAACACTTTGACATGCCCTGTTAGACTAGCCTTAGGCTTCCTGATTAGAGCAGTCCTTATCAAGATGAGACATGTTTGCATCCAGAAAGCAGGAAGAGAATTATGGCTATTTCCACGGAAGTTATAGGTACCGCAAACCGTTAATTCACATGTGATCTGTTTAACAGCTTCTAATGGTGTTATATATTTCACAGTCTTGCAGAAATCGTCTTAAATTAAGCTTTCCAGTGATACAAAAATAGGTGGAGATAACAAAGGATGAAGGATACTAGAAGAGGATAGATTAAGAATTTAAGGTGTTATTGTTTCAGAGAGAAAATACTAGATTCCTTAAATCTTCCATATCAAGAAAATTGTGTGTTATAATTTGAAAACTGAGGTTCTTTTCCATTTTTCCAGTGTTCCATTGTTGAACTTTTGAAAATAGAAGAGTTGTTGCTGCTAAAGCATAAAACTGGAAGACAAGGGTGATATTTTACATCTCTGTTTTCCACATGAAGAATAAATACAGATTCAACATCTCACTAATGGGTTTCCTTTTAAGTGCTCGATCAGAACAATGTGAACACTCCATTTTGATAGGCTGGTAATAAAAATGACAAAAACCAAATTGGGGCACAGAAAATAACATTTCTAGATCAAAGCTAAAAATGGTAAAAGCAAGGACTAAAAGCTCAACATCATAAAAGCCAATGATGTAATTACACACAGAATGAAAGATATTGCATTAATGAAACCTTAAATTATAAAGTTACAGATTACTGTTTCTCACTGACATTGTACTTCCTGAATATAATACTTTCTGTTTGATGAAGATAAACTTTTGAATTTGATAAGGGCAGTGTTTGACTTGGATACTGAAGCCTGCTCTTTAAAAGTAGTTTGTGATTGCCTAGTCTTTTTTGGTATCCTGTGGAGAAACATATTTTCACTCTTGAGTTATTTATTTAGTTCTACTCATAGTTTGTCAGGTAATACTCCTACCTCACAACTTATAAACCTTTATAAAATGATATATAAAATCTTACCTTTATAAAACGGAATTCCCTGATTTCCTCTTGAACCCTTTGTCATGTCTTATTTCAGAATAGGCAACATAAGAGGCCTTTTCTATTTACTTGAGTCTGTGACTTGTCTTCCAGATGTCTATCTTCTCTACTTCTGTGCTGTTCAAACCATGTTTAAATTTGTTTTACTTGCTTCTGCTGATCCACTTGGCTCTTGCCATCATGATTATTGCAAATGCTTATTTCTCCCTGAATTCAGTTCTCTCTCTCTCATCACTTCCCTTCAGATCCCAAAGTCAAAATTTTCTGATTCCAGGTGAATTCTGATAACACAGCAAACAGAATCACAGTTCTCTCCCTACTTTTACACATCTTTGAATAATCTTTATTTTGAAAAGTAGGACATTGTCCTTGGTGGTAAAAGGCAGGTTAAATCTTGCATGTAAAGGACTATTGTTTTAGCAGATTGTATTCACACTGATAGGCATTTATTCACACAAAGATTCATGGATCATCTCCCCAGGCCACCTGATTGGCTATTTATTTTTTTTTTTTCCTGCACCTTCCATTCCCTGTTCTCATACTGCAGAAAATATTGTCCTTTGTTAATCTTTCTTCCCAACAGTCTTGCATAACTTTGCACCTTGTTTTCTACCTAGCTCTTTTTCTTCATACTGCTGTTGTACATCATTTGCAAAAGATGTCTTTCTCATCAATTAATTCTTTATTCCTGATACAGTCATCTCCACACATTGTTCTGTCTCCATGTTTCAAAATCTGAGTTGGTTCACAAGGGCAATCCCTATTCAGGAATTTTACAACACATCTGTGACTCTCAGATATAGAGACCAACTCTTACACTCTTTGATCAACTTGTACTCTTTTCTGCAGCTCTTTTATTCAGGATACATGCTATTTAGAGACAGAAGCTGACGTTACTTTATTATTTGGAAAGCACACCCTAAGTACATGTAACATTATCTTTCTACATACTCTTAAATAGCCATTACTTTCTGTCCCATGGAAAGCAGTATTTTATTAATGGTATACAGTTCCTTGTATGTCAGTTATTCATGGAAATATTTTAAAATAAAGTCTTATGCAAAGAAAACAATTAAAGCAAATAAGAAATAAGCAAAACAAATATATTAAGCTCAGATTTCGACTAACTTCAGCTCAGCAAGTTCAGGGTGTGAAAAAACGAATCATCTGAGATTTAGCCAGGACATTGGGCTCATAACTGCTTCCTTGCAAAAAGGTCCTTTGAGCATTTGGACATTTACTTAGGGGCTAGGAAGCAATTCACCTGTTTAAAGAATGATAGGTTCAGTCAGGCAAATTACTCCTCTGAGTCTCTTTGTCATGACACCTTTTAGATGTCTTGTTCATCCCTTTGTAAGGTCTTGTGGACAGTGTTTGTATGTGTGCATGTACAGGGCTTTGACGATAATGTTTCTATCTTAGCTGTGATTTTGTCATAGGAAATACTATGAGATGTAAGAACTATATGTACTGATGTAAGTCACACATGTTCACTAGGTCCTGAAACCTCTTAACATATGCAAACTAGAAAAATTCTATTTGGCATGGTTTACTGGTTAGTCCCTGTCCTGTTTCTTCTTCCCCTGTTCAGTTTGAAAGCCATGGCAGTTAATTTATTAATAAGTAATTTTCAAGTCTTCTATTACATCTTCAAGTGATGAGACTTCCAGTGAAATCCAAGAATGATGTATGCTGACAGTTGCCAATTTAACTGTGCTTAGTAGTAATGTAAGAAACAAGCAGAGTGTAGTAAAAACTAGATGTACTGTAAACTTGTAATGTGTTTTATCTGTTTCATGTACGCAATTAGTTTAGAATCTATCCCAAGATTTATAGGATACTAGATTATTGTTGTTTTATTTATCATTTACTACAAATCTGCCTGCTGTGTTACTGACAAGAGATCTGGTATATGACTCATTTATTTCTGGAAATGTTTCTTCAGTGTACACAGATGGTGTTTATAGATCCAATGTAGGTGGTGAGCTATTCAAGAACAGAGATCTGCAGTGTCAAAGACTTGTCATAGATATTGTTCCCTTTTCTGAACAGAAGAAATATCCTTTCTGGTCTGCTTGTAAGGTGTTTGTATTCATGAAGCTCAGAAGACAGAGGCCATTTACTACTCTTTTGTCTCTACTAACGCATAACTCACCCTTTTTGTAGAATACAGAATTCTCTTTTGTCCGTACCTCTTGCCTCAGCTGTTGGCATGGCAGCAAGTGGCATCTTTGCTGAAATTCAACTGAAGTATAATTTGGACATGGGATGAAGCAATACATTGCTGAAATTTTAACTGGCTCTACCATGTTTTTTGTCAAGCTTTGTCTTAAAGCCAAATGTGTTCTGGTTTGGCATCTAAGCAGCCCATGGAAACTACTAAGGTGTACATCACTTGCAAAAGCAGAAAAGGTCATCACAGGTATCAATTAAATGAAACCAGTTATTCCAAATGCACGACAGTGTTTTTCTAAAGCTTGATATCCATATTTTACTGTGTTCAGTGCATAAGAGTTTCCAAGTCTTTGTCATGAATTATTCTGCTTTTTAGCCGTAGTATCATCAATCTGTTCTTTTCTCTCATATATATAATGCTGATATATTTAACGACCAAGTTAAAGGAAAATGACATACGGTTTTAAAACTGAGAAAGTGTTCAATATAACACACTTCCCTCAGACTTTAGAAATTAAAATCTGCTGTTTAATTAATGATTCTTTGCTGCTTGTGCATTTTTTACTATGCAGGCTTTCTGACAGAGCTTAGTTTGCTTGCAAAAATAAATTCCATATAAACATTTATCATTCTGAAAATCAATCTTAGGAGATGAAAAAGAACAGTACTAGTGTCACTGATGAATTTGGGGTTTTTTTTTGATTGTTTGAGAGGTGATAAAAAGATTCTGCTATTTCAAGGTTCACTCCATTTGATTTAAAATTGTGAAAATGCAGCTATAGTTTGCAATATACTTTGCATTCATCACTGCCAAAAGAAATTTTTGAAAATTTAATGTACAATGGAAGGAAAAATATTGAATGTCTATGAAGTTTTTGTGGCTTCTGCTAGTGTTCTTTTTCTGATATAAGGGACCAGTAAGTTGATTTGATTGTTAGTTCATGCCATTTTACAGTTTGCTCTACTGCCTTCCCAAATGGAATGATATGAAAGCTAGGACAGATTAATTGAGAATTTCAGGAAAAAGAGAGGCAACTGTCCACTGTGCCTCATTCAGTATGGTCCAAAAAAAATAACTTTTGCTATTTTAGGATGAAGTTGCACAACATAACTTCATGGCAGAGGCTGAGTTAACAGGTCAAGAGAGATTTCAGTCTTCTGTCCCTTGCTGTCTCCTCTTCCCCTTGCACTTCCAGGTGCAGATTCCCCTTCTTTTGTGTTGGTTGCATGGTAAATGAACTAAACTATTCAATTTCTGATTTTAACTACCAGTTAGTTTGTCAGTTTTCTACTGTTTTCCTGAAACTGATGTAGAAGCAAGAGTGTGTGAGGAGAGTGAAGGGGAGGAGCAGAACCTCCTCTTTCAGAGGCGGCAGGCTGTTACCTCCGATAAACTGAAATGGATGATGTCATCCCTAATTGAGCCCAGCTACTTCTTAGCACACAGGAAGTGAAACAAACATGTTTGGAAGATCCCTTGGAGGAGTATTTCACTGCTGTTGAGAAGAACTTATTGCTTTAGAGATTCTTCCTGGAGTGTAAGATAATAAAAATTAACTAATCCTCAAATAACTTCCTGCTAAAGACTATGCAGCTCAGGCATGTACCTAATAGAATTAAAACCATTAGTGCCATATATTTTTGAACAGCAGCCAAAGATGCCCAGGATATTAAGAAGCTATCAGAGTTGGATGTGACTCCAAGCAAGTTTATTAAAAGATTTGCACAGGACTCAATGATACAGAATGTGTGGAGAAATGGATTAGACTGGAATAAAACATCCAAGTGAGAGCAGGAAGGGAATAAGGGAGTGGTTAAACTCTGCTTTGCCTAATTATTTGGGTGAAACCATGGCCAAATCCCCACACATTTCAGAGAAAGATTTATACAAATGGGATGATACAAAATATGTACCTGCTGAAGACAAAGAGTTCCCTTAAGAATGTGGAGGACATTCAAGTCTAATGGACAAGAAGATAGAGTAGTTGCCCTGCTGGAAAAATAGATCAGATATCCTTAAGCTGTAGAATGGAGATATGAGTGTAAAATCACTTTCTTTTAGGATTTTTCTTAATGAGGTTAATCCTACACTTGGCCATAAATGGTCTTTGAAACACAGCTTAATTTTTTTGTTTATGTTGTACAGTTCATGGTTACAGTATTGATGATTAACATTGAAAAAACAATTATTTCTCAGTTGTGACTGGGGTTGTCTCATAGTCCATTTTGAGCAGTTCTAAATGTTCCTTGAGAAGGCAGTAACAATGATAGTCTTCCCTAACACTACTGTAATTACCCATTCCCAACCACAGAGGCAATGCTTGAAATGATCAGCTCTGTAAGGAAGAAAATAGTAAACTTTCATTCTTTTAATTTCTCCTGTTTCCTGTTCTGAAGTTTTCTACTGCAATTAATCAACTTGAGTTTTCATGTTAAAAATATTTTTTTTACTCTAGCTATAATTATGTTCTTGAAGTTCTTTACAGTAAGCAGCTCAATTTCTCCTTGGAGATGGTTTGTGAATGGAAAGTATTGAATCATACCACAAGGGACTCTATGCAAGTATGACTTGTAGGTTTTATCCTATAGTATCTTTTAAATTTCTGTTACTCAAAGTAAGTGGTGACAGAAACGGGAAGGAAAGCAACACACTCCTCATAGGTTTTCAAATGGGGTTGCTAGAAAGAATATGTGCTTTTTTTTAAAAAAAAAAAATAATTTTACAATTAAAAAAAATAGATGTTTTCTTGGTAAACTAAATATATTTTCAGAATTTTGTGTTTTCTGAATTGCTGATGTAGACAGAACATTAGAAATCCGATTCTCTCTCTGCTTGCTGCAAGAAATGGACATCAAAAGACCTTGTCTGTCATATGTCCTGCTCTTTCTGCCCATGCATCTGCAAGAAAGCAGATCTGATACCTTTCAGTCTACTTTCTCTAACTGGTGTATCAGTCCAATGCTATGTGCAGGCTGAGAAACCCCATCAAGAAACCTGATCCAGTGACTATGCAAATCTCCCAGAAACCCCAATGAGCCAGATAACACTGACTCCCATCAATTGTCCTCAGCTCAGGAACTACAGGCATTGCAATGATGACTCAACATTCAGTGCCTGTGCCTTGGAGAGGTAGGGAGGGAAGAGAGAGAAAGAGAGAAAAACACCAGTCATTCAGTCATGTCTTCTATATCTTCATGTCTGCTTGTGCCTTCATCAGCAATGGAATGAACAATGTGTAGTTTGCTACTGATGTGTGTCTTGCAGTCAGAATTTCAGCAGTCTGTTGCAGTTGATCAAAGCTCTCCTTGTGTTTGGGACACTCAGAATGTCTCCCCTTGTACAGATGTTATGTGATGTAAGAGAAGGTAATTTAATGCTATGCTTATGCCCCCAAGGCTCACTCTCTTCCACTGCGTTGCTGATTGTAAAATTCCAATGCCTGTTCAGTCTGCTACTGTTTGCCCAGTTTCACTAAGATTTCCAACAGTTTATGAGGGGACCAACAGACAAATACAGGAATATGTGCATTTGCTTGTGCATATGCATAGGGATGAAACAGAAACCTTGCTTCCTTAAGAAGACACTGAAAAAAAAATATATATTTCAGTTGTGAAATGGAAACTATGGTAACTCTTCAGTTACTACCTTCAACAAAGTATTTTTTTTTTTTATTAAAATTATTAGATTTGCTTTGTCAATTAACCTAGAAGCGATGTAGCAAGCAAGGCTATTACCATTGTTAAGCAATGGGAGTTCAGCCAAGATATTTTTACAGTGATTGATTAGTAAGCCTGACTGCAATATAATCCTCCATTTCTTTAATTAAATGGAAAGGTACCATCCTCTAATAGAATATGGAATAGTGCTGCCTACCACTAGATGGTTTGATTGTGCCTTGAGCTTACACACAAATTTAAGATGTGAAGAAAGGACACACTAGCTTTGAGTCTGGCTCTGCTGAAACCTTTCAGTGATTCATCTGGGTCTTGATTCCATCTTAGTAATGGAAATGTAGCACAGCATAATGCAGCTTTACTGAATCAAGCAACGTCTGAGGAGCTCAGGGTGCAGACAAAGCTCCCTTCCATCTCTTCGCATCCACCCATGTGGATTCTCAGGCTTCTCTGACTCTGGCAAGGGAGACGCTGGCAATGGCAGGCTGACTGAACTGGCATCACCTCCCTCACTGTATGTGGCATTGAGCTCTCCTAGAAGGGCCCTTCAAAATAAAGCAGTCAAGTTAGTAAAGCAGATCTTAAGGAACTGCAATTTGAGAAATGTTGGATTGTTCATTTTTATTTGCTTTTTGGTGGCGTGTTTTCTTTTCAAGTTCTATGTAAAATATATAAATTCTTTATTATATAAAGAATTATGAGCCTGTCAGATATGAATATTACCGAGAAGATGAAAAGAGTAGTCAAATATATCTAATGTCTGATCTTTCTTGCTCCCTCACCCCTCAGAAGGTTTTGGTTTGCCTAACTTTCTGTGGTTTTTTATGTTGTCTTAAAAGTAGTATGATATTAAAGGCTTCAGAATTCCATATAGTCTTCCCTGGGATTTCGTTTTACACTTCTATACACGTTTGCCCTGTGCTATTTGAAGTCTCATTGTTAGCTGTTTCACATTTTTCACTCTGCAGTACCTGGTACTTCCCACTGTCTCCAGTAATGGCATATCAGCTTTTTCTCAGCGAGAAGTGATATTGTAAAATTGTATGCTCTAGAGCAATTTGAAACACATTCTTGATTTTAACAGAATTCTCAGCTACTGTAACGTGATACTGTTAATTTTATATTTTTGAACTTCTGATATGGTTTAAACTTGTCTTTCAAAGAGAAGAGCTGTGCTAGAACAGTTATTTACAGGGCAACCAATGGTATCATGAGGAAAACAAATTTGGAGTTGCAAAAGCAGTATCTTGAGCTAATTTCAGTAGTACGCATAAAATTTGTGAAATGGATAAAGGTATCTCTTTGGGCCTTGGAAGAAAGCTCACAAAATTAATTTTTTAACAGAAAAAATAAGATCTCTAATACAGGAAACTAAGACACAATATCATCTGAGTAATGGCTAAAAGTATTACAAGTAACTCTGTTGAGCTTTGCTGTGTTTGGGGTTGGATAGCTCAATGCACCACATAGGTGTGTATCATGGTTCAGTCTTAATAGAAAAATGTGGAAAAAAAGCAGAAATGTATTACACGCATCTTGGGATTTTCAGCGTGGAAAGCTGAGACGTGTCCACAAAGAAACTGTGTTTTAGAAATGTAAGGTTTTTGAATAGTTTTTCTTACACAACCTAAGTTTGGAAACTGAACTTGTGCTCCTTGTACTCTGCACTAGCAGACAGTGTCAGGAGATGTCACCTAAGTCTGCTATATGGTTTTCCACACACTTAAATTGTTAGAAATGTAATGTAGTCCTGGCCTTAGTGTGGTCCCAGCCTCTGACCACCAGCACTTGCATGAAGTCCTCAAGTGTAACTGGGAGCTTTGACCTCTGGGATATTGTAGGGTTGGAAGGATGGGAAAATGTCTAGTAGGAGATGCTGTGTTTCATGTATCCTGACAATAATTCCTCTTTTGTGTCTAGTTTACAGGACCACAGGGAATGATATATTGCTCTAGATGACCTGTGCTGTTATTGGTTAGGATGTCTTCTTCCTTTTCCTCATTGTGAAAATAGGTTGTTATTTTGTAAAACAAAACTTGCTAATACTTTATATTTGTACCTTCACTGAAGAAGTGAGGGACTAGTTGGCCGGTGTAACAAGGGTTATAGTCAGGGCTCTTTAAATGCCTGTTGAGCAGCCTCAGCAGCGTAGGTGGTTTGCCCATGGGCAAACTGCCCATGAGGCAGCTGTGTCAGTCCTCCATGGTCTAGTCCTCCAGGTATGGCACATACTTTATGCTTGCATACCTGTTTCCACTGATGAAGTACCTTGGTATAAGTAAGATATCCTGTGTCCCCATCTGCGTATCTCTTTTTTCCCCTCTGTAAAACAAGGGCAATGATGATGATATTTAGTGATAACATTCACTATCTTAGTGAAGCATCTTGAGATTGATAGATGCTATGGAAGAATGATATTAATAACAAGAGGGAGTTACTGCCACAGCCGTAAATCTGGATGTAAGGTGTCACGCTGAACAATTTTGACAAAACTGCATTTTTCTAAAGCAAGCTGAACCATCTTGTGGGACTGCATCAATTCTAACACCATTTTTGACAGAAATATGTCAAAATGAATTGGTTTACCTTTTATTTCATTTCAGCGGTGTCAAAATATTTCATGTCAAATCATTCATTTTCCATTCTTTTTTGCTTTTGACTGCTTGTGGGTAAATTGTACTTGCAAGCTCTCTCTTAGACTCTGTCCTGTGGGTTCTCTTATCAGGGCTAGTTTTCTAACCCAGGCAGATGACCTGATAATAACACTGCTTGTTCTCACAGTCTGATTAGGGGTGAGAAGGGCTTTGTACTCTTTCTTTATGGTTTGTTAAGAGAAGTAATAATCTGTAGATATCAGTCCATGCTATATTCAAATCTTTCTGTGTTGATCCTCTTTCAGTCTTTATATTGAGCTCCTTCATGTATTTGAAATGCTCTGATTGCAAGATGAAGTGATGCAGTTAATTTTAGAAGACTAGACTTTTCTTAGGAGCCCTGGACATGTGACTAGTTACAGAGACAGAAAATAACATCTTCTAAATTGATGTACTGTTTATTCATCCAAAAGTACATAGAATGCATATAGCCTGGGGCTCACCTATTACAACACTTAGTTGAGATCTTAAGTCTTGGGAAATGAGCTTATCTTTATACCACAGCATTGCAACAGCTTCTGATTAACTTAGCACAGAGAAACGGACTTTCTTCCTCCTGAATACTGTGAGTCTTTCAGCTGCACATTCCCCTCTGTTTTCCTCCAGGTCAAGGTCCTTAACAGTTCAGTAGTCTTCCTAACTTTGAGGAATGGGCTGGTGAAAGAATTTTCTTACTGACTGGTTCATCAATTATTTCCCCCAAGGACTTCTAGTACTCTGACTGGATAGATCCTAGTGATGACATTACTTTGTTTTCTGTTCGTTATGGCTAGCAGCCCTCTGTGATTTAACTTCACACAGCCAACTAAAATACCATCAAACAGGTAAAAGGAGATACATCAAACCCTCAGACATAAGATAAGGAGGAAAAAAACCCCACTTCCAAAAAACCAGCTGCATGTCATATTGATGAGGGTTATAAGAACATATTTTCATACCTCAAATTTATCAATGGAATCATACTTCGGCTAGGCTAGGTAAAATGAGAATTTGGTATGCAAGGAAGAATTTGTGTTAGATTTTTAGTTTTGGTTTTATACTATCTTTGCTTAGTTTTTATTATCTTCCCTCTCCATTTGTTTCCAATTAAGTTCTTCAAGGCTAGGTCAGAAATAGGAATTGTGTAATGGCCGATGGTAAAGTTACAGAGGACAGTCTGCTCTGTTAGGACAGTCAAGAACCACACCACAATTCTAATCAGTTAGCAGTGTCCCCACTCTGCTGTTGTGGTAGCCATTAACTAGGAACACAGGAAGATGAAGATAACACAAGAGTGAATTTTAAAACAATCACTTCTTTCTGTAGTTCATTGATCTGATCTGTTGAAAGGAACTATTCCCAAATATTTTGAAGATTGAAAGGTCAGCTTGCCAGATGGTATAACTAACTTTTAAAGCAGAATACTTAAATAAATGGGGAACTGGTAAATGGCATATGATAGGATATCTAACATCATCACTTTCTTTGATAAGGACAGTTAAGCAGAGTTTATGTGGTAGGTAGTACTATGTCTGAGTAGTAAATTATACACTGTTATGACACATGAGGAAATTACTCTGAAGCTAGAGAAATTGGGAATTATCTCAAAAATTATTAAATTAGTAAGGAGCCAACTAAAGAATAGATGGTAATAAACAGATAAAGGAAGTGTTGGAATAGGGAAAGTAGTTGTATAGTTTTCCTGAAAGTATAGTTTTGAACAGATAATTTTTAATATTTTAATAAATGGTGTAGATAGGAAAACAAGGGAAAGGAGCTTTAAAATCCAAAGCATCCTTCTTTATTGTTATCTGCTTCAGCTCCATACATTTCCTATTCCTATTTCAAGTAAAATGCCTGGAAAGACCATTGTATGATACAGTAGGAAACAAAACACCCAATATTCACAGGTCTGTAAGCCTCTTGGAGGTTTCTTACATAAACACTTCTTTTTGTGATGCCTCAGACAGTCCATCTTCTCATAAATCAACCAAACCACCTATCTCCATTATCAATCAACTCAGCATATGTTTAGCTAAAATCTATAATTTCTGTTCCTATCACCCACAGGAAGCCAAATGATGGATCCAAGCTACTCAAGAGTAGTCTCTGTAAAGGTTGTGTAATGTTGTTAAAGGTTAGAAAAGCATTCAATGATTTATTTGGTTAAGCAGGTATTTCATTGCTGGGATTTCTTTGACGTTTTTGTCTATTTCCCCTGTGGCAAAACCTGTGGTAAGGTAGTATGTAGAAACACACCTTATAGCTACAAAAAGATACCAATCACTCCTGCTTCACTTCAGATTGTAAGGCAAATAAAAACATATGATAGTTTTCTGAGAAGGCAAGCATACCTTAATTCTTCGATGTAGTTATAGTTTCTTGATTTTCTGGGAAGAAAGGGAAATTATTTCCAGTGATTTATGACAGCATTTAGTAACTAAAGAAGAATCTGCTGTTGAGATGAGTTCTTTGTCTACCGTGACTGATAAATTTTTCCCCTCTACCTTTCGAAAAGTAGTGTAATTTTAGCATTTGGATAGCCAAACCCCATTTAAAGACTAACTTCTTTGGTAACCAACACATCCTGTTTTTATTCCAAACACAATTAGTGAACTGCCCATATAACGTTCTTACCAGTCTAATATGTATTTTTAATGTAATAAATAAATAAAGAGATATTTTCACATATTTATGGTTTTAGAGTACAAAAAGTAAATAAATATAAGGGATTTCACATTTAGTATTAATTGCACTGAAGAATCACAAATTTCCATGCAAATAGTCATGAAAATTTTTATTAAATTTCATTAAGAATCCACAAAATAATGTGTAATATATTTTTAAAATAGTATGCTAGATACTGAGTCTTCTATTCTGTACTTACTGTCAGTCAAGAATTGATAGGTAATAATAATTTTCAAATTATTATAACCATAATTGACTTGACACCTCTATTTCATTGTGTGATTTCCAATTAGATGTCCTGATGCTAAAGAAGGCGTCTTTTTCTGTGTTCTCTTGCATTTTATTTCTGTTGTTTGTAAACTTCACTCATTTATTTACCAGGCATAAATTTTGATATTTCTTTAAGCAGTCTAACATGGAAGGCAGAAAAACATACATTTATATTTCTTTGTGCAAAAAGCTGTAACTCACAGGCATCCCATTCACATATCTGTCTTGTAATGACAGGTGGTACTCAATATGTAAGTACCAGTATGTGAAGTGGGACTGAAAATTGTCTTATGCCTGGTAGGTAAATGAACCTTAATCTGCTCATGGTATGTACAAGCTTTTACATTGGTGGAAAAGATATCTCACAACTGAAGGATATACAATTCAAGTTCAGTGTACTCACTATATAGATTGATACTGGAAGATAATGGAAATATCCCAGACGTCACTGCCAACAAGTATTGGCAGAAAGTAGGACAACGAGGAAGGCAAAATTACCACAGATTTTCCAAGACTGAGATGATCTCTTATCACTGAAGGTTCTATAATGGCCATTCAAACTAATCTTTCACAGTAAAGAAAAATTTAATAAATCTGAAAACCTAAGAATAACCTCTATGTTTCATATTCTTAGAATTAAACTCATTTAAATGTAGATATTGCTGAAAGGGAGCACTCTCAAGTTTTGGAACTTTGAACCTGGGGGAAATCAGATAGACAAATTTAGCAAAACAATTCAATTTTTTTTTCAGACACATATATATCTGCATTTTAACTCACATGGAGTTGCCTAAAGCTGAAAATTTAGCATTCCCATTTTAAAAATTGGAAGACAAAATGAACTAAAAATTATGGCTAGGCAAAGATTATTTGAAAATGTTAGTGTTTTTTAAGTTTCCTTTGAAAAAATAAATTTCAGGTGGCAATAGGACTGCATCATTTTCTAAATTGTTCCATAGATTGTCAGTTAGCAGGTGTTGCACTGTACAGTACAAACAGCTGTTTCTGTTTAATATTATGTTAGCATCTGGTGGACCTGAACACGTCTGTGTTTTGTCAGATGCCCTATAAACATTGAAAAAAGGAGAAGTATCTTTGGATTCAACCCTAAGTCTGTATTGCGTTTGACTATTTTCTGGGAATACTGATACAAAAGAGTTGAAGGATGTAGGTTCAACTCAAAGGTTGAAGGATCTACCTCAGAATATCTTGTCTCTCCTTGGCAGAACTGAAATTTTCTAATTACACCATGATTATTTGTTCCTTCTTTTACATATGCGTATGCACACATGTGTAAGATATTCCATATTGCAAAGAAATAGAAGGTGCAAAAACTCATATGTTTAATTCGTCCATTTTTCTGTTTTATTTCCTTGCAGGTATCTATTTATGTGTATATAAAAAACACTAAAGAGTAAGGATGAAGTACAAAAACTTTTTGCTTTTACCTATGCATACAAAAATTTTTTTCATTTTCTGGAACTGCCAGAATTGTCAGAATTGCTTCTTTCAATAGGCTGTGATGCTGAGAAGACAACACTCAGAACAGCATGTCATAATGTTCTCCAAGGCCACAGTGGTATTAGACACCTTCATGCTGAGAAAAAACAGTTGAATGCAAGTACTGAAAAAGTAATGAATAAAAAATAGAAATTGAACTAAATTTTAATTTTATTCCTAAAGTCCCAGACTGTTTGTTTCAGATATTTTCTATCTTTTTATAACACAAATATCTTCTTTCTTTTATAGAACTGATTTTTCTCCACCTTGAGCCATTCGTGACAGAAAACAAAAGCTTGCATTGGTGATTTATTTTCCATTTTCAACATGTATTTTGGGTAACCCATCACATTTTTCTGACTTTATTATACCGTATTTAGCAATATGGGAAATACATTAGTAAGTCTAGCATGATCACTCATGGTTTTGGGACTCCTGAGACATTTGTACTTCAAGATGGAAAAATAGATGAGAGCTAGAAATATGAGAACTCTAAATGTAATGTTTTTGAAAGTACGTAGGAAATTAATATCAGCTTATTATTTAAAAAAAGAATTAAAATAAATTAGAATAGCAACTGTCAAGTTTCACTTCATGACTGTTTTACAGAATATGGTTAAAAGCAAGAGATATTTGATACAATGTCAAAGACTGTATTGATTTATAAGGATATGTTCACAAGCAAGTTCTGAAGCACTTTGCCAAATCACAATGAAACTGAGCACATGCAAAATGGCAGGTATCTAAACAACCTCCTTTTTCATTAAGCACAATTGATTAACTAAATTATTAACTATCAAAGGAACAAACAACCAGTTCATTCTTGGGCAGAACGGCTAGTTACTTCACTGGAAATTCTGATAACAAAAGTGTTTTAAGGTTGGATATTTAAGTGCTATACTGTCGATGATGTCTCTGTCTATAAGAATTGATGTTTTTCTTCCCCAAAATTATACTTAACATTCCTTTGTTTGGTTTTGTTTTTTGATTTTTTTTTTTTCAATATAGACTTAGAGCATCACTTTCTTCAAGGACTGAAATTTAACAATAGTGATAACAAATGTTCTGTCAAATGCATTGAACAAAATGAGTATGCAGCAAATCGACTTGTGGAACACTGAAGAATTGAAGAGAAAAGGATTATTTTCTTTGTTCTCTTTGCTGTGTGATATGACTACACAGTATATGAAGAACAGATTTCCAAAGCTTTCCAGGAAACTTATCTGTCTCTGGAGATTAGAAAATTATATCTCCTCGTAAATAGTGCCACTAGTATAATGACTAGTATAGGTAAGTGTTTGGCAGTGAAATGTAAATGTTGGCTTTACAGCACTTGCCACTTAAAATATACACCTTTCTTCCAGAAGGTATATGATCAATTTTGATCATTTTGTGCAGCTACCATACAAATGTTCTTGAAATAGAGGAACATAAGAAAATGTGAAATTGAAACAGCATCAAAAATTTTACAGAATCCTGCCATTACAAACCAGCAAATGGAACATCTGCTAGAGATGAGATTTTTGCAGCTGTTATAGGGGAATCAAGAGGGATATTTAAACTACAGCAGGATTTGAACCCTCTCCAGACTTATTTATACAAATTTGAAATTTAACCACTTTCTCACTAATGATAGGATTCTGGAAAGAACATAGATCAGTCAGAGGACCTTTCTGTCATCACCTTTAGAGTCAATAACAAATGAAATTTAGGAAAATACTTTTTTTCCAATAAAGATCTAAAAGTATCAGATGGGAAAGATTGCATAATTTGAAACGCATTAAGCACTTAGGCTGTAGAAAATTCATGGAAATACAAGCTGCAAGAGAATTTGTACAGTTAACTCTCCTAGGTTTCTTAAAAATCCGAGCTTATGTCTTGAACACTACATTATACAGAGAAGTAGTTCTCCAGCAAGAATGTTAATGCATTTTCATTCCTTTCAAAAAGCAATAAATAATTTTCAGGAGCAAATTTTAAAACTTTTCAACTTCCTTTTATTGTTCACAAAGACTGCACAAAACTTACAATTCTGTGGTAAAGTCATAACTATATGAGATATTCCTTGTGAACTTCATGTCGTTGATAAAATAGATCATTCTAATTTCATAACTTAATTTTTATAATAAGCATAAGCTAATAGTCCCTACTTGAAGAAAGCAAGGAAATAGTTTTCTGCTAATGATTGCTCATGATTTCTTATAAACCAAGACTATGCTAGATAGTATTCTCTAGTTTATAAAAGCAAAGTAGGAGCTACTATATTTGTTGAACTGTAGGCTGTCTAGTTTAAAAGTGGACTGTTTTCCCCCTCTGTTCAGCAAGGTCTTGGGAGGGAAATGATCCGGTAAATCTGTCAGACAGCTTCCTTCAGGCTCCATCAGTAGTGCACTAATTAGATTTTAAAGCTGCCATCTTTTCAACATCTATTGCAAAAAAGCAAAAGCGTATGAAGTTGGGAGCAGAGGGATCTTGCCTGTGTACAGGCAGATAATACAAATGAACTTTAATAGCTACATGATTATACCAGGGTGGTATTTATCTATCATACTATGTATCATACTACTTACGGAGAATGAAAACAGACTGGTACTTGAGAGATTGCTTTCAAATGGTCAGTCATCAGTGTCTACTATGCTTGCCCCAGAAAGAAGAGTGGAACTGGTGCAGCCTACTTAAATTTAGGCTTTCAAATTTAAACTTCAGGTGCAGCAGGAAGTCTGACAGGAAGCCTTGTTTTTCTGCTTATGTGATTTTCACATGAACAGAGCATAATCAGGAGGCACTCCAGTTTTGGGGTCACTTCCTGGCTCTTGTTTGAATAAACACAAAACTATTTCTTGTGTTAGAGCAAAACCACTGGAATAAAATTTTTAGGGATCCAGAAACACTTATGTATGTGCCCAAGCCATTTTACTGACCTTTTTGGATTTCAGCCAAGCTGTATAGCTATAAGGGATTCCAAAGAAATGAGAGTAAATGAAAAAAAGAAAAAATGATGCCTGAAGCCTGAACTATCTTGAGAGAACTTTTATCCGTGTTCAATGCAAGTTTAGGATCCCTATGTAATATTTTATGAAAGTCTGATAAAGATGCAATCAATCATGAGAGAGCTGTAATTGCCAATCTTTGTCTGGGTTCTTTCTGAGATGACCAACAACTACAATGACACTGCAAATTAATCACGACTCATTATTCCATTGAAGTCTAAGCTACAGATACATCTTTGTTTTACTTACGTATGTTTAACTAATAACATCCAACAAGAAGTGGCAGGATGAAGATCTAGTGAAATTCAGCTAACTGCAAGTAAATACTTCCACAAATGGCTTACAAATAATGCAGATTGTACTCACTGGAAATCATGAATGACTCTAAGATCGGTGTGGGACTTCTGTCATTTTTTTCTGAGACCTGCAAATAAATGTTGGATAGAAATTAAAAAAGAAGGATATATCTAAGATTAAACCTTGTTACAATTTAGATGTCTAGGCTCAAAACTATGCTGCAAAACATCTGAGCTTTCAAGTGCTTATCCCAGGTGTGGATTCTGAGCACAGAATGTCTTCTGGCCATATCTTTACTTTACAGCTCATGTCAGGCACATACACAAAGATGGGCCTTTGAAGCAGCTGACCAGATGTGTTTGGGTCCCAGTTCTTGTCGCCTGTTTGTGCATTTTAGAGTCAGATTCTGTTCAGGCTTTGAAAGCCTCTCCGAGGACCAGACATGAAGCATTTAGGATTTGCATCCCTGAGCTTGGAGGCAATTGAATCCTTCCTGGAAGGCAGCCCAAACTGCTAGGTGGTATTGTAGAGTTAATACAAATGTCCTGTTTATGACACAGAGCATTGCATTCCTTCCTATCTGTTCTAACATGTAAAACGGAAAGACAACATTGCACATGTCCTTCTTAATTAGAGAGGACTGTGGAGTGTTTTTAGCTTGAAAATGGCATGGACCTTTAGCTGACAGAAGAAATATATATACATATAATAGCAGATATATGTGCAGGTGTAGGTGTGTGTTTCACCTATTCTGGTAATATACTTTAAAAATAACCCATGTATTTTATAATTAAAAGGCAATTAAAATGTTTTGATAGTAGCTAGGTTTTTTTATGAGACAGTGAATACTTACAATCACTATAGTTTTCATATGTGTACAGTGGATTAGATTAGTAACTTTGTGTATTAATTATGGTAACTGGTATTAGACATGATCTTGCCTTTTAGTCTCTGTAATAACAGCAGCAACTAAATTATAAGAAATTAATAAATATTACAGTAGCAGATGTGACTGAGGAAATGGTTTGCAGTTCCAAGGCTATCATTTGCATTGATTGTAGTGACAGTAAAGTTGCTGGAGGTTATATTATTTTAATTAGACTTGAACATAAAAATAGAATACTAACTCCCTGGTTTGTGTCAGATTCTGTTATTTATCTCTGATACAAAAGAGATCATGATCTGGAAAAGTAGACATTATTTCATATGAAACTTAAATCTATGGTTTTTAAGATCAGCCTACCTAGATATAGTTCACATTAATTGACTTTATTGAATTTATAATGCTCCAGATAATATGTCCTGAGGAACAAGGTGAAGCATTTATAGAGCCATGATGTAAAATGGTGTGTGTAGTACATTTGAACCACTCTGCTTCTACCATCGTATCAGCAGGCCATGCCAAAGTATGATCCTGCATCTTTTCCAAAGACCTCCTTTTCGTGAGGCAGAACCTTCTTGCTCTAGTGCTGGGGCAGGAAAGTGATAAGCATCTATCTCACTAATACTTGTACTGTTACTGTAGGCAACTTCCCAGAGCTCAGCAACCTCTGTTGATTAGAAACACTATAAACCCTTTGTTGTTGTTATCTCTTTTGGATTTCATGGGGTCTTTGGAAATACTAAGCAAAAAGTAATGATCTGATGCATAATTTATGTTAGTATTGAATCATGTCAGGTTATTGTTGTTTTTTCTTAAATCTTGGAAGCTGCAAAAAAATATTTTTCCAGATACATACTTATCTACATATGTAGAGATTCTTTCAAGGTTATAGCTAATTAGATGCTGATTTATTATCTAATGTCCTTCCATGTTTCTTTTGTGTTTGACTTTAATTTCTAATGGGTAAGGCAACTTAACAGTAAAATAGAGAAATCACCAAAGCTCTGTACAGAACTCTGGTCCTGCACACTGAACATGAAAAGAATATGCTTCAGTTTCATAACAACACCTGCGTAATGATTGGAAAAATACCCATTTTGGAAGTGATTCTAAGGCATATTATAGTACTTCAATAAGCCATTCTTAGCAAAATTCTAACTCTTCCATTATTTTCTCTCACTCTCCAGAATGCTTCTCAAAGGTAACTGTAAGTATCTTCAGCAATCATAACAGTTACAATAAACTACAACAAATATTTTGTGGATGACAATCTTTTAGGAATACATGTTGTAGTTCCTGTTGACCTGCACCTAATAGTAGATATATTTAATTACTAGTGGCCATTCCTGAAAGTCTGTTTTATATAGTAAATGTCAGAAACTGTAACTTCCCAACACGTGTGATACAAATTATAAGAAAACTTCTGCAGATCAAACTAAAATTCTAACAGTGCTTATTGAAATTGCTTCTTCATACAAAATTCATGCTCATTTTGTGTCCTTTTACTCTCGTGAATGAGCATTGACCTTTGGTAGATGACAGAAAATGGGATGGAGTGGCTGATATGCCAGAGGGTTGTGCTGACATCCAGAGGGACCTTGACAGGCTGGAGAAACGGGCTGGCAGGAATCTCATGAAGTTCAACAAGGGGAAGTGCAAAGTTCTGCACGTGGGCAGGAATAACTCCAGGCACCCCCAGACACTGGTATCCACTCAGCTAGGAAGCAGCTTTGCAGAAAAGGACCTGGGGATCCTGGTGGTTGCCAAGGTGAACATGAGCCACCAATCTGCCCTTGTGACAAGGAAGGCTAATTGTATTCTGGGCTGCATTAGGAGGAGTATTGCCAGTAAGTCAAGGGAGGTGATCCTTCCCCTCTACTCAGCACTGGTGAGGCCACACCTGGAGTTCTGTGTCCAGGTCTAGGCTCTCCAGTACAGGAGAGACATGGACATACTGGAGAGAATGCAGTGAAGGGCACAAAGATGATGAAACGCCTAGAGCATCTCTCATAGAAGAAAAGGCCAAGAGAGCTCTGGAACTGTTTAGCCTAGAGAAGGCTTGGGGGGAGTCTCATCAGTGTGTACAAATATTTCAAGGAAGGGTGCAAAGAAGGCAGAACCAGGCTCTTTTCAGTGGTGCCCAGTGACAGAACCAAAGACAATGGACACAAACTGAAACACAGGAGGTTTCCTCTGAACATCAGGAAACACTTTTTCACTGTGAGTGTGACTGAGCACTGGCACAGGTTGCCCAGGGAGGTTGTGGAGTCTCCCTCCTTGGAGATATTCAAGAGCTGTTTGGATGTGGTCCTGAGCAACCTGTTCCAAATGGCCCTACTTGAAAACAGGGTTTGGGAAAGATGACCTTCCAACCTCAACCATTCTGTGATTCTGTGACCTCTGATTTGTCACTTATCATGTTGTTTTAATTTTGTATCACCTTACATGCTTTGGTATGCAAGAAGCGAAAACAGCCAGAGTGACTGTTGCAGGACCATATGCACAGTAATTTTAGATGTTTAGGTTCATATTTCTTGCTTTAGTGGTTTATAGTAATGAAAAACTTTGCTGGCAAAATCTCAGAAAGGTAGACTTTAATACATAGTCTGACTTTACCAGTGGAATTTAGCCTGACATTTTGTTCCTCTTGCACTGTGAATGTTGCATATATTTTCACACTGCTTTCCTTCAACAAGCTGTTCCTAGTAGGCATGTACTGATTTAATCAAATCTTGCAGCTGTAGCTGAGAAGTGTTCTGAATAATAATAAGGCTTTTATACTGAATACGACTTAATTTAGAAAATATTGCTGATGCAAGGTGGCCAATTCATTGAACTCTATAATTGGTTGATGTGCTTATACTTCAGAAAATACTAGTTTTTTAAGTTAGATCACTTGGTTACATAATAATCTTTTATATACCTTGTTTTGCTTTACAAAGGTGTTTGAACAGCTCTTGGGAACCAAAAAATTAAGCCAATTATCCAGAATTAGCTTCAACAGACAGGTGAGATTTCCCACTTTGGTGCCTTTCTCTGTAGGGAAAGTCATGGAGCTTTTGCATGAAAACATAAGATTTATTCCATATGTAAGTTTGCCTTTGTAAGTTGCAAAGCATCATGGATGCTTACTTTTTAGTACGTTGAAAAGAAAAAAATCTTTTGTTTGGACTATGACCATCCAGCTTGCTTGCTACTATCCCTACTTCATTAGTGCAGATGGATGCAATAGAAATAGTTTTCTCTTTCTTCCTTCAATAACTAGACAAAGAGAGAAAAAGGCACAGCTGGACACTAAAGTGCATTTGATCTCTTTGCTGTACATTGAACTTACTTGAGCTTATTGGGACTTTTTGATGTTTAAATAACTGTATTTTTGAAACTACCATACATTGATTGAGACAGAAGAACAACTGTTTCAGCCTTCCTCATGTTAGTAAAATCATAGTGCAACCCTGATACATAGGTTGTAGTGACTAAAATTCTTGTTAGAAAGCAAAACATAAAGAAGACAGCATTCTGTAAGGCTTTTAAAAATTTTACTTTAGGCGTTACTGTTATCTGTTGAAGAAAGAAATGGAGAGTCTGCACTTAGTCTCTAATCTGTGATTTGGTTGTCTGTAAGAAGGAATAACTATTTATTCTTTTCTTAGTGTCATGTCATGCACTGATATCATAAATCAAAAAAAGATTAATCATGCTCACTTCTCTGTCTGAGTAGATGTTTCTCCCCAAAAACTCTACTGTGGTTTATTTTGATGATGATCCCATTTCACGATAGTGAAATATTTTTGTTCACAAATAAGCCTAAGCAATAAAATATCATTTCTATCAGTCTACAAAATGAACTACGTAACAATTTCTGCCAATGGAAAAACTGAAAATGTTTGCCATGTATGGTAGGGAAATGACAATGACATTGGTCAACAAAGTGCCAGAATCAAGACACTAGAAATAGGCGATAATAAATTGAAAATCTCCACAGTCCATGCATCCCTGCTTATTTAGAAGAACATTGCAGCTTATCTTGGTGGCAGCTGGAAGTTATTCTATACACATAATAAAAGTTCAGTCTGGGTCACTTACATTGCATTAAGAAAAAAATGTTCTAGCTGCTATGATTAGTTAACAAAATGGCTGATTACCTACACAGATCATCTCTGGTCCTGCTTCTAGAGAAAATACACTGAGAAAAATTAATTGCATAAGAAGCCATTTCTAATAAATAAAAGCAGCTACAAGAGAAGTGCTTGGAAAGGGATAGAAGCAAATTATGTCACTGGGTGTTGTACCTACTCCAGCATTAAGCATCCAGCACAGGATGACTGATGATAGGGCTTCAAGGCTGTGTTGCAGCATGTGTAAACGAAATTTACTCTGGCAGAACACAGAGGTAAAAGTTGAATTGGATGAAAAAGTGCTTTGATTTGCATTAATAAGTCATATCAGATTGGTTTTAATTTTCCACAAAGAAATTTTTTTTTCTCCTGATAGAAATTTTGAAGTCTTTTGGGACAAATGCAAATTTCATACTATGAGACTCAGAGTAGAGTTGTTTGAAATATTCTTCTGATATTTGAGCTCTCTTGCCTCTTTTTCCATAGTATCAGATCACTATATCCCACCTGCATTTGTTTCAGCATGATTGCCTTTCTACACTCCAATATTGATATAAAATTTTGCAAGTTCTTCAAGTTCAGTCATTCATTAATTTTATAATAGAGTGGCCTCCGGCATTACTAAATTTAAAAAAGGAACAAAAAGGCTAATGTCCTACAGTGATATCACAGGGTAGGAAAATTTTAAGCATTCAACATCTGTTGAAGAAATGAACTTAGGAAGATTGATTAATTTTGAAAATGTGTATTTTCACTGATTTGTATTTCTGGAACATGTTGGGACTTTATTGAGCTGAAAGTTTTATTGATGCAAAATAAGCTACCATGGGACCAACAAATCAAAACCTGTCATTGACACGTATTGCTTTGCAGTGCATCCAAATGCAATACTTACACTACTTAATTAGTTGCCACTTATCTCAAAATCATCAAAACTTAATCTGCAATCATTGCAACAAAGTCTGAAGTTTAAGATTGGTAGGCATAACTTGTTCAAATTCCATTTAATGTATCACAGAAGGAAAAACAGTCTAAAGAAAATGAGGGGGTTTGTGTCAGGGTGTAAAAATTATTTATACACAAACCCTTTCAAAATGAAAGAAGAATAAAACCAATAAGATGAAGGACACATAATTAGTAGGCTACTTTAGGAAAATTTCCAGACAGTGGCTGAAGTTTATTAGTAATTGTATGACTAAGCTTGCATCATGTTTTGTACATCACTATTTAGTGTCTGAACAACTCCATAGTGTCAAGATGACTGAAATTAAGTAGTTTAAGTCCTATACCAGTGGACTCATCAGATACGACTACAAAGAAAAACAGTACAAGTCATCTGTTTAGATAGTGCTAAACAATAGCAAGGGAAGTTTCTTTGTGGCTACCGGCATTGTGGTGTACAGTACTCCTGAAATTGTTCCACATACCACTTCTTTAGTGGAAAATGGATTGGAAAGGTACCATGCTGTCACTACAGAAATCATCTTCATTATTCAGTATTTGCAAAGCTGTAATAGGATTGAGAGTCATCTGTTTTGGTCTGTATTTTCATTCTTCTTTCTTCTCCATCACTTTATCCATGTAAGGTGGCAGACACTGTGTTTACCCATATACATGGGTTTTGAGTAATTACTCTTTTCTACTATTTTAAATTGGCAACAGGTGCTGCAGTGTATGTTGCAGTTAGCTGAGAGCTCAGATACATGGGTTCATTTGTCTGTGTCCCTTCTCAAAACTCCAATACCCTAATCCAATACCCCAATCCAATACCCTAGTTATGGATAAGTTATTTGATAATAAATTGTATCTGTAATATAGGAAAGCACATTTAAAAGTATATGGTAGCTGAGCATTTCTTTCTGCTTTTCAGATCCTAAAATTCATACTACTTTTTATATCTATTTGGCCAATCTTAAACAATTGCCTTGTTGTAGGTGCGTATGAGCTCACCACCCTTACACAGGAGACATGAAACTTTCTGTGTTAGTGTTTCTTTTTGTAGCGACAATCAGATTTTGTACAGAAATTCAGAAAAGCTAAAAAAGCAAAGCTTTTAAGTCAAGCTTATATGAAACCTGATTTTAATTTATTTACTTGAACATATGTAATTTCTGTGAATATAATCCGCCCACCCCTTGAAGGCAGATGCTGCTTGTGTTTTCAGAGAATTCCTTCAAGTCCTAATAAACATATCCATGTACTATTTTTGTCTATGTCAATATTATGCAGTACAAAAGGATCCATTAATCCTGTTACATGTTAAATTAAGTAATGAGCTACGGACATTTCCATTCCTTAATAAAACAGCAAATATTTCTGGTTTGCTCTCCTTAAATCGGAAGTTTGCAGAGTAGTAGGGATGTAGAAAGCAATGAGTGGGGTTCCAGAGATCCGAACACTTTATTTAGGTGAACTGTATTTGGATTTACTTTCAATTTCACGTATTTTGCTTAGAGGGCTCAGGGCTGTCCATCTTGTCAGCTTTAAAAATAAGGCCTCTTTTCAAAGGTGAGGAGTTACTTTAGACAAGTGAATGCCTGTTACCAAACTTGCACTTTCCACTTCAGAATAATGATTAGCTGACTACTACTTATGTAAGTAAACTGCTCAAACCAGATTAATTAGCCTAGAAAAAAATTCTAAAAATACTTTTTTTTCCTTACCTGTTTCCCATGAAAACATTAATACATTCTCTATTCCTTAAAATGACTTACTGTTTTGTGGATAGCAGAATGCAAAATAATTGACCAGAGGTACTCTGGTGATTTAGTCTGTTGTGCAAATATTAAGAAAAGTGTCTATGAGTTTATGATTGTTTTAAAAAGAGGCCATTAAAATCTAATACACCTCCTCAAATTTAATGAGATCATTTTTTCAGCGTATTCAACAAACTGTGAGCAGTAGAAAATGTAGATGGAATCCCTTCATTACCTGCTGCCATTAGAGAGCTGTTTTCTTTGAATATGACTAATGCATCCTGTATTTTGAATTAGATTTAGGAAAAGGACTTATTGATACAAAAAATGCAGGATTTGTATTTTTCTACTTGTGTAGTCTTAGAAAGAAAGCTTTTCTTTTTGAGATTGTCAGTATTAAGCCTTCAAGATAATACTATGCTGGATAAAATAGATTATTGTATCCTCCGAAGCATTATTTTTTTAAAAATAGATCCCTATGCATAAACATTCCATCATAAGTCATGATTAAAATGGACCAGTATCTGAACTTATTCTACACTAGCAGATCTCCTAACATTAAATACATATCCTGGCACTTAAGAAAAAAATTCTTTGGAGTTAATTTCTACCCAGTCTTTCAAATTTGCTGCAACACCTGACTAGATAAACTACATCCCCACTGAGACAGATGCTAGTATTTTTGATATACAAATAATGAGAAAGTTTTCTTTGGAAGAGATATACTGTTCTGAATTAGTTTCTTGTGCCATTTATGATGTGAATAGTATAAACTCTCACTGTACAAGATTTCTTGTATATCTGGATTGAAGCCAAGTGAGAAGTAAAATGAGAGAAATGAGAGAAACAGAATCTGGAGGCTGCTGGAGGATTTCTGAAGCTACGTTTCACCTTTACATTAGGACACAAACCATCAATATTATCCATAAAATGGACCAAATATCTTGGTTTCTCTCCCAAGAACTTACTAACCCTCAACTAGATTTCATTCTGTATGAAGTAATCAGAGACTGCCTTCTTTTTCTTGTTGCTATATTGCATCCGACTGGCCCAGATTTGTTTCTGCTAAATTTAGCCATTTAAATGTAGGTATCTAATTTGGTCATCTAAATTACCCCAAGAGCTTAGAAAGTCCTCTGAAGGCCGGTACCACACTCTCTGTATGAAGGAAAGTAGCTGGGAAGGACATGCTCTATAATAATGAATACTATAAAAATGATTTTTGTTAACTCAGGAATAAACTTTCCTGAAAAAGAAGTACCTTCTATGGTTCAGTTTTTCTTGCCTTTCTCCAAAACTGTGAGAAGAGGACACTGCTGGAGTCAGGGGCACTGATACTCTCTGGTTTGAGGTTTTATCTGGTGCCCAGGTGATGTGTCCTCATACGCTCAGAATGAGAATGATTTTTGAATTCATTGAAGCTTCTGCCTGAAAGTATATGTCCCTTGCATATGTTCATCCACACAAACCAACATACACTTGATTGGATACAGACCCATTGGTTTAACAATGCCCTGACAAAAGCTTTTTCAAAGGAAGTTAAATGTACACTTTTAAAACAAACTCATGAGAATACCAAATCCAGATTTCAGATTTAAAGTTTTCAATCACTTACTGCAATAACATTTTTTAAATCTAGAAGCATTGCCAAATAGTTTCAGTTAAAAAAATTTTGTTAGCATAGCAACAGCAGAAATTATTTATACCCTTACTTATTTTGATTCCCAACTAAAATAAAACAAAAACCTCGGCAAAACAAAACTAGAAGAAGCAGATATGAATTGACTTCAGCAAACTGTGACACTACAAAAAGGTCACTACAATAACAAGATGATAAGTAATAAAATCCTGAAAGTGAAATTATCTGTATATGTGTTCTGCTAATTAGGTCTTCTACACCAATTAGTAATTGTTGTAGTACAAGAACTAAGGCACTTCAGCTTGGAAAGAGATGATTGAGATGAGATATAATAAAGGACTCTGAAATAAAAAATGTTATGGAGAAGAATTTACATAGAATATTTATTTATTTCTTCTTAAAATGGAAGAGCTAGTTGTGAGGAAGGATAGTTCCAGGCAGATTTTAAGTAAACAATAGAAACTATTCTTGCAAAATGTATACTTATGCTGTGGAACTTATTTGTAAAGCTGTGATGGTTAAAAGACTAAGTAGAAATCATAGCGGGCTTAAGTAAATTAATTAACTAGGGAAGGCCAGACACAGTCATAGCCTTATTTCTGGAACCTGGAAGGATGCAGAGGTGAAAAAATCTTTCTGTATTTTTCCTGTTTCGTATACTCTCCTTGCAATTATTTGCTAGTGGCTTCCTTCAGAAACAAGTCATAAGAATGTTTGGATTTATCATTACAGTTGTTGAACTGCCCGCAAAATAAGAAACTATAATAAGTGTCTATCGAAACCTAAGCAGTTTTCATACAAAGAGAGATTACAGGACTAGGTCCCTTCAGCTTGGAAAAGAGATGATGGGAGTGAAAGTCACACATGTGTAATGTTATCAGTGATATAGGAAAAATATGTTTTTCCCCTGTTACTGTAAAAGATGGCATGAGTGAATCAGACCTTAGTTTTGATCCCCTATGACAGCTATTAGATAACAGCTAATCCTAAAAGAAATGGAAATGTTAAGTCAGGCTTTCAGAAATATGCCAAAACAGTCTTGCAGCCCCTGCTAGGCATTTGTCTATCTTTTTTTACAACAAGAATTGTTATTCTTCTTATACAAACCCACACTGTGCATTTATGAGAATAGACTGGCATAAAACAGTAATTGTTATTGAGAAGATTTCAGTAATAAAATGATATAGTAGTTACTTCCCATAAGAAAGTTACTTTCTGGAAGAAATAATCTAGATAACATCAAAAAAACCTTTATGAATGAAACACAAAAATTAAAGTAATTGAAGTTTTTTTTAAAGAAAAAATCTTATTCTGAATACCAATTATCTTCATGAAAAATTATGTGAATTATATAATTTATCTAGTATGGTCTGCAGTCACACTAAGGATTTAGGCTTAGCATAATGAACGTTTTCTTGTGATGAAAACAGCCAAGCACTGAAATAGGGCTGCATAGAAATGTGGAATTTCGGCAGCAGATGCACTTTAAAATCACACATGACAAAGATTTGGAATGGTGTATTTAGACTTGTTCCTATTTGGAAGGATGGGATGGACTGTATGATCCTTCCCATTCCCTTTCAAGTCTATTATTAGAATTTTCTATTATTCTATGATTTACTGAGAGTATCTGACATTTACTCAGCTTCAGTATTACACAGAGCCAGATCCCCAAAAAGGACTTTGCTAAAGGTTACGTAATAGAACCCACGTAGAGAGCCTCAAAATCCTGATTAGTAGCTGCTAAGTCCTACAGACATGTAAACACCGTAGTGCTCTTGAGGATCACACAGCAGAGTTTCTAAAGAACCATAAGCTCCTCATCCTTAGGTGCTGCAAAGTTATGCAGCTGTGCAGGCATCAATGGTACAGGCATACAAGTAACTGCAGTTTGGTAGAGAGATAAAATGAGTGAGCTGTGAGTTAAAGCCAATTGAGATCACCATTGGCAAAGTAATTGCAGAATAAGGGATTTTGTGCAGGAAGTTTGCCTTGCTTCTCAGACAGTGCACAACTATGTCAGGAACATAAATGCTGTGACAATGTCAGACTCGATGTGGCTGAATATCGTTTTGCCTCCTCATAAGATAAATCTGAATCTAAAACCTGAGTAGTCCTTGATGTCTCTTGAAAGAAACAAGAAAATGGACTCTGAAAATACCTATTCTACAATCTCTGACTTGGGCTCATGGTACTCTGCAGGCATCCAACTTCAAGTCAGGTGGACAAAGTGACTCTTGCCCATTTACACACCATTCAGGTATCTGCACAAGCTAAGAAAAACAAGAAAACTCAGTAAGTCTTAAACATGTCTTTAAAATGTCTTTAAAATGTGGAGATTGCAAACTATTATCTTTTTGCTCTAACTAGCCTCTTAGCTTGCAGTACACCTGGGTAGAATATTGTTTGCCCCTGAAAGTCTTCAAACCCACATCTCTGCCTCCCTAGATGATGCTGTAACTTCCAGATCTACACTACTCTTAAGCATTGCTTTGTCTCAAGCCTACCTTTTCAGTAGAGTGGGGAAGTGAAAAAAATCCAGACTTTATTGAGTGGTTAGAAGAATTCTATGCTCCTGTGTATGTTTCAAGGACAGGGTATACTGATCAGTGAAGAACTGAGGATAGAAATAGTTTTCAAATACCATTTCTCTGCAGAAGTGCCTGGCCCAGTACTACAAGTGCTGCCCAATGCAATACACTGATGCTTATTTTCATCTGAAGCACTAAGTCAGGAAGTTTTACAATAAGGCAGACTTAAGATATAATGCTTCTGCTCAGATTGTTTTTTTGTTCTGTGTCTGAATTATGGCAATCGTTCACTGAACATAGTTGTTGTGTTTCCTTCTCTGAGACTCCTAGCTAAATAAACAAAGAAGGGAGCCAGTGCACTTGGCCCAGAGATCTGAAGTTTACTGTGGAGGCCAAGCATCTAGGAGCTTAGGCAATAAGTACTCAACGCTGTCAGTGTCACTGAGTTTTTATTGACACATCTCACAGTCTACATCTGGTGAGCTTTTTAAAAATGCTTTACTTTCCATGTAAGATATTGCTTCTATGTGTAGACATTTCAATGGGACTTCTTAGCTCCCTGTAAGCGAGCACTTACCAAGACTGACTCTGGATATAACGGTCCTTGAAGTTGACCTCATCCTATCCTCCCAGTGTGTTCCTGAGAGCTAGCTGGTGAGATTGTTCTCCCCTGGGAAAAATCGTAGAGGAAATAAACCCTAAACAAAGCTATGCTTATTTCACATGCATATTATTAAAGCTTCAGAAACATTCCTTCCTAATTTTCATCAAAACACCTATGCTTCCTTGCAAAATAAGTTAATGTTTCTCTGCTTGCTATTTCAATACTTCTAACTGATTATTTCAGTGTTGTAACTTCTGACATGGGAAGAAACTACCTGAATTTAACTTGGCACCAGGAAAAAAGACCTTACAGTCAGATCAAGCAGGTTAGAAGAGTCTTTTAATGGAAGAAAATAAATCTCTATATCTTTAGTTACTTAAAATGATACGAGACAAAACATTCCGCCACTGCACTGTTTGAGTAACCATTTTGCTTAATTTGTCTGTTCTCCCTGTTGACCCAATGGTTTTCCAAGAAACTTTTTCTGTAACAGATTTCAGGGCACGACTGTTTTTCAGATTAAAAATACTGAGTCTTGAATGTCTCAATTATATTTCTAATAATAGAAGCATATATTCAGTATGCAAAATTTCACAGGCATTTTTAGTGAAATTAATTGGGAAAATCTGTCTAAGAGATACTCGCTTTCCTTTTTTTGTTCCAGTGACTTTAAGAGAAAGATTTCATCTGTGGACACAAAGCGTTTGCACAGACTGTAGTATAACAATATGATATAGTTTGTAAAGTTTTGTGGTATTTTTCCCCCAGCATTATTCTATTGAGAGGACTGAGTCTGTTTGTCCTTTCAGTGGTAGGGAATGTAACCTATGTTTGCAGGTGTTACGAGTTCCACACTGATAGAGTTAAGTGGTAGGAGATGGTAGGCATCAGCCATGGGCCAATAAGGAGAGTCCTGTGCTCTTTGAACCCATTGAAAAGCTTCCACATATCAAATTCATAGTGATTATTTCCACTGCAGTTTTTTGTTCTATATTCATGCTGTCAGTGAAACTACAAACTTTCCCCTCAAAGTTCATAGGACTGTAGATTAAGTTAGGCTGGAAGGGGCCATTGGAGATCCTCTAGTGCTCACTCCAAGGCGGTTCCAACTACAAAGTTAGATCAGATGGCTCACGGCCTAACATTGCACTGATTCTAATGTGACAAAAAGGTGAGAAAGACAAACAGAAATAAAAGGTCTGAAAACATATCTTTCCACCTCCTTTCTAGGGCAGCATCTTTATCTGTTTCTTCCAAGTAAAATTTTCAAAGGCTTTTCTAGCTGCACAAAATCCATGTGGTCTTACTGGGGTCCCTGTAAAAGTCATCTTTTTCCATCACTTCTGAGGGCTGGATTTGGATCTGCAACTTGCTGTAAATGAGATCCCCACCGTTGCAACCTACCCTCCTGTAGGTTACTGCTTATTATTATCTTTCCCCCTGTCTAACTAGGCCATATTTTTTTCCCTACTTGACTTTTCTCCATCCTCTCTCAATTTATTGCATTATTGGAGCTTCCCCCAACAAGCATGCATGCTTTCTTCCAGGGAGAGAAACTCTTCTTCTAGAGATCCTTACCTCGCCCAGGGCAAAACAAGCAAGATAAAGGACATGGATGGTTTTTGTGCTGCTCGCCTACACCTTTTTAAATATAGTGTGCATCTTATGATACACTGAAAACAAGAAAATGTAATGCAACCACCACAACGTTCTTAAAGTATATTTACAAAGTGACTTAGGGATATTAGTTTTCTAGGGGTAGCAACCACAGAGGAATTGTATCCAAACAGTAAGGTTAAGCTAGGTTTTGAAAGAGAAGGTGAAAGCACAGATTTATTCTCTTCTAAATATCTATGGAACTTCTGAGTCCCAACCCTTCCTAGTTGATGTTTCAGCAGCTACTCTGACAACAAATAGCATTTGGTTTCTCACATGTAAATTGTCTGTTAGTTAGTTTGTGTAATTTATTCTGGTTAATCTAATTTAGGTAAATATTCTGGAGCATATTAATTACTTAGAACCTTAGCTATGAAATAATCATATTCTCCATGAACATGATGTGAATTAAGTTTCTTCAGTCCCATATGAGATTTTTTTATGTTTTATTAAACACTTTGTACCCTTTTCTTAAATTAAAGCATAAGGAATACTAGCTGTGTCTCTGTTATATGATCCAGTCTAACCAAAATTATCATTGACACAGGGCCAAATTATTGCAAATTTTCACATATAAAGTTCATAACAATTTTCATTTAATAAGACCTTGATATAAGGAAGGCCAACCAGGTGGTTTAAAAATTAATTCTATCTAAACCAGAATGCATTTAAAATATTTTAAGCATTTCTTGACTTTAATAAATTCTTTATGTTTTCTTTTCCTAACAAATTAACATTTTGTAGTCTGAGATTAATACAGAAAGTTCTGTATTAATCTTTGTGAGCAAAGCTTCTTATTCTGCTCTCTCCTCATTCTCATAGCCAAATGAGTTGCATACATGTAGGATGGGTTGGGCTCAAGTATATAGAGGAAGACACCTCCTTCAAGGAATCACATCACTGAGGCAAGAAAAAGCCATCATTTTATGAAATCTGGATATGCCAAATGATGCCAGTAGAAAGTGAGCATAAGGAGAGGAATAAAATTAGTCATGAGGACATGAAGGAGAGAAGCAATACATTAAGTAAAACAGTGAGACTCAGTGCTTTACTTCACCTGCTCTTGACACAAGTATCTCAAGAACCAGTGGAGCTTCTAGTCACATACCTCTTCTGGTCTTTTTTTCTTTTGTCATACTGGGACTCCTGAGTCCTAAACAATAAACTTGTGTACAGATAACTAGTCCAGGCTAATTCTTTTATAGATTGTGTCTCTGAAGCATTGCCTAAGGAAGATTGATTGGCTGTCATTGGGAACTCTTCAGAAATTTAGGGAAGCATATGAAGTCTCTGAGTTGGGCTGTAGTGGTTTGTACACTTCTAAAGTTTGTAAGTCAGATTACATAAGGATGTATACGAGCAGGAGCAATGGAGCTGGCCTGGTCTCTCTAGTAGTCTTCTGTAAGTTGCAAGTGGATTTAGTGATGCTGGGTATTTCAAGAAAAGGGGAATAATCATTGAGGTTATGCTAGCTATTTTTGCAACACAACTGCCTTATGCCATGTTCTTGGCTCATCAGGCCCAACGATAGACTTACATCATGGACAGCAGGTGTACTGTGGTGACTACAGACTGTCATTTTGACATCTCCAGAACTGCTCAGAGTGCCTTTTGTACATGACATTTGCTTACAGCTCCCACCTTGAATGGCTTTACTTCTGGTTGGCAGTGTAAGAGTAGGAGCTTGAAGTACTAAGCAGCAGTGGGAGATGCTGGTAATGTGATCCCTGACATCTGGCCATGGCTGATCTGCTCACAGTCCCTATGGAGCCCACTCTATGCCTACTCACCAGTTCCTGTGTTGTTTCTCTCTGCTGGCGTAAGTTGTAGCTGTCGTTTCCCTTGCTGGACTTCCAGCTCTTTATTCACTCTACAAGTCCAATCCCTGTCTATGGACTGAGAGATGTACCACAGTGTGCTTGAACAACAGGTGCAGTATAACCTTGGGGTGTGGGAGAGGGGTGTCTGTGTGATGTCCAAAGCCTGTGACTTCAGGCAGGCGTGGGAAGCAGGAAAATCAGATGAGAGGAATCTTTCAGTAAACAACATCCATAATCAATTTGCTATTGACACCAAGCCACAGAAAGCAGCAGACCTGACAGAAAAATGACTTACAAACTTTCAAACTTTGTTTGTTTCGCATGTGAAGCAAACCAAAGTAATTTATAAACTGATGCCACAACACAGGATCTGTGGCTATTTACATGTGTCACGAGTGGATGCTTAGGGATGTCTAAGTTCTTGTCAAATACATATATTGCATACAGTTTCTAGCATTTCTGGGGGGCTGTATTTTGCTGGGTAGCTGAGGTTTGAGTGCTGGAATTGTCTTCGTTGTGTTTGCAGAACAACAAAATAGTGTAGCTAGGCTGTGGAGAGTGTCTATATTGCTCCTTCCTTTTCCAGTTTCTGAATTGAAAACTGCTAAGCTTAATGGAAACACATTTATTCCCTTATCTTTGGAGAGATATGCTATCTGTTCTTTAACCATCTATTCCATTTATTTTTCAGTTTTTCCATTTTCACTACTAAGTGTAAAGGAGTTAAGCACAGAAAAGTCACCACTATTTCCCTTCAAATTCTCAGTCTTCACAGGAATGTCTTTCAGATGTGATTCACTTGCATTTGTGTATTTCCACTGTGAAGGAGAAGTCTGTATATAAGTTTCTGGTATTCCTTTCAAAAATGTTGCTGATTACCTCTGTTTTCTGATTTGGTATTCGTTCCCACAGTCCGTAAGAGCACTGATGGGTAACTTAAGCAGAGCTCTATGGGTCACATTTTTTTTCCTTTGGATGGTCAGGGACAATGAAAGACAATAAAAGATTATGCTCTCTTCTAAAGGATTAATCAATCACCATACAAAGGGAATTTATAATTTTTTTTCAATTCTAAATAGTTTTTAATTGAGCAATTTTGTTCTTGATGGGGGAGAACTACAAGAGTAGAAAGTCTTTGAAAATTTAATTCTCTCTGAGGTGGTCTAACACACCATGAACTTACAAGCTTCCAGGCTTAATGGGCTTTCCTTCCAGCTTGCCAGCTCTAATTAAAGGTAAACTCTGTTTCAGTATGTTATTCTATTAGCTTGCATAAAATCACTCACATTTGCATGAGCCTGTCAAACCTCATATTCAAACCTGCCTACCCATCTGAATGAAGCAGGAGATTTCCTTTCTTTTTCTTCTGGCCGTCATGGTCTTCTGAATTAATTGTTCAAACTCTTTGCTTCTGCAACTGTGAACCTGACTGGTAGTGCATTTCTCATTAACAAGGTATTTTGCTTGTCCTTGTGTCACACTGCTACTTTTCTTCATGGTTCATAGTAAGACTGTTTCCTAGTCAAAGAAGTACATCAAAGAGTCGGGAGGCCATCTCTATAAAAAAGACTGGCACTACATAATGACACAGATGTATCCTAGAGAAAGAAACTTGACAAAATATTCAGTGTTATATATTCTCATATTCACCAAAAAACCCCTTGAATTTACATTATTCTCTTATTTCATTTACAGCTTGGTAGGCATTAGTATCTTTAGGTGTGATTATGACATATAATTCATTAAAATAATATGGAAAATAGAGTGCTAGGAAGCCAACAAAATGCCTCCTACAAACTCTTTATAAAGATATTGGCCCTTACTTTGAGAAGTTGAGTAATAACAATATAAACAAATAGACCATCCTTTTGTTGTTATATATATTTTTTATTTGCTTCAACAATTAAAACATTAATTACAAAGAACAAAAGCTGAATCTGCCATAACTCTAGTTCTCTCCATTCAGAAAATTTGCAAGCTACTTTACAAATCTACTTTACTCCATTGATATGTAATTTCTCTGTAGTGAAATAGGATGCTTATCCATGTAGAACAACTCTGTAAAATATGTTAGAGGCAGATACTGTAGCATAAATTCCAATGTGATTTTTCAGGTAGATAAAATGTAATTATGCACTTTAAGTTTTAGCTAGGGCCATTCAGCCATATGCTTAATTTGTTCCTACTGCTTTGTTAATATCTGAGTGCTTCACTGGACATTAATGGATTTAACTTCACAATACCATTGAGATATGGTAGTATGATTAACTTTATTAAGCAAAAGCAGAACTGAGTCACAGAGAAACATAGGATCCAAATTAAAATCCACTGAGAAAAGAAAATATTTGGTCAGCTTCAGCTAGCCTTGGATCACACCCAGGCTTATATATGAGACCTGCAAAGACTATTGTTTGCAAATAGTCTCTTAAGCAAAAAAATATTCTACTACCAAAGGGTAATGGGATCCTTAATCAGTGCAAGTGATATGTGCTGTAGTTTGAAATGCCAAGAACACTGAAATGTCAGTATTTGTACTAAGCAGTCATCAAGAAAACAAATGATATCATCAGTAGTTCACTCCTGCAGGAAAAAAAATTACACTAGGACAGTTTTTCTTGCTGTTTTCTAATTGATTAGTAAAGTATTTGAGTTGTGATTACAACAGAATTACCATCCCTGAAGCCTTCAGTTGTGTATCTATTAAGAACACTTTATTGCTGCAGGCATCTTCATAACAGAGCATTAGCAAATAACTCCTACAGTGAATGCATTTATATATCTGTTAATACAGTTAGTTTTACTCAGGAAAGACAAAGATTCATACAGCATTTCTGATAGAAGGGCTGCAGGACTGATCTTAGCATCAGCACATAAAATACTGCACACACTGATTGCTGGAAATGTAAATATTAAATTGACAATGTATTATAAAAATACCGGTAGATCTTAGCTGATATGATTTAGCTCTTAGAGAATTTTCTATGGACTTATATATTGAGGATGATACCAAGAAAATTCTAACAGTTTAGTTATTTTTAAGGATCTTTTTTATCCTCTTTGATATTTGTAACTGTAGTGAGCTTTAGTATACCCAGCTCCAGCTTCTGTCAGGATTAAAAAGCTTCCCAAAGCTCATTACAATTATATATAACAGTGAAGATTACAGAAAGTGTAATTATGCACTTTTTTTATTTCCTGCTAGAAAACAAGTCAAATTCCCTAATGAGAGAGGTCAAATAAACTGAAACCTTCAGCTCAAGGTCTCATTATGTGCTGTTACTCAAACTCATCTGTTGGGATACTCAGTAAATAAAAACATTTTAATGATTTTTACTCTTAAGAGAGAGGGGAGATGGCAGAGTAACCTTGATGTTCAACCATATGGGATTTCATACTTCTAATGATTTGGAACAGTCTAATAACCCAGTGATACTGCACAGCATTTTAGCATGTCAGCTTTGTAGAATAGCTATTCCAGCTATTCTTTATTGCTATTGCCCACCTGTTTTTTGGAATGAAGGCTGACTCCTGGACCCAAGGTGCTTCCAAGGCTGTTGTATCTATGAAACAGTTGGTCAGTGTCTGCCTCTGGCCATTACAGCATGCTTTAAGGTGCCATTGTTCCCATTTGGCCCTGTTTGTTAAATGTAGGATTATCTGGCCCTAGTAACTAAAACATCCTGTAGACAAAGCTCTTACTTTTCAGCTCACCTCAGTAGTTTATTTATTCCTCTCTCTTAAGTTTTCTATTCTACACTGTCATTTGATACATCCTTTGCATCATAATTATAGAAAATTCAAATAGTAGTTGCCCTTTTATTTTGATTATTTGTGTGTCTGTTAAGCAATCACAATTATTATAGGAGTCAGACACATAAAAAAGAAACAAACCCTTCCTCAGGGTAATGAGTAAGAGAGACCTGAAGAAAGAACTGTTGGTGGAGAAAGATTAGATTATTTATGTTCTAATACAAAGCAAATCACCTTGAATTTTAAACTTAGAAGTCGGAAATTGATATCAGATTTTTCAGCAGATTATTGGACAAAATTCTATAATCTGGCCCATTTTAGAAGAAGACTTTGCAGATCTCTCTGTTCCTTACACAAGTGTCGGGTTATGAACCCCAATGTTGTCATCCACAAGTAGAGTTTCAGCTGCATCTCATAAATTATTCTGATATTTGTTGTTATAATTTTTCAGTTCACATATTCATTTTCTGACCTTTTTGGCAATGTCATACTGTATTTTCTTTTCTTTTCCCCCTATGAAGTTAACATTGCATATGCTGTCATCAGATTTGAAAAATTCTTGTGTAGCCTTCCCTCGCCTGTGTGTATCTTGCCTGCTTAGATTAAAACTTACTGAAGCAATGCCAAATAATAATATCAGTCTGTTGCTCCTTTTCTTGAAGCAATCTGTCATCAATAGCTTTATAATATTTAATACATAATCATAGATATCAATTATCCATTCCAATTTTGGTTAAAGAACACTAATAATTATCAAGGATTAAATGATTACTTTATTCTTACAAATACCCAGAAGGTTCAAACCATCTGAAGTCTAAATTTTTGTGTGCATAAAAGATACTTTAATACAAATTCCAGCACTCCAAAGAATGGTATTCTGTGTTATTTTCTGTCAGAGAAGAAACTGCCTGAAATGAATGACAATTGCAGTTAAGGTGACTGAGATCTGAACTGTCTTGACTTAAGTGCCTCTGGTGAATAAATTGACCAAGGCTTCTCCCTTGTGCTTTGATAAGCAGGTGAGTACAGAATTATCTCAGTCCTGCCTGGAGGTGTGCTGAGACAGTCTGTTAGAGGACCACATTACCTAAGCTGTTAATACATTGGTAGATAACTGGAATTGGAGAGTCATATACTCTTACTGATCTCTTGCATCATTTCAGGTTCCAATAAATCACAGAACTGTGAGGCAGGAAAATAAATCTTTGGCAAAAGCAAAGAAACACAGACACAAAGGCCAAAATTTAACGTGGGACTTTGTATGTGGTGAGCCAGCAGAATCTGACAGTTTTGGTTCTGTAGATATCAGCCTGTTTTCAAGTGGTAGTAACAGTTCAAGTAGACTCCAGGGAGGGGTATAACATGCAAAAAGCCCCTAAAATTTTATGAAAGATGTACATACAATGAGTTTTACTTCCTGTCTATGAGAACTTTTTATAATCCTTTTGTCATCAAGTTTGAGGATACTGAATACTGATAGGACGTTTAGAAATAGTAAGAAGATTGACAGTGGCCATGGGTGATGTCTCTGTTCAGCCTCAGCTGGATACGTGCTGTGCCTGGAAAGCTATGGTAGAAAGTCCTGTGTCAAGCCCAGCTTTTATCTACAGGTTGTGAATTTTTAAGCTGTGTGGATGAGCTAAAGGTTGTCTCGCCTGGCTCTCAGGCACCTTTCCTCTCTCAGTCTTGTAGTTCTGCCCTGTACTGCCAGGAACCAGGGCAGGACCTGAGTGAATCTTGAATTTGTGTTTTTGTAGGTTTGAATCTTTTAGTGAGACTTAGTTATTTCTTCCAATTGGTGATTAAGATGTAGTGTGACAAGGAAGGAAAACACTGTGGAGAGAACAGCTTTTCCAGTCAAAAAAAAGGAGGGAAAGCTGTAGTTCTTAACATAAGTTTGGCCCTCTCCAAGTGAATTACCTTGGACCTTACTGTTTGAGAGATGAGATGCAGGATCCAGCTCAAGGGCTGTTCTGTCTTTGAATGTGTTTTTGTTACAGTTCATGGGCTAAGCTCCTCTGCATACACAGCTCCCAGGCTCCCCTGTCTTACATTAGTGCAACAGCTTTTTCTGTTCTGAACATTAATCTCTCCTTACCCATAACTCCAAATGTCCTCTAACATTTATAATGACAGATGTGCTGCTACTTTGGCAGCTTCCATATGTCCTTCCTCTCTCCTGGCACGGCTGCCTTATGTCCCCCTGTCTCCTGGCACAGCTCTATTTTCAAGACTTAGTATTCCTTTCACTTTTCTGTTTGGCATTTCCATTTCTCTCATCCTTAATAAATGTCTGTTGTTCAAGCTCTGTGCTGCCCTATTAATCATCCAACTAAAGTTACCAGGTACTTTTCTTTTCACTTAGATCAATTTTTTACCCACTTGCTCTTGCGCTGTCACTTTGTCTGTTTGAAAAATACGTGGTATCTGTAGATTATTCTAAAAAGAACATCTAAAGATGTTCTGCATTTTCATTAAATTGGAAGGTGTGCAAGTATTAACAAAATACATAACAAATTTCTACCAACATTTAAATTTATGACCCAAACAAAATTCAGTTGGAAACCAAAGGATGGCGATTTAAAAGCTTTGGAAAATACTTTTCCAGGAGAAAAATAAAAACGTAATGAATGAGAACAGATTAATTTGTTTCTCTGTTCTCAGTCTTCTGTATAACAGATGCTAAGAATCGTGTATTTTTTTAATGTAATTTTATTTACCTACGTGTGTTGGTATCTTCCAGACTTGGAGATACACAACTGCTTTTAGCAGTCAGTCAAAGCATGTTAAAAATGCATATAATAAAACATTGTATTTTTATCCCAAAACCACTGAAGTCAAATCCAAAAGATAGTAGTAATTACTTCTTAAACTGTAGGAAAAGTTAAGCTGTAGCCATTTTGAGAATACAAAGAATTATAGTTTTCCTCTGTCCATTTCTGAATACTAGTGTTCAGCTTGTATTCTTGGAAAGAAACAGAAAAATTCTTAAAACTTTTTCTCATAAATTTCCGTTCTTCAGTTGAACTGGAAGTCAGAAAAATGCACAAACGATGCATCTTCTATAGCCTTTTGAATTCAGGTTCAGAAAGAGTAATAAAGAGTAGTCCTTCCTACTCATTTATTGATTTATTTACTATTAAAAAAATATGTAGATATTTTTATGGGCTAAATTTAATTCAGATCACTTCTATGCTCTGAATAAGGCTAAAGTGTTATGCTTTCCTCAGGAATATAATCTGCTCATATGTACCAGAATGTCCTTTCCATATGCATGAGTGCTCACAATTTGCAGCACCAACAAATTAATAGTCTGCCCTGCCTTTTCAAAGAGAAGTCGAGACACATGAGTCACTCAACTATTGATTCATAGATTGGGACTGCCAAGCTGCTACCAATAGAGTAATATTCTAAAATCCTAGCAGTCATGGTCTAAAATTTATCACTGTCTTTATGTAGCAAAACATCACTTTTAAAAGACAGAAGAAAATTAATTAGAAATCCAGTGATGTTCAAATGGCAATAACAAAGTGCTTTGAAATAATGCAATGTATAAGAAAAAGTTATGTTGATAGTGGAGAAAAAACCTGTAATTTTTTTTTATTTTATATAAAATCACTAGGAATAAAACATTTTAAATGGTGATTCATCTGTAGTATTACAAATAATATTACGGTTCAAGAAAAAACTTACATTGGATCAACCCCAGACACAGTGTACTATTTAGTTAACATAAACCAGTCTCTTCATTGACAAAATGCATGGTTACCTAAAGAATTTCTCATTTCCCAGAAATGGTTGTAGATTAATCAGGTGACAGTCAGATTCACTGTGTTTTTTTCACCAGTCCTGCTCTACCACAGAGGAAGCCCATGTCATTTCTTCTTCCTTTAAATATGTCCCAACTACCTTACTGCCAGGGGTAGCAGAATAAGCCTGGAGGATCCTGCCATGATGTGACTACAAAATAGCTCTTTCTTTCAGGCCACTATATTAACAAGGTGTTCTTCAGGTACAGACATTATTTTGTTGCTTTGTTTTCTTGCTTCTCAGTCTTACTGTATTTCTATAGAAGCAGAATTTGAAGGACTGGGAACATCTGATGGAGACTTGACAGTCCGCCACTGTAACTAGGAAAGAAGCATAGGTCATCTACGTGATGTAACTGGAATAGCATTCTCCTAAAGTTATTAAACACAAAATCTGCCTCCTCAATTTCATCTCTGATCTCAGTAGGATGTACGTCATCTGCTATGAAAGTTTTCAGATATTTGTGGCAGTTCCCTTGCCCCAGTGGCAGAGCATCAATATGTCCTTGATACATTATCTTGTCTAGAGAAGATATAGTCACAAAAGAATATGAGAATCAACCCTTAGTTTACATTTGAAAAATGCTCTTTAATGCCCCTGCAAATGTAGCTCTGGGCTTATTCTTTCCCTTAACCCAAATGCTATGCCAAGCCTTCAGCAAGGTACCTTGACCTTTCCTAAGGCTAAAAATTCCTCAGGGACATTTCCTCTGGCAGCTTCCTGTCTACTCTGACAGCTCTTTTCCAGAGTCCCTTCAGCTGTAACTCTGTGCTTGCTCTTGCTTTGCACCTCATCTCTAACCACCTGTAGGTTATCATACCCCAGGGAATCCCTTTCCCTCCAGGAACCGAGTATTCTCAACAGCAGAGTTCCAGCACCAGCCCTTGGCTGTTTGTACATAATTCTTTCCAGTCCCCATCCATCTATGCATCTCCAAGAATTCTCTCTTTAATTTCCATCCTCACCCTAGGCTGAGCCATAGGAAGCCAGAGCCTTTTGATTCATATAGAAACAAAATGTCAGTTATATAAAAATCCCCAATTTCTTTTGACAGCTCTTCTGTATTGTTATTTCCTTTGTAGCTGTGGGCTTTTCCTTTCTCTCAACCCTAAGCTGAGACTTAGACAAGACACCCTTTGTGTGTCTTGTCACTTCCTCACAGAGAAGAGTCATTCTTGTGTACTTCGTTTTCCTCTCACAGCCCCTCTCTGACTATATTACATCTGTAGCTGGGGACTTTTTCTTTCTTTCACCACCTAGCTGTACACTGAGTCGTTGGTAAAATTCCCCACTCCATCCAGGGACTAAACTGCTATCAGCTCTAATGGTGCTTAGTTTCTGGAGATCTCCATGGAGTATTTTACACTAAGCTTGTGTTTATGCATGTCCGTGTATAACGCACCGGAGATTTAGAAAACGTGAACAGTTTAGGGTATTTGCTATCAAGACAGTACTAAGAAAACAACAACAACAAAAAAATCTTTCTAGGCTTTGGAAAACTGAAAATCCTTGTAAATTTTTCCTACATGTCCCCCTGACTTTTTTTGTTGTTCTTGTTTAGCCTGTATTGTCAGAGAAAATCCCACTAAAACTTGCTCTGCAGAAGAACTCTGTAACACTTTAGTGAAAGCTGTATTAATGTGAACATTAGTGGAAAGAGGGTTATGGAAACATGTTACTTCTAACAAGTCACTTTACATTGCTCCCACTTCTACATCTTACGTTCGTATTACAAGTTACCTTTGCTGTGTTGATGAAATTAGTAGCACAAAATGACAAAAATGTCAGTGAGGTTTGAACAGTTCTGTTGGGTTGGTCTCAAGGAAAGAGCTGTCCCCAATCTTGGGCAGAGAGTATGGTTTTTACTTTTTGTGTCAGCTGCTGTTTATGCAGATTGTGCTTAAACCTGCCTCCCACTTCAGCCTCCAAATCTGCATTTTGCCATTGCGATTGAAACAAGATACTTAGTAAACTTTACAAGAAGGCTGAGAATATGTTTTGTTCCTTGAAACAATTTATTGTAAGTAGTTGAAGTTGAACAAGCTTTGTCATAAGTGAATGCTCTAGCCACACTGACATTGATTTCTGCGAGAGAAGGTATTCTGAAAAATCTGTCCATTGCTTTTTATTTAGCTGGGAAAAAGGGCTTTAAGACCTGCACAGGGATAGAAATAACCAAGACATATCCAGAGAATGGCAGGATTTAAGACATATGTCCTCAGCATCAATGTTGGCTGCCTCAGCTGATCTATGATGTATTTTACAGTATATGCAGAGTGTAGGTAGGGTTACGGAGTACACTCAAGGAGTCAGAGACCAAACTCACTCCACCTAATATTAGGCACTATATTAGGAAGTAAAAGTTTAGAGCACAAACAGTTTAGGTTCCATCAATTTTGGATCATCAAATGAAGGTAATCTAGAAATTCTTCTGTATTTCCATTAACACACTGGAAGATTTTAACAATTATGCTTTTGATTCAAATATGTTTTAGGTGCTTGAGTCTAGAAGTCTATCTCTTTGTAGAAAATCCTGTACAAAGTACTCAATAATTCCTTTTTTTTTTGGTAGGCAAAGTTATTTTGTTGTTGTTGTTTAGCAAAATTTAACGATGATAAGGAATTGTTTCAGGATATAGTTGTTCTGAAGTTCTTGGATCTTTAAAAATCTTTACCTGAGCTACTATAAGTGCAATATTTTTCTTAAGATTTCTGTGTAAAGAATGAGTTTTGAGGATGAAACATAACTTTTAGAGATGCTTCCAAGAACTCCTGCAATGAGATACTATGTAGTGATGAAATACTCTACATTCATTCAAGAAGGATTCTTCCAGGGAATGTAGAATTTCTTCTGGGTGATGAAATGCCTGTACTGACTAAACCCTGAATCTTAGATACACAATTCTTTCTCTAGACATGTGGATCTAAAACCAAATTTATAAAAGAAGATTAAAATGAGCTCAGTCAAGCTAGTAAAACTGGTCTGTTACTTAGATGCCAAAAAAAAGAGGTCAGATTTTTCAATGCCTTTTTCTGTCAAGTACAGAAGAGTGCCGAACCATTACCCTTTCATGTTTTTGAGATGTGGATTACTGTACCTCTAGGCAGGAAGGAAATTGTATTTGGCTTATTAAAATCTTGATAAGTGACTATTGTATAAAGGGAGTAGCGTTTAATTGAAAGAAAATACCTGGTGCTATTTTTTTAGGGTTCATGCTCAGAGAACATGTTGGATTGGCCTAGGGGAACCTTGTGCATCTAAATGCCTATGATGACTGAGATAGACTTGGGGATGCACAGAAGTATAACTTTGGACTCCTGGGGAACTTCAATATAAAAAGACAAAAACCCCTATAAACTGAGTTCTTTTGCTTGAATATTCTGTCTAGGTCACTGAATACAAAAAAGCTCGATTTCAGTCCTGAAAGTCACCTCTTAGGGTATTTTCTTGGAATTCTTTTGTGAAACAAAGTGTTAAATACCCAAATAACCTGAATTGTCTTCAGTTCTGCTCACAGGAAATTACTCTGCTTGTGACTCTTAAGAGAGTTATGCAAAAATTACATAACAGCTTATACAGATGATCAGTATGGCTGTTTTTCATCCTTCTCTTGATTTTGGTTGGGGGAACATATTTAGGCGCACACACACAAAAACAGCTTTCCTTAAGTTTTAAAATCCTGGTCACTTGTTTCCAAACTTAACTGATATAACTGAATAACACCTTAAAGAAGCAAATAGAAGAGTACTAGTAGGGTATGATAGGATGTGTCTGTGTTTGTGCAATAAATTTCATATAAATGAATCCTGACAGAATCCTCACAGGGAGCTCAAACCATCATGCCATGGACTGGGAAAGGGGATCTCTCTTCAACAGAGGGAGGAACTGGGAACTCTTTAACTGCTAAATTAAGAGAATCTTTCCTCACCAGCTGTACACAGGCACATATGCATTTTTATACTCTTCTTATATATATGCGTTAAAATCCAAAATCAAGTTGATAGATGCTACAATAATTACAGGGAATGAGATGAGTTAGAGAATATCACTGGTGATTTTTACGAGTCTGCGTATAGTTATTTCTCTTTATGGCACAATATGTGATTGGCTAAATTCCTTTCTAGCCCTGTTTTCTATGATTCCACAGTTAAATGCTATTGAATGTATGTTCTAAAAATTAAAGAAGATTTGTATGTGCTTATATAGATAGTATCTAAAAAGTAGAAAAATCTGTAAATAATAGTACTAAGTTTTGTCTGAATTGCCCTGGTACTTAACATAATAAGCATGACTATACACATATAAGTATACACAAAAATAATGCACAATAAGTGCACACAAATTAATGTTTTCAGGCAGCTACAAATTTATACATAAGCGGTTTGTGGCTGCCTGATTTTATATAACTTGATACCATAAATAACATTTAATGTAAAGTTGAAGGTTTTTAGCATGTATATATTTCTAAGGGGTACTTTCACATGCTAGATATTATGGTATGAAGATGAGCAGTGTAGAGCACTGTTGGTTTTGCACAGTAGATGTAAGTGGAGTAGGCTTGTGTCATACTTTTTATTTCAAACTGTTGACCTTAGTGACCTAAGTTGTAACTTTAAAGGAAATTTTAAAATATTAAGAGGAATCAAGCAGACCTGATCTTAGTGCAAAACACATGCACTTCAGAGAGGTCACTTAATTCATTACATCTGCTTGACACCATCTAAAAAACAAGTTCTAAATCAAATTTGTGAATAAATTAAATTTAAAACCTGTGAAGTTCTTATGCTGTATAAAATATGTATCTCTAACATCTGTGCTATACTGTACCTAGTGCTGCTGCTGAGATATTATTCCTCTTTATTCCAACATGAAAAAGATCTCTTTCTTTTCTAATACCATCTTGTAATTAGACTGGCTTCATTATTCCAACACTGAGCTAGAAAATATATGTCCGGTTGCAATGATGAAAATCATATTAACAGATTCACAGAACTTAAAGTCTCCTTTCTCTACTTCTGAAATTCATTTTGTGCTATTGAAGGTCTTATATCCTGTAACTCTTGGGAAAGATGAGTTTCTCTTCTAATAATTTCTGAAAGAATATGAAGTGAATCATGTGAAATGTTGATACCCCAAATCATATTAGCAGATCTTATAACACAGCAAGTTCAAATAAATCTGTAAATTATTGAATAGATGTTTATATAAACAATCTTTTTTTGAAGAGGAAAAATGTTATATTTTGTGAAAAGGCTGGCATGGCATTTGAATGCTAGTGGATACAATGAGTCAGTAAATTGTAGTACCTCACTGCCTTGGGTAATTTTTGGTTTATCTCTGACACCAATTGTAAGTGAAATGTGCTTGTTGCTTACATGTGAAGCCATAATGTCAGATTTTTTTCTCTATTATGCCAAAAGAGAGTAAATTCCCAGTGGATAATTGCTATTTGAAATCCTTTTTTTAACATTTTGACACATAAACTAAAGCTGAAAATGTAACTGGTCTGATTCCTGAAAATCCTGAAGGAAAGTTGTAGCTATAATTTATACATTACAAGGTGTACCTTTCAGGCTCTTGACCTGTGGAATTATTTATTCCCTCTGTTAACTGATGAGGTTCAAATGTGGTGAGCTAGGTACCTAGGTAAGGGCTCTGGCCAGAAGAGAAAACTTGCATGCCAAGTCTCTTATAGCTAGTCAAAACAAAAAGCATAAAAAGGTTCATTTGAAACCCTACCATTCTCTGCAGAGCAGAAGGGCTTTTGAGAAAGCACCTCCACACCTTTGAGATCCCGGAATCAATCCTTGGAGTAGGTATCTGCAGCCATTCTTACGAACAGATGAGCAGGGCTTACTATTTTATTTTAAAACATGGCAAGAAGGGGTTCTACAAGAAAGCTGGAGAGGGACTTTTTACAAGAGTATGTAGTGACAGGATGAGGGGTAATGGCTTTAAACTAGAAGAGGCTAGATTTAGGTTAGATATTTGGAAGAAATTATTTACTGTGAGGGTGGTGAGACACTGGAACAGGTTGCCAAGAGAAGCTGTGGCTGGCCCCTCCCTGGAAGTGTTCAAGGCCAGGTTGGATGGGGCTTTGAGCAACGTGGTCTAGTGGGAGGTGTCCCTGCCCATGGCAGGGGGGTTGGAACTAGATGATCTTTGAGGTCCTTTCCAACCCAAACCATTCTGTGATTCAAAGAAAAGGGAACAGTAGTGGTGGTGCTGTTATATTTTGTCTTGTCAGAGCACTTGTCAGACAGGAGGTGAACTTGGTTCCTACGTTTCCCTTGCTTCCCTCTTGGATGACACTGCTTAACAGGCAGCTCTGAGAGTAAGACATCTCCTTGGGTAATGGATGGGTGTTGATCTCCTCAGGCTGTGGAGAAACTTAGACCAACACTTTCTGAATGGTACTTTAATTATTAGGATGAGGTCTTTTGGAAAGTTAGTGACTTACACTGAACTTTATTGTTAGGTGCTGAGGGAGAACAAAAAATGAAAGGCCAGGACTTAGAAGGAGAAAAAAAGAAGATACTTTCTGCATACTTGTATTTCTCCTCTCTGATAACTGCTGAATGTTAACTAAAAGCAGTATATGTTGGAACTCAATCTGTATGCTAAAATATATTTCAGATGTATTTGACTTTTGAAGTTATAACTATCAAGAAATACCTAACACTGCTGGAAAGCATCAGAAATAAAAGATGTTTTAAAATATAAGAGCTAGCAGCAGAGACCAGGAAGCAAGTAAAACCAGCAATTTAAATAGGAGGTGATGAGTTGACTAAACACTGTGAAAATAAACAGGGTTTGTATTTGCATGTTAAACCTCTGACTGAACCTATGTTCAGGCTTTAAGCTGTTGCTTTTCCATCTTTTAACTAAATCCTAGGCTTGAGATCTCTCAATATAAGCCCTGAAAATCACCAATCCATTCAAATTCAGATGGGTCCTGAAGATGGGTACTACAGCAACACAAATGTCCATGAACAAGCTAGTCCAAGGGCTATTTAATCTAGATGCTTTTGTTCTCAGAAAGTAACTAGCTATTCTTGCTGCGAATTGTCTATTTCCTGCCAAACTCATTTACAGGGTAACAAAGAGTTTTCAATCTTCCAGTACTTGTCCATCTCTTTCAAATGCCTATAAAAGCACTAAAAGAAAGCTGTCTCCTTAAACTTGAAATGGCCTTTATATAAAATTGATAGTAAAATGTTGACTATGTAGCAAATCACTCTTCTTTCAAACAAAGATTGGTTGAGAAACTCACAAGTCACTTTTCTCTCCCTCCTCCACATAGATAACTCAGCCGTAACAGATTGTGCTGACCCCTTGTACTCATTAAGCGCTCTGTTAACCTGGCGTTGAATTGAAGAGCAGAGAGGAGGATTGGTAGTACACTGAAGGCATTCATCAGGTGCTTGTGGATATTGATACTTCTTCTACTGAACCTAAATACTTGACTACATCTCTTTGATTGAATGCTGACAACCTGAGCTAAAACTACATCTAAGGAACCAAAATGTTTTGTTGTCTACCCTGGTGAGCTAAAGCTTTAAAGTTGTCAGAGGGAGGTGAGGAATGAGGGGAAATCTGTTCTTAAAGAAGACCTAAATATTAATTCAGACCTCTGATCTGGAGCTAATCCTTATGGTGTACATATAGACTGGCTTAGAAATAAACGAATCCTTGAAATTATCTTAAAGCAGTTCACTCTACAAAGATTTCTCAGTGGGTACAAAGGATCACCTATTTATTTGTTCTCCAGAAATGACTGCAACATAGCATGAAGGCAATATTTGCTGAACATAAGGTATCTCAGTATTAGCGGAATATTAACATATTTTTTCTGTGTAAGAATGCTTCAACAGCCTCTTTGAAGGCTTACAACTATTGGTGCAAGGCTTATAACTTTCAACATTTCCATATCAGGCAGACATCTACGGAAATTCATAAAACAGTGAATTGAATTAAATACAAAGTTCTAGTAACATTTTGATATTTCATCTGCAGTCACATATCTGTGGAGATAAAGAATGTACTTGCCATCTCTACTGTCTTCGAAGGCTGACTCCAAAATGGTTGTTTCTTAGTGCCCTCTTACTTTCTGCACCTCTACAGACTTAGATAGAGTTAACAGGTTTGTTTTCACATGATAATGCTGATGAACTGATGGATATCTTCTCTCTGATATGATCATGTGTTTGCTTGGGGGAGCCCTGGACTTAGAAGAAATTAATTTTACAGGTTAGACTCAAGGCTGAACATCACAGTATTAGGTTAAGTGGATGTAAAATATGTTATTATAAAGTAGTTTCAAATGCAATCTCAGGAATTCAGGTTTGTTTTCTTCGTAACATTAATACAGATACAAAAGTAGCTAGGAGTATGGAAATAGACTGGATACCTTCCACATAGATTCCTCTGTTTGTTTAAAAGGGAGACCTGAACAGCAAAAATCAGGAACTTCTGCAATGCATTGAAATACCTATAAACTATTTGAATGCTATGGGATGAATAGCTAAAATCAGGTTCCACATACTTAAATACGGAATTCTTGGAAAAAGAAAATGAATTAATTGTTTTCCTGGTTTTGAAAAGAATGTTAATATGATTTCAAAGTCATATCATAAGGATGATATGACCTTCATTTAGTCCTTTGTGGTCAAATAGCAGTTGTGCTGCAATGTGATAAATTACAAGAGAATATCTCACTCTCACTTTTAGCCAATAAACTGGTGTAGAAGAAAAATAGCTGATGTGGATGGAAAGTATCCAAGTACTGCTTCAGGTGTGCTGATCCTTGATTATATTTACCCCAGACACACGGCTTGCTCCCAGGAGCTCTGATAATGAGAAAATCACGTTTGCTTCCCAGATTCCTGATGCTTCTCCTTTCCTTTCTTATAGACTCAAGCAGTTATCCCTCATCTTCTAGATTGCTCCTCCCTCCTAAGCACTCACTATAGACATACCTGTTCCTCAGTACCCTAAGTGAGGAGAGGATAGAGCAGTTCTTTCTCTGTTGTGTGATTTGAGCTTCCATCATATAGACCCTTTGTTACATGTTGTCATACATTCTCTTTGGCAGGACTCCTTTTCCAGTGTATGGGACGCGTGGTGCTCGCTCACAGAGGTGCTTTTCAGCCTTCTGTTTTACTACATTGTTAGAATGACTCTGTATTCCTCACTTACCATCTGCTGCTCAAAGTGGGTTTAAAGGCAAGAAGAAATCGTCCTGATGAGTAATAATGAAGGAGGTTCTTCCTATTGCTTTACTATCTATAAATCTTGAAATATATTTAGAAAACTTGGAAAGGTAAAGAAGAAGAGAAAGAAGCATGTCAGAATCAAGAAGGTTATGCATTGCCCACAGAACTGGAGTCTTTGTCTCTGCTACAAAATTATTTTCATTTGTAGCTACTGACTTTCTGTTTGTTATTTTCATCACTCTGAATTTTTCTGACAACCAACTGAACCAAAGGGAACTCTCTGAAGATTGCTTAAAGAACCTAGTATGGCTTTCCTATATAGTAATTCTTGAAGCATCACTTGTTTTTCTCCTTGTATATCACCTTTATTCAGTCTCAAATCTTGGATAGACAATCTTACTTGGGTAGAATTTGAGGAATTTGTGTGCTTGCATTTTGTCTCAAATCTTGCTTGTGTAGAATGAGGAATTTCTTGCCTAGTATTTTTTAGGTTGTGAAAGTCCTTTATCAGATGTGCTAGACTATTGCAAGTATGCTACAGACAGAATACAGGGAACATGTGCACAACACTTTTTGAGGGGTTAAAACAAGGAAATGTCCAAGGTGTTAATGTCACACAACTGTGCAGTGTCTCTAGGATAGATGCTCCCTGAAAAATCATCCTCCTTAACAAATTACTTTTTCTGTTGCTGTGCAATGTCAGTAGATCTAATTCTTTCAGGCTATGATTGTGTGCCCAATGTGCATGAGTGGTCTATCCCTAGGTTACAAACAGAAACGTAGCTTATCTTGAGTATTGTTGGCTGTTCATGCTGCACTCCTGTATTTAGTCAGTACTTGATGGCACAATTTATGAAATGGACATACTATGCACTTTTAGGTTTGCTTTTAGTGGGGGAAGTGACTTATTCTTTAAGAAAATTTAGTATAGGTCTTTTTATATTTGGGCATTATTTCTAGGTATACTACCTTATTAACCTGTGTTCTGAATAGGAATTTTCAACATTAGCTCACATGTTATAATACCTGTTCACTGACTAGAGGATGCATTCAGGTATGTGTTATCACTGCACTTGTTCTCAGAGCAAATCTTTCTTCATTTGATACCCTCCTAGCTCAAGTCATAATGGCATCAACTTAGGTGTTACAGGCAAATGAAAGATCTTTTTATTGTAGCATGGCAGTTCTTGCTCTCATGTAGTCTTATTTTCAGGAACTGAAAGCTGCCAACAATTCTATTGCATAGAATACAGTACATTTAAGCACTTACTCTGTAAAGAGATGATTTCTAACAGGCTAAAATCTGTCCAGAGGGAGTGTTTTGACTAGGCTTTGTGGATCTTTTTAGGCTGTGATGCTTTCCTCATTCCTTCTCCCTTCTATACTTCTTCACAGCTCATGACAGCAGCTAATATTTTGGATCTGTGTTAAACTAGTCTTAATCAGACTCCTTAAAAAAAGCCAAGTATCTCTGCACTGCAAAAGAAAGAGCTCTATTTGTGTCTTATTCCCTTTCTGGAGTATTAAACTATGACTATGTCATGATACCTAGTGGTCTCTTTCCTGATTTTTGGAGGTCTATACATGTATGTGAGGCAGAACATCTATTAGATCTTTCTGCCTTTTGTATGTGCAGCAGAAATGTGTTTGCCTTACTAATTCAAGACAGTGTTTTGCATACTGGAGATTCAGTTCTCTAATGTTGTGGTAAAACCGCCTACAACATTTTCCTTGTCTATACGAATGGGCGTTGGAAGAAGTAGGTTAATTCTCAGCTCAGCAACAGAAACGCGTGTATGATGTTAATGAACCAGTAAACTTATGAAGCTCCAGTTTCCAAACTTGTAAAATAGAATATTATTAATTGCCCATCTCAGTTTCAATAGCAATTTTTAAATGCCATGAGATTTGGTATTGCTTTTTTTCCAAAAGTACATGTGACTAACAAAGCTTTTTGAACAATTTGTTGCTAAGTTGGCTGACCTTTCTCACTTTTGTCATGTCTGCATAAACAGTATTTCTGACTACAGGAGATTTGCAGAGTGAAACAATGCTGAGGGCCTCCTATTCAGACAAAAGTGTTTATTTTGTATTAGCTTTAGTATAATCTCATGGACTGAGTGGTTGGAATGCAGTAAGTTCCTGGATCATTTCTTATCCAGTTTCATCTGAAAGAAAAGCATTTATTTGCTCGAAGACCACTCCACATTGTAAATTAAAACTATGGTAAGTGCAAGTGGTTAGTAGATTCAAAAGTACACTGCTAATGCAAACTAAGACACTAATGTAATTGCACTCTTAGCCTCTTGTGGGAGAATCACATTTGAATACAGTGTATTTTTTTCTGTGTTCTCATAGAAATCAGATAGTATAAATTCCACCCTCGTATAAAATGACTTGATTCAGGGTTATTTTGTTCTCTTGGACCAGTCAGACCTGTCATCTGTGAGACCTCCATACAGTCCCTCTTCCTCAAATTCCCAGCCTTGTTCTGGCAACAGATTCCTTCTCCAAATAGTTAAAAGCCAGTTTTGAAGGAATTTTTCTAAGGATTTCAATTTTTCCAGACACTGCTTTTCTCTCTCTTCACTCCCTTACTTAGGTCATTATGATATAAGTAAGAATCTTGTGCAGGACAGAAATTGTAGTTGCTTTATAGCTCTTTGTCACAGGTGAAACTGCTACTTCTTTGGAGAAGACTATAATGAACAAGGAATAAAAATCACTGCAGCTGCCTGTTTTGAACACAGGGAAAGCAATAGATCTACAGGCCCCAGCCTGGTGGAAAACAGACAGAGAAAAGCCTCATAACTCTCACAATCATAATAAAGGCTGGAAATGAGAAGAAGAATGAATGAATCATGCCATGCTTACTTGTCAAACGCAATCTTATAAAGCTTAGTGCATAAACATGCCAGTGTACTCTTCATATATATTCCTGTTAAAGCAAATATATATGCAGTTCTTAGCACAACTGCATGGAATATTTAGAAGTAAAGATAAAAGAGACTTAATTCTGCATCTTTGCACTCACCTGGAATGGCAGGATTATCCTAAGGGATTATTTTCTGTGCTTCACCTTTTCATCTCTTCATTCTAATTAGCTAAAACAACTGTAGAGAGAGCAAGGAACTGTTTGAATATGAAACAAGCTGGTAATGAAGATTGCCATCATTCATGCAATGGAAGCTGCAGTTGATGTCTCAGGATCAGTTGATGTGAATATTAGTTATTGCTGTGTCAAGATTTATTCTGCAGTCAGCATAATATAAAAATATAATACAAAAATTTCAAAGCTTCAATACTTACAATCAAATCCATTCCACATTTAAGTACTTTTTTCAAATAAGATAAAACATACAAGATTTTTCAAAAATATATTCAGTTAATATGGTGTTTAGGAATTTCTAATAAGACCATGGATTGATATGTTGTAAACCTTTTATTATGCTGTTAGACACCTTTCTCCTTGCGTCTATCTCTTTTTCATGATAAAAACATCCTTGCAGTTTTTCAGGAATCTTCTGATAAAAGGTGTGGTGGAAAATCGTTAATATTTTTTGAGAGGTCTGGCTAAGTTTATCACATTTCTTTCATCTATAGCTAGCAGTCTATGATGGTTTCCAACCCCGACTTCCGAGCTAAAATAATGCTGGATGTGCTACTCCCACAGGTTTCACCAAGAGTCATATCTCCGTGGTGTCAACTGGGGCAGTTAACAAGCTCCCCAAGGAGCCTATCCCTCCCAGGCCTGGGTACTTGGCCTTAGTAAGACATAAATGGTTGTCTGGAGCCTATTCTGCCCATGAATGCATGCCTGGCTTTGTGAACATTGGAATGATTTTCTGCACCTCGTTCCTTTCTTTGAAACGCTATATAAGTGGTGTCTCTGCAACTACTTGGCAGAGAACAAGGGAGCAGAAGGGGGAACCCTGCATGAAGGATCTCTTGCTGGGATCACAGCTAACAAAGCTTCTGTCTGGCCTGTCTTAAATTGTACTTGTATTATTACTAGGAGTTCTGAGGTTATTTCACATCATCTCTTTAATTTAGCAAATTGGGTGGTATGTATGTGAATGTCACATATGCAGGTGACTTTCTAATCAGTTCTACAAGCCACAGACCATTTATTAGAAATCAAGCAGCTGATAGTGTGTATGAATAGTATTAATTCGGTAAGGATCCTGAAAGGCAAAGTTGCTTGGATGTTTGAGCACTGTAGCTGAAGAATTTTATTATTGCTCTGCAAAAAGTTATATATGTATGTTTGCACAACTTTGCACATAGCTGAAAATATAAGGTATTCTTGATACGTTACATACTAGTGTTACTGCACTGCCTGGAAAAAGCCTAGAAAATGGATCAACTTTACAAAGAAGATGGGTTCCACACCCAGCAGGAAAAAATTTGGCTACACTTCCACAGAATGAGTAAAATGAAAATCATACTTTAGGTTAAGTTTGTGAAAGCTACAGCTATGAGAAGAAATTCTGCTAATTAAAATCTAAACCAAGAATATCTTTGGGCTATAAATGTCACTGAATAAAAGAATGTGCTTGTATTTGTTCTTAATTTATTTGCTGATAAGTACAAAATATTTTAATTCCTGGTATTACTGGGGTGCCATGCAAACTGCAAGATGTGGTTTGTATTAAATTTTTAAAATTAATATCATCATTGCAGGTGGTGCGTTCATATTCATTATCTCAGCCAACAGGTTGAGATAGTGTTTCTTTTATGTATTCCGTACACATACTCTGTCTTAGGTGGCAGCTGTGTCATTCTAAGAGGAGGAGAAGAAAGGTGATAGCTCAGAATTGTAAACCAAAGTGTACCTTAAGGAGAAGGAGGAAAGCAGAGTGAATGAAGCTGAATCTCCCTTTGCTCAGCCAAAATGAGATCATCATTTACATGGATAATTAAAATTGCAAGTCTAAGATCATGTATGACCACTAACTCTTACAGGTTAGGTCCATGGATTGCATTAGCTTAAAAATTATTTTATTCTTATTTTTTTGTATGCAAAACCTTGAGTTTACCTTTCCAGAAAATACATAGCTTCTGTGACTCCTAGAAGAAGGAATTAGCATTAGATCGCACCTTAGATTATTATCTGACCCTCTGTTATCTTATCGTCAGCTTTTATTACTGGTACAGGTTCTGTGAGTCATAGCTTTGAACTTCAGAGTGTCATCTGGAGATCAAACATTTTGCTAGGGAGCTGTGCCAGTGGAGAACAATGATCAAAGACACACGGTACACACAAAAAATTGCTCAATGTCTATGTGGTTAAGCTGACTAAATGCTGTTATTACAGTTTCAATTTTCCATTGTAAATACACATAGAAGCTGTATAGGGGACTGATCTCTTTTGAGTGTGATATCCAGGCAGCTTAATATCCCATGGCCTGGTGTAATTTATAGAACTATTTTCATGTCTGGCACCTGCCCCAATTCATCTCTGTCTGAAACTGTCCCTTTGAGAGGTTTTGATAGTTGTTGTGAAAATATTTTTATTTTCTATTCTGTTACAGGATGGAGTAGTATATGAACAGCATTGATACGATCATTAAATTGTGTATTTGTTTGTTTGTCTATCTTCAGTCCATCTTCAATGTATAGTAGGAAAATAAGAATATTATAAAGTCATAGAATCATAGCATACCAGGTTGGTAGAGACCTCAAGGATCATCTGGTTCAACCAGATGCAAAAGCATAGTCTAGACAAGATGGCCCAGCACCCTCTCCAGCTGAGTCTTAGAAGTGTCCAACACTGGGGAATCCACCACTTTCCTGAGGAGATTATTCCAGTGGCTGATTGCTATTGTGAAAAATTTTCCTCTTGTGTCCAGTTGGAATCTCCCCAGGAGTAACTTGTACCCATTACCCCTCATCTTTTCCATGTGGCTCCTTGTCAAAAGGGTATCTCCATCTTATTTTTAGCTACCCTTTAAGTACTGGAACATGGTGATGAGGTCATCCCTAAGCGTTCTTTCCTCAGGGCTGGACAAATCCAGTTCTCTCAACCTTTCCTCATATGGCAGGCTTCCCAGTCCTTCAAACATCTTCAAAGCCCTTCTCTGGACCCTCCCTAGCCTGTCCATCTTTTTTGTACAGTGGGGACCAAAACTAAATACAGTATACCAGGTGTGGCCTGACAACTGCTGAGTAGAGTGGGATAATGACTTCTTTATCTCTGCTGGTAATGCCCCTGTTGATGCAGCCCAGCATCCTGTTGGCTTTCTTTGCTGCTGTATGGCCTCTAGTACAGAGAGAACACCTCAGGAAGTGAAAAAAAAGAAAAAAGGTGATATAATCAAAATGTCTTCTGATCAAATTCAATTGTTATGAAAATAAAATACTTCATACTAGAAGAGCAGTCATAGGACAAAACAAAGGTACAGGAAGTTTTGATAAATATGTCTATAATGGGAACACATAGGAGAATAGCCTGTAAAGGAGGTGTCAAATCAAGCATGCAAAAGAGAATTTGTTTTATTCAAACTTGTAAGGTATTTCTGTCAAGCTCAAATGGCCTATGCCTTTGATAAAAGTGTTATTTTAGTCCCAAAAGGCACAAGCCTTTTACAGAAATCCATTATGAACAAGCATTTAAGAAGCAAGAATACAAAGCCATTATAATTTTTTCCAGAGTAACATGAAAGAATGATTTCTAGGGATAAGACTTCTGAGAATTAAAATTTAAGAGTAAAAAGAAATAGAGGTGGACTGGGTTGGCAAGGGAAGTGTGCAGGATGATGCAGACAAGACAGACCTTTTAATCAAGAAAACAGATCCTCTCAGTGTGTAAAAATACATAACGGGAAGATGTAAATTCTCAGTGGTGCCCAGTGACAGGACAAGAGACATTTGGCACAGATTGAAATACAAGAGCCAGGAAGAACCTGATGAAAAATAAACTTTTCTTGGCCACATTGGCCAAGCTAAACTAAGAGTTCACTGACACCAAAACAGCAAGCTCACCCCAGTCTCCTCTTGTCCCACTGTCAACTTCCTTGACCTATTTCTTTGTGCTGGGGGCAGTTTTCAGTCACCTAGATAGACTAGTAGGTGATAGTGTCAGATCAGCTTGGGGCTGGATGAGCACTGGGGCAGCGTACCTGGCAAAAAGGAGGGAGCACATTATCTTTCAGTTAGCAGCAAGCTATTAGATTGGTTCAGCATCTTATTTCAGATGTAGGCATAGAAAATTACAGAGCCTCATACCTTTATGAGCAGTACAGCCTATGTGGAGTATCTCTAGAGAACCACTAACACAACAGGAATCGTAAGTTTAATAGAATACATTCATGGTATTTAATGGATTTTTATTGTGTACATTTGATTTGATGAGAAGCAGGCCCAACAAAGAAAAAAAGGAATAAGAATACAAGGTGTATCCATCAGTGGCACCCATCAAAGGTGTTTGGCTATCCACCACTGACTAAAAGTGGAATGCCTTTAAGTGCGAATAGCCCCTAGATGCAGAGGAAGACATCAAGCACATTTGCTTGGTGGTTCCAGCACTGAAAACAAAGCGAGAGGGTTAGGAGGAGATGAAAGTCACTTAGGAACACGTAGCGAGTATGGCAGAACTGATCCACAGAAATTAGGTCATGGGATCTGAAAGCTGACATGTGCCTTGGGAAGAAATACCAGGTTCAGAACTTGCAGCATAGCTGAGGGCTCTATCTGTCCTGAAATGCTGGATCCCTGATGCTGACTTCTGGGACTGGTCTCCAGTGAAAAGCTCTGCTTGAGTTAAATCATATTGTTTTTTTTCTATTTGGAAAACTGATCAGAAAAACAGCGCTTAGTCTGAATGCTAGCCTTTGAATGCCACTAAATATCTTTTTTCCATGGTCAGCTGCTAATCTTAGCTGTAGCTGAGGGAAAAGGTAGATCTTGAATTGGTCAGTTGAAGGTTTCTCCTTAGATGAATCCAGCTTAGGCACCCCATGGAAGCTGTGCCTTAGAAATTAAAATGCTGGTCCTCTCATTAAATATCAAATATATAAATTAAATATTCTGTCTATGTTGGAATTGCAAATAGTGGACTTATTTCTTGCTTGATATATGTTGATGACAGGCCTGTGGTAGTCCATGTAACATGGTGCAGCAAAGAAATGGGGCCAAAATGAGAGCTTAGACAAGGGAGCTCCAGCTGGTAACCTAGTGGATAGGTGACTCCTAACCTCAAGCACATGATCTGAAATCTATTTTCCAAGGACTGTTTCTACATCTTAGATAAATGTTGCTCACTGCAAAAAAGCGTAAATAACTGGTAGTCTATTACCTATCTTCCAGTTACTCATATTATTTACTGGAAATAATTGGTCAACGGTTTCAAAAGATTTTCTTCTTTGCAAAGACTCCAGAAAATCTAAGACCTAAAAGTCCAAATACCAAAGTGAAATAATTTCTGTGAGTCTGAGATTTTGGGGGTTTGGATGTGAATGTTGGGACCTAATTCCAGTAATCAGTTGGTATCTGAGACTTGGATGTGAAATGCAGGACTTCAAATTAATCAACAGATTAATTCAGTATTCAGAAAAAAACAGCAGACTGTAAGGAGTCTGAATTTAAGCACAGCTTTCAATAGATGCTACAGGACAATCTTCAGCCACTGTAAATCAGCCATGCTTGTTTTGGAATGAAACAGATGCCAAAGCTACAAGAAAAGGGTTCATTTGATCTTGCTGTTGAGGATTTTCAAGCTCCTATGTTCAATAGCATGGTTTGAATACCTGTGAATAAGATAATTCAGATGATCAGCCAGCCAAAAAGGGTACCAGATGAAAAATTATTGAGTGCAATTAGTTTATCATATGGACCAAAGCTGAAAAATATCCACACTCTCAACAAGACTGGGGGACCAAACCCATCTTCTAAGCTGGTCAGGAGCTTTGAAGTAGCAGCATCACTGATGATAGGATGCCCATCTGGAAATTAAATAGTAGGGGAGGAATCTGAATCTTTCTAAGCTAATGAGAGATTTGGAGACTCTTTATATGAAGTTACGAAGATGCAGAATTCTAGGATTTAAGATGAAAATCGTATTATTTCTTAACCATCTGTGGAAAAAAAGATGGGATTTTTTCTGTTGCCTCTAGAAGGAGGCAGATGGAAATGTTACCTTCAGGAGTGAAGCAGAAAATGAAGAGAAATATTTATCACTAAAACATGAAAACTTCACAAGTTTATTTTTGCTGATGGTGGAATCACAACAGAGGCAAACAAGATAGCAGTAAAATTCAAAGATACTCTGAATTACAAACGAACAGCTGAGTGTTGCTATTGACTTCAGTGAATGCAACAGACACACTTAATGGGGTTTGAAGTGGAATTATACTCCTCTGTTTTCTTCTCATTGCTGCTTTTTCATTCACTTATCACTGAATGCTACATTACACAATATAAGTGCATATTTTACATTATGAATACGTCATCAGTGAACTTAGTCTCATAATACTATGATGAAATGTTTTCTATATTCAATTATATAAAACAATTTTGGGGTGATATAAAATAGTTTTACCTGAATTGCTTTTAAAAGATGAGGTTGGAAGCTGAAAAAATCTCTTGCTTGCTCTTTAGGATTAAGTAGATATAATTAACCCCATAATATGTATTTTGACCTATTTTATTTTTTTCAAGATAGAGTTTCCTGCCTACGTGTTAATATACTCTGTTTTTATAATAGCTTTATATTGTATTTCAAAAGAGCATTTTTTTATCTTGTGATATTAAAGGCTTTTTGCAATACAAATACCTGGATGCCTCTAAAATGCTTTAAGGGATTTTCAGACTGTGAAAGCCTCATCTTTCTTTTTAAAGCTCATGTGGGTTTTTTCATGCTGCCTACATAAAATTAAGTACATATAGGTCTGCCTTTGCAGAATTTAATGGAGTAAAATCAGTATTTACATTTTGTCATTGTATTTTTAGTATACACTAAAATTATTTCTACATTAGATGGAATCAACGGATTTATTATATAAAACTGTTTCGCTTGCTGAAGTTCAGATGTCCTAGTTCACTCGTAATAAGCTCAATAAGCCTGAAAGGAAAGCACCTGCTACTGTCCTAATTTCAAGAAAAGTGTTCGTACTATTAGAACCTATTCTAAAATAAGAATTACTGAGAAAAGACTAATGAAAAAATGCTCTCTGGTCTTTCTAATTTATGCATTTTTCAATCAGCTGATCCTTGTTTGCAGTGTTTGCATGCCAGTGTAACAACTTTTAGAAGTACATTATTTCAGAAGTGCCAACGAAGGCACAGATTAGTGTGCAAAACCCTGTGTAAGTCATTTGTTGGATAAGCAAGGAAAGATCTTGAGGCTGAATTCATCATTTAGTTTGAAGTGTTTATGTCCTACAGGTGAGCAATCATTATGGTTTAGTAAATAATATTTTATAGTCACAACACTCCTATAAAACCTGTTTGATGGTTGCTGCAAGATACAAATTGTGGGAGGGGGTGAGGGGAAAAAGGTGACCTGAAGCCATAGTGGCTAAGTTTTCTTGATATAGATTTAAGCTTTATGCCTCCTTCTATATGCTTCCCTGTGTAGGGTCTGAATGTACAGCTTGTGTACCTGGATGTAAGAGAACCTTATCCTTACAGCAGGGAGCTAAACATGAGTGACTGTTCTGTATGTGAGAAATGCTGGCATGCTTTGACTGTGTTAAAATGTATTTATTGGAGCTGTAACCCCAGTTTCAAGAATTATGTAAGAAGAAATGCAGCTAAATCAATAAATAGATTTTAAAGATACTATTTTAATTTATATGCATTACAATGAAAAACAAAATTTACTCTGTCCTGCACCCCTGAAGCACAACAAAACCTGACTGATTCCTATGCATGAAAGGAGGAAGAGAAGCAGCAGGCAACAGTAGTGGGTTGGTATTTAGGCAAAGCAGTAGATGAACAGGTGTGAACCATCAGCCTGCACTTGGCTTCTGTCTCATTCGACTGTTCAACAGGAGTACAGGTGCAGTGAGCTTTGTTGGATGGATACATTTTCTTGAGAAGATAACAAGCCACTATGGACTCCTTTTAATCTTTGTTGGCAGTACTGTGGATAGAACTTATCCTAAGAAAAGAAAAAGGATAGGCTCAACAAATATAAAAAGTGCTAAAGAGGGCTGGCATGAATTCATCCTTTGAAGGGCAAAAGACTGCCCTGAAATGTAGCTCTCAGTATTAGCAGCAAATCATGGTTTAAAAATGTCTCAGATAATGGATCTGGTGTCCACTGGAAAATATGAGCAAGTCTTAGCTGCCAGTCTTCAAGCTGACAATGTGAGTGGATACTTGGGCCAGAAAGCAATTTACTCAAGATTTTATTGACAGATTATTTTTACATATCTAGTAAATCAAAACTTAACTCTGAAGTTTTGAGCTATTATATCTAAACCTTGTGATATACCCTAAATAATAATAAAAATTATTGAGTTCCTGAGCTCTAAAGGTATTAAATGTAGTCTTTCCTAGCTCATCCATTGTAATTGTTAAGCAAAGACACACACGTGCTTATTGTTTATTCTTAAATATCCAGATCAAATCCTCCAGCCCTTTAACATTTTTCCTCTTTTTTCCTGGGTTCCCTCCACAATTTAGAATTAGTAAGATGCCCTGCCCCCTTTTACTCACATGTACACACTTTATATGAGCTATGGAAAACTTCAGTGTTCAAATACAGGCTGTTCTTTCTTCACTCTTTAAAGAACTGGAGCTGGTATGTATTTTTCGATCCATTATCCTGCCACGATGTTCTAATTTTATTTTGTTTGCTATCAAAAGTTAAAAATGACAATCCAAATGATATAGTCCTATTCATGTTATACACATTATATACCATCTTTGAAAGTAAGAGGACCTGATTTTGCCAACATTTGAAAACAAAAAGATTCCTCACTTAAAACCAAATATAAATTTTTGTATTTACTTTAACAGTTTATGTTGGTAATATACTGCATGGAAAATCTACCTATTTTGTTTGTGTTTTCTCCATTTTTTTTTTTTTCAAATATCAGATAATCAAGGGAAAAATAAAAAGCTTTTATCCAATCTGATTTCAACTGTCTTTTAAATAAGTATATTAGATATCTAGATGAAGATTCTTCTGTAGTCAGTGAACAGAACTGAGTGGTCCCAAAAAACAATTAACAACATTCCAAAGATCAACATAATAGTCATAAAACTCCTTCTGAGTTTCTAAAATGAGCACTTCATTTTAGAGTATCCAGATGATGAATTTAGACTAAATGCTTAATTTTCAGAAGTTTAATTTTCAGAGATGAATCTCACCCTCAGCCTAATAAGTGGAATCTCCTACAGTTAGATGACCTAATAGGTATAAAGATCTATTTTAGCAAAATCTCTGAGAAATAATACAATGAAACTGTTTACAAAACGTAAAAAAACCCAAACTGAACGTTTACAGATATGGTGTGACAACAACTATTTAACTCAGTCCTTCTATCTCTCCTCTCATCCCTCTCCCTTCCTTACCCCCATGGAGATGTAAATCTTTTATTTTCAGAAGGAAAGGCCCACAGAGTAGAACAAAATACACACACACATACGTTTTCAGAGGAAAGGTGCTCAGTGCAATCAGTAACACATAGGTGATAGAAAGCACACACTGCAGTTGCATACATGCAGACACAGTATGGTGTCCTAGTTGCCCATCATATTTGTTTTCCTATTCACATGCATAGTAGACTTTGACAGCATAGCATTCAAAAATTGTTTTTTATCTATTACTGTCTCATAGTGGATTAGATATAACTACCATCAGGTGAACATATTTTTTCTCTTTAAATAGGAACTATTTTTTCATAGGCCCTTCTAATATATTTATTGCCATTCTATATGAATTCCTCACAAGAAGCAGCAAGTTTAGGCTCATAATGTCTCTGTGAAATACAAATAAAAATGTTGCTAGCAGGAGAAGTCATTGACAAATTCTAACTGACATCAGTACAGAGACTTGTATGTATTTCAAGGGGATGGTGAACCTCCCTTATCAAGTAAGCACCTGCAGTTACACGCTGAAATCCCATTGACTACAGCAGAATTTTAGAATACACTTATACATGTATATAAGCACTTTGCTAAATGCAGATGCACATCACAGAGGATTGAAAAATACGTAAGATTTCTGAATGAATATCTCAGTCACAGAGTCATTCTGACTGCTCTGTCAATTAGTTCTCTGACACAAAGTTTAGGATTAAAACAACCAATTCACCTAACCCCACAAATACTCTGTATGCTGGCAGATACGTTTTATCTGACTAAAAACATGAGTTCATCAGTTGCTACTGCCATTACTTGTGGTCAGAATTGATATTAATCATTCACAACGTAATGAAAAAAACCCCAATAAAACATTTCTACCTTTTCAGTCAATGTATGATGTGGAAAAAAATAACATTTTCTATTAACTCAAAGAAATTTTGCTGAATAGAAGACTTTTGTTTACACCTTCCCTTAGCTAAACCTTGAAAGATCTTAATCTCTGGTTTGCAACTGAGTCCCATGTTGAGTTGTGAGGACAGAGAGAGGAGGATAATTGAGCTTTTAAACCCTAAGGAGACATCAATGGGATGTATTGACCTACGATTAAAATATGTCACTTACTGGAAGTTAAATCACTGTATTATAATTTTCGCATGTGAGACCTCATATAAGTCAAGAGGGACGCACAGATGTGGACAACAACGTGATAAAATCAGGTGTGTGAGATGGAGAAAATGACAGGGAATCACTTCCCATGGGAGCCTGCAGTCACAGAGTTGAGCTTTGTGGCTTTTGAAATTTTCAAACTATGAATGTGATAGAGACATTTGGTCCAAGAACCTGGCTGCATCGATGTTAAAATAACTCCGTGAAATATGTAAAATCCAAATGTGAGGAACTTCAGCACACACTGTTTTAATTCACCAGTTTGCTTTTTATGCATGGATTGGTAACATCTAACATATTAACAGTGTACATTCAAGCCTACAGGGACACAATGCACACGTACTGGGGAAAAATTAAAAGGTTGTGGTCTTTTAAAGAGAGAGTTTCACACAGTGTAGTCAGAGACCTAGTAGCAGTTTCTCATCATCAGCTCCTCTGTGCAAAACATCATGCTATAAAAAAAAGGTTTTCCTCTCTTATTAAACAGCAAAGAAATAACAATATCAGAATAAGAGCAGTTATTTTTCTTCTAGAAGGCATCACTTTATCAATTAGAAATAGTTACTTTGTCAGACAAATTTTGAAACAGGGTACTAATTGAATTAGCTGCCCAGTGTCTGAGGCTATGTATCACTGCAAATATGCATAATACTAAATGACCTTTGTGGTTAAATTTAGATGATCACTTAAGGAAAAACTGTCAGTTTCATTTAATTTCCCCAAAGTCTTAGTCAGTGCATTTAAGGATCTCAGTCACCCTGGATTGTTACCCAAGGAGTATGAATAATTAAGGAAAGCTTGTAATTGAATATTTTGAAGTAGTTCTTTAAAAAAAAAAGATAAAATACATTGATGACATGTGATTTCCCAAACAAACTAGACCAGTTTCCTCTTTCATGTCTCCTGTTGCCTCCTTCTGTTTGAGTTGTTCCTTGACATGTTTTAGTTTACAATATGCACTATTAATGCATCACTCTTTTATGGTAGGTACTGTTTAGTCTGCATTTTCCCTCAGAGACTTCAGTAAATTTGGGTGCAAATTTTTATAACTTGGCATGTTCTGAGGCAAATGATGGTGGAATTTTTTAAAGCTAAACATTCTATTGCAATGAACTGTTTTTACTTCTATGTATGTGAAAGGGCAATCCTTTCTGGTTTAGAAAAGAAGAAGTCACAGTAAATGTTTTCATAAGTAATTGAATTTCATTTACTAGGTAGAAATGCACTGCAGCAGTGGTATTTACCACATCAGTGATTACAAGGTAATTATAAAATCACACCACCTTATTAAAATTGATGAGAAATGTTATATCTATATGTGATTTGTTAAAAGTATCACTGTAGCTGATAATTTTTCAAAACATGAAGTGAGAAAATTAAGATACGCATATAGTAAAATCAGGAACCTTTAAATTCTTCAAAATATTTCTTGCTTGCTTTTTTTTCGAGTGAGGAATTATAGGAAAGAACTTAAAATTAAATTGTTTTTTTCCACTAAAGTTGTAGTGACAGAACCACGGAAGATCAAGGCCTTCCCTGAAAATAGTTCTTCATATTTCACATTTCCTTCAACAGTTTTCTAACAACAGCGACAACAGTGATATGCTTGTCATTCTGGTTTAGACTAAAATTTCAATTCTTAAAGTGTGCACCTGTTCAGATAGATTTTCTTAGGAAATTACTTAGGCTCGTCCATGGTCTTAAATAAATGAAAATTTTTTATTATTTCAGGTATCATTTATTTAAGGTCTATTGGAGCTCATAGGAATGTTTCTGCTGACCCACAGTGGCTTAGGACTTGACTTAGCAAAGTTTTTGTGGTATTGTAATTGTTGGGGGTTGCCAAATTCAGTAGCCTTACAGGGGTGAGGCTGCTGCAGCACTGTGTTCCTGGTCCAGCTTGCAGTGAGTCTGAGTACGCGAATTTGTATAGTGCTTGTATTGATAAAAAGATTACTGACAAAATTTTTATGAAAAAGAACAACATTTAAAGCTAGGTCTAAAAATATTCTGAGTTTCTATAGCTGTACAAACACTTAGCCAAAGAATAGAAATATTAGCAGCATTACCTAGCCAATATCCAGTGTGAAATATTTAAATTTAGAGTCATTGTAATTTTTCACAATGTTTATATGACAAATATTGTACAAATTTAAATACCTAGCAAACTGAAGGAAGTTGTAGCTTCCCCCTAAAATCTCAAAAGAAGAAACAGCAGCTAAACTAAGTAGATTATTCTTTATGAGATGTCTGCTCAGATCTAATATGTAGCCAATTCAATTTTCATAAAAAATTAAATAAATTAACTAGAGAAATTAACGTAGAAAGTTCAGGAAAAAAGTAGGGAATGACGCTAACAGTTTCCTTTTCAACTCACTGCTAAATTTGTTGTTCATCCAAGAGTTGTAAAGGTGACACCTTGTGGTAACAAAGAATATTGCTCCAGTATTCATTAGCCACCGAAAGGGTGTTTTAAAATGCCTTTTCTATACATACAAATAGAGTAACGTTAAAATTGAATCACAGATTTGGCCAGTAATCTTTCACTCTGAAAGATACTTGTTATGCATCATATTAATACTATTTTAGATTCAAAGTGTCTTAATTTTAAAAAATTAAGCAATCTTCACTTTGACTTCTTTTCTTTCTTTTTTTTTTTTTTTTTTTTTTTTTACCTTGCTCTGCTGCTATTGTAATAATTTTACATCTTTGCAGTACTAAGTGGATTTAAACACTGCTCCTCAGGTTCAGGTGAACGTTACACTTTCTCCTAATTTAGACAAAGACAGAAAGCACAGCAAACCGGAGAATCAGATTAATTGCATCTTCTATACATAGATAGCATGTGCACAAATACACCCCTCAAAGGCAACACGGAGCACAGATCATGTAACTACACCTGCAGCACACCCAGGGGCTATACAGTCATATCTGTGTGCCTGCCACATTCTTTTTTTGTCTATGTAAAGTCTTTGCAGTTGCTAAAAGGGTAATTCAGTTGTCTTGAATCATGTTGGGAAAAGGGGTAGCCAAGCTGTTGCATGTTTAAAGCTGCTCTCATAGCAGGTTATCACAACTTGATCATTTACAGCTTCACAGTGCTGAACGTGAACTGATGAGGTCTGTAATCCTGATATGAATCAGCTTCTTCTTTTCCTACAAAACATGGTCATAATTTATTTAGTGATCTTGTTTAGTAAGAAATCATTCTTCACCCCTCCCCTCATTCTAGCTTTCAGTTCATCTTTAGTAATACTGATGCTTATTGTGTAGATAAACCTACACAAAAGCTATAATCTCCTCATTTAGCAGCAGCTCACAGCTTTCTCCTCTTGGTTTTGCAGAGCCCTACAATTAGAATAGCCTCTGCCAAATCCCAACTATTCCATTAATTTTGCATGTGGACAGGAGTGACCATGTAAGTTTGAAGTAAAGTTTTTCTTACTGCCTTCAGTCTTATCAGTGTACTTATATGATACGTTGAGATCATGTTTACCATTGGGTGTATGTTCTCTGCCCTGTGTTAAGTTGTAAGAGGTACGAACCGAGAAGCATATTTCAACTGCCTTCCCCTCATAAGGCTCAGAGATTAAAGAACCTGAGAGTCAGTGTGAGAGAAAAGCTGGTAAAAAAAAATTAACAAATGGGTGATGAATTTCCCTGAGTAGGTGGCCAGATATCAGCCAAAAAAGTATCAGTATTGGTGAAAGCAGTAGTTAAATGGATTCCACCTTAATGAAATGGTTCACCTACTAAACAACATGGAAGAATTTAAAATATTGAAGGATATCAAGCAATTTATTAAAGGAGTAACTAAAATGTAACAGAATGATAATCATGGTTCTTACTTTTAAAGCCTTTGTTCTGTTGGGAGGAAAGATGAAAAATAAAGCTGATGTTGAGTTATGAACATGGTAACAACCTACTGAAGAAATAAGACAGCAAGGAGTAAAGAAACATCTTTTAAGATTAATATCATTTTAGAACATGATTGGTCAATTTTTACTTAAACCTGAGGATTTTTTGTGGTAATCCAGTGCCGCTTTTGATTATAGTAAGTAATTCTGTAGTTCTATTTGAGGAATTTTTATGGTGCAGCATTGCATAGATGGTAGAATTAGTAATGCTATAGTAGGTGTAGATACTGATGACTGTTCCAGCAAAATTCACCATTAAATATCACTTAATCCCATGGGTGGACAAAATCATAGGATGATATAAATATGATTATGAGATGATAAATATTAGTTACATTGGGACAGTAAATAGAAATTATGGTGGAATGAAGTGAAAACTTGCAAAGTAGTCAGTTGTACATATGGTCACACTGTTTGTAAAGTCAGATCAGTTTACTCTTCTTTCAGTGAGGGATTAGGCAGGTACAGGTGATCACTGTCAAGCAGCTGACATGCTGGATTTCAGTGCATAAATGATACTTATCTGCATACCCATTCCATGAGGTTCTCGATTTCAAAAGGCAATCTGTCATTCATCAAGGGAACTAATTAGTTGAATCAAGTAATTAAATAAGCTCTAAGAGACTATAAAAACTGGTAAACCTATGAGGGATCTGCAACCCAAGCAAAAGTGGTGTGGAGGGAATTTGTATAATTAGGGTCTTAGCTGGTGAATTAACCTCTGTGAAGTGCCAAACAATTAAGCCAATCACATATATGGAACAAAAAATTTACCTGATTAGAGAAAAAAAAATACTGTCTCTCAGGAGACATATGTAAGGGTAATATGAGAACTGTCAAGATTCAAGGAGAATAATATCTTGCTAAGATATTAAAATAAAGTAAAAAAAATCTATTCTACTATATATTAAAATAAATATAAGCTGTTCACACTCAGTGGCAGAGTCCTATTACTGCTACCCAAGGAGTGTCAACACTGGCAGATATTGTGCAGGATACAAATAAGTCAGCTCATCTTCCTAACAGCTACGCTCAGTGAAACATCAACATCTTTGTGAAGTTGTAAATTCTGGGGTAGGGGATAAGGTCCAAGGCTGTTATCATCTTTTCTTTCTCCTGTGAACAGACTTAGTGCCTCAAATCTACTATTCAAATTAAAAATCCAGCCACATATTTATAAAAGAACCAGTACAGCCACAAAAGGAACAGTCTGCACACCTGCTACTGACCTTTGCTTATATGAACTCCCAGTTTATTTCAGAAAGACTTCTCTGATCCAGTACAACAAAGAAATTGAGTAAATGGCATAATTTACAAGAACCTCTAGTGGCTGCAGCCATGGCAGCAGAGGAGAAAAGGAAGATCAAATCTTGACCTCTTTAAAGGCCAGTAAGTAAATAGTGATATAACACTGTCAAGAGGCACGTCTTAAGGCACATTTTGCATTGACTATAAGCTTTTGAATGTCTGATGCAGCAGCTATCTCACATCAAGTCTGGCCAACTGTGCAGCTGACTGAATAGACTGGTTGTGCTGTGGACAATAGTGAAGGCTGATACACACACACACACACAAATCAAACAAATGTAAATTCCTGAGAACTTACAATTCCTGCAGGCACTTCTTACACTATTCTGTGACTATCACAAGAGCAGTCACCAGTATCCATTCTGAATAATGATCTTAACATTTCTACTGATGGCTCCAGAATAGAACAGGAAAATTGGAAGTGGACTAATCACAAATACCACTAACAAAACAGCACTGTCAGGAAGAACTGGAGAAGATATATAATACAATTGAGGAAATGAGTATAGAGTTTCAAAGTACGAGATGGTGCACTAGCAGATCAGTGAGAAGCAGTCTTGCCATCAAAATCTTCCAGCTAAGCACAGCAGCTGGAAACATCTTTGTTCACTAATTAGTCATGCAGTAACTACTGCTGAGATGCAGCTGCAAAACAAAAGCTTAGATATTTCAAACAGGTGAGGTATTTAGCAGTGCCAGCAAGAGTCTAATTAAAGTCAGACAGTTCTAAATAGTCTAGGCCTGATGAAATCTACTACAGGGTGCTTAGAGAATGGATGAAGTGCTTTTAATACAGTTAGAAGATAGTCATGAGAATCTTTTCAGGTTGGGAAATGTTATCAAAGACTGGAGAAATCATGTCCTCTTTAAAAAGTGAGTGTGGTTAGGTAGAAGAAAGAGGGATGATGATTGGATTCTAGCTGTTGAGAAGCAGCAAAACCCTCAAAATTTATAAGCCTCAAGAATTCTATAGGTAACAAATACGCGTTACTTTTCAAGCACAAATTATGACAATCTAGCTACTCTTTGTGTTAAGCTAACAGGCTTACTGGACAACTGAGTCAAGTATCTCTTGTTTTTTTCCAGTCCAGGTAACAAATGTGGCTTTAGCAGTCCTTTAACAGTTTGTCAGACAAGCTGTATTTTCCCTTCTTGAATAGAAGTAACTAGATATTCCATCTTACAGAAACTGATATTCTTGAGTTAGGCATCAGTGCTCTTCAGGGCTCAGAAGACAAACCCCTTTTCTAAGAGGTTTCTCTGGAAAAAGCACACTTTTGTGTTTTTCCCTATGGGCTGATTTCTATTTTAGTTTATCAACTGTGAGTCATGCCTCCCAGATGATTTCCACAGCATCTGTGTACTGTTTGTTCATAGAGCATAGCAGATGCTTGTTTAGACCCTTAGAAGTATGCTGTTATATGTTGTTCTGCTACAAGATTAGAGTTAGAAATAGTCTTCAAATACCACATTTTTATTTGCTCCTGGGAAAAATTCTCCATTTATGTATGTGGTTCAGGTAGCTGGTATACATGCAGGTTTGAAACTCAAGATACCATTAGATCAGTCTGGAATTCATTGTCTGCAGGATTTCCAGCAACTTCAAAGGAACACGGTTAGTCACTGGAGAGAGCAGAACATGGGGAAGTTTGGATTAAATGTATTTAAGTTGTTTTGTTGCAAGGCACTTTCTACTTATTTGTGCTTTTGCTCTTTATATAGCAGATTTTGGCTGCTGTATAAAACAGTGTGCACACTGTTGTAAAAGTTCTTACCAAAAGTGCTGTTCAGAACATTCATAAAAAATTCAAATTTGATTTTTAGACAAAAGTATAATAAATATCTTTAAAAAAAAAAAAAGAAAAAGCAAAACAATAAACTTGTCAAATGTGTGTGTGTAAAATGTGGTAGGGAGGAGGAAAGAGTACTGTGAAACTCAAAATCCAGCTGTAAATCACTGGTAATATCCAGCTAAACAGAGAGAGAATTTGTCTGCTGCTTGGTAGTACCTTCTCTGTGTCTTAATCTTTCAGTTCCTTGTAATTTCCTAATTATTGTATTTAAGCATACCCTGTTTGGCATTAATCTGGCTCAACAGTGAGACCTGCTGCTTTACGTAACACTGGGCTATTTCAGCCCAAGTCAACAGAGCTGTCAACAGCTGAGCTGTCTGTCAAAACAAACAGAAGTGTGATCAAAATCCACTGATTGCTTCATCTCTTCCTCCTCCGGAGAATTAACTTAATTAAAATAATCACAACAGTTAGAATAAAGCTGTAAGTGTTCTGCACCTTGTTCAAATAGCATTTCTAATAAACAAACTGTTAGAAGAGGAGGCTGCAAAGTGAAGCCCTGCCAAAACTGACGAGTTCCAGCATGAATACCTTAGCACAAGCCAACATTGAAAGTGTGTATTACAGTATTGTTTTAAAATAATGCTTGATATTTTGGTGATGTACTTGTTCGTAGTTAGTTATCTCTTAACAAGAAGCTGTTCTATAGTTCGTCTTACCCATTCTACAGCTCGCGATCTTATACTTTATTTATCATACATTATTCAACATCTGCCTCTAGCATGGCTATTGTTAGCTTCCTTTTCTATGAATGACTTCACTAAAGAATATGTAGTTCTTGAATTATCACATACAACCTTAAAGGAATAAGGTATTTTATGGCTGTGGATCAAAGATACAAAGGCATTAGTGTCAAATCTACTTGGTGAAGGAATACTTAACTTGAGATGTCCAAGATGTAATTTTTTTTCAGCGTACATGTATTCTGTAAATCCAAAACGGAAATCTCATTGGCTTCAGGTGGATTTCTGGCTTTTGAGCAATCCTGCAAACTTAACTATGGTTGTTATTCAGGTAGTATGGGATGAACACAACCTAGAACAGTCCAGTCATGTGAGAACCACTCTCAGGTGCAAACAGAATCCAAAACTGCCAGCAAAACATTTTAACCAATGGGTTTATTGTTCTTTTCCAGCAAACTCCCACGTCATAGGGGATACCGTGTACTTAATACTGCAACAAACAACACACTTCATTGCCAGCAAAGCTTCAGTCTAGGCTCCAGTCTATTTCTTCTTTCAAAAAACTTCAACAACTTGTATCACTGACAAGTTGATGGTTGATGATCACCTAGCAACAGTAGACAGTATCTTCCCCACAGATAAGCACACTCAGCTAAACTGGGTGATTTGGGCCTGCCCTGGGGCTCTCCGCAGCTTTAAACATTGATTCCAGCTTCCAGTTAACCACATGAATTTCCCTTTGTGATTTCATTTCTCACATGGTTTATACCACATGAAATTTCATAGCACATTGCCATTTCTATTGGAACAGAAATTTATTTTTTTGCATCCAAGACAGAACTCCAAGCATTTGAGTTCCTTCCTCCAAAGCATAGTGATTCCAGACTTCAAAGAAAAGGTCATCAGAATTTGTTTTATTCTACAAATTCTTCAAAAATTAGTTATTTTTCAATAACAAAAAAACTCAAATAACTTGGCCAAACAACATAGAATACCTTCAAATAGTACTTGTCAGTGGCAGAAATCTAACAAGCAAAATATCAGCTCGCATTGATATTTGAAGTCTGGCAACTGAGAAGATGAGCTCTTATAATGAAAAGACCTAAGAGAATCTTAATGACAACCAGTGGTATAGTCCCAACCATAACTATTCAATGTTACATCTAGTATTCAGATCCCACCTGCTAACGGAAACACTTTTCAAACTAGGACTTTTGATGACAAGCTAATGACAGCTGGTAAATGAACTCAGCCTCCTGTGTGTGGCCCTAAACTTTTAGTCTCTTACTGCTGTCGTCAGTCTCATGACCTCAGAAAAATACTGTTGCCCACAAAATAAGATAAAAAGGTAGGAGTTAAGAAAATTAATGAAAATCCTTTACAGGAGAAAGGTACAGATGTATGCTGCAATTCCCATGCAATCCTTACTCGATCACATACTGCCTAAGGGAAGGATTGCAAAATGTCAGTAGAGCTGCTCACCCCTTTGTAAAGCCTAAGACAGCATTTATACTGAGTCATGAGTCACTTCAGGAGATCAGGGACCCTCAGTGATTTTCCTCTGATCTTCCTGGGGGTTTGGCTGCCTGAGCTCAGGGCCAACTTAGAAATAGTACAGCTGGGAGCCTTGAAAGAAAGAGCAAGCAGACGCATCCCTGGAGGCTTGCTCCAAGCAGCTCTGCTAGGAAGACTGAGCTGGTCCTCCCTCCTCCTTTGCATGGGGCTGCAGAGGCTCTATTGGTTGATCCCTGCTTGAGCTGTGCTGCAGCCATGTTGTGCCTATGTCCTGTTGATCCAGATCCTGACCCACTGGCTTGATGTTCCAGCTGGAGCCTGGCCCTGCTTGGTCACCACAAGCATCCCTGAAGACAGGGGCTGTGGGTTGCCCACCCCAGCCCTGCTCCCTCACTGGGCATGGTGGGACAGCCCTGTCAGTGCTGCTCTATGTATGTGCATGCGTCTCTGGGGGAAAGTGTAGGGTGAGAGGAGTGTTTGTCATATTCCAAAAAAGCCTTTAATACCATGGACACCTAAAATCTCAGTGATTATAAAATGCTTTTCAGTTCTTATTTTTCTTCACAGTTCTGAAATCACATTATGGTATTTCATACTAAGCAAGCTGTGCCTTCCAAGCACACTTGAAAAATAAGGTTTTTGTTCCAGTTCCTTTAGGTATTCTATTATATCATTTTCAATAACAATAACAGATTAACTTACTGTTGCAAAATTATTGGTGAGATATATAGCTGAACCTCTCCCAAAGTTGTAGAAGCTGTACCACTTCAGTGTTATCAGTTCATGGCTCAACCTTAGCCTTGTTACTCAGCTTTTAATCCCATTAGTATGTGCATTGATGATTTTTATCAACTGAAGTGATAGGTTCACTTCCTAACATGTTTCCATGCTCCTGATAAAGTTGTTTCTGTAGTATTCAAGTGGCTGGAAGATTCCACAAATCCTATGCTAGTATGCCCATCTTTCAATGTTATTGTCTTCCACTCCACACATTGCCTTGTACTGTGATTATACCTTCTGATTCACAGATAATAATTCCAATGGTTTAAGAAAAGCCAAAGTGTTTGTATAAAAGAGTGTATTTGCCTACTGCCCCTTAAAAATAGATCCAGATTGTATTCATGGATACAACTTGTGGACATCCTCAAGGACATCTCCCATGGGAGGAGGAATGTCTGGGAAGTGCCATTACAGAGAAAAATAAACTGTTAGCTCTGCTCTGTTCTAGGGACTGACCTGCGATGAAACAGTAAGTAAAATCCAGTCATACAAAGAAAATTATCTAGGAAACTATTGTTTCCTTCTAAAAAGGGAAACAGTAGTTTCACAGAGAATTTTAAAGCTGTCTCTTCTACAACAGAAAATCAATGTTCTCTTCCTTGGAGAAGTGAATTTCCACCATATGTTTCCATCTCCAGCTCCTCCAAAATACAGAGGTGGGTGTAGAACTGCAGATTATCTCTTTTCTACTGAGATGTTTCAGCCCTTCAGGAGTGCTTGCAGGCAACAGGATGCACATCACACTTTCAGAAGGTTCCTTCCAGTCCTATTTCTTTCCTTCATGAAGTTTTACTCCCTTTTAAAGTCAACGGAAGATAGTTATATAAAACTGAAAATGAAATATTGAAAAAGTTCTTTTAAAACTCTTTTTTTTTTTTTTAATTAGTAGTGAGGCATTGGCCTCCTAGAATCTTTGTAACATGGAAATATTCTACAAACCTGTAAGTTTCTCTGTGTTGTTTGTTATTTCTGTGACAAATAGCTGTACAATATAGATAGAAAAATAAGACAAAAAAATCTTTTGGTAGCTAACTATTCCCAAGAACTTGGAAAATCTGGAATCGCGTACAGTCCATATTATATGATGAAGCAAGAACACCCGTAAGTCTAATGCAATACATTCAGATTGTGTTGCAGTGACCTGCAATGAAACAGTTAAGAAAATATTTTTGTGGAAATAAATATTATTCTGTTAATTCTCATGCCTACAGGTTAAAGTAGATTCTGACAATTTATGATGGGATCACCTCAAATAAATGAGGTAGGATGGAATAGAGAAGATAAGATATTTTCTGATCTAGAATATGACAAATTCACCTAAAAATTATATGTAGAGCATGATATTTCTTTGGCTGACAAAAAGGCTCTTTTGGCTCAAAAAGGCTTCTAGCCAGGAGACTGTGGCTTCATGACTTTCTATGTAATGTTGGAATTAAGAATCTAGAACATATTCTTTCAGGTATAAGAACTAATAACTTGGAGGTAATCACAGTTTTCTGTGTATATGCAACATTCAGAACCCACTGTGATACTCCCCTGCAGTGTTCTCCCACCGGTTGTTCAATGGTTAACCATCCTCACTTGCAGAGACATTTTTTTTGTTCTCTGATTTTCTTTGTGTTCATCTGTATTGAATTAAACTAAAGAGTCATGTAAGTACTCTTCTAGCTGCTCCACTTGTCTCCATCCTTTATGATAAACAGATAGAGCCTCTTGAGTTGTTTTTCTTTTTCTATAACACATTTTGAGCAATTCTTTTAGTTCTTCTTTCATTTGTCATCCTTGTAACTGTAACTTACTCAGAATCAGGACTTTGAGCTCAGCTTAGTACTATAGCAGCTTCTCCCATTGGATATGGGAACATTACAATCTCATGTTCCGGCCTCTCAGGACCACAGAACTGCCCTGCAGCACTGGTGGGTCAGCTCTGTTCCTTGGCACTCACCGTTGCACCCCCTTCTGTTATTTTCATTTGAACTAGGGTCCAGGTGTGTTTCTGTGAACTGCTCTTGTGCACGATGTGTTGAGATCTCTGGGGAAATATTCAGATATTCAGGCTGAAGGCAAAGGAGAAGAGACTGAGTTGTGTCTCCTTTATCTGGGTCCTGCCTGGGGAATGTCAAACTCATTCTTTCATACTGTAAGAATGGCCTCCACCCTCTGCTCCTCAATGCACACGTTATCGTATCGAATCTTTCCTTCATTGATTGAACCTGCCTTCCTTGATCACTCACTGAGTCAACAACAAAATTTGTCAGCATTGACTGAACTATTTTTGTTCTCATCTCTGTAAAAAACATATATAAAAATAAAATCAGTCCTGTAAAAGTGTGATGAAAGAAAAATAGCCACTTGGTGATATACTCTACTTACATTGAATGTTGCGATCTCTTTGTTACTCAGCTTTTAATCCCATTAGTATGTGCCTTGATGATTTTTATCAACTGAATTTATAACTTCATAAAAATGATACCAACTTAATTTGTCAAGATCTATTTTCCATGTACCCATGTTGATTAGCAGTAATGATATTATCCTCCCTTAGTTGCTTATTACTTGCATCCTATATCAGGCTTTACATAATTACAACAATCTCTTAATACTGGCAGTGAGACCTTTCACTGATGACACTGAGATTATCTTCCCCATGATAATGCAAGGTGTTTTTTTTTTTCCTTTAAATATTCCAGATAGATGCTTAAATACCTTTTTATATCCTTCTCTAAAATGTTATAATAGTATGAACATACTAATGAACTGAATAATACCATGTCTCACATTTTATTTGGTGAAAGATTTGACCAGAAGGTTCAGAATTACTTTAGTGTGAGTTGTCAATGCCTTGGAAATGTGGGGCTTTTCATATTCAAAAATCTTTCTACAAGATTTTCAGTACATTAACCATATTTTTTTTCCTAACAAATGAATACATTCCAGGTCTTGTTCTTTATTCCTGAGGATTCTTACATTGTTTTATTGGAAGTTACAATTTGAAAGCGTCAATGACTAGATGTTATGTAGCCTTTATGCAAGCACATACTACATAAGGACCAAAAGAGTCCCACGTACTGCAAGGACTACAAATCAAACCAACCTTTCATGAGTGTTTTTCAGATGCACCTCCCAGAAAAAGTAACTGGCCTTAAATCAGGGGCGTAAAGGGATGATGGGGGATGCAGGGAATATTGGTTACCTAACATCTCCTTCTCTCTGTTTTCTAAGAATTTAGGGTATATTATACTTCCACTATTGGAGTTCATACATAGTTTAAAATCTTCATGTATTCAGTAGCTAGAACATACTTAGAAAATTTGATTTTATTTGTCTAAAAAGTGTCAGGTCTCTGGTATATTTTGCCTACAAAATACAGTTCAGTGAACATAGTTGCATCAGCTATACATTTAGAAACAAGAATTGCCTATGTTTTCAGCCCTGCACTATACAGGAAAATATTTTTATATACCTTTCTGTAAGCAGGCATCCATTTCTGGCATTCAAAATACCAAAGGCATGTCTGTGTAAATAACACAATGAAGAACAAATTCACGAATTACAGAACAAAGTCAACTAGACATTTTTATCCTCCGTGTACTTATTTGGGTTAATTTGGTCCAACAACTGTATTGTTTTGTTTCCAATTAGTAAAATAGTTTGCAATAGCCTAGGTCCTCGGATGACTGAAGAACTGTTATTCAAGTGAATTTATACTTCTGCTTCTGATTTTGTTCTGTTATGATTTTATTTTAATAATACAATATGATCAATTTTGCTTTATCACATTCCTTTATTAATTTTAATTAAGGCTTATCACTATTAAAAATGCTATTAAGTAATAAAATTAAAATAACACAGTGTAAATGAGTAATGAACACAGTGGAAAATCAGCATCTATAGGATAAATGAAAGTCTTTGCAAAGTTCAGAGACTAATTAGAAGACTGAATCTAATACATAGAATCATAGAACCATAGAATGGTTTGAGTCTTTCCCTAAGCGGTATTGGATTTTATGCCTGATTTATAAGATCTGAAAGGCCAAAATAAATGTAAAACACTTAATACTGAGCCTATGGATTGAAGTCCCCTGATTTTTTGAAAAGAGTATCTGAATTTACTGGAATGTGTATTATCAGGAACTTTACCGCTCTTTCTGGAATACTTGTTCCTTTTTCTGAACAACAACTTTTTTTAAAGTTTTTTGTTTAAAGATCAGTGAATATTTATTATCCTTTTCTAGGTAGATTTTTCTTTTGGAAGATTTGAAAACAGATATTTTTTCTGAGATAGGTCATGTGATTAAAGGAATGAAGAATATCCATGCTTCTGTCCTGTGTTTATCACTGGCCAAACTGTTACTGTTTTAATGATAATGATTTTCTCAAATGAATAAAACAAGTGCTATCTGGGGAATGATTTGCTGGATTTTTATCTGGAAGAAATACATGTAATCTTTTATATCACTTTTGTATTCACTGAGTAAGAACTATTTTTAGCATTCTGTATTTCAGTGAAATCTTTGAGAGATACATGTGAACCAGAGCTTGGGGTGAAGGTGAGAAGTATGTGAGTGCTCCAAGATAATGAAGCTTAGTGATTTTGAACTGAGAATGACATATATTCGTGTTTTAATGGTTAATCTTCCTCGATCTTTAATGGTTTGGTGTCATAGGAAATTAAGTTGATAGCTGAGTTTCTCACATGCAAAGGCAGAACTCCTGTCTGGTTGTAGATGCAAAAGACCTACATTTATACATAGGAAGCAAAATGTAGAGCATATGACAAAGGAAAAAGAGCTGTGGGTTAGATCCTCAGCTACTAGTGGAGCACAGTGGTTGATATGAGGTAGGGATAAGGTCCTAGATAAATAACTTGTATATAAATTTGATGACTGAATTGTTTTATGTTTTCTCAAATGTTATTTGGAAAGTTTTTATTTTTCATGTAATTGTTTTCAGAAGATGGCAGGGAAGGGTGTTTTTCTTTCTAAATTCTGAATCCAGAGTAACACATATATCTGGGATGCTTCCAAAAGGGAAAGTGAAAAAAGTCTATGCCTGCTAAAGTGTTCTGTTTAGAAAAAGAGCTATGTAGTGGTTAACAAGTTATTTTTCTTATTTTTTCCCTGCAAAGCTTCTAAAGGGAAAATGACTAGTAAGAAGAAAGAAAATATTTATTGAACTTTTGCACTGGCTGTTTGAATTCAATACTTCAGTTTAAGCTAAACTGTATGTCATTGAATAACCCATGAGACATCTTGAATAATCCTTCATGTGTACTTTCCACATCCCTTTAGTAGGGTGGCAGAATGTGGTGTACCCGGAGGATTCATTCCCATACCAAGTGTTTGAACACTGTATAAAGATGCAAGGCAACTGCTGCTGAGTCATAGTGGTTCATGTATCTCATTAAATTCAACTGGAGTATAAAGTGAATTGAACTGGACAAGTGACAGCATCATACCATGGAAAAATATCAGTATGTCAGCGATGATGCTAAACTTTCCTGTGTGTAGAAGTAGGGCTTCTAGGGTGTATCACTTACTCTTAAGCAGTAGCAGAAGATTGAGCTGCTCACTGAATATTTTCCAATGCCAGTCTTGGCATCCAGGGTAATTGGGACAGTGCTGGGAGATAGGAGTGTTCAAAATGGAAATATTCTGTTTATACTGCAGAACAGCAGGTAATCAGTTCTCCAGACACAAGCTTTAGTTTATACCCTAAAATAGCAGTGGTAGGAAGTTAAGAGAAACACTGTAGGAAAGAGATATTGTACATGGACGGGACTGCCATCTGGAGAAGTCTTCTTCACTGCAGTTTTCAGTAAACATGCTGTGTTTTCAAAGAGAAAATTCCAGGCAGAAGGAATTTGTTTCATAGGCACAACATTTGTAATCTACTGTAGTGTCATAGGATGACCTGTTTACAATTGTCCACCATGTAAACATATATGTTTAAATGAAGCTTTCAGCTCCTTTTTGAGACTGTCTTGAACAAGAGAATTTGAAAATATGTAAAATAAGGCAGAAGTCATTGTTACCATTAGAAAGTGGCAGAATTAGACTTGCTCATGGAATTTTCCATAAAGCAAGTTCTTTTCTGCATGAACAAGGGAACTTATTACCTTAACTGCAGTGTTCATTTCTCTCAAAAGAGAAGACTTTTGAGTTGTTCAGAATAAAAATGCAATAGAATTTGCTTGCCCCAGATAAGATTTAAAATTTCAAAGGCTTCTTTTCAACATTCAAGAATTAAAATAGCAGTCAAAAATATATATTTTTGTATTCTTATGCCTAATCCCCTATCCCACCATTTTTAAAGCTTTACATTTTATTTCTTTTTCCCAAATATAATACTTGTGCATTGAATTTCATCATACCTTTTCTAAGGTCATTCTTTTTATTCTAATGCTGTGCTTATAACCTTTCCTGTCTTGATGTCATGTAGTATTTTCAGAGTGTATTCTTTATTATGTATTTTACAACATTAATGGAAGTGTTTAATACAATTTGATCCTTGGTCGTTTTCTCCTCTTGCTCCCTGCCACATTCCATTTCCTTTATCATCTTAATTTGTATTTATGGTCCTTTAGTTTCTTTCTTGCCTTAGGGATTCTTCCAAGCAGACTATTACCCCTTTGGCAGTTCCATTTCTCCTGGGGACTCTCCTTCTCTTTTTCTGAATGCTTCTAAACATCAACGGACTGGCTAGCTTTACACTAACACTCTACAGTGGATGCTCCTTGCTCTGCTTTCTTTAATCCCAGGTTGTTGGGTTTTTTTGTATGGCCTACAACAAAGTTAAGGTTTTACTGTCAGCCTTTACTCTGTTGTTTTAAAGCATATACAGTATTATGCAATCCTGATGTGCAAAACTATACTGCCATTTTTGTACTTGTTTTGTGAAGTGCAATGTGGGCAAAATGTTCAGCAAAGAAAAAATTGTTCAGTGCAAATGTTACATACCAAATGCTAAATGACAGACCAGATGGCATGGCAGATACTAAACGTAAGTTTTTTCCATGAGTAGTATCCCAATTCCCTGATGGAAATGTTGAATTGAATGATAGTATTTGCCTGGCTATATAAGAGTATGTACAAAACAAAGTGTAGTTCAGCTTTGTTTCTAGAGTGTTCGAACCTACAGGTTCACTAAGGTTTTTTTATGAAACTCAGGAATGTCAGACTTACAACATAGGATCAATGTTCCTCTCGTCTAAATTGACAGTGGCCATAATCTGTTGCTCCAGGAAAGAATTACTGTGGTGTGCTGTGATGACATATTTTCCTAATGCAAAGCTGTTAGTGATACAGTTTGTGCTCTAATGCATGGCCTAGCCATGTTCTAGGCAATTTTATTTTACCCTAATGTAACCCTGGAGGATGATCTTATTCATGTGGGCATCTTAGGCCTGTGGAGCTTCACAGTTGTCTCTGGCAGAGTCTTATTGTGGCAATTATAGTCTAGGGTTTTTTTCATTTTTTCCTATCTTCCCCTTATTAAAAAATATCTGTCCTAAAATGCTCCCTTCTTACTATCACTAGTGCCTTGAGTACACAAAAGAAATAAAAATGCTGCTCTACTTCTTGCAGACACTAGATTATTCAAGCTTCTAAGAAATATCATGGGAGTGCAAACAAATATGATTCAACGTCACCTGATAACCCTTTCAGTGAAAGGGTTTCCTAATATCCAAACTAATATCCAAACTTTCCTAATATCCAAACTAAACCTCCCCTGGCACAACGTGAGGCCATTACCCCTCGTCCTATCACTTGTTACTTGGGAGAAGAGACCAATCCCCTCCTCGCTACAACCTTCTTCCATGTAGTTGTAGAGAGCAATGAGGTCTCCCCTCACCTCCTCTTCTCCAGACTAAACAACCCCAGTTCCCTCAGCTGCTCCTCATAAGACTTGTGCTCCAGACCTTTCACCAGCTCTGTTGCCCTTCTCTGGACACGCTCCAGCAGCTCAGTGTCCTTCTTCTAGTGAGGGGCCCAAAACTGAACAGTATTTGAGGTACGGCCTCACCAGAGCTGAGTACAGGGGAACAATCAGTTCCCTTGTCCTGCTGGCCACAATATTTTGATACAGGCCAGGATGTCATTGACCTTCTTGGCCTGGGCACACTGCTGGCTCATATTCAGACAGCTGTCGACCAGTACTCCCAGGTCCCTTTCTGCCAGGCAGCTTTCCAGCCACTCTTCCCCAAGCCTGTAGTTTTACATGGGGTTGTTGTGACCCAAGTGCAGGACCCAACACTTGGCCTCGTTGAACCTCATACATTTGGCATTGGCCCATTGATCCAGCCTGTCCAGATTCCTCTTGTAGTGTCTTCCCACCCTCAAGTAGGTAGGTGCATTGGAAAGTCAAATTCCAGAATCTCTAAATGTCAGTTTTCTCAGATGCTAGTGGTTGTTTTGTTTTGTTTTGTGGGAAGTCACAAAACCGCTCTCTTGTTTTACAGCTTCAGAGTTGCTGTAATTCTGGCTATCTAGTAAGACTTAAAGAGATTTTGTAGTATTTGAGATCCATCAAGCGCTGGTGGTTAAATTGCAAATGTATCTTACAAAGAGAAACCCATTGCAGAAAATAAAGCTGGCTGCAATCCCATCATAATTTTGAGTATAGTAAAAGAAGAAAGTCTGCAACAGATTTTGAAGCCCTGACAGAATCAATTATGAGCACAAAAAGTAAGTCAGAATTGTACTTTAGCAGACTACAAAAATATTGCAAGTGTAAAAACTGCCAGAATAAGCCTTCTGCTGTTGTTTCTAAGCTCATTTCAAAGATTTAACTTGAACTTTTTTTGTCTTAGAGGTTACATGTTAAGATGTAAACTAAATTTTTCAGAGAAAAGGGGAGAACAGCATGCTTTAATTGATCTTATTTTTTTTTCTTGATTCAAAGTTTAACATTCTTGTGGAAAATAAATTCACCTTCTTTCATATCATACAGACTTTTATGGCAACTTATTGTACATCTCTGTTTTTCCCTCTTCATTTTATAATAAGGAACCCTTCTGTAGCTCGGAAGTGGACTTAGAGGCCTGTGGAGACACAATATTTTTAAACTCCTTATTGCAGTGTAATAGTACAGTGACTTGCTGTCCCAATGCATACTATCATACTTTTTTATTTTAAAATCATTATAAGAACATATGCATATTTGAAGCATCTCATGAAATCATGTTCTCAAGGCATAAGGCATTTTTGTCTGTTACATGTAATCTCTATTCTCCCTGAATCTAGCATCTGGAAGACTGTAATAAACTATCTGTCAAGGAACCAACATTTTATTTGTTTTAAACTATACTGTTTCACATTCACAATAGCTGAACTTTAGCATAAGTGGAAGCAGGTTCTGAGAGCTATTCCCACCATCATAAAAATTTAAAAAAAATTAAAAATCAAGTACAGTGCCTTGTACTGTCACAACAACCACCATCCTTGTAGCTACTGAGGACTGCAGATCAATGGTAGTACAACCACAAATATTTCTAGATTATTTTCTCTGACTGTGGGTGACAGAAAGTCTTCTCTTCTTCTTAAGAATGTTCTCATACTGAACACATTCCACTGCTAAGTACAACATTGGACCACTACTGTAAGAAAGATCTGAAGGTTTTTTCCACTTCTGATATTTGAGCCTATTCCAAGCTGTTACCCAACCTGTTAAAACTGAAGAAATGTTAATCAATCATGTGATCAGTTTCCAATATTAATTCATCTAAAAATGTGTCAGTTCCTTGTACTTAATCTTCTTAACTTTTTTTAATATTTAAAAATTTCAGACTAATATTCTGCAGAATATAATTTTTGAATAATGCTCTTGCTCACCTGTCTGTTTTTAGGTAACAAAAAGTCTATTTACTGAATGAGTCTTCATATCCTAGGCATGTTTGTTTATCATCATGGACTAACATAATGTATTTTTGTGTTGAGTTAAAAAAAACCTTAAAAGCTAATGGTAGAAGAATAAGCTAGTTTTATATTGTCTACAAAACTTGGACTCAGATTTTAAAATTGCAGTTCTGAGGCTAGTAAATATAGAGGATTTTGAATTAATTTCTTATAGATAAAATTGGAATTAGTAGAAATTAGCTCCTTGTCCTTTTTTTTAGGGTGTTAGATATGGAAATACCATACAGAAATCTCTAGTGAGTTTTGTGGGCTTTAGAAGAAGTTTATTATCGTTCATGACCAGAATGATGAATATACAAGTAAGTTGTTAAAATGTTTCTGTAGTTCAAAAAGAGTTGACAGAAATTAATCAATTCTCATGGAAAAGAATTGACTCAATTAATCTAAACTGGATTATGTTTCTGCTGAATGGTACATGTTCCTGTCTCTTCGGATGTACCAGTAATAATATTTTTGTTTTCTACTACTTACATTTCTACACAAAACTGCTAGGTTAGTTCTTGAAAAGGGTTTTTGTATCTTTTACACCAGAGTTTGGTCCTGCAAGGGCCAACCCAGGTAACTGGCAATAACAAAAGGTTTTCAGATAAATACTGATGTTCCATGAGGCCCAGAATGCATGCAGTGAAGAAGGCATTCAAGAAAAAGATGAAAATGTTTAGCTGCCCTGACTTTAAACTATAGAAAAAAACATTAATGTAAGTACTACCTCCAAAAACTTGCAATTGAAATATTTTTCCCTCTCACCCAAGTTAAAATTGATACGGAAATATAAAATGTAGTATAGAGAATCATAAAGTTACTAATATTTGAATGAACCATAGAAGTTAATCTATAAATGTAAAAAATGAAAAAGCTATTTTAAAGCTATTTTGTATCCAATATATTTTTATAACTTTTAAAAGAAGCAAGGGGTTAAAATATTACCTCAGCTAAATCTATTAAACATAAAATGTCTAGAATGGCTTTGACAAGCTCATTAAAATTAATACAAACATTTAATGGAATAGACTGGCTGTCATAAATGATTCAGTAAAAGAAATTATGCCATCCAACAAAGCATGCATTTTTTATTAAAATACAAGCAAAATTTTAACTAGCAGCTATTTTCCATTTCACCCTGAATTACAAGTTTTATCTTCTTGGGGTTTCATAACAAAATGCATTACAATAAACACATCCTGTATTACAGCATTGTGGATCACTTAACTTTATTACATAGTGTAGCCATGGTTACCAGCCACTGAAAAAGAAGAGACAAAGGCTTGACAGCAGTTTATTGTCAGCCATGAAACCATAAATCAGATTAATTTCATATCTTTTTAGACATGAACTGCAGATACTAGCTGCTTGTCAGGTTAAGGTGTATGTATGTGTGTCTGTGCATGTAAACATTGTGTATCACGATGAGGAGTGGCATGAGCCCACTTGCAGAAAGAGGTGGATTGAGCAACTGGTATAAAGGATATGTTGATAATTCCTGTCCATGTTATATGTGTCTGTATAATCTAGGAGCACAAAAATGGATAGAGAATTCCTCTCCTTGTGACTTGAGTTCTCCACTGTTGAAGACTGCGCTTATGAAATCTTCCATGAACTTTAAAAACTGAATTTTAACATGCTTTAGGTATTTTCTCTCGTTAATCTTGATGGAAGGTTGTGATTCTAATTCCCAAGGCTTTCACTGTTTTACTTGCAGATTGACAAAAATCTAAGACTTTTCAGAGCTTCTGTGTGTGTAAACAGATTATCAGCTAAAGCATTCTTGAAACCATTTGGATTTAGTTTCATAAGTACCATAAAATCTGTTATTGTATCAACTTAATTTAATGCTTGAAAGACATTCTCAGAAGAACTTCCAGATTTTTTGTAGCATCGTGTTTTCTCCAAGGAATGTCATTTCATCAAAAATCCATAAGAAAAAAAAAAAACCAACACCATAAATTGGCTGTCTTCATTAATGATTATTCATTTACCCCCAAAATTTTGCTTTTATTTTTAAATGATTGGAAGTATATGAAACAGCAGACTCTTCTGATATTGTTATGAGTTTCTTCAGTACAGAATAATTTCCTCTTTCTTTCTAGTAATAAAATACTCCAAAATACTTTTGCACATTTGATTCTAAGCCACTCCAACCTTTTTAAAATTCCTTTCCTTAATTCCTTAGGCATGGATATGGATCTTAACAAAGTATTACTGTTGACACTAAGAAACCATTCTTATTTCAGATTGCATAATATTGGCATCCTAAGTGATTTGCATCCTTTCACCTCAAAAGACTCTAAAAGGGGGTAACCCATCAAGAGACAAGTGGATAATGCACAGTCCTCGGGAATTTATCTTCTATTGTCTTCCTGAAGTCACTTTTTATGTACTGATTTCGGGTTTGAAAAGAATAGAAATAGCATCTTTGTAGAAGCTCGTCTGTGACATCTGCTGGCTACATTGGCACTTGCAGTATAATGATGGCATGTAATAGTAATCCTGGCTGGAATCCTTCCAGTTAAACTCTTTCAGCTTCTGATATGTAATTAGTCTGCACAGGCCATAGTCTGACCATAGGCTAAAATTAAAATAGGTGATAATATTGCTGGAAGTCATAGTATCAAAATTGGACCCCTAAATAGTGTGCAATGATGGCAAAGATTATGTATGGATTTTAAAGTATTTTAACAAGTTGAAAAGCCATCATTTTTTCATTTGGGAAGCTACAGCACAAAAGGTCTTAATGGGAAAAATTATTTGGTAGGTACTCAATGGAAAAAAAAACAGTTAGTGAGATCCAGGCATGTAAGACCCCATATATGGCTTTGGAAAATCTTCCATTGAGGGGATATACCCACTGTGACATAAAGATTGTATGTATGTAATGATGAGTTCAAAAGCATATTCATTTTTTTGAAAGACTAAGAATAAGGTTACAGTAGTAATGGCAAAGGGTTGCCTTCCTCTTACACTATAGATATGGACAAAGTCTCACACTTGCATATTGTATTATAGAATAATTTTTCTTATACTTATGATAATTTCATTGTTCAGGGAGACAGGAGGAAAGATGGATTCTGCCTTTTAATTTTTGCAAGCTTGACTGTGATTTATTACAACATTACACCAGATTGCTAATTTATAACAAGTTTTTTGTTAACCTCTAATAATATATGAGAAAATTGCTTTCATATCAGTCTGTATTAATAATAGGAGCTCTTCAAAATGCTAGATTATAAATGATTTTTTATTAAAATAAGACATCAATAAAATAATAGAAGTACCAAGGCCATGTTTTCAGTTTCTTAGAGTCCTGTAATGGTACTGGCTGTTGCCAAAACTGAGTTGGATATTTGGGATGGTGGGTATTTGGGAATTATTTTTTTTTTGCCTGTAGACTATGTTGTTGCAATGACTGAGAAAGACTGTTGAGTGTTTCCTGGGAGAACATGAAATACAATATGAGGAATAAACCTAAAAATTGCACTTTCTGTTTAGAGTTTATCTAGTAATAATATTAATTTATTTTTTTTCTGAAGAAAAAAGTATGTCTATTCACAAGGAAACTTGCCATTAAATTCTTTCAGCTCCATAACGTTCATTGTATACAATATGATTCAACTCAATTTCAGATCAGCTGAAATAGGCATGTTTGTGCTTTCCAGATGTCTACACTATCTAAAATTATTAGGAGATCTCCTAAGTATATTTTCAGAGCATCATGCAAAGACCTTGTTTCTACTGATATATTAATAATGATTGCATAATGAATGGGTAGGCAGATACATTAGAGAAAATATTCTAGCATCTTCATGAAAAAGGAGACTTTGAGGGAGTCTTGGAACAGGCTGGCACCTGGTATTCAGTATTGAGACACATGTTCAAGTTTCTCTGCTGCTTAGAACCAGGGGAACTGTAGATAATGTGTTTCTTTGGTTGACAGCTTTGCTGATGTGCTTCAGAGATGCTCAAGGACTTTTTATTGTGTCTTAAAGATTATATGGAAATAAAGGAGTGGTTTCAACTGGGCTATTTTATGTCAGGTTCCTGAGAGTGCATGCCCTTTCAGGGGTTTAGCTCACTGCACTTAAGACCAACTCACTGAAATGAGTTATTGAGAAGAGCTGGAAGGAGCCTTTACTGAAGCTCCCCCCTCAATTAGCTCTGCATGTGAGCTTCCTCCCACTTCACTTGGGAGAAGCTATTAAGCTGGGACTCTTGTGCTTGAAGATGACTTTGCTACAGATAGTTATTTCTAACTATGTGAGGGTGAAGTGCTGGGGTCTGAACCCCGAGCCCTGAATTAAGGTTGACATATGGGTGGTTCCCATGGTCCTTTAAAAGGAGGGGATGAGTTTGCCTTTTGGCTTTCCTCCAAGGTGCAGCTGGCCTTGTAAGGAAAGCCCTTGGGTAAACAAGCCCCAGGTGTCCTTCATTTGGGTGAATGAGTGCCAGGTGTCCTGCTTTGGGCATAAAAGCTGGGAGCACTTGCAGGAAGGGTGGAGTGTCTGTCTGTGAGGTGGATGCACTTTGCAGAGTTTCCCTGTTGGAGAAGGACCTCCTGACTCTTCATGCAACTGGTCCCAGCCAGGTTTGGCATTTGCAAATGCAGGCTTTGTGGGGGAACAATGTGTGGCTACTTCTGTCTTATATGATCAGCCTATTGACTTGGTTGTCTCCCATCTCTTCTATGGGAGACTTTGTTTCTTTTTTTTATTCCACCTATTATTGGTCGTGCTGTGTCATTCCTGGGGTCGCTGGGGTTGATGTCTATTATTTGTGATCTGTTTGACTTGTTTGTACCCCCAGCAATCACCCATATACTGACATTTGTATATGCAATAGAATCTGGTTACTGGTTTGTTTTGCTGCTGGTTGCGTCCTTTGTGCTAGGCCTAGTGATTGGCAAAACAGGGGGGAAACATAGAGACAAAGGATGAGGTAAAGTCTGAGGTACTTAATGCCTTCTTTTCCTCAGTAAGACCAGTTGTTCTCCAGGTACCCAGCTCCCTGAGCTGGAAGACAGGAACAGGGAGCAGAATGAAGCTCCGTATTGGTGGATAAGGAACTGTTTGGATGGTCACACTCAAAAAGTTGCAGTCAACAGCTCGATGTCCAAATGGAGACTAATGCCAAGTGGCATTCCCCAGGGGTCAGTACTGGGACCGGTGCTATTTAACATCTTTGTTGTTGACACAGACAATGGAATCGAGTACACCCTCAGCAAGTTTGCTGATGATACCAAGCTGTGTGGTGCAGTCAACACACTGGAGGGGAGGGATGCTGTCCACAGAGGGAGGGATGCTTGACAGGCTGGAGAGGTGGTCCCATGCCAACCTCATGAAGTTCAACAAGGCTGAATGCAATGTCCTGCACCTGGGTTGGGTCAGTCCCAAGCACAAGTACAGGCAGGGAGGAGAATGTATTGAGAGCAGCCCTAAGAAAGACTTTAGGGTGCTGGTTAACAAGAAGCTGGATGTGAGCCCAGCCCATGTGTACTTGCAGCCCAGAAAGCCAACCATATTCTGGGCTGCATCAAAAGAAGCGTGGCCAGCAGTTTGAGGGAGGTGATTCTGCCCCTCTACTCTGCTCTCGTGAGACCCCACCTGGAATACTGTGTTTGGCTCTGGGGCCCCCAACATAAGAAGGACATGGACCTGTTGGAAAGAGCCCAGAGGAGGGGCACGAAGATGGCCAGGAAGCTGGAGCACCTCTGATATGAAGACAGGCTGAAAGACTTGGGGTTGGAGAAGGCTCCAGGGAGACCTTATAGCACCTTCCAGTACCTGAAGGGTCCTACAAGAAAGCTGGAGAGGAACTTTTTACAAGGGCATGTAGTGACAAGATGAGGGGTAATGGCTTTAAACTGAAAGATGGTAGATTTAGATTAGATATTAGGAAGAAATTCTTGACTATGGGGGTGGTGAGACACTGGGACAGGTTGCCCAGAGAAGTTGTGGCTGCCTCCTCCCTTGAAGTGTTCAAGGGCAGGTTGGATGGGGCTTTGAGGGGTTAGGACAAGATGAGCTTTAAGGTCCCTCCCAACCCAAACCATTCTGTGATTCTATGATAATCCAAGAGGAAATGGTTAGTGACCTGCTACACCACTTAGATACACATAAGTCTGTGGGGCTGGATGGGATTCACCCGAGTACTGAGGGAGCTGACAGAAGTGCTCAACATGCCGCTGATCAGCAATCCTGGCTAACTGGGGAGGTCCCAGTGGACTGGAGGTTAGCAAATGTGATGCCCATCTACAGGAAGGGCCAGTAGGAAAATCCAGGGAGCTACAGGCCTGTCAGTCTCACCTCGGTGCCAGGAAGTGTTTTGGAGCAGATCATCCTGAGTGCCATCATGCGGCATGTACAGGACAACCAGGCGACCAGGCCCAGTCAGCATGAGTTTATGAAGGGCAGGTCCTGCTTGACCAACCTGATCTCCTTCGGTGACAAGGTGACCCACTTACTGGATGAGGGAAAGGCTGTGGATGTCATCTACCTTGACTTTAGTAAGGACTTTGACACTGTTTTCCACAGCATTCTCCTGGCGAAACTGGCAGCTCCTGGCTTGGATGGACATACTCTTTGCTGGGTAAAAAACTGGTTGGATGATCAGGCCCGAAGAGTGGTGGTGAACAGAGTTAAATCCAGTTGGTGTTCCCCAGGGCTCAGTATTGTGGCCACTCCTGTATAACATCTTTATCGATGATCTGGATGATGGGATTGAGTGCACCCTCAGTAAATTTGCAGAAGAGACCAAGTTAGGTGGGAGTGTCAATCTGCTTGCGGGTAGGAAGGCTCTGCAGAGGGATTTGGACAGGCTGGATTGATGGGCTGAGGCCAATTGTATGAGACTCAACAAGGCCAAGTGCCGGATCCTGCACTTGGGTCACAACAACCCCATGCAGCACTACAGGCTTGTGGAGGAGTGGCTGGAAAGTTGCCTGAAGGAATAGGACCTGGGGGTGCTGGTTGACAGCCGACTGAATATGAGTCAACAGTGTGCCCAGGTGGCCAAGAAGGCCAACGACACCCTGGCTTGTATCAGAAACGGTGTGACCAGCAGGAGCAGGGAAGTGATTGTTCCCCTGTACTCAGCTCTGGTGAGGAAGCACCTCAAATACTGTGTTTGGTTTTCAGCCCCTGTCATGGTTTGCCAGGCACAGACCCATGGACCAACCATGCAGGCAGGCCATGAGTAGCCCTGAGTCAGCTGGGAGATCCAATCAAGGCAGCTGACTCACAGGTGTATCCCATATGACTTAATCATGCTCATTATAAAAGGAGGGAGCTCAGGGATGGTGGAGACTGTCTTCCTGGGGCTTCTCCCTCCTGGTCTTCTGCTCCTGCTGCTGACATCAAGGACCAGGCTGAGTAAAACCTTGTATACTTTGTTAGTTGTTGTATTAGTTTTGTTATTTCATCAAACCTGTTTCTACTTCAGCTCATGGGGCTTCTCCCTTTTTTCCCCTGATTCCCCTTCTCAGCTGGGGAGGGAGCATCAGGTGGTAGAACAACTGCTACAGTTTAGCCCTGGGTACAGGCTAAACTTAGACAGCCCCTTATTACAAGAATGACACTGAGGTTCTGGAGTGTGTCCAAAGGAGGGCAATGAAGCTGGTGTAGGGTCTGGAGCACAAGTCTTAGGAGGAGCAGCTGAGGGAATTAGGGTTGTTTAGCCTGGAGAAGAGGAGGCTGAGGGGCAACCTCATTGCTCTCTACAACTATCTGAAAGGAGGTTGTAGCAAGGCAGGGGTTGGTCTCTTCTAAGTAACAAGTGATAGGATGAGAGGAAACGGCCTCAAGTTGTGCTGGGGAGGTTTAGATTGGCTATTAGGAAAACTTTCTTCACTGAAAGGGTTTTTAGGCACTGGAACAGACTGCCCACGGAAGTGGTTGAGTCACCATCCCTGGAGGTATTTAAAAGACATGTAGATGTGGAGCTTAGGGGTGTGGTTTAGTCATGGACTTGGCAGTGCTAGGTTAACTGTTGGACTTGGTGATCTTAAAGATCTTTTCCAACCAAAATGGTTCTATGAAAACAGTACTTCTCCCAGGACTATTGAAAGGATAAAATAAATAATTTTTGCAGGGGGCTTAGATAGGATTTAATGCCATCTTAATTTTTTGAAGTAAACCCATCTGTTGTATTCAAAAGCTTACTGATTCTGCTTATTGGGCCCTGTTTCACTATGTAGAGAGAATTTGTATTTAAAATGTTGAATATACAGTCTGCTTTATACCTTTGCACTTCTTCAGTCTTGGATACAGTTGGTAACCCAAGCTGTTAACATGCCTCAAAGGATACATGTGTTTCTTCCTTTCTTTTCTGCTTAACTCTTACGTATTTAAATAATTAGCTTCTTTATTCAGTCAGCCAAATTATAGTTGTCTAGGTGATTTCTTTATGAGCAACTTGTTTCCTATCAGCTCTTTCTGATCATTTGCCTTCACAGTTTAGCAGAAATATGCAGCATTACCTTTTAATTAGGTGTGAAAACATATCTCTTCTAAGGAATAAAGCTCAGATTTTGTTCTCAGTCCTGCATATTTTTTACAACTGATAAAAACACATAGTGCAGAAGCAGATTTGTCCCATATAGACCACATTCTTTCCTACATTTTGATTGCAGTTCAGTGAGTCTAAATCTCACTGAGGGAATAATTTCATTTAGGAGACAATATTTGATTGAATGAAAAGAAAATGATGGATTTGATGCTAGATAACAGTTTGATTTTTCCATAGCAATAGTTCAGTCATATCAGCCTGTGACTGGCATTTGCTATTTGGAAAGAAGCAGATCAGTCAGATATTCTTCCTTCCATAAGGCTTGAGAGCCATCTCAGTTGATGTCCCACTGCTCCTCCTTTCTTGACAAGGTCTCTCTGGATTGTACTATGGTCGATTTTCATTTACTCTGACCATAAAGAGCTACATCTTGGGGTCTTATTGCTGCTGATGTCATTGTTCTGTTGCACAAAAGGCCACATTTTGGTCAGAAACGTGTTTTGTTTGGAGGTTGTGTTTACAGCCTAACTTGAGAGGGGGAAGAATGTCTTCTCTGACCAAAAAAAAAAAAAAATGTAATGAAGAAATGTATCTCAATCTGTTAGAGGCCTAACATGAAGTGAAGCCCCTCATGTTCCCTCCTCCTACCAGGAGTCCCTGGAGTCCCTAGGGAGACCTAGAGAAGGAGGGTGCTTCTGTGGACATCTGGTAGAGCAAAAGAAACAAAGTGGGCAGGCTTGTATTGTTTATATAATTTTTTGTCAAAATGTGTATTTTAAATATGCTTTTCTGTTAAAATGTTTTTGTTAGCTGAGAAAACGTGTGTTCAGTGCTACTCATGCTTTTCCAGAAGAGGAAGTAACAAACAAGTAGGAACAAAATCTGTGAAGGCTACTCTAGAACAGCTAGCAAGGAAAGACAGTACAGAGCAGAACTGGTGGGAGAGATGAGGGAGAGGAAAAGCACATCACCAGCTTTGCTGGCCCATGGCAAGACTAGTTACGGGTTTCAGACTGTAAGAAGAGTTGCTGCAAGAAGATAAAAGTATCTAGCAGGCCTAAAGGTTGCTTCCTCAGACAAGAACATGAATTGTTACAAAAAATTAACAATAATTTTTAATATATCTACTTTATTGGTCTTATCCCAATCTTGAATAAAATATATTTTCTATTATTATTTATTAGAGCTTACTACTAATAAAAATGAGCTTTTAACATGATTAAATTTAATATAATTTTACTATTCCATTACCATAAAAAATAATCTCAAATTCCTGGGAAGAAGAGATGGAATGCAGTCGCTCCCATTGTAGAGATGCTACTGAAATGCCCGCAATTCTTGCTTCTTTGCAATCATGTTACTATAGAGTGGAGAATCTAGGTCTTTTTAGATGGCTTTTATTTTGTAGCAGTGTTTTAGTCACATACTTTTCAGCATGTGAAATAAGGGCATTGTTTTTGTTAGGTACAGTCGCCATCTTGTGGCAGAATGTTGGTAGTTGGATTACAATACTTTAAATTTAGATGTAGAACTGAAGTCCAATTTGTTGCAATATTTCCAGTATTCTTAGTACCATCATATATTGGAACAAGATCATAATATACGGACCTTATAACAATGTCTGCTCATATTGTAGGGGAATATTTATTCCTATAGAGAAGATACTGATGCCAGAAGATCTGATGCCAAAATGTGTTAGGGCACTGAGAAAAGTGGAATGTTTTAGGCTAAAGAGAAACCAGTTCACGTTTTAAAAAGTCTTTATTTATAGAAAAAATTAAAAAGTGAAAGGATGTTTTAGTCACAGTGAAGGGGTTAAATTCCTCCTATATTCTGTTTTACAGTTAAAAACAGGAAGAAACATTATTGACTAGGTGAATCAAACTAATACTATTCCTATTATCTTCTCTTTTGCCATGCAATTTTCTCATTTATAGTAGTGATTTGGAAATGTTGCAAATTTATGACCTCTGAAAATAAAATATCTAGACTAACACTAGGTATCACAATTAAGATTTGTAAGCCAGACGTACAGGGATTGTAAATAGCCTAAATGCTAATAAAGTTTAGATTAATAACTTTTAGATTTAGATTAATGTTTAAAGTTTATATCATATTATTAAAGTGCTGGTGGTGGTGGGTTTGAAAGAGGAAAATAATTGGTGCATTGAATCCAGAAGAATAGCAGTAACCAAAAAATAAGTATGCACAGGTGGACTTGAAGAACGAGCTGCATCTATTACACATTGCTGGAGCAGCAGGGAAATTAGATGTGACAGCCTGTGTAATCACAAATTGTTATTTGTATATGACCAAAGCAGTTAGCTTTCTTCCAGAACTGTGCGATTCACTGGCACTTGCCAGCTACTTTGAGCCATTAACAGGCTCCTTCTAGAGAAACTTTTGTTGTTGTATGAGGTGGATTGCAATATAGCAGCAAGTAATAGAAGACTATAAAGTAGAGTATTGTTTCAGTAGAAACACAGCTTTAAAAGTCCAACCCTGATATTGATCTAACTTTTAAAAATTAGGTTAATCTTACTTAGCATTCTGGAAAGAACTGAGTTTTTAGAGATTAAAATACATGGCTAAGGAATAACACAAATACAGCTGGTTTACTCTCTGTACTTTCAATACAACAACTCAGTATAATGAATAAAATTTCAAAGCAATACATTTTAAAACTTATATGATGAAATATTCCTTTTTCCAAATTTAATAACCTGAATAAAACCATTACCATGATAGATAAAAGTGAGGCAACAAATCCAGTAAATTCTGGAAACAGATTAGATATTCAGATGTGGTAACAATAAAAATCTTCTGACATTCACAAGGTTAAAAAATATTCACTGAGAATATAAAAGTCAGGATTAAGTACTAACAAACCTGAAAGTAAGAAGAAATTTCCTGTCTGTGCATTATAATCTATTATGCTTTTGTCAGAAAAATCTGGTAGCTGTTACTACTGGATGTAGCGTAATCCATATCATGGAATGATGTATAAAATTTTGATAGTGTGAATAATTCTTAGTGTTTAAAGTATGTAGAAATATGATTCTATGTCAGTGGAGTAAGGTATGTGCAAATAAAGTCCTTAGAAACCTATGCAGACCAGTCTATGATTCTTCAGACTTATATTTTCAATATCTTACTCTTCCATAGAAGTGTTCACTTTTAGCAAGCAAGGGCAAAGAGGGTGCAAAGTAACAACAAATGATCAGTCTGATCCCTGACTAGCATTCCTGTCACTTGTTCTTCCAAAGAGATATTCACAGAAATATTCAGACATTTCAGCAAGAAAGAAGAGAAATTGGGCTGCTGGTTGCCACTGATTCTGTCAAGTAAACACTTTGTTTTGCCACTTAAAATGAAGTTCTTCTGAAAGATCACCTCTGCCACACTTCCGCAAATAGTGAGACAGGAGCTGTTGTTTATCAGCTGACCTTGGAAGGGTCTTTTTCCAGCAACAAAGCAGCTCATAAATCTGGTGTGTTAAATTATCAGGGCATTTCAGCCTAACAAGCTGAAGTACGCTCCGCCGAACAGGTAAGCATAAAGCAAGCAATGATGTATTATCTTCTGCAAGCCAGTATAGCAAGTTGTCCCATAGGGCCTCTGAAGGGCAAGAATTTAAAAATTAAGAGCATTATACTTCTGCTATGTAAATCTTTCTGTCTTTTGAAAAGCTTTCTACAGCTGGAGGTTCAGTTGGTGAACTCTGCAACTAAACATGGTGGGGTTTTTTACTTTAATAGAAACATCATCCTCTTATTTCTAATGCAATTTTTGGTAACTAACTGCACTGTGACATGAAGTGAATTTAGTCGAGCAGATTCAGCAATGATTGGTAACTTTTGTAACTGCATAGGGAAAGCCAGCAATAAAATAAAAAACTTGGGCATTTCCTATAACTGATGCATCAGCTATACTGGTGCTTTCCGGTACAAACTGAATCTCCTTATACAGAGAACCATACTCTGTTCAAGCATCCCACCACAGCATTATCTTAAAAGAGCTTTTGCATTTCCTAGTAAATGGGTAACTTCTTATTTTTAAATATCCTTTAAAACACTAAGTACTTTGGTTCCTGAATGTGGCATTTTAAAAGGTCAGTTACAGCTGAAACAAATCTCAGCTTTTGAAAAAATTAAATAGCAAATATAACATATCATATTTATAATATATAAATATAAATAATATTATAAATATATTATATATTGACCCCAGGGGTCAATACTAGGTCTGGTCTTGTTCAACATATTCATCAATGAATTTCTTCACAGTGAGGGTAACAGAACACTGGAACAGGCTGCCCAGAGAGGTTGTGGAGTCTCCTTCTCTGGAGACATTCAAAACCCACCTGGACATGTTCCTGTGTGACCTGATCTAGGTATTCCTGCTCTGGCAGGGGGATTGGACTTAGACGATCTTTTGAGGTCCCTTCCAATCCCTAACATTCTGTGATTCTGTGTGACCTGGACGAGGTGACAGAGTGTATCCTCAGCAAGTTCACTGATGATACCAAGTTGGGAGGGGTGTCTGACACGCCAGAGGGCTGTGCTGCCATCCAGCGGGACCTGGATAGGCTGGAGAGCTGGGCAGAGAAGAACCTCATGAGGTTCAATAAGGGCAAGTGTAGGGTGCTGCACCTGGGGAAGAAGAATGCCAGGCACCAGGATAGGTTAGGGGGGGACCTCCTGGAAAGCAGTTCTGAGCTGAAGGATCTGGGAGTCCTGGTAGACAGTAAATTATCCATGAGCCGGCAATGTACCCTTGCCACCAAGAAGGCCAATGCCACCCTGGGCTGCACAGGGCAGTGTGTGGCCATTAGGTTGAGGGAGGTCATTCTCCCCCTCTGCTCTGCCCTGGTGAGGCCGCAACTGGAATACTGCGCCCAGTTCTGGGCTCCCCAGTTGAAGAGAGACAGGGACCTACTGGAGAGAGTCCAGCGGAGGGCAAGGAGGATGACTGGGGGTTTGGAGCATCTCCCCTATGAGGAAAGGCTGAGAGAGCTGGGACTCTTTAGCCTGGAGAAGAGAAGGCTGAGGAGTGATTTAATTAATGTTTACAAATACCCAAAGGGTGGGTGGAGGGAGGATGGAGCCAGACTCTTCTCAGTGGTTCCCAGTGACAGGATGAGGGGTAACGGACACAAGCTGGAACACAGGAGGTTCCATTTAAATATGAGGAAGAACTTTTTTTCAGTGAGGGTGACAGAGCACTGGCACAGGCTGCCCAGAGAGGGTGCAGAGTCTCCTTCTCTGGAGATTTTCAAGACTCTTCTGGATGCAGCACTGAGTGATGTGCTCTAGGGGATCCTGCTTTTAAGCAGGGGAGTTGGACTAGATGATCTCTGGAGGTCCCTTCCAACTCTGAATATTCCGTGATTATTATGTTTTCTTACCTGATGAATCAGAAGAAATTCGTTTTGTGCTTCGTGGACGGTTGATCAACTTTTCATGCTATCAAAAAAAATGTGTTGAGGAAAGAGAAATAACAAAATGAGTAAGGGATGAGACACAGGATATGGGAGTCAATTGCAGTAAATCAGCATTTAAGATTGGTTCTATCTACATAGAGGATTTGTGTCATTCTTGAAAACCATTTGATACCATCAGCAGGTATGAATCAGTATACAGCTATTAATATAATGAAGCTGTCTGTTTACCCTAAATAGATGTTTATTGCATCTTATTAAAAAGTTTATAGTTTATGCAATTTTATAAATGTTTCATCCGTAGTATTATGTCATGACTGGTTTATAGAAAATCTGTATGTAATCTTCCTTTATACATGAAATGGATTCTAATTTTGAATACTGCATTAACTTTGCCTTGCTGTCTCTGTGTTCCTATTAAAACTGTTTTGAGGAAAATAACAGTTTCTAGGTATTGTTAGGTCTATAAATCACACTTATGTTTGTAGTTAGATTTCACATTGTTCAACTTTTAATTATAAATCACTATCAATTATCTGAATTCAAAAGTCAAGTTTCATTAGGAAGTACAGAGTTCAGAGGAAGAAAGAGGAAGAACACCGGAGAGAAAGAAAAAAATAAAATTGTCCTTTTTGCCTATGACTGAGAAAAAGGAAAGTCTTGTGGGCCTTACTATTGTTTCCTACTCCACAAAGAACAAGAAATTACTGAGAAGAAGAGATTAATTTTTATCAAGTGAAGTTCAGCTCTTTTTTTGTTAAAGGCTGCAGTTGTCCTCTTTTAGTGCTCATGTTACTCTTATCACACCCATTCAGCTGTATCACCTGGCTGGTTATGCACAGCTTTCCCTGTGAGACTTGCTCCAGGTTTATTTGCTGAGCTGCTTTTTTCCCCCTTGTGAATTAAGAACATTGAACTCTGACTGGATAAATTACTCTCCTTTTCTGCTGGGCATACTGAGCCAGAGCTTCACTGAGCTTATTTTAAGTACTTCTATAATACAGACTTTATATATTGTTCAGTACTTAGTGTTTCGTATGTACTAAGCTACACATCCAAAAGGTCAATATAATAATAACTGATACCTAGTCACCTGTGAATTAAGTAACTTTTATTCAGGCCCATAGTCATCTTGGTGGGGGTTTCAGTGTGTACAGGATGCACACAGTATGCACTGCTTGGCAGCGCAAAACCATCATGTGCTCGACTCAAGATGTGCATCTGCCTCATCTTGGATGCTTCTACAGCCATTCTGTTACTGGACATACCCTACAATGAAGATAGCATAACATGGCTGAAAAACATGGCTTCAAAATAAAGGGAATAGAAAGCTCTGCCAGAGGCGGGCATTGTTTTTCTTCCAAGACTCAGCTTTCTTTGATTTTGTTTAATTATGCATTTATGTTTAAACTCATTCATTAATGAGAATTCAGCACCTCAAAGGTCTGGATGAGATTTTCAAAGTTATTGTGGGTGAACTCAATTGCCCATGCATTCACTTTAATCTGAACCACTTTATGCTACTTAATGTTAAAATAGTAGTAAAAATGAGAAGAATTGAAAATGAGTATTGTCTAGAAATACTGTAATAATACACAAAGCATTAGATCTAAAACACCAAATCTGCCTTTAAAGATTAAGCATCTGTGATGAAGCGCTAAATTCACCCACGGTTCAGCTGCACTGGCATGTGGCCCTGCTGTTCTGTTTGACAGCATAAGTAAAATACTCATAGTAGTCAAAGCAGTTTTCTAGTCTGGAAGGCCCTTCAATTAGCTAAGCAACTGCCTTTCTGAAGCAGAGGATCACGTGTTATTTTGCTGCTAGGCAGTCATCGGACATAAAACTTCAGCAGAATAGTAATTTGATAATGCTTGTATGTATTACAACATTCTCTTTTTGCAAAGCACTCTGATTTCAGCCAGTAATAATGAAGTGCTCTGTCAAATGCTAGGAAACTCTAGTAGCATATCAAACAGGACAGACAGGAGAAATTAACCTTTTAAACTCTTTAACCCAGTTTCACATAAATACAAATGCTTTAAAATAAGCAGAAATATTACCGATAAGCATACGCATTATCATCTGGAAAAAACAATCAAGCAAAAGAACAAACAAACAAACAAACAAAAAAACAGAAAAAGCCCAAACTTCATTTAATTTTGCTGATAAAATTTCTATTGGTACTGGCAACACTGAGTGTTTGTGATTTTATGTGTATTAAAACTAATGTGCTAACATAATTAAACTAAACTTTATATATTTATTAACTAAAAAAAGTAGCAGAAATGTAAATAGTCTTTGCCGTTCTTGCTCTGGATTTACTGCTATTTTTGGGATTTTATTCCCAAACCTTGAAAGGTTCCCTGAGAGGAAGTGAGAAGTCCTTCAAAAAGCCACAACTTAGAGTCAACTAATTCACAGTTAAGACACAAGAGCCTTTCTGTGACAACTGGAATTCTGTAAGCAGCTATGTTAGTGTTAGCAATTCCATAAATGACCCAGCATTATCAGTAGGTCACATTGAACACTAAGCATAATGTTTTGATATGTTTGTGAGACTTGTGGCAGCTTAATTGCAGGACTGCAGTAGTATACATGTGATAGAAACCAGCAAAATTGAAGTATCATCCCTTGAGTGTATGTCTATGCACAGAAATGTGGTCAGATAGTTCTAGGTGCTTTGAGAAGATATATTAATAGCATTATCATATGAATAATTATGGACAGTAGCCAGTCTTGGTTCGTGTTATATGAACATAAACACAAGACTTGTACTTTAAGTGGTAAATAGCAGTTGCATTTGACAAATGGCTGGTGTAGTTGTTTGTGTAATTAGTGCATTAAATTTCCCCATAACTGTTTTCTCATCCAATTTTAACTATTTCCTTCTATTTCTTTTATTCATTAGAAAGCCCACTTAAATGTGAAGACATGTATGGTTCAAATATGTTGATCAAATAATGAATAAGAAAACCAGGATAAAAGTTCTTATGTTGGTTTTTACCGTCAGTGCTTTCTTCACTGTTAATAATTTTAGAACGCATAATAAGGTAGGGTAAGTAATTAGAATTTTCTTCTAATTTCTCTGGCATTTAATTGCACCTGGATCATTATGTTTAATAGATGGTTCTGTCTCTCTTCCAGTCAGTTTCTTTTCTAGCTCAAACACATTTTTAACTGCTGCAGATACCCTTTGAAAACGAGTTCACTGTTTGATTACTTTTGTATGTAAAAAGTATGTTCTTTTATATTACTGGTTACATCTGCCACTTACCAATATAATTGTTTTGATATCCTGTGAAAGGGGATATAATCATTCCTTTTACAGTTCCACCATAATATTAATAAGAGTACACACTATTTCAGTTTCTGTCAAAACTGCCTAAAGTGTTGTCATCAACGAATTGTCTCTCTACCTAGAGCCACTCCATGTTTCTGATCACCTTATTTCTTTCCTCTTCTTTCAAATCCTCTTTCTGAGTTCTGTGACCAGAACTGCAGAATGCAGTCATGATGTGGATGCCTCATAGATATATAGCATAATCTTGTTTTCATTTTTGTTCTTTAATAACTTGAAACATTCCGATTGCCTTTCTATTTGCTGCTGAATGCTCTGGAAGTTTTCAGAGAGCAAAATGACCAAAGATTTATTTATTTTTTTTGAGTGGTAATAGGTAATTTGGAGTCTATCAGTACAAACTCAGGTATGTACTTCTACCCTTACAAAAATTTTATTGACATCTAAATTATATAGTTTATTTTCTAGTCACTCATATCTAGTCATATGATCATACACTGGGGTTCTTCACAGACAACTTTAGTAGTCTGAACATTTTGTATTGTCATCAGACTTTTCAATTAATTATTCAAAAGTTTCTGATGGACAAGTTAGCATGGATTTGTGTGGGACTTTACTAGTAATCATCTTCCCTTAAGAAAACCAACTGCTTTTTTCTACTCTTTTTTCTTATCTTTCAGCCAGCAAATAAGCCAAAAGATTTTTTTTTTTTCCTCTGGAAACTTCTATGAGTTTGTCCAGTATGGAATTCAAAAATTACTTAGCTGGAAGAAAGTACAAAGAGCAAAGCAATGAACAACTTTATAGCCTTGTGTTAATTAATGTTACATACCACTAGACAGTGGTGTGCGCAAAACTTTCATTTGTCTCATGTATTTATATATCAATAATATTTTTGTATTTAAGTATGTATATTACTAATTATTCACTGTCTGCATTTAGCAAATATCCAGGGCTAAACTGCAGCAGGTGCTCTATCACCCAGTGCCCCCTTCCCAGCTGAGAAGGGGAATTGGGAAAAAGGGAAAAGCCCCTTGGGTTGAAATAGAAACTGATTTAATGAAATAACAAAACTAACACAAATACCAACATAAAATAGACAAGCTTGTGCTCAACCTAGTACTCAGTGGCAGCAGAAGGAGCAGGAGGCTAAGAGGGAGGAGCCCCAGAAAGAGGAACTCTTCACCCTCAGTAAACTCCCTCCTTTTATAATGAACCTGATCTAAGTGGTATGGGACCTGTGAAACAACTTAACTCAGCTGCCCTGACTGAAACTCCCAGATGACTTGGGCCACCTCATGGCCTGCCTGCCATGGCTGGGCTGTGGGTCTGTTCTTGTAAAACCAGGACACTCACTAAAGCCAAATAATCAGCTTTAATTCTTCAAAAAAAAAATAACTGACCTAACTAAATTATTAAGGAATATTTCTTCTCTATTAAAAAACTTAGTGCAATATCAATTTTAAATTATTACACTGGCTGGATGGAAAATAGATCAGAAAGTAAGAAGGTTCACCAGCTACAGCAAAGTATAACATTTTGTCTACTAAGATGGCTTGCAACATATGGGAAGATGTCATTTTGATGCTATTATTCATTTTGTGAAGAGGTATTTCATTCTGTGTAAGACAGAAAATATAAATCAAGTAATGTTTTGAAGCATTTTGATAACTTTGTCTAATATTTGCATTTCATGAAGATTCTGACTCCTTTGAAATCACTTCTAGAAGCGAAAGAAATAATTTATGAGATGTTACAACACTGATTTTCTGAGGTGATATAATAATTCTGCTTCTTTGAGCAGACTTTCTCTGCATCAAACTTGGGTCCTTTGTGCTTGAACTGATTCAGTTGTCACTAGAGCCACTACTAGAAAAATAGATGCCGAGAAAATATTCTCAAAGGTTATCACCATTCCTGAGGTTTGACTTAATTTCTAATTTACCAGCAATGGTCATGTTAGAGTTCTGTTTATTTACATTTAAATAAGTAGGATGCCTGGGTGCTTTTGTGCACCCACATACACCCACATATGTTATGTTCTTATACACTTGTACAGACTGACCAGACCAGAAATGTGGTCTTAAATTTAGTAGGAGAAAAGGGGTAGTCAGAAATATGTTTTGAAAAGTCCAAATAGAATATTTAAGGACTAATGTGTACAGCAGTAGACCATATATGCCAACCCAAATCTAAGACACTTGATAATTACCTTTTTGGTTTAATACAAATACATGTCAATCATTTAAATCTTATTCTTGCTATGCAGTAAGATGAAATAAAGTGGAACAATGGGATGGAAGCTAGGTGGGTGGATGGGAGAAAACTGATAACAGATAACTGATAACTCTGGCATGTGCCACAGATTTATTTCTTTTTTCTTTTATCACCCCACTGGACCTCAAGAGTTTGTATTTCCTCCTCTGTGAGTACTGCACATGGAATGCTAGCCCTGTGGAAAAGCAAAGTGCTTGAATGCAGGCGATTCTCAAAAGAAAAATTGCATTTTATATGGAGTTTTTCACTAAAAGAGATCTCCCTTTAAAATCTTCTGCATGTAACTGTTCTTAATTTTTACTTGTGAGAGTGGAAATGAGAGAGAAATCAAGAAGTACGCTTATGAAATAAAACATGTATTTCCAGGTGATAGCTTAAGGAAGAGTGAAGTCAATTAGTGATACTACTGCTTGTCATCAGAGACACTATCACCAAGTGTTACTGTACATATTTTGATATTAAAATATATGCAAATTGAAAGCAGTAGTCTAGTGGCAGCGTTTTGTACAATACAGGGTGCTGACAGTTGAGCTCCTTGAGAAGTTTACAATGAGATTTCATTGCAGGAATATTAAAGATTAATTTATGTAGGAATAGCTTTTGACAGAGACAGAGACCATTGCCCACATGGCTGTATTGCAGAGGCTTATCAGGCATAATAGGAGAATCAATTGATAGAAGAGTAGGTTACACGAACCATTTAATGCTCCAACAATTTGCAATTCTTCACTCTCAAGACAAGGATACAAGAAGTATTTAACTGAAATTTAAGTAATAATTTCTCAAGGCCATACCATCTAGGGAGAGCAAATGGGTGAAAAACTTCTGCTACACATTTTTTTCCATGCTCATGCTTGGATGAGGGTCCCTCCCACCTGCTAAGAGAAATTATGAAGGTGTTTGTACATTGCTGATGGATCAGAATTGCTCCATCAGTGACTTCTGTGTATCTGTAAAACAAAAAACTTAACAAGATCCTTTTGCCTAATAGAAATGTGATGAGGGATAAAGGGAAAGTTCTCCAACATTATCAAGTGAGAAACCCACCTTTGGTAAAGTTAGTGCTAATTTACACAGTGGAGACTGGTGTTGATATTCACCATACGGCAAGGGTTGTTCCCATTCCTTAGTTATCATCTCTCTGGTAATTTTATAAAACACCACTGTTCCTTTGTAATGAGGTGAGCTACAGTTACCAAATTCATCCACTTCTTTAATCTGGAGCTCCAGCCTGGGTTTTCTTTGTGAATGAAAAATCAGCCTGTAGACTTTTCCAAAATCTTTTCCATTCTCTGCAGTCCATAAAAAGGAAAAAAAAAATTTTTTTTTTACACTGTATTTAGATGTGTAAAGTGTAAAATAATTCATTAGAGTGAGTCACAGATAATCACATATCATTTAGTTATTCTTTATCATTATTATTACACTATATTGAACATCTGAGGCTCAAACATTCTTGCCAGTGTGCTTCAGTAGTTGAAATGTCTTCATATGCAGCTGTCTTAGCCCCTGAATTGTTGCATAAGTAATAAGTAGTGAAGGCTGTGCTACAACTTGAAAAGTAAGGAACACAAAAGGAGATAAAGTACATAACATAGAGAGAAATAAAAACAAAATGGTGATGTGAATGGAATAAGAAGTATATGCTTTCTGGTTATTCAGGATGGATGGATGTCTGTCTGTCTGTAACAACAAAATGAATGGGTGCAGAGAGGTAGGTGCGTTTTTAGGATTTGTCATTCCATTTTAATTGTTGCATTTATAACAATATCCTTTGCATAAATAAGCAGGCATTCCTTGGAGGCTGGAGACTTATTTTTTGAAGAATAATCCTTTCCTGAGGGTCCTCCATTGTGGCCTTCTGCTCCTGCTGTTGACCTCAAGAACCAGGCTGAGTAGAACCTTGTATACTTTATGTCAGTTGTTCTATCGGTTTTGTTATTTCATTAAATCTGTTTCTACTTCAGCTCATGGGGCTTCGCCCTCTTTTCCCCGATTCCCCTTCTCAGCTGGGGAGGGAGCATTGGGTGGTAGAAAAACTGCTATGGTCTAGCCCCAAGTACTGGCTAAATGTAGACAATAGGTTATAAGGAGTTTGGGGTGCAAATTTTTCTGCAGCTTCTTCTCTTCTCCCATTACGTAAATTGCTGAATGGTGGCAGCCACTGCATGGAATTTTTAAGGCTGCTAGTGAAAATGTCTTAACAGCTCTCTTTTATCACCTCAATTAATAGTGCAACTTACTAAAAGCAATATTTTGCTCTGGATTTCAGTGTTTAAGCTTGCTCACTTTAAGTGAATTTACACAGATAATACAGAAGACAGTTTCTTTTTGTTCGGAATGTGTTTAAGTCCTATAAAATGTTCTTTATACTAAAAGCCATTGATGGAATCCTGTCCTGTTGAAATAAAAGATAAATCACCAAGAGGTTCTGAGGGACCAGGTTTCACAAAGTGGCAGAGGTTGGAAGAGATGTCTGAAGATCATCTTGTACAAACTCCTTGCTCAAAGCTGGGTCATCAAGAGCAGGTTTCTCAGGATCTCATTCATCTAATACATCTTATTTTTCAGTTAGAGCAGCTTCCCATGTAGTTCATTGCACCTAACATTTACAAGAAATAAAACACCGAAATCCCTAAACATGCTGTGACTAACCACAATGTTCACATACAGTATTGCTGAACAGCTGAAGTGATTGATAATGTTCACCCAGATGCATGAATTAATTGCCTTACCTGAAGCAAAAATATTGCCTCTGAAACTGAAATGAACTTGGTCTCCTTCTCTTAATGAGAACTGCTGTGTAGGTTCTGGGGGACCAAAGTAGCCCTTGTCATGGAGATTTTGAAGTTCCCAGGTCAATTCTTTGGATGCAGATAGCAAAACTACTATTTTATATGGATTTTCTTTTTTCCTGTACAGTATCACATTAGTCATTGTGCTACAAACGGCTTCTTCCAGAGCCTGAGCAAAGAGGAGAAGATACGTGTTTTCCAAGAGGAACGAAAGGCGAATGACAACAAAGCTGTATTGGGGGGGGGGGAAAAAGGAAGAAAAAAAAAAATAGCTCTATCTTAAATCATTTTATCACAATTTATTATGCAAAATAATACAGGGCCCAGTCTCCAACGGGCCTTTTGCTATCTCCTTTTCATTCTTGTTTCCAACACATGAAAGGGTGGAAATTTGACTGCTTCTGTAGTGTAGAGTGTATTGACTTAGTATCTAGGAATTCAAATACATATGAGTTTTAGATGGAAGATAATAATAAGAAATTCCTAAATAAGAAATTCCAAAAAATATTATGGTTTTGTGGTTAGAGAGATAAACCTCATTTTCAAATTAAGATTAATATCTGCATTTCCTGTTTCAAATTTTGTATATATTACATTGTGTACAGTCTACAGATGAAAAAATATTTAAACAAATTTATATTTTCTTAATTATGAGTAACAAAGCTAAATGATCCTATAGTGCAAAGTGGAATAAAGAGATGCTGGCAAGTTAATAATTAATAGTGGATGATTTCTTAATTCTACTAATTTTCATTTATCGATATACTTGAAAGTAAATATTTTAGTAAATAAAATTTTATTAAATTATTTATACATTACCTTTCTAAATGCTCATTTAGTTCAAATGATACAAGCCCATTTTGTGCATTCTGGATAATAACATCATCAAACACCTTCCACCCTTCTTTGTTTCTGTGACCTAATAATTTCAAAGTATCACTGAGATTCTCCCCATTTTTTCTCACAGAAGCCCTGGAAAGCCAAGGAATTATAGGAAAAAATATAATGAAAAATGGATCTTGCAGGAAGAGTAGGCTTGTATTTGTAGCTTTACTTCCCCATCTGCTTTCCTTGGTGACTATGTGTGGTTTTCCCACCTTTCTGAAAATCTACATCTGGAAGTATACTACAGAGTAGGTAAGCGATATAACTAAGAGAGATGTTCTTAATTTTTTCAATTCTCCAGAAAAAGCAGGGGGGGGGGGAGGTAAAGGAAATATAAAGGTTTCTATCTAAACGAATCTGGTTTCATCTATTATTTAGTATCATGCACAGTAATTATTATGCATTGGGTTTGAGTAACTCATTGAAATACAGATTCTCTAGAAGTAGATAACTGGAAAAAACCCAAACAAACCAACCAACCTACCTTTTCTTACTGAAGCAAATATTACTCAATAACAACAAAGGAGTTTAGAAAATAAGACATGACTGCTATCCATTATCTCTTTCAACAGAGAAAATAAAAGTAGCTTCTTTTCAGATCAGGTGTTTATTTTGATATCATGCTCAGAATCAAGCAACAGTGACACGATGTGCTCTGGCTCATTTGTCCTTACAATTGAAACATGAGGCGTGTTTTTTTTTTTACAGAAACCCATAATTCTCCTCTCACACACACCTCTCCTCATTAGTTTTTTAAAACTGGGTGTGAATAACTCATTCATCTTAAATGCACACACTATGTACAATCCAAAAAGAAAATACTCTAGATAGGTCAGCCTAGGCATTTCTCAAGCATACAGACTCAACCTACACACAAATAGAAGAAAACGTTGGCATCATTTTCTAAGGAATTTGTATAAAAATAAGCAAACACGCCATGGTTTTTCATGGATATGCTTTGACTGAGAATCTAAAGTGCCATTTGCTTCTGGTACAGGAAATGAAATTTGAATCTCCTACAAACTGACATGGGCACACTTCCCAAATCTGAAGTTTGTGATAAAGATGCATGTATAAGAGTGTAAGCTCTTTAAAATATGATCTGAAAAGTTTTTCAGAAATAGAAAGCTAGAATATTATCTGCCTTTTCCATCTGTACTTTGTTTATTTTCAAGATAATCATAAACTTGGCAAGTAGATGAATTTTGAAAAAGATAACGTTTAGCACAGTAAGAATAAGATAACTCTTTAATGACCTAAAGCAGAGGTACTTCAATGCTGGCTCTTGTCCCAAGCTAGTCCCTACCAAGAAATCCCAGTAAACCTTTCTGAACCTGGAGTTGCCCATGGTAGCAGAACTGGAAGGACAATAATCAAATGGTAAGTTCAGATTGTTTGTTTTTTTCCCTACACGAGATAGTTAACAAAACATTTATTTTGCTGACTGTTAAAATAGATGAGGTAAGCTTTGGCCTTTTATTCTACCAAAAGGTTTTATCCATATCCTCATAAGCATGATTGTACATTGAAATTTGTAGAAGTAGAGACAGAAAATTCAAAGGCCAGGGTAGCCAAACCACCAACTGGCAAAACAATGATCACAACAGCTTTGAGACTTGGTTATTCTCTATGTTCAGTGTCTGGCTTTGGTGAAAATGGCTAAACATTTATTGCTGAACAAAAACCCATGCATTTTTCATCCTGACTCCTGCTAGAAATACAGTGGTCAGCATATTTAAAGATTATACATAAAATGCTATATGAAATTTCCCGGTGAAGCTATAGCATGAGAATTCTGGGGATTTTCTCTAGTGTTTCTAAGGCTAGCAGACTGTATTAAGGAACTAAGACATTTTTAATACAAAAAAAAATATTAATCAGCAACTTTTAAAATGAATTCATGTTGATATTTTGAAAATGCTGAATCTGTAGTGAAGTTGTTCTTACCGAGGATGGTATGCCATAGCAACCCTCTTTACTGTAGCACTAATGGCTCTCGCATGTCCTGTCTCATCTCCTTGACTTTTTTTTTCTGGGTTTGGAGGACAGGGTAGAGTAATAGTGACTGAGCTGTTAAATGGTTGGGCTGAAGGATGCTGGACATAAATCAGTGCACTAGTAGATACCACTGAGTGGTACATATCATGTCTTGCTTTCAATGTCGAAACCAATGATGCTTCAATTGGCTGAACCTAAATATGGAAAATAATTGTATAATTAATTTACAAATAATAAGCCTTCTCTTAAATGCCTGGTTTTTTTTTTAACAAATTGATTTATCTTTTGGAATTGGATTAGACTATTACAGAAGATTTAGGCTCCTCTCTATAACCGGGAACAACCCTACCAAGGTATCAGCACTTTACACAATGCACAACCAAGTGCTTGGAAGTCATAAAAAACTGGAACCTTTACTGATTAAAATATTATGATTGTTTTGTTTCTACTTTGAGTTCAAGTTTTGAAACTCCTGAGCTCCCTCAGAGCTTGATAATTTTCTAAGGTTTCTCAAATCTGTATTTTTTCCCTGTTAATTTTAGCTTCTGTGTACCTCAGAATTAGTGTTTCTATCGGGGAAAGAAGAAATACATTATAACTGAAGTGAATTTTGAGATTATTCTCAGCCTAAGACTAAGAGTTGACAAAATCTTCTATTGCACTGCCTGGTACAACTGATGAAGGTCAGGTGAGAAAAATTGTTCCATTAACTTAAACACTAGGCCAAGCAGTTGAAGTTCAGAGTTGATGCTTATGTCATTATTGAAAACAACTCTATTTGCTGATGTATATAAAACAAAGGTAGATGGTTCTTCTTTTTATCTAGAGATATCATTGCCTACTGATGATATTATGTGGTTTTAATGAAATTGACAGGAAACCATTTGCTGTGTATACAGGATATGGAGCTGCCACCACTTTTCACTTCTAATAATGGAACAGATTGCCCTTTAACATTATCAGAATCCTAGTTTCAGTACTGATCAGATAACAGACTTACGGAACAAGTATTGCATATTTCAAGCTCACCTTTAACTGCATGGGTGCTGGAGAACTGAATGTTTCTGGATGGTAACAGAAAGAGATTTTAGAATCCACGCTCAGCTTTTGTGAGAGTCCTACCTTTGGAACGGTAAATGTTTCTTTCTTTAAGCATGACAACACAGAAAAAACACCCAGCTGATAAATTTTCACTTCTGCAAGGGTTTCCTGTGGAAAGAGAACGTGGGGTGAGAGGACACTGGAGGGAAAGGAAGCTGTATTTCGCACATTTTGAGAAGGCAAAATTATTTATAGAGCAAGGTGTGAAATGAAAATAAATTAGATATTATTGCCACTTGAATGCCCAGTTATGTGTTGATCTCTGGTCTTCATGTGATGCCATTAATATTGCAGTGTATGATTGGGGTGAAATAAAATAAGCTTGTAAACTAGGTAATGAATCTGGCCCAAAGCAATTCTTCTGCAGTTAAAAAAAGAACCATCCAGTGTTTCTTTGAGATGGAGTTTAGACTCATACACACAGAATTGTGTTATTTCTCTGTGATCTGAATACAAAATAATTCCCCTTATGTTTTTACTTACATCAAATAATGCAACATATTACACTTATTCACAAAAATCACTAGTACTGTGAGATCAAGCATTTCCCTTAACATTATGAATGAAAAATGGACCTTGCCAAATACTAGGTTTCAAATAGAATTAGTTCTTGCGAAAGTAGGAAGAAGAGTTCAATGTAACCCCACATAGTAAGCAATATGGCTTAATAATGACAACTTGTATAACTCCACAGAAGCTTAACTGGGAACCTGGAATGATGTTTTTACAGTGCTCAGATAAGAGGTTACCAACCTTATGGTTTCCTTGGTATCCCCCCAAAGAAACAGGAGTTAAGTAGCTTGACTTAAAGTTCACATCAGTCATCTTCACCACAATCTCCCGATAATTTCCTCTGAAGCATGAAGTAAATGGGATTATAATGTTGATAGGAAAAGGGATTGTTTTCTCATAATCAGAGCATTCGATTCTGATGACATTGCTGACTAGCTCCTCAGAATCATCCACCACCAAGGAACTGCTGTCATTGACTATCTTACACTTCAGATTCTCCAGAGCAGTTGCAGGGGCTTTAATAAAACAAGCTACTTTGCGTTCATTCTTACCACTCTCTTCCACTAGAAATCTGGAGAAAAAGAATATAAAATATTATTCTTTGTATTTTAGGTGGGGTGGTGTCTTATATTTTCAGTTAAATACTTTACTATAATGATGTGCTACATTGTAGCATAACCAGTTCATTCATAAAAATATATGTTTACAAATAGATGGGAAAATCACGAAAATTTTTATATTGAGCTTGTTTCAGAACAGGTTACAAATTATTATAAAGCTAACTAATTGGGGTCCTTTCCTATTGATTTCCAACAATTTGGGAATTATTGTTTTTACTATCTGTGACTCCGTCCCTGTCTGGCATTAAAAAAACCAAATGCAATCAAATAGAAAGTTACAGTTTAATTTAGACCAAATGGAAGAGCTTCTTTGTGCATGCTGAATTTGTAAACTCCTATTATGTGCATGTCCAGCAGCTGTTCAATACATGCATATTGTGTTTCTGTGTCCACAGATGTTTATATATATGCTAATAAGCAATATTTATGTACATCTGTTCCTAAAAAGAATATGTGCTTACTCTTTGTTCATCCAGTGCCTAGAGTTTTGTACTTCTTCTGAATCATTCATAGAAGGATTCACATCAGTAAGATCACATGTTTGTGCTGAGGATGTGAAGGTAATTAGATCCTTCCTACAAATCTCATGATGTGTTTCCATTTTACTGTCTTCTATTTTCTCTGTCAGTCTGTGTTCTTCACTTTTTACCCCTTTTGAATATTCTTTGACTACTCCCTTTTTTTCCTGTTCAGAAAGATTCATGACAGTTCTGTCATAAATGTTTTTCAATGTCCCAAATAGAATGCCTTCCCCACTGCTTGTATGAGAATCTTGAAAAGCCAGTTCTGGAGACTTTTCAGTAACAGAGCTACCTCCATGAGATTTATCCTTTCCATTGCAATCTTTTTTCTCTGTAACAGAGTTCACTAGTCGACTGTGTTCATCATATTCTTTTTGCATTGGAGGTTCTCTGATAACGTCCTCTTCTTGTGCAGAAATGTTTTCAACTAATGATGCTTCAATGTCATTTTCCACCGGCTTAGTTTCTCTTGACTGGATTTGATTAACATTCTGACTTTCCATCTTGTTCAGGGAAGCAGTTATTTGGGATTGCTGACTGGGACTAGAAGACGCTTGCACAGACTCTGTTGCTTCTCCTTCAGAACCACAGACATCTGTTTCTCTAGAAGCATTTTTAGCAGTTTGGATCTGAGAATCATCATCTTGTCTGCAGCTAGCGGCATAAAGTTTATTTTCTGCCTCTTGAAGGTGTGAGACTGTATTCATCAAATAACCCTTCACTTTCTGCAGACAATCTATAATTCCACTGTACTCTGAGGGAAAAAAAAAAAAGTAACCAATTGAATTTTGCTATGAATGCTAGCCAAAAATGTGAAAACTCCTATACACATCTAATGAATTCCACATAAATCCATAGTGCCATTCAATACATGAAGTACAATGCGTTTCCTGGGTTCCATTTAATATTTTTGCATTTATTTCTATTCAGTTTGAATGAATTTCTGAAGAATTGGATATAGACATGTACACAAACATACTTGTCAAAGTACAACTGTGTATTTTTCAAAGTAATACTGTGACAACTCTAATGAACTTCTATTGATGAGTCACTAGCTACATTATTAATGACAGTCAATCTAAAGTATGGAATTGATGAATAATAGTCAAAACAATTTGGGAAGAACTTTAAAACTAAACATTAATTATACGTATTTTCTAAAATTGAATCCTGCAAGATTTTAACACATGGGTCTATAACAAAGCTGTTATATATGGGCTCAATATTAAACATGCTTAGCAGCTTTGAATTTTTGCTATGGAGAATAGAGAATAACACAAAAACATCAGCATATATACAATAGTGAAGTTCAGCAGTTTGTAGCATCCAATTACAGGAGTGGTGGAGGTTGCTCAAGACAAGAGGTAATGGCCACAAGTTGCACCCAGGGAGGCTTAGACTGGACATTAGGAAGAATTTCTTCACCGAACGGGTTGTCAGACATTGGAACGGGCTGCCCAGGGCAGTGGTGGAGTCCCCATCCATGGAGGTGTTTAAGAGTCATGTTGACATAGTGCTCAGGGATATGGTGTAGTTGAGGACCGTCAGTGTTAGGTTCATGATTGGCCTCTATGATCTTCAAGGTCTTTTCCAACCTAGGTGATTCTGTGATTATGTGGTTCCATGTGCCTTGTGCACATAAATAAAAACACTTGGTGAAGAAGTATGCACAAAAACCACACAATCACTGTGTCCCATTCATGTAAGATTTTATTTTTAACCTATGCATTTTATGATCACTCATTTTATGATACTCCATCTTACACCTTTTCTTAGAAAACCTTCCAGATATTCTCTCCACAGTTTTCAGATGTATTACTTTCAGCTCTCCCCTCACCTTATGCTATTAATCTCTATAACTGGAACTGTTTCTTTATTAGTTAGATACTATGAAAACCTCTCCAAAAATTTATTGCTTATTTCTGTTTGTTGCACAAGATCTTGGAAAGCTTTGTTTTGCAGGTTAAATCCAGTGCAAGTCAATACAAATAAGGAAATTGTACAGAATGAAACAGCATGGTGTGCTCTCCACTTAAAATGGACAGAGCCACACAAGTGAAGGACAATAGAAAGGGCTGATACAAGTCTTATGGGAAACCACTGGCTTACATTCACTTTTTCAATAACGTCATATGAGGTAAACCAATATTTCAAGGTTTTGAACCCAGACAATAACTTTCTTGAGTAAGAATGTCATCACACATCAACGTGTAATGTTATATGATCTAGATAGGCCTTTCACTTTCATCTCTATTTGCATCTGATTAATTTAAACCTACAAAGAGTACAGTTCAAAATAAATTTTTTTCTTGTTGAACTCAGTGCAAAAATTCTCCTTTGCAGTACTTTTTTAATTTCCAAATGACCTGTTATTGGGTTTTGACTGTATTTGAAAAAGAAGTAAAAAAAAAAAAAATACAATTTTTAATATCTTTGTTTTTGACAGGTAGTTCAAAGAAAAAAAAGTTTGTCCTAAGGTACTGCTGTTTTTCCAGGGGCACTTTTACAATAGTGAAGAACAACTTCCAAATAGCTTAACAGGGCTGAGAAATAAAATGAAAGGATGGGAAATAACATCACTTGTACAGTGTTATTTGCATAAGAGGTTGTAAAAGACCACTTCCCAGTCTCACTAGGAGGCAAAGTTCAAGCTTTGTCAAAATAGTAACCTGTTTCCTCCCTGGATTTTGTATGCTTTAAACAAAACAACAAATCCCCAAACAAATCATACAGCTCTTTAAACTTCCCTAAAATCAAATTTGGAGATAACAGGGTCATTCAAAAGAATGGCATTTTCCTATGCCATGAACGTGACTTTTCTAATACTGCAGTGCTTAAAGCTAAGCAAAACACAGCCTTGTAACTTTATACCATCCAACTGTGTTGCATGAAAAGACACTTTGTATTCTATTACAAGGTTAACCTCGAAATAAGCCTTCTTTTGTGTTACCCCACACCACCATGGCTTTCCTAACACTTTGCTTTCTGTGCTTTTTCGATGTTTGATAACATGACTTGAGAACACAGTGGCAGTTTATATGCAACTGTCTCCAGACCTTTTTGCTGACTGTGATATGGGAAAGTGTCAGACGAGGAAAAGTACCTTTTTGGAAGGAGAATGATGGTGAATTCTTAGAAATCTGAAAAAAATAAAATAATCACATAGGCCATGAGGCCAACAGAGGGCAAAGTTATCTTGATCTTGCCTTTTTACAAAAATATTCTTTTATTATTGCGGACACTTTATAAACTTGTTGAACAAAGATTGATAAACACAGGTATAGCTACAGATTCTGCCTGGAGTCTCTCTTTCTCTGTCTATGCATCACACCATTAGACCATTATTAAATGCAGGAACATTAGTTTTCTACTTTGATGAATGCTTGTTAAGATGTTTCTGAGGAAAGGGAGTTGCTTCATATTTCACAAAATTATCTGACATTTTTTCAGGAATAAAATCTGGATTTGGTCCTCACAATAAATAACATTGTTATTATATCTGCATCATTGTTATAAATGCAAGAAATTAAATTCCATATGTTTACCTGTGCACTAAGATGGCAGAAGTCTTTCTTTTACTGTCATCTTTTTAACTATGTTGTTACTTGTAGAGGTCTGTAAACTATATATATTGGGTTTACTTGGTGAAGCACTGGCAGCAGGGGGCTAAAGGGCAGAAGAGGAGAGGCTGGGGCTGCCCTGAGCTGGACACAGCTGGTATGAGCTGGTTCCAGCTGGCTCCACAATGGACCCACTGCAGGACTGAGCTGAGTCCGTCAGTGCAGGTGGCGCTGCCTCTGTGAAATCACATTTAAGAAAGGGCAAGAACACCAGAGAACAGTGAGGAGAAAAGTGTGAGGAACAGCCCTGTGAACACCAAGGTCAGAGAAGGAGGGGAGGAGGTGCTCCAGGCATGGAGCAGAGATTCCCTTGCAGCCCATGGGAGATCAGGCTGGAGCAGATACCCACTCTGCAGCCTGTGGAGGACCCCATGCTGGAGCAGGTAGATATTCTCTGAAGGAACTGCAGCCTGTGGAGAGCCTAGCTTTTCCCGACAGGAACTGTAGGAAGGACCCATGGTGAAGCATGGAAAAGCTTGAAGATGAAGAAGTGGCAGAGGGGAACTGTTATGGACTGACTGCTATCCCCATTCCCCATCCCCTTGCGCTCCTCAGGACAGGGAGAAGGTAGAGGAGTTGGGAATGAGAGAGTGAAGATGAGCCTGGAAAAAAAAGGAGGCATAGGGAAAAGGTGGTGTTCTAATTATTTGCCTTTGTATCTCACTATCCAAATCTATTTCAATTGGCAATAAATTTGATTAATTTTCTCCCTAAGTCAAGTCCATTTTGCCTATGATGCTAAGTGGGATTTCCCTGTCTTTACATTGATCCACGAGCTTTTCCATCTTATTTTCTCCCCCTGTCCAGTTGAGGAGGGGCATCTGGTGTCTGGTCAAGACAAACCCACCAAACTAAAATATACATAAAGCTTTGAAACAATTCTGTTTAGTTAATATTATTTTTATATATAGATTTTTTTTCTCACATAATGAGAATTATGAGTCTCATATTGAATCTCATGTACTGGACTCAAAACCACTGTGATACAACTATTCAAATGTAGATTCATTTTGTCTAATCAATGACCAACTACTGAAATACCAAAAAATGAAAAGTGAGGTCCCCCAGCATCATCACACAGCAGAACTTAGCATCTAATATACCCAATCCATTCTGTTTGCAGGTATGTCCCTCCATACTTGCCTGGAATTGCAGTCAATTCCTTGTGTTTGTCATAGAGAGCACTCAGCAAGTGGCAGGTGTCTTGAATAGTTTCTGTAATGTTCTCCAGCTGCTGGCTGACAGATCTGCTCAGCTCTTCTGTTAAAGAGATCAGTCTAAGCACATACTCCACCATACCTTCATTATCCAGGTCACTTTTCAGAAGCACAGCTCTCACTTGGAAGTTCAGGTGCCAGATTTTTTCCAGGAGTTGGCCTGATTTGTCTGCAGGTGTAATCTTACCTTCAGCCATTTCCATTTTATGTACAGAATATACTACTACAATTTTTTTTTCTGCTCAAACACTTCCACAAGGTATTGTCCCTGATTCAGACTGCTACACTGTTTAGTGTTTGTAGGCTAAACAGTGTTTTAAAAAGTACTGTATTCCACACACAGAAAAATCAAACTGTAGCTCAGAAACTCTGAGTTGATGTTTACTATTAAAAAGTTACTAGGTGACAGAAAGGAGTGGCTCTGCTGTAACTATGGGCAAGGCTTGCCAAGAGATGCCAATGTACACCATGCACCTTTAAGGGAGGTTATGTAACTCAGTTATGTAACAGTGACTTAAATTCGGGAGCTCTGAGCATCTTGTCACTTCAGTGGCCGTAAATGATCAGTACCTATGAAATCAAGCTTAATTGTGAATTCATAATTATATAGTCACCAACGACGAGGAAGTGTTTTCATTGCAAACTAAAATTAGATGCTGTAGGTCACTTGACACCATCTTCTGACAAATGTATTTCATTTGTTTTTCAGAGACATCAAATAGGTGGGAGAGGTCCAAGTTGCTATGCAGTCTGGATGATGTCTTTGAATTGTGTGTAGGTTTCAACAATATAAAAATCTACAAATCTAATTTTGTGATTAGCAAAAATATTTATTAGCAATAGACATCTAAAGAAACTTGCAATGTTTTCTAGGTGTGTTTATATAACAGGGGAAGAAATGTAAAGAAATAGTAGTAATACCTAAGGGTTCAAATAATTAATGACTGAACTTTTGTTTGATGCTTTGCGAGTTGAGAAGTGAACTTACAAGGATAACATGAGTTCACTAAACTTAACTGCGGTGTCAAAAGTCAACTATATGGAGTTCATGGGGAAAAAAAAACCCACTGTCCTCAAGCGTGCCCCCATGAAAGTGGGCAGCATGGCTTTCGCAGGGGCTCACAACCATGTGCTCCTGGAGGCAACCTGGGAGGAAGAAGGGCCAGTGCCTGACAGGACCCCTGTGGTACTCATTGTCTTTGGTGAGTGAAATTTGAGCACTGATATCTCAATGATAGTATTTGCAATGATTTCCACATCACCCAGAAAGTTCAGGAAAAGAAGTGACACCAGGAAAGCAATGAAAACAAGTGGAGGAACAAGAGCACTGACATTCTCTTACTGATGCTAGGTCGCATTTTGCTATGCTAAGGGAGGACAGGTCTAAAACCCTCATTAGCAGAGTTCAGTACTGGGCTAAATCTGAAGTATCACATACACCAAAATATTTTATAGTTTAAGAAATGTACTACACAAATTGTTGGTACAGTGGCTTTCCTACTAAACATTCATTTTTATGGCCCATTATAAATATAATTAATGCAGTTTTAAATAGCAATTAAAATGGGACTGTGATATAAAAGCACATTGAAAATTGCATCTAAGTATTGCAAGAACTAATAAGGTAACGTCAGCAGAGTGCTTTGAAGATGTAAAGCACTATATAAATGTTAGAATAACAATGAAAGATAGAAAGTGTCTTTAATCAAACGTACGAGCTGAAACCAGATGTACTTATTAAATTTAAAAGGAAAGTTCCTTTTGACTCATTATAGCTTGCTTGATCAGACTGAAAGTGTTCTGCACAGCTAAGACAAAAAGTTATGTGAATCACTAACCTATTTACCATTTCTGATGGTCCAGTATCTCCACATTTTCCCAAATTATTCCTAGTTAAAAAGAAAATACATACTTTCATGTACAGGAAGTGAAAAAAAGTCATCTTCCTACCCAAAATTTTTGGAATGTGTAAAGGGAAAAAAAAAAAAAAGACAGGCAAAAAAGAATTATTAAATATTTACTGTAATTTACTGTATAGTATTGTATAGACCAACTTCTCACTGTGGATCCATGTTGTTCCCCTAACCATAGTATAAGTGGATTCAGTAGTTTCAGATCTTTTCCAATATATGTGCTTGCTTAAATTACTTCAGTCTAAATCAATTGGTGATGTGCAGATGTGGATTATGAAAAAAGACGTTAGTTTGAATAAAGGTAAAAGGTTTACTTTTTAAAAAGTAACCTTTGCATGTGAAATAGATAATAACAAATAGACCTGTTATCGGAATATGCTAGTCATTGAATGTTGTAGAGCTTATGAGAAGCTATTACAACACCCAGTTATAAGCAGTTTTTTTGAAGATATGACAAGAACTAACCTATATTAATGTTCTTTGCCATAAGCAAACTATTTTGGTTTGGGGTTTTTTGGTCAAAAAATTATATATCTAACCCTGCTTCAGTTAATATACATTATCTGTATAAATTGTCTATGTATATTCAAAAGGAGACATTAGTTAATTTAGAAAATACATTTACTTAAAAGATATTAATGATCTTTAATGGGTAGTTGAAACAATTTCAAGCCTTAGAGATAAAAATTTGTATTGGTCTTCTCTGTAAACATGAGTGAAACACGAAAAAAAAAAAAGCTTTTGTAAAATTATGAAGTACTACATTATATAAGGAACTGCAATTGTAGAGTGCTCTGTATAAGAATTTATTGTAGAGGCAGTAAGGTAAGCTACATTCTTACTGAAACTGTTACTACACAAGTGCTGGGAGACATCTGAATTTTAAACACATAATTATATAACAGATCTCATGACAGAAAACAAGGCAGTAATGGCCGCTCAAATTACAGTTGACTCTTCTAGCTTTTTCACTCTTCAATAGTAGTAAAGAGAATGTATATTTAGGCTGTCTGATGATCAATATTTGAAAGTCTTTAAATTCAGCTATTTATATAACAAAAATGTAGTTTTAGTTTAGTCCCACACCCTGTTGTAATTTCAGTCCCAGTGTTGGACTATGAAAACCTGTTATTTGTTATATTTTGCTCCTAATTCACTGTTCCTCCTTGTAGAATGGTGATAAATTATGTAAGTGGAATTTCGTAATTTTTGATGCTATTAATGGATATTTTTATGATTTAAGGTTTGTGTTGATGTACCATACTGGCAGGTGTTAGATAATACAACTATAAAGTCTTTCGGAGTGATCAGACATTTTTACTTGACACAAGCTCTTGCCCAAAGAGCTCCAATTGCAGTAGTAGCTTTCAGCATGCACCCATAGGCCTTCATGGCCCAGACCAGCTTCAGCTGGTGAGTGCAGGTGATCAGCTGCGCCATGTGTGAACCTTTCTGAACACTGCAGATTGTAAAAGTAATTGCTGCTGAACTTAGTAAAATATAGCCGGAAAACATGAAGGGTAAAGAAAGTAGAGAACATGAGTCATTCAGAAATATTACAGAAAAGTGAGTATATTTTCTCTGAAAATGTATGACTTCTATATTAATATATAGTATAGAGTATACTGAAGTAAATAAGATACTGTAGCAGATGACATACCTGAAAGGGGAAGTCCTTTCAATGAAGTACAATAAAGAATCTAGTACAAAGGTTATTTAAACAGAACTTATATCGTTAATGCTGGAGTTATACAATCACTTTAAGCTCATACTTTTGTGAAGTTAAATTCAGTCTGGATTAGTTTTCTGAGATGGTTTACTATGCAGCATATGAGCTACAAAGAGGAGGTTGAGACCGTGGGAATAAGCAGACTTGATAAGGATAGTATTACTCCATTCTTCAGGAGGGTCTACTTTAACAGTGAAACCATAGTTTGACCTGTATCAAAAAACCTCACAAAATTGGGCCACTGTGGATCCCCAGCCTCACTGGAAATCTCTGCCTAAAATATATCCTTTAACGGAGGAAGAATCAGGCCCATAGGGGTAGGATGAAGACACAAGCTACCATGTTTACTATTAAATATGAAAAGCAGATAATTAGTCTTATAATAACAGACTCACAGGAAAAAAGACATGATTTATTTTGACAATGGAGTGTCCTGGGTGTCCTATGCCTGGGTGGGTTATATAATACACAGGGAAGAAAACAAAAATAATTAAGAGACAATATGTAAGAAATAAAAGTGCAAGAACAATTGTGATGGATGTAGAATTGTTACTAGTTTGCATCCTTTCAGGTCTTGGGTTGTTTTTTATTTATTTTGAGTGAAAGAATGAATAACAAAAGATCTGTGCACTTATCCTCAGGACTTAGTTCTCCATTGAATTTTGCCTTTCTGAAGAGCGACACTACTCTTCAGCAAAACTACATCAGCAAGAAAAACAAAGTGGAAAATTGGTTCTGTGCTTGATTTTGTTTTAAAATAATTCCCATTTCTGCATTACTTTTACTTTTAATTAGATTCTCCAACTATTCAGAGTCCTTAAAAAAGAGCGCTTTCACATCCATATTAAATAGTGGCCTTGGATATAGGATGAACAAAATATGAAATTTAGAAAAATAAGGATCAAAGTATACATTTGAGTTACCATTTAGCAGATGTACATGTTCTTTTCAGAATACCTTAACACTGTTGCATAGCTGATAACAAAGGAAGTGGACTTTGTTCTGCTAGGAAAAGAGATTAGACTGTATGATGCAGACCCAGTAAGTTCTGTCTTTATACTCTGTGTATAATGCAAAGTTCAGTATGTGACAATAAATGCATTTTGGTGAGTTTATTGATCTATTAATATTTGAAAATATGTGTAATGGTTTTTCTTCCTATCTCTGGTATTCTAAGGTCCAAGTGAGAAAACAAGAATAGTACAAGAAAAACAAAGGAAGTGCTATAGATGTACCATGCCATAGAAATTTTATTATATGCTCATGTGAATGGTTCATCTAGCACTTTATCATAGTGAGAAGTGCTGGATGTTTTGAATGTGATGTAATCCCCTTGAAATACATAATTCTGAAATAACATGGTTAGAAAAGGTGTAACTTTCCTAGCACAGTCACAGTACTTGACATTAAGCCATCTCAACTATGAATCAGTGAGCCACATGTTAGGAAAGACAAAGTCCAGGACTGTAAGAGGGAAGAAAGTCTGAGCCTGTGCTAAACCCTGTGGTGTGGGGCCACCTATGTACCTGTATTTACTTAAATGCAGCATGGTGTTCTTGGCCTGAATTTGCCATTATATTTGTTAGCTTTTGTGTAGGTTTCAGGTAACCAGTACTGAGAAAACAAGCCATGTTCAGCTGTGCTAGGGTGCAGCTAACATGCAGAACATGGGGTCAGGGTGCTGTGTTTTTCTAATTTCAGTGCCTGATCTATGCCAAACAGCATAGCCACAGCCTTTGGTTAGCTTTGTGAACTGGGTGTAGGGGCAGAAACCAGTTTATACTCTCTATGTATTCTCCTTTAGTTTAATTGTTGATAACTATTTGTAAGTACTTTGAATAATATTCCATAGGAACAAACAATCATCTATGTACTGATCAAAGACAAAGAGATTGAAGATTGGGACTTTATGAGTCCTCATCTTTGGTGGACAAGGTCTTCATCTTTGGAATGGCAAGAGGAGCCTCTAGCCCATCTAATCTGTCCTTTACTACTTGAGCATAGACCTAAAAAAGATAAAAATATCAGTATATACTCTCAAATCCATATACTATGTTATTCTGTTTTCATTCTTCTACAGGAGATAATCTTGATTTAGCTGAAAACCTACTCTGCCTGAAATCCATCTTGAACTGTAATAAACATTTCCCGTACCTCCCTTTTGTGAAAGAAATACAAACCACTTTTACTGACGCTTCTCTTACAATGGACAATTCCTTGCAGGCACAAGAGAAGTTAGCGTTGATGACAGATATGAAGAAAAAGTGACCTTTCCCTAGCCACTGACATACCCTAATCAGTTTTCATTGGAGTTTTTTCATGCACATTTAGACCCTTGGTGCACTGTAGAAATGACAATGAATGGGTTTAGAGCATTAATCTAAACTAGAATTTCCTTTATTTTAAAATTTATTTCCTTTTAATTTTGTTCTGTGTGCAAGAACTGTGAAGGCCTCCAGGATTCTGAACGTTCATAAACAAGCAATACGTTTTGTACTGCAGTAGCTGGACAGGGTATGTAATTTGAATTCCATACCAGTGTGCATAAAGCAAAAAGATTTAGTCAATGTTTTGGTCTTGCATAGTTGGTTTTTTTTATTTTATGCATACAAAATTGAATTATCTTGAATCAAGCCTTTTTGTGATGCATTGGCTTTCCAATTATTTTGTAAGGAAACGACAAGATTACCAGTGTCTCTGAAAGGTCAGAATTTCGATTAACTGTTTACCTGGAGAAGATCACAATTTCCACAGTCTCTCTGCTGTTTTGTCTCATTTTATAAGATTAAGCAATAATCCAATTACAACCTTTAGGAAAAACTAATTCTTGAAAGAAAAATGCCTTTTGATGTGATCAGCAATAGTATTTTGTTCTTATTAAACAAGATTGATGTTGTTTTAATGTTAGTGTTTAATTACATGAGAAAAACTGTGGGGTTTTCTATCCGATATTGAAGTGACACTTCTTTAATTGCAAATTTAATTAAATTTTAGAAAGGAAGAGGCTGTAGAAACATGACATGAATGTGTTGTTTTCACTTGATAATATTTCTTTTCCTAATGACAAAGTCCTAGTCTCAATTATACTGCTGTTCTCAGTAATGGAGTCAAACCTTCACTGCTCTTAAGAGATACCCTTGATACAAAGCAATCCTTGAAGGAAGTATAGAACTTTGTTGTGGCTCCCCAGGCTCAAACCCATGGGCCAGCCATGCAGGCAGGCCATGAGTAGCCCTGAGTCAGCTGGGAGATCCAATCAAGGCAGCTGACTCACAGGTGTATCCCATATGACTTAATTATGCTCATTATAAAAGGAGGGAGCTCAGTGAGGGTGGAGTTCCTCCTCTCCCTGGGGTTCTTCTCTTGTGGCCTTCTGCTCCTGCTGTCAGCATCAAGGACTGGGCTGGCTAGAACCTTCCCCACTTTGTCAGTTGTTGTATCAGTTTTGTTATACCATTAAATCTTTTTCTACTTCAACTCACAAGGCCTCTCCCTTTTTCCCCCGATTCTCCTTCTAAACTGGAGAGGGAGCATTGCGTGGTAGACTAACTGCTACGGTTTAGTCCCAGGTACTGGCTAAAAGTAGACAAACTTCCTGAGTGGAAGAAGGTGAAAAAGATAGTGAGAACTGTAACTATCTGGATATAGAATGGTGTGGTGTGACTAATTCCAGCCAGGCTTGTAACAAGCTGAGTATTTGAATGAAATTTCTTAAATGGAAATCTAATTCAAATTTATAAGCATAATACCTGTGCTATCTTTTATTTACTGAAAATAAAAAGGTTACTGGTACTTCCAGTGCCCCTTGGTACTCCCCAGGTGGGTTACCTGCTTTTAACTTTTTTAGCATTTTATGCTTGAGGCTGTTTCTCCATTGACAGCTGGCTGAACATTAGCCAGCAGTGTGCCCAAGTGGCCAAGAAGGCCAGTAGAATCTTGGCTTGTATCAGCAATAATGTGGCCACCAGGACCAGGGAAGTGATCTTACCCCTGTACTCAGCACTGGTGAGGCTGCACCTCAAGTACTGCGTTCAGTTTTGGGCCCCTTGCTACAAGAAGGGCATTGAGCTGCTGGAGTGTGTCCAGAGAAGGGCAATGAAACTGGTGAAGGGTCTGGAGCACAAGTCTGATGAGAAGCAGCTGAGGGAACTGAGGTTGTTTAGCCTGGAGAAGAGGAGGCTGAGGGGAGAGCTCATTGCCCTCTACAACTACCTGAAAGGAGGTTGTATAGAGGTGGGGATGAGTCTCTTTAACCAAGTAACAAGTGATAGCACAAGAGGTAATGGCCTCAAGTTGCACCAGGGGAGGTTTAGACTGAGTATTAGGAAGAATTTCTTCACAGAATGGGTTGTCAGACATTGGAATGGACTGCTCAGGGCAGTGGTGGAGTCTCCATCCATGGAGGTTTGAGTCATGTTGACATAGCGCTCAGGGATATGGTGTAGCTGAGGACTGTCAGTGTTAGGTTGATGGTTGGACTTGATGATCTTCAAGGTTTTTTCCAACCTAGATGACTCTGTGGTTCAATTTCGTATTTAGAAAAGAGACTGAAAACTAAAGGAACTGTATGTGAAATGGGATCTATGTAGTAAAGTTGCAGAATGGCGGAGAAGGTGAGGGAAGCAAGACGCAACTCAGTATGAGTTATAAACAAGCTTCTACTTTATTCGAGTTCTGCTATGCCTTTTATACACTGGAGGTTAATTATGCCTACTTATGTTAAATTATGCCTACATATCTATGTCTAATTGGCTAAGCACAAATTATGCCTACTCGTCTATATTTGATTAGTTAAGCATAGAGCTACATTTGCATATTCTAGCCTCTTGCGGTTATCTACTTCCGGATTCTTCCCGCAGGTTCTACCTTGCAACTTTCCACTAGCTTCGGGCTTGTCCTGACTAGCTTCGGGCTTGCTCTGACTAGCTTCAGGCTTGTCCTGACTTGGAGCTTTCTGCAAGCTTCCAGGTCAGAGTGACCGTGGGAAGCTACAGCTATCAGCAGTACAGCTCCCGTTATCAGTACTGCTCGCTCACAGCTGCTACATTCGGCCCTGTGCTCACAGTTGTTACATTCGGCCCTGTTCAGCAAGCCATTCCTCCACATAGTAAAACTTCAAAAACTTGATACTTCTCAGCCTGTAACTTAACCTAGTAACTTCACAAGAAATTATTCATGGACAGATGGAGTATCTTCCTTATAATTTTTTTATTAAATTATTATTTGTATATACAATAAGCCTCCAGTTTAGTATCTTTAATAGAATCAGAATCCTGGGGAGTGAGACAATTATCATGCGTTGGTTTCTTTTGTTGGGCAGAAAACAACGAGGAAAAGAGAAAACAGAAGAGAGATAATGTGTTTCACCAGACATAACTAATAGTGTGAAATTATATTGAACCATATACAATTTTAACTGTGACTGTACTTTGGAAACTTTTTCCTCTAAAAATAGTTCTGTGATATGTATTACGTTTCATTATTTTCCATGCCAAATTTGCTCAAGCAGCAAGTAAAATGAAAGAGGAACGGAGCTATCTGAGACGGTGACCTTTAAAACTAATAGAATCTTTAAATATGTCATATGTGGTTTCTGTAGAATGCCAGCAAGCCAATGCTGTGTAGATAAAACCTTAATGATGTGTGATTCATTACAATTCAATGAACTGCGCAAAAGATGAATACGGGAAAAATTTAGCTCTTTGATGTGCAGGAAAGTACCTCAGAGGGATTTATTTTCAAATAAATTTAAGAATGCTCCATTAGCCTTCTCAAAGATGACAGGAAGTTGTGCCAAGGTAACTAGGTCCACTAAATGAGAGCAATAGCAAAGAAACAAAAAGAAATTTACCACATGCTTTGAAGCTGCATTTTTATTCAAAAGCAACTTGAAAACCTTTAAATATAAATGAGAGACAGAAGTCCTGGGATAAGGCTGAACACAGGTGCTCTGAAAAGAAAGTATTGAAGCCACCCCTCTAGCTTTTCTAGTGACAGATTTCTTGGAGAAACTCTAAGCAGCAGCTGGAATGAGAGATTGATGCCAGGATTTTTGGTTTGGTTTTTTTTTGGTTTTTTTGCTTGGTTAGATGCCTTTCTTTTGAAGCAAGATCTTAACTCCCCTGCCTTGCTAGAATGAATTTGTTGGTTTCAATTTTGGGTTTGCAAACTCAGGTGAATCTTATACATAGGACATGATTTTACTTCCCATAAGCAATGAAGTCAGATAAAATAGTGGTGCAGACAAGATTCTCAGGCTGTCTACATACTGAAACACACATCAGTGTAGATGAAAGTAGAGGATCACCAGCCCGTAGGGCAGTATCAACAGGTTTGGGTGCTGGCTCAAGGCAGAACATGGAGTGGGTTAGTCCAGGGAAGTACCATACTGTGTGCTTTGGCGAAAAGCAGTAGATAGACCCTCCTTAACTTCCAAACAACTCAAGTTGTCCCAGGGATGTATTTTTAATTGTCATATTTGCAGACTCCCATTGAGAGTAAGGTCAAGTTCAATGTTTCTGACTTACCCATCACCTCTATACGAGAGATGCTTTTAGAGCTAACATTACTATTGTTTTATAGGTGTTTCCTTCTCAGAAAGGGTATTTCAGTTAATCTGAATAATTTCTTACCTTTAGAGGATTTTGCAGGTGCAGTTGAGTGCAATATTGAATACATAAGACAGAAAATCCACTCTGACTTAACTATCGCCAGAATTGGTAAGGGAAAGAAAAAAAAAAATCAATATATTGTGAAAGTAATCAGTAAACATTATAGCACCCTATTAGATAAGCTTTATGTAATTCATTCCAAAAGTCATATATTGGTATCAAAATAGCTTAAAGGGACTGACTCATGAACCCATTCGTAGTTTTAAGAAAACGGAGACTACATTGACTGATTGACTACTATGCAATTACGTTAAAATATAGGGTATGGATCAAACTGGTTTACAGGTCTGAGTAAAACTGTAGTTTGGTGTCCAGTGAGACATACAAAAGGAACTGAGTTATAATGCACTGAATAACTGGGTGAGAAAAATCCCAAGGTCACATAAACAGTTGATAGCAAATGCAAAAACTGAATGTAGATACCTCAAATCTTGTGCTTGTTCTTAACTAAGGTCCTATCATTTTTCCGCAGCTTTACAGCATAGTTGTCTTACCCCAGGTGAAATATGTTGCCTCTGCTTGTGAAAATTGTAATGCATGATTTAATTTCCAAGGTTAGTTTTCCTGATATTTTATTAACAACAATACTGAAGCTATTCCGTAACAATAGTAGTGAAGTTCAAATCATAAAAGGCCTAGATATTCACCTGCTGGTTGTTTGAGATGTAGCTAACATTTAATTTCTTATAATGCTTCATAAGCTTTAAAAACTAAATATGTTTAACCTTCTCAATACCTTAAGGAGACTGGAGGAATAATTTTACTACCTCTTCTTTAAAGAGGGGCAAATGAAACTGAAAAGATTGCAGAAGATCAAGTTTGAAACTTAGACTTTGCTACCCAGCGTGGACTGTGTTCAATGGGAATATGTGCTACTTTTACAGCAGAGAGAGATAATGTCATTAAAAGTGAAAGATAAACTTGGTTCTTCTCTGTGTTTTTAGACAGCTGAAAAATTTTGTGTACAATACCAGAGCTTGTAGGCCATCCATGAAGGAAGGAGTAGCAGTTGTTTCCTCAGTTTATCTTAGCAATTTGCTATTTGTGCAGCTAGTTTCAGAGTTCTTAACTACAGTAAATATGCAGCAAGTAGAAATGATCTATAGTTTTAAAGATATACACATCCAAAAATCAGAATTTTTGTAAACTGGAAAATGTCTGAGTAGTTTGAATTGGTCATATTACTAGCTTAATGAACAATAAAAAATGTGGCAAACATCTACTTTGACTTATGACAAACCACACAGTGTGGAAATCTAGGGCAGGTTTGTGTTCTAAGGATCAGCTCCTATACAGTTTAGATTATATTATTCCATTTTCAGTTAAACACATACTTACATGGTTATTCTTGTAATATTCTGATAATATTAAAAATAATCAGACCAATATAAATTACTGGAAAACAAGGTTATTTTAAAGGTTTTTGTAACCATAAATCTGAGCTGGAAGGCAATCTTAGCATGTTCACTATGAATGACCTCCTTGTACAGCCAAATGTATTTTTGGATACCAAAGGCCCTAATGTCTTTCCCTGGATATAGTGAAAGTCTTGCAACTTTTACAGCTAATTTCTAAACTGAAATTGTATCTTTACCTACTAAAAAAACATTACGTACCTGACATTTTTCCATTATAGCAACATAGAAACTCAACAGAAAAGGAAATTATCAGATAATAAAATCTCTGCATTTTCAAGCCTGTCAGCAGATTTTCAAAACTCAAGAATTATCAACAAGCCATAGAACAGTACTGTGCCTTATGTCATATCTGAATTACATCAGAATTAGTAAGATGCAATTTCCTTTTATTTTTTTGTAAGATTTTTTTTTTCCATGCTCTGACAGAGAACTATATGCTGTAGACAAACCAGAGACTTGAGGGCCTTCTTAGAATCTGACAGATTATGCTACTTTTTTTCTAACTAATAGTAAAACAGCATATAGGTTTGCCTGATACTGATGTCATTTAGACATAAACAAAAAGACAAGAAAATCCCCTAAACCCCCAGAAGCACATGGCTTAAAATGAACTTGTATATACTGAAATTTTTCAAACATCATGCAAACAACAGTATGTAAACACAGCTGAGTGTTTCAGACATTTAACACTTTTCTCCCATTCCTTGCCTCCCCTTCACTGCCCCCCCCCCCCAAAAAAAAAAAAAAAATCAGATCTTGTGGTCTTGTACTGTGGTCAAGAAAAGTAGATAAGTATACTTCTGGTTGAGACACAGTGCGTCAGGGTGGAGTGTCATGTTATGCTCTGAGGGGAGATGCTACTACTGCACAAGTATAAATGTGCTGAAGGCAATCTCTCTTAGTGAGCTCCACGTAAGACTCTGACAAAGACTGAGGGGACCATTATCTGTGGTCTCTGCTGCTGGCCCAAGCACATGGACAAATCACTGGAAGAGAAAGAAAGGTGAACTTGATAGAAAGACTTGGGAATTTCTGACAGAGAAGAGAGAAGAGCTCAAGGGTATTAATCAATGACCATATCTTAAGACTTGAAGGAAAAAGAAATTCAGCCCGGCATAAATGGCTAATTAATTTGGGTTTTGCATGGCAAGGTAAGCCTTACAAAAGGAGCAGATCTTTTGTTGTTTACAAGACCTGAGTCTTTCAAAAATGTTAAGTTACATTCCTTTTCTATGTTAGCATTCATTGGCATTCTTACTGTTCTGAAAAAAAGCCAGGCTTAGCTGGAAGTCTTAGGCAAACCTGTGATCTGATAACTTGGTGAGTCCTCAGGCTACAACTCAGAAAGGCAATGACCAAAAAGGGAGTTAGTATACTTACCTGAATCACTGTTGTGTACTAACTTGGTTTGGAAACATGTGAGTCTCTTTGCAAATTATTGGGAATAACACCAAGCCAGACTCAGCAAAAGCATTGATAGAAAGCTATGCAAGAACATAATGAATAACTTTTGGTTATCTAAAAAGGCAAACCCGAAAGTCTGCACTGGAGTGAGACTTTCTTGCCACAAAACTTGCTTGCATAATGCAAGTTTAGAAGGTAAAATTAACTGCTTTTTTTGTTTGTTTGTTTGTATGCTAGTATTTAGGCATCTAATAATTAGGACTTGCAGCAGGATTTTTGGAAGTGCTTCAGAACTGGTGGAATTGGTTCTGTAATGCTGAGCTTCAAACTTCTAATTGTTTTGACTGGGGGCTGGAAAAAGTTATTTACATTCAAAACTGTGATCCTGAAACCTCGTTTTACCACCATGGCACCAACAGTTTTTAGCAGCCTTACTACTAGCAAGGAGATTTAGTAAGGCTGAATTTAGCTTGTGGTAAGCAGACTTTGAAGCAGGAAAAAGAACCCAGGTTTACTTGCTCCTAAATGAGCACTGTAATTACTGGCCTCTTTGTCTCAGTGTACCTTTGCTTCTTTTCTGCTTCACAGAATCACGGAATATTCAGAGTTGGAAGGGACCTCCAGAGATCATCTAGACCAACTCCCCTGCTTAAAAGCAGGATCCCCTAGAGCACATCACTCAGGACTGCATCCAGGTGAGCCTTGAAAATCTCCAGAGAAGGAGACTCCACACCCTCTCTGTGGCCAGTGCTCTGTCACCCTCACTGAAAAAAAGTTCTTCCTCATATTTAAATGGAACCTCCTATGTTCCAGTTTGTGTCCGTTACCCCTTGTCCTGTCACAGGGAACCACTGAGAAGAGTCTGGCTCCATCCTCCCTCAAACCGAGTCAGACCTCAGCTACAGCAAGGTGAGCCTTCTGGCACATCCTTGGGTTTAATTAGAAAGAATCAGAACAGACACATCAAGAGGATGTGCATGTACACTGATGGAGTCTGTGAACACAATTTTCCGTCTCATTTTGGGTAACAGAAAGTCAGTTTCAGCTGAGCAACAGTAATTCACAGATGTGGGCGAGTTCCTAGAAGTGGGGAAGTTGCACGCGTTACTGAAAGCTTATTTGTTTATTTTAAAGCGAGCGATCCCTCAGCAGCTGTGCCACGGACCGTAAGGCAACACCGCTTCCTCGCCCCTGGAGCGCGGCTGCACTCGGTGCCAGAGGTGGCACAGGGAAGCGCTTTGCCCCGCACCCCCCGTACCCCGGCTGCGGGGGGTACGCGGGCGCCTGCCAAGCCATGCGCTAGGGCAGCAAGCGCTCCGCAGCCGGAGCCTGCGGCGGCGAGCGGGCTTCCTCCTGGCTCCTCAAGAAATATGCTGCCCGGCGAGCACGCCCTGAGCGCCCGCCCCGGCGGCCTACGCGAGAGGGGCGCGGAGCGGCAGCGCTTCCCCACCCGCGCCCAGGTGCGGCCGCCTCCTGCGAGAGAGGGCAGGGCGGCAGGGAGCTCCGCGGCGCGGGCGCGGCCTGCCGGGGAGCAGCGCGGGGGTGGGGTGGGGTGTGGAGGGAGGCAGGAAGGAAGGAAAGAAAGCGAGCAAGAAAGCGAGCGAGCCGAGAGGAGGAGAGAGAGCTTGAAGCAGCCTCCAGCCCTGCTCTCTCTTCCCTCGTCCGCCTTCCCCCGAGCCTTTTCTGCCAGAGGTAAGGCGGCCCCCGCGGGGTGCGGAGTTTGGGAGGCAGAGGGCCTGGGCTGCTGCCCTGTGCCCGGCGCGGCGGCCTACGCGAGCGGCTCGCCGGGCCGCTGCGGGCATGGAGCCTCTCCCCGGGCCGCCGCGGGGGTGCTGCGGGTCCGGGTCCGGGTCCCGCCGGCGGCGCGGCCGGTAGCGACAGTCGCACTGCTGGAGAGTGACTTGAGAGTTGCCGGCGAGTTGAGGGGCAGGCTGAGCGGTGTAGTGCAGGGATGTCTGAGATGGGCCGTGTGGGAATCTGACCAGAAACAGCTCGTAGGCAGGTAGAAAATAAGGGGTGTGGGGTTTTCCCCCCGTTTTCATTTTGGCTTAAATTATTTTAACTGTCTGTATGTAAATGTCATACTGAGGAGCAGTGCTTGATGTGTGTTTATTTACTCTATGAGTTGTTTTTGTGACGTTAGACATAGACTTCTTGTTAACTGCCGTTGTATTTCTGGAAATTTTACCAGAAAATGCACGAAGTTCACTTTGAGAAAGTCAATGAGCCGTGAGGATGGCCGGGATAGAAAAGACAGAGCGGATGATGCAGCACCCTGGTGTTGCCACAGCAACTTGCTGAAGTGTACTCGGCCAATTCCACCTACAGTTTGCTTACTCGGGCCGTGCTGTGCCTGACTCCGGAGACTCTACAAGTTGTTCCACTGGAATTTCTTGCAGTATGGGGTTTGACTCTGAGGTAGCAAAGGTGGCTGAACTTTCCTCTAAAGTGTTCTGAAACAAAAAAAACCCCACACAAACCAAACAAAGAAACATTTTGACAGAGGCTGTGCTTTAAAAGTATTTCGTAATTATCCTCTACGTTTGACTACACTTAGTAATTTCCTTGCATTTGGAAAAGGAACACTTCTATCGGAACTGTTGCAATCAGTTATCTTGCTCTGAGTTGACCCAAATCTTAATTCGTTCAGTAACCACTGTAGAAAGGTCATTTGAGATTTTTTTTTTCTTCTTTTCTTTTGAGCATGCAGTCAGTATGCTGATTGTAGATCATTAAAGGTCTTTCCAAAAATCTACATAATACAATGTTTCCTAGGCTTGTTCATCTTGTCACTTTGTATGCAGTCAAGTACAATGGGAAGGTGAAATTCACTACTGGCAGATTTCATTCTGCTCCATGGTCAAGTCCTGTTGTAGTGGGGTTATTTTGTCTGTTTGGGTTTTTTTGCCTGTTTATTTAGATCTTAATCTAGTATGTGATTTAGCAGAAGCTGAGAACAAGCCTGAACTTGCTTGTGTTTGCTGAACTGATTGCTTTAAGTGTGATTATCTTGCAGTGCCTTTCTAAGTGTTTGACATTTCCTTCAGGCTAATATCTGTACTGATCTTGAAAAAGGAAAAAAAGTCTCACTTCAGTGTTTCTGTATTCATCTATATCCTACTGTTCATTCATGTCATTAGTAGAATTGGATTGCTTGCTTGCTTCAACGTCAATTTGTCTGTCTTCCAATCATTGCTGTCTTGAAGACTTTTCAACTTGAAAATCATAGAAAGGAAGAATCAGAGAACCAACTGATACAGCTTTTCAGAATGTTGGATGCTGAAACTTGTCCTCCATGTGAGGAAGGGTCCTGAAAGTTACGTTTTTGTTTTTCTTTTTTTTTTTTTCCTGTGCCAGTGTTGTCGTTTTTCTTTGGTGCTATTTAGCTATCACTTTTAGTAAAGCAAAAAGAACTGTTATGCCACTCTGGATTGTTGTACCTCCTTGTCTAAACCCCTTCTGTAAGATGGGAAAAGAAAGGACATGAAAATCGGTTTGAAAACAAGTGTAAGAAACATCATCTTCTATGGAAGAAAGTTGGATGGTCCCATATAAGGCTTGGGATGTGCAACAGAAACAGTAATTCCTCCCTGCCAAAACATATTTTATTGGAAGAAAAGCCCAGACGGCTTCACTTGTATTCTTTTCTCCACATAGCAATTTAGATGTTTTACTCTTATTTCTATAAAACTGAATGGTCAAGTGTCATCCAAGAAGCTTGATTTATTTATTTTTTATAAATGCTATAGCACTTTCCCAATTTTAGTAACCATGTTGAATGATAACTTTTGGTTACTCTATATTGGAGAAAATGATAGTACAGCAAGAATAAGTTTTATTTAAGCAAATTCCTCCCCTCTCCCCCCACCCTTTTTTTTTGGTATTTATTTCTATCCAGTACTGTGAGAAAAATCTATTTTGCCTTGTTGCTGAGAGTGAGTGTTTTGTTTTATAGGATGTATGCAACCATGTGAACTAATGTTGAAGACATAAGTTTACTTAAGACACAAGTTTACTTGTTGTAGTGGTACAAATATGGTTGTGAAAGTGAATGTATGCATATAAGTGCGTATATACATATATCTTATACATGCACTATATATCTAATACTGTACAAATGTTCTTGAGGGTTTGTTATGACTTATTCTGCAATTAAAGCTATGGAGGAGGTTAAATCCTTTTTTTAATTGATATTAATTACATTGAAGTAGATGAATACATCAGATAAGGTGGTCCTTGAATTCTGCTTTTCTGTATACTTCTTGAGCTTAAGCCTTTAGTAAGGATAAGACATTGTAATGTAAGAAATGATTCAGTATTTATCTTCTAGCCTGCAATACAAACATTCACTAATGTGTGTAGATTTGTTTAGCTGTTTTTTACTAGAATCTTTGTCTGAGTAGTCAGACCAAGTGTCAGTGTAACCCTTTGCTCAGATCTACCAAATATTTATGACTGAACTTACTGGTATTTAACCAGCTGTATAGGTAGGCCAGATCTATAGCACGTCTTTATAAATCTTGATGGATGTGTTGACAGCTTCTGCCTTAGATTACTACAGAAACAAAATATGGCTTGGGCTTCAGCTCCTAGCAGTGCTGGCATTTTGTGGTCAAAAAGTCTCTTCAGTGAGCAGCTTCTTCCTTTCTCAGTCTGCTACATATTTCATTTATAAAATATGCTGCAAAAAGTAATGATTCTTGCAATTTTGGAAACATTGTTACATGGTTTATACAGAGATGGGTTAGAATCCAGGTGACTGATAATAAATACATGGCTATTTGAGTTCCTGAAGTAACAACATTGGAGGTGTTCCAGAATAAGGTGTGGGCAAAGCTATTGCATGTAGAAGAAGCAGTATTTACGTACTGAAAAGAGCGTGTTTGTGTATAAAGACATGTTTATATAATATATATTTATTTATAAATATATAACGAAAAGCTACTTTCCTAAGCTTTCTTTTTGTTACTGTTGAAGATGGAGGGATTGAGAGAATGATACTCTCTGAAATAAACACTAACACCTCGGGGAAAAAATATGCAAACACCACTATGAAACCCAGAACTGCCAAGGAAGGTAGAAATGGCTGAGATAACCAATTGCAACTCCAGCTTTAAAACACTTAGACTGATATGCTGACATTGCAAGACTTTTATATCCTTGAACATGTGTGTTGGGGTTTTTTTTGGTGTGGAGTTTTTTTGTGTGTTTTTGGTTTGTTTGTTTGGTTTTGTCTTTTTTTTTTTTTCCCCCCATTAGGTGGGTATGTGAAAGGCTGTTCTCTGGCACAAGTAGTGCCTAATATTTTTGGCTCACTTTAGTAATTTCTATACTAATTATTTTTCATTTTGTACTCAGAATATATTTTCAGCTTCTTGAGAGACTATATATTTATATTTGTATTTGTCAGGGTTTAGAGATGGGTGGAAGGATTTTATCTTTTATGGCTAGAGACTTACATGAAAAGCTTGAGGAAATGCTGATGTCTGAGATTTTTAAAGGAATGAGGAGTGTTTAGATAAGTACTCAGGCTGAGAAAGGACAAAGTTGAATGTAAAAGCTGATTGTTAATCAGCCGAGCTCAATCCAAGGCTTTTCGAATTTAAATGACTTTGGAATCTTTTGGTGACGGTTAACTCCCTAACAAACTTCATCTCTCTTGAGAGGCTGATATCTGATTGGCCTATAGGTCTCTAAAATGTTATAATTGTATGCATTTACTATTCAAGATAATGTCACTTCTCTGACTTGTGGACAGTGATCAAAGCTGATAAAAATATTGCCCCAAAAATGAAATTTAAGAGATTGACAAGAAGTCAAATTCTTATTTTAAATAATGGAACATTTATAGTAAGTGTGCTGTGTTGATTTTTACATGTTTCAGAAAAATGTAGGCTTGTACATCTTTTTTTTTTTTTTTCTTTATGTCTTGTATCTATGTATGTGTGTGTATATATATGGGTAAGTATAAAGAGATTTGTTTTTCCTGTTCCTGATTACCACTTTTTGAAAGTGTGGGAGTAATAAAGATATTTGGAAAATTTTGCAAGGAAAGACTTCGAGTGATTGAATTAGTTATTGAATCATTTATTTCATAATCATAATAAAGTATGGTCACCAATAGCTGTGATAACAGTTGTACTCCATTTAGAACAGGATTTTAAATTTATATTTATTTGTATGTGGCTTTGGGGAATGAGGAGGGGCATAATAAAGATTTATTTATGACTGCTTTTCTGAATAACAGCTTAGTTACTCAAAAGATATTAGGGAAATCTTATATATATAATTGATACACTATAAAAGTAGGCAATCTTTTAAGCTTGAATTTTAGATCTTAAGAAGTGCCCTTTTTGTCAGGAAGTATTTTGAATAAGGTATCAATACCTACTACCATGGGTATATTCTCGGCATGTGATTTCTTTCTAATTGCTACTTAGTCTTGCACTGTTTTTTTTTTCTTTTTCCAGGCTGCTTAAGGCTAGTACCTGCATGCCAGGACAGCTGCTACAGTCAGCAGGTTTCCCTAAGGCCAAATTACTCTTTATACAGGAGAAGGGAGGTGAAAAAACCTGTTGACTACTGCTGATCTTAAACCTTCTTTACAGAGACACGATTTCAGGCTGTCTCAAACACCTTCAGAACTGTAGCTTCTCTGTCTGTTCTGGATTCTGTAAATCATATATTTGCATATAGCCCTCAAAGAAAGAACAACTCAAATAGGTGGAATCTGGAGAATGCAAGAGCTGAGCTGGAAAATACTAAGGAAAAACTGTTCTGGGCACTTGAGATACCAAATGTCCATAGTGTGGAGGTCAGAACTTGCCTATGGGGTTATGCTTTCTTGCCACAAGTTGAAAATCTAGTTGTTACCTGTTTCCTGTTTCCCCTTGTGAGAGTTCTTTGAAGGGCCTGATCTGCAAGATGTATTTTGATCATCTCCACAACTTTATGACTGTAGTTATTTAAACAATTAAGGCACTCCCCCCTTGCCCCTGCTCAGAAGTGACTCTACCTCTGTAAACTTTTTGTATTGGTTATGGTACTTGTTCAGTTGGCTTCTCAGTTGAAGATGGCTTGGACTCACAGTTCACATAGAATGCTCTAGCTAGTCATTCTTCCTTTTTCCCATTGGAAGTGTGTTGGTGTCCTAAAAAGCATTTAAAGCTCAGAAGATAAGGGAGTAGAAGCTCTACACTGTAGTTAATTGGTGCTAGTGTGGGAATGGGAAAGCTTTGAGTTCCAGCTCTGGGCTTAGATCTCTTTTTCTACCATTTACGTCCCAGTACTGTGTAATAAGAGTGTGTGTGTAGATAAGTGGTTCATCTCTTAACTGTTCATCTTAACATTAACTACTAGGAATATATGTTTTAAGACTGTATTACTTGTGCTGAGTTAAGACTTTGATTTCTCAGTTCTCTTTATACAGGCCAAGATAAAAGAATGGAGAGGTTATGCTGTTTACTCTCCTCGAAATTTTCATATATAAACAATTTAAAAATATAACTGTGCAGATGATAGGGAGCCTTTCATTTTTATCCAAGATAAATGTGATTTCAAGAGAGATTTTTTTTTTTTTTTTAATGCCCTTTTTCTTTTCTGTAGGTTTGTGGTCTTTAAAAAAAAAAAAATCAACTTGAACTAAAGAAACTTGAAGAAGTGTCTTGAAGAAACTGATATTCTCCAGTGGCTGGCTGACAACAAATTTGGAGAGCTTTGTTGCTGGTGAATATGTATGCATCCTGACTATATTTCTACATGACTGTGTGAGGCAATATTCGGAATGAAGCTGCTATCATGTCATTCAGAGGCAATGGCACTGATATTGAAGAATTCTTGGTCAACATTAACTTGGGGCAGTATCTTCCTAAATTTAAAGAATATGGCTATAACTTTGTGACAGATTGTGTGGGAATAAATAACAGTGTGCTTCAACAAATGGGAGTGCTGCCTACAGGGCACCGCAGAAGGATTCTTAAGCAATTAGACACCACTCTTTCAAAAATGCAAGGAAATTCTCTTTTCTGTGAAAATCTAAAACGCAAAGACTTGAAAGGTTTAGAAGAGAAGCAGTATTCATCTTCAGATCAGGAGTCTCTAATAAGCAATTCAAGTGTAGATGGGACTAGCTTGATACCTACAACATTGTCAGAACACCTCGATAAAGCTTACGTTGATAAGGAAAAGTTTGAACTTGCAGAGCAAAACTTATCTGAGGCAAATGATGATAGCTTTACCAATTTGGATTTTTCTAATTTATACCAGAATTCAGATGGCATACTAAAAGCTGTCAGTCTAAATGAAAGTATAAAGGGGAATATTCAGCCAGATACATCACTGGAAGAAGCTACTGCATACCAAGCGGATGAGCACTTGGCTGGCTGTTCAGCATTTCATGATCCTCCTTCTTCACCTGCTCATTCATGCGAGACAAAATACAGTGAAAACAAACATCTGATGTTTGCAGATGAGGATGATTTATCTGATAGTGTGCCAAATTCTCCATTCTTCAAGTTTAAAGGCGAAATGATAGACAATGACTTATATGATTCTTGTACACAAAACTGCATGAAAGTATTTCCAAGAGCAAGCCGATCTTTTATATTAAGACACCGACCTGTACCAGAAATTCCCGAATCAAGTAAAGTTCAAGTTTCATCAAGGTAACTGCTGTTTCTTTCTAATGAAGAATCACTATGATTGTAGAAGTTATGGTTTGGGGTTTCTTGTGTGTTTTCTATGTAATTTTTTGGTGGTTTTTTTTTTTTTTAAGATGGGCTGTATATACACTGGATCTGGAATGAATGTTGCCAAATTAACTGAAGGAGGATTAAGCTTCAATACAAGTTAATAGCTCAATTGAGAGTATAAAAGGAAGCTTTAGACATAACTTCCCCAATCATCTGTGTCTACTTCTTTTCAAAGAAAGAAATCTTTATTGCTTTAGATATAACTCTTGTTAAAAATAACTATATCAATCATTTATTTTAAACTTAGTCTGTGTGCTGTTAAGATGGGGAAGAATGGAAATACACAAATGTTACAAAACCAAGATAAAATAACAGAAAAAGCTGTTGAGTCTGTTCCAGACCAAAACATTGTTGTTAATATTAATTAGACCTCAGCTGCAGTGTATCTGGTGAAATTCTGATCCATTGCAGGAAAATGATCACAAAATGATGATTTCAAGAAGATTAAAAATTCATCCTTAAGTATAAAAAATATTTTTACAATGAGACAACAGTTATTGTGAAACAGAAGTATTCACGTTGTATCTTAGTAACTGTTGAGGTCATACCTTTCAAGAGATACTATTCTTGGAAAATACAAGTTTATTATTTTTTAAATGTATAACTTATAAGAAAGATCCAGGAAGTTTTACACAACTACATATTAATGTAGTTTTATCTAAAAAGTGGAGCAAAATTTAGAAAAATCTTCTTGCCTCTTTTCTGCATTGTATGGTGTAGCCACCCTGTAAGCAAAGCAGGATGTGTATGATATGATTGCACGTATGGACAAAATAAGATGATTACTTGAGAATCTTAAGTCTTAGCCTGAAAGCACAGTATTGGATACAGTCTAATAAAGCTTGTTATGATAATTTGCATGGGAGAGTTTGAATTTGTTTCCAAATATTCATGTGATGGGGGTGTGGATTTTTCTTCCTTCAAAATGGTTGAGTGCATAATTTGAATCCACAAATTAGCGAGTGGCACTTCGTGTCTTGAATAAGCATCAGTTGTTGTAGCTTGTCTTGGAAAAGTATAATGGAATGTAGAGGAAAAGGTATGATGTTAGAACTTAACTCCAGGCCTATCTTAATAAAAATAATATAGTTTGAATGTTAAAAATAATGGACGCTGAGTGTGCAGTTGATTACAATATTACAAGCTGCGTAAACAAACAAAGAATACCTTCCCACTGCTTGATTTGTGATATTTTTGGTTCTGTTAGCTGTAAGGTTTTACTCATCCTGCTGGTTAAGTGTCTTAAATGGAGAAGAAAGATTAATTTGAAGATATACGCAAAGTTTTGTGGTGTAGCTGTATCCAAATTGTTAGGTTGCACTTTTTGCACTTTTTATAGTATTTTTTTTTTTTTTTTTTTTAGAACCACTAGCTATGCCTGGAGGGGACATGTCTGAGAATGTTTTGTATTTATCTTGTCTTTTTCATCTGCATATCTCAGCAGTTAGAAATATCATTAGCGAGTTTATTCATGCCCTAAATGCAGTTTTTTCCCAGCATTTATAAGTTCCTTTTTGATTATTGAAAGAAGTCAGTATTAAATGTTGTAATACAATTGTTTGATGGAACAGATGGAGAGGCAAAGGTTCTTTGCAACAGTTAAATTTTTGTGTGCCTAAAAAAATGTTTAATCAGTGCTTTCTAAATCACCAAAAAATTGTACTTAACTTTTGTAGAGTGATTATCCCTACTTCATGTAATAAAGCTATTCCTGCTGAGCTGAAATGGGAATCTCATCTTAAAAGATGAGTACCCATTTAGTAGCTAGTTATTAATGTCTTTTGAGAAACAATCATCCAGTAGAGAGAATATGCTATATTTGTAGTCTTCCCACTATTGAAGTAAATCCTCCAAATCTCAGTCTATTAGTGACCCAGGCACATATCAGTCACTAACTCCGTTACTCATCATTTTGATTTGTGAGCTTCAGCTTATTTTCTTCCTCTTTATGCTCTGGTTACGACAACATGGAAATCTTGAAGGACAAGTAGCAGGCTGTCTGAGGAAGCTCAAGGCTGAACTAGAACTTCAAAACAGAATTTAAACTTCACAGAAACTTTGATAACCATGCTGGGTATTTTTTTTAGAGGCAAAGAATTAATACAGAACTTGAAAATGGCAGTTTTCAGAATCTTTAACCTCAGAAAAGATTGTGTCTGTCTGAGCATTGCATAGGCAAACATTCTCAGCTGACTTTTGTTCATTTCATCCTTATTACACTATGTGAAGGCTTTTCCATAGACGCAGAGAAATCTTCTGGGAAACTCAACATTTACTTCAAGTAGTTCACGGATATTAGTCATTATTTTTTTATGCAAGGAAATGCTTTACCCATGATTTCCTATGTGCCTTCTGACACAAAAAGTTCATGTGGTGGGTCTCCTTGTGCTCCTTAGTAGTTCAGTGACCGTGTCGCTCTTTATTACTAACCATGTGCTTGCCCCTCTTGCAATTATATCTGCTTACCTGTGCCTTGCTTTTGCTCCTGGTTGTTGCCTGTGACAAAACACACTGTCAGCTGGTAAGACACCATAGCATTTTAGAAGTTATGAAATATTTTTGTTTTCTTTCTTCTTTGAAGTATATGTGGCATCACTGTAGTACGAAGGGGTGCCGAATTAAAAAAACAAACAAACAACAAAACCAAGTTACTATTACACAGTGTTCTTGATAGTGAGGTTATTCTATAGATTTTAGTGGGTTTGGCTGATCAGTATTGAAATTATGTGTGATTATGCTAGATTCTTATCAGCTAGACTTTGCCTTCTTATGACATTATGAGCTCTCTCAATACAGAATTAGTAAAGATCACTCTAAAGGTGTTTAAAAGCACAGGAGTTAAGGGGATTGCAAATCATCTTCTAAAATTGAAATAAACTACAACTAAGCATCTTTATTAGACAAAGTCATCACCCTTTCTAAGACCCTGCATTCTGTATTTCAGTGAGCAGTCTTAAATTTTTACTGTGGTTCCCCAGTCATGTTGTGAAACAGAGCAAAGGATTAAACAAAGTGGATTGGAAGTTTCACAGTCCCTCTTGATTCTTTTGGTCTAAGTGTCTTCCTCCATACAGGCATGAGTGAAAATCTGAGGCTTTTGTAAGACAAAATAGTGAAAGTAATGCAATGGATGGAGCTAACCACTGACATGCCTTTAGTATAGAGATAGTTTTAGAGGCTCTGGATCATGTTATTTAGCAGTCACTCTTATGTGAAATAGCTACTGTTGCATCATTCAGAGCAGCAATCTGTTCAAAGAAAAACTTAAGCAGATTTATAACATGGTAGACCTGTTTATTACACGGAATGCTACGTGTATAAAATTTCAGGCTGATAAACTGTATACTTCTAGATTTTTTTCATACCCCCTAACTTTGGTATTTGTATTGTTCCATAATGAGATTTCTCTAGTTCTTTATTAAAAGAAATAAGAATAAATAGACCAAAAGTAAGTCTGGAAAATATGCTGTGTTTGGGGGGAAAACATAAGTAAATGAAATAGATAATAGTGCTTTGCCTGAGCAGGCACTGTTTTCTGCAACTGGCAGATCCTGTGGCTGAAACTTCTTGCTTGGTGCTGATATTCTTTAGACTCCATTTTTTAACATATAAGTGGTCAAGATTGCTAATGAGGTGCCGCTAATGATTGCTAAGTTGGTGCTGGCTCTCTACTCTGTGTTTTGTCACACAAAGCAAAATTTTTAGGAGAGGGAAGGTGTTCTCACTTCCTATGGTCAAGCATCACCATTAATTTACCTCTGCAAGCAGTGTATGAACCCCAAAACTCTAACACAGCGTGCTAGAAGAGCACTTTTGACTTGTCTGCATTATGGGAATGTTAGGTCTTAAGATAGATAGAAAAGAAAACATCTTTTGAATGAGCTTGAAAACAAAAGCTTCATTCATTGCAAACAATCAATCAGCAGATGAATGCCAGTAAAGACTTTGAAGTACTGACTGCTTGCACTGACCTATGTCCCTTATTGCGAGGTGACAGGAGTATATTGAATTAAACAGCTCAGCTCAGCCCAGTGCTAAGCTCTCACCTTACCAGTTCTCAGCCTTTAGCAAGACCAGTCACTTGCCTCATCACGCCCTTTCATCCTGTTTATGCATAAGGAAAGGGTGGTGGGAAAGAGTATGCAGCCTGAGCTGCATCCGGTACCTCTTAATATATGAAAATAGTGGGTCTTAATCTTCATTGTTGTAACAAAGTGATAATTTAATTGAAATCATTATTATATCTTTGTAAAATTGGCATGCTTTGTGAGTTGCAGACTGCTTGCACTAACCTTCCTATAAAAAGCAAAGTTAAGATCATTAATCTGAAGAGGCGTTAAATTTTGGAAATGGTTAAGGAAAGTCATAATTTGTGTAGATACAAGATTTTTTCCAATCTTATTTGCCCCCCACAGAAGTCTGCAGTATTTTTGTCTTTTAATCTAGGTATTCAATTTGTACAATAACTATCTAGCTATTCTATTGAGTAATGACGAGCTATTATCATTTTATATCTTGTACTGTCTGTTGTGTGTTATACGTAATCTTGCAAGCAGATATTCAAAGTAAGCTTGTTCCATTTATTTTACAATTTGAGATATTTTTTACTTGTTAAGTTAGAACTATGTTTTCCAAAAATAGAAAAAGGTTTTGGTTTTGATTGCTGGAAAAACAGACTGCAGTTTGCTCATTAGCAAGTTTTCTTGCCATGTATACATACAAGTAGGTACATAATCAAAAGAGAATACACAAGTCCTGAAAAATATGAGTTAAAAAAAATGTAGGTCTTTGAGCTGGTTTGTTATTTTTCGTTTCTTGGTGAATCGATCTTCGCTCATTGGTATTACCATTACCCACTTTTAAATCCGTCTACCCTGAAACTAAGCCAATGACTCACTATTTGACATAAGGGAGAAAGCCATCATTTTAAAAGCTCTTCTAGTCAAAGCTACTTATCTGTATCTAATTTATTTTAATTCTATTTATAGTCTTAAAAAAACCCAACCTAACAACAAAAAACCTGGTTTGTGTTGAAAAAGTTAAGGGTTATTTTTGTAAGCATACCAAGGTCTTTAAAATTACATCAGTAAGAATGCATGAAGTTAGTTTGTTAATGTAGTTTCAAAAGATGCAACTACATCAATTTCGATAAAATATATGAAGAAACACAGACTTCCAAAGTATTTTCTATCTGATTTTTGTAATTATAACTTGGAAGAGTAAACAATTGTGTTTAGAAATTAAGCCGTGATACCCCTTAACTGGCCAAACTCACTCTGTGTTTTCTAAAACCAGAATTTTACAAAATATCATTGAGGAACTTAATTGATATAACCTGGATAACATTTTAAATGTCAAGCAACTTTATAAGGTATGGCTTCTGTCTTGAATTTAATAATTTGTTTAGGGCATATTTAGGCATGGATTAAAAATGATATGAAATAGTAGTTCATAAAAGTATACCTCCTGTCATAGAGAAACATCAGTCTGTAATATGGAGAAATTTAACTTGGACTTCATGGGACAGTGTTTTTCAAGTTTTAAATACAGCTAATCTTAAAAGAATTTCTTGATATGTCTAGTGGGGAAACAATTAGGAATGTTGATGTTTTTAGTAAAACTTACTTATCTTTGTCTTTGGAGGATGGATAACCTGCAAATTTTTAGAAAAACTTGGGTGATCTTTTATGGCATTTATTTATCAATGAATATTTTATAAGGATGAACAAGGATCTGTATCACTATTTCAAGCAGAGAAAATGAAATTAAGAGGAAACATTACTAATTACTCAGATTAACAGGGGAAATCAGAGCTTGGCTGAAAACAGCTCTAATACAGACTGCTTGGGTAGTTAAAATAGTTTAGAAATGTACTACTTCAGGCATATTTTTTCCTGTGTTGTGATTCTAAAGCTGCTGTCTTAACTTGAAATATCAATAATATTAATAAGAATTTTTTAAAAGTGATCTTTAGCAACATCATGAGTGCCACTATACATAAAATTGTTGGAATACTTAGGGGCCAGCACAACACCAATAATAAAATAATATTTCACTTGTGTATGGGGATACATACACAAGTGGAATACATACATAAGAATGTATCCTTATCTATCTACAAAATGTGCAGTGGTAGTCACAGGCAGTTGCAATGCAACGTTGTTTATGTCTCAGATTGAAAAATTTCTGGGGAAAAAAAAAATCACCTTAGGAAATCAAAGCTTTACAGCATTTTCTTTTTTTTTTTTTTTTTTTTTTTTTCCAGTATTTGAGAGCATGTTTTGTCTGGATTTCCATATCCTGGCTCCATTTGATCTTAATATTACATTAGACTTTCATAGTAAATCCTTCTTTAAATATAGTCATTGCTAATCAGTGTGAAGGAGAAAGGAAGGTAAAGGACGGGAGAAGAGTGGAGGATCTCCATGCTTCTCAGCAATCTAAATGTAGTCTAATGTTAATTCAAAATAAACCAAAACCCCCAAGCTCAGGATATGTGCTAGGATCAGAGGAGTATTCAGTGTCATAAAGAGAGTAAAACACATTATTGGGTGACTTTTAAATTAAATCAGAAACTTTCTCAAGACTTAAAATTTACTATTTCTATATTTGTATGCAACTTTAATAGTTCAACTGCATAAGATATTTTTGCTCCGTTTCTGGGGAATTTCACTTAATGTTTTCATTTTGTGCTTTGTTTTGTTCAAGTTCCCTTCAGAAAAGAAGAAATGTGGATCTTGTAAATATTTCTTGCACTGGGAGGCAAATTTCACAAAACAGTGAGTTAAGCATGCTGATATTTACATCTTGAATATTGAGAAAAAGAAATTTCAGACCAACAGTTGTCTAAAATGAATATTGAGTTGCTTATTTTAAGAAATATTGGGCATCTTGAAGGTCTGGAAAAAGTGATGTATGTAATAGCAGAGCATTTAACCGCTTCTGCGCTTTTACTTAGTTTTTGTTTATAAACAAATAAAATGAAAGTTAGAAAATCTAGTCTTTAAAACTCATTTCTTTTTATATACTTTTTAGACTACAGTATTTTGAGTTTCTAAGATTAGATCCAGATTTTTTTTTTAAGCAGAATTAGCTTTTTCTTGAAAGATAAAAGGAGCATATTCCTGTCTAATGCTGCTTAATTTGTTAGCTAGCGTTTATAGCTCCAGGAGATAACAGGAAATTAATTGTATTAAATAGTTTACTGGAAGAGTTTAGAAGTCTTGTGTAGTCAGTTGTAAACAAAAGTTCTTTCATACTCTACAGGTATGTTGTTTGAAATTATGCGTATTAATTTCAAGCAAATACTTGGTGACAAAATGGAGATTGTGCACAAATGAGTTTGTGTGGTTTATTTTTAATTTTTTTAAGTCAATGAAGAATACTTTGGACCTGTTGGTCCTAAGAGTATGCAGCAAAAGGGTTTTGTTTTTTTTTTTTTTAACTTGATGCAGGGTCAGAAAGAAGAAAACACTTGTGTGCAATTTATATTCAAATTATATAGTAATAGTAGTAGTGTCTCAGTAGGCAGTGTCTGAGGGGGGAAAAAAGGTGTCTGGAGTTCAGTTAGAAATGGGAAATTTTCTTGTTCCTCAAAATTTTTTTTCTGAGAAGGGCAGAGAAATCACATGTAGAAAAATCTGTCCCCCTTATTGATTTTCTTCATAGTATAGTAGAGCATTGCACTGTATGACTGTATGTATTTTTTTGCTTTAAGAAACTTTCACAGAAGAAAAGCCACTCGTCATCTCTCCATATGGGGAAACCTTTATTTGTGACAACCCTAAAGATGCTAAAGTAAGTTGAGAAGTCTGGATATAAATGGTATATCTTCACTTTAATCTTCATGTTCTGTTTGCTATATTGCCACTAATTCTTTTTTCCTCTGCTTTTTCAGTTCCCAGTACCTTTTCTATCTTTTTAGCTACATGCAAAAGGTTTATAGGGTGGATGAGTGAATTTTTAAAAATCTTGAGATACACTTTGTTCTGTTCAATAATACTAGGAAGTTGTGGTGTGTGTTGGTTGGCATTTTTTGTGGGGGTTTTTTTTGTGTGTGTGTGTTTTTGTTTGTGGTTTTGTTTTTTTTTTAAAACCCAAACAATATAGGACAGATAACTGACTTTTTTTTTGTTTTAAAATTGCCCAGAGCTACCATATCAAATGCAAAACAATCAGTTACAGGCAATTGCAGACTACCTTCATGCCTTCCTTTTACTCTCTTAGGTACAATGGTGTATTGTAATACTTTGTGCCTAAGCGAGGTTAAGTGATGGATAACCTTTAGAATTGATTGGTAAAGATAATAGTGGTTTTTCTGTCTTCTAATAGTTGCAGATCAAGACTGGATATCTCTACACAGGCTTGTGTATGTCCTATAAAGGCAGTTTGCATGTTAACTTAGATGATCTAATGGTCACTTTTGGCCACACCAATTTTTAATTCCTGTATGTGAAACTTCTCAGGACTTCTGATGTTTTTCATGCATCCCCTAAACTTGCTGTATACTTAGAAAGTCACATTTGTTGTAGGATTCTCGTAATTGTATGTTTTTGTTGGGGGTAGGTGTTGATGGTATGAATGCCATAGATGGCATGTGGACAGACTTCTGAATTATGTGAATATTTGGGAGCTAAATTAGTTTAGTGAGGTGTCAGCCAAATGCCATGAATCCCAGCTCCTCCTTCTGCCTCAGCAGGATGCAGACCAGAAATTGTTGATTCTGTGATTACTTATACTTGTCCCAGCCACTGAGTTGTAGAAAATTATTCTTAGTAAATTATTCTTGGTTTCTACCCTAGTCTTCACTCTAGACTTTCACTTTTTAAACTATTGTAAACTATTGACTAAAATGAAAGCTACTTGAATGGATGCCTAGGATGTTTTTTTTCCCAATTTTAAGTTTGTAAGAATTGGTCAGTGAAAATAAATGGTTCAGATTTCATTTTCTAATGGGAATGGTTTGAGAAGCATAAAAATGATCTCTGGTTTTGGTGTGTACTTTCTTATATTTGCAGATATGTTTAAATTCAAGTCTTGCTTTTCCTTCTAGTTCTTATCTGTGTACAAAAATGACTTTTGATCTTTCATTTTCTTTCCTTGAGTGCAGTGTCTTGTCCGTGCCAGTTATTGTTGTCTGTGCTAATTTCTTTAAAAATTCAAAATTTAACTTCTTTGTAATTAATTCAATGGCATAAGCAGGTTTTCTAGAAAAAGTTCCCTAGCCACCTTGTTACTGCTTAGCATTATTCTGTATATTTCATTGAAATGGTTATAAAAAAGCGTACCCACGAAGGTTGTCAGCAATCTTTCTTATCTTACAAAGGCACCAAATAACAAAAGTGCCATGCTCTTATACTGGATTAACTGCTTTAAATAAAATTGCTATTTCTGTTGCTTGTAGAATCGCGATTAATGCAGTATATTATAACATGCTTTCCCTGATCTGAGGATTCAGATTTTAACTATCACTTTCATGTAAATGAACAGGTTTTTTTGAGTTATGTTTATCATATGCCTGTTGGAAAGTTATTTAGTTTTGGTTCCATTGGAACTTACTTGCAGGCAAAGGTCATAAAGAAGAACCATAAAACAAAGGTCCTAAGATACATTTCACTTTCAGATTTTTTTTCAGTAGATATCAAGTATTCCAGAAACAAATAAGAAAGCTGAGATAACACTGTAATGTATCTGAGATTTTAGGGCTTGTGACTGCCGCTTCATTTTAAAAGATAACCTCACATGAGAATATAGTTTGTCTATATACAAGAAAACATTGCAAATTGTTATACTGACTGAAATTTGTTCTGAGGGCTTGTAAATTGGCCATCGCCCTTCTTCCTGTTTCATTGGTTTCAAAAGGCTTCTATGGGCTTTTTTAAAGGAAGTGTCTGTAGAAATAGGTAATGAGTCACTACAGACTAGGGGTAAGTGAGCATGAGAGAACAGGGAATTAAAGTTATAAAGAAATTATGTCTTCAATTTAGATCAAGAAGAAAGACAGCTAGAAGCAGAAACCTCTAAAGGACAACCTGAAGAAGGAACATTTTTTAATATATTGATGTAAAGATAACACAAATAAAAATCCAAATGTTTTAGAGCTAATTTATTGTTGCCTCCAACTGAAGAGTCAAGTATATTAGAACTCCTTCACAGAAAAACTGAATTCTAAAGAGCTCAGGCCTCTAGAGTGAAATATTGGCTTTATTTCTTCCTGTAGACTGTCAGACTAAATTGAACATGCATATTGAGTTCAGTAAACCAATGAGCTCTGCAGCACTGTGATACTGTGGAATGCTGGCCAGAATGCAAATCTTACCACTTCAAAATAGGAACCCATAATATTTTAAAAGGAGGAATTTATCTTTATGGACCTGTTATAAAATTGTGTTGCCAAACCATGATTCAAGAATCAGCCTGAAGAGAACTGTGTGACATTAGCTTTAATAGAAGTCTAAGGCAGTATCTTTTAAGGAAGATGCCTGTCCTGAATGGCGTTGAGTCTCTGTTTACTGTAGCCTCAGTCCCAATACTCTTTATGCAGTCCATGTTTTAGCATTCAGCTTTCCTGACTTGCTGTTGTGATCAAGACTACATGTTAGAAAAAGCTAAAACCAAAAATGCATCTGAATTACTTTGTGATCAAGAATAGAGGATTTTTATAAACAGCTGCAAGTAGGCAGTTCCATCTGCCTGGGATCTAGAAGCTGGATTTCTTCCTTAAGGGTAGGTGCTTCTTATGCATACAAACAGTACATATTTAGAGAGAGTTTCTGTATAATGTAAATACTTAAGAAATACATCTCTTATAAAGGTGCCTGCAGGAGAAAATGCTGCTGCTAAATACCTTTGTATAATACCTTGGAGATTTGCAGAAGGTGGAAGATGGGAGTTTTGTCTCATCTTGAGTCTGAGCATCTTGCAGAGTAATTCTGTAAACAATGCATTGGAAATGCTTGGGATTTAATTTGGGTGAAGCATGTGTCTTTGTGAGCAAATAGAACTCCCTGTCCCCACAACCTGTCTTCATTTGTGGCCTTCTACGTTTTAAAATCTATCAGCAATAGAAGTGCATTTCTTGATTGTTGCTTGGAAGTTCTCAGGCTCCCTGAATTTGCTTACCCAAGCGCCATTGCAGAGTGAGCACAGGCAGGACACAAACTGGTATAGTAATGGTTCATGAGAGGGAGGAAGAGGTGGTACCATGTAGCTTCAGTGGATATGGTTTGTGGTTGCATCCTGATAAGCAAATGAAGATAAAAGATGCTGACCATTTTTGCTCTGAAAATGCTTCCTAGGTGATGATAATAGCCTCTTGACTATTGCGCAGAACTGGGACACTGTCATTTCCCCTCCTTTTGTGACATTCCAGTGAAGTCAGCACAAGCATTTGATAAGCAGTGAACAGGTTGCTTTTGAGTTTTCTCTTTAGTTTGTTTGCAAGGTGTATGGGCATTTTATTATGTGTAATACTTCATGCTACAACAGATTCAATAGTGGGATGTGTGGGTGGTGGTAGTTGTTTTTTGGTGTTTTGTTTTTCATAATGGATCAGGCAGGCAGAGGAAGGCAGGCTGTTCACCTGGATTTATTGTAGCAACAGTCCGTGATTTCCACAGTTTTTGCTGCAGTGTACACATACTCAGCTTTGGGCTATGTGCTTTTTAAAGCTTGTCTTTTCATGTTGCCAAGGTACAGCCCTCAAGTACAAGATGAGATACTGCTGCTCAGAAAACAAATGGTAACCATTGTGAAAGCTTATCCACTTTTTTCTGCCACCCTTCGTGACATACACATCAAAGCTTAAATGAGTAAATTAAAATGCTTTAATGTGCTTAAAATAAAGCACAAAGATGTTTATTTTAGTTTGTTTTGTTGGTTCATGTAAAGGAAGAAAGGCAAGGATTCAAAAGCTTAGTAATGCAATATGATTGTCAGATCAAGCTTAGGAAGTATGAAATGTAATGTTCTTGAACAGCGTTAACCTTGACATTTTGTACACCGTAAGCAGTTTGTGATAAAGATTTCTAAACAAACATGAGTAAATGTGCCTTTTAGGAAGAAGAGCTTGCCAGGAAATGCAAGACATTTGATATGGCTGAGTTGAGACTTACTGTAGGAATTTGAATTTACCACTATTGTATCTTTAGTGTACTGTGAAGGCTGTACATTTAATTCAGAGAAGCAGTATGGATATGAAAGATAGGCTAGCACTGGGAAATCACAAGTGGTATACTTAACATGCATGCAACATGTGGCTCGTGAGCTTGGAAGATTTCAGGGTAAAAATAATATTCAGTTCTGCTTAAAGAAATTTAGTATGTAGAAGTATCATTGCTCTGATTTTTCTTGATCTAATTAGTTTGTATTGGGTATGCTCAAATGTTTTATCTGAGTAATATTATTTAAAATGGAAATATTGAAAATAACACTTCTTGAACTATTTTTAAAAACATAATCTTTCAAATGCATATTTGAAAGAGTGACAAAGAATAGCTTGGCAGGTTAGGCTGTTGTTTGTGTGTGGTTTATGTTTACAGTAATTTAAACATCACTTGCTACTGCAGTACAAATGTTAGTTACAATATATTTCTTTTCTAGGAACTTCATGGAAATGAATTCCTGACCTGTGAAAATACATTGGATCTAGGAATGAATGAAGAGTATTATTCTTACAAGAATCTATGGTATTAAATAAGTCTTACAGAGAAATTCAAAACATGAAGGGGAAGGAGTTATTTACTGATATTGCAAGTAGATCTCTACCTCTGAAGGCACAATTATGACTGTATTTAATTTTTATTCCTATATGAGCATTTACCCCATGCTTTAGGAGGTGAAGTTTGGCTCTATAGCTGTCCTGAGAATGTATAACCCAGGTTTCAGAATATTTTGTGAATTTGGAAGATGTCTGTTTTCCCCAGTCAGAACAAGGAAGACAAAAGTTTTATTTTTGTGTGTCTCCTAGCTAACCATGTCTGAGTACTATCATACTCTACCTCCTCATTAGAAAGAAACCCAAAGACAAAACTAAATCATTCTCTATTCCTGTCATGAGGCAGTGGTCACTGGTTTGACGAAGTGGGAGCTAATATGCTCCTTAGGTCTCCAGTCTGTACCTGGCTTCTATTGAGATGAGAGAGGGAAGTGCGAGGTGATACTGCAAGTCCTCCAAAGTGTTAAAATGAATGAAGCTAGTTTTCTAAGGAAGGAGAATTCATTTTAAATTTCTGTTCAGGCTTCTAAAGGAACCAGCAAGTGTTACCTTGCTATCAGTCCTGTTGAATGGAGAAAGTAGGATTCAGTAGGGTCATAGTTATGAGACACATGGTATTTAGCATGTCTGTGCTTACTGCAATGGTTAAACAGGTTATAAACATATTTATAATATGTCATACCAATATTTGTTCGAACTAATAATTTTATGTATTTGTTCATTGTAGCAATGCGTTAAGAGTAAAATGCCCACTTTCTTTCTAGCTCCCTTAATAAACAGGAAGAGAAGATAAAGGAATTTGCAAAAAATGAATCTCAGGAAAACAAATCATTAGCACCAGAAGAATCTGAAAGTGAATCTGTGTATTCTATTGTGGAACAATGTTCTTTGCCTTTAAAGAAGAAGAAAAATAAAGCCAAAACACACTCAGCATCTTGTAGTAAGATACAAAGTGGAGATTCACATCGCTTGGTCAGTGAACAAATGCATTTTCAGCAATTTGATGGAAATCAAACTTCGATTGGAAATGAATCAATAACACCATATGCTTGTTTCTATGGACCATCAGTAAAGAAGGTTAAAGCAGGATGGCTGGATAAATTATCCCCTCAAGGGTATGGTATTTGCAGTGATTATTATATAATTGTGAAGATGTATATTCGTATGACAGATGTTAAGTTTATATTTGGTCAGTGCTTACTATTTGTGGTAGGAAAGGAAACTTTTTGTTGCAAGAGCATAGGGCTCTTCTGAATTCTTAGTTTTTAATGTTGTTACCTATTCTAATTTTATTTAGGAGATGCACTTACGAAAAAAAATTTTAATAAAGCATTTAATAAAAATATTCATCACCACTCATGAACTGTAGCAGAAAAGTACAGAATTTAATTTGTATTAATATTTCCAATCTATACATTTTTGCTGTTTTTCTGTAAGCCACAAAGTGAAAACAAACTGATTCTGAAATACTACTTTACCAATTTGACCATCGATATATAAATTAATAAGATTCTGTTGGTTACAGGTTAAGATTTGAATTTAGAAATGCATTTAGGGTGAATTATCTCCTAGTTTAGTTTATTGATGTGCATAGAGTTCGATGGGAGGAATCTGAGCCCAACTCTTGCTTTAAAATTTCAAGTAATGAAGAGGACAGAAGAACACAATAGAAAGAGAGTAGAATTTTTGCCACATTTGTAGGTTTAAAATAATAAAAAATGTTAAATTAATTTCTGTTATATTTTTAGGGGGTTTAAATTGTTTTGTTTTAACCTACTTTAAATTCCAGCTCCTCTTCAATTGTGTTATACTAAAGAGCACTCTATTATCAGATCTCCCCTTCATAAATATGTGCAAACGCTCATGAAATTCTTCTAACCTCCTCCTTAATAAACTGAACAGAGTATTCTTCATTTTTAAATTGTAGTTACCAGTTCTCTGGTTGTTGTTACGATTTTCTTCCGAGTTCCTTTTTTATTGAAATTGGCACAATTTTACTTTTTAAGTCTGCTTCTGATCTTCACTAGTACTTGGCACCCCTAGAAATTAAAGCTGTTATCCTTATTAGTGCTGTAATACATCTGTACTCCTACTCAAGCCTTAGTACTTCTGCATTCTTTGTTCTTAGAACTGTATGTTTAGCTACAGTGAAAGGTGATATTAAACTTTTTAGCCTTTTTCTTTCTTTATTTGTGTCTATAAATAATCGTCACTATTCATTGACTAGTACAGCAATTATTTTTTTTTCAGTTTAGTGACAAAATTATTGATACAGATGAGAATGCAATCTGGTTTGAACCCACTGGAAGGAGCTCTATTGTTTAGCAATTTCCATTTTTTTCATTGTTCCTTTTTAAGAGTTCTGATGTAGCAAGTGTTAATTTATTTGAGTTTGGCTTTATTTGTGTTGTTACAGTGATACATTGTTCAAGCTGAATAACAAGAAGGAATAAGCCTGGTTTAGTAATCCTGTTTTACCATTGTGGAATTTCAATCTGCTCTAACTTTTAAAAAATTGTTTCAAAAGTTTCATTCACATTTATGGATTGTCATTGTTTACTTTTGCTAAAGAATCAAAGTATAATTATACCCAGAGTCAAAAGTCTCTTTTCCAGTATAATGTGGATTTGTACATCTTTTGTTCAGTATCTTCATCAACGACCTGGATGAGGGTACAGAATGTATCCTCAGCAAGTTTGCTGATGACACCAAACTGGGAGGAGTGGCTGACACATCAGAGGGTTGTGCTGCCATTCAACGAGACCTTGATAGGCTGGAGAGTTGGGCAGGGAGAAACTTAATGAAATTCAACAAGGGCAAGTGTAGAGTTTTGCATCTGGGGAAGAACAGCCCCATGTACCAGTACAGGTTGGGGGCTGACCTGCTGGAGTGCAGTGTAGGGGAAAGGGACCTGGGGGTCCTGGTGGACAGGAGGATGACCATAAGCCAGCAATGTGCCCTTGTGGCCAAGAAGGCCAATGGCATCCTGGGGTGTATTAGAAGGGGTGTGGTTAATAGGTCAAGAGTGGTTCTCCTCCCCCTCTATTCTGCCTTGATGAGGCCGCATCTGGAGTATTGTGTCCAGTTCTGGGCCCCACAGTTCAAGAAGGACAAGGAACTGCTTGAGAGAGTCCAGCGTAGAGCCACAAAGATGTTTCAGATGATGAACATCTCCCTTATGAGGAAAGGCTGAGGGAGCTGGGTCTCTTTAGCTTGTAGGAGACTGAGGGGTGACCTTATTAATGTTTATAAATATGTAAAGGGTGAGTGTCATGAGAATGGAGCCAGGCTCTTCTCAGTGACATCCAATGATAGGACAAGGGGCAACGGATTCAAGCCAAAACACAGGAGGTTCCACATAAATGTGAGGAAGAACTTTTTCACAGTGAGGGTAACAGAACACTGGAACAGACTGCCCAGAGAGGTTGTGGAGGCTCCTTGTCTAGAGACATTCAAAACCCACCTGGACATGTTCCTGTGTGACCTGACCTAGGTGTTCCTGCTCTGGCAGGAGGATTGGGCTAGATGATCTTTTGAGATCCCTTCCAATCCCTAACATTCTGTGATTCTGTGATTTTTTTTCAGAGTTGTTAGAGTATTGACTTCTTAGAGAGCTGCAATTAGTTTTAAGTTTAGTTTTGTTTCACTTACAGGACTTATTTTTAATAAGTAACACTTTTGTCAGTTAGCTAATAGATTGATAAAAAGTATAGATAGTTCTTTATTCCAGTCGACTCATCTTCTGCTAATTGAAGGAACAGAGTTGCAAACAAAGTGTGTAGGCATTAGATGTAAAGTACTGTGTGAGAATATATTATTTAAAAAAGACAATGAGTTAACCACAAAATTAGTAGTTTCGGACTGAGTAGAACAGTTGCAGGGTCATTAGCCTTGAGTCAGTGATATAGCTTCACTAAATTTCAAGGTCTTTTTCTTAAGCATGATTTAATGAATACTACATTTTTTGGTTCTCTTTGATGCCATACTATTTCTCATATATCTGAAGACTTTAAGAAACTAACCAAAAAATAATTTTATTTCAGTCCCTGCTAACTGGATGTTTCTTTCTGTTCTTCCTCCCCCTCCGCCCCCCCGGTGTCCCTTTTTATAGAGCTCCCATTTACATCTGGCACTTTGTGTTTCCTCGGGGGAATTAATATATACTGTTTTTGGAAATTGCTACAAATCATGCATTTAAAGTACAGCTGCTTTTTTTTTTAGTTAACTCGCTATAAATTGTAAAGCCATTCCGTTTACTCACATTGTATGTGGTACTTATGTTCACTTTTTCTTCTCTGCATCATCTTGAAGTTTATTGACATTTTAATGGAAAATAGATTTTTACATTGGCCTTTCCAGGTTATGAAAAAAAATGATTTATTATAGTCGTATAATGCAAGTTAATTAAGCCAGAGCTGCTATTTTATTAAAGTTTTCGATAAACTATCACAGTCTACTAATCTTAAAGCACAGCACTCATTTAGCAGGAAAGGAAATAATGTTGGGAATAGAGATGTTAGAGTGGGATCTTGTTCTTGCTTAATATTTAGAATTGAAACTTTTACAGATGATAACTAAGAGAGTGTCAAGATTTTTAGTGAACATGATAGACTACTTCAGGTTCATATGAAAATAATATTTTTAGGAAGTCCTTATAGAGCATGAGTTAACCACCAATTGAAATAATCAAATGAGCTTCTCATTACTGATGCCCAGTTGATAACAGATTGAAAATGAAATTTTATGTTGACTGAAGATACCATAGCCTGTAAACAGAGATGTCCTTCTCATAAGCATAGCAATGAGATGGTCGTTTTAGGTTATCAGCTTTCCTTTTTGGAAAGTATCTTATAGAGCCTGTAACACTTAAAGGTGTGCTGTGTTCAGGATATTCCTTTGCCTCTGATAAAAATAGTCAGTTCTCATCCTTGTTAGTTTCAAGTGAAATTACATTATTGAAAGTGGTGTTTTGTTTTTTTTTTTTTTCCCCTCTGTCACTTCAGATGTTTTACAGAGCATGTTGGGAGGAAATAGAGATAAAGGAAACTGAACTGATTAAAAACAAGAAGACACTAATTTATTAAAAAAGTCCAGTAATACTGCACTTCTTGTTTCCAGATATTTTTATTATATTTAAAATTAGCATTCTCCTTTTGAAAAGATATGATAGGGCTATTTTTTTTTTTTTAAATTTTCGAAGTGTTTAGGCTGAAACAGGAAGTTAAACATGATTTGACCTTTCTATAATTTGTGCTTGAGACGTTCTTAAAAGCCAATGTTAACTTGTATTTATAATTTAAGTATATTAATTTCTGGTTCACAGAAAACGTATGTTTCAGAAGCGCTGGGTTAAGTTTGATGGAGACAGCATTTCTTATTACAATAATGAAAAGGTAAGTGGCGTGTTTTGGTCATGTTTGCGTCAAAATGCATCTGTGTAATACAGAAGTGACCATGAAGGAATTTAGAAATAATTACAAATGAATATTCATCTTAATTTTAAATTACAAAGTACTAGGATGAGGCATTATTAAATGTTTTAAGGTGTCCTTGAGATCTTAATGTATTGTTCATCCTCTTGTTTTCTAGAAGGGCTTGTATTTCTGGCCTTTTAAGGTAAATATTATCAGAACATCTTATTTTATTGGAAGAGTGACACTACTGCGTTCTGCAAAACAGAACAGGGTCAGGCAAAACACTTTTAAGAGATCCGATGTTATTTTGATGGTGACCTCAAAATGTCTTGCAATGGGAACCCAGCAAGCTGAGGATTTTAAGAGACGTTGAATTTGGCGTAGAAGACCTTTTAAAAACCAAAAATCCCATACACTTGCTTACTTTTTAATTAAAAATATCTCTTTCCTCTTTGTCTTCTAGGAATAACCACATGTTATTGGGCTGGGTTATGTTTGAATGGATCTCTTAAAAATCAGCGTAGTACTGTGATGTCAGTGACTGTTCTTTGTTTCTGTACCGAAGCATTGAATCTTAGGCAGGCTCATGAGTTGCTTTAAGTAGTTCACTTCTGTTATGTGATACAAAAATGGATTTGTAGATCATGGTTTTCAACAAAATGTGTATTCCCTCTGTGAAACTGATATTTACAAGAGACTTATTTGACCTTTTGATGCTACTTTTTCACAATAGAAATTCCTTTTTTAAATTTTTTGTTTGTTTGTTTGTTTTTGAGACCTGTCTAAACATTTCTTTAAAGGTTTTTTTTTTTTCTTTTCTTTAATGCACTTTAGACCACTGCAAAATTCTTTTCCTTTCATTCTGTGATTAATTAATTTCTCTTGGAAGAAATGAAGAACTGAAACTCAAAAATGATAAATGATTGTATAATATGCATCTTTGGAGCAGATCAGGTTATATTTGTGTTACCTGAAATGCTGGAAAGCATTTTCTGTTGAAGATGCATATTAAATTAGGAACAAAATACAGTTCTGAGTAAAAATTCCTGAGCAGTGTGCTGGGTGGTGGTCATCAATAAGAATACAATAGATGCTTTATAATATGCACGCTGTTAGACCTATTCTAGCTCAAAAAATTATTTACATTGATCTTTATACCTACTGATTAGGAACACAAAACAATCTGGTTTTACTGGCTTACTTTGCTTCACTCACAGTAGAAGACATGGTTTTGTAGATGAAGGGAACAACTGAATAACATTTGGATTGTAGTGACAAAAAATGTTACCCCTTCGTGTTATTCATCCCAGGGCTTCAGAGGAGCAGAAAAGCTGGGTTAGTCATTAAGAAAGACTTGAAAAATACAGCATTGGGATTTGTTTAACACTGTCTCTAGCATAATTAGAGAAAGAAATGCTAATATAGAATTTTAAATCTTGTATCTGCACTGGGATTTTTTTTTTCTTTTTTGAAAGTCACTTAAAAAGTTACTTGGAGGTCAGTTACTCTGGGATAGTACTTGTTATTCATTTGTCTGTCATAGGTGATTCCAGAAATCTTCCCTTCTGCTCAAGGAAATATTTAGTGTGTTGCATGATGCATAGAAAGCTACCAACTCTGCATCCTCTATTTAAACAGTCTCTGTGATAGATTAGACTATCAGGAGCCTGTAAAAGTCTTCGCCTGAAGCTTCTTTGTCTCACTTTTCCTGGAATCCGATTACAAAATCTCACTCCTGGAATTGAGAGAGACGCTGGTTGGTCTGTGCGTGTAAACAGTCTGACCAAAGCTATGTCTGACTTGTTAACTTGATGAGTCACATATGCTAAGAATTTAGCTTAAGAACTGCAAGACCATAAGCAAATTCTGGGAACTGGGATTTCTTGGACTAGCTTGCAGATAGGAGGAAAATATAGTTGGCTACCAGTAGTTCTCGGTGCAGAGTGGGATTGTGTTGAATAAGCAGTGGTGTCCCTGGGGAACAGGATTTTTTGGTATAGTGGTCTCTGCTGGATCACTACTCCCACACCCAGAGTATTCGTATTGCCTGCTAGATGGATACAAGTATGTTCCTGCTGTTGCTTGTGTGTTGTTACCTTGACGTTGTAAGCAACTATTTGCAGACCCATCAAGACCTGCATGCAGCTCAGGAGCTAGTTCTGGTAAAAGACAGTCATACAGTTCAATGCAAGGCAGCGGGGGTCTCCTCCTTGCTACATGACTAGCTATATATATATATTTAAATGGAGAAGTTGTTTTAATTTTAGATCTTAATGGCGAGATCCGTCTATTCTAATGTGTGTCCAAGGGCGTTCCTACGAAGTCAAGCATGTTATAAAAGAATTGCTATGCTTTTGGTTTCACATATCAATTAAAAATAGTTCCCAAAAGGAAACCAATCCATACTCTGCTATTTTTCTAATTGTTTCTAGACTCAGTGAACGAAAGACCAGGCTAGACTCAGGAATGAAACTGGTTTTTACCCAGAAACACTATCAATATTAAATAGCTCTATTTGTTATTCAAATTAGGAACTTGAGAAGAGTGAAATTCTCAAGAAAGGGAAGTGTGCTACATGGCTAATGAAGAATGAAATAAGTGGAGGATGGGGAGGGAAGATACAGAGGGTAGTATCCTGAAAATGTGTGGTTAGCCCATCTAAATGCTTTTCTGAATAATTTAAACCTTAATTTTCTAAATATTTCTCTAACCTTGATGTAGCTGTGTGTCAGCTTCTAATCATTAGAGATATCTTCTTTATATCTGCATATATGAAAAAAATATTTTGTTTTCAACAAACAGCATCTGACCTAGGAAAGGGGTTTGTTTGAATCTATGATGCTGCTCATTTCTTCTACGTTCATGGTCCTGAGCAAGTTGATGTGGTTAGAGCAACATCCCGTGTGGTTTTGTTTCAACAGAATGTGGTTAATTGAAGTGAGAGCAAACTGAAGAGGGGAAGGTAGAATTTGAGAATTCTTTTCAAGTACCCAGTATGCACCGTTTGTGTTTCAAATTCCCTCCTACTTTTGGAAGGAGAACTTTGGTGATCTAACATGTGCTTTATAGTGAGGCAAAAAATGCTGGTTATGTTGAAAGCTTTTGTTTAAAAACATCTTAGGGTCCCTGACAAATATTAGTGATTTAGGAAAAAGTTTTGCCTTTTCCTGTGGAGAACTGTGTTATGTTGCGTGTGAGCATAACAAAGAAGAAAATCCACTGCAAAACAGGTGAATCATTATTCTTGAAATAGGTCATATTTAATCTGTCATGGAAGGAAAGCGAAAGCAGTGCAAAATGATGTTTTCCAGGATCTTTTAGCTCAGCTCTGAAACACAGCTGTCAAGGAAGACTCCATTGGGCTGTATTTGAAAATAAAAGTTTTCATCAAAGCAGTTTCTTTCCCCACTAGAAAATTGTTTTATCAGAGAATTTTTTAGCAGCCCTAAAACTAGTATATGCCTCTCAGTAACAGAATAAATATCTGTGATGTTCTTGGCTGTGTGTGTTTAGTTTTGTTTGCTATATTCTTAAGTAATTTGCCAAATTTCTAGTCTGGAGTATTTTGAAACTAGAAATTGTATCTTGATTAACAAGAGCTTTTTAACAGTAGTTATTATTACTTGCATGTGAAAGAGAAGCTGCTGCAGAAAAAAAGATAGAGAAATTATTATGGTTTAAATTGTTTTTGAAAATTTGTATGCCTTGGAGAACAAAGCTTTAAAAAGGATGATTGTTTAAACAGCAAAACCAAAACTATGTTCATCTTAAAAGGAATCTGACTTTTTTTTTTAAAGCAAATAAAATAGCGGTGACTTCCAGCACTCTGAATAATTCTCTTACAGTACCAAATACAGCCAGTAGATGCCTGCAAACACCGTAATATAATTATATCTGAGCACCTTTAGAAATAACATATGCAGTAAGTTTGCTTTGCCATTGTGAAGGATCAGTAGTTAACATAATATCCAGCCTTATTAACAAATATGTTAAAATCTCTCTTCTAAGAAATACAGCCATAACGAAAATAGATGTGCAATACTAAGATCATTCTGAGTGACAGGGTAGTTCTTATGTATAATGGTAGTGACCATCTTCACTTCAGCTGTATTTCGATATTTCTATTTATTTGCTAAACTGCATTCACTGATGTATATTAGTACCTAGAACTGAAATGACGTAAGAGTGAATTTAGTGAAAATCAGTAGTATATTAAATTGAGTAAACAAAAAAAATGACCCCGTGTATCCTTCATGCTTAACATTCACAGTGGTTCCTCAAGTCCTTGTTTAAAGTGGGATATACTTTGGGAGGAAAGTTGCTGCAGTGCAAATTCTTCATGAGGGGCTGACTTTTGGACTATTACTGCATCTGGATCATAATCTTAGCAGTATATTTGAATTGTCTTATTCAGAGAACCAATTGATCAAAGCATAGTGGGGACAGGAGCAGCTGCGCTAACTGTGGAATCCAGGAATTGTGCAGAAGTATGTCTGAAGTGTTGCATATCTGCTTGAGCCTTCCTTCCTTGTCCTCCCCCAGCCCCCAACAGAATACTTAGGTTAATTAGGTTAAAAGATAAGCCACTTGGAGAAAGTACTCTTAGCAATTCCTTTTTGCTATCTTGCTTTTGTATTCAGTTCAGTTGTCCTGGTTCCTAGTTGGAAATTAGCAAATTTTGGGAAAATTTGCTCTGAAGCCAAATAATATTTTTGAGGGATCATTCTCCTACCTTATGTAGCAGAAAAGTACATACCTGGTCCAAGCTAGAGGATTCTTGTTAGTAATAACAGGGCAATGGATTTTTCCAGAGTTGATGGCTCTCTTTGAGTTCAAAATTAGGGATAAAATCAATGAATTTGCTTTTCCTATTGGCTACCCACTAAAGGACTGGGGAAGGAATAGAAAAATTATTTAGAATTTTCTGCCTGGTGAAAGCTCAATTTCTTCCCCTGTCTGATTCCACTCTACAATTATAATACTTTTTTTTTTTAATTTTTTAAAATTATGGTTCTGTGAGAAAGTTGATGTAATTTAACATAAAATTGTACATTTGAAGGAGTGTGATATATTGCAATGTTAATGTCATGAAACAATTCATGAAGTGGTATCTCAAATACATGCATTCTCATCATGGGTTTTACTCTGTTTTAGAAGGCAGTAGGTATACATAGACCTAGAAAAGTGACGTTGATGATGTGTAGGTAGTGAATTAGTCTACTTATTGTAACAATGTGGTGGACTTTTAGGAGCACAGCCTGTTTATGTGAACTTCCTAAACATCATGGCAAGTAATATCACCTGAGAGACATTTAATATTCCATGAGAGTTATTAACTATTTCTATTGCATTTTTATTATAGGAAATGTTCTCAAAGGGAATAATTCTGCTTTCTGCTATAGCAACAGTAAGAGTTCACGGGGAGAATAAGTTTGAAGTTGTCACATCCCATAGAACTTTTGTCTTCCGTGTGGATAAGGAAGGTGAGTAGAACATGTAATTCTAATGATTGCCAAAAAGCCATATAATTACTGCTGATAAATTATATTTGTGAAATATAACTTGTTATATTACCAGTTATGTTTCTGAAATCCAGCTGGTTTGGGCTCATAAAGTAAAACTTGAGATAACTGTAAGCTTTGTAAGAACAACTGAAATTGTTGGGGAATGGCTTTTAAAAATATCAAAATGAGAATTCTATTTGCCAAGTCTTCTGCCTCCTCCCCCATGCTTCCCAAAGCATGATTTTTTTTCTAGGTGTCCCTCAGGTCTCATTAGCAGCTCTTACAGCCTGTGTGCTCTCCGCCATCTTCTCTGAGTCACCACTTGATATAAAATTGACAAAGAGCAACAATGAAGTTGATGACTTGAATGTGATACTGTGATCAAAGGAAATCTGGGTTATTCTTTGTCTTTATTTACTGCCTTGTATAGTATTGATTGAGAATACAAATGAAAATTGTGGTAAGAAAGTATGCCTTCTAATTTAATGTTTTATCAACCTACAGCTGTAATATGTGGAATCAATATCAGTGCATGTATGACTTATTTATGGAAACAATCAAATAAAATGGAATACCTAGAAAAAAAAAAAGATAAGAAATATGTATTTACAGCAATACATGCTAGACCCATTATCGCTAAGGGTCTCTCAGCATTTCCATTATCAAATCCCATTTTTATGGGTTATAGCTTGGTTGTAAACATTCGCTGCAGGCTGTAACAGGAGTGCAGAGTCAGTGAACAAATCCTCCTTATCAGGTTTGGCTCAAATCACTTCAGACATTTTTATGCTCTTACCTGAGTTTAAAAGTACGTCTATTTTTATTATTTTTGCCTTTCTCTTCCAAGTTTATTTTTTATTTTTTTTTTTTTATAAATTGGAACATAACTATCTAATTGCAGTACATTTTGTAGGGCCATAATTTGCTTTATGGACTATTACATTTGAATACTATAAAATTTTTAACAACTTTTACTGACTTATAAAATATATTCAGAGCAACCACTTGTGATACATGAAATTGCGTTTGGACATAGTGAAACCACTCACTTAAGGATAGAAATGTGTGTTGTACAAGTAATTTGGTCCTTACTGTGTTCAAAGCTGGATGATATATTTGTAGTAGATTATGTAAATAACTCTGATTGCTTTCCGTTATGTGCACAAACTGTTGCTTGATGCTATTCCTTCTGCGGATTTGTTGTTGGGAATTGTTCTGAGCCTACTCAAAGGGTACTTAATTTTTTTTCAAAGAATTTGAAATGGAGACTTTTGTACATATTTCATTCTATGGACCTTATTTATTAACTTTCCTTTCTTTCTGCTGGAGTATTAAAATAAAGAATGCTATCATTGTTTTCATTGACCTGTGTCCCTTGGTACCAGTGTTAGTCAGTGGATTATAGTGCTCATTTTGTTTGCTTTCAGTGCTTTGATTTATTATTTTTTAGTATGTCAAAAATACATTATTTTTTGATTGATTCAAATATATATAGAGTTTTTCCCTCTAGATAATGCTTTGGAAAGTTTAGGGGCATTTGAGGGCAAAAAATTAAGTCGCTAGGTGACTGCAATGACTTAGTGCATAATCTTCTCAGATGCAGTGAGATTTTATTTAATTGGTGTGAAATACCATTTTAAATAAAACTTTTAAGAGCAACTTAATGTCCTCAACTATGAAAAGATCACGGGAGTATCTCAGTAAAGTACGTTAAAAGAGCGTGTATTAAAATAAAAGGACAAGGAGCGCTTGGATCACCTTCCACATGTTAGTCTGTCAGACTGCTTTCTCTTCTTCAAACTATGTTCTGACGCTTATATATGTGTATTTGTTCCTTATTGCACACATGACCTTTATGAAGTAATCACGTTACTGTTTTAATGGTGCTCTTTGCAGTGTTGAGCACTGATTGTGTCAACTTTTTATGTACTGTGAATAGAACTTTCCTATCTCCCTGCCCCCCTCCCAATATATTTTATGACCTGAATTTTTCAGAGCAAATAGTTGAAATATTCATGATGTTCCAATCGCGTGGGACAAGTCTAATTCATTCAGAGTATTCAGCATTAAAGTATATTGATCTTAGTCTGGTGAAATATCTGAACTTAGTGAATGAGACTGAGTGGAACTTTATTGCTTCACCTACTTGTGTTCATGTATTTGTAAGATGTTAAATTAATAATGCATGCAAAGATATTCCAACATGCATTTTCTTGATTACTCAGTACCCTTGACAGTATCGAGCTTAACCACTACACCTTAATGGAATAGATTGTAAATTGCCAAATGCTCTTGCTTAAAAGTACGTCCAAGCATATAATCGGATTGGCAGTGGTTTGCCTCTTTAGTGACAGATGATATTTAGGCTCCCTGGTTTTTGCTTACATAACTTCTGTAGCTCTTTCCCATTCATCTGGCTTCCAGGAGGTGAACATGCCACCTGTCTACCACCTCAGTCTTTAAGCTGTCTGGAATTAAGCATCTTAGAGCTACTAGTCATGATTTTAAGAATCTTGATCATCAGTTTGTATAACTTTCAATTTGTACGTTGATTGTTGGGAGTTAATTGAATGGCTGTCTTCGCTAACTTCTCCACTGATACTGGCTCTTGTTATTTTTATTTACACCTCCTCTTGAAGGTGGATATTCTCTGATGTGGTGTAGTTATACCATCAACCTGCATAGTACATTAGGAAGAACAGGAAAACCAATGTGTAGAGAAGAATGGAGCTGCTGCTTAAACATGTCTTTGTCTAAATTCTTTTTTGTTTAGAAGAAAGGAATGACTGGGTTAATACAATGCTCAGTGCCTTGAAATCGCAGTCTGATCATAAATGTCGGTCTCGAACTTCTGTCACCCCTGAGAAAAGCGGATATCTTGAGCTGAAAGGATACAAAACCAAAATCTTTATTGTACTTCAGGGAAATACTGTGTGGATCTGCAAAAATGAGCAGGTAAATTTTTCATATGCTTTTTGTGAATGAATGCTTATAAAGATGAGTGAGTTGGAAATTGATGGCTCTTTGTGAATAGCTGCATTTCAATATAAATGCATATCTCTTTTATGTAGCACTTTATTGCTGCAATTCTCATAAGGCTTCAAAAAGCAGACGAAGTATCATTATGTCTATTGTACAATAGAAAACATTAATATATAGTGAGGTGAAGTGAAAAGCCCTGTGTGTCACAACAGGTTAGTGGCAGGGCTGGGATTAATTCACTCTTAAAATGTGTGCCATAAGCACTCTACTAAATCAGAAGGTTTATTTTGTGCACTGGTTACTCTGTCCTATAATACCATACTCCAGAAATTGTGCCACACAGAAGTAGATTGTGACATTTAAGTGATACTTCAACTAAATGTTCAAAACTGATGTTCTTCATGTTTTTCAGAACCTAGATTGGTCAGTTTCTGTTGTGCACTGTAATATTTTAAACAAATCCAGTATTAAAAATCATCAAGTAGGCCTATCATTTCAGCTCCAAAAATATAGGGCTTTTTGTTTTGTTTTGGGCATGAATATATTATGGTAAGAATTAGTTAAACGTGGAGCTCCTTAGGATGCTGTAGACAGGGGATAATTGGGTTCAATGAACGACTGTGTGAACTAGTGGAAGAAAAATCTATTGCAGAACATTAAATGGAAGGTATTACTTCTATGTGAGGAAACTGATGACCCACGAGTAGCTGGAACCTGAGAGGGTGTTTGGGGGAAGTGTTTTTCTCATTTTTTCTCAAATTTGTGTACAGGCAAACTCCTGTTTCAAATGTGAATGATCTCTCAGTAAGACTTGTAATTTTGGAGTTGTTCTGACTTCCTCTCCTGTTATCCTGAAATTTGAGACTGAAAAATATTATTTTTATTTTTTTTCCTACTTACTGTACTCCAAGGAAGTTTTACTTGTCAGTTACATTCTTTGAGGTCAGTCAACAACCAACTAATCAAAAACATGATACACTGTATGGATTTATACTGTTTTGTAGTTCTAACAAAACTCCACAAATGATTTGGACATAAAAGTGTATTGGCTACTCATCATTTGTAATTTAAGCCTACAGCATATGTTTTGCTAAATGAGCACAATGGAGACGAGTTGGTCTTCAGGGTTGAGCACTGTACTCTTCAGCTGTACTGAAACCCTCCGTTTTGATTATTGTAATGAATAGGTGACCTTCCAGTTAGTTTTGTTTTTATTTAAGTAAATTTTACAGCTAGATGGCTTCAAGGAAGAACAAAACCAAAATGCAAATGTCACCCTGCCACCCCCTGAAACCCTGTACTTCACTGAGGTTCTCTTATATCATTCCAGTAGAAAGAATTAAGCTGACCAATTTTTACAGTCTCTGCATGTGGGAGTGAGTGAGAATCCCTGGAATGCATTCTCATCAATGAGAGTCCTCTCTTTGTGGATGTTAATTGTAATGAGCCACTTTTACCTTCAGAATCAGTACTCTGTTCATCTTATGCCCGTGAATGCTTTTGAGTGCTCTCTTATGGATATTCTGAGCTTCTTGATTAAGGGACAAATGGTACTTCAATGAGGTATACAGACTTGCAGAGGAATTTCTCTTCCAGAATGATAGGTCATTTGAAACTAGCTATGTCCTTGAAAGTCTCTGTACCAGGCCTCCAATTTTTTGCTTTGTTCTTACTCTACTTGTATAAAACTGTTCAGAGCATCTTTCTTGCCTCAAATAGTCCTTTAGTCTTTCGCTGTTGATATGGGGCACTCCCAGCTCTGCCCACTATGCTGAGTCAGTTTTTCTGACTGTGTATGTTGATACAAAACAGTTCCAGAGCCATTTACTGTTGAAGGGTTCTTGATTGCTCTGTTACATGTTTTCAGGGTGTGGATTATGACTATCTAAAATAATCTAAGACTACTTCCCCCCCAATCAATTTCATTTCTTAGAGATTTTTTTTGAAGTATTGTTTTGTGTATTCATGTGCGTGTTGGTTCTATTGCTTGTGTGGCTGTATGGTAAGTTACAGAATCACAGAATCACCAAGGTTGGAAAAGACCTTGAAGATCGAGTCCAACTGTCAACCTAACACTGACAGTCCTCAACTACTACCATATCCCTGAGCGCTATGTCAGCACGAGTCTTAAACACCTCCAGGGATGGGGACTCCACCACTGCCCTGGGCAGCCCATTCCAATGTCTAACAACTCTTTCAGTGAAGAAATACTTCCTAATATCCAATCTAAACCTCCCCTGGTGCAACTTGAGGCCATTTCCTCTTGTCCTATCACTTGTTACTTGACTGAAGAGACTCATCCCCACATCTATAAAAACTTTCAGGTAGTTGTAGAGGGTGATGAGGTCTCCCCTCAACCTCCTCTTCTCTAGACTAAGCAACCCCACTTTCCTCAGCTGCTCCTTGTAAGATTTGTGCTCCAGACCCTTCACAAGCTTTGTTCCCCTTCTTTGGACATGCTCATGTATTTCAATGTCCTTTTTGTAGTGAGGGGCCCAAAACTGAACACAGTACTCGAAGTGCAGCCTCACCAGTGCTGAGTACAAGGGTAAGGTCACTTCCCTGGGCTTGCTGGCCATGCTATTTCTTATACAAGCCAGGATTCCATTGGCCTTCTTGGCCACTTGGGCACACTGCTGGCTCATGTTCAACCAGCTATCAATCAACACTGCCAGGTCCCTCTCTGACTGGCAGCTTTCCAGCCACTCGTCCCCAAGTCTGTAGCGCTGCTGGGGGATCAGCTCTGTCCTTTCAACATCATAGATTTCAGATTTGCTTTAGGTAATCATGAAAGCACACCCTTATACAGCCTTTCTACTAGATATTTATTCCCTTCTACTGCCTGGATGCTCTGCAAAGATCACTGACTGCACTGCAGCAGAAAGCAAACCAAAATCAAGCCCTGAAACAGAATGCAGGTTAGACATGCTGCCAGCCTGTCAACTCCTTCTGCATGTGTGAATATTACAAACAATAGTGCAAAACTGGCTTTTTTCCAAGGCTTATTTACCTAAAACCAAAAATATCAAATGGTCCTAAGAGGCTTCTTTTTAGATCTTCCATTTGAACAATATCTCTTTCTTTATGTGATTTCTGGCTATTTGGGAATCAGAGAAAATAGCTTTTGGAAATAACTTTTGTCTTTAAACTTTTATAGTTTGTAACTCTTCTTTCGATACCTCTTGTGTTTTATTTTCAAGTTGAAAACTGGACTATTTTTACTGCAGCACTGAAGAAAAACCCAGTAATACAACATGAGTCCATTAGAGGGCTCTGTTGTTCTAAAAATCTTTCCCTGTCTCAACTTTGTGCTTCAGCCAGTAATTACCAGGCAAATATGTCCAGGGATGTCCTCAAATCCTGTTCATATTGGAATTCACATCCATACTAGAACGACTCCCAGAGAGACTTAGAGGGGTTTATTATAACTGCAGTGCTAAAAGACACTAATTTAGACTTCTTACAATTTTGAAATGAGATCGGATCAAGCTGATTCATTGATTTCTATTAAACTTGTTAGAGGAGAGTCCACTGTTACTTTAAAAGATTTTTCTTTGTTAACAGTGGAGAAGATCCTAAGCCAAATGCTAAATCCTAACATAACCATCATGAACTTTGTGAAGTTCAGATTGAGATTGGAACATCATGTCTCAGGCCTCTTTCTGGTTAAAAAGTGATTGGTTTAGCTTGAGCTTCTGGCAGTGATATAGTGCTAGTATGAAACCATCAATTTTTTTGACTCACCATGTAGTGTGAATTTCTTAAACTTCCTCTCTGGAGCAAAAGTGAAAAATAGATCATACAGAATCAATTTGTTTAACCTGCAACTTGCTGAAATTCCCATTCCTATTTCAAAATCATTTGTGCTTAAATAAAACCATGTCATCTGGTCCTTCATGACAGCTCAAACATTGGCTTGAAATGTCAGTCTGCTGTGGTGGTGCCAATGATAACCTCCCCTCTGTGACCATCAGAAGGGCTCTGACAGATGCTTGCCTAGTCTGCTAGAATATACTCCCTTTGTTAGGGTGTATTTAAGATTCACTGGTATCTAAAGTCAGAGAGGACCTAGGTGTCACAGTGTTTGCTCTAGAATTTGGCTTTGATAAAGAGAATTCAGGATCCTCTTTGTTACTGCTTTAGGTTGTTCTGAAATAGATGTATTTACCTGGGATATTTGAGGAAACTTCACCAAATATAAGGACTGGGAAATGGGATGTATGGCTGTGTGCCATAATTATTTGTGACTTTTTTCCTCCATGAACGACTCCAAGTTAAAGCTTGAATAGTGATGAGAATTATCTCTGTTACATAGAAGCAATAGTTTCCATTTCTTATTGAAAACCTTGTTTCATTTTGGCTCAATGCTCTTATTGATTTCAGAGGGTTTTTTGTTTTGTCGAAGATTGAAATGATTTTCTCTGTGGCAGATGGAAATGTTTATTCATGTTGAGTGAACCAGTAAGAGAGTGCCTAGGAATTTTCATTTCCTCTCTACTGCTAATGGTGCATTTAAAGCAAAACTGGGCAACATCAAAAGATGTATTACAGGAAATTTTATTAAACAGGTAGAAGACGGCAAATGGTATGATAATGTAGAGACCCAATAGCGGGATAGATAGAAGGACAAGTCAAAGATGATGCTTGAGACTGATGTTCTCAAAGAGAGGAAGCAATGTGAACGTCAGTGGAAGGAAATGGAAGGGATGCGTACTTGTATCTCTCTGTGCGTAAGAACAGACGTCTTCTTATGTCTGTTAAGAAACGCAGGCTTAAAGGGGAGTGCTTTGAGCCACTTGATCTAGTGAAAGATATCCCTGTCCATGCAGGGGGGTTGGACTAGATGATCTTTAAAGGTTCCTTCTAACCCAAATCATTGTATGATTCTGTGAAATACAGTGCCAGAGAATCTGTAGTTGGCATTCAGGGTCAGACTTTGGTATACAGTGATGGGAATTTTATAATGATCCTCTGCAAGGGGATTGTTCATTAGAAACTGTTCTGTTTTTCCCAGGAGAAATATAATCCTGATTAGTAATCATGAACATAATGGGTGAGAAAGAGAAACCCTTAAAAACCTTAAGTAAAGGATCTAGTAAGTACAGTAGGAAGTGCATAACAATGGAATGTGAACAAAGAAGAGTAGTTAAATGTGAAGTCCTGAAGATGAGTAGTAATGGTTGTTGTACTAAATCAGTGTGAGAAAGACTTTTTTTTAATGTATTCAGATTCTTCGTTGTATTATTGTGATAGTATTTGTGAATATGAAATTAGTCCAAGGTGATGGCAACAGTGATATGAAAGAAGAGTTGGGGAGAGGTCTTAAGTGTAAGTATAGTAGAAAGCAGAATAGTAGCTTAAAGATTTTGAGATCAAGTGAGGAATCCTGAGGAAAGCAGCTGACAGTTTTGGAATGGAAACTAGGGAAAGAGGTAAAGGATTAAAGACAACAAAATAAGCGGGAGGAAGAAGAGTAAGACCTTACAGATATTTGATAAGTGGTGAGAGGAGAGAGAAGTGATATGCACTGGGGTGGGGCAGTGGAAGGTGGAATTACTGAGAATGAGAAAACAAGAAATGGTGTCATCTGTGTTGTTGCGTTCCCTCTGTCTCCCATCTTCGTCTCTCTCGCCCCAAGAACATGCATCCTTCCAGAGATTTTGTGGTGATGAGCTGTTATTTGTAATAGTAACTGTGAAGTTCTCTTAAAGAAAGCGTTCTCTACTTGATTACTGGTGTGGACAATGATGAAATACGTTTATAAACATGTGAATGAGCCTGGCCCAGAATGCCTTAAATAGGTAGAGGTGACAGGAAAAGTTTTTAAGATCAAATGTACTGATACATTGGTGACTTGAAGTGGAAGCAAATGATCCAGCCTCTTTTGAATACGTTTGTTTGCATCAGGCTGTAGCTAGGATGCTAGATTAAGGTCATATTCCTAATTTTCCAGTAGTTCCTTGGCAAGAAATTCATTCCGATCTTCCACACTCAAAACCACAGCGAAGATCTGTGCATGACATCAGAAACAACTAAACAGGAAATAACTTGAATTCTGTAAGAAAGCTTAAAAACTTCCTTTTTGGCTTGTTGTGCAATTCAAAATGAATGGTTACCGGAAGTTATGTTGAGTTCGGGGAAGATTTGTTCTTGTTCTGACCATTACTTCTTCAGTTTTAAACTAATTGCACCCCTACTCCAGAAAATACATTTAAAATAATGTGCTATTAAAGTAAGGTGGTTTAATCAGACAAGAAAAATGTGTCAGTGACCACCTTTACAGAGATCTACATTTTACATTCAAAAATAATTTTGTGGGATATTGTTCTAGGTTAGTGAAGATGATATTAAAGAACATGGAGAATGGCATAAACAAGAATTCTACCACAGAAAAATTAATAATTTAATGTTAAACTCTTCTATGAGCAGTTAAACTTTGGCTCTATGTAGATTTTATTTTTCTTGTTCATTTGCTTTTATGCTATTAAGATCTCACTGAGATGTAAGTACTCCTAAAGCAATCATGGAACATGGTAGAAAGCCTAATGCTTTCACGATGATAAAAAATTTTGTGATTAATTTGATGTGGGGTGGAAGGTAGGGAAGGACGAAGGAAAATGACAAAGTTATCAGCTTTTTAGTAATGCTCAGTAAAGCTTTCTGATTCATATGTATATAGCAGCTACCTTGATCATGTAAAAAACAACTGTAAAGAAAAGTAAGATTTGTCTGAATGTTATGAAGAAAAAGGACTTTACATATGTACTGTGTCACTCTGTAAACAATTGAAGGAGGTTTTAGACCTACTTGTCATAAGGTTATAACACTATTAATGCAGTATTGGGGAAATCCATTTTACTCTTAACAGTACTGGAATTGCCTGAGAGCATTATCTATCACTATACATATTACTTGCATTTAAGAACTACTAGCTTGGCTTCAAATCCCATGGTAAAATAATCTATTGAATCAAAAGCCCTAAGCAGATCAACATTATGTGTACTTTCATTTATAATGGTAGACCAGGTCTGCATTTTTTTATTTATTTTAAATCACATGAACAACTTATTTCTTCATTTAATGAACCAGAAAGATTGTCTAATTAGTGTGTGTGCATATATATGTATATATATATATATACTTAAATAATGGATTCTTTTCTTCTTTTTGCATGCAACAAGAAGGTTTGAGATGACAATGAAACTGGAAAAAAAGTTGTTTTTCAAGAATACTTATATCTCTCTTCTTTGAATAGCTCAATATATTATGGTATTAAATACAGCTAGAATGTTATTTTTCAGCTAGTTGGTTCCTGGTTAATTGTAAACATATCAGTCAGTTCTCATAGGAGACATGCTGAAAAACTACTCAGTCACTTTAGTTTACTTTGTCTACTTTAAATTGAGGACAACATAAACCGTATTTTTCGTATCTATCTGTTACTTCTATGCTTTTGTCATGTTTGGGACAGAAGTAAGTTTAAATATACTAGTGGCAACACTGTTGTTTTTTATTTCTTTTTCCCTCAGTCTGCATCCTTTACTTCAGGTATTAAACTAATTAGTATAGCTGGAATATTAATATTTATGTAGAGTTACAAAGCTGTTACAACAGTGAAGAGCAGAGCATTTCTGAGGCAGTGTAGACAACATATTCTCACTGAAGTGTTCATTCCACAGACTTGAAGATAGGTGCAAGCATATGTTATGACAGTGTATGTGAATTCCATTTCTTAATTAGTTAAAAATACCATGATATGCCATTGCAAATTTTTAATTATTTAGCATATATCTTCTGTTATCAAGTTGCCATTTTTGAAATCTGTTACAACTCAATTAACTAAATGTGGTTTATGAATTGAATCTTTAATTGGTGTGGCAGAGCTCAGATAAGTAATGTCACAAAAGGATATTTTTTTTTGGTACTTTGCCTATATGATAAAGATATGTTGTATGGATATCCTTCTTTGAAAGCTAAACTTTAACAGAGAGGGGAGACTATTCTTTTGTCCAGTCTGAAGTGGAAAAGCAATATTCTTGAAGACTTCAGAATTTGCCTAATCTATGATGAGTATGATCAGATGAGCATTGTCAGTCACATTATTTAGTATTGCAACCAAGGAAAACATTTTAATCATCATAAAGAGGATAAGCATGCATGAGCAGGAGACGAAAGACTATGCCTGCAATTCATTAATGTCCCTTGTAACTGACACTGTAATGTCTAGAACTCCAAGCACTTAAAAGCAGGTGATTGATCATAATGCATTTATCTTGCAGTAGCTGTATAAGCAAGAAAAGCACGGTGTTCAAAAGAAAACTATTTTGGCATTAATGGATTTCTGTTGTTTGTGATGATTTTCAAGACTGGGTGGTCTCACTTCAGTCTCTGTTGTAGTTCATCAGAGTAAGGACTATTGGCATTTGTTTAGGATGCCCAGAATTTGTTGTCACGGCCCCTTTTGTTTTTCCTTCATACTATTTTACCCCCAACCTTTTTTTTGTTAAAAACAATTAATCAAACAGCAGACAGTTGCTCCAGAACTGTTGTCTTCTGTACAGTGTGCTAGAAATGTGAACAGTATCTTTGCTGGCAGTGGAGACAGAGCAGGTTGGAGTTGCTATTAGACTACTAAAACAATTAGGTCATTTGAGTTTTCATCAGTTATGCAAAGTGGATGGTTTAAAATAAGCATTATAAAGATGATACTTAAACTGAGAACTTTACTATCGTCATAGTTTAAGTGACGTGTAAATCTTTTGCACTCTAAATAAACTGTTTTTCATTTGTGCCGATTTCTTTGTTGTTTGGAACAGTATGGCATTGTTCAGATAATAACAAAGTATTAGTTTCTTTAGTCCACTACCCCATATCTATGGACTTTATTCTAAATAAATACACCATTCTTACAGTAAAAGGAAAGGAATTTATGATTTACAGCATAGTAAGAATGTAGGCAATACCTCAGTGTGCTTTCTCAGTAATGATTTCTGTCCCTGGTTAGTAAACTGCTAGGCCAACAAATTTGAACTTAATGAACTCAAACTGAATTAATGCCTCATGAAGCACTTCAATGCCATTGTTATTAAATGAAATTCTCCCTCTTAAATATTTTGTTTGCAAAATTATATCTTGTTAGAGATGGCATGTTTTAAAAATCAATGTCTTACAGATATTTCCAGAAAACTTTGCTCAAAAAATATTTCCATCTTGCCATGTGGGTAAGACACCCTTCTCCCCCAAGATCCACCAGAATGACTGATTGATATCTAACACTTTTAAACAAACAGTTGAAAAATGTTACATGCATTGAATTGTAGCAAAATCAGGCTTTGTTACCTTCACTTAAGGTGGAAGGTTGCCAAAACAATTGGCAGTGGGCAGCTGGAGGACCATGTGAATAGGCCTGGACAGTGGATGAGAAGGAAAATATATTCAGCTTAATAACAGAGAAGATGGAAAACAATGATTCATGAAATAAAAGGTGGAAATAATCTTGTTTGTATTTTAGGTAATGCTTAGTGACATTAGTATGTTTGGAGCATTTCCAACAACTTTTATTTAGTTGAGGGATGTTTGGGGTTTTTGTTTGTCTTTTAGGGACCATTATGTTGTACTTCTGCAGTATTTCCAATAAAAGTTGCTTCAAAAAAACTGCTGAACCAAAGAATGGAATGGCTTACACGTGTATTTTACTCATAAATATTTTAATTATTGACTTTGCCAATCCTCTGTGGGATTTGAATATCTAATATTTGAGTATTACAGCTCCTGTCCATTTCTTTAAGGTGAGTTAGGCTACTAAAATAAAATTTAAAAAAATACTGCTGTCGATTGGATATGACTCCATTTTGATTATGGCAAAATTCTTGTCTCTGTCTTGTACTGTCTAATGTTTTCAAATTGTGCAGGTTTATATACTCTGCATCTGGGCAGAGAGGAGTCAATATGCACTATTCTGCATTTTTCCATGTTTATACAGGTCTACAGGCTAAGTCCAGGATGCAGAGCTGTGTTAGAGATATGTGAGTGAGGCTTGACAAAGGTCTTGAAGCAGTGTGGCTGCATTAGTATAATTAATAAGGCTTTGTATACTGCTTCCTGTTCCACAGTCAGCCTGTCTGGCGCTTGTTTGAGAGGCTCTGCAGGACGTTGTGTGATGATGAGAGGTACAATGTTTTTTCCAGCCGAGGACTGTAATTCCTTGCCATGGGGTCATAAAGAAGTTCAAAGGCAGATAAAATGACAGCAGTCAGCAACAGCAGCTCAGTTCCTGCAACACAGAAGTAATTGCAGCCCATTATTACAATTGACTCTCACTTCTCTCCCCTGAAGGAACTGAGCAGCTGCCAATTTACTGGGCTGCAAGAAAACTGATGAGCCAGGAGATGGGGGTCATAAGGAAAGTTGAGAAACTGATCAAGGCAAAATTCATTAGTCCTGAGTAGCCATGAGAGAAGAGGAGACAGTGCTGACTGGTCATCACTGATGCCTGGGTAGGAGATGGATTCTGACTTCCAGGTTGGTTTGTTTCACCTTGCACTTTTTTTCACAAAGAGAAGCAAGAGAGATTCTAGTGTATTTTGTCTTATTTTGTTTAAAACAAACCAAACACACAGCGCACACTTGCCATTTTTGTGTGACTTATCAAGAAAGGGCTTATTTTACCCTGAATAAATACAGCAGCTGTTTTTCCTCTGTGTTTTCTGTGTGCTCTGTAATCATTCCTGTGCATTAGGTATTTACAGGTTTTTCTCTTTCCTTCAACAGCTAAAAAAGGATGATATATAACTTACTTTGTCTTTTCTGTTTTATTTAATGACATTGTGCAATTGGTAAAACTTAGAAGCCTGAGGTGAGGATGATGTTAGGTACTTGCATTTGCTTACAGTAAATGTGTACAATTAGCAGTTTAGATGTGAAACTTGTGCGTCTTCAGTGTTCTCAGCAATAAATGCTAATGCAAATATAAAAGAGTTGTATCTACACAAAGCTCTGTTTGAGAGGTGCTGTTTCTTCATCCTTCTTATATTGATGAGGTATGGGAATATCAGAAACGTGTCAAAATATGCAGATGGAGCTGTACTGGAATTTGACAGGGGGGAGTAAAAATATGTTAGAGTGCACTGTAGGTACAGAACCAGAAGATGTTATCACAGTTCTGCATGATTCTGTGGTGCTGGCTCTTCAGGTTGTCTTGTTGTGCAGGTCTTTCATCCACTGTCACAAATTTCATTCAGAATCCTGAGAGAATTGGTCGATGCAGTCGCCAAGCCACTCTCCATGATATTTGAAAAGTCAAGGCAGTCAGGTGAAGCCTCTGGTGACTGGGAGAAGGGAAACATTGCTCCCATTTTTATAAAAGGTAGAAAGGAGTAACCTGGGAACTATCATCCTGTCAGCCTCACCTCATCATGGAACAGATGCTCCTAGAAGCTTATGCTAAAGCACACGGAGGACAGGGAGGGTGATTTGAGACAGCCAGCACAGCTTTACCAAGGGCAAATCCTGCCTTATCAACCTAGTGGCTTTCTTTGATGGAGTGACTGCATCAGTGGGCAAGGGAAGAGCAATGGATGTCATCTATCTGGACTTCTGTAAAGACTTTGACATGGACCCCCACAACATCCTTCTCTCTAAATTGGAGAGATAAAAATATGATGGGTGGACTGTTTGATGAATAAGTAACTGGTTGGATGGTCGCATCGAAGAGGGTACTGGTCAATGGCTTGATGTCCAAATGGAGATCGGTGACAAGTGGTGTCCCTCAGGGGTCTGTATTGAGACCAGTGCTGTTTAATATTTTCGTCAATGACATAGCGGGATTGAGTGCACTCTCAGCAAGTTTATAGGTGACACCAAGGTGAGTGGTGCAGCTGACATGCCAGAAGGACAGGATGTAATCCAAAGGGACCTGGAGAAGTGGGCCTGTGTGAACCTCATGAGGTGCAACAAGGCCAAGTGCAAGGTCCTATACCTGGGTCAGGGCAATCCTAGGTACCAATACAGGCTGGTGGATGAGGGGATTGAGAACAGCCCTGTGGAGGAAGACTCTGTGGTACTGATGGGTGAAAAGCTGGACCAGAGCCAACAATGTGCACTCAGGGCCCTGAAGGCCTACTGTATCCAGGGCTGCATCAAAAGAACTGTGACCAGCAGGTTGAGGGAGGCAAATTCTACCGCCATACTCTGCTCTGGTGAGACCTCACCTTGAGTATTGTGTCCAGCTCTGGAGCCAACAATACAAGAAAGATGTGGGAGTGTTGGAATGGGTCCAGAGGAGGGCAACAAAAATGATCCAAAGCCTGGAGCACCTCTCCTATGAAGACAGGCTGAGAGAGCTGGGGTTGTTCATCCTGGAGAAGAGAAGGCTGCAGGAAGACCTTATTGCAGCCTTTCAGTACCTAAAGGGGTCCTATAGGAAAGATGAGATCAATCTTTTTAGCAAGGCCTGTAGTGACAGGACAAAGAGTAATAGTTTCAAACTAATGGAGGGTAGATTTAGATTGTATTTAAGGAGGAAATTTTTTACAATGAGGGTGGTGAAGAGCTGTAACAGGTTGCATAGAGAGGTGGTAGAAGCCCCATCCCTGGAAACCTTCAAGACCAGGTTGGATGGGGCTCTGAGCAACCTGATCTAGTTAAAGATGTCCCTGCTCACTGCAGGGGGGTTGGAGTAGATGACCTTTAAATGTCCCTACCAACCCAAAACATTCTATGATTGTCCTAAACTGCATGCAGATGTATTTTTAAATTAACCTTAAGAGGCCTCTGCAGATTTTGTTCTTGCTGCTTGTCCTTCTTAATGGAAAAGTTAAAAGATGCATTTTCAGTATATACAGGGCAGTTTAAGGAAAGCTGTTGTTTTTAGGAACTAACCACAGATACCTGGGGTGAATCTCCAGCTCTGTGAATGTCAGTTGGAGCTTTGCCAGTGATGTCAGAGTTGCCAGTTTCATTTTAGTCCAGTATTTTGTTTTAGTCCAGTATTTTGTTTCATTCCTGAGTTCTTGTTCATCTAGTTTCTTAAATGGCATGGTCATGCTGGGAAAAATAAACCTTTTTCTGTCTTTAGTGTATTTTCAGATTGCAGCTGCCCATTCTTGTTAAGGATTTTTTGGAACATTTTTCTCTTCTCAAAAATCATTGTAGTGTGTAACAAGCCTCCTCATCCACAATTGCTACAAAATGCTGCTGATGGATTTCTGAATATCCTGAAATGTAGTAATTTTATGATTGATTTTTTTTACTTTTAAAAAAAAAAAATACTGTTTGTGGGATTCTCTTTTACAGTTTTATCTTGATCAAGCCTTTGCTATTTTGATGCAACTTCTGTGTGATGAGATGTAACTGCATACCTTCAGTTATGAGCCAGAATGGCTTTTTCATAGCTGTGCTTCACCATGACATGAAATGAGTTCAGTTTTCTGATGTCTAGGTCAGGATGCTGCTGTTAGATAAGCCTGTAAATCAGTGCTTCACTTTTTTTTTTTTTTTTTTTCCTCTCTTTCTGTGAACAAATTGCCATGGTAGGTACTGTTCTTTACTAATCTCTGATTTGTAAGACATCTTGACTTACCTGAACATAGTATTATGTGTATGTTTCAAAATAACTTTTATTTTTTACTGTGTGACTTTGAAGGTGGTTCTAATAGAACATTGAGGAAACAAATTGAATTTACTTGATTTTTACATAAGGTACTTCTAGTTGTCACTGTACCAAAAGGTCAATAAACAAGTTCATCAATTTTACACGACTGCTGTTCTAGAGTTTAAAATACCACAAAAATGTTCACAATCTGTCCTTCCTCTAGGAGTTCAAACACTTTGTTAGCAGTTTGTCTGGACTATAAATACATAACAAGATCTTTGGTGTGTATGTAAAGCCTCAGTAAGAAATTATACAGATGTGAATTCAGAAAAATGTAACTGTATGTGGTACTTTTAAAATACACAGATCCTTCTGGTCTCCAGAGGTCTCGATAAATCTTCCAAGAAGGTTTCCAGTTGTGAAGCACTTCCAAAGAAGAGTCCAGATGGCTACTTAAAATTTTAATAGTAATAGCTATGTTTAAAAATGTCCTTGCATCAAGAGGAGATGCTCTGGGTGCTCATTACAGGGGAAGTGTTTAAGTGTGAATTTGAGATGGTGGCTATAGGGATACCTGCCTTAGCTAAATATAAAAAAAAAAAAACAAAACCCCACAAAACCAAAAACATAGCCAGGTGGAAGGGGTCAAAAAATAAAAGTGAGGGAAACTGAGGAATTTCCAGGTAATAATAGGTTTCACATATGTTAAGCTGGCATCCCTTTGGGATGAAAAATGTGTGAAGCAAGTAGCAAGGAATGGACTCAGAAATGGAATGAATTTCCATGTGTTAAGAAATTAACTCGCTCTGAAGTGAGTCCAGAGAAGGGCAATGAGGCTGGTGAGAGGTCTGGAAAACAGGCCTTATGGAGACCGGCTGAAGGAACTGGGGTTGTTTAGCCTGGAGAAGAGGAGACTGAGACAAGGCCTCATTGCTCTCTACAACTACCTAAAAGGAGGTTGTAGTGAGGCTGGTGTTGGTCTCCCACATTACTAATGACAGGACGAGAGGAAATGGCCTCAAGTTGCGTCAGGGGAAGTTTAGGTTGGATATTAGGAAGTAGTTCTTTACTGAGAGGGTGGTTAGACATTGGAACAGGCTGCCCAGGGAGGTGGTGGAGTCGCCGTCCCTGGGGGTGTTCAAAAAACGAGTGGATGAAGCACTTGAGGCCATGGTCTAATGGTCTAGTTGTTAGGGAGATGATGGGATAAAGGTTGGACTTGATGATCCTGGAGGTCCTTTCCAACCATGGTGATTCTATGATTCTAAGAGGAACATGTTTGTCTCTTTTAATATAAAGCAATGTTATAAATGGCCATTGGAATAAGAATAAAAGTGAAAGCCTGGAATATGGGCTGTACTTAATCATGACAGGCTTTGAATTTTACTTACGTGTTTATTTAGGTGCAGTGTCTTTATGTCATTTCATGGTGTTTCATGAAACAGCAAAAGTAAAGATCATAGCCCAGGCAGTCTGCAGTTGCTTCAGCCTCTCTAGCTAATAAGATGCTGATTCTGAATGAATGCTGCAGAGGAGCCCTGCTGGAAGGGAGTTACCATAATTGTTAAAATTGGAGCTTTGTCTGAGCTTGTCTTTCACATGGGAGGGTGGGACTGGTGACAAAGAGAGCAGTTTTGTGTCTCTTGCTTGACATCTGCCAGGGTATTTGGGAAGATAGCAAGGCAGGTTTTGTGTGCAGTGTTACCAGCTTGCTTTTGATGCTTGGTTCTATCTTGTGTGCCTCCGATGTGAGACCGTTGCTTTCCTAGTACATTGAGTGACAAGAAAAAGAATGCATATGGAGGCAGAATGGAGTATGGTCTGGATTTTACTTTCTGTACCTCAGCTGAACTTTGAATTGTAGAATAGTTAAGAATTCTTTACTGGGAGGGTGGTGAGACACTGGAACAGGTTGCCCAGGGAAGCTGTGGCTGCCCCCTCCCTGGCAGTGTTCAAGGCCAGGTTGGATGGGGCTTTGAGCAACCTGGTCTAGTGCGAGGTGTCCGTGTCCATGACAGCAGATTGGAACTAGATGATCTTTGAGGTCCCTTCCAACCCAAACCGTTCTATGATTCTGCAAATTCAGTCCTTTCAGTGTTTTTCTAAAGCAGCAATTCAAATGACTATGGTATCTCTAAGTCACAAACTCTACTTTCCAGTAATAGCTTTAAATGGCTTTGTGTTAAAACATACAACTTAGTGTAGAATTCATTTCCTTACATTGATGACACAGCTCACATAAATTGTTTCAGAAATAACGAAAAGGTTATTGGACCATCAGTAAATGCCATGCATACAAATTATTTATAATGGGAAGGCATAGCTGTGGCATGGATTTGTGTTTTCCCCTTTCCTTTCAGCACATTTCTGCATGAGTGAGAAACGTGTGAATATTTGGAATTATAACATTTCCTCTCCTCTCTGTTGTCATCTTCTTGCTTCATTTTTGAGGACTAAGAAATTGAAGCTTTTAATTTGTGTAAATTTATGTATATATGTTTTTGTTTGTAGTTGTTGTCTTTGAATTTTTCTTTCCACATTGCATCATCTTGTCTTAATTCGCTGTGACCATACACTGTAGCCTTTCCTTCTGGGACTGGAGAGAAGGGGAGTGGGTAAACTTAGAGTCCATATCCTTGCCTCTGACTTATGTTCCTTAAATCTTTTTAAGACTTGAGGTATTCAGTGGCTGCTATTGTGTTGAATTTGATTGAAGCCAAGCATCTGTCTACAGTAAAAACTTATTTGGGGTTAGGTAGAGAGACAGATGCTCCTGTGATTATGTAAATTTATTTGGGGGGAAAACTTAGCTAAAAACCTGTGAAAATTCAAAGATCTGTGTGAAATAACATTACTATGATTACAGATTTGTACATGCACTCTAAACCTGGGAAAACGGCTTACTTAATTTCATCTAATTAAATCTATACAATTTAATATTGTGCAGTAGATACTATAATAGGCTATTCTCATCCACAAGATCGCTACCTTCTTGAGTGCATTGTTTACTTAGTAACTGATAATTTTAAATTCTTTTCATGGGGTAACCTGTGCCTTTTTTATTGCACACTGTTGAAAAGTGCTTTGCAGAAAGAATCCTTCACCAGTAAAGGAATGTTCTGTGAGGAAACAATCAGCAATAGCTGTGTTTGCCTGTTTGAGGAGCAATGATTAATTTATTTTTCATCGATTTCTGTTAGGTAAAGGAACATGATTGCCTCCTCCATATGACCACACAGTTCCAAAAAATGGAACAAATTATTCAAATGCCCATATATTTTGAATTCTCTGTTTTCTCTGTCTTTTATGGGGGGGGGTTGGGAGGGAATAATTTCATGTCAGACTACACCTGCTCAATATACCACTTTCATAGTTCTCAGTTGAAGTTTCAGTTGCTCAGCAGTTCTGCAAATCAAACCCTAGAGCATAAAGGTACTAGGAAATGAAAAATGTACAGTGAAATTACTGTATGCTAAGACTTTTGATTTACTCTGAGCAGAAACTGGCAAAGGCAAAGATAAGAGCTAACTCTCCAGGACAGTATTAATTGAAGTGCTGGGGTCTGAACCCCAAGCCCTGAATTAAGGTTGTTGACATATGGGTGGTCCCCATGGTCCTTTAAAAGGAGGGGATGAGTTTGCCTTTTGGCTTTCCTCCAAGGTGCAGCCAGCCTTGTAAGGAAAGCCCTTGGGTAAACAAGCCCCAGGTGCCCTACATTTTGATGATGAGTGCCAGGTGTCCTGCTTTGGGCATAAAAGCTGGGACCACTTGCAGGAAGAGTTGGAGTGTCTGTCTGTGAGGTGGACGCACTTCACAGAGTTTCCCTGTTGGGGAAGGACCTCCTGACTCCTCATGCAACTGTATCCCAGTCAGGTCTGGCACCTGCAAATGCGGGCTTTGTGGGGAGGCAACATGGGGTTACCTCTATCATATATAATCACCTTATTGTCCTGGTTGTCTCCCATTTTCTCTGTGGGTTACCTTGTGTCTCGGTTTGTTCCATCTATTGCGGGTCATGCTGTGTCATTTCTGGGGTCACTGGGGTTGATGTCTATTATTTGTGATCTGACTTATTTGTACCCCCAGCGATCCTCTATATACTGACCCCTTTATGCGAAATAGAATCCCCTTACTGGATTGTTTTTCTCCTGCTGGCTGTGTCCTTTATACTGGGCCTACTAATTGGCAAAACATTAATTCACTTTAATTATGTGATCCTCCCTTTTTTTTGTATTTTGCAGCCTGTATAGGAAGGGGGCTTTCATCTTCATGTGCCCTAGATCCATCCCATACAACAAGCAAGGCATGGGCCTGATGGTGCATAATCGAGTGATTTAAAGTTGTATTGATACTGCAAAATACACACGCATAGCTGCTGAAGTGAGGATTCTGAGTTTCTTTTGTTGTAAGTGAATAGAGAGATTTGTAACTTATATGAAAAGTAGGATCTAAGGTGGTAACTACCTTAGAGTATTGGTCAGGAGTCCATTTTTGAAACAAACTCTTAGTTGTCCCCACTTCCTATGTGTTGGCTTTCATCACAGAGTACATCAAAGTACATGTGCTAGATTTCTTTATAATGTAGTGATGTGGAGGGGTATGTGCTCCAGTAGCGTATCCAATATACTCCACTGCAAACAAGCCTACTGCATGGCACTGACTAGAGCTAATCTAAGTGTATGTTCTCACCTTTTGCTGTCTTCTTTCTTTTTAACCTCCAGAATTATGGATGTCAGGTTGTCATTACAAAATATTTTACAATAATAGCACGAATCATTTTCAAAGGTTTCTATTATGGCACACCAGAATTTTGCTTAGTGAAGTAAAGAACCTAAAATTGATGATGTGACTACCTCACATATCATAATAGATGAGCCTGAAGCTACAGAGTTAACATGCACAGACAACTTCAATTTTAGTATATCCTTGCTCATCAGGACTTGAGTTGGCAAATTTCATGTTCTTTTAACATCACTTTTTTGTGTGTGTAATTATATACTATATGCTTCACTGCAGTTTCGTTTTGAGACCTCATTAGGAAGACTGTAAGAGAGTACGAATGTCTTGTGGCGGTTTTTATTCCTAGCCATGATATATAACTATCACCTAAAATCTATATTAAAAGATTTTAGGCTGTGATGAGGGACGTAAGTCTCTAAAGATTTGAAAAGCGTGATGAAAAATAACTGGGGAGGCTAAGCCTAAGTATAGTTTAAAAGGAGAGGAAATCAATATAAACTTGTGGAGAAGAATTGATATCATCAAAGCAATTTCTGCATTACTAGTTACTCTTTCTCAAACTCTAATACATAAATATGTCGTAATTTTTCATTAACATGGAAACAATTTTTTTCCCACCTTTCCTTTGCAGAAATTAGCCTTCCTTACAAGCTGGAAAGGCTGAAATACCTCCAAGTAAGGAGGAGAGGAGACAAACTATGGTTGCTTTATCTGAAGGATTCTAGTTACTGGCTTTTAATCTCTGTGGAATAATTTCGTTGTTTGAAAGGAGTCAAATACCATGGAGCTAGAATGAAAGAAAAGTCTAAATCGTGTTAAGGGAATTCTCACATCTTTCAGAAATGTCTCAGTCTAATTGTCACAAACTTTGTGGTAGCTTCCCCAAAGTAAACCTAAAGAGCTATTGCAAATAACAAAGGTAAATTCAAGGAAACACGTAAGGTTGTATTTTGGAACACTGATCAGAGATATTTGTGATTAAAGTTCAAGAACCATTTATGTATAGGCTGTAGGATAAGAAGTAGTGTCAGAAATATGGACGGGCCTCTTGTAAATTAGTGGCAGGATGCTAAGAAAGATGGATATTAAAAAAAAACCCCAACGTGTTCATATATAAGACACATACATATGCATACATGTGTGTATGTGCACATATATATGTTTATAAGTAGCATATTTTTCATGTCATATTATCTAGTACCTCTTACCATTATTGGGGTCTTATTGTGTGTGTGTGCATGCATATACCCTTAAATATTGTGTGATCTTAAGATCTGACAGCTGAAGACAAAAAAAGCAAAGGGTCTGTAATCTCTTTATTCACAGGAAGGAAACTGATGTGCAGTGAGAATACTCAGGGTGATGTAGCAATTTTCAAAAGCGCTATGCTCCCAGTGTACACCAGTACTATTTCTGTACTTCAGAGTTCTGTACTTCAAAATATGCCACAAATATATGTTTACACATGTATGTATATCCACGTTTGTGTGTATGTAGAAATATATTCTCTTGAAATCACAGCAGCGTTTTTCCTTTTTCTTTGCTGTTGCTGTTATTCCCTCAGTCTTCCAGCAAAAAGCTAAGATAAAAAAGTGGACTGATATTTCTAATGTGAAAATAATAGAGTTTATTAAACTTTAAAATAAAACTTGGGATTTATTTCCAAGAACTTTCATGTGATGGGTAAGGCTGAACTTATAATTGTGTTTAGGTTTTCTTTGGTTGGGTTTTTCCAAGATGTTTTCCTAGGGCAAGTTTTGTGTTTTTTTTTTAAGTCAGCTTTATATACTGTGAAAATAATGTTAGATTCATAAAAGACAGTGCATACAAAGACATGATTATAACTGCTAAAACCGATGAAAGTTGAGGAATGCAAGCAGCAGCTCTAGAACTCCTGTGTTCGTATGAATTTTGGTTTGAGTAACAAGAATGCTAGCCCAAGTTGTACTAGTGCAAAACTGAGTGGAAGGGAAAAAACACTAAAAAAATTTAAAAAATGAAAGAAAAAGTATTACACTTTCCAGGGAGAAGAGGAGTAGTTTTGTAGAGGAGATCTTTTCATTAATGGGGAGCCACAAAATTTAGTCTCTGGTTACAGATTTAAGAATTCTGTAGAGAAAAATGCCTAGGCCTGTCTTTTTAAGACAGCATACCTGAAGCTGTGTGGTCAGCAACTCTGAAAATTAGACTTATTTAGATCTAGCTGCATGATTTTATTCGTACATGTGCTTAAGTTTTCCTTAACCTGGGTGTTTATTTCTCTGTCTGTAAAATACTGGTGATATATTAGAAAAGGTATGAAACTAATTTTGAAGCTCCTTGAATTTCATCCAGAATACAGTTAAAGAAAGGTTGGTAAAACCTGTCTCAGGGTAGCTTTTGTTTATAAAAAGATAATACATAACAGAGAAAGCAATTTTGTACACTGATATGTATGTTATAGATACACATTAAAGATGTGTTTAAAAAAATGTTATATAATTTCAGTTTATATACAGATAACAGGTTTCCATGTGTTATGTCTTTTTCAGATGGGGTGATAATGGCAGCAGGACTCACACATTTTAATCGTTCCTCTTTCAGGAAGGAACAACAGTGTACCAGAAAGACAGTACTCACCTGATAGTTAACTACTGTCCCCATTAGTATTTTTAGCCTGCAGTCAACTGTGCTCTTTAGTGAATTGATCTATTATTATATCTGTAAATATTTTTTTAATTGCTCTTATTGTCAACCCATTTTTCAACCTTTCTTCAAATTCATGTAGGTAGTATAAATATAGATGTTTAAGACACAACTATATTTTTTTAAAAAAACAATACACTCTCAGCTTTCTCTGTGCATTTTTGAATCTTAAACATTTGTTTGTCAGAAAGTCCAACACAGTTAATCTATATGAAACAATGAGCTTTCAGTCTGCAGATGTAAGACAATTCTTATTCTGGAAAGTTACTGCTTGGTCTTGCTGTTGGTACATTTTGTATAGTGTTTGAATGGACCTATTGTCCTCTTGTGCACTCAAAGTGAATGAATTTATCTTTCAAAGTGGAACATTTCTCTTTTCCCCTGTACCAATTCCCACTTCTGTTTCTGAAGGAGAGAACAAGACTGCACTCCTGAAAGCATATAATTCTGAACCTTGAAAATTAGATTCCGGTGCACCTGTCGCTCACAAAGCCTGGTTTGTGCCAAGTGTTGTACAGTTATCGTGAAGAGTTTATTTGGACCATTACGTAAATAACTTCAGTCTAATGTACCAATGAAATTGGTTAATTTGCCACCACCTTCAGTTCTGAAAAGTGTATTCCTTACTTATAATTTCTTAACCTTTCTGACATTTCTCACACTGAAATTCAGTACTGTGAGTTCTTATGCACTTGATGAATTTAAAACATAATAATTATTCTCTGTTCAGTGGGATTGTCCATACACTCGGTATGTGTGCAAATTTTGGAGGATTGGTGCTCCAGCTAAGTTTAGGTCAAGACTTTCAAATTAATAGATTTCATTTCTAGAGTGCTTGCTTAGTTCTTTGTTGTTAAGTTCAGTATAACAAAGTTTGGTGTTTGTCTTCACAGACATAAATGTGTGCAATCTTTGGCCTGGAGGGTGCTTCCCCAGGCATGCAGCCTGCTTCCTTTTTGTGCCAAGGAAAGTGAACACAGCTAGCTGTTTGAAGGCATAAAAAAGAGGAGACTGAAGGGAATATAGGATAGAGATTTTCAAGAAGGAAGAGTATTTAATAGGTAGATAAATAAAATTTAGTTACTGTTTCTTTTTGCTAACATCATGTAATGAAATTCTCAGTTATCGGGGGAAAAAAACCCAACGTACATGCACAAAAGGAAATAATCTTTTGCACAATTAGTATTTGGGAAATTTATGAAGTAGGATGATGTGGAGGCCTCAAAGTCCTTGAGGATGTGGCTGTCAATGGCTAGTAAGTATAATGGTTTGGCTGCAGTTATTTATTCATGGACTTTACGAGCTGGAAATCCTTAGATTGCTGGAAGCTTATTTGAGAAGATGAAAATGTACCTTTTCTTATTTACATTCTTTTTATGACAGTTTCCAGTAGAAAGTGCTTAAAGGAAAGCTACTGTACTAGGACAACTTTTGATCTGGCTCAATATGGTAGTTATTTCAGTCGTCTTCATTACTCATTTACCTTCAGCAAATTCTAATCTGGACCTAAGAGTATATTAAGTTCCTATTAACCATGGCTACTTGCAGGCATTCAACTGTTACTTAATAAACAAAGAATGCATTACACTGTTGTTAAGATACAAGTATAGTCTCGTTACCTATCCTTTAAAAATCACAACTTCTTAAGGCCAATTATTTCAAATAATTGAAACCTGCATCCAATTTACATCTCAGAATTACAAGCCATTTAATTCTAGAAAGTTTGTGGGTTGTTTTCTGTTGGGGTTTTTTTTTTCATTTTGCTCATTTGATTTCAGACACTGCTTCTAATAGAAATAGAAATTTAGTATTTTTCTATCCTCAGTTTTTTTTTTACCCTCTACTTCATGCTTCTGTTTTTCTCACTGGTGATGTCTGACTTTAAGAATGCTTCACTGCTACAGAGCATGCTGTCAAGTTGATACTCAAAAAGAGATTATTCTGCCCACTCCTTTCCCATAGAACTGATTTTTGAGGATGAATTAGAAACTCTATAGGCTTCACAGAACTCAGCTCTCTTCTAAGGTCAATGGGTCAGTATGAAGACCATGGATTTATAGGAAAATGGGGTGGGAGCTGAAGATGAGGATGGAGAATAAAAATGTTGATGTTGCAGGATATGAGGGTAGAAGAAAGGTAGAAATATTTTTTAAAAAATAAAATATCAGGAGTGGCTAAGCCAGGATACTTGTTGAAAAGTTATTACTTTTTAGAAAGGTTTGTGCTGAAGTCTGCACCTGGGTTCCACGCTGTTACTGTCAAAGGTAATGGAAGGTAGAAAAAAACAAAACACAAGCTCTTAAGTCTGGCAAGGAAACGTTACCTGGTTTACACCACACTATGTTGGATTAGTGGAAGTTACGGCATTTTAAAAATCTCATCTTAAAATGCACACTATAATGCCTTTTGGGGCATAAATCTCCTCAATGCCCAGTGTGATATAATTAGTACTTCCATTTGTGTGTAGATATATGTCTCTTTTATGTCAGATTTAGCCTTATCAGTCATGGCTAAAATAATATTTTTATTTGTTCACACCAGAATTAGGGGAATGAAGTGAAAAGAGTTTTGTGAGGTATCTTCTCCATGAGAGCTCTACTTACAAAATTTGAAAATCTTATGAAGAGAAACTTGTCAGTGATGCAGGTTTAAATATGTATTTACTAGACAAACAATTCCTGGCTGCATGTCAGGTGACTTGGAGCTTTTCCCCTCCAGTGCTCATATTTTTATCAGCCCATTTTTATTAGCCCATACCCAACTATTTCTTATGTAGCTTTTTAACTTTCCATCTGCAAGATGTTCACTATGTGGATTTGTCTTTTTGCTTGGGTGATATAGGTTGGTTTTTTTTTTTGTTGTTGTTTCTGATGCAGTTACTGTTTCCAAGAAGTATGCTAATATTTCCAGAAATTAAACTTGTGGAAGTGACTACCATGGTTTCTACCATTAGATGAACATCTAAATCAGTTTAAGAAGGAGATACTGGTATTGTTCAGAATAGATCAGAAATAACATATGTGCCTATCATTGTTTCCAAAATTCATGCATTTGAGAGAGCCTCACAAGAGCTTACTGATCATATTATTTCCAAACTGTGTAAATTTAAGATTGATTTTTATTTTTTTTGAAGTACATTGTTCAATGCAGGGGAAAAAATAATTTCTCTTGGTATAAGGCAGAAATGCTTAGCATTTCTAATAATTGAGGCACAGATAACCCTTAGTCTGTTTTGGCTGCTGTGTAGTACTTTTATTTTCAAATACATGTTTGACATGTTTAGCTCATGTAATACATCAGAAACATGAGCAACCAAACGTTTGAGGAAGAATTTTATACGTAATATATTCTATTTTGTTAAAACATTCTGCCTAAAATCAGGCAAAACTGCAATCAATGAGAAGGAGTTAGATGTATAAACATTATTTAGTCGTTAAAATATAATTTAAGCTAGATGCTTCCATAGTTTTGGATCCACATTTCAATGCAATCTGTTATTTAATCTTTTTTTTTTCCTTTCTAATAGTTACAGTGAGCATTTTTATTTTTTTTCAGTAGTCATTCTAGCAGTTAGAAGCATAGTGTTCGGACAAAATTTAGTATAGTTCGTTTTATCCATTAATTAATTATAAGGAACTTGCATGTTGTGACCAAAATATGCATTATTGACCTTGAATTTTTTGACCGTGCTGATTGAATTGTTCTATGCATGTTTGATTCTTGAATGAAAACCCCCTGAACTTTTATTGTCTTTTCCCTAGGATTTTAAGACAGGATTTGGTATCACGTTAATCCCTATGAATGTGGCAAATGTAAAACAAGTGGATCGGGCTGCAAAGCAATCTTTTGAAATAATTACTCCTTATAAAAGCTTTAGGTGAGAAATTTAATATTTGCATCACAAAATTTACAAATAACTAATGCACTGAAGAAATACTTGCTTCATATTACAGCAACTTATCTAGTTTGGATGAAAGGTAATGTTTTTATTAAGAATGCTCAGCATTTTTTCTTTTAAAACAGGATTTTCTTTCCTTTGTTTAGCTCTGTTCTTTGTTCATCCTGTGCAAGGGCAAAAGAAAAAAAAAGTCACTTTAACAACTTGACGCCATCTTAAAGAATGATGAACTGCAGTAGTGAAATAATACTGCATCCATTTAGTATTAAGCATTTTATTCAAAAAGAAAATAAATCATGTGCCATCCCTTGTAGAAATCTTCCGTTGAAATCAGTAGAAAGGTTCACTGTGGCTGATGCTGTGACTTGTAATGATTTTTAAGAAAATAAAAATACATGCTAATACAAGCCTTTTGTTAAGTGTTGTAGTGTTTCTTAAATGAAATCTCAGCAATGCAGGGGAAGAAGAAATCACTTTGTTCTCCTGGGCTTGCTAAATATTAGCGAAGAATTTTCTTTCATGCTCAGTCAACTAGAATAGCAGATAAATTACTCTTGATCAGTAGTTTGAATCTGTAGCTAGATGGTAGATAGCTGGCTCTTTGACTTTCTCCAAGACATCACCATGGTAGTGTTTGCTTATTATTATTTATATTTTTCAAAACCATCAATTTAAATGAACAGCATTTTTTGACTGTTGTAGTTCCCAAGTCTGTTTGTATTTCTTAATAAAGTGTCTGTGTTTTCTTAGGTCATTCTATACTTTTGTTAAAGTTCGGGCTTTAAGTTTGGTATGTGGTAACATAAAAAGATTGAAAGTAACTCAGGAAAGTAACTAGAACATTACAAAAGCCATGTAGCTCCTTCTATTAGTGGTGTTGTTGAAAACTGAACACAAAACCAGAGGGAATTTTCATTGGCTAAAAATACAAAATAGTACATTCCATCTTAGTATTTATGTATGTGTAGAGGAAGATTTTTTTGGACTGTGATTTTTGGATGTAAATGTCATAAATAAGAGAGACTACAGACTATGTTTAATTGGGCTTTAAAATAAAGATCAATAACACAGAAAAGTCAATTGTTTCAGCTTTACAGCAGAGTCAGAAAGAGAGAAACAAGACTGGATTGAAGCACTGCAGCAATCAATAGCAGAAACTCTCTCTGATTATGAAGTAGCTGAGAAGATTTGGTTCAATGAGTCCAACAGGAGCTGTGCTGACTGTAAAGCTCCCAGTCCTGACTGGGCATCCATCAATCTCTGTGTTGTCATTTGTAAGAAGTGCGCAGGTACAGTAATTAATGACAAGCTGTGTGGGTTCTACAAAATGTCATATTTACATATCTCTGTATGTCCTTGAATTGGCTTTTTTATTTTTACAGTGCCATCCTTGTGAAAGTTTTGACAAACACAAAGTGAACATAACTTTTTATTTATTTATTTTTTTAATATCAAGGTCCTCCTTATTCTAAAGCACTGCCATGCATAAATGACAGGTCTGTAAGGTGATTGGTTTGCCTCAAATGAATAATCCTTCACAATTAGTGGAAATAAAGACACATTAGGACTTTGCGGGAAGTGGTTGGTTTTTGCAAGGCTCGGTGCCAAAGGATAACAATTTTCAGTGTATAAATTTGGGTTATTAATTGTATTACATCAGGGCACATTTTTCTGCCAAGAGGGATAGCTTTTTGAGATACTACTAAAATCTAATTCTATCATGTTTTATATTTAAATATGCTTAAGCAGTAGACTCAGAGAAATAATTTATAACTCTAGGCTTTCTTTCAAAACAAACCTTCTCCAAAATATTCTACATCAGACAGCCCACTTTGTTTATTCATTACTGTTAAATGTTATCTTCTTTTTTTTTTTTGGTGGGGTGGGGTGTGCTTTTCATTTATATTCAAATATCAAACACAACCCTTTTTTAAAAAAAAAGCAATTAGAATAAATTTTTTTTCATTAGATTTTTTTGTTATCTCAGCAGAAGAGAAACCTAGTTTTAAGTGCTTTTTGAAGTAAAAATGCTCTTGGATTTTCAGGACAGCACAGATCTCTGGGACCAAGAGATTCAAAGGTCCGGAGTCTGAAAATGGATGCCAGCATTTGGAGCAATGAACTTATTGAGGTATGTTGTGATATTCTAACTCTTTGTTCCATCTTGAAAATTACTGTATGAATAAGTTACTTATTGCTTCACTCACAAGAAAACTGAGCATATAGCTGCTAAATAATATGCTGCTATTGTAGTAAACTTGATGTTTCCAGGAACAGTGTACAATTGTATCATTGAAAATATTTATTTGTTTTGATAACCATCTGTAGAATTTCTCTTAGTATTTCTCCAACCATCAAGGTGTTTGGGGAAAAAGAAAGAAAATGCTTTGGGAGAGCAATCATGATGGGCAGAGGAAGAGGAAAAGAAAGGAAACTTCTTGCTACTGGTTTAGTTGCTTGGAGTGTTAAAAAATCATGCTGATAGAGAGGATTGAGTTATCAGTGTTTTCTTTAAAACATATTCTAGTTTTCTCTGGCCTTTTACTAGTATTTTCCAATATATATTGAAATATTATAACTGGCTAGCCTTGTAAAGCTTAGTTGCCATTGATGGTAAATGACTACAGACTTTATTATTCATTTATAGATGACCATTGGCAGTGGCTGAGAGAGGCTTCTGTCTCCTGCAGGCAGTTTTCTTTCGTTTAATAACTTTTTTTTCCCCCAACTTTTAGCAGCTGAAAACTATTTACAGACCAGCTTCATATCCTTCATGCTATTATTTTCTTGCACCTCATCCAGCTCTTTATCATCATTGGAAATAAAAGGGCAAACAGTTTTTGGGCAGGAAATCTTCCTGCAGATGAAGAGCTGCATATGGATGCCCCTGCAGAAAAAAGGATAGCATTCATCACACAAAAATACAAAGAGGGAAAATTCAGAAAAGCACCTTTTCCCTACAAAACTAAGGAACAGTTGAATAAGGTAATACTACAGTGGGTAAGCCCATACCATACCTTTTGTTTTGTATTGTATGTGTGCTCAATTTGACTATCTTGTTAAACTGGTGAGAAATTAATTCAGAATCCTTAGTGACATATTACTGAATAAGGGTTGGTTTGGAACCTTTACAGGAGTCACTTTGTATATATCTTAGTTCCTAGTTTTTCTAGTTAGTTTGTAGAAGGTTATGGTACCTATATGGTGTCTGTAATATGTCTTCCAGACCCATCAATGAACATGGATCTTTATTTTAATTCAAATGCATACTATAGGGATGCAAATTTCCACTTCAGTTCTTTAGGTTCCTTCTTTATGTGTTTTTGATATCTTATATGTCTGACACCTAACACTCCAGTGCATTAGATGATTCAGTGTTAGCAATGGTGAAAGTAGCTCATGCACACTTATATAGTAGCTTGTAGCTAATTAGAAATGGAAAAAGCTAAAATTAATGATGAAATTAATGATGAAAAATATGTTCCCAGTGTTTCCTTTTACACAAATAACACAATTACATTATTTACAATTACAAAGTAGAAAATGTAAATTATAGTTATCCTTTACTGTGTAATTTTTGATGTCTATTTAGCTGACTTCTATTATCTGTTGATTTCAGAGTCATGTTTGTTTAGGGTTTTTGAATATAGAAGAGTTTAAATGAGTATATATTACAATGCTAATGCGTTCAATTACATGATTCAAGTTGTCCTAAAGGGTATGCACAGATTGTGGGGAGGCAGTAACATTTAAAAGTTATTGTGGTTTGAAGTAGAGAGGCCTCATTTGTTCAGTGGTGGTTGTATAAAAAAGGAAGTGTTTCTTTTCATACATCTTATAAGTTTTATGTTAGTTATGCACATAAGCGCAGGCATATAAGAATAGTTGTCTTTAACACACTTCTAGCCAAAGTATAGAACCGTCTCACTGAATAGCTTGAATTTAGGTTTTCTGTGTTTCGTTGGAATTGGGAAACATTTTTGGGCATCATGGGGAACTCCTTATGTCTTTACCAAATAAAACATTTGGATTGTTTTCTGTTTATTAGTACTAGCTGTGCAAGAGACTTTAATACTGTAACTGCAGACCTCTGAAAATAGCTCAGTTTTACCGGCTTGATTTTTCTGAAGTCTGTTTTTTGTTGGTGAGGGGGAAGGGTGTCTGGCAATTAATTATTTAACTACGGGGGAAAAAATAGCAGATGTAATGGTCAAATTCTCTATAGAGACATGAAATTACCATGTAATACTGTGGTCATTGTCAAGTAATTCTCGAACTTTTACTGAACTGTCTGCCTTGTCATCTCATGCCTACAGGATGCTTATATGTTTATCAGATCAGCTGAATTTTAGAGTAGTACTCTTCTTGTCTTGAGTGACTTCTGCCTTAATCATTTCAGAAAAACTCATTCATTAACTAAGTAATTTAAATACATATTAACTCCTAGAAATTATGGAATAGACTGCTATAATTGTGTAGCTACTCCGGGTTTTAAGGTTTTAGACCAACATTTTTGGGAAGAAAAAAGTTTGTCTGTCTTCATGTATACAAAAATGAAAGGGAGCTAATGTTTTAGGATGTGTTGAGGTCTTTAAACCTCAAGGAAGATGATGAAGATATGCTAAAGAATAGTTGCTTTATTGACTGTGACCATGGTTTTGAAAAACTACCTATGAATTTCAGTCTGTTTCCTAGTAATAGTATTTAAGGATCAAATCTTGTCTCTTTGGTTGAACTTTCGGAGTCTGAAAAAAGATTTTTTTCTTCAGTAGTTTGGTGTGTGAAGGAAAATGGGGGGAATTTTTCACTTAAGTAAACAAGCTTCCTCTCCAGTTGTATTAATTCATGTTATCCTGCCCAGGTGAAACCTGTGGCAGCAACACCCTGCGGGGTTTGGGTTAATGATGTTTTTGGGTTTTCTTTTTTGTTGTTGCTGCTTTTTTCTAGATTCAAACCATACTTCATGATTCCTACTACTTCTCCATGTTTATGGTCTTTGAAAATGCAGGGGAACTATATTGGAGGTGAAAGGATTTGCGTCTAAATTACATGTACTTTTTGCCAATAACTTCCTAATTTAAACAGACCTTTTATTTTCCTTCTTCATGATAAGGCCCTATGTGCTGCCGTAGTTAAACAAGATGTGCTGGAAACTCTGATGTTGTTGTTTAGTGGAGCTGATGCTATGTGTGCCACTGGAGACCCTGTTTACAGTACTCCATACTTATTAGCCAAGAAAGCTGGACAAAGACTGCAAATGGAATTTCTGTACCATAACAAGTTCTCAGGTAGGATATATTCTTTGGTTTGATCTTCTATTTTATATTGAGCAAAAGGGAAGGAACGAATTCAGAAGAAAAATTGTAACTGAGTTTAACAACAGTGGTATAGCAGAAGGGGGAGTTGTGATGGTGTTAATTGTATTTCAGCAGGCAGTGTATGCAATTGTGTACAAGTTCCTTTTATTTTGCCCAGTCATCAAGTTTAGGACTTAAAAAAATTATTAGAAAGCCAGTGGTAACTCATAGACCTCATACCCTTATTTATAACACAGAAGAAAAAGTGTCATCTGCTCTGCCAGTATTATCAGGCTTTTACCAGAAAAAAAATGGTATATACTGTTAATATCTATCTAAAGTATTTGTCTGGGGCTTTGTTTTTTCCTAAAAATTATTTAAATTGATGTCTACCTCTACTGCACACAGACCTACTTGTTTTTTCACAAACTGTCTTCCCAAAATTAAATTCACCTCTTGAAGCTGTAATAGGATCTGTCCCAGCAAAATATAGGGTTTTTTTTGTAACAGCTTGGAGCACGTGATAAACTTTGGCTTTGAAAGTCAACAGTTCTGGTTGCAGTGTGACTGCTATAAGGCTCTTGAAAACATAAAGCTATTTTAAAAAATAAATAAATAAACTGTAGAGTATGAATGCGCCTGAGCTTACCTTTTAAAAGGGCTGTACAGTATCTGAAGCTGTCTGGGAATGAAAGTTTGCAAGCAAATTTACACTGAAAAAAATAGCTATGCTGTATTGCAGCCAGCATACTCCTGGACCAACTTTCTATTGTCTTAAGCCACTCTGCAAAGTAACACTGCATAGACTGAACAACAAAAGTTTTAGAGGTAATTAAAGGAATGTTTTGGGGCTTTCTAGAACAAGCACAGTGCCTTAAGTTATGCCTGAGCTTTGCTCTGTCGTAAGTATCGGGCACTAGATCCCAGGGTGTTTAACTCAGTCACTGTGCAAACATGCAGCTAAGGATTTTTTGCTAGTTATACTGTCAAATGGTCCTAAGGCTACAGGGAGAAATTTGCTTGTCTTGGCTCTGTCTTTTCTACTTTTAGACTTCCAGCCAAGGCAGCATCACCATGTACTGATGCTAGTGTTTGCTCTTCTTTTCAGAGAAAGGGAGGTCACTGCAGGTTGACAGTGACTCTACCAATCATTGTCTCCTGCCAGAGTTGGTGGTAAACTGCTAGATACACCTCAAGAGAATCAGTTCTCTTGTGTTGGAGTATGTTATATAAGAGTTGAAAATAAAAGCCTAGTATACCAGAAAATTGTTTAGATTACGTTGGCAAGCAGTGGTAGACAATGGCAATGTTGTAACAAATGTTGTAACCTATTTTTTTAGATGAATATGTAAGAATTTTACTCTTATAAAAAATAAATCAGATGTTTCTGTGCTGTAGTAAAGATATTATAGAGCAACTGCATATCTACAGATATACAGTTAGAAGGATCTGTGGATAGATGGTTATGACTGATGTAACTGAAGTTCTATATGTTACTACTTTGTCTTTTAACAGATTTCCCAAACTATGATATTTGTTTTGAAAGTGGCTTCTCTGAAGATTCTTCACATTCCACCTTTCTTTGTGAATTCTTATACAAAGTTTCTTCTAATACTGCTAAACTTCTTACAGAGAAGAAATTAAAAGAAGGTATTTCACTTTTTCTTTATGCATTTGAATAATACATGAATATGTATGGTTTGGATTAATTTGGTTCTTTTTAATTTCTTGCATTACTTTTTGAAAGATAAAATGTCTTTGATGTGACATGTCCTCTTTTGATTTAGTAGAATACTTTCAGATAAAAAAAATACTGGTTATCTTGATCTCTTTATTCAGTGGTTGATAGAGGAAGAAAACTGAACTACTGAAAAATTATTCAGTTATTGATAAATAAAAACCATTTAGGCTAACTGCCAAAAAGTAGTTTCCATCTAAAAGGATACTATTCTATAAGTCATTTAAAAGTATCACTGACTGTTTAGTAAGAGTCCATATGGCTAACACCTAGGATATTTCTCAAGCTTGCAAATTTAAAAAGTATTCCAAGTGGAAATGAGCACTTCCGACAACTTTACAACAAATCGAGCTTTGTGGAGTGAAAACATATGTTTACCACAGTAGATAGTATACATGGTCTTCTGTGTATATCAGTCTTCTGTGTGTGTTGTTTTGGGGGTTTTTTTGAGGGAGATGTATTTTTATTCTATCTAAACAAAAAAATAACGTGGATTTTTAAAATCTGTGCTGACTTGTGGTTGAGTTTATTGCTCTTAAAATCTCGACATGGCATCAAAAGACCCATCTAAGAGAAGTAGAGAGCAGATACAAGGCAATACTACTGGTCTCTTCTAACACAGTGGCATGTTAGAAGTGGAGTATAAGTTTGTAAATACCCGTATCAACTGAAGATTTAGCTATATGTGCTCACAGAATGTCTTCTGTAGTACTTCTTGGGGAGATGCAGCAGGAGTGAGCATCATTAGTAGAATGCTTTCAAAGTATTTATGAAGAAATCCCTCAGACAAGAAACAACTGAATTTTGACTGTCTTCCATCATAAGTTTTTAGTGGAGAGAAATGAAGCTGCTTTGAAAGCTTGTAATCTGTTGCTTAGTATTACACTTAGTACTTGGGGAACCATATGGTAAATGGAAAGGAACCAGATATTCCCTCAGCTGAGGTTTTGGCCTCTAAAATTGTGATAGTGTCTTATAGGTGGTAGACGTTTTGATGTTTTTTGGGGGGGGGGATTTTTTTTTCTTAGGTCTTTGTTTGCTTTGTTTTTGCATTAGTGTTGAATTACCCATGTGTTAATCAGGACTGATGTTTCTGGGATGGGTGCTTTACAGATACATAGGAAAAAAGGTTTCCCTGGCCATTTGCAGTTTAAGAAAACAAATGACAAACAGGACAAGGGACTAAGATGTAATAATAATACCCTTTCAACAACAAGAAAAATTGTCTGCAATTTTGAATTAGAAACTGCTCTTACCTGAGGGCTCCAATATATCTCATCCATGTGTAAAAAGTATTATGATAGAAGTGTGGGGGTTTGCTATTTAAAACATAAAACATACAATCTTTTTTTTCCCCTTCAGTATTGATTTTTTTCCCTACATCAAGAATTGTTTCTACCTTTATAAAATCTCATTACCATGAAGTAGTATGGGATATGTATTTTGTAGATTGTTGGGAATAGGTGGTGGTAATTTTTTTTTTCCTTATTACTGTCTTTGGAAAGTAATTTGATGGTTAGATTACTAATTTCTGGGAGATGCAGCTTCAGTTCCACCTGCCTGCAAAGATTCAAATAAGAAGGTCATGCAAAAAAGTGACCTAGCTGTTCTAGAGCAAAAAATAAGCTCTTCTGTTGAAGCAGTTCTGACTTGCTGCAAACCAAGTTCTCACTGGACCCAGAGAGGGAGCATCATTCTGTAATGGAGGATTACAGCACTTTTCTAAAATTTGAGCCCTGTCCCAAAGTGTGTCAGGCTTTTGATCTGCAGGGGTTTTTCTGGGGGTGTTGTTTTAATGCTGTTGGTGGAAAGGGCTGCAAGCCAGAATCATGTTAAACTGTCTAACCATTAAACTACAGTTAAGTTCTTCCTCAGTGTTATGAATCTCTGAGGCAGTTGTCAGCCTTGCCTTTAGTGCCAAGGGCTGAAAAGTGCTGTGTTTGTTGTCAAGAAAACTCTTACCCTTTGGTGGGCTGAGCCCTAAATGGTAAAGGGACACAAGAAATCATTCAGTGCTGTGAATTGAACCCAGGTGTTATAACAACCAGGTGGACCACCTGGAAATACAGTTGAGTTTTTCATTATGTGGGTTTCAGATAGTGCAGGAGAGAGTAAGCCAGCTTTGTGTGTACTTCTCATTATAGCAGCATCAGTAGTTTCACCAAGGGTCCATAACTTTTGAGGAAAGTTGTTACTAATTAATAGCTGTTGATGATCAATCAGCAGGAAGAGAGCTCAAACATTGGTGCTATTCTAATGCAACAGATTGACTTGGTTTGTCCTCTAGTTCCAGTAACATGAAAGAAAGAGTAGCCCTTTTTTTGCTACTGCATACCATGATTCACTCAGTCATTTTTCTATCATCTCTTGTTAGAATATATTGTTCTTGTAGTTTTCAGTGTTTAACATTGTAGTGTGTTTTCTTTTTGCTTCCTTAACTCTCATCCTCTAAACTTATAACATGATATTTTGCACTAGCTCGTTCCACATCAAGTGAAGTAAAAGCCCTATACAATGGTAAAGTTAACTTGTGAAGTGTTTTAATATACTCATAAGGTAAAAATAAGTGTGTTATATTTGAAATATTCTTTTGTGAAATTACACATGCTAGAGTTTCTGTAAGTTAAGTGGTATTAATACAGACATTGAAATCCTGGCCCACTGAAGTCAATGACAGATTTCATCATAAATGTCTTACTGTGACAACAGACCTTTGCATCCTGTGAGGCAACTTCTATAGGAAGAGGTAATTTTTATTGTTATGCCAACTGACTCTTCTATTATTTCCTTGATCACAGATTGCAACAAAAGATGGTGCACTTTGGAAGGTGGCTTTCTGAGCTACTATGAAAATGATAAAACTACCACTCCTAACGGTATGATTGACATCAGTGAAGTTATCTGTCTTGTAGTGCAGAAGTCAGACTTCTTTTTAAATAGAGGGTAGGTACCCAAATTAATATTTCAATAAACAAACTAAGATATTTCAAAGATTTTATTCTGGGTTTTCAGGGCTCTTCATTTGTTCCAGAATTTTGAACATGCAATTTAGGAAAAAAAGCTGAATTGTTTTATGTTGACTTCAAGAAATAAGTGCTAGCTGGTATTTGAGGATTTATTATTTTTTTTTTTTATAGTTATACAATGAAAATGCTAGGGTAATTTAAAAGGGCAGCATAAATTAGATAAATCTGTTTCTTATTAAAACTGCAGTGTATTTTCTCAGTGCTTAAAAGGTTACATGATGATAAATTGAACAATTAATACTCATTTTTCTTTTTGGGATTGACCTCTGTCTCAAGCCAAAACTCTTGCTTTGTTTCTTCCTTACAATAATGTAGCAGATTAGAGTTCTCCACAATGCTTTCTGGTTTGGTCACAGATCTGTCAGCCTTGGAAACCCGTTCTTTGTTCTGCAGTTGAGGACAACGGTGTAACTGTTGAACATTGTGTTAGTTTGAAGATAATTTTTTTTCGTTGTTTTGTTTTTCTTTTAGAACACTCTCACATCCCATTTGTAGATTAAAAACATCATGTGGAGATTCATCGAAAACTGGGTTGTATCATAGTGATAGTTGATTGGTTTAGGGTAACATTTTTGTTTAATCTATACTTTGGATCTGTCTAACAAACTCCATAACACTTCTTTTTAAATTTCTATATGTGTGCATGTATGTAAAATAAGAAGATCCTTTTACAGTATAATCCTGTAATGCTTGTAGTTACAAAGCAAAAGTGTCTGAAGAGAAAACAGACTATTCAGTAAGCTTCTGCAAAAGATAATGGAAAGAAAGGACTTCTGCTACTGCAGAGATAAAGGGTGTGCAGAGGGGAGAAATCCTGAAACATGGTGATGCCTCAACATGCTAAAAATACAGTGGAGATGGCCTTTCACATTTCATGTAGTGAAACCATTGGTCCTTAAAATGTCTATTCTATTAGTCAGAATAAAGTATTTGCATATAATTTTCAAAGCTGTTATTGAAAATGAGAGAACTCCCTCATGTTCAATTCTCCAGTTTTAGACAAATCTGTCTCCAACATAGATGGGGTGTGATTTTTTTCCTTTGAATTTGGGTTCTAGGGAGGGATCACAGAAGAAATAGTACTATAAATTGATGAACCATAATTCATAAGTTCAAGATTGACCCTAAATCCAACAACACTTTCCAAATTCCTCCTGAATTTCGACCGGTTTGCTTTTTCTTCTTTTACTATCCTTATTATCTGTCAGTTAAAAATGGAAAAACAGGGTTCATCTGTTTATATAATGATATACTTTTTAAAAAAGAAAATAAGAAACCCCCACCCCCCAAAAAAACCCCAAGAGAACCCACTTTTAAGAACTTCTTGAGCTACAGCAACTTCAAAGGGTAATCATAAACATGACAGAACTAAACTCTTCTTGGTGGTGGCAGGTGGTACAAGCTGTGGCAGTGAACGTGCATTTTACCCTAGGAGGTTCAGGCTGGATGACAGGAAAAGCCTCTTCATTAGAAGGGTCTTGGAGAACAGGAACAGGTTGCTGAGAGAAATAGTAGTCTCCATCTTTGAAGGTTTTCAAGACTTTCCATTGCTGTTCTGATCTATGGTTATTGATAGTCCCTTTTTGAACAGGAGATTAGACCAAGTGACATCTAAAAGTCACTTTTGAACCAACGTTTCTATGATTCTGTGATAACTTGTTTGCAACTTCCCATTCAATGAGTTGGTCTGCTTATATTAAACCTAAACAAAATGTTTTGAATGCATCACAAAAATATATGTGCTGAAATCACATGAACTTGCAAAAGCAAAAAATTCCCTGTGAATTTTAATGACTATATGTAAGCATTTTAATTTCAGAATTATTGAAAAAACTATTATGCAGTAGCCTCTAAACATGTATTATTGACCTGAAAAGCACTTTGATCATGTTGTGTTATAAAAAACTCTTATTAATTGGATTGTACTTGTAAGATTGGAGGAGAAAGGCAGATAAATTTCACTCCATGTGTATGAAATAATGAAAAAATAGAGAGAGAAACAGGTCTCCTGTGTGTCTAATGTTATAAAGACTAAATATACCTGCCTTTTTCCTCTTGCTTGCTTTAGGGACATCTTTACCTTTGAAATCTACTTAATGTCAGAACGTGTTCTTCTATTTGGAGCTGAAACTGCATATTCACAAAGAAAATGGACTTGGGCAATAGCTAAGGTAATAGTGATAATTATCTTTTCCAGTTAGGCCAGGAGCCTTTGCTTGAAGTGTAAAGTGTCATTGTTAGCTTAAAATCCTCTGAGAAGCCGTTCTTGATGAATACTAATCTGTCTCATGTGTAAAGGTTTCTTGTGCAGAAGGAAGAAATAACTTCTGTGATTTAATGTTTGAAACAAGATAATAAAATAAAATGGAAAAGGAATTGAAGCAACATTTTAATGCTGTCCTTAAGAATATATTAAATCTGCTCTAGTACAAAGACATATAGTATATGAATTTATTTCAGCTGTTTATGGTTGCAGTTCTGTTATTTTATTTGCTGTAACAGAATTCATAAAGCAGTACTGTATTTTATACAGTATGGAATGCTAATAGTTTCATTACTAATTAAATCATTTTGAGTTTAAAAATCAGAAATGTTTGAATGGCAATGAATGGGAAAACTATGTTATACTCGATTTTATAATTTTAAATTTAGTGTATATATGGGTTTATAAATGATAAATCTAAAAGTCTTTTTTTTTACTGTCTTTCATCCTTGAATCGTACATATTTGCAATATCTTGATTTGGGTCTTTTTAGGGGAAGAGAAGTTTTGTTTTTTTATTTGTTTGACTCACCCCATTTTCTTTGGTAGCATTTTGTTTCACCTGTGGCTGAATGCTTATTAGAGAGAGACTGTGACCTGATTGGCCAGCTGTACTACAAAGATTGCCATAACCTTGATCAGTGGAGAAAAGGCTGGTTTGCTATAGAGAAGTCGAGCCTTTATTTTTGTCTTGAAATGGAGCATGCTGAAGAAGATTCCATGTATCTAAGGAGACTGCAAGAACTAAGTAAGAATTTTGCTTAACATCTAGAATTCAGGAAGGACTCTGTGGAATTAATTCACTGTTAAGGATATTTCTATTACATTTTAAAGTCATAACCATTAGGGAGCTCAGTAACTTTTTGTTTGCATGAGCTAGATGCTCTCCCAACTCTCATCTAAATATGAAGTTGGTAAAGTTCTGGTTTGCATTTTTTTTCCCCAACTTAGTGGCACATGCTAGAGAGACTTTTCACAGCTTCATAATGAATGAAGACAATTTTTGTTCCAGTTGTAGCAGTATCTTTCTTGTGAGAATACAGAATTGAATAATAATATATGACCTTTTGGGATTATTGTCTCTTTTTTGACAGGGCAGAAATACTCACTGCAGAACATCTTCTTGAGATGATTGACAGGCCTCGTTTTAGAATACTCAAATGTACTGGAAAAATTATAATTCTCTTAGAAAACTACTTCACAAACTAATAGACTTGACTTTTTTTCTGATACTAAAAATATTCTTTGCTCAATATCATGATGTGGAATGATAAGAATATACAAATGGTTGTCTGTGACCAATTTTACATCATTGTCTGTAATTATGCTCTGAATCCTCTTTAAGCATATTTACCCTACTTGTTTTTATATTGGACAAGGAAATAAGTTATGTAGCAAAGTAAAAAGAATTTAAGATTTTACAGTAAAGTAACATAGAGAAGAAAATTTAGTGCTCTGTTGATGATCCTCTTTGTAAATGCTGTTGGATTGTGGACTGTTTTGCAGGAACCTGCCTAAATGCCATTGGGCTTCCTACTGTTTATTTACTGCCACCTTATATTTACTGTGAATAACACCATGAAGGTGGTTTTTAATCAGGAATATTTTTATGCCTCTAGCTATCTTTTAAGTTGTGAATACTTTTTGATCTTGATTCAGAACTAAAAGATTAGGCAGTAGGAGAACTGTTTCTGATGTTAGTTTTGATATCACAACTGTAATTGCTCCTACCCTAATCATATGAGCATCCAAAATCTGTGTATGTCTCACGTATAGAAGTGAAACACACATTTAGCTTTTGGTTGAAAATCATTATTGCTTGGATTTTGTTTTCTAAATATTAGTTGTATAACAGAATTGTATTTTGGGGGAATGTTATGTGTCCATACTCCTATCTTATCTTTGATTTCTAGTTTTCCCAAAATAAATCAGCTTTACTGTTAAGACTGAATTTTATAACTGAAACTTGCCAAATAATGAGTCATCAGTGGAAGTATAGTCATTTACCTTCTTTATATTTGCTCAGTAAATGTAAATGAGGCCAGGAGTATGTGTGTTACAAAAACATCATATCGCATGCATCAGAATATGTTTATTAAGCTTCATTTATATTCAGGACTTTACTGTCTCTGGGAATTAGTTGAGATTATTCTTTCAAAGTTTGCATTTTATACATAAACTTTTCAGAATTTGTAAAAACAGGTTACATTTAATTTATCATTTTTAGTATAGTGCACAGTATAGTTTTATAAATACTGTTGCTAGGAACTATCCAGGTGTATTTTCTGTATTATATATAGTGTAAGTGTTTTGCAGGGTGCTTTTCTTAGCAGGAATAGCATAAGACAGTATAAAGAAGAGTGGCATAGCTCATGTTTTGTTATTGTAAATAGCTGCAGCCATTAGCGTGCAAATAAATTAATGGATTAAAAAATCCAGTTTACTTCTGAATCATTATGTCTTCTAAAACTTATGTTTACAATATTAATTTTAATATAATAAAACACTAACATGTTTTCATGTTAGAAAGTACCTGTTTAACCTTTCTTTAGAATTTTTTGTATTTATTTTTCTTGTAAATGTGTGTTGTGGTATTTTGTGGAGTTTTGTTTCTGTCATCAGGAGCATTCTTTATTTGAAATGTTTAAGAATTCCATGCTCCTTTTGTCACTGAAGATAATTTTTAAAAAACGTGTCTATATGTGCATGTATATGTTTGTCTATATATATATATGTGTAGATCATATGAATGCATATGCGTTTTGTTTTCAGCAATCAGTAGTGTGATGCAAAATGGAGAGAAAATAGATGTCCTGCTGCTTGTTGAAAAAGGAAGGTAAGGTTCCCATCTGAATAAAGCTTTCATCTGCTTTCATACTGATGTCTTGGAATTCTTCCTGATCAGTCATGGAGCTTTTTCACTTGCAGTTCCTAGAGAGAGAGTAAATTTGCAGGCTTTTTAAAGGAGGGAAAGTCTTTGTGTATTAATTATGTTTTATGTCTGTGTCAGGAAATGCTGACAAGTACTGCTTAATTAAAAGCGATTTTCCCACTGAGAAAATTATTCCCAGTCAGATTAGTTTACCAATAACAATTTCTTCAAAAGGACCTAACCTCTTTTACTTTGTAAAAGAAGAGTATCTCTTTGGAGCATTTACCACTTACTTCTCAATTTTTTATCACTCTTGTGTCCTAGAATTCGTCCCTGGAGGTGTTTAAGAGTCATGCTGACATAGCACTCAGGGATATGGTGTAGTTGAGGACTGTCAGTGTTAGGTTGATGGTTGGACTAGATGATCTTCAAGGTCTTTTCCAACCTAGATGATTCTGTGAATTCTGTGTCTCAGTCTCTGTAGGTCTGGATTGAGAAGGGTATCTATGAGTCCCCTGATTAGTCTTATTGTAATGTCTGGTCTCAGTTAGCAATGTACTAGCTAGAAAAAAAAACCATACTTGTGAAGTAAACATGATCCACATCTGCTTCCAAGTAGGTAATACTCTGCTGAGACAGCTCTGTCAAATGTAGTGATATGGGAGGTTGAAACTTGAAGTGCAATAAGGTATTTCTGCCTCATATGGGTGTTTATACTAGCCAGGGATGTATGGTGGTTAATATGACTTTGGAAGTCATGAATTAGAGACTTTTTAAAAGGAGACTTCAGTAAGATGATATATTCTAGTGTCTCCTACTCTGCTGCTGAATGGCCAAGTCTGTATGGTGAATCCTGCGAATACTTAGATCCTGGGTCTGTGTGCGTACAATGTCTGCATTCTCACTTTCTATTAAGATAGGAATGCTAGAATGGACGTGTTTATAAGAGCAAAACTGTCATTAAAGAAAATGAATCCCTTACATTTCTTCAGTGGGAGATGAAGATGTATGTAGAAAAGCTCACTTGCTATTTTAACACATACAACAGTTGTTTATTACATACCTGCATATGGGTGGACATGCACCCTTAAACTTTCCAATTTTGGAATTGTCTCTTAGAAGCTAGCCTGCCAGGGGTAAACGGAGATTATTGTAGCATGTTTAAATAATAAAATCAGAACAGGGCCATGCTGTGAAATAAACGGGTAGTTAGAGCTGCATTAACTTCTTCTATCTCAACTCAGTTTTTTCATACATGTTCCTTAGCTCTGTGATTTCCTGAGGGTGATCGTTTTGATACATGTGAAGGAGGGAAGTTCGATATGTTTCAGCTCCTCTACAGAAGTTTGTTGGGGATGGGGATAGTGGGGAAAGGATACAAAAGAAGGAAAGCCTATTCTAGTATTGAAAGTGGTCTGTAAATCTTTATTTCCTGCTTAACTGTGACTTGAATTTGGGAATATACATTATAGGAGCAAGACCAAAGAAGGGTAATTAAAATGTTGGTTAGGTCCTTTCAAAGGTTTGTGACAGTGTTTGTGGCTCTTCTTTCATTTATTGTGGCACTGCTAATAGAAATGTAATTGGGGGGAAAAAAAAAAAAAAAAAAAAAGATGCTGTAACAATAGGCCAACTCCACAGCTTTATGTGCTGGAAGGTGCCTTGATGTGTTATTCCAAGTGTTTCTTGTTTTCAGTGGACATCTGCTATGTTGCTGTAGTATAGTAACATCAGTTTTCTATTTCTTTCCTGCATTCAAAATATTTTTAAACTTTCCAGAACGCTATACATCCATGGCCACACGAAGCTGGATTTCATGGTCTGGTATGCTGCAATCGAAAAAGCAGCAAGTACAGATGGCAATGCATTACAAGATCAGCAGCTCAGCAAAAATGATGTTCCTATTATAGTGAACAGCTGTATAGCATTTGTTACACAGTATGGTAAGTATAGTGAATTTTATTCAACCTAAGATCATTGTTATAATACCTAAGCCCCCACACCATCAGATCTTATTGAATGGGTTTATTACCTAGAGTAAAACCATCCACCTCATTAGCCTTACTGCTCTTTGCAATGGTGAAATACACTGCCTCACATCTGAGAATGGACAGTTTGGGGAAATATAACTTGGTAGATGCCCTTTATAGACACCTTCTTATTTTAAATATTGACTGGTTTGTCTGAAATAGCTCAGCTGTGGGGTCTAGTGCTTCAGTGCAGAACACCTCAGCCCTGAAAATAAGGTATGTGAACCAGGAAAGGCTATAGCCTGGACTGGTCAGCACATCTGGGAAACTGATGTTAACTGTGGAGCTATAGTTAGTTCAGTCTTAAAGCTGCAGTTTTTTCAGCATAGTAGCCTAAGGACATATAGTCAGCATTTGTTTAAGTAAATTTTGTCAGCATAACTTTTCATAGCATTTGATCATATGATGATGTCTGTGTCCTTTTTACTACTGCAAATTCATCAGTTTTCTTGTGAAATGCTAAATACATATCAACCCTGTCCAAACCTGTCTTCAGGGTAAATGTGTTTGTAATCTCTTGAAGTTTAACTAAATAACTTTTGAATATGGCAACACTGCAGTACAGTGAATAGTTGTGTCTGGGTTACAACTATTGCACAAAACCAAGGAAAAAAAAAATGGTTTTGCTAACTTATTTTTAATCATTAGCAATAGGAATTACTCTAAGTATAGTTTACACTGTTTCATGCACTGAAATATTATTAAAGCAGAGTAATTATGTCTGCCACTCAGAACGATTGTTCATGTGTGCTCTAAATTAAAACTTGATTTCCTAATGTCTTTTAAGTAAGTTAGATCTTTAATGAAAAATATGGGTTTTCTCAGGATCAGAATTACTTGGTGTTAAAATACTTATTTGAAAGCTGAAGGAATTATTTGTATGCATTACTTCAGTGCATACAAGTTTTGGTGTCATCATGATAAAAATTCTGTCTTTAGTTGTAGTCTACAGGTGACAGACACTGTCGGGTCCCACAGATGTTTGTCACAGTAACAACACAAAGGCAGTATCGAATGGTAGTACTTGTGGGCCTTACAGGAAAGGTGAATTGCAAGAACATACATTGTAATTTCAGAGGTTTTGACAGAGTACTTAATTTGATGAGTAAGTAAGAAAAGCAGGATTTTGTATAAAGTACAATTTTCTTTCAAGAAACACGCAGGAAACACCTCTACAAAGAGAAAAAATGGAACTGCACTTCTCTATGCCAAACTTCCACAAGTTTAAAAAAAATAAATAATGTTTTGGCTACTCACATATTCAATTATTGAAGTCTTGACTGTGTTTTAGACTATGATTTTTCTTTTAAGTTGACTTTGGGCTTTGCTGATTTTAGTTGTTAAATACATGAATATTGGCTGCCTGATGTCTTCCTGAACATGAAAAAAATTTAAAAAAAAAAAAAAAGGACTTTTTACTAATCTTGAGGCTTTTAAAAGTGAGGTGTTTCAGATTTCATGAATACAATAATGCTTTACTGATTCCTAAGTTGAGTTGATCAGTAGAGTACTAAAATAGTGGGAGTTTTGCTCGTAAAAGCAGCCATGTTTTGTGTGTAATAAAATATCAGTCATCAAAACTTGTTTCCTTTATATTGTGTCTTTTGAAACTATTGTTTTAGGAAGTCCTGAAGAGATTTGGAGATTTGAATTGTCTGTAAAGTGTTCCTGAAATTGTCATCCCAGGCTTGCTTAATATTATTAGCTGTATTTTTGCAAAGCAGTCTTGTTGTGTGTAAGCAGAGTTGGCAGTGTTTTACTAAAAAAGTGAGTATGTGCAAATGGTCAAAGAGATTTTAGTAGGAAATTTGATGTGTTTGACAGCCAGATATGTTTTTCATATAATAATGTTTGGAATTTTTAAAAGAATAATGAATTTTACATTTATTTATTTTTCTGTCCTATATTTTGTCATTTAGGATTAGGTAGCAAGCAGATCTACCTTAAGAATGGTGATTCTTCCAATGTGGCTGAACTGCTGGAAAGCTTCAAAAAAGATGCAAGGAATGTTAAACTAAGAGCAGGAAAACATCGGCTTGAAGATGTAACTGATGTATTGAAAAGTTTTCTTTCTCAAATAGATGATGCACTTCTCACTAAAGAACTTTATCCATTCTGGATCTCTGCATTAGGTAATGTATTCAATAACACCCAATACAAGAAAGGTTGTATGTATATTTTCAGTATCATGTTTGAGGGGGTTCTTGATTACTCCCACTGTGTCAACCTACATTATTTGATAATCGGCAAAACAATTGTAGTGAGGAAACAATGTTTAGACGTTGGCTGCAATAGAATTATGTTAGTGAGAGATGATTTTACTGCCTTTAAGTGAAGCAGAATAATAACATATAGCGATATTTTCTTGATAGTAACTATAAACAGTAGACCAATATTGCACCGTGTTGTAGTTGGATCAGCCAAGGTAAGAGGTGATGATTAATATTTTAGGGAAGCACTGATAGTAGAATTCAAGAAAGACAAATGTTACAGTAGGAACAAAGCATATACTCTGTATCTTGACCATTTGTAGAAGTTTACTTCAAAAGTGGCAAAATGTTCATGCTATCATCTGTGTGATAGTTGAATGACAGTCTTGCTGCTTAAATTCTTCAGATATCTTTTATGAACAGTCACACAAAGTTATTTACAACATAAACTTGTTAACAACTGTTTTTATTTCCTTAGAAATATTAATTTAATTTGAAAGAAAATTTATGTCACATCAACCCAAAATGTAACTTGTTATGTATTTAAAACATGAGGATGTGTGTGTCTATATGGTCGAAAACAGAACCGTGAGATTACTACTACATTAATTAGTTACTCATGACATAAACTGTGATTTTTATAGTGTTCTTACGAACGGCTGTATTTCTATTTGTTTTTATATTGCAATATTTACATACTGCAAGAAACAAACCACTTCTCTCCCAAACTGTGCTATGAAATTGCAGATGATGCATAGCAATGAGATTCATAGGAAAAGCTAAGATAGAACGTCAGTTTCTGCGTTGAAATCATGTAGGCCTATTTACTGTGTGGCAAGTTTTGTCTTTAAAAATATATATATATATTAAAAGCATATTACTCTCTTGTTTTGCTTAAGTTAAAACATATGGAGGCTGCTTTAACATGAACCACTAGGAATTTGTGAAATTCAAGTATGAATGTTACACATTTTTGACCTTAAACCTTGATTTGAACAAACTAGAGAAAAGAGCATTAAGAATTAATTCACCACAAGATTGCTCTCATCAGAAATCAGAAAACGTTGCATCTATAGCAGTTTAGATTTAAGTTAGCTGTTTTTTGAAAGTGCGTAATGGTGTTACAGTGATTTAACTTCCTGATTCATACATGAGGGTAAAATTCACCTTCAGCTTTACGCAGAGGATCTTGTCCTGTTATCGTTAAGTGACATTGAAAGTACTTGTGGGAAGACTAAAACAGGAAGATAGAGAAGGAGACCTTTAAACTGTTAGGGGTTTTTTTTTGGTGATTTGTTTATTTTTTCTTCCAATTACAAAAGAAATAAAAACATAGTGCAGGAGTTAGTGGAGAGTGCTAGCAATCAGCTGGAAGAGATGAGTGTTATTCTGTGGATTTTCTTTTCAGAAACTTGAGAGAAGCAATGGACAGACAACAAAAAGCTAAACAAATAAATAAAAATTTGCATTAACTTTGCTCATGCCCCAAGCAGGATTGTGCTCTGTAGTATCTATACAGCACAGAGAAGCAACTTAATTTGAAGGTAGAGATCTGTGGCTATGTTCAATACTGCAAGTCCCAAGACTGGAATTCCTGTCATTGGCTCTGCCACTGTTCAACTATGTAACTTTGTACAAGTTATTCACCACCTCTTCCCCTTTGCTCTTCTCTTATCAGCCTTATATATTTGGGTCTTTAAACTACTTTGGGCCTTGAGACATTTCTCCAATAAAAATAAAAAATATGAAAAGGTCTTTTTCTTTCTCATACCTGTGAACTCTTAGACATATATTTGCACTTGTGCATACACGGATGCATTCACACATGTGCATGCACAAACTACATATTTAATATCCTTTGAGAGGAAAAGCAATTGCTGTCCTGGGACTTAGTCTTAAACTGTAGCAAAGAGTGCTTGAATATAGAAATGGCCATCTTTATTGCTGGTATTGTTTCCCTCAACTGGTGTACAATAATAGACTTTGTTAATGTAGATTGTCAGTATTGCCTTTATGAAGAAGAGGTTAATTAAGTAAATTGTAACTTAAAATGACTAGGTGATGCCAATGTAGTTTGTTGTGGAAGCTGTGTTGAACATAAGGAGGATGGATTGGGACTGATCAAGGATAACATTGGAATTTGCAGTGTGTTCCCAGACAAGCTTCACAGGACAGTAGTTGATGAGAGAATGGGAAGGTCAGGCTGGAAAACAACCTGAGGGAGTGTGTGAAGATGTGACTGAAAACAGTCACAAGTGTGGTGTGCGAAAAAAACATGTGTTATGTCCTGTTTAGCTTGATTGTTTTGGGAACAGAAATGTATAAGACTAACTGGCGAGCCAACAGCAAGAGAGAGAGTGGAGAGAGCTGCAGCAGAGCTTGGACAGGGCTTTTCCTTTCTTCTTGTTAGCTACTTGCTTGCTTACTTGCTTACCTGCTTACTTACTTGCTTATTTGTTTACTTGCTTGCTAATAAACTTACCTTTCTCAGAAAAGGAGTTCTGAGTTCTTTTCCTCCCATACTTCATTCACTGCAGTTTGTGAGAACTGCTGTTGGTTTTTAGTGTGCATTGTCATTAATAGTCAATGATTATTGTTTTCTGACAGATACACAGAATGAAAAGGAACGTGTGAGGAAGTATGGAGCTTTTATTCGGACGCTTCCACCAGTCAATAGGGCAACTTTGGCTGCTTTAATTGAACACCTTTACAGGTCAGTGCAAATGATGCACTGTAGCAGAGAAATTTTTGTAATGTGTTCTCAGTATAACTTTACCATAAATGAAATATGGCTTGTTTCATTAACTAGTAAGCATCAAAAGCTTACCTAGTTGTGACAAATATTTATATTTTAGTTCCTTTCATTTATGAAGTGTTTTTAATTTGGTTGTATTTTTAGCTGTAGGTATCTATAAATGTCAGTGGGATGGAACTGGTGAGGGAGGGCTGACAGTGTCTGTGTCCAAGTAGGGTAATTTTTCAAGTTACTTCTTTCTACAAACTCGTTTTACCCCAGTCTGCTGGTCTTCCAGAGGCTTGTTGCAAATGGCTCTTGAAATTAAAAGATTTTTTCAGGGAAAATGTTCTCCACAATCTGTATTGCAAATAGTAACTGAGAATTAGCTACCCTTTCTGTTTTTCATCAATGCTTTATTTTGCAGCTGAAGTAGCTGTAGAGAATATCCAAAATATAAACTTGTTTAAGCAACAAAGATTGTCTTATTCCTAGATCAAATAAGCAGCAGCAAATGTATTAAAATGTGTGATTTGGGTGATTCTACAGTGTCATGGTTAAATGGTAATGGTCTATATTATACTGTATTATCTATTGAACAGGTCACATTATATTCCTGGTAAGTTGTAGTGGGTAGAGAATTTGTAGAACCTTTTCTTTACAGGATATCATGTTCAGAAATTGCATTACATAGCCAGGTACATAGCAGATGTCCTTTAAAAGCTATTTATATGATTATTAAATTGATCGGTGCCATTATTGAGATAAAGATGAGAGTAAGTATTGACTTAACAATATTTCTAAGCATGTACAGCTCAGTTGTATTAATATACGTTGTTATATCTGTTCTGAAAGTTGTTTGAATTTGTGTATATGACAGCTAAAATTCTGTGATGCTTTAAATTGTTTGTTTCCAAAAGAGGGCACATTATGTAAACAGTGGAACTGATATGAAAAGTTTACCGTAAGCATAGAAACTAAGGATCTAATTTCTTTCCACATTTTGTTTGATCATAGATCATAAGTTTGTAGGATATACTTATGTAACATAATATAGCAAAGCTGTATTTATTATTGATGCAGCCTCACCTTGAGTACTGTGTGCAGATCTGGGCCCCACAATTTAAGAAGGATGTGAAGGTCCTCAAATGCATCCAGATGAGGGCAACAAAGCTGGTGAAAGGTCTGGAAGGAGTGTCCTATGAGGAGTGGCTAAGGATTTTGGGTTTGTCTAGTTTGGAGAAAAGGAGACTGAGGGAGGACCTCACTGCTTTCTACAGCTTCCTGAGGAGGGGAAGTGGAGAGGGAGGTGCTGAGCTCTTCTTCCTGTGATCCAGTGATAAGATGTGTGGGAATGGTTCAAAGCTGCATTTGGGAGGTTCAGACTTGACATCAGGAAATATTTCTTTACAGAGAGGGTGGCCAAATACTGGAATGGGCTTCCTAAACGGGTGGTCAATGCCTCATGTCTGTCGGTGTTCAAGAGGCATTTGGACAATGCCCTTAATAACATGCTTTAACTTTTGATCAGCCCTTAAGTGGTCAGACAGTTGGACTAGATGATTTTTGTAGGTCCCTTCCAGCTGAACTATTCAATTCTAATTTTATTCTATTCCAAATAATTTTGATGTGACTTGAGATGTAATGACATATAAGATAAAGCATATGAAGAAAATAAATTAAAAAAAAAGAATAAATAATATTAATTTTTTTTCATTGCATTTAATCATAGAATCATAGAATGATTTGAGTTGGAAGGGACCTTTAAGGGGCATCTACTCCAGCCCCCCTGCAGTGAGCAAGGGTATCTTCAGCTGGATGAGGTTGCTCAGAGCCCTGTCCAACCTGGCCTTGAATGTTTCCAAGCATGGGGCTTTGACTACCTCTCTGGGGAACCTGTTCCAGTGTTTCACCACTTTCACCTCTTTTAGTTTAGAACCATTACGCCTTGTCCTATTGCAACAGGCCCTGCTAAAGTCTGTCCCCATCTTTCTTAAGTCCCTTTTAAGTACTGAAAGGCTGTACTGAGGAGCCTTCTCTTCTCCAGGCTGAACAACCTCAACTCTATCAGCATTTCTTCATAGGAGGAGTGTTCCATCCCTCTGACCATTTTTGTGTCTCTCCTCTGGATCTGCCCTAACAGATCCATGTCTTTTTTGTGCTGAGGACTCCAGAGTTGGATGCACTGAAGTAATGTAGTTATTAGTTTTGTAATGTACTCCATATGCCTCAGACAATTAAAGGAACAATGAAACCTTCTAAATATATTTATTTTTCCTTCAACAGGGTGCAGAAGTGTTCTGAAATCAATCATATGAACCCTCACAATCTAGCCATGGTGTTTTCCTCATGCTTATTTCAAACTAAAGGCCAAACTAGTGAAGAAGTCAATGTAATTGAAGACCTAATTAAAAATTACGTGCAACTTTTTGATGTAGGTATCTTTATATGAAGGTGTCCTAATTGCTTAGCTGTTAGTCATGCTAAAATATAGAAATCCTCTTAAAGATGATCTTGCTATTAGTTACACTGTCTGAGGATTTGCAGGGCTTTTGAACTCTAATTCAGTGGACATTGTCTGCTTTAAGTTCTATTTCCTAGCTAGTGTAGCCTGTGTAGAAAAGACTATAGGATTGCCGTGAGCTACTGTTTTCCAAAATAGTGCAAACCAACATACCAATTTTAAGAATATTTTAAGATTATGACTATTAAAAACAATACTACTTTTCAAATTTTATAAGCCTGATCAGAACCAAAGCATGGAAGAATTCTGTGTTCTTAGTCTCTGAGCTGTGGTTGCAATAAAGACTAGAGAAAATGTTTGGTTCCTTAGGGTCTAGAAAGACCATTAAATCCAGCAGGATAGAAAAGATACTACTAGCAGTGATTCATATTAGTGATTTTGATTTAGAGTTTACTGTGCCACTATAATGTTGTGGCAGTTTTTCATGGAGTCCTCTCTCTTGTCATATATATTTGGTAAAGTTTATAGTAATGAATCCCATCAAAGAAGTGCTGTTTCTGACAGAATATTTTGCATAGCTGCTTCTATAAGACCATGATTAACAGTGTTGTAAATCATAACAATGTTTATTATTGTTACATTATTCTTAATTATTTACTGTTGTTAGATGTAAATATTCCTCTGTATTTATCTTAGTTTATTATATTAAATTAATGTTTGCTAGGTTTTGTTGTAATTTTTATACTAGCTCCTATATACTTCTGAATTGATCATAAATGATCCATTTTAAACAGATAAATGAAGACCAGGTCAAACAAATGGATATAGAGAACAGCTTTATTACCAGGTGGAAAGACACTCATGTAAGTGGCAAATATCAAGCAAGATCGAACTAGTCCTAAGTAAGAAAACAAACTTCAGGTACCAAGAATATGTTAACAGAAAAGGCTAATTTTTTCGGTACCCGTGTACGTAAGTGACTGTTTTGAGGATTGCTATTGTGAAATGAAACACAGAAAAATCTGTTGTCTCTTTTTGCATTGCTCAAGACTATATATGACCAAACACTGGATTTCCATATGAACTGTTACATAAACAAAGAAAAACATGTATCAGAAACATCTGTATGTTAGATGTTTTGAAATTTTGTATGTAACTTTTTCTCTAGAGGAATTCAACATTTCCATAAGTATGCATGGTATTGTCAGTAGGTTTTGCTGGGGGAAGACATTAGAGCCAGACCTGAACTAACTCTAAGTGCTTTTGAAAAAAGATTGACTGCCTTCTTTGCTGTACTTTACATTTATAACTTCTATCATGAGTATAAAATGCATACTACTTATTATTTTATATTATATGGATTCCTAACTTCATATTTCACCAGACTTGGCCATATAAACTTCTTTTAAACTGTTGTTAAATCCAGCTTAGTGTTCGATGCTTTCATTAACACTGTATAAACAATAGCCAGTCCCCAGCCAGTTGTCGTGATCTGTATTTGCCAGCATAGACTGGAAATAGGATAAACATTTTGAGAATGGAAACAATGGCAAATTGGAATGGTGTAGCTTTGATATCTTTCATTATTTCAGTGAAAGAAATAGGTATGCTGAAATATACTCTTTTCAGCTGCTCTACTTCCTCTGTCAGTAGCTGTCATCATTCAGCCTATAAGCAGTTTGCAAGACCATGCATATGCAAGTCTTCCATATGCAGACCATGTAGGATGGAGATTGGACTTCAGACTCATGCAGGAGAGGTAGCTCTTTGGGACCTTTTTTGTATGGGCTTCCAGTTACTGTTAAATAGATGATTTGGTACAGACCGAGTGATGTAACAGCATGGGCGACTGGCAACTTAGGCATCAAGCAGTTACAATTAAAAATTGTAAGAATCCTTTTCATTTAACATCTGGTAGTCTGACATTATTGCATCAAATCGTGCATATTTGTGGGAAAATCAGTGATGTAGATACTTATAATACATTTGAGTGTATGGGTTGCTGTAGTATTATTCTTTTCAGGCTGGTGATGCAGAGTGTTCAAAGAGCAACTGAACCAAATTTCTGCTGAAGGCCTGGAGGTTCTCATGTCTGAAATGTCACTGAAGTTCCTTTCCAGGTGGCACTTCATTAGCTACTCTTCATTTTCTGTCCACCATATACTTATGCCAGCTGTTTCTGTTTGCTGCTGTAATTTACATCAAAGTTTCTCTCCTTACGGTTGTTTACATGAGCCCAGTGGAAATCAAATGTCAGCTTCATTCTTATTTCCAACCTTTTTCAGTAATATCATCTGAAAAGCAAATTTTACAACTAAATGAGCTTTTTTGAGTCTGTGCCACTATAATTAAGCAGCTTTCTTCAAAGTAGCTTTGTAATGTTTTTCCTCACAAATGTTTCCATTAGATTTCTATTCTCAGAGGCTAAACTAACTTTAAAGTCACTGTTCTTCAGAATGTTAATGTTCTTTAAAATTGAGTGCTGCCATTTATTTTTCTATAGGATTGTAGTTTTTCAATTCCATAGATTAGTCAAAATGTATCCCAAAGCTCGCCTGTTTCTAACATTTTCCCCCTTATCTTACTCTGTATATGATGCAGTTTTTTACTTAACCTCTTCCTCTGTAGTAATGTATAAGTAGCATCACTATGAATATTGTTCTCAAAATTAAACACAAATTGTTAGTCTTAATTTTAATTTTATTATTAATCCTTTATATTGGCTTATTAATAAAAGGGTACACCTCCTGAAAGTTCCAGAGTTCTGCCTTATTTTTTCTTCCTATGTCACCATGTGTTTCGTTTTAGAAAATATCTTTTGGTACTGGGATGAATTAGTCTTTTGAAGATGTTTATGACTATACTGCAAGGGAATTAGAGCAGGCAAAACGTGTGGCATTTTTAACTGTAGAAGAGTAAAGTAATTTCTTATCCACTAAGATAATTTTATTGCCATAGATAAGCAAACCTAGTAGTGATGGAAAATACAAAATTCCTTCTAATGAATCAGATTTTTCTCCTTGATCATAAAATATTGGATTTACTGACTTTCCAATTTCCTTGTAAGTTTCATATTATTAGACATTCTTAAATTACATTTGGTACTGAGTATTTTAAACTCTTATATATTATGTAATACATTTGCTTTATGTAATTATTCCATGTTAGCATTGTACATACAGATTAGATATTTATTCAACAAAATGAAGAGCTATATTTAGCAGAGGTTGATATCAAGAGCATTTGTTTTGATTCCTTTTTTGAATATGTAATGACAAGTTTGCATTGTGATTAATAATCATAAATGTAGTCTTCATAGCAGTGAACTTTGATTATCTGGATGTGCACATATGGCTATATGACTTAAATATTCTGTTGTTTGTAGTTTTTCCTCTCATTTGGAGCTAACTCATTTTCATTTAGAGTTCATGTCCTGTCGTTTTTCATGGTTTTAAATTCTGTTTATCTGTTTTGACTCTGAAGGGAGCCTGGCTAACCTCTAAATAACAGTTATGGTTCTGACAGTTTAAGATTCTAAGATACACTCATGTCTGAGACTTTGCAGTCCTAAATGTTAATTTAAAATTTCCATTTATTTCATGTCTCCCCTAGTTTTCCTAATCTTGAATGTGTATTTGTAAAGTGTGTTCATTTTGTTTGATGTGATGCTCTTGGATTTAGTCAGTTTGAATTTTCCCCCTGAATCTGTGAACAGGGTGGTTTTTTTTCCTTATGCTAGTCAAATAAAAATGAATGTAGTCCAGGTATTTCCATTAGAGTCAACATTTGGACTATTTTTGTAGATAAGTGCGTAGGGGGAAAAAAAATTTTTAATTCAGTAGGTTCTAGCACATCTACTAGATAATAATTGTACTTTCTCTTTTTAAAAGGATATTTAAAATATTTTTAAGACAGTCTAATTTTTTTAATGGTTTTGTTTTAGGTTTCCCAGGCTGGAGATTTGCTTATTGAAGTTTATGTGGAAAGAAAGGAGCCAGACTGTAGTATTATAATCCGGGTTAGTGTATAAAAGCAATACAGTGTTTTTACTAAGCACTTTCTCATGAAGTATACTGAATTTATTTTCATGCATGTTTTTATATAATTACATAATGAAAGTATGAATTTATATATATCCCTATTCTTTTATATATATATATATTTATTTTTTTTTTTAAATTTGCTGTGTTCCCTAAATTTTTTAAAGGCTGGTTATTGTGCATTTTTAAGGAGAATGTTATGATACAGTTTTCAAGGGGAGATGTCCTCCTGTAGTTTTACTGCAGTATACAGTGGTATAGATTCTTGCAGGTCTATGGCTGTGACACACAAGAACATTAACAAGTACACAGTGAATGCTGGTTTTATTCGATAGCACAAGGCTGTCTAAATGACCTTCCTTCTGATTTTTCTTTTTGCCAGTGGCTATGTGCTTTCCTTGAGTGCTAAGAATCCAAAGCTTGAGATTGAAGTTTTTCAGCCTTGTTTCTGATAGTGTATTTTAAACACACTTGTCTCCATGTAGCAGTGCTCTATTGTGTGGATGCTGAGAAAAAAGATTGATTTCTGTAATGACAAAGGACAGATATTGTTAATGAAGCAGAAAATTTAGGGGAATGCCTTTTTAAAAATGTTATCGCTCTATGATTTCTTTTTGTTCTGGTTTAGCATATGACTCTCAAACACTTCTGTTTGTACATAAATATGGTATGTGGTATAGATAGCTACACAAATAGACACATACATGCATATAAGACTTATTTTTTTAAACAGGAATGAAAATGGGAATATGCATTGCTAAGATAAAAAGAATAGTATTTGTGTAATATTTACTTTCCTATATTCAAGAAAACGTACCAAGGAACTTTTTTTTTTCCTTCATTTTTCAAGGGTAGAGAAAAGGAATTTTAAGTTACCAAGTTATCAGTCAGCTAAAAATTGTAACTTCACTTTCATGGAACAAAATAAGGAAAGCATGCTGGAGGCTGACAAATTATTTATGGATTTCCGACTCAGTATATCTGCTTCTGTTTTGCTGGGGGTTTTTTTGGTTTTGGCTTTTTTTTAATGTGTGTTGCAGGGAGGAAGATTTTGAAAGATTAAATCAGAAACCCCTAATTGTAATATATTTTAAACTGACTCAATTTGTATTACAGATATCGCCTTTGATGGAAGCAGAAGAATTAACTAATGATGTTTTAGGGATCAAAAACATTATTCCCAACAAAGATGATATCTGGGCTGCTTTTGAAGTACTTGAAAATGGAGAACTAGGTTAGTGACACTTAAATTTATGCATGTTCATCAAAATTTATTAGTTTTATTTTCCAAAACTTAATCAAAAGCTTAGTTGAAGAGTTACTAAAAAGTTTATAGAAACAAAACAACAATTAGTCTTTATGCTATTGTTTTACATTGGTTACTGGGACATCTGCATGATTTCTTTCTACACTTTGCCAGAAAAAAATTGTTTTAAAATGCTTATAAATTGGCAGGGTGAAAAAATGTTCTTTATATTGCTCTGCTTTGCAGTTCACTAGTCATCAGCTGCAGAAAAGTGGGTCTTGCCAATAAGTCTCAAAGAAGAATATTATTTTCATTAGAATGTCAGCAGTTGATTTTACAAGGAATAATGTTTTTTGGAAGATGAAATGAGAAAATACAAGTAATACTTAGGGGAAAGGATGTTTTTTATCATTTAGTCAACTGTTTTATGTGTGTAGATAAAAAAGGAGGCATAAGGTTGTGTATTCCTGTGTTTATGGCAAGTGGCATTGTGGTGTATCTAGCAGAATCTTGAAACATTTATTTTAAACATGGTTCTGCTGCCAACAGGAGCAAATGTCACACGGTCAAAACATTAACGAACTGTAAAGAGGTTTTAACATTGGGAGTGCTTTATGCATGCTGGAGCTTGCACTTTGTTACTAGAGATACTTAACATAAAATAATAGAGATTTTATAAATTAAAACGTTGTATTTTGATGAATACTCACTAATGTCGTCTGATTTTTGAAGAACACATGTAAGGACAGAAATATGCGGTTAGTAAAAAACCATGTCTATTCTCGCTTTTAGTAAAAAGCAATGTCTATTACTGCTTCATAGTAAGTTGCTGCTCTTACTGTTTTCATGTTACAGAAGAGGACTGTGGACTAGTTTATTTCTGTAGTGAAGATACCTATTTCAAGTTAAGAAAAACAAAAACTATTGAAAAATGAAGAAAACTTGGATTACTAAATGTTCCAAGATTTTTTGAATAGTTTTGTTATACTTGATTTTCTGATATGCTTACAGTAATCTCTTCAGGCTTACTAATATTCCTGATGTGCTCAATCTTGACCTTGGCAGTATCAATAATGAGAATGGAAGTGCATTGTCCCTTTTGACTTGAAATAAAGTATCCTGATTCCTCTTTGCATCTTGCAGTCTTGTGGTGATGCTGCGTAGAGTTGTAACATAGAATTTGTTTTCATATTCATAGATTCAGATGTCAACTGACAAAGAATGCTAGCCTCTATTATCTTTAAGAAGAGACCTGATAACTCCTACAAGTACTCTAGAAATCTGATTTCATTTGACTAGTGGAAAAAATTGAAGAGGGAATTTTGTTTTCTTAAACTTGATACTTAACACAGACAAATGAAAACTAAACTAGATAAGGTGAAGAGAACTTTTAAGTAAATACAAAAGATAGACCCCACAGCAGCTTCTTGAGGTATTTGGGTGCAATAACTAGTGTTTTGTTGTGGGCTAGAAATGTTGTCTGAGCTAATGACTATGGAAGATCAACAGAATTATGCTTAGAGACGCTACAGGCCCTACAGATATTCCCAAGGATTAGAGTGTATCCTATTGAAACAAGAGTTTACAACACCAAGTAGAACTGATATACCAATGCTTTAAAACCAGCACAAACAAGCAAAAGTCAAACTAAATGAAGTCCTAATTCAGTACCTGGCTTCTATCAGTAGAGACTGTGTTGATGAAATGTCTGCTTCAGGGACCTCTTTCTGGAAGAATCTGTGCATCAGAACAGGCAAACTGTTGAAAAATAAAAACAATGCATATAGTAAGAGGCACTTACTCAGGAAGATTCCTGTGGTGCTATTGCTGAATCTAGCAGATTTTCAAAAGGCTGAAATACAGAGGAAATAACAGAGGGAAAATAGTCGTATGCAGTCTTTGATCCAAATGTGACACTAAAGAACTGAAAAACTACTTGAGTCTTTGCTACTACAAGTTGATCTTACTAGCATCATTTAAAAAACACCATTGAACATTACATAATTTAAAGCATTTAAAAATAAATTGAGATTCTGACATGTCATGACATAAACAAAGTTTGCTTATTTGTTTCAAATGTGCATTAATGATCACAGTGTCTTTCTAACAGAAATTAATATTCTGCTTGTGTTTCTGTACCTGTGTAGTGAGTGCATGGTGGTATTCAGGTTATTACACTCAGTCCTGAAGTTTTATGAGAATTATTTAACTTTTCAAGATATACTGCCCTGAAAATGAACCCTGAGGAGTCAAGAAAATTAGAATCTTAAATTTTCTAAAAAGTAATTTTCTCCTGATAGTTAATGTTGTTTAAGGTGAAAATGACTGGTTTTGGATATTTACCAGCATATGATGACCTAAGTAAAAGGGTAATTGGGCGTATGTGTTGGCTGCTTGCTGTTCAAAATATCAAAACTGCAATATTAAAAATCAACTAAATTGTTTGCATATAGAAAAGTTGAAATAATTGATAATTTTATCTAACCTAATGCAGAATGTTCAGTACCATATGCTTTTACAAAATAGGGTGCATGGGTTTTTTTTCAGTAATTTGTGCTTGATGGATAGTTTGTAAATGAGGTGTGTTGCCAGTAAAATAGCTAATGCATTTCAGCATGATGATTTATGCACCATGTAATCCATGATGACAGATGGTCTTAAATGTAACTATAAGTAAAACAGTAGGTGTTTACTCCAGGACTGCTGGTGTTCTAAGAAGATGTGGTGATTTGCCAGTGTTACCTGCCTTTGATTTGTAAAGTTCTTGGCCTTAAAATGATTTTTTTTCTTGCTTGTACAAAGGAACAAGTTGTTTTAACTTTATCACATCAGACTCCACAGTTTCCCAAAAGCTAAAAATAAATTTTAAAAGTTTGGCTGTTTAAAACAGAAGGGCCAGAAGAAATGGTGGTGTAAAGTAGGGATTGAGCTTCTGTATATAGAATGGTATTTTTATTAGGTTGCTTTGTTTTCATGTCTGAATAATAAAATGTATATATAAGTGGTATAACATGTCTATAGGTAAGGTAGTTCTTTTGCATCCCAAAACAGCAGTAGGTTTTTTTTCTGTCACTGAAGTGTGTTTGTTACTTGTGGCTGCTGCTTTCTGGAGCTCTGGTGTTCAGGAAAATATGTTCAGCTAGAGTGTAGTGCCGGACAGTCCCAAAGCAGCTGTTGACATTTCATATTCGTCTACCCTTGCAGAAATGAAAAATGAGATTATGGTGGCATACTTTTCCCTTCAGTACTCAAGAGATACAGGGCTAGACTCCCTGACCCAACCTGACAGTGTCACACTGTACCCAGCTCTTCTCAAGGCCTGACCTGCATAAGTTAGTATACAAATGGGGACTCAGAACTTTTCGAAAAATCTCTCTTTGGAGATAAAATGACATTTGGATCCACTGCTCTAAGTTGTAGCCCACAAAGCCATTGTTAAGGTTTTTGTGCTTTCATGAATTATAGTAGGTGCTTACTGCTGAGCAGGTGAAAGCCTTCAGGTGGGGGTGTGTGTGTGTGTTTGTACGAAGGATTAATAGAGAGGGGAACTGTATAGTCTTCCTCTATCCACATCAGTGTTGCCTTGTATGATACCTTGAACTGTGTTGCAGTACATGTCACACTCAGATTTCTGCTGGATCTAGTAATGCAGGGTCTATTTGCAAGATCTTCCCTACTTTCATTTAGTGTATGAACTGGTTTTTGTGCAGAGAACTGGCTGGACTTTATCACTGCAGTTTTTCAACCTTGCGTACAAGTGTCAGAGTTTCTGTTTTAGGATGGATCATACCTGTCTATCAACAAATGTATGCTTCGAGCAACTGTGTGTTAAAGTGCACACATACAGTCTAGTCATGCCTTCATCTATTGGTATTTTAATCTTGTTGTACTCTTTGTATGAGGTTGGAATATAAAAGTGCAAATCTGGAAATTCCCTGACCACAGCAATAGCGAGAAGAGCTAGTAAGGCCACATACTTGTCCATTCTAGTAAAAGGAATGTAATGAAACCAAGAGTCTATCTCAGTCTGCTTTGATCACTAACAGACAATATAATCTATGCCAGTATTTTTTTTTTCCACTGTAACTGCTCCACATTCTTTGGTTTTTGATTACAGAGAATTGGTAGCTATAATGATTTGTTTTTTTGTTGAGCCTAGGCCAATGAGGCTAAGTATAGCTGCAGGTCACAGTTCTGTTTGATCGTATTTAGGTATGCCCTGTGATAGTTCCTAACTTTTGTATTTGGTTGGAAAACAGTGGTTTAGTGTCTTTACATAGGAAAATTTTCATAACTAAATACAACAGAGTCACAGAACATTTGACTAGTGCTTGTTTAATTTAATATTTGTTACCTGTGCAGACCCTGCCAGCAATAGTGTTGGTACAGAAAGTTGATGAAGTGCCTAATTGTCTTATTTTGAAAGCAATGTTTTTCTTCTACAGCTCAAAGTGAATGAAACAGTTATGTATAGGCATGTGTAACTTCTAAGGGCTTCCAATCTTTATGTGTTGTTTTGGTTTTTTTATTTCAACATTTATGTATTTTTTTTCCTGCGACATTTTTCAGAACGTCCTCTACATTATACAGAAAATGTACTAGAACAAGTTCTTCACTGGAGTTCACTACCAGAGCCTGGCACGGCATATCTGATAATAAAGAGATTTCTAACAGGAGACATGATGAAACTCTACAGTGGTATGTATCTTTTTTAAAATTTATATATTTCATGTGGGCACATGGGCAATTCTTTTCTAGCTGTTTCATTGGGGCAAAGTGTCCCAGAACATCTGAATTACTAGTATTTATGAAGTTACTGATTTATCAAGGATTGTGCTAACTTCCTTTTAAAACATACAAATTATGTATGTTCTTGTTTCTACAAACTATAAACTCTCCCATTTGAACATGAAAGTTATACAGAAACTGCATTCAATTCATAGTTTGCAAACTGCTTCTGTGGAGCTTGAGACTGCTCTTTTATCCATCATGCAGTTCTGCACAGTCCATCTACATATGTACTACACTGTACTCTCGGTGTACTATATATATATATGTATATCTTGTATGTATAATGGTTACACTGTGTATATATAAAACCTATAATTTATATATAATTCTGTAAGTATGTTATGTAATAATTTGTTACATAGTCCGATGTCTCCAAACTACAAAGCTAATTTGAATGACAAACGTGAATAACTGAATGACTTGGAGAGTATTTGATCTTTAAAAAGGATGAGGAATTTAGATCTAACACTTGAAAGGAAATATAGCTCAAATATATAGTGAAAAAAATTTATTTACAAGCTGCCTCAGTCCTTTTATTCTTTGACATAATACACAGAAGACTTAAATCCAGGTAGTAATATATATATTTTCTTTGAGGGAAGCAGGAATTTTAGAAGTTAAACATGTCTAAAAATTACTATCCTGTTTTCAAACAGTTGAAATCCTGTATGCTGTCACTGTAAAACATGTGATGGTCACACATGATGCCAGGTTTACTGCCCATCTAATTTTATCTAATGACTTAATTCAAATAAGTAATATTTCCTTTTCCTTTCTTCCCCATACACAGGGATATTAATCTCTCCATCTATATATCTCTTCTGTCTTGATTTCAAGAAGTAAATTTATGCTTAGTCTTCAGAAAGTAATAACCTTCTTTCATTATCCTTTATTCCTGTAAAAGCATATTCCACAAATATGAACCTACCTTAGCGAGTGTGTTTTTGATGACTTTTATGTTTGATTTTCGCTATCTATAAATGTGTCATAGCAGATAGTGAATAGAGAGAAATGGCCTACTTGATTAAAAGCTTGATATATGAACTCCCATCACCTCACTCAGTATGTGTTGAGGTATAATCAGAAAAGGGAATGGGTCATAAGGACTGTGTGAACCACTGCTCTGACAAACACTGTTAGCTGATTAGGCTAGCGTCTGAAGTTCAATTTACGAAATGTAGTACTATTTAAAGGGGAGATCTGCCATTTGCCCTTATTCTTCTCTCCTAATTTCTACATCTGTTTTTTCTCCCAACCCATCGCTGTAATTGTTTGCATCAATTCTGTTCAGTTTGACCTCAGTCTAGACACATTGGCTTTTGACTGAATTTACTGCATTTTTTTTTCTTATGTTAAAATAATTAAAACCTTATTAAATAAGTTTTATTGGTTTTCTTAATGGTTTGAAGGGAAAAATCTCTGCCATATTGCAGACTTATAGTATACTCTGCAAACTCTACATGGCAGAGTAATCCTGTGTATTGCAAAATTTTTTCTTGAAAGTGGACTTGCTATTTTAAGGAACTTATACGTGGTGAACACATTTTAATTTCTAAACCATTACTTTTTCTAACTGGATCTTGTTATAATAAAATGATGAACCCAGTTCTGTAGTCATTTCATCTTGCTAGAGTTTTTGAGTCCAATTTTAGCTTGTAAATTTACTCTGAAACATTAGCAGTACTGAGGAGCAAGTTCACTAGCTTCAGCAAAACAGTCTATATATTAAGTGTAGGCAAAGACGTACAGAAAGTCTGCACCAATCATCGACAATTTGTACTTGCGTGAACCTGCGTGTTTATTGTTTCTATTTCTAATCTTGCATCTGTACATGCTGTTAAAACAAGTAACCAGCTATTTCAGGACAAAAAGATATGGGTGTTTTTTAGATAAATGTTGTACTTGCATCATTAGATAGTGTCAAAGTGAAAGAAGATACACAATGAGGTCACTGGGAAAGGGATGCTCTCAGTGTTTAGAGGAGCAGGCAGTTGTGGTTACACCGAGGTTCTCTATCTCAGAATGCACAAGAAATAACACTGACTTGAAGGAAGAAGAGGAGACCTTAATCTTTTCAGTCTTTTACACACTTTATATGGATAATTCCTCCTCGCTGAGTAGTAGAGCTGAGGCCAGATGTCCATCTGCTACTATTTGAAATATGTTTTTTGACAGTGGATTTAGCCCATACAAATGGACAACTGGGTGGATGGATGTCCTCCTCCTTTGCAGTAAAATGAATAGGGCTGTGATCATATTATGTTTATAACTGAATTCCATTCATTTCTCCTGGTTCTCCGATTAACAAAACAAATTACAATATTCCTGGCCTTTTTTTTTTTCTGTTGGTGTTACCTCATAGCTTTTCTCCTTTTTCTTCCAAAGACTTTAACGATGTTTGAAATAATGTTGGTTCAGTAGTGAACCTAAAGAAACAACTCTTAGCCTCATTTCATTTTGGAAATTTATCATTGTCTTCCTTGTCAGTGCAACTTTTCCCATGTTCCTTATACATAGTACATTCTTGTTTTTGAAAATTATTATACTCGTTTTCATTTTCTCCGTTTTAAACTAATTTCTCGTATTATGCAATATCAAGCATTGTATTGAGGTCTAGATGTATATTTTCTCTTTTCAAGAAATCAATATTCCTTCTCAAGGAAAGAAAAAAATGTCAGTTTATTTGTATTGATACATTTCAGTAAGTTTGTGGTGAGTTTTCCACTTTCCTCCAGGTCTTCAGTTATTATCTCTTAACAATTTATTCCATAGTTTTCACGCTTCTTGCAGGAGCACTCTTTCAACTGCTGTCCAGAAGGGCAAGGTGTGCATTATATTTTGGTATAAGAGATACTCAGTACAGCATAGTTCTATTTCAAGATCCTTTTTCTTTGTACCTGAAAGTTTCCCACATTAAAGTTTCATTTATTAGTGAATCTATTCTCTCATATTTTTCTATAAAGTGTGTGTATATAGGTCCTTGAATTTTACTGGTGAAGAGTTTTTGAGTGGGAAGTATTGATTTTTGAGAATAAGGGCTATTATTCAGAGATGTTCTTTGAAACACAAACTTGTAGACCATAGGTGGATCAATCCTGAATGGGTTGAGTGCATCTAGTTGCCAGTTGTTGCAAAGTTCTAGAAAGTTCTGCATGTTTTGTCAAGTTTATATCTGAAAAATCGTTCTCATTAGGACACATCTCGATTATTTTAGATTTACTCATTACATCCCCATTTATTTTAGATTTTATTTTAGAATATAGAATATAATCAATTTAGAGGATGATTATTTTTTGTCCTTCAGACTTTTCTAAGATCTTTGTAAGTATCGAGTGTTTGATAGATTTGTTATGGTGGGAATGCTGTGAAGTTTAAAATGAGTTTTTGTCATTTTGAGAGCTATGTGCAGGAATTTAAAATCTTCCAATTTGGTACAGACGTGGAAGTATTCTGCTACTCTCATTTGGTATGGTTAAAAACAAAAAGCTTGTGATTGTGTGGGTAAGGGTTCATAGTCTGTTCTCAACAGGGAATTATTTTTATTGGCAAAGAGGGAATATGGTAACGCTTTTTTAAACTGTGTGCATATATTTTTGTTATAACTGAGGCAATCCAAGTGACTTCTGATTTTAATTGTTTAAATGTATTTATTCTGTCTTTAGATTCTTTAACTCTAATGAAAATACTGGGAAATTTTCTTTTAACATTTTCCTTTCATGGCAAATGTGCTGATTAGAATGTAGTTGGGTTTATTTGACGAAATCAAAGAAGTTTATGTCTTTAATTTCCGTTATATTTTTCATAACTTCAGTTTATACTGATATAAAGCAAGAGGGAATTAGATTCATATCTTCTTTTTGCAAATAATTAGGGTTAGTAAGAGGAATAATTTAATCCCAGCTCTTTAAACAGCTTTTTTTCAGCCAGTATGAAAGATGGGACTGAGATACAACTTTTCAAGTTAGTCCCAAGGTCTCTCTACACCATACAAATGACAGTAGAATCTGACTCATGAATTTTGAAATACAACCTAACCAGGCTTTTTGTATGAACTTTAAAGTGTATTTGGATAATTGGACGTTTGAGACTGTACTCATGTACTTTTTGTGCATGTGCAACCATGCATCTAATGCATTAATACATTTTTCACTTTTAAAATGTTTGGGCTCTTTCTAAATAGTCATGTGTGGAATAACTGTCTACACGTTCCTTAAAAGAAGGACAAAAAACTTAAATACTGAGATACAGGTAGTTGCAAACAGCACCGTGCAATATATATTTGCATTATACCCTGCAAGTTATGGTCATTAGTGATGTTTCATACAAATTTTTAATTTTCCTGTGTCACCTCTCATATTTGCTCATATTTGCATGTCATGTAGAACTTGAAGATTGACTGCTCATTTAGCAGAATGTATGAAGGTGGAAAAAATATATAATTTTGATTAGTACACATTACAGCAAGCGTCACTTCCAAAGCTTCACTATTTGTGTAGTTAGCTGTGGCTGTATAATACTACTTTTCACAAATACAAAAAGTTTTGCAAACAATGAAAGTTGGTCTTTTCTGTTTTTCTATCTTTCCTGACAAAATGAAAATGTATTTTATGTTATTTTTTATTGTTGATTTATTTAAAACATTTTATTCTTATTCTTTGAGATTATATTGTGTGCTGCTTCTTCATAATAGAGTTTTGATATCAGACGCTCAAATCCTAAGTGAAATTTTAATGAAAAAAGTGAATGGAGTAGTTGGGTAAGGATGCTATTCTCCATACACCTTTTACACCACAGTTTTATTTACCATCTTGAAATTAATGTATTATAAAAACTAGTGGTGTCATTCTGGTTCTCCTAAACAAGTTAAGTCAATATTTCCTAAATTAGTGAATGACTTACAGGAAATATGTATGTTTAGCAAAAGAAAATAAGTGGTGAAAGACAAAACAGGGCATAATCAGTAGGCTTGTAGTGTTTGGGGATGAAGGAATTATTAGCTCTGTTAGCATGGCTCCCTCTTCAAGCTGGAATGTTCATCTCCTGCCTGGCTGCTCTCTCTTCATGTTGTCAGTCTGCTTCCAGCACTAGTTACCTCAAGTAGAAAAGAACACTTCAGATTTCTGCTGAATTCTGTGTTCTTTCATAAAGACATTATAAGATGCAAGTAGAAATTATTTTTTTCTTTTGTTGTTCCTTACTTTAAGTGCTCTTTTGGTTTGAGTTTATATGCATGAATCATATCAGCATGATAATTACTGTAATTAGGGGTCAGAAGTTTTTGCTATTTGAAAGTGGACTTCCTGGGAAAAGCTGATGAACTATACTTGTACTGGGCAGAGTGAGAAAACTGAAAACATCTAGAAGTGGTGATGCAGTAGTTTATATATACTAGTAATACTTAAAAATTATTTTATTAAGAATTTTAAAGAACACCTTTCTTGTTAATATGTAATATATTAATATATAATATGCATTTAAGTGTAATATAAAATGTATTATATACAATTAATTTTTATATATAATGTAATAACAAATTAGTGGAAATGCAATTAATTGATAAACAGAATTACTAGGGACACTTAAAAACTAGCTAGTGTTATAAAATATTCTAACAGCATGTTTTTTTTTTTTCTTGATAGAGAAAAGGGAGAAAGGTAGCGTGAAAGCAGGCTATCTGAAGTACAAAGAAGAACCATCAAAACTGCTGTCTGGAAACAAATTTCAAGAGCGTTATTTTGTGTTACGAGAAGGAAACTTGCTTATTTATAAGGATACAAAGGTACAGCAGAGAAACTCTTTACCAAACTTTTAAGCACTCACTAAAGCTTTCTTTTTCACACAAAAAGGAGAAGAAAGGCAAACACATCAACATTTCTGATATTAAATGACAACTTCCAGAATCTGGGGTTGAAGTACAAGATTTATATCTTACTATTTCACAGACACTTTAGTAAAAGGAGTTTGCTTCAGTTGGTCATTTAGCTATTTTAACAATGCATTGCTATAAGTTTAAAAAAATAAAAACAAACCAGTGTTTAGAAATGCCTACAGCTTGTGCTGTGACTAAGTTTTTTGAAAAGTAGAGAGCAGTAGTAGAAGTAATATGAAACTTAATTGAACTGCTTGCTTTTTTTTCTTGGTATCTCACATAAAGTCTTTACAAATTACAAGCAACAGGGTTCTTATACCTACGAGTGTCATGATAGAAGAGATCATAGGAAACAATAACTCACAATGCACTAGCAAAATCCTTCCCTGCTTCCAAACAACAGTTTTCAGATGTATACTCAGTCCTCCAAAAACTAGTACTGGTAAATAGATAGACCTCAGAATTCCACAGAAGCAACTTAGGCATACTTAATAGCATGGTGGGTTCAGTTTTTTAAATATTTCATGGGAGTTTTCTTTGAGAAGTGTTTTTGGGTGTATGCAGCTTCTATTAAAGTATAAAACTAAATAATATGCATTATGAATTATGTTGTCATTTTAGTTTTGATAATTTGTAGTTTAAAAAGAAAAATCTCTTGAAGCTTAAAGTTATTTTTGCTGACTGCTGGCTTTACCCATCCAGCAAATATAGATGTATACATGCTGTTCTTCATAAAGCACTTTTTAAAAGACATATCATTGCTCAAGTAAGCTAATGCAAAAGAAATCTGTGTGTTCTTGTGATACTGTGGATATAAGCTTAATTAGAATGACCTCAGAATGTCAAAAATAGTGTCTCATAATTTAGTGCTAAAACTCAAATTGGCACATCTATGAGAATAAATTAATATCCCCATAAAACCTTAATTAGTATCTTGGAAAGAATTTATGATAGAATTGTTGTACTACTTCATAATCTGTTTTTTTTAAGCCATTCTGATTTATAAAACATTAAATTCCCTAGAGATGGAGCTTTGAACAGTGTTACTTTTAAATGGCTTTACATTTGTTTTTTAAAAAAATCAAATGGAAATACTATTCTGACAAAATAGTACATATAAGTTTGTTTTGTTTTCTTTTGAGAGATGTTCAACTACCACTAATCTTGGTTCAATTTTAGTCATATTTAGAAATGAATAGTAGGAAAGCTTGACATTGCAGATGGAAAATTATATTTAATAAGACTGCATGTACTAATTAATTTATAAATTCTCATTAACGGCAAATTAAGTTTGTATATGCAGGTGGCGATATATTCTGTTAAGTGTTTCTCTTGCTCAAGAGCAATTACCAAAAAAAGTGAAAAGTTTCCATGATACTGTATCTTAAATTACAATATTGTGCTAATTGACTGAAATAGCATACCGCTTTAATGTTGTGTTGTTAAGAGGTAAGTTCGCACACAGACAAATGGCTTCCTTAAGATACATTTTTGTGAGAAGTATACTGTTGTTTAACTAAGTAGTATGTTTTGTAGGGGTGTTTCGTCATCCTGGCAGTACCCTTGCTTTGAGTGGGAAATTACACAAGAATACCAACCATAAAACTGTTGTGTGTTTTTTTTCCTTTTGTTTTCTTAAATGTTTATGCCATCTCGGGTTCTATCTCTTTTTCTCCACACTGGAGTGTTAGAGATTGAAAGCTGTAAAGGGAGAAATTGAGAATCCAGGACAGTGAACACTATGGTGTAGCTTTATGTACTGAGATTAAAAGATTTGTTAAATTTAGGGTATTTTGTTTTGTTTTTTCTAAATAGAAAGCTAAAACACTTGGCCTAAAATTACTAAGGGGATGTTAGTGTTGCATTAGGTGTTAGTTGTGTTCTGTAGTAGAATAATGTGCATGAGAATTTTACTGTTTCCTTTCAGTATTTCATCCTTCAGGCACATTCAGTTCTCGCACCTAGTGTGGGTATACATCTGTTGTAAGTTGGCTAAATGTAGTTTGCTCAAGAAGGAACAAGGAAGGAAGGAACCTCAGGATATCTCTAGTCCAACTTCCTGTTCACAGCAGGAATAACAACCGAGGTCAGAACAGGATGCTCAGGGCTTGATGCAGCCTCCAGCCACTAAACAGTGGGCCTCTGCTGAACTCACTCTAGATTATTGATTCTCTTTTTTCTATTGGAGGTGCCAAAACTGGATGCAGGACTGCAGATGCAGTCTCACAAGTGTTGAGGAGAGCGGGGAAAATCACTCTTCTCAACCTACCACTATGCTTCTACTAACACAACCCAGGAGACCTTCTTTGCTTCCGGGACTCACTACTCGCTTATGCCCAGCTTGCCATCTACGAGCACCCACAGGTCCTTCTCAGCAGAGATGCTTCCTATTCTGTGTCATTGCAGGGATTTTTTTCTTTCCCCAGTGCAGGACTTGGTATTTATTGTTGAATTTCATAAGATTCCTGATGTCCCATTTTTTTTGTCCAATGTTGGTCCCTCTGGAAGTCAGCCCTGCCCCCAAGCATGTTGACTGGCCCTCTGGGTCATTGTGCAAACCTAATGACCTCCAAGTCATCAATGAAGACATTAAAAAGGACAGATCCCAGGATACACCCCTGCAGTATTCCCCTTGTCATAGGTCCACAGTTAGACTATGTCTGACTAATAGTCACCCTCTGAGTCTGATAGAAGCTTGGGTAGAAGAATATTGTGGGAGATACCATGAGAAACTTTGATAGAGCTGAGGTAAATGACACCCACTACTCTTTACTCATCCAAAAATCCAGTCATTTTATTGTAGAAATCAACCATATTGGTCATGCTGCATGCTCCCAGTAGCACCTTCTCTTCCTTGTGCTCAGAAGTGTGCTCCAAGAAGACTCACTCCAGGATTTCCCCAGGGACTGAAATGAGGCTGGCAGGCAATCAGTTCTTCAAGTTATCTTTTCAGCCTTTATTTGAGGATGTATGCAATGTTTTTCTTTTTCCAGTTACTAGCAGTTACTCCTGATCTCTGACATTTTCAAGGTGACACAGAGCAGCCTTTCAAGGGTGTCAGCCAGCACACTTAAAACTCTTGGATGCACCCTATCTGATCCAATGGACTTGCATGACTTAAGCTGTCTTAAATCTTTCGGGGCTTGATGCAGAGCTCCTCTGGTGCAGTTGTTATTCTCTTCCTTGAGCCCTCTCTTTAGCTGTAGAGCCTTGGGAGACCTTGCTACTGTGAAGACTGGTGCAAGGAAGATGTTGTTATCTTAGCCTTACTTGTGTCTGTTGTTACTAAATCACCCTCCCTCTTCAGCATTGGGTCTAAATTTTCCTTGTTCAGCTTTTTACTACTAAGATAGCAGTGTAGATCCAAATGAGCTTTGTCTTTCCTAACACCATATCTACATGCCCTAGGCAGTGTTTCTAAATTTTTTCCTTCATAGTCTCTCCCTGATTCCACCTCCTGTATACTGCTTTTGTCTGCATTGGAGCTCCACCATGAGCTACTTGTTTACCTGGGATTGTCTCCTGATAAATCTACTTGTTTTCCTGAGTCCTGGGATGAACAGTTCTTGTAGAATTCTGTCTTTAAAGACTTGCCAGCTTTCCTGAGTTGCCTCTTCCCATGGACACCCACCTATCATTTCCTTGAATAAGCAAAACGTTGTTCTTCCAATCTCTGTGGTCTGACCCCTGCTAACTTATCTTTTTTACGCTCAGGATCTTGAGTTCTACTATTTCATGGTAACTATGGCCAATACTTCTATTGATTATCACATCTCTGACCAGTTCTTCTGTGTCTGTGAACAGCAAATCCAGCTCTGCATCACCCCTTGTTGGCCCATCCAGTACTGGTGTCAAGAAGTTACCCTGATGACCTCCAGAAATCAGCTGGATTGCTTGTATCTCACTGTGTTGTCGTTCCAGAAGATACTAGGGAGAGCAAAGCCTACCTTTCCTATCCACTGACCCATAAGAGTCAGGATCTGTTATTCAGAGACTTTCTTGGGTTGTTTATAGACTCCATCTGCTTTTTTTAATCCTGATTGGGTGATCTGAAACAAATACCATGATATTGTCCATCTCATAGAACTTTAACAGAGGGCAACCCCACTCTCCATCTTCCCTGTCTCTCAAAGAGCTTGTGTCCATATATTACAGCACTCCAGTTTTGTGAATTGTACCACAACATCTTCATTATTCCAGTTGTGTTACAGTTTTATGTCTTCACATGGACCTCAAATTCTTAATTAGTCTGCTTCCAGTAATAGTGATTGGTACACTTTGTTAATGGGAGAGAGAGGCAAAAAAGGTAATGATCTGTTAGAAAAGAGGAGTGCAGCCCTTGAAAGAAGTCTAACTGTGAACACAGTCATGCAGCATTTTCTCTTTTGTACATTCCTTATACAATAATTAGAATCTTATTTTATTTGCAGGCTAACAAACCTGAAAAAGTGTTACCTGTCAATCCCCTGAAGCTTTATCTTGGAGTAAAGAAGAAAATGAAGCCACCAACAAAGTAAGAATATAAAAGAAAATAAGTTAAACACTGTGTAGCAAGGTACTTGTAATATTGTCAAGAAAGGGGAACATAAAACATTGTAGAACAAGGAAAAGTCAAGAAGCCAATTGAAGTATATGGAGTTAAATTATCCTCTATAATATTATTTGTTCTGTCTCTGTCTTTCTGTTCCATATTAACTCTTCTGTGCTAGGAAATTACTTTATTGATTGGCTTTTCTTAATCTTAAGTGTGTTATCTCTTGTGGATATGTTTCCTGCTACCTTACTTAGTTTTGTAGTATGTGTTCTGCATTTCATTGGTTGGCACACCTTTGCACCAAGAAAAAAGTCACTGCTTTTAGTGACAGTTTCTGTTCTTCAAGAGAGGATTTTACTTTTTCAGAATCCTTGTTATTTTGATGTTTCTCCTTCTAGCTGAAGACTACAGTGCTCTTTACAAACATCATTGTCTAAGTCTCTGGAAAAGAGCAGTGAAAAATGACAGCTGTTTTTCTCAGATCTTTCCAGAATGCTGACACTGAGACAATGTACATAGGATCCTATCACAAGGGGATTCGAAGTTGGCTGTAGCCTTTAAACAGATGTGCTTGAACTTTTCCTTTACAGTTGGCACATCAAAATGCCCCAAGGTGGTCTGTAAATTTCAAAGCTTAGTTCTGTTAGAGAAAAAGTTGGTAGGGTTTTTTTTGTGTTAAGCGCAGAATGAGTCGGAGGTAAGTCCAAAATAGGAATAAAAAGATTATGTAACTGAGTCTTTGCAGGTACGTTCTTTCCTGAGGTTTATTTTCAGTCTACTTTTAAAAGCAGGCTTTCCAAATTCTTTTCAGGATCTCCAGGAGTGTCTGTGTTTCTTGAACCTCAGAGGCTTCATTGTGTACCTCCACCCTTTTTTCAGCAATTCTTAAATCTCTGTAGACTGATGTGATTCCTTCCGTTTATAGAGCATACCTCTCTTCCCTCTGAGGTTTCTGCACTGTAGTAGACTTTTTGCTGGGTACCATCTTAGCAGTTTTACTTCCAGCAGCTTTCAGAAAGTACAGCCGTGGCTAAAATAAGGCAAGTAGTTAGCCATCATCTGCAGGGCTTGGTTGTAACCCTTTGTCCAGAACAGGATGTTTGTTACATGTGAATCAGCTGTGAGAGAATGAGCAAAATCCATCATCAGACTCAGTTTCATTCTAGATTTACAAAACACATTTAAACTTTGTAATTTTTTGGCCCCCCCACTTAAAAGCACTATATAAAGCTAATGGATCTCTGCAGTTTGAGGAGACCCTGTCTTGAGTTTCTGAAACTAATTTTTGAAAATTTTATTTCTTTCAGCTGGGGACTTGCAGTATTTTCTGAAAAGCACCAGTGGTAGGTAGACATGAAACATGATTGATTTCAGTTCAATGTTTGATATTTGTTGAAATGTTCAATTTCAAAATAAGAGTGTTTGAAAACAATTGGGCATTATTCTACTTGCATGTTGACTTTTTGCTATGTTTTTCTAATTTAACTAAACAGTCGTAATTCATATGTTTTGGTAATCTTTTGGGGTTAGGTGTCTGTCTCCCTTCTGTGGCCATAAACCAAATGACTTTCATAAATTTAAAATGATAGGTTTTAAACCTATGCACACTCTAAATGAAGCACATGCAGTCTTTAAAGTAGGATAAAGTGATAATTTGAAGTATTTGTTTCCCTTTTTATAGGAATGTTAATTATAAATATAGACAACATTCATAAATTAATGTAAGCACTATTTGAAGTAGTTTATAAGCCTGTTCTTTAATATATTTAACTGAAACAGGAGTTTTTGTTGTTTTTCTTGTTAATTGTATATTGCATTCTAGGTATATATGTTGTGATGGACAAGATGTGCAGATGGAGTGGATGATCAGCATTTTTACTGCGCAGGTACTAATCTCATCAAAAGAATGTACCTTTTATTGCTGTTAGAAGAATCTCATTAAACAATCACATATATGCGTTATGGATATGTTATAAAGTTGCAATGCTGTTAATGTTTCTGGAATACTCAATGTAATAAAACTGCAAAAACATTGTCTTAGTCTATGAAGACTATAATTAATAATGTCATTTACATATAGAAGCTGAGTACTTTGAGAGCAAGGAAGAACAACATTATATTCTGGCATAACATTAGGGGTGTGAACTAGCCCTGTTGAAGAGCTATACCAATACAGCTATATTTCTCTGGTATCAAGGTTAGCTTAGTTAACACTGACAATTAATTGTGTTGGATAGGCATCATCCTAAATTAAGTAATCTTCTGCTACTTGCAGAAGTAGCTTCTTGCTACTAGATTGTGAGCAAGGATGTTCTACGTTTGAGTGTCATAATGCATCATTACAAATGGAGTTTAATATTTACAGAGGAGGAAGTGGGAGTAAGAGAGATGGGAAGAATTCAACCTGACAGCAGATTGGAACATAGTTCAAGGTTTTTAAAGGATTTTGTATTTGTGTCAGATTTTTCTTGTCTATCCTGTGATGTTCAAGGAACTTTTGGGAATATCACTGTGAATAAACATCACTAGGTTTATGATTACTTGTGAGCTTTACATATTACATAAAGTGGACTAGGCAAAAGACTGTTGCAATACATACTTCTTAGAGGCTTTCTAAAGCAGAATCTGACCTTCATAACGAAGATGGTAGTGCTAGAAGTACAATGCATGCCTTGTAAGACTTCCAAATTTTTGTCTTATTCAGCTCCCTGAACTCAAGTAACTATTGTAGTTTCTATGGAAACAGCCACTGTGCCTGGCATGCATCTCATGGACATGACATGAGTGGTGTCACAACAAATAGGCTCAGAGGTTATTGATATAGGCTACTTAGGAATAACTCATGCAAGGTTGATAACTGTTGAAGTCCTTTTGATGTAAAATCACAGGGAGGGCAAGCTATTAGGATTCTGATCGGGTAAAGTGGTATGTAGAATGTTTCTCTGACAATATGGATAAAAAACAGAGACACTGCTTAATGTTCAGCATATTTTTTCTAAAAAAAAAAAATCAATCATTTCATGTGCAATTTAAAAAATAATGCTATGAATTAATACTATAGTTTTTTTAAAACTTCATTCCAGTGAATGAATAGTACAATGAATTAGCAGTAGTAATGAGCTACATTGGGAAGGTGGTTGGGGGGGGGGGTTGTGGGGTTTGTTGTTTTGGTTTTTTTTTAATCAGCATTCTGGGCATCAGTAAAGTTGTCAGTCTTTGAATTACCTGTCAAATTAAGTGCTAACAATGAAAATTTGCTATATTGTTCTTATTACAATGTACTGCTTTAAATATAATTTACAGTGAAAATCTTGAGAATGCAATGGCTCATGTTGCTAAAGCTTTCTATAAGATCTCCAAATGTTTCGTATCATGCAGCAGCAGACAATTATTACCACGTTATCCCGTTTCTAAACCAAAAAAATTGTTAATGCGAACTAAGGTTATTTCTAGTTAGAATTTTCGATTTGAGGACATCTTTATGGAAGATAGCTTGTCTTTTTCTGAGTCTGTTATCACAGTATTTGACCACCTTCGTGTTAGAGAGACTGCAGGCAGCACGTTTTATTTGTCAGTGTAACAGCTTAGATTACAAATTGAAAAATACTGTAAAGTAGGTTTTGAAGTGTTAAGACATTGACATTTAATGATCCAGTGCAATTAGGAGGGAGACAAATCTATGTTACTGTGCTCCTCAGTGCTTGAACAGAATAAGATTTTATTGGTATTTAATATCACTAAGATAGTAGTACTATTGTTATCTTGTTTTTTTCCCTATTTTCTGATAATATTTATTCCTGTAGTATAAACAGTGCAGAGAATATAAATAGCAAAGTGTAGGTACCTCTGTAATCTAGTAACAAGAGTACTTTTGATACAAAAACTCAAGTTAGCCCAGCAGTTATTAATCTTGTGCTTCCAGTTGGTAAATGCTGAGAGGGTTTGAAGCAGGACCATAGTTTCTTTCAGTTTTATGCAAAATTGTCCTCAAAAGTATGGCTGAAACTCTGTTCTTGAATTCTATAATAGTTTTGTACAAAATCACTTTATTGCATACATAGCATACAGTTGGAAGTAATTAATTTATATGAAGATGGACATAGTATTTCTTCAGTTCCCTTGCCTTTTGATCGACTGGAGAGAGGCATATTATATTACCATGAGGGGCAATTGAGCAGATAGGTCAGAGCTATGAATAAATACATTTATTATGTGGCCTAATACGTTGCTAGTATTTCTGATGTACTTTTCAAGAGTTCTATTTTAAGAAATGTTACAGATACAAAAGGGAAATCGGGCTGCTTAACTGACAGGGATACCTTCCTTAAGCTTGCTGAGAATTAAGGGAGTCAGTTTCCTTCAAAAGCTGACTTAAAGTTTCTCAATCACTTTCTGAATTGCATTTGTTTCTTATATCTTTGTCCACAATAAGCTGGTTTTGGTTGGCATGACCTGCTCTTTCAGATATAAGGTTTCATTGGAAGAAAATGTTCTTTATGTCCACTGTGGAGAACTCCTAACAGATTTCTACATCACCCTGGTCAGCACCACTTGTGAGAATTTTTTACTCCATAAAGATGTGAATCTATAAAGTACTTTTTCTAAATTTGGAATTAGGAATTCTGATTTCTAGACTGCTATTCTAAGCCACTGATTCTGATGGCTTTTTAATAGTAATGCTGCTTTTACTTGCAGTCCAGCTGCAAGTATGATCACAACCCACAACTGGATTTTTGTATGCAGTCTTGAAGAGACTTCTTATTTAATGGATTTGGAAGATTAAATACTATTTAAAAAAAAAATAAAGGACATCATGTTTTTCACTCAGAATGAAACAGCACACTTTGGAGTTCTCCTCAAAACGAACCTGTTCCAGCTAAAGCAAAGACTGTTACTGAAGCCAGATCTGTTTATTTGTAGATTATATTTCTTGAGCATTCAGAATGTCAAGGCATTCCCTTCTGGATAATGCATGTTGTTATTTTAGGTTAAGCAACGATTTTCTCCTAAATTATTAATAATTATTAATATACATTTTGAAACACTTGTTTGCAAATTGGGGTAATTTTATTTTATTTCAGAAGCTTTTGTTGGGATTGAAAGAAAGCTTATGTGGAATTTTGTAATTGTGAATCTAGTCAATGTGTGTCTTGTTTGATGATATTTTCTATTCTTAGAGGAGAATTGTATTGTTGCATAATATGGAGGGAAGATGTTTGGCACATGAAAATTACATAGAGACATTTTGGTTCTGTTCACTCAATATCATGCAGAACTTACAAAATTCTAACACAATTTTAAACACCTTAGTGTTTTTCCCTTTCAACAAGAGGAGGGCATGATGTTGTGCAGTAGATAGCTTTTTTCCAAGAGAGCTTTACATTCTTTTGTTTGTTGTGTATTTATGAAATTGTGCACCAAAAATAAGGATTATTTTGTTCTCCAGCATGCAGATATATGGCCACCTGCTGGAAAAGCAAGAAAACAGTCTATAACTAAAAGTCCAAAGATTGGAGGCTTACCACTAATTCCCATTCAACAGGAGAACACCACTTGTAAAATCGGAGGAAGTACAGAAGTAAGTGGGGTTTAAACTTGGTGTAGAACTTCTAACCACAATGCTGTACTTTTAAATAGCCCAGTAATAAACTCTGTAGAGCTGGATAAGTATAAAATTTAGATGCTCTTATTATCAGTGTCCTTTACATTGTTTTGTTGTTAAAAGAACAGTTGGGACTAATTAATGTAAAAAAACATTGTGGCTTAAACTTATGTCACATCTTTGACTGTTCAGTAAATCAGTAGTGGGTTTTTATTTGCAGTTGTGGGGTTTTCTGAGCAATAATTGTTCATTAAAAGTAAATAGGACTTTAACCTGGAAATATACTGCACATTATTAAAGTGCACTTTATTACAGTTTTAATAAGGTCCTTGAAAACTGTCCTGCATATGTTTCCTACCATATCTTTTCTTCTGTCTAAAATAACTGCACTGGTTTAGTTATCTGCTCTGTGAATGTAATGGGAAAGCTCATATGGAACTATGATACATTTAAGTTGTAATACTATTAGTCTTAAAGAAGAACAAGAGGGTTTAGTTACAACTCTTTGCAGAGACTAAGCTGTGTCACTACATTATGCGAACTAGTGATGTGTCTCAACCTTATCAGGTTAGCTTGAGATGAATTTCTGGTATCCACATAGAGATTTACAGTGCCTGTGAGAAGGACTTGCTTGCCTTACTTCCACCTGAGAAGAAGCAGTGGTAGTGGTAACTAATTGGAATGCAGCCGAGAATGTGTTAAAACAAAACAGCTTGGTCCTTAGACTGTATGCAGTATTATTTCTTGCGTGTTTTAGATTTTGAAGGGAGGTAGACAATATGGTACGTGTTATCACCACTTACAGAGAGAGTGATTCAGGCACAGATTGCTAAAGCTGACTCAGTTCCATAGCAAGCCAAAAACAAAGGTAGAAGTAGTGCTTTATCAAAAAGGCAACTCCATCTTTCTTGTATTATGCTTTCTTCAGGCATTTCTGCTCTGCCTTACAAAATTAGTATAACATAGTGTGAATGCAATTATACAATATAATGGAAAATAAAAACTATCGCTTTTTTCACATTGAAATCCAAAACTGGAATGGACAGTAAAATAGTGGTAGGAAGTAAGTATATTATGTGCTTCATTAAGGAAAAATATTTTACAGCAGTGTAGTCAGTAAAGCAATAGATATCCGTTTGCAGCCCATGCCTACAGTCTTTCCATGATCTGTACTACTTCTCCAACTTGCAAAAAATATCTCAATTGTAAAGCATTGGAGAGTAATAACACGAGCCAGCATTTTCTGAAAGGTGGTGCTTTATGACAAATGGAGGTCTCTTTACAGGTCAATCCGTAAACTTGTAGTAGAAACGTGATAAAAGTTATCTTCGTATAGGCAGGAAGAGAGACTGAAAGTTTTCCAAACAGTGAAAAGTGACATCTTTATGATGTGAAGATAAGTGAGGAAAAATAAAAAACAAAATTTCAAAGACACACAGAAACCAATGAGTTTAATATTAATGTTCTGTGCTATCTGTATTGGTTATCTTCTTTTTTTCACATTATTGGAAGTAATTTTATAGTGTGCTAACAAGATAAATTTGCACTACAGAAAGTTTGAAAACACTGTATAACTAAGAATTCTTCCATGAATCAAAGTATTTCAATTATTTCTGCAATATTTGTTGCATACATGGATAGGGCCTTTAAAATATGCTTATTTCTCATCTAGAATCATTTAACTGATATAGAAATACATTGCTGTATATCTGCAGTAAGCCTGTATTTTTTTTTCAAAATGTGGGAAGATTGAGGAATGAGGAAAAACGTTCTCTTTCTTTTAAGCCATAGTCAAATACCATATTGATGTATAGGATGCTACCTGTGTAGCATTTTGAAAGGAACAGTATGTCACTGAGGTAATGGAGGATGCAAACAGATACAGTTGCTCCTTTTTTTTTTTTTTTTTTTTTTTTTTGTGGGTGATATGCAGAAAAATGAAAAAAATTACCAATTACTCATTTAAGGGGCTGAAATTTAGAGACCAACAGATGCTTCTAACATGAAATTGTAACTTTTTACATTAGAGGTTATTGGGAGAAAAGTATGGAGTCCAGCAGTGTAATTTATAGCATGTGACTAATAGTGGGCAGTAGATCAAATACTACAAAATATTAAGAAATTTCATGTGGCAGTTTTGTTCACACATCACTATGTTATTTGTAAGGGAAACTGTTTATAAATGTAACTGTTAGTGCTCTAATTTGAACAATAGAATTTGTCTCCGTCAGTTGAATATTCTCACAATGCAAGTGTCTGGGTGTTAGAAGTCCTGTATATACTGATGGTACTTTAAAAGTTCAAAATGTTGAGTAGCAGTCTGTGTTAAGGGGCTACACGCCTATATACAAGACGGTTTCAGAGAAGTAGGCAACCTTTACATTTGAGTGCTGTATTTGATCTGTTCCTGCTTTCATTTTATAAAGGGCTTCTGCTGTACCCAGTTTAGCAGAACTATACTGATTTCAGAAGTGCAGCCAGTATTTTTCTTCTCAAAAGATGCAAAATTGAATCATGATGCAAAAAATTCTGTAAATAGTATATTTTTGCTCCTGACTGAATTTTTATGACTAATTCATATCTTAGTTTGCTGAGTGAACAACTTGTAGTGTGTTACTGTGTTTTCTGAAAGGTATACCATGACAGTTCACATTTCACATATTGTATGTATATTCTCATAGATATTGCCTTTATTATTATTATTTTATTAATTGAACATGAATCATTGGTGATAATTTCAATATTTTCTTGTTCTATTCATGCAAGAATATTATTTTAAATTAAAATAAATTATTTCAAATGTAAGAGTATAGCTTTTTCAAGTACTTGGAAGAACAGAACTCCCCCTATTCATGAGTCATTGGGCAGTTCATCAGTTGCCTTGAACTTTTTTCACTGAGTATAGCTGAACACATTAAATATTAGGATGCTGCTTGCTGGCTTACGTGATAGCAGGAGATTCTAAACTGATCGCAGTTGTTACTGGTGGCAGTATAATTTAAAAGAGTCTTTAGGCAAGCTAAAATCTGTTCTGTAGCACAGACCAGTGGTAACCCACGTAGCAGTATGAACTCTTGTGTGCATTGTTGTTCTGGAACTGATTTTTTTTTTTTTTTTTGCCTATCATTGCCACTGGTGCTTCATTACTGATGGGTAGTTTTCATTCTTGGTGAATGCAAATAGAAATACCAGCCTCCTTAATGCTAAAAGTGATATCAACAAAATAACCCTTTTATCTGCTCTTTTAAAAATTTTTGATTTATGTTTATTTCTTTTATTATTGAACAGATGCTAGCTCAGGTAAAATGTCAAGAGACTGTGCAAATTTAGATTCTGTTTTATAGCTTAGGTCTCTTCAGTGTAAACTCATTTAATATTTACTATTTTTCTTCCTATGCAGCAACTAATCTGCTGCATCAACACTCGTTTTTTTGTAATGGGCTTACGTTTGCTGTCCTCAGGAAGAAAGAAATGTCACTTTAAAATACAGAAGGCAAATAAGAATGGTAGAGGAATTTATTGTATTCTCTTTGCTCAGTTGGTGTGGTAGTAGGCAGATCATTCCTTTTGTGGAAGAACCTTACAGTTCTCAAAGAAAATGAGGTCCTGGAATTCTTCTGTCATGTATGACATCTTTGTTGACTACTAGAAGATACTCAAAGCTGAGGGACACTTTGGTTCTTTTCGTCATTCCTATGTGGCACTTCCTTGGGTGGATTTTTATGGAGTTATTAATCCATAGCATATGAGCAAGTTGTCTCTTGGAATCATGATACCTCATATACATTAAAGCAAACATGAAAAAATATTCAGACACTAGAAAGGAGCTAGTTTAGGTATATCTACATGAATGTCCTAGTTAGTATCAGGACAGCACTTCAGGAGCAAATCTTCCAGTTGTTCCCAGTTACTGTGTTGGTTCGTATTGTAGGGCGGTTCTGGAGCATGTGAACTTGGATTGCTTCCAGATTAAACTGAAGTTGAAGATGTTCTGCAGGAGCATATCTAATTCACTGCAGCTGAAAATAGGCCTTCTGTGAATATGAGAAAGTTAATGCTAGTCTGAAGTGTATTTAAAAAAAAAAAAAAAAAAGGCAACAGCCTTGAAATAATGTTAGTGTGGATGTCGAGTTTGCAGCACTTTCCATAAAATCATAGAAATCTTTGGGTTGGAAGGGACCTTTAGAGGTCATCTAGTACAACGCCCCTGCAGTAAGCAGGGACATCTTTCTCTAGATCATGTTGCTCAGATCCCCATCCAACGTGGTCTGGAATGTTTTCAGGGATGGGGCCTCCACTACCTCTCTGGGCAACCTCTCACAGCTCTTCACCACCCTCATCAATTTGTAAAAAATTTCCTCCTTACATCCAATCTAAGTCTACACTTCCTTAGTTTGGAACCATTACTCCTTGTCCTGTCACTACAGGCCATGTTAAAAAGATTGACCCCATCTTGCCTTGCTCTTCAGTTTGACCAGCAGGTCTCGACTCAGCCATGCTGGTCTCTTCCCTTCCTTTCTTGATTTCTTACATTTGGGGACTGAGAGCTCTTGCACTCTATGGAGAGCGTCTTTAAAGATCTGCCAGCTCTGTTCTGTTCACCTGTCCCTGAGGACCGTTTCCCAGGGGGTCCTACTGACTTAACTTCTTGAAGAGCTGGAAACTTGTTTTCCTGAAATTTAGGGTCCTGACTATACTCCTTGCCTGACCCATATACCTCAGGACCGTGAACTCCACCAGTGTGTGATCACTGCAGCCCAGGCTGCCTCCAATCTTGACATCACTGATGAGCTTGCTTACATTGGTGGCCATCAGATGTAGTATTGCATCCCCTCGGGTAAGGGTGTCTTAATACCTGGCTTAGGAAATTATCCTCAGTGCACTCCAGGAGTCTCCTGGATTGCCTACAGCTCACCATGCAACTTTTCCAGCAGTGTCGGGGTGGTTGAAGTCCCCCAGCAAGACGAGAGCCTGTGAATGTAAGGCCTCCTGCAGCTGGAGTAAGAAGGCTTTGGCAGTGGGCTCCCCTTGACGAGGCAGCCTGTAGTAGACACCAACCATGAGGTTCCCTTTGTTGCTTCCATCTCTAATTCTTACCCATAAACTTTCAACCTGCTCATGGCTGTTCTTCAGGGACAGCTCTTCACACTTGATCCATTTCTTCATATAGAGGGTAACGCCTCTGCCCCTCCTTCCTTGCCTGTCCATTTTCTTTCATTGTACAAATGTGTTCCTAATGGGCTACACTAGTTGCAAATTTAGATGCTGTATTTATTTTACCTTTTATTTCCTACAGCTTAAGAATTTGAAAACAGCCTGCCAATATGGAACAGTCACATTGCCATCAGTTTGTTTTATCTGAGTTCCCAGTATGTTACTTAAAATGGCTAGCCAAAATTTGAAAAAGCAAGACAGTCTTTATAATTTATCATGTAGTACTGAAGAGCTGCTGAAAATGTTTGTGATTATGTAAAATGATTTTCTACATTCATGTAAGTCAGTCATTAAGTTATCAAAATTGCAACATTCTCAGTTGTATTTGTTTAAGAATTTTGAATTTTTAAGAGTATATGGATCTGCTGTAAAACATTAAAATTTAGTCTGCTGTGGCAGAATGAAAAATCAAATTGTGAATATATGAAAATGAATGTCTTCATTGTCATGGTGCATTTAATTGAAAGATTTATGTAATTTTCAGAAGTATCACTAGTTGAGAAAATATACTCATTAAAAATGCTTACTAAATTATAATAGCACAAATTGTAGGAATTTATTAACTGTGCTTTCTCAGCTCTTGAGTAAAACAGATTTTTCTTTTAAACTGTTATGTGAAACTAATGGGCAAAAATTTCATTCTAAATATTATTGAATATTGTGTTAATATGAATGATCTTATTTCTCTTTGCTTATTTGCTCAGAATATAGAACTGCAATCTGGGAAACAAACATTCAGTGAGCATCATGAAAATGACTTTATGGAAGAAAGAAAAAACTTGAAAGAAAAAGCATCTATTGTGGCACAATGTTTTGAACAGAAGGAGGAGAAAGTGCGAAACCATGCAAAAACACATCGGAGTTTGAACTCTGTTGAAGATGCAGGTGCAAAGATGACTGGCCTACACCAAAGACCACATAAGGCACTGAAGAAAAATAAGAGCAAAACAAACAAAACTACTTTGGAATTAGATAACAAATTGCCATCAAATGTGATTCAGGAACTAAATACAGTGCTGCAGAAAAACAGAGCACTTCATGATGAAACCTCCATCTGATTTCCTGACTCTCAAGTTTTATACATATATATATGTGTATATATATATGTGCGTGTGTGCATTTTCTGAGCAACAGTAGTCTCTTTTGATGTGTGTAGTTTGTACAGTGCTGAGGAAACATAATTTGTTTATATGCAGCTGTTAATTTTGTATATGCGTATGCCATACTATAATTTAAGAGAGAACTGAGAGAACTGATTATGTAAAATTTGGAAGGTTTTCCTGTGCAGTGCAATGACACCAGGATTGTTTTATCTATTATTTTGTTGCAGATTTTGTTTGATACAATAATTCTAAGCACTATCAAGAACTTTTGCTCTGTTTATATTCTGTACCATCTTGTAAGTACTGGAGAGGTATTTTTGATAGGAAGATAGGACATACACTGAAATTCATACTGTTGGCCTGCAATATTTCTGATTGTCTAACACTATAAAAATTAGTAACATATGCTTTGAAAAGTGATTTTTGCAGAGTTATTTTTTATTTAAGAATAAAATTAATATCTGCTTCCATAGATTTGTCCTCTGACAGAGCGGCATGTGAAAGAATCAAAAGGGGGAGGAATGTAGTAGGTAAGACAATGTATTAGTTCTTGTATCTCAAAACTGTGTCTGTATGGTGTACATCTGATTATCATATCTAAACAATGAAAGAGAATACTGAGGATGACAAAAAGAAGTCTTCAAAGCAACATCTAATTTAAAAGGGTATATGTGTTGAAAGAGTAGCTTCATCTCTTTTTACTCAACAGGCTGAAGTAATTTTATAAACAGACCTTAGTTAGCTCAGGGTGACAAAGGCAGATTTTTCTATTATTGTTTGGATAGAGTTTGCTTGGTGCTGACAAAGTTGCTAGTGTCTCATGAATATTTAATATTCACATAAGAAATGAATTTCCTTAAGAAAAAATGTTCCCCACACAAGCATATCTATCAGAAGGGCACTAACTCACTCAAATAAGAAGTGCCAGTTACTAAATGGGTGAGGAGATTAACCTGTCCCATTACCATGAGGACAAAGTTGGAAAGTATGCTGTTTGCAGAGACTGGGAGATGCTTGTGCTACAACTGTAGCACGGCTCCTCTTCTGAGTGTGAGGAGAGGTCCCAGGGATGAGTCAACAGCCTCAGTTACGTCATTTGCTGCATTCTGAGTATGTAGGTAGCAGTTCCTGGAGGCACATGATGTACTACCCTGCAGCTACTTTGTTTTTTAAGTCCTGACTTCCTTAAATTTAAAAATCAGAATCTGGCTTCAAAACAAAACCTATGTGAGCAATGTAATTATTTTATTTTCTTCAGTTGCATTGTGGATCTCACCTTCGCTTATCCCGTGGGATTCCCTCCTTCCTCTCATGGCATATCCTAGTTTTTGCTTTGTCCCATAACAGCTGGATAAGGCCGTTTCCAGGTGTGGCAGATGCTGTCTGGTTAAGCAGCACGACCAACAGAGCAGACAACTAATGAGCTCACACTGCACCTTTGCTTCAGGGAAGGCATTAATAACAGCATCTGCTTTATTTTGCTGCTGTCCCTTTTGTGCTCTGATTAGCCACTCTGCCACAGATTTTCACCAGCATTTTAAGAACTTATTAATGCCTTTGGTGTTCCTCAAGTTTGATTGGAATTGTCCAGGCACCTTAGGGTAGAAGAAAGAATTTTAAACTATTTCTTGGTTATTGGAAATTGTTTTAAATTGTCTTTTAATTCCTTAAAATTTCAGAGGAAAAATTTAATAGGTATCAATGACATTTGATTTTTATTAACAGGTAGTTTTGAGAATGCTTTATGATGCTACTGAAATTCTTCCATGCAGAAGCAGTATGCTCACTTATCCCCTCTTCTGTTTTTGGTAGTCACAGGTGCTGCAACATTTCTCACATCATTTACTTCTATTCTTGATTGCATTGAGCAGCTTAATTGGAAAAATTGTTTGATTGACAAAATTAGACAAATGACTCAATGTATCTGGCAACTCTGCTAAGAAGTACAGGGAAAATGAGATCAAACTCAAATATTTTATAGTGTTTAGTATTTGTTAATCTGAAATGTAGCACTGACAAAGCAAGTTTAGTCTTTCAGACTTTGCACTTACATTATTTGACCAGTTGTTAAATCTGAAACGAGTTTGTAGTTTTTAATTTTCCCAGTGCACTATTGACTGTTTTGCTACCTTTAATTTGTAATTGAGCCTCTTCTAATCATTGAAGCTCTGGCTCAAGAAAGCTTGAACTTAAATTGTATTGACTAAAGCCAGTGGTTAATGTTAATAAGCACATTCTTAAATGCTGATTTGAATGAGGGCCTAATGCCATCAGGAGAAATTACTTTTTTCTGTCTGAGGCTGGACCTGAATATACTGTTTACAGTTGTACTTTTGTTTGCAAATATTTTTCAGTATTGAGTTACGGTTGCTATATTGTTTATCTTTTTATTGGGTTCTTAAAAATGACATTTACCTCTGCTGAAAGCCTCATGCATCATTTAAGCCCCTACACTAATGGAACAAATGGAGCAATGGATGAGTTTTGTGCACTGAAGTGAATATGTCTGTGAAGAAAATGTTTTGTGCATTTTTTTTGGATCCAAGGACTACAGAAACATTTGTTCTGTTTCAGAAGCATATCACAGATAAAGTGATGGCTGCTGTTAAAGGGCCCTAAAAATCAAGAAGAAAATATGTTTAAAATTGGGTTTGTATGTCTATATATGCACAGACACACTATATATGCATATGTGTGCATATAGTAATGTGCACATCCATAGCGGGACGCTGAATGCTGACAGTGTTAACCAGAGAAAATTTATTTGGGAAAGCAGTAATTAAACTGGCAATTAATTATTTCAAATACGTATCAAAGTTTGGGACCAATTGACTGAGATATTATTGTTGCACTATGCATTTCAGACTGATTTAAGACCTGCAGAATAAATGTGGTTTGTTGTAATACCTTAATGGCTGCTGATCTTTTATTGTTCCTGTGCCATGTTGTGGAATGGTAAAGGAAGTGTAATTTTATGAGAATAGATGGCAATTATTTGAATAAATGCTATTTCTCTAAAATAGATGATGGATTTTTTTTTTTTTTCAGAAAAAAATGAAATAAAAATATTTTTTAAAAAACCCAACTTCTGTATGTCTTTCTGTATGAAAGCTATTGAATAGCCTGGTGTTTACTTTCTGATCTGCAAAATGAAGTTAAATGAGACACAGGTATTTTATGTATGGGTTTGTAACAGTGAGAAGACTAGGATTAAAATCTCAGGTTCATCATTACCTTGTTAGACTTCTGCAACCATTGTAGGTGTAAAGCTGATATGTAAGCATGATTTATGTTAATTGTTTTAACATAATGTCTGTTTTTTGTTTGGGTTTTTCACATTTATTAGGATGGGGGAGGGAAATGCAAAACCCAAAGAAAAACGTGGGCTGGAATCCTTTTGTTTTCTTTTTTTTCCTTTGGTTGAGCTGAATATTGGCTACTATTTTGGAATTTTTCATTGAAACAGGTCTTTTTCCCAAATGGTTTCTTTGACTACCAGTTCAAAAGAGCAATTTGACTAATAAGTTTTGTGCCTCAGCAGAGACTGTTTTTGAGGTCTACAGAGTGTGTTCACACAGAGCTTACCTTTATTGTGTGACTTGTCTTGAGACACAATTTTTGCACGGTAAGGCTTTGCAAATGTTATCCAAGAATCATCTTGTAGTAGAAGGATATCCCCAAAGATTTCTTTAGTTAACAGGGAGGGCTTGGCCATATCATTGTTTTTTGTTTCTTTGTTGTGAAGAGATCTGGGCTGTTTGGCCTGAAGTGAGTTGTTAGCATGGCACGGGCTCTGTCTGCCGGAGGCACCCCTGGGGTCCCTTCCACTGTTGCGTACAGGGGTAGTTTTGGACTGCTCTGCAGATATGGGTTTATCAAAGAGTGAAAGTTAAGGGAATTCTATCTCACTGCTATGATTCTCTCCCCTGATACAGTGCTTGCACAGTTTGTGTTCCTGTGAGTGCTGCCAGGTTAGCACTGGCTCCACATCTCAAACTCCAGATTTAAGGAGTCTGGGAAAAAAACTTGCACACTCTGGGGGGAATGGTGGTGGTGCCTGCTGGAGTCAGGAGGTAAAGGGTACCTCTCTCCCTGGCTGAGATACTTTGTTAGGAGCCTACCTTATCATACCACCTTTCTGATTTTTAAATCCTGTTTTCCAGTGCAACCAGTTTTAGTAAGAGAGAATCAGTTGCTGGCGTCTGAATTAGAACAGCCTCAGTCGTGCCTCAGTCGAAATTGGAAACTGAATATTAAAAAAACCCAAAAGTACTAACTCGAGTCCTTGTGAGCATAACATGCTCTAAGAAATACATTTGATTTGGGCTACTTAAGGCAAATCTGCAGTTTCAGTAAATTATATTAGGAAACCTGAACTGTGTGTCTGGGGTAGAAGTGGATTACCTTGATGGATGTATGGGATGTATTCCAAGCTTGTTTGAAAAAATATGGAGGAACTTGCAAAACAGCCTGTTGAAGCAAGATTGACTAGGAAGAATGAGAATGCTTCGATATGGTCTGTACAGTATTTCTGCTTCTGACCCATTAGAAATATTCTCTGTACTGTCGAAAAAGTAGTACTTGTCAGACTTGGTGGGTTTTGAGGCTAGATTAAGAAAGGAAGCCCTGCAATTTTTTTTTTCATGTTTTGCACTAGATTTGAATGTTGTACTGCTTTACTTGCAACTCCACTGCAAATGAGATCCATCTGCAGCTCAGTTAAGGGGAAAAGCAGTCCTACTATTTTAGTTCTTACCACTGCTGTAGATTAACTGTCTAGTTATTGTCTTTGCTGAAATTTCTTTGAGAACGTGCATGTTATGCTTTGCTGCTTATGTTTTACTAGAAAATGAGGCAATCTGTGATGTTGAAGAGGAAGAAGGATGTGGGTATCAATGCCACAGTTGCAGTAGGCAAATGTGTTTTCCTACATACCTATACTTTTGCACTGCAGTTCAGGTTTTGGGGGGACTTTAATATTTGCTTAGCCTACCTGACCTTAGTTGAGCCCTTCGTGTTTTTTGTCCTAGACTCTGTTTTGTGTCGTAGACTCTGGAACATCCTAATCTTTAGGTTGTCTTCCATACACACTCCCATTCTGCTCATTGGCTTGATGTGTTTTTGCTCTGCTTTTCTAATTTATGATTCAAAATTTAGACATGCTTTCCGTATGATATGACAGCTCAGACTATTGACTTTGACTTGGTTTGCAGATAGTAAGTGCATTATGGTCAAGCCCATTATATCAAGCTTGCCTTAACCTTTATCTTAAATCCTGGCAGAGATCTTTTCAGTGTTTCCCTATAGAGAAAGGGATTTCACTGAACTGGCCAAAAGAGATAGAGGTTTAGATGTTGACAAATAGGTGTTACAAAGTTCTGTAACCCATTCCTATAAATGCCCCTGAAGCTCTTCTACGTATATATTTACATTTGTAGTCGTCGGCAAATCAAAAGGCAAACTAAAGCAAATGTACTCTGTTTGCCTTTTTAAATTATTTTAGTTCAGTGCCTTAATGATCCTATAATATGTGTTGTGCCTGGTAACAAAGAATGCAATTTCTTGCAAATTATACCTTTGGTTATATAAACAGTAAAGCCTTTTCTTTCAAAACTTAATTAGCATTCGTTTGTCCAGTACTGCAGACTGCTTGAGAACTAGTAGGTCTGAATAAATTGAAGTTTACTGTACGTATGGGTTTTACAACTTGTCATTTTCTTCTCATCTACATTTCAAATATGTTCCATTTAAAAGCAAATAATGTGTTTGTATTTGACTAGTTTTTCTTTATATGTCTGTTTAAATTACAGTATGATTGAAATATAATTTCTTCAAATAGGCTTTAGCCATTAGCTTTTAGTTTGTTGTGTCTTAGTAGTTTACATTTATGATTGGTGTCCAGAACTTAAGTTTATTTTCAGTTTTGGGGATTTTTTTTTCACTGTTTACTCATTCATCTTATACATTGGGGCTATTCCAGCTCATTGGATGATAAATATCATAAACTGCATATAACAATCCTAAGGTCTTCCCAGACTGTTATAGGTAGATCATTTTCCACATGAGGATACTTACAGGCTTTCCTTCCAGGGGAAACTAGGTTTCATGGGACATCACACAACTTTCATGTAGGAGAATATGTCTTGGAGTCTTGGTTAAATCCCCAAGTGAAACAACAGTACGTTTTATTCATATTCTGGAGACTGCTGGTTTAGTTCCATTTCTGTCACTTTTTGATCTTGTATAGCATAGCTTAGACACATAAATGAGTTTTTAAAATGTTGGCATAGGATCTGTTCTAAGACCTAGTGTGCGGACAAATAAATATGAAATATCCATAAAATGGCAAGAAATCCCACCATTAACTTAAGAAAATGGGGCTTTTTTACTCATTAAATAGCAAATAGATGTAAATTCAGATTTATCATTTAAAAAAAAAAAAGAAGCATTAGTTTAGAATTCCAAATGTACAGCTAGAGATTCATATTGAAAATTCTATTTAAAAAAAGAAAAAAAACCACGAAAAATAACCCTCCTGCTCAATGTATTTGCATAAGCTTCCTTTATTAAATTGTTTTTGAGAGGCATATAACAAAACAGAGGGATGTTACCCATGCTGAAATACAGATCAGTTCTGCAATTGGTGTATGCTGTTTGCCCTAGAATAGTTCTTTCTCCATCAGGTGTGTTAGGGTGACCAAGCAGATACTTCAAATGGCTTGAATCAAAGTCGGAAGTCTTTGGCAAGAAATTGCACCTGTGTCGTGCTAAGGACTTCAGAGATGAATGTTCTCTCCATGGTTTCACCAAATTTTTTGTTTCAGTTGTTATAGAAAGGCCTCAAATGTAGCTCAAGGAAGTGGAATTTAGGAATTTTTCTGATTCCCTTCCATGTTGTGAACACTGTAGTCCAGGCTTAGGTCTTGTTGATATGCATTTGGTCATGTGTTATTTACTGAGTGTTGCTAATTACTCCTCTGCTATCGCTTTTGGAAATGTCATTTTTAGGACTGATCTGCAGACTTCTACAATTCGTCTGACATGCCTAGAATACACAGCTAGAACAAGAAAGGTGAAAACCCCTGCTCTATGAAGAACAAAGTGTTTTTCCATGTTTCAGCATGTGCTCTGGCCTGTACCTGAGATTCGCGCTCCCGAGAGGTATCAAAAAGCGTATCTTATTTCAAAATGGTCTTTGTTAGAGTTTATTGTCACACTGGGCTTTTTAGTGGAGATTAATGAAATCTATAGTTAAATAACATTTTTGTGGAACTGACCTAATTTAATTTCTTGATATATTCTGAAATGAGTGGCCACACTTTAAATGGGCAAAGTTTATAGTCAGATTTCAGTTAACTGTATCAGAGTACTAGTGTGAATATTCTCTTTTGATGTTTACTTTAAATAGAATCTTCCTCAGCACAGGTACTGGAGATTTCATGCAATTTGGTTTTTACTGCTAATCAAGCCATGGAAGTCATGCAGCCAAGTATTAGATCTCTGGTGGAGTATAACCTGGTATGTTTGAAGGTATCTAACAGACAAAAAAAGGTTGTTCAAGCATGTGGTCAGTAGTATCACAGGTTTGTCACTGATCGGTAACCTTTCTTTTTGGTAATGCACTTCCATCACTTTGGTTTTCATAGTAAATCTTTCATTAAAAATAAAAAAAGTAATTAAAAGATGTTTTACAAATAAACTATCATCATTTCATTCAAGTTTTTCTTTCAAGCTTTTGTTTTGGCCTTTTAAACAGATATTTTGATAGACAAGTACAGCACTCAAATTTTTTCCTGATTGCACTCAGCGTTGTTGTATATATCTGATTCTACCCTTTCCTGTACCTGCTTCTACACTAACTTTGAAGGTGAATTTTTGTTATTTATTAAATAAAGGGTGGTCAAATTGTGTTTTGTTGCACTCACATTCCCTTGATGACACCTATGATGACAATCTTCTTTAGTCTTGACTGTTGTCAGCTGGTTAGAGCTGGAAAATAAGGAGTAAAAATTAAAGGCAGGTCAGACACCTTCTTGACTCCAAAAGTATAGTATGTTGCCCATTCTTATAAATTTTTTCATCTTCTTGGCTATTGATATCCACTTTTCTATTCCCTGATGCATCGTTAGTAAGAACACCACATAAAAGTGTATCCCGTCCTCATGGCCATACGAGACACTATCATAAAATTACTATTTTTTTTCCAGGTTATTTCCTCACAATTAATGAACTATGAAAAGAAATTGCACAGTAAAAGGATACTACCTATGCAGCTGTATTTATGATTAGATCTTAAATGGAGGACCAGTTTATATGCTACTTGGATTACAAAAATTACTTACTTTCTCCTTTTTTTTTTTCTTTTTACCTTGATAATAAAATTTAAAATATGTTTAGTAGGACAACAGGAGGAAAAACTCTAAATGCAAGCAAAATTATATAGGCTTTACTCTAAGAAAAATAAGCTCATTAACACTCATTTATATACACCATTTTCATTTTTATTAAGAGGCCTGAGTCAGCATCAACATCACTCACTGCTTTTAGTAGCAGCTTCTGAACTACTATGTATGCCAGAAACTGTTTTCTTTGCCATAGGTTTCTTGGAACAAACTTTGGTATCTAGATTTATATTTTAAAATTAATTGTTAAGTTCTTTTGCAATCAGTTAACTGAACCATGAGAAAGCTTTACCGCACAGTCTAAGATACCCAACAGATTCAGTGAAATGCCATACATTTTATGCTATTGAAAAAAAGTGTCATGCTGCCACTTTTTATGTTCCTTTTTAAGATCAAATGTTTGTTTATGTGTTCTCTGACAGTTGCAGAACTCTAGATTCCAGTGGAAAAGAAAAATTTCTCATCAGTTTATTGGATGTTGCCCTAAACATTTACAGATGAATGACGTGTGCCTCTTAAAAGAGGTTTCAGAGTAAGGTGACCAACTGGTTTGACAGCAATAAAGTTCCCTAGAAACTCATATCTATGTCTTCATGAAAAGAGTAAGGTCATCTTACTCTGATCTACAGTTTGGTTCAGGCCCCCAAAGGTTAATGTCCAGTACATTAGGCATGTTATAATTGAACTGTTGAGAAACAAATTAAAATGTTAATGAACTGTCTTCCCTTTGGAAATTAACTCTAGGTTTCTTATTACCAGCACTGCCAGCATTCTTGATCTTATTGTCTAATCGACACTTAATTACTCTCTCTTGGTGTCTCTAATTTTACATAATTAATGTGCATATAAAATGAACCTTGTAAGTATTTTGGGCTTATATACCACATGCTGAATTATGTAAGCAAGCTATTGTAAGTTGCTTATGTTTGCCCCTTGTAGTTTCTTGATCTCATAACTTTGCATTAACATGGAGCTGTGAGGGAGAAATGTACCAGGCAGCTCACCTTGTTGAAGTATATGACCCAGAAACAATGAAAAATTCCTAAAGAGCAATAAGATCAATTGGATTCTTTTTTTTTCGCTAGCAGTCTAGCGAATAATTGATTGAAGAATTTTCAACTTATATATTTGACTATTTTACAAACATACCTCTCTAAACTGATTATGTTTTTAACATCAAAATGTCTTGCAGATGGCCTTTATGGCTACTAATCAAGGCAAAGCTTGTCCATGCTTACAAGTAATATCTAATGAAATTATGAATTATAGGATATAAGATTAAAAATAATGAAAATTTTTCTAGCTTGTTGAAATTATATTGAGGGACTCTAGCAAGAGGAAACACCCTTCAGTTTTAAGTATGGGCTGAGTTTCCAGAAAATGACATATCAGGTCACTAAACAGAAATTTGTTGTGCATTAGTGAATCAAAAATTTCTTTTTTTCATATTTCTACCAATCTTCACTCTGCAATGCAGAATGATGGCTTAAAAATATTGCATTTGATAACTGTGGTTAAAGAAATAAAAAAATTTTTCCACCTTTTTATTTTGCTGCTATTGTTTTGTATTTAATCCTGCTCTCCTTGTAAGCTTTAGTGAGTTTAAAGAACTTTCAATGAGACAGGTCAGGTTGGCTCAACCCTCACAGAAAATAGATTCCGTAAGAGTGTCATCTTCTAACAGTTAAGTTTTTAATAAACTCTTTTCCAGCTGCTGCTTGTAATACTATCTGTTTCGTGGAAATCAGATAGAGTCTTTTTCTCATTGAAGTTAGAAGGGGCTTGCTCATCAGAATTCTGTAACAGTTCTCTATCTCTTCGTTTATCACCTGCCACTGGAAATTACATGAAGGTTTAATCTAGGTCCATGCAACAGTCTAGCAGCAAGGATGCCTTATTTTGATACATTTTACCACAGTGATTCAAATAAAAATGATTTTTAAAATGGAGAAAAGCTCACATAAATAGATATGGATTCAAGTTAATTGAAAGAAAACTTATGGAATCCTGACTACAATAAAGCTGTCTGTAAGTGTAAATAAATGGCAGTCTGCTGTTATATATATTATGAAATTGAAGTCCCTCCAGTCCCACTGACTCATGTCTACTGTCAGAGTAAATTAGGAGCTCCCTATTCTACTCGGACTGGAAAGTGGTCACACAGCTGCATTACCAAAACATTGGTGGGAACATTATGAGGGACAAGCGGTGATATTTTTAAAACAGTAATGCAGGGATGAGTTACAAATGCCTTCACTGTATTTTCATAGTATGTTAAATTTCTTCAACATACAACAGGTCAAGGATATAATTCATGTTTTTAGTCCCATAGAAATTCTTGATGACCTGTAGTGAACAGTGAGATCGAAAAAGTAATAACCATCATTAATGAATTTTGTTGATAAGGAGAGGAAAATAACTAAATATATTAAATCAACTCCTTCTCCCCCCATCAAATTGCCCTTCCCGCAAAAAACAGTGGCTGTTTGTGAAACACTTCAAAAGAAATTTTCTTCTACACAAATTTGGTCTCGATTCTCCATGAGTGTTAAGTCCTGTCTTACAGTATTATAGAAGAATCACTAATCAGTTAGTAGTTTAACACAGAATTATTTCAATATTTTCTGAATTATATTTCGATATTTAAAGTTTAATGAAACAAATATTTAGGTAATTTATTTAAAATGTGCATTTTTAAGGTGTTTTCTTCAAACAGGTAAATTGGCGTAAATCAGAACTTAAACCTAAATGAAAGTCCAATATTATTCTCATTTACCAAAATGGAATAATGTCTTCATTATAAACATACAAGTGTTAAATAATTTTCTGTTCATTAAAAAAAATCTTTGTATCTTAAATTAAATTACACTAACATCCTATTAAAATCTGTTCAAGATAAAAATGAAATGGAATTCCTAGATAAACGTTTTTTACTTCATCCCAGCAATGTAATTAGCTGGGGATAATGTACTTTAAGCTGGAAATTTGATACCTGTTATTTTTTTACTGTACTATAGATGCCCTAGAGCACATTCATCTCTTCTGATGCCTTACAGTGGCCTGATATGAGTTCTGAATGTAGAACAATCTAGATAGGAAACAATACTTTAGTGGGAAAAAAAAAAATAATGTCTTAGCCTTTGGAAGGCATTACAGTGAAGGACTGGGGCTGATGCATATTGCTATATGCTGCTTAACTGATGAATATTTTCTTTGTAACTTCCCAACCTTAAAGGAGGGTTTATGTAAAATTATGAAAAGCTGTTTCCACTATGTACAGTTACTGCCAAGAATCAATTGATTTTATGGTGAAGAGTTATTTAAAATTAATTTTCTCAACTTTGTGCTGTAAAAGTAGACTTCCAGATAATTGAGACACTTGGAAATTCAGGCTTTCAAACAGCTCCTTTCTTTTATATTGAATGTCCTAGTTTTCACTCTAGCTAACAAAGATTTTGTAGACTTAGGACACAGGCAATCTACTCCTTTAGAAAAGGAGATAATTTTATTTCCTAAATTTCTCTGCTATAATATAAACAATCACTTAAGACAGATAATATTTTCTTTCTCTTTTTTTTTTTTCTTTAATACTGCACCACTCTTATAAGTAAATAACTTCCAAATACTGAATTTCTCTGTCACAAAAAGGGTTAATAGATAAGATGATTCTGTCAGGTTTTGAACTGGGATTCAGCTGTTACAAAACCAAGTAATATTATGCTCCTCCCTACCCCCTTGACCAAATCAGTAAGTACAGTAAGTATAAACATAATGTAGTACTCTATAATATTAAAATTGATAGCACAAGGTGTTTAAAATATTTTAGAAAAAATATGCCTAGACTTATTCTTTTATATTAACACTGTATTGCTTCACATGTAATCTCATAGTTTCACATATGTTGGCAAATATTCCTTAAATGTAGAGGTCTGTCAACCTCTAGAAGTAGTGCTGCATAAACTATTGTCAGATAATTATAGTGCAACTGTTTGCAGATTTCCAGTTACAGCTTGCAATGTGCATACAGGCCATTGTCATATTTAATACATCGCAGGCATAAAATTTGTATTTTGCCAAGTCTTATATGCAAAGAGGTTTTAATCTGCTTTTACTTTAAAAACTTAAAAAAACCCCAAACTTAAAAACTACTTAAAAGCAGTTTACTTTTTTACAGTAATGGACAAAGGTGAGATAATGATGTCCTACCACAATGAGGTGTTACTGGCAAGGGTGACTCACCAGTCCTAACTCAGCAACAAATAACATCTTGGATAATTTCACAGTCAAAGAGAAACATAACACTGCATACAGTCTTTCAGCACACTTCCATTTTAATATTACTTTCAACACAAATTAAAAAAGGAGACTTTTTTTTTTTTTGCAAGTGAACAGTTTTGCCTTATTAATGCTGAGTGGGAAAGAGAGGAAAAACAGCTATTGACAAATGAAGATATGTATCCCACCATATGGATTCTAATACTTTAATTATATTGTTCTTTTTATGGCAACTTTTAGTGATAATAATTTTTCAACTAATTAAAGACCAGCTGCTACTTAGCAAGCTAGGCACCCAATTAGGAATCCAGAACCTGGTAAACAACCTTTACTGCCAGCCAGCTAGTTGACTCACCTCCTGTCACTGGCATGGAAGTCTTTTTGTAGTTGTTGTTTTATAAATGCACATTTTAGTCATATTGACTGGCTCTGCTGAATGCTCTTCCTTGAGACTAGCACAAGAATCCTACATCATGTTCACTTATTTTTTTTAGGGCAGCCTGCAATACCTTGTGATTTTCTACTTTTTTTTTTTTTTTTTTTTTAAGTTTACCAGCAATTAAAATACTTTTTTAGGAAAAGTTTTACTGAGCAGAAAACCAGATGTATTTCTGGGATGCAGAAAGCAGTTTGCCTACAACAACTTCCTGCTACTTAATGATATTTAGAGAAATTATGTTGTTATTTCAGTCTAGTTTTTCCATGCAATGTACAGTCTTGTGTTGGGTCTGGCTGAGATGGAGTTAATTTTCCCAACAACAGCCCTCATGGTGCTGTGCTTTGTATTGGTACCCAGAAAGGTGTTGACAACACACCAGTGTTTTGGCTACAGCTGAGCAGTGCTCACACAGCATCAAGGCTGTCTCTCCAACAGTCCCCTGCTGCACCTAAGAGGCTGGGGATGAGCAAGATCTAGGGGAGGGGACATAGCCAAGGCAGCTGACCCAAACTGGCCAAAGGCATATTCTATGCCATATGATGTCTGCTCAGCAATAAAAGCAAAGAGAAAGGAGGTGGCAGCAGGGTTGGGGGGGGGGGGGGGGGGGGTGGTTTGGGGGGGTGTGTGTACGAGGAGGTGGCAGAGGTGGAGTGGGACACATTCGTTATGAATATGTTTGTCTTCCAGAGCAGCTGCCATGTGTATTGAAGCTCTGCTACCTGGGAATTGGCTGGATGTTGCCTGCTGATGGGAAGTAGAGAATAAATCTTTTGTTTTCCTTTGCTTCCCCACACAAACTTTCCTTTTGTTTTATTAAACTGCCTTTATCTCAGCCCACAAGTTTTTTTCCATCTGATTTTCTCCTCTTCCTGTCCTGTCTTTTTTTGTTCACTGATCACTCTGAAATCTACATTTAGTTAAGAATTTACTGGCAGATAGAGTGAGGAAAGGAAAGGAAATTTGTAGATGACAGAATCACTTAGGTTAACCAAAGCTAGAAAAAGATGAAGCTAAGTTCAGGTGCACAGTTCCAGATAAATGTAAGGTGATTCAGAGTGAAAGGAATAGTTTGAATATTTTGTATGTATTGTAGCAAGCCACCTTCAAGGCCACTCAGGAAACAGTTTTGGTGGTGTAATAAGAATAATAATAAGCTTTTATTTAACATAAACCCTTCCTCAAAAAGACAAAAATGTTAGTATATTTCAAAATAAAATGAAAAAAGAAGTAGTTACATAATAAAAGTTGCAGGGCCAGTGATGAAAATCAAGTGTGATCACGCAAGTTTCCTAGGCTCAGATTTTCGGCTAAATGCCCTTCTTGCCACTGGTTACCATCCTCTTATGCCACAATCTACATCCATTCCTTCCTCCTAAGTTTGTTCAAGAAGGTTCAGAATCATCTGCTCCGATATTTCTTCTCTGCTCCTGTTGTGTGTGAATGGTTAATTTTGCACTGCTCTGCCCACCTCTTCTGCTAGTCTTGATCAAAGTGACAGAATTGCAAGCAGAATAACTCCATTTGTGCTCCTCAGAAACCAACTGGAACCAAGGAGTCTCTTCTGCCACGTGTGAGAACTAGATTACCAGCACCCTGCAACAATCAGTTCTTCATTCCTTACACTGACACTGAGCTGGTAGGTATTTTACCCTATGCCTCTGCTGAAAGGCCATGCTTTTATTATGCTGCTGAATTTTCTAGCAAACTTGTTCAATGACAACAGAATGAAGAAAAAAAAAAAAAAGCAAGAAAAATGACTGTGGTAGAAAACTGGCATTGGGAGTATAGTTTTCCCTTTGTGCTTTAAGTTGTTTCCATGAATCTGGGATAGCAGAGATGTTGATATTAATGATGGAGCATACACGCAGCATTACATTAACTTCATTAAATTGCACTGAAAACAAACTGCTAGTCAGAAGGTATATTTCTCACAGTTAGGATTAGATTAAAACTGAAACCAAGGTATATTTGTGAGAGCTGGGTTTGAGGCTTCTCAAAGGCATTTTGACAGCATTTTTTTCTGAACTGCTTTTGCAAATGACATTCTTTTAACCCAAATAAAAGTATTCCAAGCTTTTGTGAGACATTCACAGCATTAGTGGTACTGAGTATTGTGCATGCTAAGCAGCTGTTTTGCAAAGTTAAATAACTTGGACATTTCCCAATATTTTTTTTCAAAGAATTGATGAGCTTAGTGTACTTTATGGATGATCTGCCAGTAACATTTAATTTTGTTCCTTTTCTTTTCCTTCTGTTGAGCCCAATGAAAATAAGTTTAAAACTGTATCCAAGTTGTTTGCTTGGCTACAGTTTGGTGGCAAAAAGGACACTATGCCTTTACCACTTGGGTGGTAAAAAGAACATATAAGCATTAAATATTACAATGTATTTCTTACTTATTTGAATACAAAAAAAATATTATATTTTCCTTTTCCTGTCTATCCTATGTGACCATATAAGATTGAAAACATGCATTTGTTTGCATCTAACAGCCAGTGTTTAATTTTGTTATTTTATCTATAGGTAGTCTTTCTACTTTGGAGTAGAATTTATTCTTATTATTAGCTATATTGTGGCTTTACCCAGAAATGTCAGTGTTCTAGAACAGGTGCAAATATATGGTAAGGGGGTAGGGGGTAATGATGGTGGTGGATAATTCAGCAGTAATATATATTTAAAGGTGGATTTGACATTACAGAAATGCTTAAGTTGCTCTCTAGTAGAGGAAAAACTAGTCAGTCACTTTACCAGTATCAAGACACTTAACTCCTATTTATTGTTAAGTATCTCTAATATGGGACTGTAGAACTGGAAGGGGCCTCCTGCATCACTTTGCCCAGTCTCCTAAAATTACTCTTGCAAAAAAAACACCACAACAAAAAAAAACCCAAATCCAAACCAAAACGCCTTCTACTCCTCTTGCACTCACACTAGAAGTCACGCACTGACCACACTATATGGTAAACCAAAGACCAGCTTAAACAAAAGTAGCAATTTAATGGGAGCAGGTAAAAGAAAGAAAATGAAATGTGTAACCAGTTGATCACATGCTGAGCCGGCTGTGGGAGATATAATGTACTGTGCCTGGTGTAGGGAACTGTACTTTGTTTGTCTCAACATTGCTGCCTCATGACCACCATCTCCTGGCCCCAGCACCCTGTTTTTGTCTGAAGGAGTACCCCTTTTGAAGTTCCAGACGAAACCACAACTTCCCCCGAAGACTGAGTCAACGACTGCCTCAGCGGTGCCTGCATCTGCGCGCAGACAGGGTGAAGAAACTGAGGGGAGGAAGATGTGCAGACGGCACTGTGGGTCGACCCCCCCTCCACCCCTGCCAGCCGGACACCTGGCATGAGGATCACGGGGTGGACAACGTGCTCCGTGGAACACTGTGGGTCGACCCCCCCCTCCACCCCTGCCAGCCAGACGCCTGGCATGAGGATCACGGGGCGGACAACGTGCTCCCTGGAAATGGGCGGACTCTTCGGGGTAATCGTGGGGACTGGGACGATAAAGGACCTAGTGCTCCTTGGAGCGGAGGCTGGAGTGGGCTGGTGTGTGCTGGTGTACGTGGCAGTTTCGCTCTTCCTGACTGGGACCTGGGGCCTCAGCACGGCTTGGAACTCGGGATACCATCACCTGCACCGAGACTAAGCCGACGGAACATCGCTGGATCCCTGGTGGTGGTGGTAGATAGTTGCATCTCTACTGTTCTTCTTGCTTAGGGATTCTGACTTTCTCTATCTTTTCCTCTCTGTCCTATCGCTATTATTAGTTGTTATTGTTAAATAAAGTTCTTAAGGTTGTACAGCATTTGACCTCGTTTGTGTCTTAATCTCGCTCTTGGGATCGTTTAAGAACCCTCCCCGATATCGGATCGGGACATTTTTAAATTGGCGTCACGGACAGGATCCCTTGAGACGAGAGTGCTGTATTACCTTGTTGTGTTGGATGCAATCCTCTCAGGATGAAATAACCCCCCCTTGTGTGACATTAAGGTGTGACCTCCTGAGAGTGAATCGGGGAAGAGTTGACAGTGATTTTGTAGTTGTGTTTGACTAATGTGTGACCTCCTGAGAGTGAATAGGGGAAACGTAGATACCAAAGTGTGACCCTCTCAGGACGATATCCCCTTTGTGATTTTGTACTTGTGTTTGAGTAAGGTGTGACCTCCTGAGAGTGAATAGGGGAAACGTGTATACCAAGGTGTGGCCCTCTCAGGACGATATCCCCTTTGCATTAGGAATGGCCGCCCGGAAGGCAGCCGATGTTTGTGATGATGTGCCCTCAGGGGCTGAAGGAATAGGTAAATTATATGATCTTTTGGAAGCACACCGGTCTCGTCCCTCAGTCCAGGGACAGGATTGGGCGAGAAACCACTGGTTTCAACTACAGAGTGTGGTGGATCGGATAAGGGTTTTGCAGAAGGAAGCTAAGGTTAAGAAGGGAAAAGGAAAAGCTATAATTTGTGCAGTGTTAGGAGCGAGTCTGACAGCTGCGGTGGAAGAGAGAAGGGAGAAGTCTAGTCAGGCAGATATGGTAATAGACTCCCAGCAGACGGTCATAGAGACCCTGCGCAACCAATTGAGAGATATCAAAGGGTTACTAGAGGAGGAAAGGAATCAGAATCTAATATTGAGAAATGAGTTGAGGAAATATCTTTTGGCGGAGACGGATACGCTGGCAGAGGTGGAAGTGAAACTTTCGGAGAAGGGGATACGGCAAATTTATCCTCAAGGAGATTTGCAGAAGGCAAAGGAAACCGTAGGAAGCCCACCCCATATGTATCCGTTGGTTAAAACAGAGTATGTGTATGAGGATGATAGTGATAATCGTCCTCAGGTTATCACCAAAGAAGTCCCATTTACAGCAACGGAATTGGCAAAGTTGAAAAAGGATTTTGCAAGGTTGGCGAACGAATCAGAGACAGAGTATGTGTGGAGAGTGTCTTTGTCAGGAGGAGATAGCATTTTGTTGTCAGAGAAAGAAGCAGAAGGATATTGGGGTCCGGGTGTGTTTTTAACTACCGGCGACCGCCGAGCCCCATGGTCATTGACTCGGAGAGCTGCGTACTGGGCTGGAGGGCTGAACCCCTTGGAGAGGGGAGATCCCCTTGCCATAACGGGTACGGTGGATCAGTTAGTGGAAAGTGTACAGAAGGCAGCCTGTCTGCAGATGATGTATGATGGGGAACTCAAGCCCAATCAAGGCTCCCCAATGATGATGCCTGTGGACCCGGAGAGGATGACTCCTCTGATACGAGGACTCCCTGATTCCCTGAAACCCATAGCCATTCAGTTACAAGGGAAGATTCAAAACACCCCCGATGCAGAAAGAATGACGGCCGCTCTGGAGGGGATAGTGACCTCTGACCATCGACGGCCAGGGAGGAAAGTATGGACATGGGGAGAGGTAGCCCAGGAATTGATTAACTTTGGGAGAAAATATGGGCCTGTTGGCCGATCATCCCAAAGAACTGAGACCAGAGCCGTACGGGCTACAGAGCAAATTATTAAGCGGCAACCATCCATGAAGAGGGTCCAAGGCTCTGAGTCACCCCGATGTCAGAATTTTGGAAGAAAGAGACCCCTAAGTCGACAGGGACTGTGGCAATTAGGACTTCAAAAGGGCATTTCTCGGGACATAATGGATGGACTCCCGACTGAAAAATTAGAACAAATTGTGCAAAATTTGTCAGGAAAAAGGGTCACCTTCGGACCAACTCCTAGTGCCCCACCCTTGATAGACCTCGGGGTGGAGCCGATTGAAGAAAGGAAGGTGGCGGGAAACTAGACCCTCCGCCCCCCGAAGGTGAGGGGGGAGGCGGAGGATGGATGTTTATAAGACAACTCACCTGCAACACAAAAGGGGACTTACTAATTACTGTTGCTGTAGGACCAAAGAAAAAACCAGTGACATTTCTGATTGATACTGGGGCACAAATCACCGCGTTAACGCGGACAGAAGCAGAGCAATGTGGAATCCCGATCCCATCTAAAAATCTAGTTGTTTTAAATGCCCTGGGGAAAACACAGTCAGTGCCTATGACTCCGGTGACATTATGGTTGCCAGGAGAGGAAAGTCCTGTTAACACCATGGTGGCCATAGGATCCTTCCAGATGAATCTTTTAGGTATAGATGTTTTGAAGGGTAGGCAATGGCGGGACACCCAGGGAAAATCATGGTCTTTTGGTGTCTCTCAGATCAGACAATTGGCCGAGGCATCGGACACAGAGGTGCGTCTATTGCAAGCGGCACCTACCCTGCCTCCCTCTAAATTGACAAATGTCAAACCCTACCCATTGCCCCTAGGAGCAAGGGAGGGAATTATACCAGTTCTGGAAGATCTGAAAAAACAAGGAGTTGTAGTTCCTACCCACTCTCCTTTCAACTCTCCAGCATGGCCGGTTAAAAAACCAAATGGCAAATGGAGATTGACAATAGATTATAGGAGACTCAATGCCAATACAGGTCCACTAACATCTGCTGTACCAAACATTGCTGAACTGATAGCAACCATTCAGGAACAATCCCACCCTATCATGGCAACAATTGATGTCAAAGATATGTTTTTTATGGTCCCTTTACAACCTGAGGACCAGGATCGCTTTGCCTTCACCTGGGAAGGACAACAGTACACCTTTACACGACTCCCTCAAGGATACAAGCACTCCCCCACGCTAGCTCACCATGCTCTAGCACAGGAGCTGGAAACCATTCCCAGAAAAGCAGAGGTAAAGATTTATCAGTATATAGATGATGTTCTTATAGGAGGGAGTAAGGTAGAGGAAGTTGCAGAAACTCAAAAGGATATCATCACCCATCTGGAAAGCATAGGGTTGACAATTCCACCTGAGAAAATACAGACCCCTTCAAGTGAGGTAAAATTTCTAGGAATTTGGTGGAAGGGAGGTATGACGTGTATTCCACCGGATACCCTCTCATCTCTCGATCAGATCAAGATGCCAGAGTCAAAGAAAGATTTACAGCATGCATTAGGGTTGCTTGTGTTTTGGAGGAAACACATCCCTGACTTTTCAATTATTGCTAGGCCCTTGTATGACTTATTAAGGAAGAGAGCTCAGTGGGAGTGGACTCAGGTCCATGATGAGGCTTTACAGCTGTTGGTGTTTGAAGCAACTGCCCATCAAGCCTTGGGTCCAATTCACCCAACAGATCCAATTCAAATTGAATGGGGGTTTGCCAGGACTGGACTGTCTGTCCATTTGTGGCAAAAGGGTCCAGAGGGTCCGATTAGGCCCATTGGTTTTTATTCTCGTGGCTTTAAAGATGCTGAAAAAAGGTATACAACTTGGGAAAAAGGTCTATTTGTGGTTAGCCTAGCTCTGAGAGAAGCCGAACGCACCATCAGGCAGCAACCTATAGTCCTCAGAGGCCCATTTAAAGTGATCAAGGCAGTTTTGTCAGGAACTCCACCCCCTGACGGGGTGGCCCAGAGAGCCTCTGTGCGAAAGTGGTATGCACAAATAGAACACTATTGTGAAATCTTTTCTGTAACTGAAGGAGCCACGAAAATCCTAAATATACAAGATGAGGTAGACCCGGATAAGGAAACACCTGAGCTTCTGTCTGTAATACAAGTAGCTCCTCCGTTTTCTGGACAACTGCAAAATGTCTGGTTTACAGATGCCTCATCAAAGCGAGAGGGGAAAATCTGGAAATATCGAGCTGTGGCACTTCAGGTAGATACCAAAGAACAGATCATTACCGAAGGAGAAGGTAGTGCACAAGTAGGAGAATTAGTTGCTGTGTGGAGTGTTTTCCAACACGAGGCTCAATCTGCTTCTTCTGTCTATATCTATACTGACTCCTATGCTGTATTCAAAGGCTGCACTGAATGGCTTCCATTCTGGGAACAAAATGGATGGGAGGTCAATAAAATACCTATATGGCAAAAGGAAAGATGGCAGGACATCCTTGCCATTGCCAGAAAAGGGAAATTTGCCGTAGCATGGGTACCATCTCATCAGCAGGATGACACCCCGGTAAGCCGATGGAATGCCGAGGCAGATGAACTAGCCTGGCTGGCTCCCTTACAAAGCACCCAAATAGCTGAAAATTGGGAAAGTCTGTTAGAATGGCTGCATGTAAAACGAAAACATTCAGGAGTCAAGGACCTCTATTGTGAGGCACAAGCCCGAGGGTGGCCAGTCACCAGGGAAGAATGTAAAACATGTATATCTTCCTGTGAACAGTGCCGCATCCGTCTGGACAGACACCCTCTGGAGGGTGACCCTCTGCACTTAAGGAAGGGAAAGGGCTTATGGGAGGCCTGGCAGATTGATTATATAGGTCCCTTCCGAAAGTCAGAAGGAAAGTACTACATATTAGTAGGTGTAGAAATAGTATCTGGACTAGTGCAAGCCAAAGCATGTGCAAAGGCAACAGGAGAAAGCACAGTAAAGGCTCTGAAAGAATGGTTTGGAATTTTCCCCAAACCACAGTCAATCCAATCAGATAATGGCTCACATTTCACAGCCAAAGTGGTCCAAGAGTGGGCAGCCCAGGAAGGAATCTCGTGGGTGTTTCATACTCCATATTACCCACAAGCAAATGGAATTGTGGAGAGAACAAATGGTCTATTAAAACGCTTCCTCAAGCCTCATAAGCCAGGATGGGCTGACCGAGTGTGGGACGCAGTGACCAGCGTCAACAGTCGCTGGGGAGTAAACGGATGCCCAAAGATCACAGCATTCTGTCCAAAACCTCCCACAATTATGCCAGCCCCACATGGTCCTGATCACCCCAGCAATCCATCTCATTTTCCAGGACAACCTGTCTTGGTTGAACTTCCCACAGTGGGCAAAGTGCCACTGGTGTTGGACACACCCCTTAACAAATATACCTGGAAGGCAAAAGATGCCTGTGGAAAAATTCATAAGATTCACACTAGATGGATTGTTCCCTCTTTCTAACCCGAGGAGCGATTTTTGTCTTTTTGTTTCACTTTCAGGAGGAAGCAAGCGACACAGACGCACCCACAGAAGAAGCGACACAGACGCAAGATTTAGGGTAATTTGGTTAGGATGTGTATGTTAATTTTTGTTGTATTATTTTTGGGATTTACCTACGAAAGTGAAGGGAAGTCAATTCCCCCACTTCCCCACAACCCATATGACCCCTTTGAAGATAATGAATTTGTTTTGTTAGCAAGAACTGTAAGCCAAACCTTTAATTTAAGTCACTGTTGGGTTTGTGGAGGACCCCTAGGATTATCAAGCTGGCCGTGGGTCTCTACTGCTCTCTCTCCAGCACAAATCGTAAGCAATTACAGTGAAGCTGGTAACACCACCTGGAAGGATAGTGGGACATGGCCAATTCAATTTCCCACTATAGGTACATACTGTTTACATCGCACCCAGAAGGGAGGAATTGAGGTAGGGAAAAGCAAGTGTCAATGGACACTTACACGTAAATTAGTTAACAAAGATAGAGGTGTTTACATATGGATGTGGCTCAATGAAAACGGGCGCAACAAAGGGATTGACGGGTTTTGGTCGAGTAGAAATGAAACCATATATGCCAAGATGCAAGGAGGCTATATTTATCATCAAACTTGTGAGTGGGAAAACTATACTGGTGCCTGGTATTGTACCGCCCGATCAAACGACAGACCTAACAGTTTTTTCAGCCCTTTGGGAAATGAAGACACAACCTATTTTCAATTCCCAAAAACTGCAGCTGGACCATTTGCAAAAGGTGCCAAGGCCCTAAAAGGACATTATTGGATTTGTGGACATACTGCCTACAAACAACTACCAGCAGGCTGGTCAGGGATTTGTTATGTAGGGATTATCCGACCTCTGTTTTTTCTCCTTCCAGAAGCGGATGGTCCTCAGTTGGGAATAAGACTATATGATAAGCTAGGAAGCAAAAGGATTGTCCGCAACAAGCGATCTGTTGAGTTTAAAATAGGTGGAACTCAAAAGTGGGGAGAAAAGGAGTGGCCTCCAGAAAGAATAATTAAGCATTATGGGCCTGCCTCTTGGAATCCCAATGAACCAATATCAGGGGCAAGAGAACCAATTTATAATTTGAACCGTATAATTCGACTACAAGCAGTTTTGGAAATTATTACTAATAAAACTGCTAATGCTATAGATCTTTTAACTCAACAATCTCAACAGATGCGCACTGCAATCCTTCAACATCGTATGGTTTTAGACTATCTACTAGCTGAGGAGGGAGGAGTATGTGGAAAACTAAATGTCTCTAATTGTTGTTTGGAAATAGACGATGTAGGCGAAGTAGTCCTTCAACTGACCACAGACATTAGGAAACTAGCCCATGTCCCCGTTCAAACATGGAATGGCTGGGACGGCGACCTATGGTCTTGGTTACCCGGAGCACCCTGGGTAAAACAGCTTTTATTTTATTTGCTGTGTGCATTTGCTGCCTTGATGTTTTTACCATGTATTATCCCCTGCTTTGTTCAGTTAATCCAACATGTTGTATCTAACATGCAAATCATATCCACTGCCTCACCTGATGGTGTGAAGCAGATTCGTATCGTTCGACAGCAAAAGCCTGTTGCGGTATCAATCATTTAAGCGTTTTTCCATATATGTCTTTGTTTAAATTTGGGATAGGTGCTTATAGGCCTACACAACACATGCGCTTTTGGACTGGGGGCGTGGAAATCCATTTTCCTGCTGCGTAGCTAGACCCCCCGACTCAGGCGATCCAGACCACCATTTTCTTACCGCTACAATTCAATGCCATTAACCGAGATGCAGACGCTTCTGATACTTAATTTTTTTTCGGTCACTCTGTTAGCCTGTTCGATAATTGCTCTCGCGGTATGTATGTGCTGTTCTTGTAAAAGTCCATGTAAACCGTCTTGTAGCTGTACCTATTCTTGTAACTCACCATCTCCTTCCCCTCCCCGTCCCCGAAGGCCGAGGGCACGCCCCTCGACCCAGCCTGAGACAAGTTTTACGTTAGAAACCATTTGTTAATAATGTTATGGTTATCTTTTTATATGTTTGTTTAAGAATAAGGGCGAACGATAGTATTGTTTAAGTTTTTGTTTGTTTGTTTGTTTTGTTTTTTGGTTTAATTTTAAAACAGAAGTTTCTAGACCTGAATGACGCATGCGCTTTAGGATAAAAGGTGGGTGTGGAAAGCTGTTTTTATCCCCCCCTGCGCATGCTGACCCCCATTCCAGCGGCGGGAACAGCAGACCTTGCGGACTGCTAGGGCCTGGAACATTTGTGGTATTTTCGTTAAAATTGGGAAAAAAAAAATGGATGTTGTATTAGCATTGATTGTAGTTCACCTTGTAGCCTTGGGTCTAGTAGCTTTTGTTTTAATTGTTCTTTTCATACTCGTTTTTTGCCCTGATAAATGTAATCGATGTAAACTGGGGTCATGTTTTTCTGTTGATCGGTCGGACCCTCAAAATTAGTTTCTAAGATGCTCTAGTTTATAATGTTAGTAAGGTTTAAACATGTTACACTTGTTAGATATTTGTTATGCTCTAGTTTATAATGTTAGTAAGGTTTAAACATGTTATACTTGTTAGATATTTGTTAAGAATATTGTTAACAATAAGTTTTGCTTGTTATGATTGCATTGCTTCTTGTTTCTAGCTTTCCTCTCTCTCTCTCTCTCTCTGTGCTTTCATACCACCACGAAGACAGCAATGTTGAGCCACGGGGTGGTGTAGGGAACTGTACTTTGTTTGTCTCAACATTGCTGCCTCATGACCACCATCTCCTGGCCCCAGCACCCTGTTTTTGTCTGAAGGAGTACCCCTTTTGAAGTTCCAGACGAAACCACAACTTCCCCCGAAGACTGAGTCAACGACTGCCTCAGCGGTGCCTGCATCTGCGCGCAGACAGGGTGAAGAAACTGAGGGGAGGAAGATGTGCAGACGGCACTGTGGGTCGACCCCCCCTCCACCCCTGCCAGCCGGACACCTGGCATGAGGATCACGGGGTGGACAACGTGCTCCGTGGAACACTGTGGGTCGACCCCCCCCTCCACCCCTGCCAGCCAGACGCCTGGCATGAGGATCACGGGGCGGACAACGTGCTCCCTGGAAATGGGCGGACTCTTCGGGGTAATCGTGGGGACTGGGACGATAAAGGACCTAGTGCTCCTTGGAGCGGAGGCTGGAGTGGGCTGGTGTGTGCTGGTGTACGTGGCAGTTTCGCTCTTCCTGACTGGGACCTGGGGCCTCAGCACGGCTTGGAACTCGGGATACCATCACCTGCACCGAGACTAAGCCGACGGAACATCGCTGGATCCCTGGTGGTGGTGGTAGATAGTTGCATCTCTACTGTTCTTCTTGCTTAGGGATTCTGACTTTCTCTATCTTTTCCTCTCTGTCCTATCGCTATTATTAGTTGTTATTGTTAAATAAAGTTCTTAAGGTTGTACAGCATTTGACCTCGTTTGTGTCTTAATCTCGCTCTTGGGATCGTTTAAGAACCCTCCCCGATATCGGATCGGGACACCTGGCCAAACTCCTTTTTTCTGAGAATTTCCAAAATTTTAAATGACCAAGAAGTTTCAGTAATGACTGGCAGATCTTAAACCCACCAGTAACACCTGGCGTTTGTCTTCCCAAGTAACCATAGCACATGATGGAGCCTTGCTCTCCTGGAGATGGCTGAACACCTGCCTACTGATGGGAAGTAGTGAATTAATTCCTTATTTTGCTTTGCTTGTGTGCGTGGCTTTTGCTTTACCTATTAAACTGTCTTTATCTGAAGTAATGAGTTTTCTCACTTTTACGCTTATGAGTCTCTGCCCTATCCCACCAGGGGGAGTGAGCGAGCGGCTGAGTGTGGCTTAGTTGCCAGCTGGGGTTAAACCACAACAATCTTTACCTGTCTTTAGCTATAGATGGTCTCCAGTGCTTCATAAGAAGTTTTTCTCTTGGAGAGCATGAAGAGGAGGGGAATCCTTCCTGCAAGGCAGGCAGTTGTCGTCTGGTATTACACAGAAAAGAGATTCATCCTCATGCTACAAAAACAAATGAGACAGCACAACTTTCCTTGGCTAATTTCAGCCTTCTCCCATCCTTTCAAATATGCAGGTACAGGGATTTATGTCTGTATGCAGATTAGTGTGGAAACAGAGGTTGGTGGTCAAACTGCAAGTACAGCTTTGGTTTTGTTTTCCTAGATAGAAATGATTATACATATTATAGAAACTGAATTTCATTTGCAGACTAGGAAAAAAGAAATAGAGAACAATGTTTGTCCAGAGATTTGCCTTAATTTCTTGTTCAATGCCTTTTTAACCTTTTTGTATTGGTGGCAACTAGAATTGCCATCTTTTTTTTGTTTGTTTGTTTATTTTCTGTTGTCTACAGTTAGCCAGTACTCAGGGCTAAACTGTAGCAGTTAGTGTACCACCCAGGGCATCCTCCCCAGATGGGAAGGAGAATTGGGGAAAAAAAGGAAAAGGCCCATGAGCTGAAGTATAGACAGATTTAATAGAATGACAAAACAGAAAACAACAATCAACACAAAACATAAAGGGTTCTACTCAGCTGGGTTCAATGCTGACAGCAGGAACAGAGCACCATCATCAAGGAGCCTCAGGGAGAGGGGGGGACTCCACCCTCACTGAGCTCCCTCCTTTTATAATGAGCATGATGAGGTGGTACGGGATACACCTGTGAGTCAGCTGCCTGGATTGGAACTCTCAGCTGACTTGGGGCTACATGGTGGCCTGCCTGTATGGCTGACCCATGAGTCTGTGCCTGGGGAACCAGGACACCATAGTGTAATCAGACAGAAGGCCTGGTTGCCCAGGCTGGCTACAGTTTCATTTGGAGCCCCAAATGCTAAATATTTGTTAACATTATTAATATTTGCTTTGTTCTTTGAGACAGATCTTGATGAATACACAAGGATTGTTGTTCCAAAAGAGAGGAGGTATTACGAGCCTGCAATAGGTAAGGAAGACTGCCTGTGTAAGATTCTGGAAGTGTGTTGTTAGTGCTCAATTTTTTCTTGAAGGTAACAGGGTACAAGATTGTCTTTAGACACTCAGAGAGGCCATTTGAAAATATCTGTTATTTAGACCTAATGACTACTTCTTCTTCTTGACTTAGTGAACGCCTTACTAGGAAATGCCTTCTTAGGAACTCTTCTTGAAGGACATTTTAACCTAACCTGCAGTTTGGGTATAAGAGCTCTAGGCAGATAAATTCCCTTTCTTTCTACCAGAACTCTGATGAGTGCTTGCAAAATGTACAATATTGTTCCTTTGCTGAAGTACAAGCATTGTTATTCTTTCCAAGACTAAAATATCTTCATGCATTTTAGGCATCTTAGTTTGGATGATGCAATTTTCATTCTTACTGTATTTCAATGGGAACAAAGCTAAGTCAGCAATCAGTAATTTATGGTGCATCTCCCAGAATTAGAACAGCCTGCAAATGAATTAAGGTGGAAGAATAGAATACAAAAATTTATAGCTAGGAATTCAAGAATGATCCTTGAATATCTGTATTGCTTCTATATTGTCACATTATTTTTGTCATTTATGTTACTTTTCCACAGGCAAAAAGTATATTTGATTTTTCTTATGATAACACTGACTTAATCTATTCATCTTTGATTTTCTGATAATAAAATCTAATGCTTTCTTCTTAGTTTTAAAGAAAGTTTTGTATTCAATTTTTTTTTAAAAAAACAACAAAACCTCTAAAGAATGTTAAAGCATTAGAAAAATAAAAGAATCCTGGTCTACCAAGAAAAATTGCTCTCCTGTTGCAAAGTATGTCTATTAGGGGGGCAAAAGCTCAGCTAGAACTCAGCCTGGCCACTGCTGAAAGAGATAATAAGAAGAGTTTTTACAAATATATTAACAATAAAAAAAGAACCAGGGAGAATCTCCATCCTTTATTGGATGCGAGGGGGAACATTGTTACCAAGGATGAGGAAAAGGCTGAGGTACTTAATACCTTCTTTGCCTCAGTCTTTAACAGTCAGACCAGTTCTCCTCATGGTATTCAGTTCCCTGAGCGGGAAGATTGGGATGGAGATCAGAATAAAACCCTCGTAATCCAGGAAACAGTAGTGAAGGACCTGCTGGGTCAATTGGACACCCATAAGTCTATGGGACCAGATGAGATCCACCTGAGAGCGCTGAGGGAGCTGGTGGAGGAACTTGCCGAGCCGCTCTCCATCATCTATCAGCAGTCCTGGTTATCTGGTGAGGTCCCGGATGACTGGAAACTTGCCAACGTGACGCCCATCTACAAGAAGGACAGGAAGGAGGATCCGGGGAACTACAGGCCTGTCAGCCTGACCTCAGTACTGGGGAAGATCATGGAGGGTAGGGAGGCTCTGCAGCGGGATTTGGACAGGCTGGAGCGATGGGCTGAGGCCAATTGTATGAGGTTTAACAAGGGTAAGTGCCGGGTCATGCACTTCAGCCACAACAACCCCATGCAGCGCTACAGGCCTGGGGAAGAGTGGCTGGAAAGCTGCCTGGTGGAAAATGACCTGGGGGTGTTGGTTGACAGCTGACTGAACACAAGCCAGCGGTGTGCCCAGGTGGCCAAGAAGGCCAATGGCATCCTGGCCTGTATCAGAAACGGTGTGACCAGCAGGAGCAGGGAGGTGATCGTGCCCCAGTACTTGGCACTTGTGAGACCACACCTTGAGTACTGTGTCCAGTTCTGGGCACCACAGGATAAGAAGGACATTGAGGTGCTGAAGCGAGTCCAGAGAAGGGCAATGAGGCTGGTGAGAGGTCTGGCAAACAGGCCTTATGGAGACCGGCTGAAGGAACTGGGGTTGTTTAGTCTACAGAAGAGGAGACTGAGAGGAGACCTCATTACCCTCTACAACTGCCTAAAAGGAGGTTGTAGTGAGGCTGGTGTTGGTCTCTTCTCCCAAATTACCAATGATAGGATGAGAGGAAATGGCCTCAAGTTGCGTCAGGGGAAGTTTAGATTGGATATTAGGAAGAAGCTCTTTACTGAGAGGGTGGTTGGGCACTGGAACAGGCTGCCCAGGGAGGTGGTGGAGTTGCTGTCCCTGGAGGTGTTCAAAAAACGAGTGGATGAAGCACTTGAGGCCATGGTCTAATGGTCTAGTGGTTAGGGAGATGATGGGATAAAGGTTGGACTTGATGATCCTGGAGGTCCTTTCCAACCATAGTGATTCTATGATTCTATTCCAGAAAAATTAAAGGCAAAGCAGTTCTGACTTAAGGCTTGGTGAAAGGTCAACATTTGCATTTTAATAGGAATATTTTAGCAAGTATTCTTTTATTATGCAATCATAAACTCTGGAAATTTTGATATAAAGATAGAATGAAGGCATAGAAGAAACAATGGGTTCCTGGAATTTGAAAAGATGTAATATATTCACGAATCTTCCTCCATACACCAGTGATACTATAAACTCATACCTGATGTAAAGCAAACAAAACACCCAAGAAAATTACTAAACAAAAAAAGAATTATTCTTTGATATCTTTTGGTCAGGAGAAACTTTTAGTTTTTACTCCTTTTACACATGCAAGTGGCAAACATTTAGTACATCTGTTCAGCTGACCATAGAGCTTTGTCACTGTGATGAGAAATGAAAAAGTATTGGATTAATTTAGTTATAAAGAGATTTACATTTTTCTTCTTCTTACTGGTCTTCACAAGACTGATGAACTAGAAATAACAATTCTTTCTAATATCACAATTGTCAAAAAGGGAGTGGAAAAATTCCACTCACTGAAATATACATCATATCTCTGGCAGGTAAACCCTAAGAAAGTTCCTTCTGTTATTAACTAAACTCACAGGAGAAAACAGAGTTTGTAAGATGTATGGCCTTATTACATTGCTGGAGCACAAGAACTCTACTATGCTATTGGGTACAATACCTTCACCATATTTTTTTCTGATATGCTTTAGCACATTTAGTGGTGGAAAGGTCAATGTTGCAATCAGTGTAAGATTCCTCAAGCTTCCATGTTTTTAGAATGATATGGAGGAATATAATTTGAGCTTTTTACAAAGTACACTGAACAGTGGCAAAGTGATTCACTAGTTTTCTTAACCATTGCTTTACATGGAGTACTCATTGACTAGTTTATAATCTGGATTTTATGTAGTATCATACTTATGCAAAATTATCTGGTGCACAAGTTTAATGGTAACCTGAATGTCTGATAGATCATTTCCTAAACAATCAGATAACACTAAATGATCAACATAACCAAAAAGTGAATTATAGTGCACAGGATCTGAAGAGAAAGAAGAAGAAAGGTATTTCAGAAGCATAAAGTCATCACTGAAACAAAATGACAACAAAGGCTTGTGGAAATAAAACTGACAGTTTACAAATGCTCTGATGACTGTGAACTATCTCCTTGTGTTTTCCAAAGATGGTCAGATGTGACAGAGCAATTAAATGAGAAAAAGAAATTTTTTTCTGCTGGCTTTACTCTCTGAGTCAAATTCTACCTACAGAAACTCAGGCTCTTATCAGACATTAAGGCAGCATACCAGTCTAAAAATGGCATGCTATATTAAAAAAAAATCAGAGGTTCAAGAAATTATGCTTTTCATTGCTCTTCAAAAACAAACAAAAAAAACCCTGAAACCCACGAAGGTCAATTAGCTTCATCAATATTAATATAACTGGCTCCTGTTTCAAGTTCTCTGGCATGTTTGCATTTATATCTATAGTATGTTTTTCATAAAATCATAGAATGGTTTGGGTTGGAAGGGACCTCAAAGATCATCTAGTTCCACACCCCCTGCCACAGCAGGGACACCTCCCACTACTAGATCAGGTTGCTCAAGGCTCCGTCCAACCTGGCTTTGAACACTTCCAGGGATGGAGCATCCACAGCTTCCTTGGGCAACCTTTTCCAGTGCCTCTCCACCCTCACGGTCAAGAATTTCTTCCTTATATCTAGTCTAAACCTACCCTCTCTCAGCTTGCACCCATTACCCCTCGTCCTATCATTACAGGCCCTTGTAAAAAGTCCCTCCCCAGCTTTTTTGTAGGCCCCCTTCAGGTACTGGAAGGCCACTATGAGGTCTCCCTGGAGCCTTCTCTTTTCCAGGCTGAACAAGCCTATCTCTCTCAGCCTGCCCTCACAGGAGAGATGTTCCAGCCCTCTGACCATCTTGGTAGCCCTCCTCTGGACTCGCTCCAATAGCGCCATATCTTTCTTTTTCTTTTTGTCAAATAGCAGCATTTTTAGCTCTTATTGCAATACAGTTAGTCTTTCAACAATATGCATTAACTGCACAGCTGGCTCCCCAAATGATTGTCTTTGGTAAAAATATGCAAGCATCACAGCCTTGGTTATATACACATTGCCCTACTGACAGCCTCAAAAGCACAGCATACAGAAAGTATCTCTAGAGGGCTCCCGAGATATGTAAAGAGTTGTTACCCTATTACATTTCCTTAAAAGGTTATTTTTGTCTTACAGTGTTTTTCTTCTGAATTTCTTATTTCCCTTAATCTTGTTTTATTATTGAGTGCCATAATTTTATCTCATTAAATATTTCCATGCCTGTTTATGTACTTTTCATTAATATTTCCTACTCTTATTTTTTTTGTTTTATTTCTAACTTCTTTTGAATACACACAGAATCACAGAATGTTAGGGACTGGAAGGGACCTCAAAAGATCATCTAGTCCAATCCCCCTGCCAGAGCAGGAACACCTAGGTCAGGTCACACAGGAACGCATCCAGGTGGGTTTTGAATGTCTCCAGAGAAGGAGACTCCACAACCTCTCTGGGCAGCCTGTTCCAGTGCTCTGTCACCCTCACTGTGAAGAAGTTCTTCCTCACATTTATGCGGAACCTCCTATGCTCCAGCTTGCACCCATTGCCCCTTGTCCTATCATTGGATGTCACTGAGAAGAGCCTGGCTCTATTCTCATGACACTCACCTTTTATATATTTATAGACATTAATAAGGTCACCCCTCAGTCTTCTCTTCTCCAAGCTAAAGAGACCCAGCTCCCTCAGCCTTTCCTCATAAGGGAGATGTTCCACTCCCTTAATCATCTTTGTGGCTCTACACTGGACTCTCTCAAGCAGTTCCCTGTCCTTCTTGAACTGGGGGGCCCAGAACTGGACACAATACTCCAGATGTGGCCTCACCAAGGCAGAGTAGAGGGGAAGGAGAACCTCTTCTGACCTACTAACCACTCCCTTTCTAATACACCCCAGGATGCCATTGGCCTTCTTGGCCACAAGGGCACACTGCTGGCTCATGGTCATCCTGCTGTCCACCAGGACCCCCAGGTCCCTTTCCCCTACACTGCTCTCCAGCAGGTCAGCCCCCAACCTGTACTGGTACATGGGGTTGTTCTTCCCCAGATGCAAGACTCTACACTTGCCCTTGTTATGTTTCATTAAATTTTTCCCTGCCCAACTCTTCAGCCTGTCTAGGTCTCTCTGAATGGCAGCACAACCCTCTGGTGTGTCAGCCACTCCTCCCAGTTTGGTGTCATCAGCAAACTTGCTGACAGAGCACTCTATTCCCTCATCCAAATCATTGATGAATATATTGAATAGTACTGGTCCCAGTACTGACCCCTGAGGGACTCCACTAGTCACAGGCCTCCCACTAGACTCTGTCCCATTGACCACAACTCTCTGGCTTCTTTTCTTCAGCCAGTTCACAATCCACCTCACTATCTGATCATCCAGACCACACTTCCTCAGTTTAGCTGTGAGGATGCTGTGGGAGACTGTGTCAAATACTTTCCTGAAATCAAGACAGACCACATCCACTGCTTTACCATCATCTGTTGACCGGGTTATGTCCTCATAAAAGGCTATCAGGTTGGTCAAGCATGACTTCCCCTTGGTGAAGCCATGCTGACTGCCCCTAATGACCCTCTTATCCTTGACATGCCTAGAGACAGCACCCAGGATAAGTTGTTCCGTCACCTTTCCAGGGATGGAGGTGAGGCTGACCAGTCTATAGTTACCCAGGTCTTCGTTCTTCCCCTTTTTGAAGACTGGAGTGACATTTGTTTTCCTCCAGTCCTCAGGCACCTCTCCCGTTCCCCACAAGTTAACAAAGATGATGGAGAGTAGCCTAGCAATGACATCTGCCAGCTCCCTCAGCACCTGCGGGTGCATCCCATCAGGTCCCATGGATTTATGGATATCCAGGTTGCATAACTGATCCCTAACCCAGTCCTCATCAACCAGAATAAACTCCTCCTCTAAGCTGATTTCCTCTGGAGCCTCAGGGGTCCTGGGCTCCTTAGGACAGCCTCCAGCAGTATAGACAGAGGCAAAGTAGGCATTCAGTAACTCTGCCTTCTTTTTATCCTCTGTCACCAGGGCACCAGTCATTCACCAGTGGGCCTACATTGCCTCTAGTGTTAGTTTTATCTGCAATGTATTTGAAGAAGCCCTTTCTGTTGTCCTTGACCTTTCTTGCAAGGCTTAATTCCAAGGAGGCCTTGGCTTTCCTAGATGCCTCCCTGCATCCTTTGACAACAGACTTATATTCCTCCCAAGTGGCCAGCCCTTCCTTCCATGATCTTTACATTCTCTTCTTCCCCTGGAGTTTTCCCAGCAGTTCCCTGTTTAACCATGATCTGTTTGCTCCTAGGTGAAGAACAGTGGGGGTATCCTGCTCCAGGTCAGAGCTTTAAGCTGTGAATTAAAGGTCTTCTCTTCAGCCTTGAATCACCAGTATCAAGAAAGGCAGTATTTCACACATAATCACATCTTTTGTAAGTCTTGTTCTTTGCTGGCTGGTTTAGTTTCTTTATACTGTCCAGTGAGTTAGATTATAAGCCTTATTGGATATATTTCCTTAGGTTTCCAAAATCAAAACTTTTGACCCCTGTCTTGCTCCTTCTTTTGTTGCTGTTGTCAGTGTGCAGTGGGAATTGGTACTTCAAACTTTAAAGGAATTGATACCTATTCTGGCATATGGGTTTGTTATTGTTTGCAGGAGGGAGAAAAGGTTAAGTACTGGTGATTTGATGCAAACTAGGAATATTCTTTGTTTTCCTGAAGGGTGTAACACTATGCCACTTCGCATGTGTCTAGTAACCAACATCAAGTCAACCATGTAGGCAGAACAACATACCGAGAAAATATAGGTGTTCTCTGTGTTTCTCTCAAGAAACAGTTAAATGAAAAATTTAGTATACTGTGTGTGTATCTGCCAGTTCTCAGAGGTGAAAGGCAACTGAAGTCTGAAGGTGGTCCTTTGGGATGAAACCCTGATTCCACTGATGCTGCTTGAAGCATGCATTGCCCTAACCAGGGACCTGATTTTGACTTCTACTTTATATGTGTCCAGGAAGAATAAGGTGAAGAGGAAAAAGGTAGTTTCAGTCTAATCTGTGCCATCAGGAAATATACTGTATTTTCTGCAGCTGAAATAAACGGCAAATAGAAAGCACGAACGGACTTATCAATAGGATTAGTTAATCAGTGCAACATGTGTCATAGCAGCACAATATGATGATATAATTTACATGAATCTATGGTATGAATTAAAGCCACAGAGAGCTCTGTTTCAATTGCTCCCTCAGCTATATCATAGGGAAACAAACACCAACAAAGGAAATGTCTTTGTAGGGCTTTACTGAAGCCTCTTCTGTATACACATCAAGTGCATGGCAAATGTGTTGGTCAGCAGTATTGGATGTTGATGATGAGAAAATTGAATCAAATTCAAAGGTCATTAAATACAGTTGTACATTTACAATAACTTTGTATATATATTTTATATATACACATGTATATACATACTTTTACATATAGAAATGTATACATCCCCTCCCCCCCCCGCCACCATCTCTCTCAAAAAAAAAAAAAAAGGAAAAAAAAAATCAAAAAAACCCCTTGTGGTGCCAAAGCCATCTCAGCACAGCAAAGCACGTGGTTAAGTTATGTTGGCATGGAAAAATGCCTCATGAAAAAACTGTGAAAGTTAAATTGATTATTTGGTACCTAACCTCACACTTGTTTAAGCAGGATGGCCTTAATCTGAAGGAAATATGATTATTTTTTTTATCTTTAGCTTTTTGAAAACAAGACAATTGTTTCAAATGTGCATATTTGATTTAGAGAGATGAAAATGGAGATTGAGTCAACGAAGAAAGCGAAGGGAAATATATTTACTATTATTTTTACAAGTGAGTGATGTGAATAGTAAGGGTCTGTACATTTCAGTATGGTGGTTTCCTCTTCTACAGGCCATTACATTATCAAAATGTGACACTACTTATATTGAGTTTAACATCAATGCAACTTTCCCATCCTTTCCTATAGGATGTTTTTTTGTCTTGTCATCTCCCACTTTGGTATGAAAGTTTTAAAAACACAGGCACTGTTTAGCTTCAAGAGAGAACTGAGAAGGACATTACCTGTCTCAAAGTGCAACACAGTACTGCAAAATAATAAAGAAAAAACTGTTATTTCCATTTATTACAGAACAAGAAATATTGGGCTAGATTGAAACATCTATGACGCCGTTCAGAGGTGAGGAAATTTAAAAGATGCAACACGTTGCATGAGGAGTTTATGAAGTCTCTGAGTACATGTTTAACATGGTCTGTCAGGAATGAAATAGCTGAGGGCGATAGACAGGCACTAGGTTATCTCTCCAGCTCCATTGTAGTGCTATGTATGAACATAATGTTGTTATATACCAGGGTCTAAAGATGAACAGAGGGCTTCAATGATGCCCAGATCCAAAAAGAAGCATACCTACAGCATGCAGCAAAAGAAAAAATGCCTATTAGCTTCTACTTTTGGCTCATTTCCATGTTATTTTTAACACTGGAAAAGAATGAGGTAAAGAAAGAGAATTGCCAAAGGAAACATTCAGCTTTAGGTATAGAACACCAGCAAAAATAGACGCATGATAAAATAAATTAATAAAAACAATATGCTTTGTAATTTGACAGTAAGTAGTGTATTATTTTCTCCTGTATTTAAAATTATTGTTTTAATACATTTTACACATAATTCATGAGGTAAAATTTGTTTGTGAGCATTTTTCTAGTATTCAGAACTCCAGAGTTTCTGGCTTGCATTGGTGGGGTACGTAGGTCATGTATTTTCTTTTGTTTTGAATTAGACAGCATAACTTTAAGAATCAGCATAATTTTCAAGCTATGCATGGCATTTTTCATGCAATTTTCAGCACAATGTTTATACCAAAGCTAAGATTTGTTCTTGTCAATTATTTTTTTAATTTATGTGTAAAATTACTTTTCCATAAGTATATGGGCTAAGGTTACCAGTAAATGAAATATTACATTTATGTCGGTAAAAAATTGTTAGGAAAACTTTTTCATATGTCTTTAGGTGCACTTGCATCAGTTGAACCTGGCTTTCTGTTAGAAGGAAATAACTTTATTCCTTTGAGAGAGTTCTCATTTTAATTTGGTTTTTTGGCTTGTACAATAAAAATTGTGTTAATACTATTCATAAACCACCATCCACATGATTTTGTAAGGATTAGTACTCTGTTGCAAGTAATGAATTTAAACAGAGATGTATTTACATCTTCTTTTCTAAATATTTATACCACATTTATCATCTCAATCACTGAGTGCTTGCAAATAGATCTGCCAAGCACCAAACATCAGAAATGATAGATGAGGTACCTTTAAAGATCTAACCAACAGACATGAGTTCAGTGATGCTACTGATTAAATTTAAAAAACCCCAAAACCCACAAGGCAGAGCATAGTAAGGATCATATAGCAGCCACAGGAATGGATAGAGCATACCTAATCTCTGTTTCTCCCATTAGAGGTGTAAAATTATTAACCTATTTATGCAGATGATCCTCTTGGACAAATACTAATTTCTGGTCAAGATCTCCTCATGTATTACTTCAAAACTACTAGAAAGCCTGATGACTTGAAACAAAACCCAGCAAAACAGAAAATAGCAAGGTAAGCATAGGTTTATACTGAGAAACTAAAGTAAAATGAACTGTCTCTGCTGCTCCTTCCTCCTCACGCTGTCCCCCAGCTCCATGTGGGAATCCCTCCCTCAGGAGACAGTCCTTCACGAACTGCTCCAAAGTGGATCCTATCTGCAGCGTACAGTCCACCTGCTCCAGCAGGGGATCCTCCTTGGGCTGCAGGGGGATATCTGCTTCACCATGGTCTTCTCCATGAGCTGCAGAGGAACCCCCGCTCTGGTGCCTGGAGCACTTCCTCGTCCTTTACAAACTTCACCTGAGTGTCTGCAGAGTTGTTTCTCATTTTTCTCACTTCTCTCTCTCACAGCTGCCATGTACTGGTTTTGCTCTTTGTTAAACACGTTTTCACAGGGACACCACCAACTTGTCTGAGGAGCTCAGCTGTGCCCTGCAGTGGGTCTCTTGGAACCATCTGGAACCATCCGTGTGCAGCAGACCACCCTCATGGCCCCGCTCCCAGTGCCTGGGCACCAGCACCTGGTAAGTACACCTGAGTTCACACAGTCTAAGGTCTGTGGTCTAGGCTGAAATGCCACCACCCTACAAGAATGTCCTTCCTAGAAAGGAGTGAGTGTGCGTCCCACTAACCTTAAGTTCTGAAATGATAGTTGCCTTTTATGTCCATAGGTAGGGTGCATAAACATAGAGATATTTTTAGTCAAGTTTATTCTTGTGTAATTCCCTGCTTTCTTTGAGGTTGCTTAAATATTAAATGTTAAAATACAAGTATTAATTCAGGGTAGCACCTTCATTTTTTTCATCTGTTTCTCAATACCATATAATGCCATTGAGAGGTTAAGAAGGCTGTCATGCCTCCTCTCCAGTGTGGTTTCTTCTGCACTCACAGCCTGCTCACTTATTCCCTGGTCAAATCTTAGCTAGGTGCTAAAACATCTTGCTACCAGCCTGGCTGAGTAAAGACTGCTTCAAGAAATGGGAGGATGTGGAGTCCTTTTCCAGCACCTGAGGTTATTCTGTTCCTGTTGCATTGGCATTATACTTAGTATTTTATTGATTCATTATAATTTTATACTGAATAGCTTACAGGTTCAGCACAGTATTACCAGGACATGCTGAAAACTACTGTTTCCAATTCATAATTAGAGGAGGATGTGAACTACAGTAAGATATTTAAATAAATTATTTGAAAGGTGCTGCATTGCAATGTCTGTGAAATCACTTTCAGGCTCTTTAAAAGCAGGTTTTTCACAGAGTTTCTGTTTGGATTTCATGCAAAGCACGTTCATTTATCTGCAAATGAATCCTAATGAGGAGTCTTTCAGGTTTTGTGATGTGCAAAAGATTTCTGCAGAAATTGAAGCCCCTCACATATAAATCCTTTCTTACCTTGTTTCTGTGGTGGCTCCTCTGAAACCAGAAATGAATTTTTCACATCTGACTCCTCAAAGCAGTTGCTAGCTTAGTAATAACATTTCAGCACCTGCAAATGCCTTATTAGAAATACTTTCATGATTCCTCCACACCCCTGCATCAAGACTCACTTGCTGCAAAAATCTTCAGGATTTTCTTTGCAGTTGATTTAACACTATGTAAACTGATCTATCTAGAATATTCCCATGTATACAGTATTATAACCCTGGACTTCCTGTAAGTTTTAAAATATCTATAAGGATTAAAATAAAATTATACTATTGGTACAGTAGGATATAATATTCCCAAGTGTATTTAACAAACAACACAATTTCTTTCAATAGGAGTAAAAGTACTTACTTTGATTGCTGCTATACTTGCACCTACTTTTGTTCTTTTGAAAAGGTTGTACATATTTAATTTAATGGTACTATGACAATGTAAGAATTCAGATGAATAGGAAAAGAGATATTATTATTATTTCCGTAGATTTAATTGATACTGTAAATAAATTTTAACCTTTTACTATAGTTTATATCAGATTTATTTCCATCATAGTCCAAGTATTTGCATGACTCTTGAGATATTTTTCATATGTTTGATGCCATCTTGAGAAATTCGACTCGTGTTTCATTAAATGCAAGAAAACCTAAGTCTATTGGCTTCCACCAGGTAAGGCGACAAACAGAAACGGAAAAACAAAAACCCCGACCGTATTCATAAATGTCATTCCTTTCCCCTACATACATCAATCTAGGTGCTAAAATCCTGTAATATAAATCGTACTGTGGGTATGTAATTCCTGCTAAAACTAGTTTCATGGTGTAAACCAATTACCTGTCTCAAAACAGAATCTCATAACTGGATAACTAACTTGGAAAAAAAGAGAAGAAATAGTGTGAGGTACAGATCAAGAACATTCTGTTGTGTGCAGTTTAGGTGGTAGGAAAACACTTTCTCTGTGTCTGCCAAATTGAATACTTTAATGAAAGTATTAGAATTTTAAATGGAATTCTGTCGTTAACAAAGCAGAGAAACCTAGTAGCCCTGCAATAAGATATCTTACTTACTGAAAATTGTTACTTTTTTTTTTTTTTTAGTGCAAAGAGAGTAAGCATGTAAGTACTTGTGTGATTCAAAACCCAGGAAGTCCACTTTCTTTTTTAAAGCTTTACTCTAATATATTAATATTTCTGCATTGAATTATAATTAGATCTGTACACTTGTTGTTGATGTTGATGTAATTTACTTTTAGGTAGAAGGTTTAACTCCCTCTAGGGTGAAGAGCAATTCAGATTATCTTCTTTCCAGGCAAAAATGAGTGGCAAATATAATTATTTGTATCACTACACTCCCAGACCTGAACTGAGGTACCTTTGTGCTGCTTTCATATGGTGCTGAAGCTACACACAACATTAGGATTTCAGATGAACAGCTGTTTCTAACGTTTCCAGTTTGGCTAGCAAGAAGTACTTTTTATTGGTGTATAGGTCACTTCAGATTCCATTTATGGTGTCCAGGGTTATGCTGAATATTGCTATAGCAAGGATCATTCCCCATCTTCTAAGTCCAGCTGCAGCCATTGTCTTGTAGCTTCATTATATTTCCTCTCCAGAAGGAGACCTGGGCATGGTTATGCTGTTTACTTCTCTACTTCTGCACAAAAAGCCTCCTAGGATCAGTGATGTGCTCCACAGAAGTGGTAGTCTGCATGATCTGTAAACTGCTGTGTTGAAGTGCTCATTGGAAGACAACAGTAGTTGCAGCCTAACTCTCCCTGTGCCCTGCAGATTGCCCTTATGCGCCTCAGGGTTTTAATCCTAGAGTCCTCCTAGAGCCGGACTGCTGATAATGTACTATGCTATCTTCTTGGTATTTATGTTATTTATGTTATTTCACCCATCTCTGCCACTTGATCATATCAAAGATGATGGCAGACTTAGGATTTCTACGTGAATTTTTAAGAACTCAAAACTACAAATATCCTTTTTGTATGTGTTATTTGTGCATCTGGGGGAGGGGTGGTAATTATTTAAAAAAAATAATCCTCCCACCTCTACATAGAGCCTTTTTTATCCAAAACTGAATGAGAACTCTCTGAGCCTGCTGCTTGGTGGACTTGAGTTTACTGTTAAGTAGCCACTTCCTTACAGATATTTGTTTAGTCAAGGAGAGGGAGAGCTCAGCACTGGTAGAGAAGAATCTGAAGGAAAAATAATAACATTTTGAGGAAATTATTACCAATTATAAAATCAAGTTACTGTTCATACACAATATTTTGGCTTACAGACTGAAAACATATATAACCAGTAGAGAAAAAAAAATAAATAAAAAACTGGTAATTTTATGTGCTGAAGAAAAGTTAGGGATCTATAGAAGTAGTCAAACGATCGAGGAGATGAGTCCTATCAATTTTAATTAAACTGAAATAAACATTTGGTGCTGAGGGACATGGTTTAGTGATGACTTGTCAGTGTTAGATTAATGATTGGACTTGATGATCTTAGAGGTCTTTTCCAACCAAGGCTATTCTGTGATTCTGTGTGATCACAATAAGCTGTGAAAAACAGCCTAGTCATCCCATTATGTACATTTTACCTTAAATAGACTCTTAACATAGTTTCTACAGCTTTGAGAAGATCATTAGTGAGTACAGTAAGTGATTTAAATATTGATCTGATTTGTGACTTAGCTGAGTGCTCAGCACATGATGAAGCTTTCAAAGCTGAACTGCTCTTTTTGACTAGGTGACAGGGGAAGAGATGGCAATGACAATGAAAGAACATTTGTATTTTCAACTCAGCTCTTTAACTTCTGCAGTAATGACACTGAGCATCTGTCAGATAGTCCTGTTTGTTTTCTACAAGACCTTCATTCTGACTGGATAACATGAGTTTTTGGTTTAAGTGGCACAGGAGGAAGAGAAGGCAAAACCACTTTTTCATCTATGAGAGCTAGTAGGATAAAGTGATGTGGGCTATTAGGTCTTAGAGATAGAACATACAGCTCCATTTTTGTTCTTGTTTCTCTGTCAAATGAAAAAAAAATCCTTCAATCTTTCCTACTCTGGTTGGTATAAAGAATTTATGTGAACAACTTGCAAATACACAAGAGGTAGTTGCTTTTTAGAAGAGATGTGCCTGTATGTCAGAGACTTGGACATCTAAGTTCTTAGGTGAATAAATATAAAATACAAATTGTTCACTGTAGAATAAGCTGTGAATACAACAAGGTTGGTGAACACTGCAAATAGTAAAGGGAAGGGATAGAAACATAAAGGATTTCTGCAAGCTTTACAAGCTAAGGACTTCTTTTTATCCTTTGAGAATATTTTGTATTGCTCCAGTGATTGTTCTCTGTGTGACTCCGCTTAATAAATTCATTCAGCATATCCCAGCTATCATACTTCTATTTACTACACACTCAATCCTAATAGATTTGCATCAGTAACTGAAGATTTTTTTGTGTTAGTTGTGCTTGGAAAGGGTGATTTAGGAGAGGATCACATTCCAGAGCATGGCCTATGGCATATGGTAATTGAGTAATAGAGCATAGGTCTGTCAGTAGGAATACAAATACTGCCAGAAGTAATTGCTGTTCCCTGTTCTTGTAGTCTTTCAGTAAGCCTGTGGAAGTGGAGCAGCTAATATGCTTCATAAAAAGCTTCTTTTTTAATGTACAGCATTATTTTTCTAGGTTTTATAATGCTGAACTGTGAGTAAGATGGTGCCTTAAAGAATCTTCTGGTCCTGTAATAACAATTCCATTAATTCAACAATTCCAAATTAGCTAACCCCAGCTTCTTAGCAATTTGTGTCTTCTGTACTTTCCACATTCCCATCATGATTTAGCCAGCTCTCTCCAGGTCTGCAACATAATTATCTTCCTCATTGATTTCCTCTGGTAATATTTCTGGATCCATGTTCTTTAGCCTGTCTCACTGAATCACCAGTCACTTGCTGCTGCTTACAGTGCAGAAGACAGAAGTTTTGGGTAACCCTTGTGGAAGAGGATGATGTGCAGCTGGATCTCATGTGGCCAGTGAGTGGGCAGCTGGGCTGTGTTCAGGTAAGTAGGTCATCTAATTTGGAGAAAGCCTTTGAGACACCTCTGTCAAACACATTCAGACCTGGAAAACAGGATCAAAAATGTATGAAGAAGAGAGGGAAAAGAAAGAAAGAGTGGTATAACAAGAACTTATCTGAGGAAACAAGGTTAAAATATAGACCACTCATCACCTTTGTATTAGATTTTCTTGATGTTCTGTAAGATTACTTTTCAAGAAACTGATCAAAAATGAAAAGTAGGACTGAAAAGTTTCCATGTGAGAGCACTTTCAATGACTATCCCTTAAATATTTGTGAAGAGAAACCAAGAGACTGCACAGAAAATTCAAACTGGGAAATTCTACATCAACAGATTATTTTCAGAAGAGAAATGTCTGGGTACTCTCAGAGTATGATCTCCTTTTCATAATCAATATCAGGTTCCTCCATAATATCTATTTCAGTTTTTTTGTAAAGAATATCACAAGGCATGTAACCAACAGTAAGATTTATACGTAATAAATTACCTGATAAGCTATCCTGTTGGGGTAGTGACCCAAAGGTGAATCACGAGATGGTACAGTAAGTAAAAAATCTAAATTTTACTATTTTCAGATATTTTAAAACCCTAGTTTGGGGGAGAAATAAACAATACTCTGATGTTCATTTTCATATTTACAACACTAGATAATGTCCTGTATTTCTCTACCACACTAGGTGTTGCCCATTTAAAATTCACTTAGTCTGTATGGTAGAAAGTCATTTACCAATATCAAATTGAGGTTTCAATAACAGATATTATAAATACAAACAAAGCACAATAGCATTTTATATTGTATGAAACTGTTCCTATCTGATCAATAATGTATTCCTTCTTAATTATTCAATATTATTTAGTGAAATTTTTATGCCTACTGGAATATTAATATGATATAACAACTGTAAATACTCCCATTTTAATTAGAATACTTTAGCAAAAGTTGGATGAGGAAGTTTTGATGCATTGATAGTCATGGCAAAGCAAAGTAATATAGACAAGGAATTACAAAACTCCTAAGGAATTGCAGGAAAGTTATCTTTATAAATCCTATACTTTATTTTTCACTTTAAAACTCTATTTTATATATACAAATGATATAACTAAAAAATTCTAAAATAACCTGGTTGTCTATTTATTTTTCATGTGCTGTGTGTATCTTTTGTTTCTGGGAGCTTTCAGGAACAGAAGGTGCTCCTACTTAGTGCTATCGAATGGCAATCTCAGTTCCCCAGGAGATTAGATTTTCTTTTATCTTAAAAGGTTTATTCCAACTGGAAAATATTCTAGAGGAGGTATTCTTGTCAGAACCATGAAAGTATTAACAAGCTCCTGGATACATTTCATGCAAGAGTGACAGCATTTCTGAGCAGGCAACCTTCACAGTATGGAAGTGTTTCATTGTAGTCTTCAGGCTGTGGCTGACTCTGGATTCACTGATCTTGATAGCAAAATATTTTCTGAGAGGACCTCATTGCACAGCTGTGCAGGGAAGGGATGTCATTGTATGCATGTAGGTGGCTGACCACAGCTACCAGTAGTACTTGGGCAAACATGGAGCAAGGAAAGGAGAAAATAAATGACAAAGAATATCTCCAGAAGGTGTCATGAAAATGTTTGCATAACTTTTAAAAATTCCAATTAATGATAATAGCATTATGTGGTTATTTGGCAAGAAGAAAATAAAAAAAAAATGGAAAACCAGAACAAACTTTCTCTCCCCCAAAAAACTAATTAATAACACTGCAGCATGAGAGATAAGGGAAGTTTATGAGACAGAGATCTGATATATTTTATGAACACTGTTAAATGTGTGAACTTGTACTGTCCTTAGAGCAACAGTCTCAGACAAATTGGAAATTTATCTGGTCAAGCTATGCTTTCAATAAGTTTAAAGCTAAATAAAGCATCCTGAATCTGCACCTCCCAATACTGGGGCTGCCTCTGAGGACTCCCTCAGGTAGGGTTGCATCACATGAAATCATCTCAAGCTGATGTTAGTGTTGCGTGCGCCTCTTCTCAGGGTTAATGCATATGCTTAAGTTAGTTTGCTTAATGGGACCTACAGCAGTGTGAAAATATGAAAAAATAAGAAAGAAATAAATCTATTAGAAAGCAGATAGCATTCACAGAAACAAAAGCCACAGGGGGAAAAATGGATTGTACTATATTTCCCCTTTCAGTATTCAAATATATTGCTGTTCCATTGCTAGAAATGGCCCTTTTCACTATAGCAGCACTTTATCTTCACAGCTTCATGTTTCAAACTGTCAAAATGTAACAGGCCTTACTAAACTGCTACTGGTGGATAAGAGATGATGCTTAAAAACCAGAACAAAATAAAGCAAACAGAAAAGGGATATTTGTCTCTTACAGACACAATATTACAAGTAAAGCAAAAGCCAGACCAACTTAAAATAACAGAAGTTATGACAAATGCTGCAAACTGTTCAGAGATATCCTAAGGAAGGTAGACTGAGCTATCCCAAGCATGGGGTGCCCTCTGTCAGGCCCACTCTTAAACAGTGATTCATTTGCTGATTCAGATCTGTCCTTAATTTGTTACATTTCATGCAGTTTCTTTTTAATTTTTACCCTGCATATTTGTTTCTGTTCTTCAAGATATACATAAGACTAAGGTATTGGAAAAAAAGATAATAAAGTGTAAGAAGGTACAGGACACCAGCCTACTAAGACCAATGGCTAGTCTAGCCTGCCTCTTGCAGTGGCAAAAAGTGATGTTATTTAGAGAACATAGACAGTACCCGAAGTCATCCCCAGGGGACACCACTTCTGGCTCTTCTCCCAGCCCGAAACTGTTAAATCTTAACCCTTTGTTTCCTATCTTTCAGCCAGCTCTTAACTCATAAAATGACCTTTCCTATGTTCAAGGACTATGAACATGGCAGCTTTGTTTCTGTCAAGACTTTTAGCATGAAATCTTTTCAAATGCTTCTGAAAAATCCAAATACTTTATGTTCACTGAATCCTCTTTATTCATGCATGTATTTACATGCTTATAAAATGCTGTGAGGTTAGTGAGACAGTGTTGTCCTTCACAAAATCTATACCGACTCTAGAGCTCTTCTTTCTTATAGATTCTGCCCTGTTACCAGAGATGGTAGTTAGAGTCAACAGTTTATAGTTTCCAGAAACCACATTCAAATCTTGAGACAGGAAAAACTGCTGCAAACCATTCCTTTTCATTTATATATTTATTTTTCCAGGAAAATTTAGCAAACATTTAAGGATTTGCACCAGTGTATCCATGTGTTGCAAGGAAGTCTCTCCAAGCACACCTACATATGAAGTGGAAGGAAAGGGGGAAAAAGAAGAGAGGGAAAGGGGAAAAAAAATAATTCTCTCCAATACCTTCTAAATGTTCCTCCAATTTTAATACAGTGCTTATGGAAAAAATAAAAACGACATCTCTCGTACAAGAGCAGTGGAGCTACTGTGCTTGTTGTCATTAAGGTTTAAATTCATAAATACTATAATTATAGTTAGCAGTAAGCAATATGAGCAGGAAGCATATCCACTTGTTCAAATCCTGATGTATTTGCCCATACGGGAAACCCTGAGAATTCTAATTTAAAGCTTTGAGTCACCTCTAAGATAGGGAAGTAGAGTTGTTTGTTATAAAGGGAGGCACAATACTGTAATTACTTTTTATGCCAGTGTCAGCATCTTTAATAAGTATCTGCACTCTCCTCAGCATGCGTACTAAACCTTGATGCAGTCAGTGTAGAATAAAACTGGCACTTCTTTGTCCTGCTTTGTCCTTTCTGTTGAAGTTATATGGCTAAAACTGAGATAAAGACACTATTTTCTAACTAATGAAAAGAAGCTTATTTTATTTATTTGCAGTATTTTTGCATACTTAACACAAGAAGCATCAGGAACAGATTTTGGGTTTTGTAGAGTGCTCATCAAATAGTCATGGACAGTAGGGGAAATATAACCTTGGGCCTAATGTGTTTTTTTTCTGTTCTTCTGATACTTGGTAAAATCCTGTCTGCTCTACAGGTATTGACCTCCTTTTTCCTTTCACACTTTATAAATGAACAACATAATAAGTTAAACTCAGAATAACTATCCCTAGCTGCAATCTCAAAATTTGTTGGTTCTGTTTCAACCTGTAGAATCACTTATGTGACCCTAATCTTGTCTCCTTATTCCTGTTTCCCTTTTTCATTTAACCTTTTCTGAAAAGTCTCATCTTCTTTTAAGCCTTGCTTTCTCTTGGGTTTTAGGCTGTCACAACTCTCACAGCATTTACAACCTCAATAGCCGTGTCAAAACCAGTAGCAATTAATTTGAGGAAGATTTGAATAAGTGATCAGATACATTCACACTGTCATCATTTAGTTTCTCCTTTTCAGAGTACAGGTCATAAGTCATCCTCAACTTTCCACCTACAATGAAACATGTTTTAGAAAACAGTCAGTCTTGGTTTTTAAATTGCCATCAGAAACCTATGTAACCTGTTCTAATTACTTACTCTCACAGTTAAAAATGTGTACCTCATTAAAAGACTGAGTTTGTCTAACTCCAGCTGCCAGCCATAGGATCTTGTTATAACTGCCAGCTGCTAGGCTGAAAGCCCGTTATCAATACCATTTTCAATTTAATTGATCTTTTGCTCCTGCTTTACTAGTAAGGTCTTAACTGGCATTTCTAACTATACTGTAAGGTCATATGAAACATTTCTCACTGCAGCGGTTCATTTGGGGCATGACTCTCCCCCAATATTTGCTTGGAAAACTGGATGTGCAAGAAGTGCAATGAGAATGAAAATAGATGAGTCTGGTCTGCTGATGAGTAACTCCTACATTGTTTATGCTTTGCACAAGTGTAAATGACTAAGCAAAGCACACGCAGTGGAAATCCACTGAAAATTTTTTTGTCTAGATGCTGAAAAGCATGAATTTAAATTCTGAACAGCTGTCTTCTTTGACCATATTCCCACCTCTTTTTTATTTGCTACTTACAAATATTCATATGAACTTATTATTGTTCCCAAGGATGTTTGAGGAATAGCTACTCTACATATAGAGACATGTATTTGCATGCAAATAAGTATTTCTGCAATAAAAAGATTATTCAGTCCTTGTATTTTTCCATTTTAAAGCACTTCAACCAACCAATCAGGGAGGAGAAACAAGCTCTATTAGATGACGGTTGGCATGCCCTGAATAGAGAGTGACAAACAACTGAATCCACAAAATGTTTCAGGATTTTTTGGCTATCATCTGTCAAGTAGGTCTAAATAATAAGCATTTTCACAGAAATAAATCTTTATTTACTGACCAGAACTCACTACAGAACTTGTTTACTATGAATAATTTCCTCAGTTGCTCCAAAAGACAAAATTATTTTTATCCACTTCTTATACTGGAAGAACGCCATTAACAATCAAAAGCAGGTCTTTAGAACAGTCTTGGCTTTCAAATTTCAGTGCTTGCTTTCTTTCTGTGCTCCTGCAGTGTGCAATCTCATCTCTTTGGGTCATCGCTTTCATTCACAGAGGTGCTGGAAGCAGAGCAGGTAATAGTGCTTGGATAGATAAAACACATTCTCAGTACCTCTGGTACCACTGCTGTTCAGGAGTGCTCAGACTTGTTCAGGAATTTTCAGTTCACAGATGAAAGTACAAACTATTTGATATCAATGCACATGGTGACATCTTTGATGAGTAAAACAAAGTCTTTTTGCTGCGTTTGTGAGTAGCTGCAGGAATATATTTACAGCTCAGTGACTGAATTTGCAAATCTGTTTCTCTTTCCATTTACAGCATGAAAAATGGTGTAATATCTGTTTCCATTCTAAGAAGTCAATGGTCTGATAAACATCTTTTTCTTTTCAAGTGGGAACAGAAAGAGCAGAAGATGTTCCCTAAATATCTATTTTAGAGAAATCTGAATTGCATCTGATTAGCTTTTTATCAAATTAATAGGAGGCTATCCTTTGTGAAGTAGACAAGTTTATAGCCTTGTAAAATGTGAGGATGAGATTTCTCTAATTTGTCCTTTAGCTCTTCTTTCGTGGAAGTCTATTTTTTACTGCCTGGAGATTTTAAATATTTCCTAGGTCTGTTTTAGAAGCTGGACAGACCTCATTGTCTTCCTCCTGAATTTTCTACTCTGAAACTAGCTCTGGTGATGAACAAATGTACTTTGTATGCTCTTGGCACTGCCAGTAACAGTTTCAAATGAGAAATTAATTTTTGAACACCAGGATTCTGTGACCACTGCGCTGCTATTAAGATCTCTGGCACAATGTTTAATTTTACTCAGTCACAGTTGATTATAGCTTTTTTTTTATTTTTTGTTTTTTAAACTCTTTTTTATGGTGCATATTACCTTTTCCTCAAAATTAATATTTAACTCAAAGTATGTTGGAAAATTTAAAAAACAGGCATATTAAAGGTGCGTATGGCTGGTCAAGTTAGAGATTTCACTATATCTGCAAATAATAGAGTTTCAGTTTGGCTCAGCTGTTTATACCTTGGTCGAAAAACACTGTATCGACATTTTTCTGTTCCTTTCAGTGGCTATTGTGCTGTAAAAAAGGCTGCAACATCAGCTAGCCCAGCAACCCAAAACCTCTTAACTGAAATACTTGAAAAAGCAAGGTCAGCTGTCTCTCCCAAAATTTGCCCCTCGACTGTCTGAAGGAAAGAGAATAAGCTGGAACGTCCATTGCCAGCATGGCCATTCTAGTCATCTTCTAAAATAATCCCTGGGGTCACGACTATCTTGAGTGACATCAAAATACAGGTGAAGATCTCTGATATGTAATAGAAGAAGGATAAAGCTGATGAAGCACAGGTGGGAATTGGGAAACATACACTTCAATGCACACTTTTCCATCCCTTTGGGACCAGTGCTGAATGAGGTTCAGAATACCTCAGAATCAAGATTAAAATCTGTTTTGCATCTTTAATTCATCACGTCTGAAAGAAAAATAATCTAACACTTCCCTTATGATTCCAGAGGGCAGAAGCCTAACGCTTATAGCAAGCAAAGTAATCATGCACTCTTTTTTTTCCCTTTTTTTGAAGTGCGGTGTTATTTCAACTGCTACAAATTATGCAACTAGACTGAACGAACATGATGTAACTGAAGATTTAAATATGAGCCCGGGCTGATTAAGCTGCAGGTGCTATCAGTAACATATTGAACTTCCTTAAATCAGTGTTTTCCAGCCTTTGTGGTAACACAGCCCAAGGACTGTGCTGTTACTAAAAATATTCATATCTCTCAGCCTTCTTGATTTTAAATTAAATTTCCTGTGGTTGCAAGGGTGATCTCTGTAAGTTGTGGCTTCCTTTGTAAGTCTAAAACACAGTGCTCATTTATATTTTTTGTAAATATTCAGATAAAAAGCTCCTTACAACTTGGAATACTAAAGGATGAATGAAATTCCATCCCCACCGAAATCAACTGCTGTTCTGCTTCTGAGAACAGTCTAGGTCAGATTTCACCTTTGTCAATGAAAACAGAAGATGCTTTCTTTGACTTCACTAGACTCCAAAAATTAAGAAAGTTATGTACAAAAAAATCTCTGTGCTTTGATTCTGGCATTCCAGGGCATTTACCTTGTTTAACATTGGATGGAATTATTATTTTCAGAAAATAGACAAAAGTGGAATCTGTGAGTGAAAATACAGGTAAAATATTTATCTGGTGTGATATGAAAATAAAGAGGTCCTAGTTCTTTATTTCTGTACTCTCAGATAACCCTTCATTTTGTATATTTAAATTTCTTGTCCTTCCATTATGTGGGCTTTTTTCATCTGATATGTAACAACAACATTCAAGAAGATTTTGCCTTTATGTTGTTGATATAGAGAGTCAGATTCAATTTTTTTTTTTTTTTTTTTTTTTTTGGTAAGGAATTTATGTGAAATTCAAATGCTTATGTATAGTAATACTAAAACTAGAAAAGCGTCTTTGACCTTATAGTATTGCACTGATACTACTTTTAATGCTAAAGCAGGTTCCAGAATTTTTGAGGCCAGCTTTTATGTTCTTGAATATTTTATTCCAACACCAACACTGAAATAAAGTTTAGTTCACACACATCAATGGTTTTAATGCAGCAACCTTTTCAAGTGGATCTAAGACATAAAAAGTCTTTTGCTTGCCTGAGAGGCTTATTCAACACTGTGAACTTGAGCTCAGTTGAATCACAATGTGGCAATGCAAAATAGCCTACATAAAACTAAATTTAAAATATAAATAGCAAATTCAGAGCTGAAGTCATCGTAGAAATTTTGCCCTATGTAGAAACAAAATGTTGGACTGCTTGAATAAGTTATTGTTCCATGAAGAATATTATATTTTCGTCTTCCATTTTTTTCTGAAATTTAATGAAAGATGAATAACATTGAGCCTACTTTATTTTCTGGGATAAGACTAAAAGAATGCAATTGTGAACTCTGGGGGTTCTTCCTTTGCACTATCATTGATTTGGAGGTAAAGTCCCTCCCACTGTAAGGGAAGACCCGGTTTGTGACCGCCTGAGGAACTTGAACTTACATAAGTCTATGGGACCTGAGAACATGCATCCCAAATTCCTGAGGGAATTGGCTGATGTAGTTGCCAAGCCACTCCGCATAATATTTGAGAAGTCATGGCAGTCAGGTGAAGTCCCCAGTGACTGGAAGAAGTGAAACATTGCACCCATTTTTAAAAAGGGTAGAAAGGAGGACCCTGGAAACCACCTGACTGTCAGCCTCACCTCTGTGCCTGGGAAGATCATGGAAGAGATCCTCTTAGAAGCTATGCTAACGCACATGGAGGACAGGGAGGTGATTCAAGACAGCCAGCACAGCTTTACCAAGGGCAAATCCTGCCTGACCAACCTAGTGGCCTTCTATGATGGAGTGACTACATCAGTGGACAAGTGAAGAGCAATGGATGTCATCTATCTGGACTTCTGTAAAGACTTTGACATGGACCCTCACGACATCCTTCTCTCTAAATTGGAGAGGTATGGATTTGATGGGTGGACTGTTTGGTGGATAAGGAATTGGTTGGTGGATGGTTGCATCCAGAGGGCAGTGGTCAATGGCTTGATGTCCAAATGGAGATTGGTGACAAGTGGTGTCCCTCAGGGGTCTGTACTGAGATCAGTGTTGTTCAATATTTTCATTAATGACATAGCGAGACTGAGAGCACTCTCAGCAAGTTTGCAGGTGACACCAAGGTGAATGGTGCAGCTGGCAGGATGGTGCAGAAGAACAGGATGTAATTCAAAGGGACCTGGAGAAGCTGGAGAAATGGACCTGTGTGAACCTCATGAGACGCAACAAGGCCAAGTGCAGGGTCTTACACCTGGGTCAGGACAATCCTTGGTACCAATACAGGCTGGGGGATGATGGGATTGAGAACAGCCCTGTGGAGAAGGACTCAGCATACTGATGGGTGAAAAGCTGGACCAGAGCCAACAGTGTGCACTTCCTTAAAAACATGTGTGTCATAACAATATTTAAGTCTTCATTTCCAGCCATAAAGCCACTTTTTTTTTTTTTTTTTTAAATAGATAAATCCACAGGGCATGATTTAAGTGGGCTTGGAGGGCTGGAGAAAGAGTAGGACTCACCAAAAGGCCAGGAGAGGAAGTACTTGCTCTAATACACAGTTATTACTGAAGTTGTCAAATATTCTCTGTAGCCACCTTTTTGATGCTTGCTTCCCTTGGGAAGCAAGAGAAGAAAGATTTAGTGTACAGCACTGTATTTTATAGTGATGCAAGTACCAGAACTGTAAATGGCTAACAGGCAAAGGGAGAAATGGTCACAATGAAACATATACCCCACTGGATAACACCAGTATGTCTGCTCCCAGAGATAACACCTGAAAGGAAGAGACAGCATATGATGTTTTATAAAAGACTCAGTCATCTGGCAAACAATCAGCTCGATCAGTGACTTCTTGGTGAGGACTATAAATTCCTTATCTTATGATGTGCAAATGTGGTTGACAAGGAACCTGTGTACATCATTTGAAACTTGAGATAGGACCTATGGTTGAGATCCATGAAACAGAACGAGATGAGAGAAAAGGTCTGGGAACAGAATTTAGAAGCACTTGGAAAGAAGTATGAAGACCATGATTACTACAATAGCATTTTCTAAAATTTTCCCTACACAAGACAATGGAAGAGATAGCACTGTAGGGCTATGAAATGAGACCAGACACTCTTGCTCACTTGTAGATCATTCCTCCTCAAACTAAACATGTTCTGCAGCGTCTGAGAAAGAAGAAAGTTACCCTGATCGAAAAGCCCATCCATCTTCTTCCCACTGGTGTAAGTACAATGGCTATAAAGTTTAGATTGTGTTTGAACATTATAATACACATTTTGGTTGGTTGTGTTTTTATTCCCAGCAACTAAGACTTCACTATAAAACATGTAAGTAAGTTGTATTGAGTTACTGAAAGCAAAATACTTTGTTCAATTAAAAACTGCATGTTTTTACTTAATGCACCTGAGACAAATTCCAGTATAAAATTTGCTCTGTTGTATCAAAATGGCATAGTTAAATGATACCAAATGTAAGTGGTAAAAGGTCTTCTATTGTGGGTAAAAAGACTTGTTAAGTGAGTGATAACAAAAACAAGATATCTGAGTATATAAGAATGCATTAAGTGATATTTGTTATAAAATAAGACTGTGTATTGAATTTCTGTGGTCCAGCAAATAATGCAATATGTTACTTCCATATAGCTGGTATGGAACAGTATTAATTGCAAATAGGTTGTCAGTTAATGAAAAACTTTTCTGAAGCACAGGAATAACGTGCAAATGAACTATTTCTAATTTTATATATGCAATAGCTATAGCACAAATAACAATGTATATGAAAATACTCAAGTTCTTGTTATAAAGCAAGCTCTCTGCAAAACAGAAGAAAATAATTTCTCCTGTTCTGTTGTGTTTGGGGTTTTAAAAATCTTTTTGTTAACCTCCATTTTAAATTTAAATGTATTGGAATTAAAATATTGTACCCTAATGGTTCATTGTTTTGAGGATCTGACTCTGCTTTTGTATTTTTTTAAATAAATGTTTTCTTTCTAAATTTATGCAAAAACCCCCCTGAACTGATCCCCAAACAATCTCTGATGGCCTTCATTTGCTGATAAGCAAGAGTTAAGGTCCACTCAACCTGAACAATCCCATTGTGGTTGTTTTATTAATTTTACATCTTTCTTTCTCTTAAGAGCTAATAATAAGCCCCATTAATTGTTCCACATTTGTCTTTGTATAAAGTGTAATTTTTCTAGTGTAAGTGGTTATGAACTGAAATGTAAACGTCTCCTTTCCAGTCTGCTGAGAAAATTTGCCATGGGTAAATGCTTTGTTTATATCAAGTACCAGCTAGCTGCTAGATTGTTATCTGCCAGTAATAACTAGGACAACAATGTTTCTGGGGTGACCAACTATAGCTGTTGAGTATTCTTTTGAAAAAGGTGATCACATTTCTCAGCCATGGAAAACTATAATATAAGGTCAATGAGGTTTTGAAAGGTCATGGATGATGTTTCACTAAGCTACAGAGGAGCTGATAAAGCAGTGTTGGTCTAGCAGAAATGCTTCCCAGAGGGAAGTGTTAATCCGACTATCCTTGGCAGGTTAGAAGGGCAGTGGAGAGGGTGCTTGGAGGAGAATGTCTCCTTGGAATGGTAACACCATAAAACCTTTTGGTTTAAAACTTTTAAATACAAAAGCAACTAGCTTTTTTGTGAAAGTACTTTGGAATATATATCTTTTAATAGAGATTTTTAGACTGCTATATGTTTTTATTAAGGAACCATATAGAATTTAATCTTAATCTTAATAGAATTCTGTTCTTACCATCTGTCAAGCAGTAATAGATTCTGAGCTCTTGCAAGTCACTTTTTGGTCACAAAAATCTGGATATTTTCTTAGCCTGTATTGCTGTAATGGTGCTCCTACTTCTGAAAAGAAGGAATACATAAAAAATATACATTAAAAAATACATTAAAAAAAAGGCAAGCAACACTACTTTCCAGGAATCTTAGCGAGAACAGTAGAATCTGCTTCATAGAAAGCAGCGGTACCTCCAAAACTGACTGCTGTAGAGAAGAAAAAGCAGACAGCATTTTTTTCATATTTCAAAACTGTCTTTTTTAAGTAGTTAATATTTCATTTAGACAAAGGTAGTATACAGTTTTCTAAAAAAAACAACACTGCGTGACTGAACTTGAAAATCCCACTAGAAGAGAGTACTTGTAGGAAAATGTTAGAAAAATCTATTGGAAAGCTTTCCTTTGCATCAGCTTATTAACAAAACTACAGTTAGAAGAAAACAATATATTTTTTTTCAATTTCAAATGCATCTGTATTTTTTAGAAACCCTAATTTATCAGTGGATTAGGCCGCCTGCTCTGCTCTTCTCTCTGGAAATTTTGATCCTTCCGGTGGTAGACTTCTATGTATTTTGACTTTCAGTTTGAAGTTCAGGTCCTGGTTTTCAGTACTCTGGATTTTCATTTATGATGTTTGTGCATTACCATCAATGCTACATTACCTAATTTCATATGAGGGCAGTGACTCAACAAATACTGTTCATCAGTCTGAGCAGGATATTGTTTACATTCCTTGGATAATAAATGATTCATGTAGAGTAAGACATGTTTATACATATATAGTGATTTGTATATATGTCACTAGTCCTGTGGTGAGGACGTGATTAACTTCATCTTCAATGGAATAAATAGACTATATAGTCACGTAGCAAGTGAAACTCCTACCCACAACACCAGGCAGGAAAAAATCCTAGTAATGATTAACCTGAAAATTGCAGGTAGAGTAATTTAGATATTTCTTCCCTCGTATACCATATGGGAACACACTTCAGTTAGCCATACCCTAGCACTTTGAAAGAAAAGTAGAGAATTTAAACATAAATCCTTTTTCTTTTCCTTCTGTTTCAGTTAATTGTGCCTACAAACCTTAAGAAACAGCTTGTGACTGGAAGAATTTGCTGTTCTTTTGTGTTGATTCACTGGAAAGATCAGGGCTTAAAAAGAAGTAAGGGCAACCATATAGATAATTGCTTACTAAAAGCAATGTGTGTGCTTATTTTTAGATAATGGAATCTTACTAAAATATTAATATTATAATATTAATATAATATTAATTGAAGTTAGTATAATATTGTGTTGCACGTAAGCACTACTTAAACCTAAAGTCTTTCACAGTATTAGGCCAACATGCCATTTTGTTTTTATGAATTGCCTTTATCTTTCATTCACGTTGGCCGCATATATTACTTTTAGCATTGACTAGTAGAAGTCTGTCTCAAGCCTATATAAAACTGATATTTGCAAACATCATGCACTGCATACTGCTCAGAATATTAAAAGACATTAGTAAAAGAAAAAAAAACCCGACAACAATATTTGGCTTCATCTTATTAAATCAGATTTGCTTAAGAGTTATTCGTTATATGCAGAAAGCATACTATACAAAACAGCAGGGAAATGCCACTTTAGCAAACACATTGCTGTGGCAAAAGCATTGGCCACTCGATGTCACTGTTGATCCATGCAGTTTTATACAAAATACTTTCTTTGGCAGTATAAATGTTTCTCCTCCCATGAACAGTAGGTGCTCTCTTACCTGTTTGAACACCCCTACAGAGAAGAAGACTGTGTCATTATGGAAAAAGACTTTTTTCTTTTCTTTTTTTTTTTTTTTTTAATTTCCTCGGTGAAAGTTTTCTCTTGTCCACCTTTGCCGTTAGTTAACCTCACTGAAGAAATATGCAAGAATGGAAAACTGGAACTGAGCTTAAAACTGGGGTTACTAGGTGTTTTGTGTAGAGGTCTGCTGAATTTCAAATCTAGGAGAGTCAAAGCTAAAAAGGAAATAGATTTTTATATATTATACTTTATAATAACAGTGTTTGCTCAGTTTTGTGGTACTGCACACACATGCCCTAATTTTACCAGGCATTTTTCTGCCGGTTTGGAGTGTTGCATACACAAACAGCAGAGGAAACTGAGGGCAGTGAAGTTGCCCATATATGACATGAAATTTATATGTAAAGTACTATGTAAAAATGGAAAAACATACTGTTCCTTTTTGCCTGTATTTTTTAACAGAATACGTAATTATTTATTGTTCTCTTGTAAGACTGAAAACTAAAACAAATAGAAGAATGAATATTGTCAAGTTAATTCAGTGGAAGATCTCAAATATACTTCTGATTTTGACCTTTTTCAGTGACTTTGACATTTTCTCCTCAATCAGACTTCTGGGAAATTTTCCTTGTTCAAGTATCATATTTTTCTCCAAGTTAAAATTTTCTATTTGTGTCCTCAGGATAACTCCAAACGTTAATGATTTTTGTATTCCTGTGAATTGAAGGTTGATTTTCAGGGTTCTGTTATAGAATTCGGATGTTATAAATTCATAAAAGAACACAAAGCAAACAACTGAATATTCAGTGGCATTCAATTTATTTAGGGATTTCCATTTAAAATCCTCACCAAGGCATAACACAATCTTTTCCAGACGAGCCCAGAATTCATGGCAAGAAGCAAAAAGATACACGTTCAGAAGATCAATAAACCAATGCTATAAATATTCAACAAATTTCACATCTAGGAACAATTCAAGCAAATTATATCCTTACCTTTTTTGCTCCTAATTATCTACTAGCTTAATCAGATCAAAAAGGCACTAAAACCATACATAAAGAGAGGACTAATTTTTATTAAATAACTGTTAAATACTTCAAGAATACTAAAGGGCATATCTCAGAAACCTATATACATCAACTCTTTGAATGGGCAATTTGTTTATACATGTCCTATTCCTTTCAGCACTGTAATGTACACTGAACTGGACAACACATTAGGACTAGTTTATAAACTCTTACATTTCGTTTGCAGCATACTAGAAGAAATGATACTACAACTGATATTTTTCCAGTTAATAGGACTCTTTTTCCTTTCCCTTTTCCAAATTCCTCACACCCCAGGTTTTTACATCATCTTATAGCTTTACATTTTCATAGAATAGCCTTGGTTGGAAAAGATCTCTAAGATTTTGTGTCATTTTTTTAAAGACATGGAAGCCTAAACAGTACGATTTAAAATGTGATTTTGAAAATGCAAGTAATTTTTTCTTTCATTCTTTCTCTTTCGTTCATTCTTTTTCTTTTTTCTCTCTCTCTTTTTCTTAATTAATTTTTTGAAGCATCAGAGAATTGGAGCACTGTATAATCTCTACACATATGAATCCGCAGTCTTAATGTGAATAACAATATGTAGAACTTTACAAGAGTATGAGCTCTTACGAAGCTAAGACTGACCATTTCCATATGGTGCATTGTTTTACGAGTGATTTTTCAGAGAGATATTCCTACAAAGCAACATACCTATGCAAATGTCATATTTTCCCAGTGTTTTCACTCTGCATATTTGTCAGTTTTAGTAATGTTACTTAATGGAAGGCTGTGGGTAGAGCATCTCCAAGTGGAATTTCTAAACTATAACTAGGATGTCATCAAAGTGTTCTTTTGATAAAAAATTTGTCTTCACTGTTTTGTTAGATATCCATCATTAGTTCTGTTTTCATTGATCATTTTTGTGTCTTTAAGGTATTTTGAAGAATATAGAGGTATTTGTGAAGTGTCAAAAGGACATGTGCTTATTTTTATGTATGCAACATAGTTTTTTCTGTTTAGAAAAATCAAATATCCAGTCTTTGAAAATGCACTGTTTAATACCAGGGCAATCACTGAACAACAGAAGAAGTAAGTAAAAGAAATACTTTTCAAGCAGCGTATTTGTTTAGCAGTATTTCAAAAGAAAACTAATTTACTGGTGAGACAGTTAAAAGAGTATGAAAACTGAAAAACCCTGAAGCTAATCTGGGAATATATGAAAGAATTCTCATCACAGAAAAAGCCTGAAATAATACAGTGATTACAAACCAGTACCAATGAGCTAAAAAAGAGGTGAATATGAACTGATAGCTTTTACTGAAATTATCATTTGTACAAACAACCTGTGACTAAGGAGATCTGGGGGAAATATTAGAAAGAAATATTAAAGGTAGATAATTTGGTAACTGATGCTAGATTAAAAAAGATGTAAACACTTTTATGATAATACAATGCTCAAAAAAAAGCTCACATCTCCAAGAAAAAGTGGTGATTTCTTAGTTAGCATTTAACATACTGAAACCTGAAGCAGTATGAAATAAATGTTTCTGAAGTTACAGATCTTAGTAAACAATATGGTATCACTATTTTGCTTATTACTATCTCCGTTTCTAATTTGGTTTGTTGTTTTGATTTGGAAAAGGGAGACCAAACAGAAATGTGGAAGAATATCTAAAGAAGGAAACATTATTATACAGTGAAGTTACTGTTTGGGGAATTCCAAGTCCTTTGCCACAACTTTGTTGAGAGAACTCGAACAGTTCTCATCTTTGGCGTGCTTCAATGTCTCCAGCTGCACAATTAACAAGGTGCATGAGTGAGGAGGTTAATATATATGCTGGTGTGTCTTTTCAGATAAGAAGAAAATTTGTAGAGTAATGGTTAGCACACAACCTTTAAGCTGTAGTATAACATCAACAAAGTAGAAAATATAACACAAAAAATTATTTCCTGCAGAATAAAGTAATTCATAATTTGTACTCAGTTGTGCAATATTCTTTGGCTGAAGACAAAAAGTAGATCTACCACGCTATAGATTTGAGAAACATTGCTAGAGAGATGTTGATTTACATTCTGAAAGTCACATTAAAAAAAAAAAGAAAATCAAATTTGAACTTTACTATCAAATTATTTTATTGAGCAAATAATTGAGCTTCATTTGCTTGCTATTAGCTTGTGGTAATTCAGATGCGTGTGAGGATAATAGAAACATTATCACAGAAGATACAATAGATTTAGGAAAAAGTATAAAATAATAATCCTTGCTCTTAAAATATGAGCTCAGATAAAAATCTCCTTGCATAATATGATTGAATATTGGATTGTATACCATTCTTTTTTATATTATTATCTGAAGAACTTGTCTTGACAAGTTCTCAAGTCAGGACAATAAGTTAGTAAGGGCTGCAATGGTAATTCCTGTGTAGTGTCAGGATCAGACAGAAACCAAAGGAATAGATTGATTCATCCAGACCATGAACTACAAACGACAATCTGTCATTGTGGCTTTTTATGGCAGATGAAGTTGCTAAGCCACTATCCGTCATATTTGAAAGTTGTGGCAGACTGATGAAGTTCCCAGTGACTGGAAAAAGGGAAACATAAACCCATTCTTAAAAAGGAACAGCTAGGGAAGTACAAGCTGCCCAGTCTCACCTCCGTGCCTGACGAGATCATGGAGCAGATCCTCCTGGAAACCATGCTAAGGCACATGGAAAATAAGGAGGTGATTGGTGTCAACCAACATGGCTTCACTAAAGGCAAATCATGCCTGACAAATTTGGTGTTCTTCTATGATGAGGTTACATCTTTGATGGATAATGGACTTGTGCAAAACATTTGATACTATCTTGCACAACAACCTTGTGTCTAAAATGGAGAGATGTAAATTTGATGGGTGGCCCACTTGATAGATAAGGAAATGGCTGCATGATTACCCTCAAAGACTTGCAGTCAGTGGACCAATGTCTGGGTGGAGACAGGTGACAAACGGCATCCTTCAGGGGTCAGCATTGGGACCAGTATTATTTAACACCTTTGTTGGGGACATGGACAGTGGGATTGAGTGCACTCTCAGCCAGCTTATGGGTGACACCAAAAGGAGTGGCGTGATTGATACTCTAGAGGAAAGGGATGCCATCCAGAGGGATCTTGACAGGCTAGAGAGGTGGGTCAGTATGAAACTCATGAAGTTCAACTCATGCAAGGTCCTGTACCTGGGTCAGGACAATCCTAAACATGGATACACACTGGGTGATGAGTGGATTGAGAGCAGCCCTGCGGAGAGGGACTTCGAGGTGTTGGTTGATTGATGGATGAAAAACTGAATAGCAACTGGCAATATGTACTTGCAGCCCAGAAAGCCAATTGTGTCCTGGGCTGCATCAATAGAAGCATGGCCAGCAGGACAAGGTAATGCCTGAAGCATATGGGGGGGATGGGAGGTCAGCCTGGATACTGTCATAGGTGGAAATTTCAACTGCTCTGTAAATATAGAATTGCTCTGTAGATTTGGGGTGTTTGGCCAGGAGAAGAATTACATTTTTAATATGAGTTTCACATTAAAAGAAAGATCCAATCTTCTATAGGATTTCAGTTTATTAGGGAGTCAAGATTGGTACTAATTCCAGATTCTCTCTCATTTGTACATATAAAGATTTGTCTTTAATTCTAGACAAAATGAATGAAGGCTCAAAGCATGAGGGTTCTTAGGCCACTGGTCAAACTGAAAGTTGGAGTTATTACTCTACAAGGTAAATTGTGCTGAAATCTCCCCTTCTTCAAAATCTCCAAACTCATTATTTCTTTCAGTCTAAAATCTAATTCTACTTTCAAGAAAACTGTCAGAAAACCTTCCCGTACCTTGGGTGCTGAAACTTTCAAAGTAGCTATTCAGAATGTTAGTATGAAATACTGAACTGTCTGAAACTCAACTACTGATACATTGTAGTCCATCTTTCTTAACAAACCCGTGAAAATGCATACCGTATCAAATTACCTGAACCTGAAATTAAAGTTTAACCGGGGAAATAAAAATGAGCCACTTGTTTCCTGAATTCTGAAACATGGCAATGCCCTCACTTTGAAAAATGGCCCTTAGTCACTACTCTGTAGTAATCACCAGGGATTTCTGCAATTAATGTGAGAACACCTTATTTTACCCATAACTCATTTATTCACATGTAAGAATATCCACTGACCAGGTCAAGACATTTTCCTTTTGAACTATAACAACAATGCTTAGATATGGTTCTGTCTGATAAGTATTTAAAATTTGACCACTGGGACCTTATTTCAATATTTCTCTTGGGACTTAATCCTACACTTTTCTGAAATCTAAGTGCTTCATTCTTCCATGGGCTGAGGGACCTTTGCTCTGTCTGCAGTGTCTATTAACTTCAGTTAAAGCAGTGTTGGGCCAGTGCTTAGTGTTTTTGAAAATCCTTTTGAAGGGAATTTCACTCCACCTGATCAATCCAGCTTTATGGCAAAGGAGCAGCTTCAAACATTGTATTTAGCCCTCTTCAGTTGTGCGTGTGACCATTGAAACAATGAGAAGCATTAAACATTATTATACTGTGATGCAGAGAAAGTGTTTGACACGATTGAATGGCCTTACTTTTTTTTTTCCTGCTTTAAAAGGCATTGTTTTGGAGTGGATAAGATTAAATGGATAAAGCTCCCGTACATTTGAAAGCGTAGTTTAGGTCAGTTATGCTTTTTCTAAGAAAACCAGTTACCTTTGCTTCAGCTGCTATAGACTTTCTGAGTATCTGTCAGAACAAAAGGTTCAAAGGGCTTCAGGTTGCTGATACTGACAACCATACTTTTCTACAAACTGGTAATACACTCGGCTGCTACTGCAGCAGCCTCTGACCTTTCACAAATGCACCTAATTGTTTGGTAGAATGATTTTTTTAAGTGATGCAGCACGCAAAGTCCACTTATTGCCTGCTTTCCTCCTAAATTAAACAGATTTTGTAGGTAGGATATATTCATAGCAATATTGTTGACAGATAGCTGTGCTATCTGAGGTTTCTTTGCAAAACCTAATTAATTTGAGAGCACATTCTGCCACTATCACCTTTTGTAATGCTCCTCTTCAGTCTTTGTTTACCTAAAACCAGAGGCCATGGGGTATGGTCAGAAAGGAGAATTTTGTCTAATGCGGGGGGAGTGATACAGAATGTGGAGGATGAAAAGAAGTGATGAACATGAAAAGAAAAGGGAAAGTGCAGAAGGATCAACCAAAATTAAAAACAAGCATAAAGCATTACGCTACCTGAATATCACTGTTACAGAAGCTTGAAATGATACAGGAGGAAGCAGTTTATGCTAGCAGAGGCCATTGCAGCAATGAGGAAAGTTCAAGTGTTTTGGGGGTTAAAACTGTCAGCCTCCTGGTGAAATCACGAAGACTGAAAATTCTTTGAGGACTACTGAGAAGTCCCTTTTTTCTTTCCAAATTTGTGGGCGAAATTTTTGGTGACTGCCATTGTAATTTGTTGTGCTAATGCCATAGAATGGTCAGGGGACAGGGTCATTAATCTTGTGCACTGAAAAAAAATATTTTTTTTTCTGGTAGCTATGTGAGTCATTATTTTTTCTTTTTCACAGCGTTTATGGTAATTTTTTTTTTTTTTGAAGGAGTTGACAACAACTTTTGCCATATAAGAATGAAATAAATTTAGAAAAAATAAACTCTTGAAATAAACAGTCTCCTCATGAGTTAAAACTGCAATTTATTTAAAATTTAATGAAATGTTTTTTTAATGTATTTGTTGTATTTTGTCACAGCAGCAAGGGTATACATAATTTATATCTTGTTTATAAGCCTAACAAATGTGTTTTCCAGAGATAAGGGGTCTGTTTCTAATACCAGTTATTCTTTCCATAGCAGAACTTTCCTAAAACGTTTATGAACATTACTTATGATTATTTGTTGATGCTGCTGCTTTTTTTAACTATTGCCTCTGCCTTGCATGCCAGAAATCCTAATGCTTATTCCCTTCATTTGATGATCAGCGAAGATCAGCTTCTTTTCAGATAATTCCACAGACCAGCAGGGAATTCAGCATCCTGACACTGGCCTGTAGATGCACAACTCTGTTAAGTAAGAAACTCTGATACTTAATTACTGTTTACAGATATTTAGGTACCAAAAGCCTGGGTACAAGATACTTGTCACTGATTTTACCCTGACATTTTTAGCTTCGTATCCCAATAGTTCACATTACCAGTCCAAATGCCAAAAGGATTTTATCAAATTGAACTTTGTGGACTATTTTAGCTAGGTTTTCTAACGGGCTTAATTTTTCCTTAAGATTTGTAATAAAGTGCCATATTTTAAGGAGAACCAGAATTGTCCACTGAGTTCTTGAAAATACACGTATCGGTACTTGACAGATTTAACTGGGTAAATCACGGATGAAATCTTGGCCCCACTGAATTCAGTGGCAAAAATACTCTTGATTTCAGTGAAGTCAGGATTTCACTCAGCAGATGAAAGTATTTTTTAAAACTCTGCTTGAAGTTTGGTCTCTGCCTCTTATGGGGAGAAACGAGTTGCTGATTATTAAAGTGTTATCATATTTTTTTTCTTTCGCTCTCTGCTCAGCAGTGAAATAACACTCACTTGTGGCAAAATAGGTTTTAGAATTATCACTCAGGGAGATGAATGGAGGACTTGCGTACTTCACTCCTAGATCTGCTTTTGTTGCCAGCTGAACTGTCAGCTCTCACAGGCACCATGGTGTGTGTTTACTTTTGCAGTGTTTTCTTCATCACAATAGATTCCGAAGTGTAGATTTTTCTTCCAAATGAGAGCTGTACTGCAGTTACATGGACAGGATCTGATTTACCAAACTGCTGGGAGTTAAGCTGAAGGGACCCTAGTTTGCAAGACACCCTCTTGGTAATCTGCCAAGTTCAACCTCTAAAGAGCCAAGTGGCCTTAAGAACCGATATGAAGTTTGTCTGTGTTCTCTCTTATCTTTCAGGTTTCTGTGTACAGAGCTGGTTTAGCAGTCTGCCTCCTAGTCCCTGATGATTATAAACAAGCCTCTGTGTATGCCTCCAGGTGATTATTTTTTTTCCTTGAACAGATCTGACACCATTATAACAAGTTATGCTTTGTGCTGAGAGAGTAAGGTATTGGATTTGGACCCACAAGGGGAGAAAAAGGTTATTTTTCCTCTTCTGTCAGTGAGCTCCTTTGTGAACTTGGACAGGTTAGTACACCTCAATAACTTCCCCAATGTGTAGAAAGGGAATAATACTTCTTTATAAAAAGAACTGCTGGTTCTTAGGTTACCTCAGGTAAAGCTGTGACAGAACATGCTCTGACTGAAACATTGAAGTATATAGAGGAGAAGTGACAGTTCTTGGAGACAGGGGTGACAGAGGAGACCTAGAGATCGCGGTTCTTATCCTCATCATTGACTCTGCAGACAACCTTGAGAAAGTCACACATTCTGTTTGTGTTTTCGTTTCCAGGAGCATTCCTCTGTTGAACAATGGTGTTCTGAGGAAAAAAAATAATTAACTTTTGTGAGATGATCATCTACTGCAGAGGTTGAAAGTAGGAGATTTCTCTTTCACTTTCAGAAAGCAGAGGTGCTTCATGGGAGCATCTGGCCTACGAAGTATGGTGCAGTACAAATGAGACGCAGGACAAGTTCTCTTGTCATCATCGCTCTCTTACAGAGCGATCCACAATATGTTAAAGTTCCTTCAGAAATTATAGCTGGAAATGATCTGCCCAGTAAAGATGAAGCTGATAGCCCAGGTAGAAGAACAAGTATCCAAGCCTTTTTGAGAAACCAGGCTTTGTTTTTAAAGTAGTCATGAGTTACATAGAGCTCTGATTTACCTGAGAAATCTACAGCTATTTAGATATTTTAAAAATTGTAATGGAAAATAAAAGCATATTTCCAATGGAAAATGAATGATCAGCAAAATAAGAAGTAACGAAAATTCAAGGAAATAATGGAAATGTATAAATAATGGATCTCAAATATTAGCTAGGGAGATAATATTTACATGATGTAATTATATATTTGAGCCAGTTGCCAAAATTTATGATGTGTTAGTTGTTTCATTTAAGAGAATAAATTCATGATACAAACTTGTACATATACAATGAAAGCATCCACTTCGTGGTTTTCTGCACACATCAGGTATCAAACAATAGCAGAAATACTTTTGTTTAAGATTTTAAATGTCTTTTATCTAGTCAGGCACTGTTTCACAAGCTTAGTTTATCTATCTCTACCATTTACTGAATGTCAGTTTCTTTGTGTTTCTGCTGTTTTTCAACTTTTGCACTATTGTAAACTTGCAATCCAGTTCATTACCCACCTAGGGTCTTATTATTAATATCTGACTATTAAGGCTTTACTAGAGTGCTAGGAAACCCACCATCCTAGTCAGTACGTAATCTGGACTGGTTGTTCCTGCAGTGGCCTCCTAGTGCATGCTACCATATGAAGAGCGTATGAAAGGATCCAGACCTCATGATCTGTGTTTTCCATATATACTGCTTGTAGGTTGCTCTAATTCAAAGCACAGGACAGTACCGAGGGAAAGCCCTCCTCCAGGTGAGTGTCTGGATGGGATACTGGCACGTGTTTGTTTAATGCATTCAGTCTCTTTGAGCCAGCAATTCCGCTCCAACATGCTCTGGAGCACGGATGACACACACACCTGAATGTGTGACGATGCATTAACAGTGTTTAGGATGGGTGAATGTGAACTTGAGAATGGACTGGGACAGCTGTTTAAATGGAGATTTAGACTAACTTTGTCCTGTCACAAATCCTGTTGCTTGGATACTAGTGCTGCAGCTAAAAATTGTGTGTGTGCGGGGACGCTGTTTGTCAGCTGAAGAGGACTTGTGCCAGGTTACCTTGTTCTCTGGGAGCTGGTCAGAGCTGTGCTGCCTGCAGACACACCCTCCTTGTCCAGGCAGCTCTGACCACACCATGTGGGGCCGAGGTCGTGGGCACTGCAGCAAGGCTGTGTGCATGGTGCCAGCTGTCTCCAGGTGTGCACTGGCTGACCCTGGCACATTTGCATTTTTTCAGTTATCACTTCAAGAAGGAGCATCTAAGCACTCCCTCGTTTAACCCAGGAGGACCATCATGTTCTAAAGCTTCTGTAAATACCATAACAACCCAGAACGGAAATACTTCAAGGCTGCAATAGTGCAATATAAAGTATTATTTACTCATTTATTTTCCTAGAAGGTTTATGTGAAAGAGTTATGTGGCTGAAGCAGTTTCTCAAAAGACTCTTGATATAGTAAGAGTAAATTACTGATGTTTGGCTAAGAGGGTTTTAAAAAAAAATGGAGGATTTTAGATTTTCTGTTAATTTTTTCTGAGTATTACAGTCACCAATATAAATCTTCTGGTAAGACTGCCTGCGCTTTCCTCTGGCTGCAGAAGGTTGCTTAGCAACCTCCTTCGTTCAGTCATGTGATAAAAGTACTAGGATGCCAAAATAAGTTCACATTAAAATTATTAAAAAAAAAGATGGTGGGGTACTTTTCACTTACAGAGTATACTTTTCAAAATGACTGATTAGGTAAAAAGAAAACTAGATTTGAATAGCCTGAAATTATTTTTTTTTTCACTTTGCCCAGATATGTGGGGTGAAAACATTCACTGAACCCCAAATTCCAAGCAATTAATTTTAAATTTTTTACAGACAAGTCCACCCCAGACTTCCAATGTTCAGAAAAACACTCTGCTGGTTGAACTACAGTGCAATCTCCCTTGGTAACAGGATAAAATTTTGTGTCTCTACAAAGAGAATTAATGGCATTATGACATTTACTGAACACATAAAGTACTTAAACACATCAGAAAATATGTGACTTTGTAAAGCATTGCAATTTCTAAATGTCAAACTGTCTTTAAAGCAGAAAGATTTTTGAAAGCCTATTTGGATTCCTAATACAAAACTTAGTACAATCACTATCTCTTTTTTTAATTTTTTTTTTTCTTCAGAGAGTTCGTGAAGAAATTGGTTGGGTCCATCACAGAAATTTTGAGCCAGTGTTATTTCCTGTCAGATGTAATCCTACAGAATTTCAGTCAGCAAGGGGAAAATAAGGTAAGTTTTGGTTTTCCAAGCTCACAGCAGATGAAGAATTCTTGATGCTTTTTTCTTTTCACTATGTTAAATATTTAACTTTTTTTTAATTTCATAGAAAGTTAAATTCACATGTTTATAAAGAGCTTGATTAAAAATTCTCATGTTAGTGTAGATAATTATGTTTTAGTGTAGATAGAGGTAAAGGAAAACACATTAACATAAAAGGTCTGACTTAAACTTCCTTTGCTGAAAAAGCTAAATAGCAACGGAGATTTTGAGCAAGAGGATGATATTTATATTTGAAGTGGTTCAAACATGTAGTTTCAGGAATCAGATTCGTATTAAAGAATTACAGAACTACTGTTTTTCTTTTTGTGCTATGTTTTGGCTAGGTACAGCCACATTGTGACTTCCTGTTTGGGGGAAAATTCCTTCCCCATTTGGAGATATCAACAAAATAAGAAAAGACTCTGATGGACATGTTGATTTGCTGTTACAGCTGTATGAACTTTTAAAATGGAAATTCATGTTGCTGGACTGGTGCCTCCATTACCTTGTACAATTTCATTCTTAATTTAGAGATGTTATCTTCTTCTCTTCCATTTTCTAACCCTACTCACTGAGCTGTTTGTCAGTGCTTCTGGCCTGTGCTGGTATCTGTTCTCTTGAAAGCAGACTGCAATCATTGCCTTGGTCTGCCTAGTGGGAATATTTTTCCTTTCCTTACCTTCATTACTCTCAGTTAGTCAGACAATTCCCTTTGTCCTTGGTTCTGCTATCTCTCTGTTGGAAAAAGAATATCTTTTCCTGGCTGGTGAAAGGGTGTGATTTGCTGTCCTAACCGCTGTCTTGCATCTGTCTGCTGAGCCTACTCTGAATTACACTTCTTTACTGTGAGGGTGACTGAGCACTGGAACAGGCTTCCCAGAGAGGTTGTGGAGTCTCCATTTCTAGAGACATTTAAAGCCCATCTGGATGTGTTCCTGTGTGGTCTACTCTAGGATCCTGCTCTAGCAGGGGGGTTGGACTAGATGATCTTCAGAAGGCCCTTCCAGCCTCTACCACACTGTGACTCTGTGTGACTGTATATTTTCCAGATATACATAATCTCTTATTTAAAAGGATATTACAGCATCACTATTTTCCCCTTTCATATGTCTGCAAATGTACATTTGTGCTTTTTAAAAATTTAACATCGAGAGCTCCTTTTGCAAAAAACCTAATCTCAGAAACCTGAGAGAGGCAATTCTGATAAACAGGAAAACAAAGGGAAATCTGACAACCAGGTTTATAAATGTATGCATTTATTTGTTACTTGAGGCAAGGAGGACTAGGTTACAAGGCAGGAATATCCCAGCAGCTTTATGAGATACTGTTTTCTTTTTGCTTTTCACGGTTGAGAACAGTACACAGATGAACAGGGGTCAAGAAAACTGACAGAAAAATGTACTGTAGGAAGACCTACTGAGTTGCTCTGCAGGATCAAATATGATCATAACTGAAGATAGGAAATCACCTGACTTCTCATTTCTTTCTCGTACTTTAAATAGCAAAGTATGGCATGGATAGTGAGAGGATTATCTCTGATTTAGGAACACTGAGGAAGAAATATATTTCTCATAAGCTTTATGCCACCTGAGATTGAGCCAAGATGTTCTGTTTAATTAGAGTAATATTGATGAATGGAATAAGAATGACGTAAGACTTAATTTGCCAGTAGGTGAATTTTAGTGGTCTGCAGAACACACAAAGACGGCCTAAACTTGTAATGTGAATTTCTACCTTCTAATTCACCTTTATCCTTTACATAAACATTCAGGAGCACTGAATGAGTGTTTAAAAGGGCAGCACTTCTTTGTTGTCTCACAATCCAGTGAAGATGCACCTGTAAAGAAATTACATGAGAGCAGACCAAGCTTTTCAATTTATGAAGTTAAAGAAAGCTTTGTCAGAACAGTATGGAATTTCATAACACTCCATTGAATATATTGGAAGAGTCTGGAGAGGAGAGGAGGAAGAGCATATACATCACTGACATACTTCATCTCTTCACATACAGACATCACATTCAATTAAGTATAGAGCTCTCTGTCAACAAACTTGACACGTACATCTAGCGAATGTCAACAATTCCCCAAAATCAATATTCAAGTTATGATGCATTGGCAGCTTACCAGCTGAATGAGTGTCCCCTGATTTTACCTATTCTTGCTCCAAAACAGTGCAAAGTCCTTGTAGCATGAACAAACAAGATTAACTAAGGGATATGGCTGAGTACGAACCAAGAGTCAACAATTCATACAGTGCTAAAAAAGAAAACCTGGTTAATGAAATTCAGATCATCAAGAAACTAAAATATAATGCTGTTAAGGAATCTGAAAATACAAATTCTCAATATCCTAGGAAGCTAAAGTTGCATTTTTGTATATTTTATCTAGATGAATACAACTTTCCACGTAGAATTAAATCACTGTAAGCCTAGGGAAGACTTTACCAGTGCTACCATGTTATTACCATTCTTCTTTTTCTGATACATAAGAACATAAAGGCACTATACCATAACAGAAAAGACTAATGGGGTAGCTAGTCTGAAAGTTGTGTCTTTAACAATGGCCAATATTATATGAATGAGATGAAGGTTGAACATTCTACCTCTGAAATACTATTAATGTAGCTCTACAGGTGTATAGTATATCTATGAAAGGAGGAGATTATATAACTCAGCATTTATAATGTTAATTCTGCCACTGTTTTAGAATGTTTTAGGTGATGACAGCCTTATTATGCTCAGGACTCCTCAGACTGTGTGAGTAGTCAAGTGGAAAGATGTATATAGTGGTCTTGTTTATGCTGAATAGAATAAACTGGCCTCTAAAAATTGAATATTTTTGTGAAGCTACAGAATGAGTTTGTCCTTATGGATCCTTATTTTGGCAACTTGGTCCTACATCAAAAAACCTATTAGTAAGAGCAGTTATTTTGATTTGGTAAGTTTGAAAATACAATATTGGGTATTTCTGCTGTCATACGACTGACCCATTTAACAGTAGCTTTGGTATTTAAACATAGTTTCACAGTGTTCATGGGAGATGCACAGAAGAGCACAAAAGCATCCTTATGCAGTAATACAAAAAGGTCTGATATGTGTTATTTGTCATCTTTACACTACAAATGGCCCAGATATAATACCTACTGCCTTAAAAATATTGCCTTGTAAAAGGGCTATTCACAAAATCATAGAATGATTGAGGTTGGAAGGGACTTCTTGAGATCATTTAGTGTAAATCCCTCCTACTCGAGCTAGAACAGGTTGCCCAGAAACATGTACAGAAGGCTTTTGAATATCTTCACAGATGGAGACTTCACAGCTTCTCTGGGCAAACTGTTCCAGTGTTTGACCACCCTCACAGTAAAAAAAAAAAGTGTTTTCTTGTGTTCAGAATGATTTTCATATTTTTTAATTTATGCTGTCAGTGGGCAATACTGAGAAGAGTCTGGCTCAGTCTTCTTCATTCCCTCCCATCAGATTTTTGTACGCATTGAGAAGATCCCCCTCAGCTTTCTCTTCTACAGTCTGAACAGTCCCAACTCTCTCTAGCCATTCTTTATAGGAGAGATGCTCCAGTCCCCTAACCACCTTAGTGGCCCTTCATTAGACTCTTTCCAGTATTTCCATGTCTCTCATAGTGGGGACCCCAGAACTGGACACAGTACTTCAGGTGTGGCCTCACCAGTGATAAGTAGAGGGGTAAGATCACCTTCCTAGATTGCTGGCAATGCTCTGACTAAGCAGCCCAGGAGGCAGTTGGACTGCTTTACTGAGAGGGCACATTGCTGGCTCATGGTCAGTCTGTTGTCCACCAGGATCACCAGATACTTCTCAGCAAAGCTACTTTCCAGCTGATCAGTAGTTAGAAACCAGTATATACTGATTTTCATGCCCGACTTCCATCCCCACCCCCGTACCACTTGAGGTTGGAAAGGAGTCTAGGGTGAAGTTGAGCCTAGGAAAGGATGGAGGAAAGGATGGAGAGGCACCCAAGCATGCCAATTTCCCAGTACAGGCTTGAGGGCATTCTCTGTAAGGCTGTTTAGCATACATTTCTATCTTTACATGCCTACACTTGAGGTAATTCCACTTCAGCATTATTTTGTTGATTGCTCTGTCCTTTCTGTTCCCACCACCCCAGGCCCTTGGCTTGCCTACTCCATTCACAACTTCCTTACTTTTTTGTTGAGGAACCAATCCCTTATCCATCACTACTATACTATTGGTATACTATGGTGATCCTCATATAATACAGAAGTTTTGTATACTATTTTCAAGGTCTTGAAACATGTCATTTGACAATCCTTCAAATTCTGTTTTTACTGTGAATTTACTGGTTAGTTGATGAATTTAGAAGAGAATAAGGAATAGCTTTGCTTTTTTTGCAGTTCAAAACTAAATTTTTACCATTAAATGTGTAGCTATGCCTTGTTTTCTTCCTTTTTTTTTTTTTTTTTGTTTTGTTATTTTAAACTCTGATGTTTCTAAATACTCTTCAGAAGGAGGCTTTAAAAACTGAAATAAAATTTAGCAAATTGATTTAAGTTTTGCCTAAAGATTTTCCAGAAAGTTTAGTTAGGAATATTGCTGGTGTTTTGATCCAAAATTAGTTTTGTCCTAATGTACTTTGTGGAGAAAGAGAAGACTTTCTAAAACTGATAGTGTTTTAGGAGAGAATTTCTTCAAGAATATACTGATTATGTCTCCATGACAGTGATTGTAACTATTGGAAAGAGGAACCTTTCAAAACTTTTTCACAATACTCTGCAAATCATGTTATTCTAACTTTTATAGACCTCTCCCATATTTTCTATGCATGAAATAAATGTGATGCCAGGTTGAAGAGTTATTGGACTAAGTTCAGCCATCCAGACAGAATTTTGGACTGAGAAAGAAGAAAGGTAATATTCAGAGATGATAAAATTTGGTTTCTGATCAGGCATCCCCTTTAAACTCGTTAGAAGCAAGAAAAACCTACTGGATATACAAAAGTGCAAAGTACACTGGAGTAATAAAGCAAAATGAAGTGACTTGATGATCTCAGAGGTCTTTTCCAACCATGACTGTTCTATTATTCTATGATTATATGACAATTTCCTGATATACTGGCATTTGGTTATCAAGAACTATTTCAAATAACGTTTTTCAATAATATGGCACATAGGATAGTTTATTATTTTTTTTAATATTTTAGCCATTGTAATTTCTTGTAATTGTTTGCTGTAAACTGGCTAATCTTTATTTTTCACCTTTATTCATATACTGAGTAGAATTTTGTTGTTGCTTTTTGCTACACTGTTGAACTGAGACTGTAGCTTCTTTCCTTAATGCATTACATAGCCTTTGTTGTTTACATGGACTAATGATGAAGATCCAAATGTCTATATGTATATACAAGATGGTATAGAGAAAATACCTGTATTCATTTTCTAGTGGTGATTTTAATGAGAAAATAGCACAAAGAAACATCTGCTTTCCATAAGTATTATTCCACCCTTTAATAAACTGACATTTGTTAAATTCCTCACCTACAGAGGAATAAAACCTATATTTGCTTGTCTCCAAGAAAGTCTTCAAAAGAAAATATTTTTCTTGAACTCTTCTAGGATCCTGCTAGTTTAGCAGCCAGAAGGAGTTTTATGGTCTGAAAAGATGCAAGCATATTTATTAGAGAGACTTCAGGAACACAAATTTGCAAACATCTTGTACTTACTTAAGCTTTGAAGGAACAAAGTGTGCAAACAAATAAAACTTTTAAAATGTTCACTGAACACAGCTCCTTTAAATTTTCAATAAGACTGCTGCTCTACTACAATATTCAAGCTAATAGACTAATTTTAGATTTAGTGAGTGCTATTTTAGATTGAGAGCAAAGAGAGGATATCTTTTTTCTTATTACGAAGTTAAAGACAGGTACACAATATAACTTTTCAAGGTCAAACAGCAAGCGAATTGCTGAGCTGGGCACACAGTCCAGATTTCCTGGTATGCAGTCTTGTATATCACCTAATAAATCACATTAAATATTTTCCCAAAGCTGAGCTTATCAGTTTGGAATTTTTAGTGCTATACATTTTACTAATAAAATCTACTTCATTTTTGGGTCAAGATGTGAAGGTTGACATTGTGATGGAAGTTTGTTTCAGACCACTTGATCAGGATGAAAAATCAGATGAAGTCTTTTTTAAACAGCTCAGAAGTCTCTGGCTTTTGGCGTCTTCTGGAAGGCAAACACAGCAAGACATAATGGATGCCCCCTCCCTGGAAGCATTGAAGGCCAGGTTAGATGGGGCTTTGAGCAACCTGGTTTAGCAACCTGTGGCAGGGAGGCTGGAACTAGATGATCTTTGAGGTCCCTTCCAACCCAAACCATTCTATGACTCTATCATAAGGAATCCAGAAGATTTCTGGAGGATGTCAGAGATAACTTTTTGACACGTACTGAATAGGCTAAGAGGTGACTCACAAATGGATCTGCTATTCACAGACAGGGAAGAACTGATCAGGGATAGAATAAAGAATGGTAGCATTAGCTATAGTGACCATAGAACAGTGGAATTAAAGATCCTCAGCTGAATGAAGAAAACAGGTAGCATAGGACTAACCCTGAAATTTAGGAGAGCAACTTTCAGATTACTCATGGAACTTCCTTTCCCCTCCCCTTCCCCTTCTTCTCCCACCCTTCTTCCCCTAGAACTGTCTCCACATCATGAGTGGAAATAGCTAGAATTACATGGTAGGAGTAAGGCTGGAATACTCATAAGTGAGTCTAGCAAACCAGGGAATCTAAGGCTGTGTAGGATCCTTTCCAGACAGTTGTTTTTCAACATCTGCTTCCTCTGGTTCTGTGTTTAGCTTAATCTTATTTGATGGTTTTGTCTCATGAAATGTAGGTTGTCTGTATTTGGATTAGTTTTTGAGATTCTCTTTATACTGGAGACTTCTATAAAAACTCTAAAGCACAATTAATTTGACTAATACAGGTGAGATACTTTATGCCTTAAATGTGCCTATTCTCATCACTGACTGAAGGAAGGCTAATAAGCTTAGAATACAGATATCTAATATTAGCTGACTTAAATCCTATCATTATAACCCAAATTTAAGCTGGGCTTGGGATTTTTTTTTAAAGTTTCTGAATGGTACTGATTTTACATCTAAAGGTTAGATCCTCAAACATTCTTATAATAAATACTGTATTTAAACTTTGATGATAGTTTACAGGAAGCCATACTCTCAGTACCTCCTGAGGCTGCTCCTTTGTAACTGCATATTGTGCCTAGTATTTCTTTGCTGCAATCCAATCTCAGTCATGCTTTAGAAGGACCATGTTCCTTCTCAAACCAAAGCATCCTTGTTGGAAATGGTAACATCATTTCCTACCCTACATATGGAAGGAAACAGTGAGCTAGGAAAATAATAAGAACCCTATCATGGGATAAGGAAGAGTTAGCAAATCCAAATTACTCTTGCCTAAACCCAAAAGTAGAAGAAAATAGCATCATACATACATCAGATGTGTCTTGTATTCTGGTCTGTCTCCATTTATAGCTTGCAGCAGCAAGCTACAGGCTGTTGAGAACTGCATAGAACACATCTGGAATACGTGATCATTGTTTTTTAACTATTTTTAACTGGAACTTACTTTTAGACTCTGAAAATACTCGTGTCAAGGCAAAACAACTTTTTCTTCCATGTGGACCCACATGAAGACTTGCATAATCAAAGCCAGAAATGGCTTTTCTCTATCCTGCAGTTGCCAATTTGCATAACAGTAGCAGTTTTGTGGAATTCTTGACACACACAAAAAAATCCATTCATTAACATTCAGAATACACCTGCACACTGCTTGAGCTAATTTTTCTTTTCTCTAATGCTGCACCTGTACATACACAACTTTATTTTTCACCAGTGGCTTTTTGGCATAATAGCAAAGCAATGGAAATGTTACCTTTGTCATAGAAAATGAGTGGACACTGTATATTTTATCAAAGCCAGAAATTACAGGTCCTGTAGTAGGAGACAAGAAAAAAAGTACAACGTGATGAAACAGTAGGTTCCAACTCATTGCAGCTCACTGTGTTATGTACTTGAAAGGCTTTAGGAATACTAAAAAAATAAACAAACCCATATTTGGAAAACTTATAATAGGAACAGCTGATGTTTTATCACCTCACATTTAAATCCCCAGAGGCAGTACTGTTAATTTCCTTGCCAATAATTTATTTCCAGGATTTTTTGTCTTTGTCTTTCCATCACCACCACCACCACCCCAAATGTAAATGTTTGTAAAGACATATCACTGATGGATGGTGAATGAGTCCCACAGCAACAAGTTTTCAGTCCTTGCTCTTTCTTTATGTCTTTTTAACTAGAGAATCCTAAATTCATCTTCCTTCTGTGAACAAATGTTTCTGCTCATATTGCTCAAATTTTGGCAGTGATCTTATGAAACAGGAGACTGAGGTCAAATGCAGAAATGATGCAAGAGACTATTAGGCTCTCTTTAATGGGCTGGTTTAAAAGCAGTAACCTCTTATATCCTTTGCCAGTTTCTAAGCACAGAATTTAGAACAAATAGCACTTTTTTGAATTTGAGTTCAATTTCTGCAAATGCCTTATTTATTCATTTTAATGCAGATATAGCCATGAGTGTTACTGCAACATTTGCTATACTTTGCACCTCTTCTGAACTGTGACTTCAACATTTAAATGGGATGTCAAAAAATTTCTTCCTTCATCTAAATGAATGTCTACGGTTAGCCAGTACTCAGGGCTAAACCATAGCAGTTAGTATATCACCCAGGGCTCCCTCCCCAGATGGGAAAGAGAATTGGGGAAAAAAAAAAAGAAAGACCAGTGAGTTGAAGTATAGACAGATTTAATAGAATGACAGAACAGGGAGCAACAATCAACACAAAACATAAAGGGTTCTACTCAGCCGGGTTCAATGCTGACAGCAGGAACAGAGCATCATCAACAAAGAGCCTCAGTGAGCTCCCTCCTTTTATAATGAGCATGACTAGGTGGTATGGGATACACCTGTGAGTCAGCTGACCTGACTGGATCTCTCAGCTGACTGGGGGCTACTCATGGCCTGCCTGCATAACTGGCCCGTGGGTCTGTGCCTGGGGAACTAGGACAATGAAATCAGTAACTTCACTAAAAAGTGAGAGGATGTAGTGGTGTAGAGAGTAAGAGGCAGGATGTAAGATCATGTAACTGTAAAAATCCAGAGAATAGTTGATGCACTTGAGTCATATCTGGTAATAAACTATGCATAGGTTGCACAAAAATTAATAGAATATGTGAATAATATATAGAAAAGTGAGTGATATGCATATGAGAGAAAAGTTTAAAGGTGGTCTGACTCATTGGGAGGCAAGCATAAAACTCTTCATGACAGAAACACCAAAGGTACAAAATCATATGATTTATTTAATACAAAATTAAATTAAAACCCCAACTAGAGAAGAATGTGGCAGTACTAGTGCATTAAGAGAATTGGGTTTTGCCCCCAAGAAATAACGAAGTGAGGATCAACTTGAATCACAAATAACTTTATTTATTTTTGGTTTACTGGTCTCGGACCATAACTTGACAGAATTGAGCAACTGATCAAGATGCTCAGCTATATGCAGTGCTGGAAGCTTGCATTTTTCAGATAAGTGCATTCTTCAGTTGCAGAGATTTCCAGTATCTGCCAAGAAAGAAAGCTGCAGCAAGGTGCCTGAGCGGGTGGTAGGTTGTAGTTATAGCAGTACATCACATGAGGGTGTCTATTACATAGTGCTTGTACTGGCTTGGTGTTGTAACCTTGCTGGTGAAAGCAGTCCCCGAGTGAGGATTTCACTACATAATCACATGAAATTAAATAATCTAACAAGGATTTTTTGAGACTTGAGGAATTAATGATTAAGACTCCTGTCTATTCCAACTCCATTAGAAGCTATTAGGTAGGAACTAGTGTTGCCATTGTTGGTGAAAGCAACATGAGAAAGACTGCCTACCTGGGATAAACAGAACTAAATTATAAAAATCTGGTTGTGCAGGGGCAGGGTTAGTCTGTTTATGTCCCATATGAATGTTCAAAATGAAGTATGGGTTAACTAGCTTGGAAGAATTTTAGTTGTAAACTGACAAGTTTTATCTGAAAAAGAAGGTGTGACATTTGCAGGTTTTGCTTTTTGCTGTTTTTTTTTCTTTTTAATAGAATTTGCCATTTTGCTTATAAGAAATATATACCCTTAAAATTTTTTCCTTTCTGCTGCCAAGCAATTCACGACATGACCAAAATTAGGTGCTTGACATATATCACATATTTACAATGCACTTTTACTAGCAGTGATTTTGAGGGTGATTCAGCTTGCATTGGTTAACAATTATAACCAGGTGCCCAAATGGCTAGGAAGAAGACTCCTGTGTGTATGTGGGGGGCTGATCTTACAAGTCTGTTTTTAACATGAAAGCAGTCAAGGATATTCTGCCTGTGGCAAGATCATGCAATGCCATTGAATTTATTTTCACTGATAAGGGAAGACATTTATTGAGCATTAGAGCAAGTAGATGAAGGGTAGGAGGATACTTTGACAGACATTTTGAGGCATATTTAGATGTCATGCCTACAAAGATTTGCAGTAGCTGGATGATACATCTAGAGAATATCCATACAGAAACTAAGTCACTTACAGTCAACAGTGGTCAGGTCCCTAATGTCGAGCAAGAATTCTTGGATCCTTACATATATTTTAAGTTCAGAAGTTTTTTAAAACAGTGTCAGACAGAAACTGGCTTATCAATTGACAAAGCGCTTCACAAAAAGTGAAGTAAAATAGAGGAAGAAGAAGTTTAGGAAACATACATAGTAGGGAAATGTAGAGAAACGTGGTTAGGAGGCAGGTAGTTTCTTTCATGTAATACATTGAAGGAAGGTCAGTGTATTACACACAGGATGGGAATAGGTCATGGTATAACACCAGGAGTGAGCTTGACTTAGGCAGAGTGCAGGCTTGTCAAGCATTGATTATTTCTAAAATCACTGTTATACTGGATTTATAAAAGTGAACTAAGAATACTTTGCTTACTGTGCAGAGGCTTGTCTTGTGTTATCGGCTGTCTTTGACACGAAAGAAGTATTCTGACAAGTGCCCTTTATCTCTACAGGATGCATTAGGAGAATGAATTTGAGGAAAGGAAAGGAAGGATGTCATGAAGGATGTCATGAAGGATGTCATTTTCTTATGCCTCTGTTGTCATGATCGCATTGTAAAGCTGCTGACTATGAGATTACTAAGTGAACTTTCATTATTACTTTCTCCTTCTTAAGGCAGAGTAGGAATTTGACCACCATTTGTTCGTGTTTCTGCTCTGTCAACTGTGACATATTAAAGGCACTAATAGAAAAATGAAACTGTTTTTGTCAGATATTTTTACAGTTGTATCTGTGCAGCTGTTTGGGTACTGTCTGCAGCTGAAGTGCAGCAGAGCCATTGCTCCTCATTAGAACTACTGATTGGGTCATTCTCATTCTGAATGCTGCAGGGCTACATGGGCTATTGAGCAGAGTAAAATACTGTTAAGTCTGGTCAGGAAGGATAGAATAAATGGGTTATGTATTTTTTGACTCACAGGCTTCAAGTGTGTAAAAAGGCCTAAATACAAGCAATGAACTCAAAGTCTTTTTACACTGACTTTTTATGTAGCCTGTGATAACTCACTCTCCATCTCGATTACCCTTATCTCACTGTTTTGAAATGTGCTTAGAAATAAGGAAAGAAAAACAAAAGCAAAGTTGGTTGAATATTTGTGACTAGATTCATAAAGTGGTCTAATTGCAATGATGTTATTTCAGATAAAATCTCAAAAATTAAGGACTTTGAGCCTCCTACAGAATGCGTGAATAGAGAGGTAACTGCCTAAGATAGGGATCAAACCAGACATTCACAAGGTAGAATAAAAAAGCTAAGTAGGTTTTCTGATGGTGGCCAATGGAAAATACTGAGAATACAGATGGGTCTGTCTTCTCCTATGTTCAGACATTTTGTAGAGTCAGGATTGATTCCATGGCCTTTCCTTACCAAGCAAACAAATTCCAAAACTAGGCAGGAAATCATTCTTTTGAGTTTACTGTTAATGCTTCACTGGTTTACCTGGCAGGAAACAGGACTGGGTTTCTAGAGCCTGTTTGGGCTTTTCAAAATAAGTCCTTGGTAGTTTGGTTGACTCTGTCTTCCATGAAACTGCTCTAGACATCCAGTTATGCTTCTTTTAGGTCTCTTCTCTGCCAATGAATTATGAATTCTTTTATGTGTAATAGAAGGGATTCAGATTATTTTTTTCTTCCTTTCCAGAAACAGCCTATTGCTTTGTTGCGAAGGCATGTAAGTGATGTTTAGGTTTTGATCTTCCTTGCAAAAACCATTGGATCTGGATCTCCCACAACATACATGATTCTACAAAGCATAGGACTGTGGAAGAACAAAGACCATACTGCCAGCCCACTTTCAGAGAAAAATAACAGTTTCTATAACTTTTTAGGAATTTATTTTCAAGGTATCCTGAACTAGCAGACCTGTTTTGAGAGCCTTTGCTAGGTTGCTTTCCTCAGGATTCAGCTGGATGATTGTTTTTCTGACTATCAGAGAAAATATTAGCCACTAATTTGTCTTCTGCAATTTTATTTTTTCAGGATCTCTCCATGTTGGGGAGTTTCTCCCTTTTGACAAACTTAATGCTAGTTCAGATAAAGTAAATTTTTTAATTAGTGTCCCTTAATGCTTATCCAATAACAATGAAATAATATTTCTGCATAAATATGAGGAAGAACTTCTTCACAGTGAGAGTAACAGAACACTGGAACAGGCTGCCCAGAGAGGTTGTGGAGTCTCCTTCTCTGGAGACATTCAAAACCCGCCTGGATGCGTTCCTGTGTGACCTGATCTAGGTATTCCTGCTCTGGCAGGGGGATTGGACTAGATCATCTTCTGAGGTCCCTTCCAATCCCTAACATTCTGTGATTCTGTGAAATGATGAATCCTTCTTTCATCTTTCTAGATGTTGGCTTTCATAGCATTGAATACAAGTGGTCAAGCCTTCTCTGTCACTATTGAGCCTGCTGAAAATGTTACTCAAAGGCTGGTGTTGGTCCTCTGAGTTTAGTATTTAAAGACTGTGGGCTCCACTTAAAGGATATTGTACACTATTAAGGAAGTATTTCAGATTTTTTTGTTACTGTTAAGTGGTTTTGGAAGACTCAGATAGATGTAAAATTGCTGGATGTAGCTAATATGATATATTTGTATAATTAATTTAGTTTGACTAATTAAGTATCTTCAGAATATATTACTAAAGCAAAGGGGAATTAATTGTCACACATCATAATAGGAAAACAAAGTGTGTTATCACGGTCAAGCTGTTTCTTGGACTTCAGGAAATAGAAGTTAGATTAAGTTCTTTTGGTTACAATGCAGTATTTTTAACATTGTTTCTCAGACAAAGAAAAGGTTAGGTAAAGAAGAGGGTATTTCACTGATAAATATCAGCAGAGGCTGGGTCTGATCCTGGGATCAATAACGTAACTAGGACATTAATGACTAGGAAAAATGGGATTACATTTCAAGGCTGAGATCTACCTTTTCTATGTCTGTTTTGAGTCTTGAAGATCCCTCATTACTCTGAGTTTAAAAGCCACCTGTTCTTTCATGTAACAACAGCTACTAACATTTCACTTATCTGTCCTTCTCTAATAGAAACAATCAGAAATGTGTCACATCCCTTCAAACAAAAAAAAATAGAACAAGGGGAGGTGGAAAAACAAATCTACCAGAGTGGATGTTCCATTGGGTGATATTTTCAGTAAGGTATACAGTAGTGCAGCTTTCCCATATAAAGCCACTTTACTTTTTGAAATGTTGATCTGTGGTCTCTCATAACATAAGAAGATTAGAAATCTGTAGGGGAGTGGGAACTCTTTCTTTTATAATTATTTCTCTAGCAAAATATGTTTATCTCCAATGTGGGCTTCTAATCACTACTATGCCTTAATTAATCTTTGAATATCTACAATATTGGCAGATCCAAGACCACAATGGAATTACTATGTAAATATGCTGGCTTCTTCTCAGAAGCCTGTGAATTAAAAAGCAATATATCAGATTCCAAACACGAAGATACGAAGAGTAATCTGCCATCAAGATTGATCAAAATTGTCATTTAATATCTGAAATGCCTTATTCCATGTTAATATATTCTTAATTTTTAAAAGAATGTGAGTTTTAACTGAATGTAATTATTTACCTTCAGGTGGATTAAGCTGATCTGGCGAATGGAACACTGGTGCTGTCTGTAGTATTCTTATTAGATTGTGTCAGGAAAAAATGCTAAAAACCTCTTAACAATTTGATCAGATTTTAGGAGAACATGCATAAGAAGTTTTTCAACTGCTTTAGATCCCCTTATTTGGAATTTCCACAAGGAATGCAGTACTTAAAGGCCCATATCATTCTATCTTCAATATATAGCAATTGAACCATGAAAATTTCAGGATCTTGAATGAGCTCTTATAATGGAAGGCATGACACTAGTATTAGTAATCATAGGTCTTTAATATTATATGTGTAGGAGTAGTTTCAGCACAGCTGGTAACTGTGTGGTATTGAAAAACAAGAATTAACTCTTCCTTGGTAACTCTTTCTCCTTTCTCATGCTCACAGACAACATAGACTGCCTGAAGCTAGGAAGCAGCTAACCATTCCAGTATCTGGGCTCTTCCTTGATTACTCATTCCAATTACTGTCCTCAAAAACACTAGTAGATTCCTGCAGGTAGCACCTCTGAATTGTTTGTAGGCATTGGTACAGTCCATTGCTAAGGTTTTTCCAGCAGTGCTACTGAAGAATTCGAGGTTTTTGTTGAGTAGTTGTGCTTGTTCTGCAACATTCATACAAGAGATAAAAATGCAAAGTACATACAATTAATGTTTTTAAATTAAAATATAAAGCCAGAAGTCATGTCTATGATTCTTCAGACAAATGCTGTGTAAGTTATTCTAGATTTGTGTGTTTCTCTCTTTTTTTTTTTTGTTTTAATTTGGAACATGATAAATTAAATTGCTATGTGGTGTATAGGGCACAGAATTCATTTACTAGTTATTATGCAGAATAGCCACTATCAATTACCATCCACAGTAAATCTGACTAATGCTATTTGTTCCCTTACTCAAGTTCCGCTTAATAGTTTGTTTTTTAAAAGTTTAAATTATCAGGTCCTAAAAATAGTCTAAATCAAAGAATATAAGTTTCATAGTTGTACTATCTTTGAAACCCTTCAAACCATATGATTTTTTGCTTTTTTTTTTTTTAAAAAAAAAGGCCAATATATGATTAGGATTTGCAGCAACTCTGTATAAATATGTGGTCTGCTAGCACTTAGGTGCACTATGAACAGCAGATAGAAATTATGCATGCTGACAATGTAGTCTTGCAATTACCCTGAATTTATATCAAAATTTATTTCCAAATTTGTTACATGTAGAAGTGACAAAAGGAAGAAATTGGAATTTAACTTTATAGGTCTGGATTAAGAATGTTTGGCTATTTCTTTTCATTTGTCTTCTACAAGAAAATCACTTCCTGAATGCCAACATACTGCTTTCCTTACTCTGGTGGTATTTCATACCAACAGCTGCACATGTTGCAGAAGATAAAACATTCCACACAGTAGCAACTGACTGGACCTGGTAACTGTTAATCTTTGCTGAGAGGGCAGCTAAATTTCCCTGAAGGATAAGGAACCTTCTTATCTGCAAGAGGCTCCCTGAGGTTCTGGTTGAGGTACAAGTTTGAACACTTTAATGAGGTTTGTATGTCACTGCCTATTTAAAGGACCTTACCTTTTCCTTCTTGCTACAAAAGGTTCACATATGCAGCCTGATGGATTTTAGGTTACATTTTTTTTTATTATTTCTGAGCAGGATCAAAATAAAGGTCATAGACAAATAATCTAAAATTCACCTATACGCATATAAAATATTTCAATGATTCTTCAAAGGGAAAAAAAAAACAACAAAACTAACACCTTTTGAAAATGCAGTTTCCTTCTTGGATTCCTGTCTTCATTGGCTTTTCTTCTCAAAGTCCTCTTTTAACCATGAATACTTTCTCCATTTGTTGTGTCCTTCAACCTCAAGTGGCTGGAGAAGTCCTCTTAATGCTCTCTATGACAGTTTTTTTTTTCTACTAATCCCAGACTGCTTCTTGGCTTGTCTAACAACTCTTCTCCTCTCTGTTACTTGAGTTCTTCTTTATTGATTCCAGGATGTTGCTTTCATCATGTTCTTTCTAGTGTGACTGTTGAATTCAAGAACTAGTCTGTGTCTCCTGCCTGATGCTTTATTTGGCACAGCTCTGTGAAGTCTTGACACACACTGGCTCCAGAGTCTCTCCGTTTAGTGATAGATAGGAAGGATGACTGGAGGAAGAACAATTATTGAATGAGTACTAAAAGCTACTTCTCATTGCCACACAGTCTTGAGAAATTGGCTAAGATATTGATTTACTAGGACAGTAGCAGACTTGAGCAGATAAGAACTATTGGCAGCATGAAAGAATGACTGTCTGGAAGGAGTGAACAGGAACACGAAGTGGAACAGACAGGACTGTAATACCGTAAGATAAGTCTGTTAAAACAGATAATAGTCTTCCTGAGAGGACATCTGTGCCCAGAATAATAAACTGTGGACACAAGGACACCAAAGGACATCAAAGGAAAAATGAGATTGGGTTTACTGTTATTAATTCCATCCAGCAGGTGTCATGTTCCTTTAGTTACATGGAGTTACACAGAAAATAAACTTTTCTGCTTCTTTAGGCCTCAATTGGCCAAAAGACTTCAGCATATCCTTAACTCCAAAAGAATACCAGTTGTATGCGACAGGACATAGATATGTAATTCAAGTTAAGGATATAGTTACACTTACAGTGAGACCTAGAATTAAGTCTCAACAAGTTCTTTTCATTTCAGTTCAGTCTTCTCGGGAACAATATAAAACACTTAGTCTTCCACCTAATCCAGTTAGGAAACTGCTCCTTCTGGAGACATAAATTGTATTTGGCCACATCTAAAGTTTCAATTGTCTTTAAAAACCTCATTTGTATTTTCCTGGGAAGCAATATTGCTTCTAGATTGATTACAAAACTCCATCATTCTTTCTCTTAAGATAATTGAGTTTTCCTCTAGTTTTGCCGTTATTGAAGATTCTGAATTTCTTGTTTCTTTCTAATGCTAAACTAAATTCATGTCATGGATTAGAAATAATTGTGCAAGCATGCGATAAAGTTTCTGCTGTTGCCTGTGGGTCACAAATATATTTTTCTTCCTTATTACTTCTAGAATTTTTGTTTGTTTGCTTTTCCCTGAACCACTGCATTTGGACCTTCCTCTGAATGTTACACAAATGGCAGTCTTGGCAGGATGAGTTGCAGGGATTTGAAAGAGCAGATAGCCATGATCTTACCCAATCTCTTTCAGTGGTATTATTAATTGTGATTTTTGGATTTACACTATGTCTTAAGCTTGCTAAAAATTGCTGGGAATTGTCCTATAGCTAAACTTCTTCATTATCAGACTAGACCAAGTAGTGATGTCAATTCCTTCCCATCCTGTGGTCCTAATTCTGATATCTTCCAACATCTATTACATGAGTTAGAAAGGTCAGTTTGCTGCTTTTATTGAAAGCTGGGGGAACAAAAGTTGTTTCATATTTGGCAGACTCCCACACTGTTCATTCATAAAAAGCTTCAGTTTTGGTAGGGAAAATTTTCTCTACAAATAGCAGGAAAAACTGTTGCCTTTTGATGATTCGCACAGATATATTATTTTTTTTTAAGTAGGCTTGATTGTCATTTACTGAAACTCATATATGTTTTGAATAGATTTTGCTATAGTCCACTTCAGCAAATTATTAAACAAATTTCCCCAAGGTAAAATTCAATTCTGGTACAGTATGTGAGAATTAAAATACTGTTAATGCTAATTTATAAATTGGTACATTATTTTAGGGAGATAATATTCAGGCAAAAAGGGTTCACCAATTTATCAGGAAAGCTATAAAAATTAATACTTGAATAATATCCGTAGTAAAATGATTTTAGCTGTCCTTAAGAATCTTTAAAACATGCTAATTTTGTCTAAAAATAATATTCTGTAAATATCAATAAATACACTATAAAAAGGCAATTGTTATAAGGTTTGCATTAGATACTATGCAAATAACTTGGGCAATCCAATAGTTAAAGACTTCTCAATATAATAATAGTCTTTGTTATGTATGTTCTAGACCAACATAAAAGGCTCAGTCCTTTATAAAATCCAGTCTTTAATCCAGGATGCATACGATCTGCTTCCTTGTCATCTGCCAGGTCAGACAGTGTCGCAGAATCAGTATCTGAAATTACATACAAGCCTCACATACACAAATGTATTAGAACTGTTTGAAGATATGATGTGATATCCCTCAAAGATGGATTGAGGCAGTGTGTTTCCCAACCAGATTTTTACTTCAAGCCCAAATACAATTTGTTCTTTTGCTAAAATATTCATTGAAAGTTATAAAGCAAATCCAACTATATAACTACCTAAAAGAAATAGATATATTCAAGGATTTTTTTTTTAATATGTTTTTATTCTTCTGGCTCAAGTGAAGAATCACATGCCACGTTTTTCTAAAAAATTGCCAGAAAAACAATTCCCACTGCCACTCTGGCACAGCATAAAACCAGTGTATGTTTCAGTAATAACAAGAGGTGAATTATTTACACAGAAGTTAAACCTTAAGTTTACTGGATTAGAAATTCTTCCATTTTATGTCAGATGAATAACAAATAAATATTAACCAGCAACTAGCAGAGAAAGTCTCTCATTTTAGAAAGTGTATGTTAAAGTAATACTTTGAAAACTCAGGCTTCAGTGCATTTGGTCTTATTAACGTGACACAATCACAAATGCATTGCAGTAGCAGTTAAAAGCTGTTAAATCTACCTTTGAAACTTTTGATGAGAAAAGAAGTTATAAAATTCAATTAAGCATTGGCAAGCATTGTGAATGGATAGATGCCTTGCAAAGGACCAGACAAAAATGTTGCCTTTAACTGGAAAGACCAAAATCCAGGAGGGATCACAGGGAGGACACAAGTATTATGGAGACAGTCTTTGTAAATGGGAAGAGAGACATAATCATCCTTTCAGGAAAACATCAGCTGTGCAGAGTGAAAATTTGAAGGGCTGAACTCAAGCGGAACTTCACTTGGCACCTAAGGTTAAGGTCAATAAGAAGAGGTTCTTTCAGTACCTCAAAAGAAAAAGGAAGACTAGGGAAAATGCTGGCCCACTGACGAATGAGGCAGGCACCCTGGCGGTGGAAGACACAGAAAAGGCAAAGGTACAGAATAACTTCTTTGCCTCGGTCTTCACTACTAAAGCAGTCTCTTGTAAATCCCAAACAGTGGAGGCAAGAGGGAAGGTCTGGAGGGACGAAAACTTTCCCTCGATAGAGGAAGACAGCATTAGAGACCATTAGATTCCAACTCTTTCTGGTAAGTGAGACAGAAGATGAGGGTGCAGACTTAGCCCTTTGGTGGACACCAAACAAACTAGTTGTGGAGAGCAGTAATAAAGGAAGAACCTCAAGGAGCAGGTTTACCCTAAGATGATCCTGATGGATCTTACTGGAGCGTAACGAAGATTCACCTTGTAGGTAGTGAAGTAAGACCAAACAAACAAATTCGTCCATTTGACTTAGCTGAATTACAAAGCTGCTGGAAAACTTTAGCTGACCATAAAAAACAGTTTAGCAATCCTCCCTCACAAAACAGAGTGACATGATTAATTTACTAAGCCCAGAAAACAGAGAAATATTTTAAAATGAATGGATACTGTTTCAGAAATCAAATTGAATCTATTGATTAAGTTTTTTAGGAGCACTTGGAAAAAGAGGCTTATGATGTCTGATTATGGAGTTACTTTGATGGTACAAGGGGTAGTGGAGACATGCATTTATAAATGTTACTGACTCTCTTTAAATAGCAACTGTGAATCACCTGTTTAATTACCTGCTTCTGTAATAACTGCATTGGTTGGGATTTGATTTCTTTTGTCGCATTTGCAGTACACCAACTGTACTACATGTTAATTTGTTGTTTTAGTAATGGGACAAGCAGATTCATTAAATGCATTTTTTCATACTTGATAATTGCAGCCTAAATACTACATTAATTCCAAAAGATGATTTCTTCTTTGCCTCTTTTTCTGCTATTCCTTTAATACGAGCAATTCTTTTTGTAAGACCTTGAGCAGAGTTGAATAAAGGTTGATACAATGGCTGTAGCAAAGAATAATTTCCCTTTGCAATACTACACTTTATTCTACACTCTATGCTGTTACAGTAATTAGAGCTGTCTGAAACATATGTATTTTTTTAATGGATTCTGCCCCAAACCATCTGCTGTATATGTACTTTCATCCACCTCATCCTAGATCCACTGTAAAAATACCCAGGCATAAACTAACCGGGGCTCAATAAACTATAGTTGAATTTAATGGGCATAGGATTGCTAAAAGGATATTGGCTAGGAAATAAAAAGCTATGTAGAGACAATGCTAGCCATTAACTATAACAGTTCATTCAGGAAATCCATACCCAGTTTCTTGGTCTATATTCTGGGATATGACTGCAGTTTCCAACTCTATATTCTACAAACAGCTTTTTATATTGGCAGGAATGTTACCTGGTGCTGTCATTCAAGCATCACTCTGTTGTAGCAAAGAATTCCAGAATAATCTCAATGATGTAGACATTGCATTATTTGGAATGGTGTTTTCAGAAATTAAATTATGTTAAAATATTAAAACCAAATGGCATTAAAGTTTCATTTATCTGTTTATTTTGTCAATATTGTGTTACTTAAAAACTTCTATGCCCAATGAATGTTGCACAGAATCATAGAATGGCCTTGGTTGTAAGAGACTTCTAAGATCGTGTAACATTTTCTTTCAATGGAGAATGAGGTTAAGTCCAAAGATATTTATTTTGTGGATAATTTTCATATCTATGTTGTACATGTAGGAAAATGTATCACATATATAAATGCTGATGAACTTTTTCATATTACTTGGTAGTCAGCGTGTGAAAGATTATCCTTATGACCTATGAGGGCCCAAATTATGATTCACACATATATATGTGTATGTATATATATCTCCATATTCATATTTATTTGTATATATATAGATTCTTGGTATCAAGACACCATTCATTCAGTGGAATGTATACACACACATATATAAAAGTTTATACTTATATATATATAAGGCTTTAAAAATATTTTTTTATATATAAGGTTTCCTAGTGAAGTTTTACAATAATGACTATCTTTTAAAGAATCTTCTGCTGACAGTCAAGCATCAAAACTTCTGATCCAAAACTGCATCAAAGCTAGTTTTGAACATGGCACCAAACATCCTGAAACTTTTAAGTTCAGCCAAGCATTGACAAAACACAAAACCAGAATCCTTGTCACTCAAGACTCCCAATCGTATGGAATAAATAAACTTTAATGCACTTCTGAACCTACCAAAAAAGATCACCCATTCCACAATCATACTTCACCGCAGCGAAGTTTTGTTGAATTTCTTCTGCTCTTAGATAGTACAAGACTGTAGTCTTCTACGAATAGAAAATTACTTCGTTGCCACAGAATATAGCAGCCAGATAAAGCTACAAATATTACAAATAAACAGATGAAACATAAATCTGTCAGTGGAGTTCCTTCACATTTTACTGAGGTTTCTGGGCTTTTTTTCAATGCAAGTAGCTTGTATCATCTTTTTCAAGTATTTACATATGTACTGTCATATGTGAGAGCAAAGTGATCTTTTATAAACCACATAATATTTGAAAATCCAAATAATATAATATAAATATAATATCAACTCGATAATACAAAACATAATATAAACTTCATCATATTTGAAAAGGCATGGCAGTCAGGTAAAGTCATCAGTGACTGGAAAAGGAAACATTGCACCCATTTTTAAAAAGGGTAAAAAAGAAGACCCTGGGAACTGCCAACCAGTCAGCTTCACCTCAGCGCCTGGTAAGACTACAGAACAGATCCTCCTGAAAGACATGTTGAAACATGTGGAAGACAGGGAGGTGATTAGAGACAAACAACATGATTTCATCAAGAGCAAATTGTGCCTGACTAATCTAGTGGCCTTCTCTGATGGAGTGACTGCATCAGTGGACAAGGGAAGAGCTACGGATATCATCTACCTGGACTTCTGTAAGGCCTTTGATACTGTTCTCCACGAGATTCTTGCTGCTAAATTGGAAAGAGATAGATTTTATGGGAGGACTAATTGATACACAGAGAACTGGTTGGATGGCCACATCCAAAGAGTTGCAGTCATCAGCTTGATGTCCAAATGGAAACCAGTAATAAGTAGGTCCCTCAGGGATCCATACAGGGACTAGTAGTGCTCAGTATCTTTACTAATGATATAGACAGTGGGATTGAGTGCATCCTCAGCAAGTTTACGGGTGACACCAAGCTGAGTCATACAGTTAATACACTAGAGAGAACGGATGCTGTTCAGAAGGAACTTGACAGGCTGGAGAATTGGGCTGATGTGAACCTCATGAAGTTCAGCAAGACCAAGTACAAAGTCCTGCACTTGGATTGGGGCAGTCCTCAGTATCAGTACAGACTGGGTGATGAATAGACTGAGAGCAGCCCTGTGGAGAAGGGCTTGGGAATATTGGTGGATGAAAATTTGTTATGAGCCAGAAATGTGCAGCTGGAGCCCAAAAAGCAAATTGAAGCCTGGGCTGCACAACAAGATGTATGGCCAGCAGGTTGAAGGAGTTGATTCTGCCCTTCTACTCCACTCTCATGAGATCCCACCTGGAGTACTGGAGTACTACTCTGGGGGCTCCCATCTCAAGAAGGACATGGACCTGTTAGAGTGTGTCCAGAGGAGGACAACAAAAATGTTCAGAGGGCTGGAGCGCCTCTCCTATGAAGAAAGGCTTATATGAAAGGTGGAGCAAGACTTTTTACCAGGGTCTGAAGTGATAGGACAAGAGGTAATGTTTTTAAACTAAAAGATGGTAGATTTAGATTGGACATAAGAAAGAAATTTCTTATGATGAGGGTGGTGAGACATTGGAACAGGTTGCTCAGAGAAGCTGTGGATGTCACATCCCTGGAAGTGTTCAAGGTCACCGTGGACAGTGCTTTGAGCATCTCCATCTACTGAATGATGTCTCTGTCCATGACGGGGGATATTGGACTAGATGAACTTTGGGAGGTTTGACTAGATTACCTATAAAAATCCCTTCCAACCCAAACTATTCTATGGTTCTCTGGTTGTAATATCCTCATATGTAATATCCTCTGTGGTTTTCCATTGCAAACATTTACATATTTTCAGGGGTTGGTGATTTCCACATACCCCAATCAGTGAAGTAGGGCTCAGCATCTCTGTCCATCATATCTAAAGGGTTAGTATGCTTTAATTTACAGTGAACACATTTTCAGAAAGTTGCAACTCATTCTTCATCAGACCTCTTATATGGCATCATAATTTCAAATATGCATCAGAGTTATGCTCAGCTCCTTTTCACGTCTGCTCCTCTCTTCGTCATTGCTTTTCTCCACACTGGTTAGGGACATTACTGGTGTTCTGCCACTAACTATGTTGTGATTAAAACAAAACTCTTACAATTAATGTTCAAGAAATTATATTCCATCAACAAATGCTACCATAGTGGTTATGCCATGCCTGATGAAAATGGATGTAGCAGCTCTGACTGACTACAGATATTGCTATCTTATAGGAAAACTAGTTCAAGGAAGTGAGATCTCTAGCCTAAGCTTAATCAATTGCTTTTTTCTCAGTCAAGATGAACAGTTCTCTGTCTCTAAAGTCTATTCTCTAAGGTCCAGTGTTCTCTCTTCCATGAGTGTTTTATATTCTTGATTTGAGCTGCATTTCTGACATGTGCAATAAACTATGTTGCAGCTTCTAAAGTGATACTGTTCACTTTGGGTGAGGATTTAAAATCTCTGACTTGTTCTTTTTTATTATTATTCCATAAATTAAATATTACTTTAAAAATATATTTCTGTAAGTATTCATCACCCTCTCATTGATTTAAACAAGACTTAGTCTGATAAGAACATTTGTATTAAGTTAGAAATAGTGCTTGGGAATGGTTCTACTACTGCACTGACAACTTTAACTAATATTCCTTTTCCCTGTCCTGATAATACTAATACTAATTTGTCTTTTCCTGAGAAGTACTTCTGCTAATCATAACCTATTTTTCCTCTTTGGATAGTCTTTTGGAAATAATGATTAATATATACACCATTGTGTTCTGGACTTCCCCTTACTGATTTTTGTTTAATGTTCAATAGATTATATCTGCATCATCTATTATTTTCCTTTATTCAATTTGCAAATGCTGGAAAATACTTTGGGGAACCTCAGTTCTGTATTTCTGAGTGGAGGAAATAAATTGTAAAGGTCTTTAAGAAATGGTAATAAGTGATTATGATTAGTTTCAGATTCCATTTACCTCCCATTAGTGGAGGGAAATATAAGCATTATTGTGGCTTTTCTATTCAACTCACTCTGCCAGCAATTTACCTTTGCAACAAAGAAGGCTAACTAAATGATGGAGTCAGGCTCTTTTCAGTGGTGCCCAGTGACAGGGAAAGAGTCAACCGGTACAAACTGAAACACAGGATATACCATCTGAACATCAGGAAACACTTTTTAACTGTGAGGGTGACCAAGCACTGGCACAAGTTGTCCAGATTGGTTTTGGAATCTCCGTCCTTGGAAATATTCAAAACCCATCTGGACATGGTCCTGGGCAACGAGCTCTAGGTAGCCCTGCATGAGCAGGGGCATGGACCAGATGATCTCCAGCTGCAATCATTCTGTGCAATTATGTTAATGTCTCATTGTGTGTATACTGTCCTACTGTTTCTCTATGGAGCAAAATAATTTCTCTGCAAATCTTAGCACGGTCTTTGCCCATTGTTCTCAAACTGCTTTGAGAAGAACCATTGATGTGAGTCTAATAGCCAAGGAAATTTGAGGACTGAGTTATTTACTCTTTAAGAAGTTTTAGATTTTTTTCTTCACAGCATCAAAACAAAGTTATATTCTTCCATTTTTATTGGGGTTACTGAACACAGCTCAGTAAGCTATCTAATGTTACAAATGTGCATGAAATATACTCTGTTTTTCTAACAATTATAATCTTTACTAACATATCAAGCACTTTTTTTTTTAATTTTAATTTTTGTCTTTCAACCACTTCTTAAGATGGTTCTCCTTTTAAGACTTAAGAATATGAGTCTTAATGAAGTATGAATAGAAAATCTATCTTCCCTGTTTTGGACCAACTGATATATGCATTCTATTGTTTCCTCAACTTGATATAGATTTATTTAGTTTACACTTTCACCATAGTAGAAACTATTCTCACCGTCTTGGTAAGAACCATCTTGTATCTCCTCAGCAACTACAGAAAATGGTTTGGGCAGCTGTATATCTAACTTAAATGCCTCAGTAGACTGTCTAACAACACTAGCTTAGATGAACCCAGACATGCTCTGTCTTTGGACATAGACTCACTGACTGTAACGAGATCTGTTTTACCCTGGCTTTTGTTTTATTTTACACTATTTAGTAGCAACATTACTACATCTAGCATTACTCCAGTTTGAGCAGCAACATCACTGAAAATTAACTTGTGTCCCATTTGCTTTTAGGCCAACAGTTAACTCATCATCTTCTGCAGCTATATCCTGTTAAAAATTCCTCTGGACTGTGATGATATTTTCATTGACTTTACTGTGTGGTATATTACACTTGCAAGTTGTAATTTTTTAAAAGTCATTCATTGTTTCCTCCAAGCTTGAAATACTATTGGCTTCTTTGCAACTCTGGACTTTGACTTTCAGGACTCCTTCCTTCTATAAATTTTAAACTATCATGATGATGGGATCATAGCAGTGTCCATCTTCAATCTCTTTCTAGAGTTTAGACTAAGTTTACAGGACCTGGTTGGAAATGGGTGGCATGGTGGATGCTGTTTTCAAGATGGGAAAGCTGCACTTGGGATGAGGATCTAACCTCAGTTTTCTGTTGGCTGGTGAGTGAGGCAGACCAGGATCTCATCCTTTTCATTCCCATTCTGACAGCTGCTTGTCTACGCCCCTCAATTCCTTGCCTTCTGGCTGGGATCTGAAGGTTGATTGGTTGCAGGTGCATTAATCACAGTTGGCCTTTCACTGTCATAAGCCAACTACTTCCTGATTTTAGCTAAAGAAAGCAGATGGGTCACGTGTGGAAAAAAAAGGTATATTCATGAGTGGCTCACATGTTGCATGAAACTTGCGTTTTTTACTAAAGGAGTTAAAATATCAGGAAAAATATACAGCTGATCTAGTGGGAGCAACTGGAAACTTTCCCCATTGTTCAACTGATATGGAATGCCTTTCTGAGAGACTTAGATAAGAGGAGCAAATAACTTTTTTTTTTTTCCAATTGTCATCCATGACTGAAAATCACAACCCCTGCTTTTGCAAAATTCAGACTATGAAACTGAAATATATTTGAGTTTGTTAAGGATATGGCCGTTTGTGCACCATCGATTAATGTATTTATCATCACAATTTTTGGTGTATCAAAAAATCAAAACAATTTTGAAAATATGCTTTAATTAGAATCTAATGAGCATTTTGAGTAAAACAAAAGAGACAGCATGGTTTCAAATTCTGAAACAAATGCATTTCAGAAAGATGTAAAAGATAATGTAAAATACTGACTTAGCAGAATGCCACTAGTACACAGCTAGAAGGTAAAAAGAATATAAAACTTGTGTGATGATAGACCAATGCCTATAAACTGGAAATCAACCTTTTTCTATTCTTCTTCTTTAAGAACAAGAAAAAAACTTAGAAATACCCATCAGGAGAGCAAAGATATAAAAGGACTCTAAAGAACTAAGTTTCTACAAGAAAAATCAAATAGTTCTTCATGAAACTTGAAACACAAGTCAGTGACAACACAGGAGAAAAATACGAGAGAGTTCAAAATAAGTTGGGGGACAAATTTCTTTGAGATATAGAAATCTCACAGGGAAGTAGAAGGATGATTTGTTCCAGTAAATTCACATAGCAAGCTCTACTCCAGAAAAATCGCAACCACTTAAAAATAATCAAGGACACAGCTGAATTCAAGAAAACCTACAGACTAAGGATTCTAAAACCTCTTTGGAAAAAGAAATAAATCCCACTTAATTCATTTTGTGTAATGGATATTGTTCCCTCTGTGGAAATAAACATCTTGTAAAGCTCTGCTAATTTTCCAAGAAGATTTGGTTGGTTGATTGATTAGGGTCTTTTTGTTGGGTTTATTGTTTGTTTTTAAAGTCTGGTAGGACTAGTTCAGGAATACTGACTATAAGAATCACGAGTCAAGACTGCCAAGTAACAGTTTATTAGGCAGACTGCAAGTTATCACACTTCATTTTGTGTGACTCCATTTGAAACTCTGACCATAGCAGTGGTTTGTAATGGTGACACAGAGAAGCATTGTTTGCTTGTGCTCCTGAAGATACTCTGTTTAGTCGCATAGCTAATATGAAACAATAAAGTAACTGGTCTAGATCTATGTCTCCAGGAGTGAGTTAAACTGGAATCACATTCAGACTCATATAACCAAGGACTGAGAGACTTCTTAAGCACTAATTTAAGTTGATTATAATTTTTGCCGTGGCTTTTAAGGACAGAAAAATCAGGCCAATGAAAGATACTGCTCACGTTTCATGCAATGACACTGGCTTTATGTAAATTATGGTGTGTCGTTGGCAAAGACAGTGTCATTCAATTGAGGAGATTTAAGACTGCTGGTCAAATGTGGATTAAAGCTTCAAGATTATGTGGTTGTTGCATGTCATGCAAAGAGTAGCAACTGCCACTGGAACTGAGTTGGAATCATTATAGGTTAAATAATGTTAAATTGTGGGCTGAAACGTATGACTCTAAGACAACCTCAATAGATCAGTTAGACCTATATTCAGAACCATGACTAAAAACTGCCAAACACCATATGTTTATTAAAAGTACCTGAAAATTATCATCCATTTTAGTATATTTTTTAAAATATCAGCATATTAGTATATTTTAAAAGTATCTGCTTTAATTAAATAGGAACACGGTACCATGAGTTTTAAGGGTAATTTTAAACTTCAGAAAATTTGAATTGAATGAATGAATAAAATCTTCTAGGATGTCATTTTGCATCAACATCAACAAGGACAGTCCCTCCATAATAATGTTTTCTTCTGCCTTGTATAAGAGAGGCATCCTACAATCTGATGGATTATGCTCATTACTATCACAAACATGCAGAACAATTATCATCTTTGTTGTTTCATTTATACTTTTAAAAAGCAGACATTTTCTTTGTATGCATTTGGAGAGCAGATGGCATTTTTGGTATTTAAAATGACAGTTGGAGCATAGATGCTGTCAGCAGAAACTAGGAAAAGACTGAGCTTTTATACTTGACTTAAATATCATTCAGATTTTATTTTCTTGATTTGTTTTTTTGTTAATTTTAGAGAAGAGAAAAAGCAAGGCAGTATCTTCCAAAAGCTGCTGTAAACAACAAATAAACAAATGCTTATTTGCTGTAAATCTCTAACTTTTTTATATCATCTAAATCTCTATGGCTTGGTCAGAAAAGCAAAGAAGGCACTTCAACTCAGATTGCAAGAAGCTGAGCTGGAGCAGGTTATGGAGTGCATGCTTATCAAGTTTGCAGGTGACATCAAAGTGGGAGGACCACTTGATAATCTCTGCCATTCAGAAGAAGGCTGTAGGAGGCTGAGTGAATGGGCCAACAAGAACCTCCCAAAATTCAGCAAGCATAGATAACAAATCTTGCACCTGGGAAGGAAGGGTCATACAGACTGGGGCCTGACTGTCCGGGGTGCAGCTCTTCTGAGAAGGATCTGGGGAGGTGCTGGTAGATGGCAAACTGGTCATGAGCCAGCAGTGTGCCCTGGCAGCAAGGACCAAGAGCAACCAGGGCTGTACTAACAGGAGACCATCTAGGATGTCCAGGGGAGTGATTATCCCCTCTCTCCACTGTACTTGTCAGATCAGATCACATCTGGAATCCTGTAAACAGTTTTGGGTGACCCAATACAAGAAAGATGTTGATCAGCTTGTTTCCAGACATGGGAAGCATAGCTAATTGAAAGGACAAAAATAATTACAATTATTGACAATTACAGTCACATTTGTTGTGCTTCTAACTGACAGAATAATAAACTTCGGGATAAACATGAAAATTCTATAGCTGGTTTTGATGCTTTTCTTGTATGAGTGCCACCAGTATTCATTTTGCTTGACTAAATAACTAAACTGAGAATGAGTTGTGTCTTAATTTTTATATTTCCAAGCTACTTAAGTGCTTAATCAGCACTATGAACTACTGCCACAATCCTTTTTTCCTTTTTGTAATTTGGAAACCATCTTGGTCAAGAAATACATGATTTTTTTCTGTCGAAAATTCAGTAAAGACCACTTTTCTTTAAAAAACTAAATTGTCTTTCAACATATCTGATACTATAGCCTGCAAGATATAATCTTTCCCTATGCTGAATTTCAGTTCCCTGCTCTCCTAGCATGAATTCAAACTGATAACCCTGAACTTGTCAGTAAATAGGGAAGATAGTGAAATGTTCTCAGCATTAAAGTACGATTTAGTGAGGACTGATTTGGTGAGTTTATAGGCAATGTCTTCTATCAAAGCTTTTTCCCTTATGGACTATGATTCCAGAAACAAAGATACGGAAAAAGAGTTAATGTGATTAGCTCGAGAACTGATCAAGAGAAAAGCCTATTGTAGCCACAAAGGTAGTGGCTTTGGTAAGATTGTATCCAATTAAGAAGGCAAACAATGGAACAAAGAGGACTAAACATCCAGAAACTGAGAGCTTCTCTGTTTTAGTGATATTCGATGTCCTTGGTCTTTCGTATTTCAAAATTGAGCATTTATTGTGTGAGTGGTAGAATTGACTGTACAAAACTTAGTACTAATGCAGCACTGACACATTACACTTTTTATTTATTTTAATTGCAATGTTTAAAAGCCAGATATATGAAGTAATCTGTAATAGCTTGGCAGGTGTACTGTAATTTATGAATACTGTTAGTCTGGTGACTGGGATGTTACCATGTGAATAAATTGCTTAAGTTTATTAGGATGCTGACAGAAAAAAACGGTTTAGGATAAATTACCCTTGAGAAAGCTTTTGATATTTATTAAAAGTAAGTAAGGTAAGGAAAAGGTCTCTGAACATAGGAGATAAAAGAACAGTACCAGAAGTGAAAAGCGTGCAACCGTTGAAGAGGAACAGACTGGGATGCATGCTGTTTCTACATCAGTATCAGCAGATAGTAACCCTTGAGGCAAGATAGAGATGTATGGACTGCTTTATAGTTTTAAAAACAGTAGCTCTAAGTTTGCTATTCTTACTGTTAAAAATCACTTTAAGAGGATTGTTTCGTCTGGTCACAGACTCACCAAATAACAAAACCTCCAGAGCCAGGCAGTTTTTCTGGATCAATGTAATGAATGCATAGAGAAGTGTACCCTCAGGCCTGACCTAGGGTTTCATAGTTGTGCAATTGGTGTTGGGACTTAGAAAGGCACAAGGACTAAGATTTGTGAATGAGGAGGAAACTGTAACTGTGGTAAAGCTGAAACATAGTTTCAAAGGGTTACAAATTGGATCTGTGAATCCTTTAAAATCTACCTCACTGTATCCATTTCAGTGAATGAAAAATGCCATTCCAGTTGATATTTAGACTTTACAATAGGTTAGGCCTCCAGCAATTTAAAAAAAAAAAAAAATCGGAATGAAATAATAATTCAGAATTATTTGGTGTATTAAAGGGTTCTAAAAGTACAGGTTAGGGGCTAAAATGGTGGAAAGCAGCTCTGTGGAAAAAGACCCTAGAGTCCTGGTGGACAACAGGATGCCAATGAGCCAATAATGTGCGCTCATGGCCAAGGAGGCCAATGGTGTCTTGGGATGCATTAAGAAGAGTGTGGCTAGCAGGTCAAGAGAGGTTCTCCTCCCCCTCTACTCTGTCCTGGTGAGGCCACATCTGGAGTACTGTGTCCAGTTCTGGGCTCCCCCGTTCAATAAAGACAGGAAACTGCTGGAGAGGGTACACCAAAGGGCTACAAAGATGATGAGGGGACTAGAACATCTCCCTTATGAAGAAAGGCTGAGGGAATTGTGGCTTTTTAGTCTATAGAAGACTGAGGATGGATCTTATCAATGGTTATAAATACTTAAAGGATAGGTGTCAGGAGGATGGGGCCAGTCTTTTTTCAGTGGTGCCCAGAGACAGGTCAAGAGACAACGGGCACAAACTTCAACATAGGAAGTTCCACCTAAATGTGAGGAGGAACTTCTTCACAGTGAGGGTGACAGAGCACTGGAACAGGCTGCCAGAGAAGTGGTAGAGTCTCCATCTCCAGAGACATTCAAACCCTCCTGGATGCCATCCTGTGCAACCTGCTCTAAGTGAACGTGCTCTGGTAGGGGGATTACACAAGATGACTGCCAGAGGTCCCTCGGAACCCCTATCACTCTGTGATTCTGTGATACTGTAAATTGAATGTGTTTCTTCTATGTTTCTGACTAATGCTCCAAATGTGCCTGTGTCTGGTGTGTTCAGCTGATGCATCTCTAACAATATCATTTTAATTTAAAACCTTAATATAGCAGGGCCAAGGAGTTTTGCTAGCCTTAACTCTGCCAGGATTTCCATGTTAAATACCTATTTTATAGAGGTTTGTAACCAAGCTGTAAAACTGTGCTCCAGCTTGAAACCTGGCAGGTGCTAGGGAGGAATTTCGATCAACCCAGTCTATCTATTTAACATAAAGAAGTGCAATTCAACAGTTCATACTTTTCATTGCTGTGAAGAGCAATTTAGAACACTAAATGCAGTCTGACAGAACTAATTTTTGTCACTATGTCTTTGCAGTTTGTTAATGGCTGCGCATGCTTTTAGAAACCTAGTTCCATACATGAGACACAGTTTAAAAGAGAGAGGTTTGGTATATCGTGGTCATTAAAAATACTTTACAAGGGTAAGGCTTGTAAAGGAGATAAAGTCATTACTAAATAGAAATTAGCATTTGGGAACAGAAAATCAGGAAGGACTGTCTGGTTTAGCAAAATCACTTTCAGACGTGAGAAAATCATCAAAATGCTCTACAGAATACAGAACTCTGTGTCTTACTCTCTTTCTTCTTCTACATATGCAATAATAAACCTTTAGCTCAAAAGACCAATGCTAGGGTGAGTAAGATAAAAGGCATAACTGAAATCTTAGGTCTTTGCATGGCTGCTGTTGCATATAACCTTCTGATGACCCTAGAGCAGTCCAAGCCTTGGACCTGAATGTGTTCCAAGCAGCTGAATAGTGGTCTTTAGATTGGCCTCATAATTCAAAGTAATAGAAAATATTTATTGACTCCCTCTGTGGTCTCTGACAGAAAACAGCCAGGTGTGCACATGAGATGCACTATACATGTTTAGGGTGGGAGGTATGGGACTTTTTTCATTTTATTTCCAGGGAGGTTAAACAAAATTGTGGTTTTAAGATAGTTAATCAAAGAAATCTGTGGATATTATCACAAAATATATATGGATTTATGTGTGTGTGTGCACATGTGTGTGCGTATATTTTGTAAGGCAAGACAAGCTCAGTTTTTTTAGAAATTGTACTTAAAAATATTCATTCAAAATCCAGTAGAGGTCAAAATGGTTCGCCCACACCTTCATTTAGGTAATGTGAATTGCCAGTACATTTCCTTTGACATGTAGAAATAAAGCATTTGGACACATGTTTCCAGATTCGTTCACAATGTTTTATTAAACTGCATATTCAGATTCCTTTTACAGAATTCCACGGAATCAATCAAGGTTTTATTAAAAAAATCCCTCTTTTTTAATTATATCATACTACTTAGAGTGTAGTCCACTCCTAGTCTTTTTTAATTTATTTTTTTCCCTGTACTTTTACTTCTCAATTTTCTTCTAGAAATTTTACTTCTCAGTTGTTCTTTTAGAAAATTGAGACAGGTATAATTGAATAAAAACTCATATAAGGATGAGTTCTCACATTTCTTTTTGTTCTTTGTTATCTTTTTCCTCCTCTGCCTTTTTTCTGTCTTTTTCTTCTCCTGTTCAAAGTGTATAGTAATACAAAAATGAGCACTTCCTTTTACTTTGCAAATTGTGGCACAGCGTAACATTTGCAGAGGCACCACACCAGCTCAACACCTGACACTTGCATGTCTAATATCTGGGTAGCTGTCACTTGGTATAGAATCCATAATGATGAATAAAGTGTCTGTGTTTTCAAGTTCAGTGGAAAAGTGCAGAAAGTCATATTCCTTTCTTACACTAGGACATCAGCTTTGATTTAAGTGCCTGTTCAAGTTAAAATTCAAATCCTGAATTTAATTTCTTCATTTGTGTGAGGCATAGGTTTCACTGTTTTCCTTTAGAGAACAAATGGAACTTAAAAGCATACCCTTAAGCAGTGGTAATTTAAGGTACAAATTCTGATTTTATGTCATCATTGTAATAAGAGGCATTTGAAATCACCTTGGGAATTTCAGCTCTTATTCAGACAAGTGAAAATGTGCCAATAGAGTCACTGAACCATAGAGAAAACAAAGAGGTGTGCTTCTATAATACAGTGATAAACCTGTATGCAAATTTTTATTGCAATCCCAGTTAATGTATTTAGGCCTCTTCTTTCTTATTGTCTGTTTTTCAGGCTTGCTTTATCTCTGAGTCTCTATTTGCTGCACATCTTCACCAATGCACAACTGGTTGATTATTCCTTTAAAGCACTTTAGAAGTTGATTTTTTCTTCCCTAGCCTGGCAAACATGCACTACTTGTTCTGCTGTAAGTGCAGCATAGTTCCCCTTCACAGCTATTTGGTAGCATTCCTAATATCTCCTTCAACCAATATAGAATCTAATCTCTAATATTATCTTATGTACCATTAATATTTTGTTCACTTTCTCATCTACCTTTCAATATTATGAAAAATTACTTTTCCTTATACATCAAGTCCAAGCTCCTTTTCCTCTCTGTGTCCCTTGCTGTCCCTCACATTTCCAGATCGTCCCACCATTCACTTCCCTGATATAGCTGTCATTCTCCTGTCTCAGGCATGGAGCTCCCTTTCCATACCATTTGGAAGAGACTTCCAGCTATATTATGTTGTCTAATCTTCATTTTTTCAGGTGTATCCCAGTACTGCTATATGTTCCATAATCTCTTGTGTGTTCTTACCTAGCTGCTAGACTTTGTGATTTTGCTTAATTGTAGTTCTCCCACTCTTCTTCCTGTATCTGACTGAGTTAAAATATTTATGGTTTCTCTTATCAGGATTAGTTAGCTGGTAATATAGAATAAACCACAGATATCTTAGGATGGAAATATGTTTTATTTTTACAATAATTATTAAAGCCTAACCCCCCCATCAAAACACCCCCTACATAGTGCTGTGTCCAAAATATCCACCCTGTCCTCAGGTGCATAAGCTGTTAAGAGCCTTATTTCCCCTCTAACTATTGAAACTCATTCAGAATCAAGAAGCCAGCTCCTGGCTTGGATCAATCTTATAGCAATGAAAGGGACTTCAGGTTGTCATCTAGTCTGGTCCTTTGTTCTAAGGTAAAACTCTCAACTGACATACTGTGCTAGTCTTTGTCATTCTGACCAATGCAATTTCTTTTTTCACTATTACATATCACTCTGTTGCATGTTTCTTGTAATTGGTTTGTAAAATCACCAAGACTATGGGTTTCTTCTTTAGTTTTGTGTATGTATAACACCTTAGCACAGGTGTCTTTTCCATGATGTATCTAGTCCATTATAGGAGGTTCTGAGATAACGCAAACAAGACCATTGGTCATTTAATAAACTTTAAACATTTTCTGCAAAACAGTTTGTCTCATACTGCTCTTTTTCTTTTCATGCTTATTTTTCCTTAGAGTTTTTATTCAGTCTGGCTCAATATATTTGCACAGCAAATATTTCACAGACAAAATTACATATCAGCTCTCCATCCATCAGAAGTTCACTCTATGTTTTAGCTCTACTTTCATATACTTGCACTTGGGGAAAAAAAAAATGTTTTAGTTAGGTTTAAATTTTCCCTAAATGTTTGAATATGAATTTTATTTGCATGACTTTTTTAAAATTATCAAAATAAAATTATCTTTATCAAAAGAAGGAAAACACACACAAAGACATCATTCTTCTGAACTTTCATGTCCATAAAAACATCTTTCTTTTACAGCACCTCATTAGAAAAAAGACATCTATTTATTTACAATTTATTTTCCTTAACAATGGCCTGTGTAAGTCTTCTTTCTCTCTTTCCTTCCCTTGAAGTAATTTGTCTTTTCTCTGTAACTTCAAGAAGGGAATCATAACATTTTAGATAATTTCTGTTGGTAGAAAAATTCTAGGCAGGGGTGCTTTTTTGAAGATTTTCTCCATTGGGGTTTTCTAGAGTTGTGCCTATGGGGATCTTTGAAAGCAAGAAGCAATGGTTTAGGTTTCAAATCTGTTTCTCTAGTTTCCATGCTCTTTAACTTTCACCATTTAAGCTTTAAATGTCAAAAGAAGTGATGTGAACTAAAGTAGACAGCAAGTGCATGGGGAAAAAAAATGAAATACACAGGCAGATAGAGAAGTTAATCCTGAGAAATTCTATAACAAACTGTTGTATTGAATTTAACTCTTAATAGAGCAGTGCTATAGAGTACAGTCAAAAGATATACAACTTTTCTTATCTGTATTTTTACCAGAATAATCACAAAAAATGAGAACAACCTCAAAATCACTTTCTTATGGCATGATTACCCTAAATTTAACTTTAAAATAATCTCTATTTAGGACTGCATATAGATTTAATAGATATTCTTCCTTTGCCTCTAAGATAACTCTAACATAAAAGTTTTTGCTTCTTTTGTGGTTTAATCTCAGTGGGCAGTTAAGAACCACATGGTGCTTGCTCACGCCTCTTGCTCCCAATGGGATGGGTGTCCTGGTTTCTCAGGAACAGCCATGACAGGCAGACCATGGGTAGCCCCAAGTCATCTGGGAGTTTCAGTCAGGGCAGCTGACCCAAGCTGACTCACAGGTGTATCCTGTAACACTGACATCAAGCTCATCATAAAAGGGAAGAGTTTACTGAAGGCTGAGAGTTCCTTTTCCTGCGGCTCTTTCCTCCTGGTCTACTGTTTCTGTTGATCCTAAGAACAAGGCTGAGTATTACCTTGTATACTTTATGTTGATGGTTGTATTCATTTTGTTATTTAATTTAATCTGTTTTTACTTCAATCTATGGAGCTTCTCCCTTTATTCCCTGATTTCCCTTCTCAGCTGGGGAGGGGTCATCGGGTGGTAGAACAACTGCTGCAGTTTAGCCCTGGCTACAGGCTAAATGTAGATAGTGGGGGGTGAGGTAAGAAAGAATAAAAGCAAAAAAATCTTTGAAATCAAGATAAAGAAATTCTTTAACAAGTAAAGGGAAAGGAATCACTTATCACCTTCCATGGTTAGATTGATGCCCAGACAGTTCCTGAGCAAAAGATAGCTAACCATTCTAAAAACCCCTGTTTTCCCTTTTCTTGCTGAACATGACATTATATGGTATGGAATATCACTTTGACTAGTTTAAATCATCTGGCCAGTTGCATTTGCTCCCAACCTATTGTGTTTCCCTAGTCTATTTACTATGGGGGCAGAGTAAGTAACAGAGAAGACCGTGATGTTGTGCAAGCATTGTTCAACAAAAGCTGTGTGCTATCAGGACTATTTTAGTCAAAAATCTAAAATGCAGCACTGCATAAGCTGCCATAAAGAAAATTAACTCTAGACAAGCCAAGTAGAGTTTCCTATGCTAAAAGATAACTTCTAAGAACAATATTTGCATTTTTCAAGAAGTTAATCTGTTTTCATGTTGTTTATTCTTCAAAAACGAAATTGCTTTATTTATTTCTGTGAAACAATATTAAAAAAAAATCAGTTGGAAGCAATTGTGAAGAGTTACAAAACTTTTGCATGGTTTTGATAAACTCTTTCAGTACAATATTTATTTTAAAAGAAAGAATAAATTTTGTATATGTTCCATTTTCAAAAGAAGAGATTTTGATAAAGTGAAAACAATTAGCTTGTTAATGACACATTCATTAGAAAACAATGAGAGCATTTTCATGAATATAACATTCTTCACAAGTATGATTTAATGTTTTTTTTAAAAAAATCTCATTCTTTTCTACTTTGGTTTTGATAAGAAGTGTAAGCACTAAGTTAATTTTGTGTTTGAGGCTAAAAATAGCACTGAAGATTATAGTAGTGATGGTGGGACTTACAAATTAAACATTTTTACCACAGTGTGAACTTGGAATAATTTCTGTATCTTTTAATTTTACTAATATTAATGGTACAATGTAAACACTTGTTACCATTAATAAAGCAGGTAGGGTTGCATTCTATGTTTAAAATTAAATTATATTCGTTAAGTTTATGAGTTTGTTAAAGAATAGAGTTGAAATAAACCAAACCACCCTAAATCAATTTCTTTCTAGAGAACTATAAAATTCATGTCACAAGTCAGTAACTTAAGTGATTCTCACCTGTTCCACAGAACTTACTGGGCTAAGGCAAAAATGCTGAAGTCAATGGAAGATTTTCTTTAATCCCCTTTTAGGTGAACTGTGCGTTTCCAATATATTTACTCTTAACATAAATACATTTATAAGTCTTCTATTTTGTGTGATTCCAACCACTCTTCTATGTTATTAAGTTAGAACTTCTCTAATATACATTGGGTGTTACATCATGTTTCGTAATCTGAACTTGAAAATGTTGCATACCTATTTTTGTTGTCTTTACGTTCACACTTGCCAATATTTTAAATCATATCAATGACAAGACATGGTTTTTAAGACAGTTTGCTTGTGTTTTCTCACGTGCTATATTTCTCTCAGAAGTCCTTTTGTCTGCATATAGAAACACAGATGGATAAATGTCAGTATCTGATACTGTCTACTATGAGGGCATTGAGCAAAAAAAAAATCTTTCATAGATTTCTTTCCTTCATCCTACTAATTACTTACGTTTATAAAGGAAAAAAATAATCTGAACTTCAAAGAGACTTTGCTAAAACATATTTTGCTACAACTGCGTTCATGATCAAATGATTATTTGTAAAGAAAAAAAAAAGTACACATTTATATTAAATGATTTACAAAAAAAATTATACCACAGATGAAACTAAGAACCCTACACTTCATTAAAGGAAAAAGTCTCTGAAAGAAAGATGGCATGCAAGGCATACCTAAAGGCCTTTTGATCGTACAGTCAGGAAAAAAATGTTTTAATAAGGGAAGGTTAGTTTGGTAGTATGACAGATCGCAGAATTCAAGGTTTTGGGAGGTTTTTTAGCATTCAGAATAAAGGCAGATCAAATTTACTACAAAATGCCCAGCAGAGAATATTCATACATCAATATCATTCCAGCTTTCATTAATATGGATGACTCAAAGGGCAATGCTGACACATGAAGAAATGGATATAAGGTAGTTGTGAATACTTAGACTGAACGTTAAAAGATTTCTTTTAACTCTGGTAAATTATTGTATCCCAAATCAGATGTCAGATTCTGGAACAGTCATACTGTAGGAAAAATGATTATTAATTGTCTTAGTATGACACTTAGTGAATGCATAAACCAAATTCTATTGTGTGATTATTTTTGCTAGCAAGACATTGCCTTCAGTTGCCCTGCATCATGTTCTTTGAGTCTTAAATGTTGAAGACAGTAAAAGTTCATAGAAATTTCTATGACTTTCAATCAAGTGCTGGGCTTACTTTGCAGTTTTTTGGTGGCTAAAAGCACTAAGGAGTGGATAGGTACAAATCTGAATTAATCTCAGATAAAGATCATTAGAGCCATAGATTTACAAGAAAATCTTCAGGTTTCCAATTGGGTTATCTTCATCTTCTGAAGATCTGGGAACGATCACATTCCAGGCACCATAATCTGAAATAATTTACTGTTTCTGGAATAGAATGACTTTTGGAAAACCTTTGACAGAGGTACTAATGAATTGCTTGTTTGGGACACTGACATTGTACTAGAGTTTTTTCATGGTAAGCAATTTCTTTGCATAATACTCTTGGAGATATGAATAAGACAGATTCTCTGTTAAATTCTGTATTATTGAAAAACATTATACAGGACAACAGATGGTGAGACAATTATGGCTCTAACTCTCTGTCAGTCTCCTTTGGAATACTGATAAATCCCAGTTGGCAAATCCATTTAGTTCATTTTTACCAAATTCTTGAAATGTTTGAAATCAATATCTTCCTTGATATTACCGTCAATAAGCTTTAATATGAAGTTTGATTTCATTTATAATGCAGGGAAATAGTGATAAATTGCCAGGAATTTCCTAAATACACATCATGATCTTTCTTGATCCTCTGGAACTTACACTATTCAACTGTCAGAAAAAGTGTTGGATGATGGCATGCACAATTAATTTCAATTGATAATATTTCGCTAGGTCAGAGAACCAAGCAGTTGGAAGATACACTCATCCTTTACAAATGTAAAAAAATGAAGACAATTTCTCTTTTGTTCTCTTCTTTTTGAGCTGGTGTAGTTTTATGACTTCATGGGTGATATGTCTATATTGTAGTTCATAAGGAGTCAGACATTGATATTCAAGTTACTTTTAAATAAGGCACAATTTAACTTTTTAGCGTGTTGGTTTTTTAGTAACTTTTTGCTTGCTGTTCCTGATACTCTCTCTTTGAAAGTTTTTCTCTCTGTGTCTGATAAGGAGTATGGATACACGATAATCATGTAAGAAGAGCATCATAAAAAGGGAGTGAAACACATTTAACACTGTATCAAATACACTGCAGCTTTTTTCCTGGCTGCAGTCCCTGGCGTCCTGGAAGACGTGAAGTTGAACATGAACCAACAATGTGCCCAAAGAGGTTGTGGAGTCTCAGTCCTTGGAGAACAGGAACCTGAAACTCTGACTTCTTAAAGTATCATTTATAATTGTGTGGGGTTTTGGTTTTGATTTGTTTTGATACCATGAAACTTCCCAAGATTAAAAACAAAACCCAAAACCAATCCAGCAAAACTTTATTTGCATAATTAGTGCAGACAGCTTTTCATCACACTTGCATTTTGTTTCTGCTTGTGTATAGAATATGCCATCAAAGGAAACATTTAATGCTAGATGATTTCTGAATATTCAGCAATTAGACTTCAGATAGTGATTTTATACTTTCAGGACAGACTTCATTATAGAAAAAGCCCATTTCTTCTTCAGCTCTACCGTAGCAATATTTACAGCTTATTCCTCAGATATTGAAGTCTGTATAGTAATGGTAATCTTTTGATTATACACACAATTAATTGTCATTAATTTTAACATTAAAAATACTTTCTTTTAAAACTTTAGTCCTTAAGCATGAAGTCCAATTCATATTCATTAGGTTTCACAAGACAATTCAGTATTAGTTTGACAGGTAAGTAATCTTCAATAACTATCCTAACAAATATGTGACATTAATTTGCAAAAGCCTTTATAGGTAGAAATGCTCTGCTCTATGCCAATATCCTCTGTGGATAATGGACAACAGGTTTGCTAATATTTTCTTTTGTCTTTTATCTCATTTTACCCTTCAATATTTTTCTTTGGAAATTTATATGACCCTTCAAGGCAGAGCTGGATATATCCCATTATTTAAGTCCCATAACACCTCTGAAAGGCTTTCAAAGTATTACACAACTTAGTCGTGCTCTGTTAGTGAAATAAAAATACAAATGGATGGAAGTAAGAATTGACCAAGTTTGTCTCTAATTTTTTAATTTTCAGCTATTTTTAGAGTCTACCACAATGACTTCACAACACAATATCAGTAATAACAGACAGTATCTTTTCCTTATGTCTCACATAAGGCTATCTACATTGGATAAAATATTGTGTTAAAAAGTGACTCTGTTAAAATCATCTTCCACAATGAACTGTGCTGCCTTCCTGTTTAAACAGTGACAAATAGGCAATTGACATTAAGTACATCAGTTCCTTGGCTATTTCTTTCTACTTGCAGGGGCATAAGCATTTGATCTGTACCCTTTCAACCTGATCATATTGAAAGGACATTTCTGAGAGTCACTCAGCCAAATGATGCTGACCTTAATCTTATACTAGGTTTCTTTAACTTTTATGTCATATCCTTTCATGACAACCTTCTCCTGCTTCAGGTACATTTTCAAGACACAGCTCTTCCTTCGAACATACAGAAAATCCAATCCAATAACTCACAAGTGCACAATGTGTTGTGGTCATTGGTACTGAATAATGCCAGGTGAAAAAATATTTGCAGTTTTTTCACATCTTGTATATCAAAATGTTATCAAGATGTTAACATAATTTCTACTGTGTTCTTTCCAACTACAAGTCTTTGAGTTTCTATATTAATCTAAACTATCTGATAATTTTTCTGATAACAATTCCAGGTTTAATGAATCAACATGTTTTAACGTATAAATGTTTGGTAAACCACCTACACTCATTTCTGACTCTGCTTTATTTCATTGTGTCTGTTCTCATGTCTCCTTGTTCTTTGTCCTAACAACCCTTTATTAAGGGAGTGGAACATCTCCCTTATGAGGAAAGGCTGAGGGAGCTGGGTCTCTTTAGCTTGGAGAAGAGGAGACTGAGGGGTGACCTCATTAATGTTTATAAATATGTCAAGGGTGAGTGTCATGAGGATGGAGCCAGGCTCTTCTCAGTGACATCCAATGATAGGACAAGGGGCAATGGGTGTAAGCTGGAACATAGGAGGTTCCACATAAATGTGAGGAAGAATTTCTTCACAGTGAGGGTAACAGAACACTGGAACAGGCTGCCCAGAGAGGTTGTGGAGTCTCCTTCTCTGGAGACATTCAAAACCCGCCTGGACATGTTCCTGTGTGACCTTATTTAGGTATTCCTGCTCTGGCAGGGGGATTGGACTAGATGATCTTTTGAGGTCCCTTCCAATCCCTAACATTCTGTGATTCTGTGATTCTGTAACCCTACTAACGGCTTTCTCCTGTGTCAGGAATTTGGAAAAAAATAGCTGCTTTTTATTATCTTTGTGCAGCAGCTGCCATAATGGTCCTTGCAATATTTGGATTATTCAGGTATATCAGCAGTAAAAAAATAATGTATGTAAATACAAAGGTATGTGACATAAAAGAACCTAAAAGAGATTTCAGAACCTAAGAAAGACAATTTCAAGAAACAATAACAGTCATCATAATTGTTAAGTATAATCTAGAACAAACGCAATAAAATTTGTCCTTGCTAGCAGGTCAGGGTGACTGCCAGCATGAAAAATCAGCTTACCATAAATTAGCTATCATCCATTTCAACTTGGTTTTCTTATAAGTATAGATAAACTGAAATTACCTGCTCAACACTGCAACCACATTCTGCAGACTCTTGTACATAGTTCTTCATGTATAAAAAGATTCAGGGAGGAAGTCTATTTACACATCAAGTTTTTAAGAAGCTGTTCTGTAACAGGTGGATCAGATCTGAATAATCTGCTTTGTTTTTGTGGATATTTGGAGACAATATCTTAATTTAGGATTAGGACACTGGAATTACACTATTTACAAAGAAATCTTGCTATTAAATTCTCCCCTCTAGGTTTATACAACAACATAGTCTCTTTCAAAACAGGAAGGTAGTGATACTGAGCTGCTGCATGTATTTTAACTTTATTAATAAAGATTTCAGAATATGACATGAGTATATCATTCCTGTTTAAATAATGCATTACAATTCAGTCATCGCTAGCTGCGAGAAATGATTTGGGAGGATAATAGTTTACACAATAAAGTCAAGGTAACATGCTGAAATCATTGTGCTAAGAACCAGATTAGATGACATTATTATTACTAATGTGCTTGCAGCAAAGTGTCTGATAGTGATTTAGATGAATGCAGGAATCGTTCCAAAAAGAAAAGAAATCACCAGTGTTGATCCAGGTGTAATTTGAATGGCACTTTATTTGGCCATATGACGAATCCTTGTTTCTGTATCTCTAAAATTTCTTATGAGCACAGCAAAATTTATACACATCATCTGTTTTTCTGAACTTTGGCCGCTGTTCTCTGCTTCTACTATGGTTCAATTTTAAACAGATACTATGTCAATAGGAATAAGAATTAGTCATAGGGGTTCATTGTCACAATGTGCAGTAACATTAAGATCATTGTTTTACCTATCTTTGGAGTATTCTGGGCTGATAATTGTAATAGACAATATATGGAACACATTATCTATCATAAGGAAAATTATTGATAGCAAAAATGAAAAAAAAAAAAAATGTTTTTATCTGGGGAGAAAGGCAATGACTCACTTAAAGAAACATCCACATAGTAAAACCATTTAACATGTACTGAATGCCATATGTATTATGTCATCCCACATAATGGGTAGTGCCAACCTAGTAAAACATACTTTATGATCTTACCCAGCTTTAAACACCTGCCATGTGCCTTATATTAGACAATTACCTTCAAAAATAAACTTCTCATTCACAGTACATGTGTTCTTTTCTTTTCACAGATGCCTTAATTTCCTTTGTTTTCCTTGGACATTTTTCCTACAGTTGTCCTCTGGTTTATTCTTCTTTGCCTCATTGCTAAGGTTAATAAAAATCACCTTGTAAAAAAGAAAGGATAACACCTGAGACAGCATTTGTGTATTTGTTCACATGAGTATGAGAATGGGTTTATTCTACCCTAAGAAACCTCCTGCTGACATTAAATGGTTTGGAAAAAAGATCCATAAGTACAAAATAATACTGCTATATTAAGCATCAGACACATAACTTTGAACTGCTTTTGGAAACCTTGGATCTTTCCCCTCTCCCCACTTTTTTTCATAGAGATCTAGAGCATGATGAATTGAAAATGTCAGGGATGTATTGGCAGCTCAGAGTAAAATTCAATATTTTTATAAACTGGAGATTAAGTCAAAACTTTCATTAAAAAAGTGAACAGTGCTTAGAAAAGCTAGGTGGCATTTATTTCATTATTAATTATAATTGTATCTCTCCCATCTGTCTTTCTTGTGGCTGATGGGCTTTTATCACTGCAGATATGTCCCATTGACACATGTTGTCAGCAAAAGAAAGGTGAAACAGGAGCAAATGAAAGAATGTACATCTAGAAGAGAGATAATTAAAGTTATGGCCCAAGTGTTTTGTTTTCTTAAAGTCTTTGTATGGATAGCTATCTCAAAGCAGAGGAGTAGTGCCTTATATCTAAGATCTACAGGAATCATGTTATGTTTTATTTGCATATTTCTAATTATTTGCTTAATTATACATGTATTTTAAACCATTACTTAGACTTTCTATTGCATTAGATTTCCACTGTTTCAGTCAAAATCTGGTTAGTGCCAAGTAGAGCATTTTTAATGCTTTATTTCTAAGTCAATAAGGCTATAGAGAATGCTGAAAATCTATTTAGGTTATCACTTGTGTTATAATTATGACAATATTTAACAACATTTTTTGTAGCACATAATACTAGGCATGGATATGATTTCAAAACTTCTGCAAAGTTAAAAGTTAGTTATAATTACAATAGAGTATTACATAGAAAAACCTGGAATGTCTGCCTGGTTTTCCTGGTAAAATCATGGTAGGGCGTATTTTCATCCAGAAGTGACTCTGAGTTATTGTGTTAAAATAGCTCCTTCCTCCAATAAATACCTCTGCTTTGTGTAACTCAACAGCTACAGGGTACAACTGCAGGCCATACACACAGTTATTGAGTTTCTAGTGTAGATAAACCTTGAGAGCTTGCATAATGAATATACATCTCTGTGGGATATTTGCTTGTGATAAGAATGATGTAAAAACTGAGGAATAGGTTATGAGACATTATGAATTCTAAGACTGAAAAAGACTTAAATGTCTGATTTCACTGATTTAAATAAGATATATATACACCCGAAAATTTGAAAGAGCCTGACATAATGTCCAACTTCCTCTTGTAGAACTGTGGAATAGTAAAGATTTTCAGTAAATGAGCTTTTGAAGTTACTGTGTTTTCTTTTTTTTGTGTGTGTGAAATCATTTGTGTATTAAATACATCAGTATTTTTTTCAATATGAGCTAGCCACATGATTATTTTTAAAGAGACTGAATTAAAATGCCTCCATTTCTTGAAATAGTGTATATTATGATTTTATTAGAATAATGTACAGTATGATAATACAGGTTTTAGTTCAATAGTAATGGTAGTAATTAAAAAGGTAATGAGTGTTGATCAAAGTAATTTATAGAAGAATTTTTAAATCCCTTCTAAAAGGATTTTAAGGGATTCTTAAAACACAGCAGAACCCTTCAGAAATTAAACTACTTAAAGTAGTAACTGGGCTTCTTACTATCTGTTGCACTAAATTTTATTAAAAATGCATTTTTAACTGAAAATATTGCATATAAACTGTAACTAAAATTCACTCTTATTCATCCCAAGCAAAAATGAAATTGATTTTCCTAGTCAGTACTTCTAGGAGGTAACATGTCATTTAGCTGTTTCTTTTTTTTCCCCTAACTGTATATATACTTGTTTTCCATAAATTCACCTATTGGTGAACTGTTTGTCTTTTCAATAGGATGGTCACTTCACTTTTTCTTCAGATATTTCAGACTCTAAGGGTGTTAGTAGTCTCAACCAAAATGAGTTAATTATCTATTAGTTGGTCCATGTAGTATTTAGCTTCTAGATATTTCATCCCTAAAGCAGAATAGAGATACTTATTGCAGAAATTGGATTCCCTACACAGTGTGTGAGGAGAGTTAGTACAGGATCAAGAGCAATGGTGCTTAGCTCTTCCAGCAAGCAGAGCAGAGAACTGAGTAGAACTAAATAGTAGGAACCCTGAAAAAGTAGAGTCTGTCTGAAATTTCAAGCCCCATTACAGTTTAGATACCTAATTCTTGTCTAGATGAAATTATCTGGCTGATGAGCCTGAGATAAATGGCTAGAAATTATCTTCTCAGAGTAGAAGGCTCTATCTCTCATTAGCCTTTGTAACATTTCCAGTGACAGTGATGGAAATGATAGCATTGCTGTATTATTTAATTCCTACATTAATAGCTTTATTTAGTATGTGGAAAACCTCAGCAAAATTGTTTCATCTTCAGCTCAGTAAGTATACATGTAGAACAAATATATCGTACTTCCAGATATGAAGATGGTTAAGGGATTGCAGCATTTGACACACAGAAAGAGGCTGGGAGAGCTGGGCTTGTTTAGCTTGGAGATGAGAAGGTTCAGGGGAATCTTATCAGTGTGTATAAACACCTGATGGGAGGTAGTAAAGAAATTACAGTAAATGTGTGGTCAAGCACTGGAACAGACTGTGCAGGCATCTTGTGGAGTCTCCATCTTTGGAGATACTCAAAATACATCTGGGTATGGTCTTGGGGAACCAGCTCTACGTGGCCTTGGTTGTGCAGGGCAGTTGAACAAGATGACCTACAGTAGTTCCTACCTCAGTCGTTCTGTGATTCTGTAATTTTATAATTAAATAAAATAAAACACTGAGCTCAGCAAGCACTCCGGGCTTCCTCTGGAGTATTGGTCCTTACTTTGTTGTAAGGAAAACATAACTTCTAGCATGCTAAGCTTGCAAACTACATTGATAAAGTTTATTTATTGAAGAAGTAAAACACAAATTGTCTCCAAAACAGACCACTCTCCATTCCCAGGACAGTGAGTACATACAACAAATGCTTATGCTTTCTTAAGAAAATGTTTGTTTCATGTTTCATCTACATGCTGATTTGGTGTCTGATCCATAACCTCTCCGAACAACCTATTCCAAAGTTTGGCGATGTTCACAGTAAAAACAGTACTCTCCTATGTTCAGATGCAATTCCTGTGTTTCAATTTTTGCCCATTTTCTATTGCTCTGTTCACAGGCACCACTGAGAAGCATGTAGGTTCATTTTCTTTGCTCCCTCTCATTGGGTGTTTATACACATTAGTAAGATTGCCCTGAGCTTTCTCTTCTCCAGACTAAACAGCCCCAGCTTTCTCAGCCTCTCCTCATATGACAGATTCTCCAGTTCGTTAATCAGTTTTAAGAAGGATTCAGTTTCCGTAATAGGCAATTATCATGGACTTAGTGTATTTGTGGGGAATGTTAGTGCACACTGAGAAATGGGAGACCCAGTCTTCTGAAAGAAGTTGAAGAATCTGAGATATTCAGTAATATTAATCTGAAGAATTCTTGAACTGGATCTTTTTTTCTTCAAATCCTAAGAATAACTTACTTTCATTTTTATCCTTAATTCACCTCAGTGACAATATCCCCAAAGCCCTTCAATTATAAAGTTATTATCCATATAGAACTTCTAAATACCAAACATAGGTCTCTGTTTTCAGCACAAGAGATAAAAATGTCCTGAAACAGCCTTCCATATGGCATAGACCTTTAGCATTTCTTCTGGCTTTTTTCAGTATATAGAGCATGTCTGAACCTCATGCTCCAGCAAATACAGGCTGCATAATAGTTTTAATTTAGACTAGAATAATTTATAAAACCATTAAGACCAAAATGAATACAGTTTTCTTCAGGTTGAAAGCTATCTCTTCATTAAGTTCCTTCTTTGAACAAAGTTTAGACAGGCTTTTAGGTTATAACTTCTGAGTTTTCTTCATCTGTAATTAGAAAGACAGTTATATTTGCTATTAGTCCTTATTATATATATAGATAGATCTTACATTAATTTTCTAACAACCCTTAGAGACATTAGTTACTACAACTGTGTACTCTTTGAAGATTAAAATATTATGGAAGATGTGTATTTACAAAGTTATGAAAATCTAGAATAAAGGATTTCCTTGGTGCTATATCAGTAAAGTTATTTAGTTTCGTAACACTGGGGAAGCCTCTCAGATTGGTATGTGAAGAAAGCAGAAGATGGGATACAGAGGTAATTGTAATCAGAAACAAAGAATTTGTTACTAGTTGACTTCCATTTAACTTGATAGACTACTCATTGTTAAGGGGCTACAGAAGGAGCCATCATGTCTTCAAAGTTTAGTTGGCAGCACCCTTCTGTAAAGTTCAGGGTGGTTCTTCTTAAGAAACTGTTTTTGAACTTGAAAGCAAGTTAGTATGCCATCATTAGAATAGAATGAGCTCTTCCTTCTCAGTCTTTCTGACCACTACTGTTCCAGAACAGCTTTCACATAATGCATTATGAATACCAAAAATTACCTTTCTTTTTACCTTCCTGCCTGCACGTATTACAGAACACCTGCTCATACAGTCTAACACACGTCTTACAGTATACATGATCTCCCTGATGCTTGCAGATATCTGTACACTCTTACACCTGCACAAAATCAGTTATAAAGGTAGATAAAGAACACAGACACAATGTTTCATGGGCACTCCAAGGTGTATTTCTCACTGTTACACCATTTCCTGCCTTGTTTACCCCACCTCTGTTCAGAGGAACATAAAAGGCAAGGAGCAGCAGAGCTTCCCAGCACATATAAGGGCTAACTGAAGACTGAAAGCCTGGCTATAGATCAGAAGATTTAGTAACTCTGTGTTTGGTCGCAGAGACCTAGGATTTTGTGTGTGTGTTTGGGTAATTGCATATGCAAAATTGTTTTATTTTTTTGGCCTGGTGGGAAATGCTCTCTTTTTCCCTATTCCGTTTTTCAAAAGTTGTTGGAAGTATGGCCAAACAACTACTTCATAATTCCACTGAACAAAGAACTTCTGGGATGTAAATCGAATACAAAATATTCCTTTTCTTTCTAACAAAATACTTGATAAAATCGTGCAACTGTGAAAAAACAAAGCTATAAATGGAAACTATTCTGAAGCTTAGTAGATCATTTTCCACAATGTAGAAGATACCTTTTATGGTGTGAGAGGGAATGTATTTAGAAACACAGGCATTAGAAGGGAAGAGTGCAGGTACTGAAGGAACGAAGTACTGTTTTATTAAAATAATTGTCGAATGAGAGTGACAGAAACAGTTCTTTAAAGAAAAAAAACTACTAATATTTTAAAGAGAAAATAAACTTGCATTTTAAAAGTACAAAAATCTATTTTGTCTTCACTGCAGACATGGGGTTCATATGAGAATACACTTTTCTTGCCCATGCCTGATATTGTTATTATTATATACTTTAAAACTCATGTGAAGTTAGCTTCTTCATATTAAAGATTTTAGAACTTAGCTAAACTAAAATTGGGTTAATAAATGAGCTGCCAATAGGCTCTTATCCAAAGCAACTGATCAGTAATGGTCTTTCCAACAAAGCAAATGAAAGTGACTTTTTTTTTTTTTCCAAAAAATATAAAAGTCCATAATTCAAGTGTTCCAGTAATGTGAAGGGAGAATTGGACTTGGCTTTTCTCAGAGGAACAGTAGTCAGCAAAAGCCTCTTAGTCCTCTTAGCCTGAGGAATGTGCATCTCTAACAGATTGCCAGGAAAGATTAACTGCTGCAGGTAGCACAGCTGCTGGTTCAAACAATTTTGATCTTTTTATATCTTGTGCTCATTCTGTTTCCATGTGGAATTGGTCTGCTTGTTATGGAGAGCCGCAGGTAGCACAGCTGCTGGTTCAAAAGACTCCGGTCCCCTTATATCTTCTGCACATTGTTTCTGCATAGAACTGGCCCAGTTGTTTTGGAGGGCCCTAAGGAAACTACTTTACAAAATAGTTTGCTAACCTTTTCAAGGAGTGAAATATGCTCCTACTTTTTTTCGTCTTTGTAGTGGAAAAGCTTGTTCATCAAAACCAGTATTTACTGTAGTTTCTTTGCACAGATTTTCCCAGGAGAGTAAAGAGAGACACCATTTTAAAAGATTGGTTTAGGAAAAAAAAAAGTATAAGAATCACCATGTTTAACCGTTTCTCAATATGTGCAGTGTGTGTGCACTACAATGCAGGTTTTCAGTAAGTATACGGGTAGGATGATGCATTTAACCTAACCAGCCATTTAGAAGGTAGGTGACAAGAGTTAATTGTCATCTAGTGACAAGTCAAGAGAAATAGGCAGCTGCACAATCACCCATCCTGAAAAAGATTGATAAATGGGATTAATTTCCCTTGTGAGGTGCCTATTTCCCTTCTGCTGATTTTAAGTATCTCTAAGTGAAAGGTCTAACTTTTAAATAGCTAAAGTTACATGAGATAAATCACCCATGAGTGATTCAGAAACCAAAGCCATGTTCTCATAGCTGCACTCTGTACTAAATACCCTAGAGGTCACCAAATGCCCTGTGGTTTTTAAAAGCATGCATAAACTATGGGTCTAGGAACAACTGGTATTTTTCCATATAAGCTGGTAAGTTTATTATCACACAGAGAAGGTTGTATGAACTTAGTCATACTGTCAAGGTAATAAGGTAGGTATATTGCTAGGTGATCTTGCCAATTCATGTGCATGCTTTTTTAGGGACCTCTGGACCTTGTTCTGTTGCGCTGTGGAGATATGGCTGAAGTACTTACATCATTCTTGAGGGCACCGTTTAGGTTTCCTTTTAAAAAGTTACAAAAATACAGACAAAATACTGAAGATGTAGTCATGGTGTAAACAGCCTGTCAGTTTCTTAGTGGTACATCAACATGATAGACTAAGGATTGTATTTACACTACCGGACCTATGTCCCCTCTAAAGATAAGGCAGAATAATAAACAATGATTTAAGTAGGCACATTTCTCTTTCTCCTTTGAAGAAGTGCAGCAGTTCTGAGAGGTTAAGGAAAAGTAGAGATTAATCAAGAACATGACCATGTGTTTTCTGGCCAGTATAGCTACCTGGATGCATAAAGAATATATTACTCTTTTTCACATATTTAGATATGTCTAAGGCATTCTGAAGTCTAGATGTACAATTCTGAAATGATGATCACAATTTGAATTTGGATCATTTCATACAATATATCTACATTGATGGACTAGGTGAAGCAAACTTTACATTTGTAATTGTCATGGTTTAACCCTGGGCAGCAACTAAGTACCCCACAGCTGCTTGTAACTCTGCCCCGCAGTGGGATGAGGAGGAGAATTGGAAGGGTAAAAGTGAGAAAACTCATGATTTGAGATAAGGACAGTTTAATAGGTAAAGCAAAAGTTGTATATGCAAGCAAAGCAAAACAATGAATTAATTCAATACTTCCCATCAGGAGGCAGATGCTCAGCCATCTCCAGGACAGTAGGGGTCCTTCACATGTAACAGTTACTTGGTAATACAAATCACAATGACTCTGAACATCCCTCCCTTCCTTATCCTTCCTCCAGCTTTATATGCTGAGCGTGATGTCATATGGTGTGGAATATCCCTTTGGTCAGTTGGGGTCAGCTGTCCTATCTGAGTCCCCTCCCAGCTTCTTGTGTACCCACAGCCTACTCACTGGTGGGGTGGTATGAGAAGCAGAAAAGGCCTTGACTGTGCGAGCACTGCTCAGCAATTACAAAAGCTTCCTTGTACTATCACTGCAGTCTTCAGCGCAAATCCAAAACACAGCCCCATACCAGCTACTATGAAGAAAATTAACTCTATCCCAGCCAAAATCAGCACAGTAATGCAGGAAAACTTTTGCATGATGACTAAGGCAACTTGATTTAGGAATAAAAATGGAAAGAATTCAAATTAAAATGTTGCCAATATTATCTTCATACCTTTGATGAAGAGATCTGTGGACTCAAAAAATAACAAAAGTATTTTTTGAAACTCCCTGTTGAGTATTGGTTTGAAGTATACCAGAACATTCACAGAAGAATGTTGTATTCATACGCTATTATGGGAACAACTGAAGGTCAAACTATGATTCCTCAGCCAAAACCTAAAAGACTGCAGTAAGACTGTATGAGCTTCAGATAGTGAATGCCCAGGAAAAAAGGGGAAGAAGAGTGTTCTTGTTGCTAGAACAAGTGTCTCAATGGAGGATACTGCTGTGCTTGGTTCTTTTTTTGTTACAAGATCCATTCCAGACCAAGGTGTCTCCTAGGAGATCTGTTATACTGAGCAGTGAGAGAATGAAGCATCATATTACTTGGTTAAGCTTGTCAATAAAATTGTTATAATACAATTAGAAATATTTAGGGGGTTATCTGGTTTCTAAGGACTGAAGATCACCCAGGAGGGAAAGTCTTGTCTTATCTTATCATTACAGTTATTCAAACTGCAGGTGAATTTTGGTATATTAAAGAGAATAACCTGTAAGACATTTTGATTTACTGAGCAGCAGTCATGCAGTTTCACAGATACCATTCCCATAGCTTCATAGTTGTTGTGGGAATGCTACTATTGTTTAGAAGTTGATAAGAATAAATACTGAGGAATCAGTTTTAAAATAAAGTACAAAGACCAGTCTATTTTTGAGCAGTAAATAGAAAATGGCTGGTGAGGAGAACATGCCATTGATGCCTTGCAAGCTGAAGGAAATTGTATTTTCTTTCTCTTTGGGGCAGTTTGTGTGTTTTCTTCTTATCATCTCCACTAACTGTACAGATGATACTGGCTCCTTTTTCCCAGATCTCTCATCAGCTACTATTCTTCAAAAGTTCCAGAAGTGTTAAATGTCAGCAAAATATTCCACATATATACAGAATAATAGTGAAGACAAAAGAGAAACTGGAATAAACATCTGCTACAGACCCTGAGGATTGAGAAAGAAAACATACCCAAAAAAATACTGGGCCAAGTACTAAAGATCTCAAGACAAGATAATTTGCTCAGGGGGGATTACAGTGAACTGGACATCTGTTGGGTAACAAATACAGGAAAGTGCAAATCATCAAAGAGATTCTGTAAGTAACTAAAGGATATCTTCATGATCTGGAAAGTAGAGGACCGAACCATGAGAGAAGCCATTCTGTATTAACTTCTTCCCAGCTGATATGATTTGAAACCAATAATGTATCTGACAATCTGCTGGTAAAGAGCCCCTTCTGTTTCTCAAAGAATGAAATGAAATCATTAAAGAGGCCATACAATGATAAATAGCAACTCATGGCTTTGAAGGCAGGTGTCCAGATCCCTACTGCTTCTGTGAACTAACACAAGGTCACTTTCTATATTTTAGTTAAAAGTTTAGTGGCTATCATGACTGCATGCTTGTATTCATAGTTCCTTTCCCCTCACCCAGGTGTTCTTAGAATATGTCCTGCTCCGATCTATGTCTGGACTCTGTGTTTTTCCTAGTTTGTGCTCTTTCTCCCAGCAGCTCATGTGTCATTTTTCTTGTCCAGAATGTCCCTCCTTTTTTCATAATCCTATCTTCTTGCTTTAACAGATCCTGTGTCTCATTCTCCCATTCTCTTGGGTCAAGACAAGCACAAGCACAAGCACAGGCTGGGTGGAGCATGGCTCAAAAGCAGCTCTGAGAAAGACTAGGGGGTGTCTGTTGATGAAACATGAGCTGGCAGTGTGCACTTGCAGCCCGGAACGCCAACTGTATCCTGGGCTGCATCAAAAGAAGTGTGGCGCGCAGGTTGAGGGAGGTGATTCTCCCCCTCTACTCTGCTCTCATGAGACCCCACCTGGAGTACTGCATCCAGTTCTGGGGCCCCCAACACAAGAAAGATATCGAGCTGTTGGAGCAGGTCCAGAGGAGAGCCATGGAGATAATCAGAGGACTGGAGTGCTTCTCCTATGGGGACAGGCTGAGAGAGTTGGGTTTATTCAGCCTAAAGAAGAGGCTCGAGGGAGACTTCATAGCGGCCTTCCAGTATCTGAAGGAGGCCTACAAGAAAGCTGGAGAGGGACTTTTTACAAGGGCATGTAGTGATAGCATGAGGGATAATAGCTTTAAGCTGAAACAGGGTAGATTTAGATTAGATATTAGGAACAAATTATTTACTGTGAGTGGTGAGACACTGGAATGGGTTGCCCAGGGAAGCTGTGGATGCCCCCTCCCTGCAAGTTCAAGGCCAGGCTGGACGAGGCTTTGAGCAACCTGGTCTAGTGGGAGGTGTCCCTGCCTATGGCAGGGGAGTTGGAACAAGATGATCTTTAAAGTCCCTTTCAACCCAAACCATTATATGATTCTATGACTTTATGATTATTGTAGCTGATTCATGTCCAAAATTTTGTTTTCTACTTCTCTGTTTGTTTTCTTTGTATCACAATAAAGTTTCCTCTGCCTCATTAAGAAAAGAGACTAATTAGGTGTCACAGACTCTGTTCTTGTACCCTTTTCCAATCCAGGGCACTTAAATAACTCTTAAACACAAATCAGATTCTTAGCACTTTCAGCTTAGGGCTGGAGCACACTCAATTGCATTTTGAAGAATGTAGAGGCACAGTTTACTAAATGGCATTTTAGTAAATGCCACCACCTGTGAGAAGCTTGGACATGCTAAATGATTTTTTAGTCACATTAGTAGATAAAATCAATGAAATAACTCATGACTGTGCAATCCTCAATATTTTAAGTTCTTATAATTTGGCCATATTTTGGTCAAGTTCGTGAAGTTGAAAGAAGGAAGATAACTAATATAGAAGCTGCTACACCAAATGTCAACTTTCTGCTCCAAAGCTTGAAGGCATTGCAGAAAAGATTGCTGACTTCATTACATTGGCCAAACAATGCATTTTTCCTTGACTCACATGTCAAAGATACTTGAACAATTTTCATTGAAGCTTTCCCAAAACACACGCCCTAGGCCAACACCAGTCATGAAAAAATCCAGCACAAGTACTAAAGGCTGGCAATGCTTGAAGTAGCTTAAAAGAGTTCTAAATAGATTTGACTACTAGCTTCATTCCAATTAGTATTGGCAATGATTCTGCTTTTCAGAAACTTTATTGCAGTTAAAACAATTATATTCACTCTGCCTGTGAAGGAATTAATAAAGGTTTTATAAACCAACAAATTTTATTTAGAAGCATGAGTATACACATATGTCTATATATTTTAAAATAATTTTAAAGTGCATGAAGAACATCTGTAGTGACTGCAGCTGTAGTGTAAAAAAATTCAAACTAGATTTAAAGTATATTAGCTGAAGGATCAGCATCAGTTCAAGTGACAGCACCAGATAATTTACCAAATAAATTACTACAGATGATGACAAGAGAATCTTCTATTGAAAATAACATCAGTGTAATATCTTTGTTGGAAATGTCTAAATGAATGAAAGAGTAACCTGGTGGGAAAACAAAAAAAAATTCACTGAAGAACTGAATCTGATATCTTCAGACCATTTTATTGGGGCAGTAGGATGGAAAATACTCTTTCTTTTTTTGTGGATAGATCTTCAGGGGTTCTGATCATTTAGAAATACAGTTGTTTAGAGTTTTAAAGGTCAGATTCTGCTAGGTTTATTTACAGTGAAGAAACATCTTCTTCAGAAGTTTCTAAAAAATCATAGGAATCACTGCCCATGTAAGAAAATAAGCAGAAAATTAAGACTGACAGCCTTGCTAATTGCTAATTTAAGACCCCAACCAAATTTAGTGAAAGCTATTCATTTAAGCAGTACTACTTTAACCAAGACTATATTGTTGATGTTATCAACCTTTCTTAAGACCATTGAGAAAAGAAGAAAATCTGAAGTTGCACAGTAATTTGAAGAGTACGTTATTGCCCTGATTTCACAGGAGCAGAACCATGGGCCAGCCATTGCAGGCCATTAGCAGCCCTGAGTCAGCTGGGAGTTTCAGTCAGGGCAGCTGACTCACAGGTCTATCCTGTACCACTTATATTCATTATAAAATGAGGGAGTTTAGTGAGGGTGGGGAGTTCCTCTTCTTGAGTCTTCATCCTCTTGGCCTTCTTCTCCCATCTGCTCCCAAGAACTAGGCTGAGTGTAAGCTTGTTGTACACTTTATGTTGGTGATTGTATTAGTTTTTTTATTGTATTAAATCTGTTTCTGCTTCAACTCAAGGGGCTTCTCCCTCTTTTCTCTATTCCACTTCTCAGCTGGAGGGGGTGTGGTTATCAGGTAATGGATGCGTATTAAATGTAGACAGTTATAAACCTCATAAGAGATAAACTTCAGCAACAATGTGCCATCTACTGGCATAAAAGGAATCAAAGTGGAATAGTCCACTGGAGAGGTTGCTGGGGTTCCACTTAGTACATGTAACTGAAAGAATCTGGCCATGATTGAAGCATAAATTGTATGGATATTTTTGGTAAGAAGCTTGACAAACTTCCTGGAGAATTAATTCTCCTCTTATGGATAAACTGACAAAGATCTGTCATATATTTCCGGAGTCTTATTTTGGAGGTTGTTCTGTCTCACGGCAAAGAAGGCGCAATGTACAATATATCTGCTGTCCACTGTCAAATTCTTTCTTAACTGTCTGCTGTATGAAAAATTATATTACTTACATAATACATTTTTTTCCACAAAAATAAATATGGCTTTTTAATTATTAGAAGGTTTTAAATATATTTTTTAATATTTCAGATGTTGGGACCCACCCTACACCACCCTTGTGCCCTAAGAAGTCATAAAAACTGTTGGGTAAATTAATCTTTGGGATTATAGTGATGCCTCTGTACAGTCTTGAGAAAAGGTTGTGTATGCTAAAGAAGATGGAAAAAAATGTGCAGTTGCTTTTTTGTCAAATGAGAAGTGGCCTTACTGTAACGTCAGAATTGAAAACTTCACATTTGGTTAGATAATTCTGCATGGGTGGGGTCACTGGCACTTCCTCTTCTTACTCATTTTTAAGAAATAAATGCTCAACCACGTGGGAACTTAATCATTCCCCATTTGAATTTCATCTTACAAAGCATATATTCACATCCTTAATCTTCACTTGATGTTTAATTCCACACTGAATTCATAGAATCATAGAATGGTTTGGGTTGAAAGGGACCACAAATATCATCTAGTTCTAACCCCCCCGCCATGGCAGGGTCACCTCCCACTAGACCAGGTTGCTCAAGGTTCCATCCAAACTGTCTTTGAACGTTTCCAGGCATGGAGCATCCACAGCTTCCTTGGGCAACCTCTTCCAGTGCCTCATCACCCTCACAGTAAAGAATTTCTTCCTTATATCTAGTTTAAACCTACCCTCTCTCAGCTTCCACCCATTATCCCTCATCCTATTATTACAGTCCCTTGTAAAAAGTCCCTCCCCAGCTTTCTTGTAGGCCCCCTTCAGGTACTGAAAATTCAGTTAGGTTCACTTCTCTGCAGACAACTGCACTAAAGTGGATGGAGTGAGAGACCTGTTTTAAACCCCATTTCATCGAAAGCCTTCAATAGACAAGAGACAAAGACCTTCTACTGTTATTTAAGGTATGTTAAAAGTGAGAGACTCTTTTTCATCCCTTCACAAATTTAGTCCAATTTAGACCAACTTAATTGGAGCAACACTAGATTTATTCTAGCATGAATAAAAGTAATTCAGCATCAGAAGATTTATTTAATAGAATTTAATCTACATATGAACTGAACTGGTAGTTATAACTTTGAGGGCAGAATTAGGAGAAAAATTCCTATGTTGAATTGCATGCAGGTAAGAGAATGTGTAAAAAAAAAAGTCTTTCTAGGCATTTTAAAATATTCATATATTTCTTAATATCTTTAAGAATTTTTCTGCATAATAATGAGTTATGGTTACAGATTTTTGAAAAAGAAGGTAACTAGATAGTTATGATGAAAGTATCAGTAACTGAACACTACACCACAATTTGAAGTATGGCAGGAGGTGGTTTCTACCTAGCAGTACTTTATCCCTTACACAATCAAAACAACAGGATGTTGTGGTAGGGCCTCTGTTTCATCTACCCTCATCATCAACTGATATAAAAGGTCTAGGTGAGAGGGTGACACATGATATGGTTTTTGAAGTTGCCTACTGTCCTGGTTCCCCAGGCACAGACCCACAGCCCAGCCATGCAGGCAGGCCATAAGTAGCCCCGAGTCAACTGGGAGATCCAATCAAGGCTCTCCCTAAGGCTCCTTGTTGATGATGCTCTGTTCCTGCTGTCAGCATTGAACCTGGCTGAGTAGAACCCTTTATGTTTTGTGTTGATTGTTGTTTCCTGTTCTGTCATTCTGTTAAATCTGTCTATACTTCAGCTCATGGGCCTTTTACTTTTTTTTTTCCCCAATTCTTCTTCCCATCTGGGGAGGGAGTCTTGGGTGATATACTAACTGCTATGGTTTAGCCTTGAGTACTGGCTAACTGTAGACACCTACAGAAAGTGTTTTCTGAACCTTATCTCCCTATGTTCAGGATTCATTAAGCAGCTTAAAAGCCCCAGGTTTAAGAAGATTGTGGCCATTGCTGTACTCCATGATTTAGAAGGTGGTCCAGCGGTGGATCTTATTGCGTGCTATTATTTAGAAAACACGTAGGAGGCACTGTCATTTTATGTTTTGGAGTAAATCATACACTTGATAAATGACTATACCTCACTTTCCATCAGATACCAGTAATGGAAACACTTGAGTAGCAGTACATTGTAGATTTTACGTGTACTAATCTATAGATATTAAATAGAGCAGTAAATTGTGCCTGAGTCAACAAATTCCAGCATAGAATAGAAGTTCTGGAACACCTGTGTCTGGGAAATGTTGCAATTCCATATACTACATATTTACATATGCAGCAGTCCAAAGAGAATTTCCTGATTGTTACCTACATGGAGGTTTACAAAAAAATTTGTCTTTAGTAATCTTGAAACAATACCAGGATTTAGAAGGGGAGCTGGACAAAATACTCTCCAGAAGCCCCTTCCAACCCCTATCATTCTGTGATTCTGTAATAGAAACCTCAGGTTTATGTTTGTGGGGTTTTTTCTTGTTTCTTTAGTATTTCATTCACACTGATAAAAGTACAGCTAAGTTCACAGAGATGACAAGTCATTTTCTTTGCATTGGTTTATTTCTCTCTGTAATTTTCAGAACTTGTTTCTGGTAAACTTCTTCTCTAGTTTGAGAACTTTATTCCTGTAAAGACTTGTTCCATTACTTGTCAAAGAATGAAAGTATGCAAATTTAAAAGTCATGAAAATGGTATTGTAAAAGTAGAAATCAGGTTCTCCTTTTACAGAGACTTTTTTCTTACAGTGAGATAAAAACCTGTTAAAAATAGCTGAGTGAGATATCTGATATAGCCCAACTATGAAGAACCCAGAATTCAAACAAAAAGGGTATTGTCAGTTTTTTTTCTTTTCTATCCTAATGGCTTTAGTATTGCATTTTAACAAACGGTGGGGAAAGATACCAAATTTAGATAAACACCAAATTTAGATGAACAGCAGATTTAGATGATTAAATGCACAAAACTTTCCCCTAATTTGTACAATTTGAAAATCTTTCTTTTGCTTTTTGTCTAGAGACATTAGAAAACATGTATTTTGAAAAAATAGAAATAATTTTATTCTAAATTCAATCTCACTAGGCCTAGAACCATTTCTGTTTGAATGGGTAGGGGTAGCTGCATGAAAGACTGAGCCACTTGATTTTTAATTTAAATTTCATCCAAATAATTTCTTTAGGATGCAGAGCTTATTGCTGTCCTCAGATATGGGATATATTACCTGATATTTCATGCATTTTTTTTCTAATCAGGCCTAGGCATCATAGCTGAAAATATATGTGATCACACATTTAATTCTCTTAATTTTTGCAGATCCATTTACCACTTTCATATCACAGTCCAACTCCAGCTGCAGTTTTACAACTTTTTAGTTCACCCTAGTGCAACATTATTTTTAATATGTCAAACTTACGATTTTATCATTATTTTATTGACTCACCTTATTTTCCTTTTTTTTTTTTCAACCCCATCACTTTATTTTTCCTTCAGTAATACAGCTGTATAACTTAAAAAATAAGTTCAATTTTTCACTGTCTTTTACCTATTAGTTTTCTACAGAACTGGCATAATTGTCTTTTTACATGTATACTTTTAGTGTCTTTTAACTCAACTAAAATAGGTGATTTTTTCCAGGAAATATCAGTTTGCCATGAAACTCAAATCAAAAAAACAGGCAGTGGACTAAATATCTGGTGGTGAAAATCCTACTGGGCCTATGTTAACCACAAATGGACTGTACTCCAAATTTTATAGTGGATATTTTTGTCACCCAGTAGGTTTCCTTTCAAGTAGAGAGAAGCAAAGATCGGAGAATCTGTATTTAGACCCTGAAACCTAGGCAAAAGAAAAATTTCCCCTAAAAAAAATAACAAAACACAACCACAGAGGAAGACAATGTATACTGTGACAAAGCAGATCAGGAATTACTCTTCTAGGAAGCTCGAGGGGGTGGTGCCTGCTGCTGCTGCAGAAGGGGAGCTATCAGTGGCTTTTAGTTCTCAAAAATTCTAGCAGTTTTGATGACCTCTTTCAGCTACTCCTGAAAACAAGGTGCTTCCACCTTTTGCCTTCAGCTGACACCTGATAAGGAAGTGTCAACCATCCCCTCAGCTGATGGTAGAAATCAAATTATAGAACTGGAGGCCTGACTTGCTGTCTAGAGAAGTTTGCTTCTGGCCAGGCACTCAGATCCAGTAAATTGTAGAGACACTGCCAAGGCTTGTCTAGTCTTTGGACTGTTACCCTCTGCTGTCTATCCACATGGCACTGCCAGAAACTGCAGTAAGTTCAGGGAAGGATTCCCAGGTTGATGAGGCCTGGAACACGTTCCTTGTGAAGAGAGACTGAGGAAGCTGAGCTTGTTCAGCCTGGAGAAAAGATGGCTTCAGAGGAACCTAACAGCAGCCCCCCAGAACCCACAGGTGGTTATCAAGAAGATAGAGTGAGATCCTTCATAGTAGTGCATGGTGGCAGGGTGACAAACAATAGATATAAACTGAAACAGTAAGTAGGCAAGAGAAGCAGTACTGATCTAAGGAAAAAGTGCTTGCACAGAATGAACTGATGCTCAGCATGGGATATTTGGAGTATGAAACTTACCCGAGATCTGAGCTGCCTTTCTTTCAGTCAGACAATACACTGACAACCCCACTGTTAGAATGTTAGACTTATGAAAAATTTGATGTATTTCTGATTTTGGCACTTTTATCATATCTGTTATTATGAAAAATCAAATACTTCAGTTTTGCAGTAGTTTTTGGATCATGTTTCCAACTGAGCTGAAAAGTAAGAAGGAAAAAATATAAGAGGGTGTTCCTCCAAAAAAGACAACCTTAAAGACTAACTGCATCATATTTATGAGGTCCCTTTGCTATTATGAGTACGTTATTGGAAAATATAGTATATTTGGTGAGAGTCTTTTAATTAAAGAGGTTCTAAAGGATCTGGTCAATTATACTGTTTCAAAGATAATCTAAAGTTTTAAACAAATGGATGGTGATGTTATCTTTAGGGTGTTTTATCCTAGTTATCTTTTTCTTTGTGCGTATTATTTGTATTTAAATGGGCTGGAGGAAGAAGTTGTCTAAGTTAACAACAAAGACTGCTCCATTGCATTTGGTTTCTTTGAAAGAGTTGCAATAATGTGAAAATAGGCTGCTCCTTTGAGACTAACTGTACTGTCATTTAGCTTTCTGCTTACATAGTAGTTGAATATTAAATTCAAGAGGTAAAAAATATTTCTAGTTATCAGGAACTTAAGAGAGCATAGATATTTCCATTAACACTTTTTCTTCGGTTTATATTTTAACATTAGTTTATTAGAAAAGAACATTTTCGAATATGTAAATGACGCAAAATATTGCATGAACTTTCAAAATGAGTTTGCAAGTGTTACATGATGGTCCACAAAGCAATGTAACAACATTTTTTTAAAAAAAGATCATTTACACTGGTAACAATAAAATATCGTTTAAGTAAGCACGGCATAACTACATGTACTTTCCTGAATTATGAGTTTTTTAAAGGATTTTGTATGTCATCTTTGAGCAAGAGAAGCCAAAGTGGATGGCGAATGAACAGTGGTAATCAGAAACAAATAGTAGTAAAAAGTACTGTGTCACATTCACTGTATAATTTTTGTATTAGTGGAGAATGAGCCATAGCATATTAAAATCTATGTGAATTTTTCCAGTATTGTCACATTAGTGTTAAAAGTATCTGATGACACAAAACTGTGTGGCTTTTTAGCAACACAGAGGGCTGTAAGAATATTATACAGGAAGAAGTGAAAGAAAACAGTACCAGTATAAGAAATACAGTATTACATTTGGGGGAAAAAATTCTGCAAATGTCTGGTCTAAATCAGGTGCTCATTTGGAAAGAAGAGAAGAAAATGTTTTGATCACTGTTATAACTCATCACTGAATAAAGTGATGGAATTCTAATTCAAAATTTGTGAAAGAAGATTTCAGTTAGTATCTTTTCAAAAATTGCTGGTAAGATAGCACTTTTTCTTTTTTAAGATGAGACCTGATAAATCTGCTAAGGAATTACATATAACTAATTTGAAGATTCATAAGATGATTAAACTTAAGAGTCTGATTTTCATAAAACACTTTGAAGAAGGACTTGAGATTCAACTGCATTATTGTATCGCTGTGGAGTATCTCAGACACCATGTTAGATACCCATGTTTAGTAGAGATTCCTTGATGCCTAAATATTTTTTTAATAAAATGTATATTTAGTGTGCATTGTTTCCTAGGGCTACTGGGAATCACACAACTTGCTCTGCAAATGCTTCTGTAATTTAGCAGGGGTTTTGTAGAGAATAGTGCTGAAAGCTGACCTTTGAAATGCACTAAATTTTTCAGTGCTCTCATTTATGTGTAATATATCACTAACTTGCAATCATGCTGCATAGTACTTTGTGTTAGTCATGTGGTCTTCAATAGGACTATTCAGTGTTTGAGACACTATCCAGTGTAGATTTAGTATCTCATTTCATTCCTCAGTTTCCATTGGCATTCTCTACTTTTAAGCAGCTTGTTTCTTACAGAGTAAATTCTGATGTGTATCTTAGTCCTCCTAACAATTCCTTTACATAATTTCTTTTTCCTTTTTTTTCTCTTCAGCCTTTCTGAAGACTTTCTTATTTTTTTCCTCTTTTTCTTTTTTTTTTGGCACCAAAGTAAGATAGGTATTATATATTCTTAAGTGAGGTATTTTCATTTATGACCAGAACAAACTTCCGTATTCATATACATAAATATGGGCCCAAATATCAAAATACTTTTCATCTTAGTTACTTTTTATATTTCATAATTTCATTGATGTGTTTTGATTAAGCTACCCTGACTAATGTTACATGTAGTAACTGTAAAAGATTACAATTACAAAAATGAATAAACGTGAAATTAATTTTAATATTTCTTTTCTAAATCTGAAGGGATGTTATAGGTTTTGCTTAATTTTATGTTGTATTATTATGAAGACATAGACTGCTATTCAGAAATTCTATACCTCCCAGAATTAGACCTCAAATAAATATTTGCAGAACTGACATAATGGATATTTATCCAGATTGATTTAAAAAGTTGACACAACACCTTAAAAAACACAGTTTTTGAAGGGGAGGTTTTCCAAGTACTCCTCCCCCATGCATCTTTTTTCACTTACTCTTATAAAGGATTTAGAAGCAGAATGGTGGCAAAAAAAAAAAAAAAAAAAAAAAGTTTTTCATCCATTGATCTAATTAATTGATGATTAAGTTATGCAAATCTAAAATAATGATGTACATGTGTATCATTTACTAATCTGAGTATCTGAGTGGCTTTTTTTCACCTTTTTTTGGTCTTCTGCTCAACATTTAAGTGCTATCTATCGAAGACAGTATTTCAAGCTGTAGACTATGTCTGTTATGTCTATATTTGTTTTGTTTGTACACTCTTGGAGTGGACTCTCAGATTACATCGATTTACCCTATATTAGTTTGGCCACTGTATTTCGCCATTCACAAATATTTGGTGCATGCAAACAATCCTCCATTTGGAGGAAATGAAACTGGAGGACATGTTGCATCACTACATCAATATGTTTTCACTGTGAAGTCCTCCCAAGTGTAGGAAATGTGGCTGTGGCCAGAGAAGGAGTTAGAACTGTTGAGAGCACTTTGAAGTGCTGTTTATGCTAAAAAATGTACCAGATGGTATCTTTGTAACTTTGTCCTCCATGTTTCATTCAGTTGTCTCCTGCATCAGCATCATTTCTCTTCCCCGTGCTTTGTTGCTATCCTGCCCTTGTTGAATTCCTTGTTGCTTTTGTATAATATGTTTGACTTTATAGAAGTGTGAATAGAAACAGAGACAGTTATGTTCTACTGGCTTACTACAAGACTATATTCTTTCCTTCCTACAATACAGCATGGTTCAGTTTCTCCTGTGCTTACTTATAATGGCATGACTTGTATCTTTTTTTTTGAAGATTGAATAGGTAAGAAATTCCTCTCTGCATGGGTTTATTCTTATCTGATGAAACATACTGGGGTAAACAATTGAGTTTTTGTCCCCTGACTGTCCATGGAAACCAACACCTATACTTCACCTTAGCATGGGATTGCCAGGTTAGATGTACTCACACGCACACATATGAACTGAAAAGCTCTACAATGTCTAACAGTATACTTAATCTACTAGACTCTGCAGGAACACAGACTCTGTGACACCATTGGAAGTGACAGTGCTGTCTTATATATATATGATTCTCTCCAAATATAACTGACATGGAAGAACTACATATTTAGTTTAGATATGAGTATTTCTTAATGTAACTTCTACATTCTTGTGTTTACCAGTTGACAACACTTTTTTCAGTGACTGCTTAGCCTCATGACAGATTAAGTTTTACATTAAAAGATAAAAATCCCACCCACTTTCTCCTATTTCTGAGTAAAATAAGTGTAGAAAAATAGTGAATTTTCAGGAAATCTTGGTTTCAGGGGAAGTAGAAATAATTTGCCACTGAAGTTGGTTATTAAATTTATGAGAAATTCTTTCACAGAAATGCACTCGATTGTTTTTTGCAGGCAACCCTTTTCAGACAAATAAGATATAAACTGCTACTGTATGTACTGGATCTAGCTGAAATGGAACTAACTTTCTTCAAAGCAGTCCGTATGTTGCTGTGCTTTGGACCTGTGTCTAAGACAGTGTTGGAAACACACCAGTGTGTGTCTTTTTTCCATTCTGCACCTCCCTTCCGCAGGTGTGAGTAGACTGGGAGAGGGCAAGAAGTTAGGAGTTGTCCTGGTTTTCCAGGAACAGACCCACAGTCCAACCATGGCAGGCAGGCCGTGAGTAGCCCTGAGTCAGCTGGGAGACTCAATCAAGGCAGCTGACCCAAGCTGGCTCACAGGTGTATCCCACACCACTTAATCATGTTCATTGTAAAAAGAGGGAGTTCACTGAGAGGGGAGTTCTTCTTCCTGGGACTTCTCCCTCTTGGCCTTCTGTTCCTGTTGCTGACCCCAAGGACCAGGCTGAGTATAACCTTGTACACTTTATGTTGGTGATTGTATTAGCGTTGTTATTTCATGAAATCTGTTTCTACTTCAACCCATAGGACTTCTCCCGTTTTTCTCTCATTCTCCTTGGTTCGGGAGTGGGGCACTGGGTGGTAGAACAACTGCTACAGTTCAGTCTTGGATGCAGGCTAAACATAGATAGCAGTGCACACTCAAACTGGATGAAGGAAGATTTCATCCCATATAGTGCCATGCTCAGCAATAAAAATGAGTAGAGGAAGATAATGTGAGGGCTTTTGACTCCTAAAGTGTCCTTTGTTCAGAGACTGGCTGGGTGGCAGCCTGCTTGTGGGAGGTGGTGAGTGATTGCCTTTGTTTTCTTCTCTTTCCTTCACTTACTAAACTGTTTTTGTCTCAACCCTCAAATTTTTTCATGTTTGTTCTTGTTCTACCCCTCATCCTACTAGGGTGGCAGTGAGTGAGTGAGCAGTGGAGTGCTTTGCTAAGGATTAACCCACAATGCATTATCTACTTTTTTGTAATATGAAGCTTCAATTTTATGAAGTGGAAGAACATAGTCTTCACTGTGCAAGAATCCAGAAATGCACCTAAGTCCAAGCCTGCTTTTGATTATGTTAGTCCAGGTATGTAGTGGGAAGCAAAAGTGGTTGTTTATACGTCTAAAGTTAGGGATGTAAAAGCATCTTTCTGGATTTTGCCCTCACTAAATATATTTCCAGGACAATGTTGGAAGTGGGATGCTTATTACAGAATTTTTTGTAAACTTCTTTAATGAGTTCCAAAATACACATGCATACATAAATATGCATGAGGAAAAATAATTTAAATCTTTACAAATGTGCTGGATATTTGCATGGTCATTAACAAATGAGCTTCAGGCCATCCATTGAAATAACCATAAAAACAACAGCAGCAATCCAATCCTTCTTTCCTCTCTTATCTAGTAAAGGCATACACTTCAAGATCATTAAGCTTTCTGTGTGAATATGAGACATGCTAATCATGCTGATTTGCGTATAGCTTAGTAGGAGAAGTATGAGGTGTCTTTTTCCCGTGTACCTGTATATAAATACACAATTGTCTTGCTTTCTATGCATCCAGAAACACTTTGTTGTACATAGATACTATTAGAATGTTAGTATTAGAATGTTAGTATGTATATGGAACAGAAGAGAACCAACATTTCCCTGTGACAGGAAAAAGTAAATTATCTTGTAGCACAAAAATAAATCAAATTATTAATCCCCTCTGTTGTTCCCCAACACCTTACTGCAATTACTTCTTAAGTAACTTTCTTTAGATGATACATCTACCTGCTTTCTGTGACAGTCTCGGAGCTTTTGGATCAAAGATTTAGATAAGCACATTAGAATGGAATCAATAGATGTATAAAAAACTGTACTTTTTATAGCTTGTATTTATATTGGGGAGAAAATATGATAAAGATGACAGTGCTGATATCACAAATCAAATAGTCTCTCTTGCTTTTTTTAATATAAAAATGTTGCTATGAAACGTTTGAGAATACATTCAATATATTTTAAATCCACCCACAGGTTAATAACTCAAAGTAAAATACAAGAAGTAACTTACGTTCTGCAGATCTTGACCCTGCCAACATGACTTGAAAAACCTGACAAAAAGGTCCTCTCATTGAATTGTTTGGCTCGTGTTTTATGCACAAGCATGCTCTGCTTAAACATTTGGCATGACTGCCTTCCTCTTTCACCTCAGGGACAAATACATCCAGGGCAACAGATGTAACTTTCTGTTACAGTTTGAGATAACCTTCATGATACAAGCTACTACTGCAGGTCAGAATCTTATTTTTATACCTGTCTGAACTTTTCTTTTTGAGATCCTCATTGAAAGTCCTTTTGCAATGGTCTAGAACAGTCAGTTGATTTCAGAAGTACTTAATTATCTGTGATGTGTTTGGGAACTAATGCCGCTGTGCGGCCTGGCTGGTGGAGAAAACTGTTGCTTTTCCCTAAGAATTCCTGGTTCAGGAACTCCTGGCGGTGTCCGGGCACCTCGCATACAGCTTCTCTCTCACCCGTGCGATGGAGGCACGCGGCCAAGCCCACACAGAGCTTGCTAGCTCTAGCGGTATCAGAAGTAAAGAGTCCAGAGATGGCTCTTGCGAGGGATCCGGTGTTTATTCTGACCGGCACGCAGGCTGGCCAGGTAGCAAGAGCACGGGCCCCGCCCGCCGACTTCTTTATCAAGGGACACAGACAGGGGAGGGGCAACAGCTGAAGGCCAATGTGATGTGACCTAAGGTTAGAGTGACTGTCTGGCTGCTGACCAACCAGGGGGACCCTCCTCACACAGGTCACAAGACCAGGTGAGGAGGATCCTGGCCAGCTGACTTGTGGGGGGTGTTAGATCTCTGAATTCACCCACCACCGAGCTGCTGAGTCCCCTGGTTCCCCAGCCATCCCAGCTGGTGGCTTGGGGACTACAACAAACTAATACTAGGTTCTTCTTCCTGGCCTGCTGCTGTCTAAATGATGTTTGGCTATGCACTCTGGTATATGGCTTTTGTTCTGGCAATGACTCAGTGAAAATGGTGAAGCACGCCTTTCTTTCTTAGTATGTTTCCTCCTGAGAAAACTTCATCAGCATTTTCCGTTTGTCCATTACTTTCTCTTGGGGAATACTGCTTTTGAATTATAAGCCTGAAATTTTTCTGATGTTGATGGAAATTCTGAACGGCTTCACTGTATTCACATTTCCATCTGGGCTGTGAACTTGCTCTTGACAGCCTGTAACTTACATGTTGGGGCAACATTAACCCTAAAGTATATTTTAGAGATCATCCAGTGGTGTAGATATAAACCAGAGTATATATGAGAGGATACTTTCTTATATGCATTTTCAGCCTGATCCTGATAAATATATTAAAAAACCAAAATAATTATAATTTGAATACCGGACAGTTCTGGCAGAGGGAGACTTCTGGAAAGGCAGTGGCTTGCTTCTGGGTAGATCAATAACTTTTAGTTCATTGAAGCAGAATGAAAAAGTTATGCTTTTGTAGATTGTTGTATCACTGCAGATAGAATGTTTCCCTTCTTTAATACTACAAAGCTATGAACCTATACTCTGAACTCTGCATATGTATAAACAGCTTTAAGTTTCTGAGTATGAACCAGTAAAAGCCATTTAGAATGTCACATACTTGATGCATGGTTTAAGTCATCAAAAAAAAAAAAGGAAAAAAGCACTATACTACAATGTAAGTTAAATATGCAACTGTGTATTTTCCAGTGTAAGATAGAAGTTTCATGTTACCTAAATATAGTTCTTCCAAATCAGGCAGTTCATAAATCTTCAGTGGAATGGCAAAAGATGCATACAATATACCTGAGATGTTAGAACAACTTTTTAAATTTTATTCAAGTCTCTTTGGGAATATATATCAACACCCTTGATTAAAATTAGTATTAAATTACAAAGCCCACAGTGTTGTTACTGTGAATATCAAAAAACCAAACCCAACTTATGCTGCAGCTTTCACCTTGAAGGGACTAAAAAGTTTTTTTTCAAATTATCTATACTGGTGTGTAAGCTAGCTTTGCAATGCAGCTCTCTTTGCAGCTGGACCCTCCTGAATACAGAATTATAGTAACATCAACTAAGAGGTGGAGACAATAGGGCAAACCTCTGGCAAGCAGTATTAACTGTATTAGAAATTCAGCTGATGGGCTTTTACTGACTAGAAATTATGTGAATATTGTTATTGAAATTCATCCAAGCTAAATGTTTAAAACATGAATTAACTATATTGTTCCTGAGTATTCATGTTTTCAACCTTTATCTAGGTAAATCTAAGAGTCATTAACTTATTAGCAACTTAGTAGCTGTGATAATGGGGATACAAACTATACACTGATTATATGCAAGATTTAGGTTTTTTCATGTACAAAATATCAGTGTCTTCCAGTATAGGCTACATGGTCTTCATAGTGAGTATCCAAACCTCAAGAAGAATTTGTGTGTGATTTCATACCACCACTATGTTCCAGTCCCAGCTTGCAGGCTTCAACCCACCTGTGTGGGGCACAACAACAAGAGAAAGTAAAAGAAAAAAAGTAAATTTAGTATGCATGTGCACAAGCCAGGATTAATTTGCTACTAGCTTATAAATGGAGAGAAGGAGATGGACATGGACTAAACTTGTTTAGACTACTAACAACAGAATTACCATGTTTAGAATGTCTGAAGTTCTGATACTTGGAGTTCTTTATATTTTTCTGCAATCAGAGAAGTTGATTGGTATTTCCTTCAAGAAACTTTCCCTATATCTTTTTGTCTTCTTGTAAGATTTGGATTATTTGTTTTGCCAAATGTCCGAAATATTGAATTTTTCCAGAGGAGCCAATTATATATAGGCCACATTTAAAATATGCAAACAATGTCTCTTGTAGAACAAGAAATCTCATGATACTATTCTAGTATTGCATTCTTCAGGGTAGAATTCCACATGTGTGCTGCATACAAATGATGTTAATGGATCACTACTATTTTGCAGGACACAGAGGTCTATCTTAGAAAACTGTATTGCAGACTTAGTCCTTACAAGAGCTCTATTAGGATGTCAGACAAATAAATGATGGTGTTGATCTTGAGCTTTGCAAGCAAAAGATAAACTTTATCGCAGTGGTGTAGTGACCTGCTCCGCCACATGAAGTATGTTATTCAACTTGCTTTTTGTTTGAATGTGAAGCTTATTCACACTAACATTATCTGACTGCCCATTTGTTTTGTACACAGGATGTCTGTTGAAAAAAACAGATTAACACTTCTAAGTTGTTTTTTTTTTCTACTCATCCAATTAATACATATATAAAATATACTGTTAATAAAAGATATTAATTGTATATATGTGCATGTAATTATATATATTTGTATTTATAATTATCTTAATAATATCTAATATCTTTTATCCAGTCTTTCCAGAGGTAATTATATTCTGAGAATTCTGTGGTGGAATTCCGTGGAATTTTTAACTCACAATTGTATTTGAAGATGGTGTCTATACAGAATCACAGAATGGCTGAGTTTGGGAGGGACCCCGGGTGATCACCTAGTCTAACTTCCCGCTTGAAGACAAATCAGGTAGGGCAGGTTGCTCAGTTATTTATATACACTGAGAAGACCCTTGTGAGCCTTCTCTTCTCCAGACAAAACAGTTCCAGCTCTCTTGGCTTTTTCTTGTATGGAAGATTCTTCAGTCCATTAATCATTTCATTGGCCCTTTACTGACTCACTCCAGTATGTCCATGTCTCTTGTACTGGGCAGTCCAGACGTGGATGCAGCCCTCCAGGCATCTCTCACCAGTACTGAGTAGAGGGAAGGAGCACCTCCCTCCACCTGTTTTTCTTAATTCAGTTTAGAAGGCTGTTGGCCTGCTTTGCCACAAGGGCACATTGTTAACAAAACATCACTATAGTTAACAAAATCTACAACTGTGAATGAAGACTTTATTCCTTTATCTGTTGCTTGAAACAAAACAGAACAGGATGAAGTTAATTTTTAACTAATTTAATTGAATTCATTGTCTTTAAACATAAAATTAATATTTTTGAGCTTGCATTTATTGTGAATAATTAATCTATGGAGAATGAGTGTACAAAATTCATTAATTTCTTCATATAATTTGGTGACATGGATCATGGTTTCCATTCACCTGTCCAGTTTTCACTTGGTTTGTATGCCAAAAACTCTGATGTGTCCCTCACGTTTCGTCCTTTCTCATAGGGTCAGTTTGTGCCAAAAATATTTATAGTTTACTAGGTTTGTCCTGGTAGACTCACTACCACTGACTTTTGTCCAGCTCAACTGTTCAGATCAACTAGACACTGAGAATAGTTATTGAAAGCTTAAACTGTCAATCATCCTTCAGCATCTATTCCTTCCTTGAAAAATCAATTGTTCATGCAAAAATGTTCTATCCATTCAAAACCTGTTCAGTGTTAGTTCAATGCTTATACAGTAGTACAGAACAGAACTGACATGGCTATGTATGTGACAATGCCCATATAAGATTAGAACAGAAAAAACAATACAACCAAGAATACAATAGCTAAATGTCCAATATAATTACTTGCACTGAAAACATTCTACGACCTTCTTTAAGTTGGGGTTGTGATAACTGTTGTGTTTGATGCAACTGTACTGTCAAAGAAATGTTGACCCCAATGAGCTGTAAAATCTACCACAACAGGTGCATAGGTACATTCGTAAATACAGAATTGTTATGCTAGTTGTTTCAATATTTGGATAAGTTGCAGCTCTAATGATCAGCCATTTTAAAAGCAACTTGTAATCTCATAGTTTTCTCAAGTGATAATAAAACTCGCATGAAGATTTTTCTGGCTAAAGATTGACCAATTCAAAACAAAGTAGTGTTTTCCAGGCCAGCATTTTGAAAATGTAGTCTAGAAACTAAAGCTAATATTGCTATTCTTGCCCCCTCAGCTTTTCAAATCTGATGATTGTACGAGTGACATGTATTTTGTGCTTGATGGATGAAAAGAGACAGTAAAAGGCAAGATGAGCTAATAACAGTAAAGTCTGTATTGAATCAGAAATGTATTGAGGTACTGAGAGGAATCAAGATATGTGCTTCAATCATTAGAGTTTGTCACAAGTGAGATTTGTTGGTTGATGTGCTGTCAAAGTACCGAGAGAGAAAGATTTTATAACAAGCAGCTAGACATGCAGAAAAAGTAGTTTAGGACTCAAAGGACTCAGTATAAAAAGAAGTTATAAAGTGAAAAAGAATAATAAAGTTGGCATCAAGAGAAGGGCAGTATCGATCTAGACTTTAAAAAAACCTTTTTCAGACACCCTGAAAAATGATTGTCTTAGTTTTTTGTGTTCTTAAAATCTTTACTTTTTATAATTAAACATGTCTTCACTTCTCACTTAGAAGAGGAAGACTCAAAAATGCTCAAGCTGTGTATATCTTTGAACACTGTCCTTACCCTGCCTGTTTTTAAAGCATAACACATTATCTTACAATTCTGGACTGGTCTGCATATACATTTTTCTTAAATATACACCTGGTTACATTGAAGAGTTTACCTGATTTATAGCTACTGGTAAAGCTTTTCTCACTTGACAATGGAAATTTTGAGTATTTCACTGTAATATCAGGTTAGTGCTAAAGATAGTCCTTTAAAGAAATTATTGCCATTTTCTGAGAAAATTTAACACAGAAGTTTTTAATCTGAGAGTTTATCGTTCCAGCACAGTTTTGTCCTGTGCAATATCACTCATATCCCTGCATGTTCTTTCCACACCCATAACATATTCTGATCTTCTACTTTTACTTCACACTGATTATGTAATTCTTCATACTTATATTTGCCTTTTTGTTTATACTCCCCAGTGGTATTTAAGTTCTATTAAAAGAAAAAAAAAGCATTTCCATTGAAACTGACAGGCAGTGCCTTACAATCTGATCAGATAACATCCATTCTACTTCAAATTGACTCTTCGAAATATTGTTCAAATTTTTGTTTCTTTGCAAAATCTGTCTTTCTCCGTAGTAGTAACTAGTACTCTGCCAAGTGTAACATGTGCAAATTATAAGTTTGAGAAGCGACCCTGCAGTGGTGAAGCACCACCAAGGTCTGTCTAATGATAGTAAAACTTGCAGATTTTGTTTTTGTCTTCCTGCCTCTCTCAATATGTAGCTCATGAATAATGATAATGCTATTTTGTTGACTTTAGTACTTTCTTGACTGCTGTGTATGTTGCTCCTATGGCTACTGGCTGACTAGTAGAGCTATCTGTGAATATTTTTCAAACTCTAGGTTTTGTTGATAGTTTATTTCTTTTTGCAGATTGCACCTTTACAACTTTTCCTCTTTCTTTCCCTCTTCACTGTAAAAAAAAAAAAAAAAAAAAAAAAACAACAAAAAACCCAAAAAAACCCACAAAAAAACAAACAAACAAAAACAACAACAAAAACAAAAAACCCACAACAACAAAAAAGCCCAACCCAAACAAAAACAAACCAAAAAAAAAAAGGAAGATTCTGTCTTGAAAAAGATGATCAGTGTACTCATGTACAATGTGAAAAATCCAGATTGTGCGCTCTCTTCAAAACCACTTGGGTCTCAGAACAGTACTCCAAAATCATAGAAAAGTACACCAAATCTTGCATATTCTGCCAGGTACTAATTGTCTGTTTCCTCACTACATCAAAACTTAGGCAGAAGCTGAAAATAAAGGCAGCTGTGCAGACTTTCCATCTAAAAACTGCACTGTGGATGTCTGTTCTACAGAGTGGTTTCTTCCATGTGGTTTTAGGTGAATCTCTGCTCCAGTGCCTGGAGCACCTCCTCTCCTTCCCTGGCCCCGGCTATTTCTCAGAGTGTTTCCTTCACTCCTCTCTGGCTGCAGTGTTAAAAGTGGCTACCCTTTCTTAAATATGTTTCCTTGAGGCACCACTATTTTTGCTGCTGGGCTCAGCTGTGCCCAGCCCAGCTGTGTGGTGGATCCATTGGAGCTGACTGGAAACATCTGTGTCTGGCATGGGGCAGGCCCTGGCCTCTTCTCACAGAGGCTGCTCTGCAGCCTTCCCACTGCAAACACCTTGCCAGCTACACCCAATACAGGCACCAAAAGACAACTCAATAGGAACAGACAATTGAGAGACCTGGTGGAAGCACAGTGGTACCAGAATACCAGCTTTTAAAGAATCAAGTAGAACATACTGGTGCAAGAGTGGCACTGTCAGCCAAGCTGTGACCTATTGTTGGAAGAAAGGAGAAGCACTCAGGTGACCTTTTGGGTGGACACTCCACTTCCTAATAGTAAAAGCTATCTGAGAGTTGCGCTATCTGCTTCCTATCAGGATGAAAATAATGATCAGAAAACGTGAAATGAGATTGGACAAGCTACAAGTACCAGAGAAAGAGTGACAGTGGGAGATTTCAGCTGTTTTGTTAGACTCAATGCCTTATGAGGGTGTGATGCAGATAAATTCAGACTCGGTAAATGACTGTTTACTGCAACAACTTGTCTTAGAGCTCATAGAAAAAGAGACTATTTTGAATTTTTGGCCTGAGAGATGCAAAGGACCTACGCTGAGAAGGATCAGTGGGAGTGCTGCTCTGTAATAGAAACCACAGAGCAATTATTTTTAAGAGTGCAGTGAGGGGGAGAGAGAGAGAAATAAATCAAGCAAATTGACACTTGTTTTCAAGAAAGGGAACTGTAAAGGAAGAGAAATTTTCAAAGGCAAAACGGAGTTGTTCAAAAAGCCTGCATGTGGTGTTAAGGCTGCTGTAAATGCCATGTTAGAAGGCCAGTTAGGATGTGTGCCATAACTCAAAAAGAAACCGAAGTGGTCCAAAAGTCCTTTGCACGTCTTCCTGGGAAAGTTCTTAAGATTGTTGCAGCTAATAGTTTGACCTCTAAAAATCTGAAAGCTTAGCCAAATAGGAAGAAAAAGAATACAGATAAAAATGGTAGGTCAAATGTAAAAAGGAAATTTAGAGACCTGAACCAGAAAGGTCAGACCTAAAACCTTGCAAAGCATGCTCAAAGTGACAGCAAAACAATACTTTAAACACGTCAAAAGCAGGAAGCCAGCTAGGGAATTGGTGAGAATGTTTAAGAACTTATGTCAGGTGATTAGACCATGTCTAAAAATATCAATAAATCCTTTGTTTCAGACTTGATCCTGTCTGAAGGTGTGGGGCAGGGAGAAACTGAATCAGATTGAAATAAATACACAGGAACCATTATATCACTTAGGTGAGTGAGATGTCAAGAAATCATCACAACCAAATGGCATTCAGTCAAGAGTCCTGAAATGTGTCAAATAGGAAGTTGCTAGAAGAACCTATAGTGAAAAAAAGCTATATGGTTTCTGTTAGAGCATGTGGTGCCAACCGGAGGTGTCAGTGAGGAGTTTATGAAGGGAATTGAGTGGGCATAAAGTATTTGGATTTTCAGAAGCATTTGAGAAGATTCCATACTAAAAGTTATGAAAGCAACAAATCTGCCAGGGGATTGGAGAAAGAACCTTCAATGGATTCAAATTAGTTAAAGGATGGGATGCAAAAGGTTAGGATATAATGATCTCTCACGTAGATGAGGTGCTGAGGGACTTGGTTTAGTGGTGACTTGGCAGTGCTGGGTTAATGGTTGGACTCTATGATCTTGGAGGTCTTTTCCAACCAAGGCTATTCTATGACTCTACAACGGTTCCTAAGGATGACTGTGACTTTGAGCTTTGTTCAATGACTTCACCAGTAACCTGGAGAACAGTCACAGATACCACAAAGCTCTTTTAGGTTGTCAAATGTTGTGTCAATGGCAAAGAACTGCAGAAGAACCCCACAAAACTGAGGCAGCAGGTAGAAAGATGGCAGATGAGATTCATGAAGGCAAATGTAAGGGAATTTCTAGGGGAAAACCACCTTAGACTCAACCGTGCTGCACTTGGAACTGGCAGGTACAATCACGAAGGAGATCTTGAAATTCTCATTCACAGGTCTCTGAAATCACCGACTTGATGTGTCAGAGCAGCCCAGTTTCTGTGGAGACAGAAAATATTAGAAGGCTTAAAAGAGGTTAGACACATTCCTGGACAAAAGGTTCACAGAAGGGAACCAAAAGAACTGTTGGGAATGCACCCTCACGTACACTAACTTGCATTGCTGGTGAAAGAAGAGGGGAACAGATTGCAGAAAGTGGTTGGTTTGAAGACTTTCTCCAAATAGCATCTCTTCCTGCTGGTAGGAAAAGCAGGTCAGACAGGCCATTGGTCTAACCAAGAGGATCATAATTTTAGAAAATGAGGGATTAATTTATCCAGTGAGATATAAGCCCTGTAAAAGCAAGAATGTGCATTGACTAGTGGCACAAAAGTGATTCTAACTAGATTTAGTAACACTACCTTTGTGCATAAAAATATGAACATTACTAATTATTTTCCCAGATTTGGTCTGGAATCCTTTAATAGAATAATGGACTAAAAGAATCCTCAGCAGGTCATCTAGTCTATTTTCTCTGCCTAATATAAGAAAACAGACCTTCACTACTACTGGCAGTTGTTTCTTCGATGCTACATGTACTACGTCCTTTTCCAATTTAGTCTCACGATTAATTATCTTTACAGTTGCAATTCCTCTTTTTTCCCATTATCTGGTCTAAGTGTTTCTTCCTTCTATGTATTCCTTTTCTTTTGGTCTGACCTGTTTGGACATAAAGAATTACTTTTTCAGCAATTTTTCAGTATTTCATTGCTGAATGTATTAATGAAAATCTTCCAAAGCTCATTTGATGCATTCTTCCTGGCTGGCAGTATATTAAATGATAATGGTTCTTCACATGTGACTTGTAAATTAGTCTTATATTGTCTTAATATATCATGACCATGGTTTTGTGTGTCACAAAACCTCATAAGAAGCTCCTTTTTATTGTTCCTTAGTCAAGATCTACTTTTTGACTGTTTCTTCCAGTCCTGTCTGTTGTTCTGCTGTCATAAATGAGGTTAGTTTGACACTTTGATGCTTCTAAGGTGCTGAAAACTGCCTAGTTTATTATCATACATGCACTTACAAGTCTGCTTATTTTTCCGTTGTTCTGCTAAAAAATTAAGGTGGTTAAGCTTGTAATTCCATGGATCCTTGCCTTAATGCAAGGCTTGGGGTCTTGCAAGCATTTGAAATAATTTTTTTTTTCCAGTTGCATGTCAGTGGAATATTACACAGTTTATTGAAGAGAAGTCTTTCATTAATCCGGTATGTTTCATATACAATGATCTATCTTACATCTTTCATTAGAATGATCTAAATTAACATGGTGTACTTACAATCTTCAAATTGTTTATGTACGGTATTATTGCTCAGTTTCTTGGAATGAAGTAAAATCTGTAAGATTGCAGCTGGAAAATATATATCAGATATGTATATTAGAAGATAGAATCAGTATTTCTCAAAAAGGTAAATTTTTGCTAGTTGTCTGATGTCAGTCATTTATTATAGATGGATGTTCAGACAGATGAGAAAAGTGAACTAATTGATAAGGATCTGGAATTAAACTATATTTGCTATCAAATACATTAGGATATTATGAAGGTTAACTTGTTTATTGTGAGACAATTATATTCTTGAACAACTAATTGAAATACAGCAATTATATTTGTTTCTAAAATGACTTACTGTATGGGAAAATATTGTATTTAACAGCTCTTTGAAGGAAAAATATCTAAACAATCATACAGTACACTCTTTTTATGATTTTTAATATGTTTAAATAGAATGTCATTATCAAGATAAATATTCTCATTATCCCGCTTCACAGTTGAGAACAATATCAGCTGTGTAAATAGCAGGTCCATACTGTAAAGTAGAATGATATCATATATTTGCAATGAAGAAATAAAGGGCTTTGATAGAGCACGCCCTGATTCCTGTCTAGATTGCGCACTGAAGTTTCTTTCCAAAGAGGATAGAGTTTGGTGTGTGTCATGTGCCCTGTCCGTATTCTGATATAGAGTTGGGATAAAATAGGACAAACTTTTTAGACAAAGGAGCATATAAATTCAGTTCTCTATTTCGGACCAAGAAAGGCTATCTTCTGTTAGTATGAAGGGACATGAAATACAAAGGTAAAACAAAAGGGAGTCAAAATCTTCAGGAAGATAAACTGAAAAAAAAGTTAAGATTGTTATATGGTGTCTAACAGTCAATATTGAGAGGCTTAGGATAAAATACATTCTTGGTGACAGATTAGGTTCAAAGAGGTAAAAAGAGTACAACCACCCTTTTTCTATTAGAAGGGTCATTTCCAGGGCTGAAATGGACACCTATTTCTATTCCTGTTTCATAATTTTAGCTGTGAATCCTTGTTTTGTTAGTAATCTTATGATGTAGTCTGTAATTTACTAAAATTAAGCTGAAATTGCTTTTTTCAAACAAGACATCAAGCAATTTTCTTTAGTTGTTGTTGAGTTCTGACTGTTAAAATGGATCCAGACTAATTCAGATGCTTTTGTCTGACCCATCTGTCTTCAGACACATGTGCTGCTTTTTTAATGTGGATATTTTCAAATATTTGGATAGATCCAACAAAAATAATCATACTTCAGAAGAAATCATTTCTGCTGTTTTAGTTATACAGGAGTTACATAACTCATAAATGAAGGATTGGAGGTTACAGTTTAATACTTCTGTAAAAATGTTTACTGAAATCTTCATTAAGGAAATGTTTATTATAAAAGCAAATTAAGTGACTCTCACTGTATTTGTTTAACTCTGTGCTGATTATAATTCTGCAAATGCTAATAAATTTGATACTTCATGTAATAATAGAATAAATATTCCCAGTGTATTTTGGTGCGCTTAAGTTATTTATGCAATGACTTATGCTTGGTACAGTTCAGTTCATGTCCTGTAAGTCAAAAAAGAAAACCCCAATAAAATAAAAGTCAACAGACAAGAACATTAGACAGAACATAATATTTATTGTTTTAGAATAAATATGAAGTAAAAATGACCTGGAAGTAGTACAAATTTTGCTGATAAAACTTCACAGTTTTCCTCCACTGCTAAGCTAATCAATGACTGTGCCTGGTTCTAAGTCAGAGGCCAAACAGGAGATTTATCTGAATAATAGCCTAATCTTCTTCAACAGAATTTGTAAACTAAAATATCAGAGATTCAATCAATTTGTTTATACCTTGCAGCTGATGTCAATTCAATTGATGTGTTCTGACTTATTTTGTGCCACTCCACTTGGTTACCTTCTGAAGCAAAAAAACCCAAACAAACTGTCACTTCAGCAACAGTAGGAACATTTGTTTACTGCAGCATGTCTGTAGACATGACAACTTCAAAAGTAAAAATTACAAAGTTTTTAATTACCAAAGTGCAAACACTTAAATTAGAAAAAGTGACATCTGAATATTATTAAAGCAGAAACAGATACACTGTACGTAGCTAATGTATTTCTGGTTTTATGTAACTAGATTGGTTTATGTAAAGTAGCATTCTCCTATTGAAAAGGGAACAATTCCCAAAACAATTATTTTATTAAGATAGTGTTCATTTTATCTGTGGGAAGACATCTTGTTCAGTGGTCACTGAAGTCAGTGGAATAAAATCTTAGCAAAACCTAATAAAATGTAAGAATCTAGCTACAAAACTGACGACCTAAATTGCATTTATTTGTCTAACCACTATTGTATATGGTCTATGTCCCATATTTTCTCCTAGGGAGGGAGAAATATGTGATTTCTACTCATCTTATTTCAGATATCCCTCTAAAGGTACTTTTTTTTTTTTAATTTCACTTGTGCATGGTTTTGGGGAAAGACTTTTAAAAATTGACCCAATATTAAGAAACAGTATTTTTAAAAATATTTACAATAAACTGCAGTTATTTGTAGTGGAACAAAAAATCTTTCAGAATAGGGTTTTAGCCTTTTTAATTATTTTGAAATAAAAAATTGGTTAAAAGTTTAAAAACTAGTGTATAACTTAAAATATGTTGTTTTGAACAGCAAGAGCTTTGTCACTTTAATGTTTCTGCAAGAAGGTTCTCAAAATGTACTCCTGTGTTACAGTAGGAGATAGATCGAGTAGAGCAAATAGAATTACACTTCTGAAGAGTTTATTTTGGACTTCCCAGTACCCATCCTGAAATATTGCCTCCATCTCTGTGGCAGATTACTTTTACCTCAGTAAATTTTTAATATAAAATACCCTGGATTTTCTTGGAATCTTTGATGAGTTCCCAAATGGAACTTTTCTCAAAGACCTTAGGAAAAAAAAATGTTAACTTGGAAGGAGGGAAAAGGAAGTTAAGGGTGCTGAAAGTCAGCTTTGCTGAAAGATGGAGAAAATAATTGATTTACATAGGATACCTGCATTGCTACTATGAAGGATAATAAAAGACCTATGTTGTTTATATGTGGATGGTGTATCAGGAGGATTTATTTCAAGTTGTATTTTTGGATGAAATTACCTCCTTTAGTTGCTTTGTCTGTTTAACATGCTTCATCATACTAAAACTGTCATATACACTTCAGGAGTGGGAGCTGTCTGTGTTGACAGTTCATCATTGGATCAGTCTTCTAGAACTATTGTTTTATTTATGTTTTACATCTCATTTTCTTTTCGATGTTGATATCACAAATCCAAAGAATTCCTCAGTGAGCTTTATCTGTGATCTAGCAGTAAGACTGAGAAGCAGGAACCTTACTCACATGTTTATGACATATCCAACCTTAGGTGTATTTGTAGAGATAGTCCATTTTGGCTTACGAACCACTGAGAATAAACAGAGTTACAATCACCTTACAAGTTTCTTCAGGGAAAGAAAAAGTTTTCAAAATCTACCATTTTGTGAATTTTAAAAAAGAAGTGTGTAGAGGGAATGACGTCTCCAGCTGCTGGGGTTTGTTTGTGTTGCATGTTCTAGACATAGTCACCGTGGACCAAACATCCATGCAATGATGAGAATCATTGGAAAAAGTCAGGACTGATGCTGCGACACCCCAGATTAAAGATGTTTGTGGATGGTTTTTCAACTTCTTTAATTTGGAAGAATGACAGCTAGTCTAACTAGTCTCCTTTTTTTCCCCTTTCAACTCTTTTTAGGAAATCTTTCTTACCGTACTCCTCTTGCGAAAGGGAATACTCCACTACATTATAGTGATGGCTTTCCTAGAAGGATTTGTCCCTCTTTCATTGGAAAAATGTGTTGTCTCAACTTGTACACATGTGAAGAATTAGTTTGGACATATGCTACCCAATTGGTTTCTCAGTGTTTAGGGGAGTCCTGAGACCCCTTCAGAGAAACACCCATACATTTAAGGGCTGTCATGAATGTAGATGGACTTAAGCATGTGCAAATCTATTTCCTTTTCATGTCGTGTAATTCTCTGAGACACTCTACACATTACTTGTTCTATTAGGCTCATTTAGCTCCTACATTTCTGGTATGGGTGAATATTTTGCATTCACTGTCATTTTTCACAAACCCTCCTTTTCCCTACTGCCTTGCTGGCTGAATCTACAATTCCAACTCAGCTAAATTCAGCTGGGTTCCTTTTTCTGCTGTCTGACTCACATTTTCTTCCTTGCTCTTTACCCACTGGGTCTTTCTGCTCTAGTTCCAGCTTGTTGCTTCCACCATTTTTGTCTCACTCCTACATTCTCCATTGTTTTCCTGATCTTCTCTTCATATTCTTGCTAGTCCTTTGCATCATTTCATTACTTCTGTTCAAAACTAGCCTCTCTCGTGACTCAGACATTGCATCACTTCATCCTCCCACTGGAAATCTATCACTCCTCCACCTGTCTTTTACTGCATACATAGGGATCTAAGGATAATTGTGTATATGATTATATATGTATCACAGTGAATCAATCATCTTTAATGCTTTCCTCTGAAATTATAAAAAGTGTGGACTACTGATTTAGCTTAAAACATTCCTTCTTCAGTTTTTCACTTTCATGTGCGGAAGAATTACATAAACAGTGGGGGAGAGGAGATTTTACTGCATGCAGAAACCAAAGAAACAAACTGCAGCAGGGTGCTGTCAGATGAATGAAAAGAGAAGGCTAAAAAACATAGGTGGCTGGGTTTTTTCTTATTTGTAGTAATCTGTGCTTTTGTATGTGAGAATGTTAGGTAAACAATGCAAACAAATGTGATTTGCAAGCAGATGATATTCTTTTTGGTGTAAATCATATGACTTCAACAGTGGGCAGGCATGCTTTTATAACAAAAATAAAATTACATGCTGAAGACCAGGAGTCCATGCTTCTAAGTAATAATTTTGTTAATACTTTCATTTAAATTGAGCATTATTATTGAAATAATATTGACAGTTTTAACACACCTACCTTTACAGGAACAATTGGTGCTTACAATATTTTTTTTTTTTTTTTTTGGTCTGTAACTTGAAGACAGAAATCCACATAGAAACTAAAATCTTCTGTTTGTCTCTCTGAAGCACTTGACTTTTTGCTGCTGCTATAAACTAGCCTCTAGTGAGTGTGTTTATCTTTCTCTTTAAAACAAGCAGTCTGTATATCATGTCTTTAACAAGATAACACGATAGAGCATATTAGAGAAGCTGATAAAATTTTTCCAGGATTATGACACTGCAGCTTTTGTTTTCAACCATTCAAAAGGACCTTCTCAAAGGTGACATGCAAATGTATCTTTTCATATTAGAAAACCCTTTCACTATCACCTTTCCCATACTGATATCAATAATTAAGAATGAGAACCCTCATTGTTTCTATTATTACGCTATAGAGATAGCATCTCATTATATTTAAAATGCACACTTCCATATCTTTGTTATATTTTTCCCTTAAAGTATTCAAACACATTGTCAAATTCTAAGCCCCAGCATTTATACAGCTGAGAACAATCTGCCCATTGCACAGGGGAAAGTTTGTTACAGTCTCATTATGAACACACAAGCATTTAATTTGAGAACAGCAAGAAGGATCAGAATGAAAATTATTTTAAAAAGAAAGAACGTTTGAGGAAATCCAGCTAAATCCCTTAGCATGTTTTCATGTTTCTACCGTATTTTATGATCTTCATCAGACAGTCAGCTTAACATCTTTATTGCACAGATAAACTTTTTATTGAATGCACCAGGGTTTTTATAAGTTCCATGATGCTTTAGTGATACAGAAACAATAGTGATGCTTTCAATCATGATTGCAGACTGCCCACTTCCAAAGTTGGGAATGCATCAGTAGGAGATGTAACAGCAGAACTAATAATCTGGAGGAAAAAGCACAACAATCCATATATATAGTTTAGCTTTTACATAAAAGCTGAAGTAAGGGAAAATAGAAAAACCCACTGTGGGACTTTTTTTTTTTTCCCTGTGGGTGATGCAGAGAAATTTTAAAAAATGGAACATTGCCTACCTCCTCTTACAAAGGTTTTGGTATCCTATATCAGGCCAGGTAAGAGAAAAATGTGTCTTTTAGAAGAAAATGCACTTATTTGAGGATTGATTTTTTTAAGAGGCTCTTTTCCCCTAAATCTAAGTTTCTTCTGGTGTAACTCTTGACTTCCCTTTTGTTGCGTGCAAGCTGCTGTTGCCTTTTTTTTGGAAAATATTTTTGTCATTCTATTTCTTCTAGTCTTATCTGTACTCTAAAGTAATTTTTCTTGGTCTTCTGCAACTTCCCAGAGAGTCTCCATGATAGTGGTCCATGTATTCCCATATATTGTCTTCAAGAATGGTGAACACTTGACCTTTAATAAAAATATAAAAGCTTCTAAGTGATCTGTTGCATCTTCCCCATGTCCTAGTTCCTCACAGATTCCTCACAAAATTTTTGAAGCCTGAAACATGAGATTTTTAACCATTCTGTAATTCATTTTTTTATTGATTATATAAATATCCCACAGCACACTACCTGCACAACACATAATAATAGTAACTTGTGCTGTCCAGCTATCTGAGAGAAAAAAATCTATGTAATTCTAACTTAAATTTCTACCATATTTATTTTTTATGAGACAGATGGAGAAATAGTATACAAAACTGATATTAAGTTGGGAAATTTCTTAAATGATGTGTGATCTAAACAAATGCCTTTACCAGTAGAGATCAGCCTCTGTGCTAACTAGATGGAGTTCTTTGCTTCTTCAGGTTGTGTATTTCCATTCAGTATTCACAGGTATTCATGAGTCACACTTGTGCACAATATGAGCTATCTTTCTTCATCACTGGTCTTTTCCATAAAGCCCAGAAAGAACATATGCATAGTGAATATAGTGAACCAGAATTTTTCTAGGAACTTTTTGTCAGAAAATAGGTGTTAGAAAAGTGGATGAAAAATTGCATGATAAATAGATCCAGAAAGGCATTATAAAAGGCATGATTAATTATATAGGATACAGAAGTAATCAAAAGTTTGTGAATGGAGAAATTTCTTATCCTTCAAGATTCCCCACTGAATGTAATCTTGTCTACTTACCTTTGGTAGAAAGGTCAATATTCAATATGTTTTTAAAAACCCAGACTTCCGTCCTTGTATCATGTCTTCCATTTAAAGCTGTTGTACTAAAAACTAGAATGTTAAAACAATTTCCAGATTTTAATCAAATTCAGAATCCTGTATGTTACCTCCAAAAAATAGATTTGCAAAATTAGCAGAAAAAAAAACCTGAAGTGAGCTATTTTCTTTCTAAAATCATAAGCTTAAAAAGTCTTTGTTTCTGTTCTCAAATTGTGCTACATCTTAACATCTGGGCAATTATGCAAACCTGTAAATTGCATTTTCCCCTCTGAGTTAATTGGCATAAAATTATAATGAAAAGAATTCAAAACCTCAGTGCAAAATTATAGTCTCATAAAATGAAATTGTAAACATACTGATTAGCATGTAAAATTTTAATGAGACTGTATTTTGATAGGAAAAAAACCTTCAGAGGTGTGCAGCAACTTTCAGCAAATATTTTGCTTAATTAATGAATTTCAATAATTGATAGTTTTACCCCAGACGTAAGAACCATTACTGAAAACACCTCTTTTCTTCTGTTTTAATGAGACTGCTGTAAAGAAGTGTGAACTTGTTCCCTTTCTTCTGAAAATATTTGGTTCAAGAAAGCTGAGGTCCACATGAAAAACAGAAGTGTAATTAGTGCTTTATATGTTTATTCTAAGGCCAGTTGTTCTGATAAATCTTCACTGGGAATGGGGAAGATCTCAGAGTTGTGATCTCTGAAAAATCCAGAGTCATTGCAACTTTGACTCTAGCAGAGCTTCTGCACTATAGTACAGCTGTTCTCCAGCTGACAGGAGATTATAGGTGGATTATACAGGATTATAGGTGAATGTTCTTGCCCATGCTCAGAGAAAACAATTAAATGAAAAATAGAGGAAAATTCTGTTGGCTTTCCTCTCACACAGAGAAAATGCCAATGAATTTGTGTATTAGGGATATGTGTAAAGCTTTGATTAAAAATAACAAGAAAATGAGTTTCAGAACTATTGTTCTCAACATGAATTGAATTCAGGTTTCAAACATCTAAGAATTAGTTTTCTTTTCCTTCATTACAGCAGCTAGCATTTCAGCTATCACCAAAAGTATCAAACAGTGCTATGATAGATGCCCTTATGGGATGTGAGTCCCATACTCATACCTGCATGGTTTCCATTGAAGCTAATAAAAGTTCTGTAGACATTAGGATTTTCAGAATGACTGTCATAATACTTTTCGGCAGTAAGTAAGCAGGAATGATAAGCACTCCTTCAAGATACCCTGTTTTTTTGAAATTTCTTGGTAAATTCTACAGGTCAGAAGAGTTGAAATAGCTAGTTTATTTAAAGTCTGTATTGGTAAACTCAGCCTCCAGCATTCAATTAATTTACAGCTGTTACATTTGTTCCCTTACAATTCAACCATGGAAGTTACGCATTGTATAATTCACTGGTTAGGGTTGTTTGTTTGTTTCATTTGTATGCATATTAACTTAGAAAACTGTAAGGGGATACTTATGCAAATTAATGAGAACTTAATAAAATCCTTCAGAATCACTACACTTAGTAAAATAGCACAAACAGATACTGCCAATTTTTATTATTTTTAAAACATAGAAGAATTGTGCTTCAAATCAATGTAAAAAATTATAAGAATTTGAAATATATTCAGTCAGGTGATCATTCTGGTTATCTAAACATAAATTCTTGTGTGTACCTAATTCTCCTTAACTGAAATTAATTTTTAGATTGATTTAGTAAATGCAACTCCTCTCTCTCTGAGCTGTCTTTAAATGAAATAAATAAGCACTGCATTTGTTCTCTGCCTATCACTCCTGACTACCATATATTGCTGCCCAGAAGTTAATGTGAAGCATCGACTACCCAGTAGAAATTGTTCTGCCCAGTAGGAGGTGGAATAAATAACAATGTGCACCATCTCTGACTTGCAGATAGCAGTAAGATTCCTGAAATAGTTTTTCACTAATTCAAGTTCATTTCTACCCAGGGAAAAGTACATATAGAGATATTTTTCTCTTTAGTACAGTTCATCTTTCCATTCACACCATTGCAGGTTCTTGGGGAGGGAGAGGAATAAGTGTTCTGTTTTGGGTCTTTCAATTATGTTTAAAGGTAGAAATCAGTCATGAGAGAATGCAAGTGCCATTGAAATACTTTCCTACTAGTTCACACCTGCTAAACAGTTTCACATTAATGCTTATGTAAAAAAAAGAATAAAAATAAAAATACAGCTCTGTGGCTGCATGAGTTGTATGTATATCCTAAACTTGAACAGGTTGTGACATTTTGTGCCATATGGTATGTCTGTCAGTGAAGTGAAGGGCAGGCCTTGTCACATCATATCCCGTGATGACTTTTGGGAGTGAAATATCATTTCCAGTTGAGGTGAGCCTTTCACTTCACTGACCTGCAACTTACACATCTCAAGAAACACAGCTGGTTTTGGAAACTAACCTCCTGCTAAGGGAAAGTATGACTTGACAGGAAGTCTAGCATTTGATTTACGAGACCCTAGATCTTAACAAGATATAGAACTTCCCGACAGAAAGTGTTCAAGATGAAAGTAATTTCAAAATGTCCCAGTTGTCTCAATATTATGGAAGTGACAAGAGCTTTTGTTCAGAAGGGTCATTTCAAATACCTAAGATAGATAAGTTCACTATGACTGGAAAAAATAGGTTTGGTTCTTCTCTGTAAATTTTCATTCTCAGAAAGTAAAATAAAAAGACTGATTATTTGTAAGCTTGTGGAAGATGCTAGGTAGTGAATTTTAAACATCATCTAGATTTTCTATTTTGCCACATGAAATATCTACAGCACTGGCTAGTTAGGGACTAGGTAGTCTTGAGGGATCGTAAAACAGCACTAAAAATATAAGACAAAATTTTTGGCAGATTTGAGACACAATCTATATCAGTTGTGCACTGGTTAAGGAAGCAGACTGATGAGTTGTGGATGAAGGGGAGTGTTATTGGCATGGCAGTCTTCTTACCTGATTGCAGTCTAATGGAACAGTTTTGCTTGGAAACCTGAAGAATAAATGGTTTTGTGATGTTTTTATCTGTCTAGCAGAGGGCAGGTAGGTACAGTGACAGCAGTGTATTGCGGTAATACTGTGGGATCAGAATGCTTCATTGGAATAAAATAAAGTAAAGGTTGATAGGTCTCCTGAGTGCCTCCTTCAAACATCAGCTCTCTTACCATAATTTTGAATTTCATCTGCTGAGAAGCAGCTGCGTGTCTTGAAAGCACCACTAGCCTCTCAGACATGGTAGTGTCAACATACAAGTACAGTGGGGTGATTCTTGAAAGATTCCTCAAGCAAATGTCCTCCAAACAGAAAAGCAAGTGACTTTAAGGTTACTTAAATTGTATTAGCATTATTGGTGTATTTTTGAGGAATTATGCTATGAGAAAAGAAGAAAATTTTCCACATATGTCTCTGATAAGCCAGAGGATCATGATAGTCACTGAAAAGATAATCTGAAAAACTAGCAATGCACTGTCTGGCTGTTATCCTGTAGAAATAAAAATGTGTCTCGAATATCAGACTACAGTTAGAAATGTCTTTTTATCTTTGAGGTCTAAGCTATTAAATGTAGGATTTGGGGTAGATGGAAGCTTTTTCAAGAGAGTTATTTTCAGCAGTAATCTTCATCATTAGTGGGAATCTTTCCTGAGTCATCATAGTAGAAAATATAGATGACATAGAAGTGATCTTTATACTTCTGTTAGTTTGGAGGGGTAGGTGATGTAGGTTTTTTGATTAGTTTTCATGTTTGAGTTTAATTTATATGTGATCTTATGCTTACATAAAGGCAAAGCACAATTGATAGGTATAGTGGAAATCTTGACTGATCTTTAAACAGTCACAATTCTATTAACATTTTCTGTTTTCATTATTCAACAAGCATAAGTAATTCTTTTAAGGAAAAGAAGTAATGTCCATTTCTATTTAAATGGCAGTAACAAATGTTTCAGAATTAACATTTTTAATGTCAGATCGGATCAAATTATTTATAAGATGAGAAAATATTAATTCTTTCCATTTATAATATTTTAATTAAAAATTTAGTAAGTTTGTGTATACCATTTTTAAGTTTGTAAAACAAATTGCTTGTCTTAAGATTGTTCTAATTCCTCAGTTTTTGACACCTGCAGTCATGGATGCTGGGGATTTACAGCAACCTTAATAAGGAAATATTTTAGTCTTTAAGTGAAGTAAAATATCTCTCTAATAACTCTTTATATCAATAGAACTTTTTTCCCAGTAAAGTTTTAAGATTAACATTCTTTTGTTGTTCTAAGATGTCTGTAAAATATGTTGTCTTACTATACACATTATTCTATACCATGTTATTATTCTATACCAATGTTTACTAATTTGTGAAGTCAGATGAACTTTGAAAAGTGAATTTTAAAAAAATTATTTGTATAAGGTATTGCTTCATTATCAGAAAATACTCAAGGTAATTACCCAGCTCAATTCCTATAACAGGTTAAAGCATATCAAGTTAGTAAGGCATTTGATCCAAGTTAACATCTTTTTTAATGTATGGTATATAAGTGCCGTACTGTCATGTAGGTTACCCCTCTTTGTAAAGAATTCCTTGCATGGGACTGGAAATTTAATTCAAAATTTTGCAGAATTGTTACCATATATTTAAAGTGGTTTTGTATGTCTTGATAGGTGAATAACTTTACCTCTTCTAAGAGGAAGTAGAAGATATATTTCTTCTGTACTGACCCCGTGGTTTTCAGAATTTCCTCAAAAGTTCATTAACTTGAAGAAGTTTACTTGAACTATTATGGAATGATTTAAAAAAGAAAACCAGAAACTGATTATAACAAAGGGATCCCTGAGCTGAAGACCAGATGCACAGTTTTATTCAGAGATATTGACAGGATGGCCTGCTAGCGTCCCTCACAGACCTAACATGGAACACCAATATGAGTGCAGAGGCCCTCCTCAGACTACGATGAGAATATTTTTATAATTAATGGACCATGAAAGGTGAAACTGTTGCAATTTAAAAAAAAAAAAAAAAGTGATGGCATGTTTTTAAGGAGGAAGTAGAACCAATACACTAAACTGGTATCCGGGAAATAATACAATTGTCCATTTGACATCAAATAAAGGCAGCTGATAATTTCCGACCATTCAAGTAGTAGTCAATCAGAGGTCAGTACTACTACTTGGACTAAGCAGATTGCACTGCTGCTATTGCTTTTATTACAGAAGCTGTAGATTTAGTGTACAGCCAAAGGAAAATCTAAATTTGTACATTCTAACCAGAGAATAACAGTATAACAGTATACGCTGCAATGATTTAAATGGAATGAAAAAGTGCATACAAGACCAGTTAAATACTGATGCCAAATCTGATTAGTTGCCCTGCTTATATCCCTGGCAAAAAGTGAAATGTATCGTTATATTGAAACCATATGAGAAACAAAAGTGTCATGGGTATTTAACTGCATACAGATAATGCTCATCATTTTTGCCAGCCTTGAAATGAAGTACAGCCAGTTTTCAAGATCTAATAAGATCTGACATATTAATTACAAAGTTGGTTTTGTTATCCAGTTTTAATTTCAGGGCAATTGTAGTTCAAGCATAGATTTAACTAAGAGCACTATTTTGGCAGATACTATTGCTCCTGGCACATCAGTGTAATAAAACTAGATCTTAATGAAACTGGAGGCAACTTGTGCAGGAGCTCCGCACTTGATTTAGGGATGGTTTGGAAGTGAATGTAACAAAAACAGTTTTACTAGGGAAATGTGGGGAACTTACCCATATCCATTATCTTATATGATTTTAAGGCTCTTTCTATGGCATTAGCACTTTCCTTGATGTGGTGCAATGGTGCAGATTCTACCCAATTCCTTTCATGCCTTGAAAAGATATAGCACTTCTTACAGGTACACTGAGGTATATGACATCCTTTTGCAGTGATGATTTAAAGCAGAGTAGAAAGGAATAACCTGACACAATTATGTGACCCAAAGGGAAAACCTGATGTAGTGTAACTCAAAGGGGGAACTTTGGCCTCTTCCATTAACATCAAAATTGTATCTATCATTGGCTAAGGTTCAATTTTTTAAAAGAAATAAAATAAAGATCCTGCACACAATGAAAACAACATAGTAGAAGTGTCTCCCTACAACTAAATCCATATTCACTTCAATTAAGCTTTATTTATAATGTAACTGAAAATGTCTTGCTTTTTACTAAAACTGAACAAATTTGCAGGTTTCCTCAAACTGTTTTTTCATATTAGAGTATGGTTTCAGTATGGGAATGGTTTCAGTTCAACAGTCACTCAGGTTAAAATGAAGCAATTGCTGCTAAGCTTTGAAATCTTCTTGGACTGTAGTGACTGTTCATCAGGAAACAAAGATAAATAGCAAATTTGTAGCTCACAACTCTGAGAATAGCTCACTTGGTCTTGCTATAATTAAAACCACTGGGGTGAAGACTTCCACACGGCCTGGGTATTTCCCACAAACTGTTCTATGTGGGTTTTGTTCAGTGCTTTTCTTAAATTTTCTGTGGAATTTTTACAGTTGTATAAACTTTCTCTGTTGAAGACCAGAAGAAATTATGCAGAATTTAAGTGCCAATTAATGCACTTCATCAGTTGCATCTAAACTCACCTGTAAATTTATGTTGTGAGTTTCCTGTCATTCTGATTAGTAGTTAAAATAGACTGGAGGACACATTGTCACACTTCAGCTCTTGTCTGGATCACAGTCTTTGGCTTGCTTTCTGGTGAAAACCTAGGAGCTGTTCTGTGGCTAGATCAGGTCCTCATACAGAGGTTGAAGCTTATCAAAACCATCATCAGCTAGACCTTGAACTAAAAATCTAAAGCTAATTTAGATTTTCCTTCTTGCCCTTTGCATGATAAATCTCATGATATGCACATACAGTCCTGACGTGACAAGAATAAAAGCGACATTCTTCAAGAAAGCTTGCTAAGGAAGTTGACATTTATTCTCTGTGGACCAGAGACAAAATATGACATAAGGGAATAACTTTGGAAGATCTGTTGGGCTTCCAACCTGTAGCCTTTGGAACTGGGAAAGATGTTAAAGAAATAATTGTAAGAAAATGTCAGTAGCAATATATCCGAAATAATAACAAATTCTGTAAGAAACTTTATTTGCTGAAATCTTTCAGTCTCATAAGTGCCAGATTTGTCTCTTGTTGATCATTTGTCATTGCAAATGTGTCAAAGAGACCTTAAAAATATAACTTGCAACTTCTTATCTCAGTTCTGTACAGAGAGCAGAAAGATAGAGCAATTAAAAAACATGTTTCATCACTGAAATTTCATGGTTGGAATTTAAATTGGATTTCAAGATCAGGGGGAATAATGTAATAATAAGTGTTAGTATGCAAAAAGTCATAGAAAGTTAATGGACTTTAAAAACTGAGACATTGCTCCAGAAGAGTCATTAACACAGTTCTTGGCTTTGTAAGAGAAATAACTAAAGACAGATGCATTGAATTAATTAAAGGAAGGAACTCTCAACACAGAGATATATATGTAACGAATGACAGTGATAAACTATGAATTAAAGGAAGAAAATAGATTTTATTTAAAAAAAAAAAAAAGAAAAGTTTTTTGAATTCAGTGTACTTTGATAAAATTAAAACTCTTCCATTTAGGTTCAGAAGATTTTGACATTCATTTTTTAACTCCTTTGAAATTTTATTACAAATTGAATTACACAGTATTGAAGCTTTAAAAATTTTTCAGTTATTCATGAGACTTAATTTGAAGGAAAAGATGGCACTATAGTAAATTATTTGCATATTTAATGACAGTGTTGCCCAAACACAAGAGATTTCAATAATGTGCCTGAAAGACAGAATAACTTGGCTGTAATTTTGTTCTTTAAAGGATGTCATTATACTAGTTCTCATTATCAAAGCTCAGAACTCTACCATGGGAGCTGCAAGAGCCATACATGTTCTATTAATACGATTGAAGTAAATGGGCACTGAAAATCAAAGGTGTCAGTACCACCCTGATGATTTACAATTTGAAATAGTTTAACCTAATTCAGGAGAATTAATGACAAAATTTGAAGTTTTGTTGTTTAGGATTCACAAGGCAAAAATAAACAGAATATACAACATTTGGAAACATAAGGCAAACCATTAAAGACACCCATTAGTCCCCTGTACTCTCAGACATTCCTTTCTGAACATTATGGTTATTTTTGCAATTTTAATAGGTCAGAAGAGAGGGAGACATAAACACATTTTTATCAGTAATCCTGCAAAAAACTTAGTTAATGATCTCACAGTCTATTAACAATCAAATTATGTTACACATACGGAATTTGCTACCACCAACTGCTGCCTTCAGAGTGAATCCTGACACCTGGTAAGAGGATGAAATGCAACTTGGAATCGAAAGAATAAAGCAACAATTAAGCCATGAAAAATACCCATAAAACTTATTAATATAAATAAAATTGCCAAACTTTTATATACTTTTGATCATAGACATCATTTAAACCAAGGATAGCTAATTTCAGAAATCAAGTGTCCAAACTCACCACAATGATTCTAGAAGTGCAGCTCTAGTAAACAGAATGTGAACAGAGCTTGTCAACTGAGCAGAGAAAATTATAACTGCAGAAATGTATGTGAGATAGTTAAAATTGATTATGTGAATAAAATTTCATTATACCTGACAGAATGATGAAGAAGGTTAGATCTTCCTCCCAGTTCTTCTACAACTCCTTTTTAATTCTGAGCTTAAGCTCCATGCAGTTGCAGCAAATCTTCCAACACCTGAGAGCCATTTCAATTCTGCTCTACAGCTCATAGCCAAACTGGGAGGCAAGCAGGTCATTCAATTCTTGTCAGGGATGACGATATCACATGCGTAAGAAATAAGCACAGTCATGTTACCAGCGTAAAGAAAGATTTCCATGTAAAAAGAATTTGGAACAGAGAGAAATAGATAGTTGCATTAAGCTTTGAGTGGTGACTTAAAGATAAACCATAAGATAACTCAGATAAGGATCAACTTGAAATTGGGCATCTTTTAAAAAGCAGAGAAAGATGAAAAAGTGAAGAGAACACACACATGGTTTAAAAATGGAAAAGTTGTAAAATAGAGATCCATAATGAAATGAGATGAGGTCAGCTAAATAGTCATGTCACAATTTACATAAAAATCTCCACTCTGTATGTCAAAATTGCTTCTCACAGACTGATAGATTTCAGTCGTACATTACAGGAACATAGTTTATCTAGTCAAAGTTCTCAGCACAACCAGTTATGATTTTCTGACTGTTTCAATGACTTTGCAGTTAAAGTTCACAGTTGGAGCAAAGCAGGAATTAGCCTCTTAGACAAGAAGTCCAGTGACAATAAAGAAGAAATATTCTCTGGTGCTCTTCTGTAAAAACTTGTTGACATGCCAAAGACAGGTCCAAAAGGCCAAGTCAGAAATCTTCAGGTAAACCATAATACTTGGTGGCTTCCTTCAATTACATTTAGATGCTGAGTGACACAAGTTTGGTCAAATTTCTCCAACTTCTCCTAAAGACTGGCATATTCATTACTGGATACACAAGCTCTACAGTGTGTAGATGTGAAATAAAACTGTCCACAGTACTTCTGATCACCTTACAGAAGGGAGCAGTTAAGGCTGATCACAGGACCAAAAAATTGTGATTCTTGCATTTTAACTAAAGATGAAGGAATGGATGTTGGACTCTATTGGGTTATATCACCCTGCCAGCAAGCCAGGAATACTACATCCACCAGTTCCCTGTAGTAAGTATGCAAAGATGCCACCCTACAAAATGATATCTTTGGGAGATGCAGAAAGTTCTGTACCAAAAACTGAAGACAAAAAATACAATAATAGAGTTTCTACAGTGCCTTTAAAGTAAGAGCCCTCTCACGCTGTCTATGTGTGTTAAATAGTATGAGATGGTGTCACAGGCAGGGACAAAATGTATGTTTCTTATCTTTTGCATAGTTTCTCCACTATGTTCTCCTGTTCTCCTATTATAATTCACCTAAGCTCTCTGCCTCCATTCTTCAGCACCAGGGCTTGGTGTGAAAGACTCTCACTACAACTTTTTTCCAGTCTGACCCTCACCAGTATCTATTGCCTGCATTCACAGGAAGCATTTTTGTTCATTTCAGAGCTTCTGCATCCAGTAAGCCCTGGGAATGATTAATCTGAATTTATGTCTATTACTTAGAAGTGTTAAAAGTAGATTTAGATCTGTGGAGTCATCTTTAAGCAATTAAGTTGCTCATTGTATGCCTGCCTTCCCTGGAAATCAATTAACACTTTCCATTCATGAGGGACACATACTAATCACACAAGCAGAGATGTGTTCATTATTTTGTAAAGTTACGCTGGTATTTCTTATCCTTCACAAGCTTGTTTTTCAGTCTTTTGTCTTATTTCTGCAGAAGGATTCTAATTCTCATTTTAACTAAGGCATTATACATTTTTAAGATGCATTTTTCTGCTGCAAACAGAAGAAAAAATATATGTGAATGAAAAACACCCACAAGAAAGTAAATGTTCTTTTTTTTGTCGCAAAAATAATTATACTTTACAATTTTATAAAACGGTAATTCTCCTGAAGCTACCTGCATTTTGCAACAGGATTGAAAAGTTCAGATACATATAATTGGAAATATAATTTTCCATGCAAGAACACTCCACAACTGTAAACCTTGACCATCATTCACTCTGCCAAGGAAGGAGCTGGAGGGTATTCCTGCATTCTGTACAACCGGTGACATTCAGGTCTTCCAGAAATGAAACTATGGTATCTAGGGACTATAATAAAGGAGGTATCATTGAAAAAATGTGTTAAAGAGCATTAATTCTTAGTCAGATTGTGTGGTTATTTTTTGAGTGTTAGCTGCAATAAAAATCGTCAAACAGAAGATTTTCATCACTATGTCGAAGAGAAAGAACTGGCCAGGTGTACATATTTCTTATTGTGTACTCCAAGGAAATGTTTTTGAAATGCAGCTTTCTCATTCTCATCTACATGTTTCACAGAAGAAAAAAAATCTAAAAGAATATCATTACTGCAACAGCTAGATACAGATTTTGTCTGAAATGTATAAAAACCCTTTCCATAAATAGATTTGGCTAATGAGGGTTGACATCTACAATAACAGAAGTTAGTTAGGAAACCAGGTAATCAGTTATGTGGGGTTTTTGAAACAGTGTGGGTAATTTTAAAAGACTACGTAATTCAACACCATTGCCCATAATTGCGAAAGCTTGGCTTACTATATCCATTGCTCAGAGTTACGCTGGCAATCTGTTCACAATGGCCACATTCACACCTCACAGCAGAACCCCACTGGAAGGTCAGTCATGCATAAAGAGGAGAAGTATTCTCACAACAGGAGTGCAATCTTTTGGAACGACTGGCAGATCAGCAGATTCTACTTGCTCAACCTTCATAAAGAATCACAGCAGCAACTCTGTTTAACCAGCGGAGTTCAAAATTTGAAACCTCGTCCTCTGCAGAAATTGGTCACAGATTGCTCCCAAAACTCTCCCTGAGACACAATAACCAATCAGTTCCTGCAGTTCTGCGCTGTTACCTTGATGACCCATTTAATGACTTATAAGGTACTTTTTGGTGTTGTGTCAGTCAAAGAGGTCAAATGGGAAAGTAATTTGTAGCCTTACAATTTTGAAAACCTATCATGGGAAAGGCTTTTGTAAGTGTATGATATTTTCATGTAAAGATAGTCATAACAGCAACTAAAAGGAAATAAAAGTAAAAAAATTCTATTGGAGACATTCCAAACATCTTAAAGTTCTTTATTTGGCATTAATCCATGAAAATATTACCAGTGCATTGGCATTTTTAAAATATCTTTGGTGAGAATGTCACTGTTCTTTATTTAAAAAAAAATAAAATGTACATATAGCTTAAATGAAACAGGTAGTTTTCTTTTTTCTTCTCAATTTGTATCAGATTTGTGCAATCTAAAACTGTAGTTTAAACCAAGTTGCATTCAGAGCAGTCCAGGTACAGAAAGGAAAGATGAGATCTCTGAAGTTCATTACTACTACAAAAGTGACTCAAAGTAGCATAAAGCAACTCATTACATTCCTTTTTAATTTCTTACAGAAATTTTATGACTGTGTGACATAAAATCATATTTCAGAGATGTTATATATGGAAATTGAAACATTTGTTTATGGCTTTCACTCGCAATAATTGCAATGATTTCAGCAGGTGAAATCATGTCTAAATAATTTTCACTTTACTATGATGAGTAACATATTCAATAGGTTGTATACACCCTCAGAACAGCATCAACAGCCTAAAGAGATATAGCAAGGGTCTCTTAGCTGTGACAAAGCTGTAAACTGTAAAATTTGGTAGTTTAAAGGACTACAGTGTATGCAAAATGATGATACCAGGTCAAGAGTGTGCAGCTGAGAGTGTTAAAATACTTGGTGAGGCAAGCAGGACGAACAAGGCAAGTCGAAGGGACTGGAAAGAATAACATTTGTTACCTACCACAGTGATCTTGGAAAATATTCAAAGGAGAGAATACACCCGAACCAAGATGAAGAACATTTGCACAAAAGAAAATTATTAATTTTATATTAAAGTAGTACACAGAAAGCAGGACTCACATTGGTAATATACTTGTCATGTATTAGAGGTGGTGGTTCTTTTCTTAATTACAGTGTAATGAAGCTTTATTGCCTGAAGAGTGACAGGCTATTGATAATTAAAGCCTGCCCTACCAAATATGTTTCAGGGAATGCTACAGAGAAACTGGATACTACTACTTTTGATAAATGAACATTTTTAATTCCAGTGGTCTTCACTAGCTTTTGCTCTCTGCATAATATTACGTTGTGCAATGCAGGTAAGTCTCATTGATCCTGGTTGAAGCTGACTAGTTAGACAAGTCGGACAGAGAGCAGAAATTTTAAAATCCCTTCACTTTTACTCTGTGAATTAGTTATTGGAAACTGTTTAGTTCTGCTATGGACATTATGCTGCATTATAACACAGCAAGTAGTATCCGTAAAGATGTTATATAAACATTTAAATTTTTACATAAATGTTTAAGATTTATATGTTGTCTAAGTTCAAAACAATGTTGATATTTGAAACCAACATGTAACTTATGCATAGTACTTCAAAGTGCCTTGCTTGTCTCTATTTTTCCTCTTTGCATGTTAAAACTAAAAAAAATAATTGAAAAAAAACCCCAAACCAAAACAAAAAATGTGTAGATACAATTGTGTTAATGCACAGACATCTGTAGTCCAACAGTCACATTTAAGCATACAAAATCACCGAAGATCAAATTTAAAGCCTGAAAGTTACTAGAACCATCCACAGCTTGTTGCAGAGAACAGAACAAACAATTGTCCTGATTCTGTACGTGGTTCCATCTGTTTATATTGCCAAACTTAGGTAATTTCTATGTCTCCATATCAGCTTTTACTAGCCTGCAAGAGATCCATTTTTTGACACATTAATTTCACATTAGCTGTCTAGATTGGAATGCTATACAGGACTTTAAAACCCACCTTGCCTTACTTGCAGCTTGAAAGGTTAGGCTTCCACTAAAACAAAATAATAAGGGTGCTTAAATAATGTTGTCTGTATTTAGGTTCAGAAAGATTTAGTTGCATGGAAAGCAGACTCTTCTGAGTTTTGTCATTAATATCAAGTAAAAATCTGACAGTGATGACTTTGTTGAAAAAAATGTATTACACAGAAACTTAATTCAAGCTCTGGGACTTGCGAAAAACATCTAGTGTCATTGATGATAATGATAAGAGTATACCATACGTGAAAACGTGTGACAAGAAATATACCATGCAGAAATATGTTAGTAGTTTTTAAATGGGAAGACAAACTTTTATTTAGACTATTTTTAAAGACTTATAATCTTGGACATCCTTCTGTTGTGGAACAATGACCAATCTAAAATAACTAAAAGTGAATAAGTGATTCTAAAGACAATAATTCTCTGGTTAGCTATAATCAATAAAGTTCTAGAACTCCAGGTATAAGTTATGGCAATGCTAGAATGTAAAAGGATGAACTGATCATACTTTAGAGAGCTGCAAGACACTTCAGTGTTAACATCAGAAAGTGATAGATAATTTCTTTTTTGTTGGCAATGCTTATTTTATGGACTTGATTATCTTCTCACACTTGTGTAAATCAAGAGTTATTCTACTGAAATAAATCGTTACAACACTGTAAACATGTTCAAGTCAAAGATATCAGAAATAGTACCTCTCAAGGGGACTATCGAAAAGGTTTACAATAAATGAAAATGAAAACATGAAGATGTATATCAGTAGATAGGAATAAATGCAAAATAATCCTCTTGCTCATCATCTCAGCATTCCCATATGTCTGAAAATTAGAGAGTGTAGATGAAAAGTGCGGTGTTATTTTTTCTATAACAGAAAATTCAAGGTAGGAAGAGTCCTAGAGGTCAATCCCCTCAGAGAAAAAAAAAAAAAAAATAGATATCCTAATCAATAGATTGCAAGCTCACTGATATGAGTAGTGAGAAGCAGCTTGGAGAACCAGATAGTATTTGCTCATGTAGAATCTTCCTCAGAGAAGGAGGGCAGCAGGAGGGTTTTTCTTCAGTACTGAAAAACATTCAGAGGCTGAATGAAGGTAGACTGAAGACATTTTCAAGAAAAAGAGTGAGACTTTACGAGAACAAACATTCTGATCTGGGGTATTCCTCTGGCATGTAAGAGAAGTCTTAGTATTTCAAATTACTTATTCCTCTTTTGTTTGATATAAACTTGAACTCAGTCTCATAAACTCTAAGAGAACACAGACAGACTGCTGATTGTTTTTATATGCATGAGAATAGCATTGAGTTTTTCTCTATATAGTCTTTTTGGCCCAGTGAATACTTTGCATAGCTTGGTAATGGCACACAATTGAACTAGTAAAATCTAGGTTAAAAACCCTTATCCAGTACATAGTTACTACCTAGACTGTAAAATATTTAGCAGAACTCTGGCCACCAGTATCCAACTGTCAGACCAGGACATTGAGAACTGTGAGAACTATGTGTGTCAGCAAGGCCAGTATCTGAACAAATCTCAAACAAGTATCTTCTGCATGACTTTTGAATGTTCTGATCTCAGAGCTATTTTCTATTGCTTGACAAGAAATTCTATTCCCATTGTCTAGACTGACAGAAATTCTATTGTCAAGCTGGAAAAAAAAAATGCTTTCCCATGTAAGTTTTCTCCTACACTAAAGCAGTCTGACAAAAACCTCATTATTCTTAACACCTTCATGTTTAAGAAGGTGTTAAGCAGAAACTTCTGTTTAAGCAGAAACTAATGCTAGGGTTGGCTACACTATTTTTTCAAAACAGCTAAACAAGACTTAGAAGATGTCTAGCTTTGAGGTTTCCTTCATTTCAGACAGGTTTTCCGTTGTAGACATATATCAGCCAAAGAAATACAAATAGTCATATTAAGAACTATGGCAGTATAGGTCTCTAGTAGAGCATAAGCAACTCTTTTATTATTAAACTTGGTCATATATAGTTGCTTAAAATGCACGTAGGTAAGGTAATTAAAATGGTATACTCTATTTCTGTATTTTAATTTTCTCTTAGCATTGAAACTATACCACTAGATTTATTTTGAAGGCTGATAAATTCTTTCGCAAGCTTTGCAAATAAAGTTTTGCGTATAATGTGGTAACCTGTGCTCAGTTTGTTACAACAGACTTCAGGTTTTTTCTGATATGTCTCTAGAATGTAAGTATATATTTTATATGTTAGATGAGATTAAATAATGACTAAATCTGAGGATCTGTCATTCAAGTTGTGACACTACGTGTCCATAACTGTAATGCTTTTTCTTTTCTGTAGCTACGCAAACGGAAGAGCAAAATCTCTCAGACACTTCATTTCTTCCTGCAGGACTTAAATATGTGAAGAAATCTTTTCAGTTTCCTACTCATCATTTTGGAAAAGTCAATGTCAAGGATATTTGGCCATCACTTCTGCTTTAAAGTTAGTGAGCATTTTGAAATGCACAGTCTTTCCCTATGTGACAGGAAGGTCTCAGTATGTGCAGAAATCTGACAAACATATGGCTCATAGTTACTTATTCTGCTCTGCCATGTGTATAGTTTTCAACATTAGGGAAAATCTGTTAAATGTTCTATCCCACTGTAGCTCATGCTTCATGTAAATGTTTCCAGCACATCTACATTTGCTACAGAAATGTGTTCATTATTACAAGGGGTAAGAGACTTTTTGAGGTTTTCTATACTGTGTAACAGAGCATAGGATAGCAATGTTCTCTCTTGTAAAGGGTACTGTGATGATATTACTGTGTAAAATAGCTGCTAGGAGGAATACTCATCAGATTAGATGTAGTATTGCTTTAATACACATATACTGCCATGTATGCCTGAAGCTGCACTATATCACTGGCTGTTTATATCCTTGCTTGGATGTAGTGCAAGGATCTAACTTGCAAGGGACAGATATGCCAGATTAGGTGCTATATGGTTATTCTGAATATATGCTAATCTTTTCTGAGTCAAGGTGAGAGTATTCTCACTTGTACATAGTAGTGTGAACATATGTTATTATAAAAATTAAATGGTACCCAAAAAGTCTAGCACACAATGTTTGGGGTTTTGTTGGTTTTCATTTGTTTTCATTTTATTTTATTTTCACGTTTTTACCCTGACTTAAAAATGTGAAGAAAAAAACATGCAATTCTGGGAAAATTTTCACTTCAGTATCTTGTCAATACTAAAACTTATAAAACCATATATTAGATTTTATACTAGACTCATGTTAAATTTAATTCATGCCAACACCACTAACTTGCTATTAGCTGGTCTGAAGCATGACTGACATCACCGTCTTGTCACCACTCAGTTTTTGCTGGATTGAACACAAAATGGTGGGTCACTGCATTTTTTAGAGAACTTCTATGGTTAGGCAAGCTCTGAAAATATCTACTAGACTTTTTTGTAAGACATAGGTGGAATAGTGCTACTACTTAATATAAAGATTTGTCTGAAAAAAAGGGACAGAGACTTCTCCCCTACCCATCCACCCCAAGGATATTCAAATCAGGCTGTTAGTATGGAGTTAGTGTAAGTGGAAGCTGATAAGGGACCCTTAAGCTTATCTACTGAACTTCGTCCAAATTTAGTTATGCAGCTCCAGTCTTGGACAGAGAAATTGTTTGGACGTGGCCTTTGGTGATCCTGAAATTCTGACTGGGAGAATAAAGTCACTGATGTAGATTCAGGAGGCCCTTCTGGCTATCTGGATCTAACCTTTGCTGTGTCTGATGCTATGGCTGTTATCCTTCAGTCAGTGTTAAGAAAAAGCAGTCACAGAGTTGTTTAAACGCAGCAGAGATTTTACACAAGTTTCTCATTTAAGAAAATGTGAAAGGCAAACATCATGTACGTGATGGCAGAATAAAACTCTCAACAATGCTGCATAAGTACAGACCATAAAGGGTATAAACTCCAGAATGAAGTGTGCAAAGGAAAGATCAAAATGTTTTCCCTACAGAACAGCAAGGATGAAACATAGATGAAATATTTGAGGAAGCTGTTTTTTTCTTTTCTGTCATTGTTAAAACTCTGTGAGACTCATTGAGATCAGTCTCCAGTACTACTGTTACATACTGGTCTTGGCAAATTACCTGACAAGAAACGAGGCCCAGAGTGTTTTCTTTTAATGGAAAAATATTGCTGTGCTATCACTCTCAAGTTTAATTTCATTCACTTTCAGATGGATTTGTGTAAACAAGAAGTATAAGAATTAGAGCATTAATTGTCATCTCTTTTCACTTTTGCTCTCAAAGGGTTTTAAGGTCATGCACTTTTGGTTGCCCATGATGAATTTATTAGGTGTGTTTGGTGTTTGCCATTGTCCTTTTTAAACATCAACTGGCTTTTATGTCTTCCTTTTTTGTGTTGAAAGTCATAATTGTGCTTCAATTAACACAAAGCAATACCAAGTGTGTTAGCTGAGTCTTGCCTACTTTATCTTAAATTAAAAAGTGCATTAAGAACACTGATGATCACACAGTTTCAAACCTAATAAGTTTGAGGGCTTCCTGGGACTAGACTGGCATTCAGCATGACCCTGGTGGAATAAGTATATTGACAAGAAAGTTGAATTATTTTACAGAACTGCTGAAGCTGGAAGTAAAGAAGCGTCTGACAGAGGCTTTTAACTCAGTATGTGACAAAAATCTGTAATGTAGTGGAAAGACCTCTCTGAAGCAGCAATTTAGAGACAATACCAGCTGAATACTGAGTGTAATCATTGGACAATGACAATAAATGCTGGAAAGTGGTAAAAAGGGTTATATGAATTTCCTAGATTAATTCTACAGGAATCTCATAACAGGCAGGGTGATAGGCATTGGAAGAAGGCAGCAATGTGAAACCAAACATTTTACCAAGAATATGGAGAAATCATGGTTTGGGAACACATGCAGTCCGCAGGTAAAATGCTCATGGCATGTCTGTCCATTGCAATCTAGTTCCTTGCATTATAAGCAAGCAAGACTATATACATAAACAAGCAAGCCAGTGCAATTTCAGGCAATATGAAAATGTTAAAGAAATGTATCAGGATATTATGTACGACAAACAGATGAAAGACTGCTGTGAGATTGTCCTGGGGAATTTGCTAGGCTCCAAACCAGTTCTGTTTTCTAGCAGTCATTTTAAGACTATGAAGAAATTCTTTTAGTAAAAACTTGCCTTTACAGGAAGATCCCCCTATACATGTCTAACAGTTACATAAAGAGAAATGGAAATACAGGAAAAAAAAGACAGATAGATAGATATACTGAATAAAAGGGAAGAATCTGAATAGTTAAAAAACTAAACTCCGAATCACAAATTACACCTCATTTGAAAATTCCTATTACATATATAAATGTTAGCTTTCTGCAATTGACATTTAAATTTATATTTTGAACGTTATTTGAACCTGATTTTATTAAAAGCCAATACTCTAATTAAAATTCATTGTCCTTAATTAATTGAGTTTTCCTTCTCCAACTCTAAATTACCTCCAGATACCAGGTAGGTTTTGACTTTCATAGATAATTGAATATATGACTTCCTCAGGTTTTGGAACCCCAAGAACATCTATTTTGATATTTGCAATAAATTCTACTTTAATAATTTTTCAAGGAATCCTGTTCTTTCCCTTTTTTTATCCTCTCTTTCTTTCCTGTAAGGAATAGGGCTCTCCAGATTATTCGTCTCTGGAGATGCTATTACTTTCTCAATATATAACAGGGGAAAGACAGTGTTCTGCAATAAAAATATAATCTGAATAGCTCAAATATTCCTGCAGAAGCCTTTGTGAGAAATTTTTGTGACATCTTGTCATAAGCAGTGTACTTTCTTATGTTCCTGGACTAATAGTTGTGGTTTAGAGTTAACAGAGGGACTACTAATGGCAGCTTACTAACAGCACTTCTGCCTTGCACATCAAGCTGCTGTGAGTATGAAAACCAAGTTTCCTCTTGTATCAGTACCAAAGTGACCCAGCTGCCTTACCTATATAAGTTTCAGAGACTGAATTTGATAATAGATGGATGATTGGATAAAACAGTGGCCTTTTGGTTGTTGGGAGTAGGGCTTTGTGCAAGAATGAATTTGTCAAAGATTTGAATAGAAATCAGCTTCTTTTTTTTCTAAATTGCATTTTAAACATTTGTTCTTTTTACATAGGCTTAACTTTTTTCTTTTGAGCTGGACTCCCTTTGTTTCATTGCACAGATGTCCTTAGTAAATAGTGGCTGACATATATTCCTACTCCAGAATTCTAAATCTGTGTTGTACTGTATTTGATTCAACAGGTAGCTAGTATTTGCTGTAGCTGAGAAGTGAACAATTTAATAATAATTAATTAGTGGAATAATCAGAGCTAGTGAATTCTCACTTTCCTTGAAGTCTTGAAGAACAGACATGGATTTCTCTTCTGAGAGATGTTTTAGTCAATTTACTGACATAGCTAAAGAGCTGAATAAATTTTGGTAGTCTTTGACAGAGAAAGCCACACTAGGTTAAATGTTGAATTACAGATGAGCAATCTTGTATGATGATGAATTATGGCAATCAGTGTCTTCAAATAGGATTACTTTTGTGGAATTTTCTTGCAGTTGGGTTATTATTTATCTGATTATTTTCCTGGATTGTTAGTGAGCATCTTAAACTTCTAACTCTTGTCAACCAATATTCTGTTAAAACACCTGTAGAAATCTTTTCAGCTTGTCATTGATACTTCTATTGTTGTTATGACTTCATTTTTTTTCACACACAACATTCAGGCGATCACAGATGTTTTTTCCTAAATAATGTTACCTTAAATTCAATTTTCACTCTTTAAAAAGTCTTTTTTATTTATTTTTTCCCCAAAAATTCTCAAATAGTTGATATTGTTTGGCTATCTTGAACAATTTCTGATATGTTCGCTATCAATAAATTGAAGTTTTCTGCCTTTCTTCTTACTATGGCCTTTAATGTTGTAAGACTCTGCTCGTATGTGAACCTTGATGCTGACTGCAGGATCTCAGAGAGAGTACCAGGGCATAAGCATTCCTAGATTGTGGAGTTCGGATGCTCATTATATTACTTCAAAACTGTAATAATTTTAAACCAACAGCTCTGCAGTTATGTCAAGGAGACTTCATTTTAAATATTATGGCATTGTGTGAAGGCTCACAATTTTTCTTTTTTTCCTTTTCATTTTTTGTGAAAGACAAGAATTTAAGAAATGCAGATCTTGATTAAGATAGTGAGAGTCAGTATGGCTGCTTACAGAGGAACTTACAGAAATCCTGTTCCACAACAGCCTGGGGTTCATCACCTTTTCCAACAAATCTATTAATAAATCAAGACCCTTGGGGTTTTTTATTTTAGGCCATTGCAGTTCCTAGTGCACTTATAATATCTCATGAACACATCTCTATTGATTCATGTACGGAGAACTGAGAATAAAAATACCACTGAGAAATATACTCTGTAATACATTATTCTAATGTTCATTGAAATAACTCTGACCACTAGAGCCTATCCCTTTTGTAAGATTATTTTTTTTTACATATTCCCTATGGTTTCTGGAAATGATGTACATACGCCATATTTGCATGTATGTGATTGCACACAGAAATAAATTATTGAATTCTACCTGTCTTTAAGCACCAGCACATATTTGAGATTCTTAAGAAATTCATTCCCATTTCTAGAAATATTCTACAAAGTGTGTTCTATGGATTTTATTTGATACAGTGTCACAGTCCCAAGTTACTTTAATTATTAATAATTATAAGAAGAATGTTCTGTGTGATGGAAAAAGAACATTCCTATATTCATATTTCACATACTGTCAAAGCAGCTAAAGAACACTGTGGAGTTATCTTATGAAAGGAATCCAGCAGCTGATCAGTAAATAATAGTGCTAGCAGCATGCATTGCATATTTTTGATTTTACTGTCTTCTGTGTTAATTCCTTTCATGTTAAGGTTTTAATGTTAACAAAATGTTTCAAGTTAGATTAGAAATGTTATTAGTTATTTCTCATCATAAAGACTACAGTTCACATTTTGAAGAAAAACATTTTTTCTCTTTTCTTTTGATGGCAAATTTGTGTTTTATTTTCCTACATATGTACATATACCTGTAAGCAGTATTGTAAACACACAAATCAGTTTATATCAGCTAATGCTCCACCTGGTCCAGAACTTGCAGAGACATCCATCAGAGCTTAAAATGTAGACAGGAAGGGAGATTACACTGTAAAAGCAAAATCACCCTCTCGGGAACTCACAGCTGTCTGGCTGGAATTTCTGATCCTTTGCTGGCCTTTGAGATGTGAATGTTCAGCAGTTAAATTCTTTTCAGTTTAGGATGATGAATTTCTGAACAACCTGGCAAAAGTTAATGCAACTTTTCCAACTTACATTGTAGAACTGTTGATTTAAGTGATGGAAATACCACCTGGAACATTTATTTCCTTTATAAAGGGACTTATTTGCAGCCAAAAACAGTGCACAGGTGGGCATTAAAAGAGATATATGAAAGTTCATACACTCTGTTTACAATTTAGCACGGCATAAATCTGGCCTGCTGTAGTTTCGCTGCAGTCCTGACAGCCCTGTCTAATCTGTGTAGTATAAAGAATGTGTGGATTAATGCTGGAGAATTAGATGCTATCCTTACCTCAGAGCAGGTGCAATTCCACTGTGGCTGGAAGATAATAGTTTTGAGATCAATTGCTTAGACTTTAGGCCACAGGTATGGTGATTTTAAGCTCATATTTTATGATGTCTCGGAGGTCTACCTTTAGTTTAAAAATGTCACATAATATGCAGGTATTTTCTGTCATTGAGTGGTTAGATAGGTAAAAGACAAAACTATAAGGATTTAAAACAAATAGCATAAAACAGTTCTTAATGTTATTTTTAACTCATGTTCAAGGAAATCATACAGTGATTACACTCAAGTCGCTCTATTAGGTGATTTTTCAATCTTTCTCAAAAGACTCAGTATTTCTCAATCTCACACCTGTGATTAGTGTATGAGATAATTTTAACAGGCATATCTAGCAGTACACATGATGTGAAGAGATACAACGATGCCAGTCAAATCTGAGTTAGATAATAAGACAAATGGAGAGAAAAAGAGAAAAAAAATATCATAGTGAAGAGGAATAAACAACTACAATAGTGTTACAATTTCTAACAGCATATAGTGATATCTCCCATAGAACAGTTATAACCATAGCTAGGAAAAGTGATAAACTTCTTCAAAGCAAAGAAATCTTCTTTATACTAGAGATGCACTCAAGCTCAACTGGTGCACTTGGATCTTTCATGGAAGAACATTCAAAGCGTATTTCTCTGTTGTTTTTGCAGCTTGTTATTATGACCATCCCTATGTCTCATTTGGGAGGTTGCACCACAGCTATGAGCCAAAGAACTATGCTCTATGGGTGGATCAAAATATGCTAATTTTTTGAATATGCAGGGGAAATATACTGACCACCACTCTTTGGTGCTTACCTAGCTTAATAGGCCATCTCCTATTCTACAGAAATGTTACAAATTCTTTGAATCTTACACTGCACAATTACATCAGCCTCCTTTGTATCTTAATGGAAGTTTATTTTAAATGTGTTGTTTTAAATATGTTTAAATGAATTGTTTATACACTTATGTAAATAGTGTTAGCACTGAACCTCTGGAAGAACTGAAGAACATTGCCTGGCTAGAGCAATCTGAAAATTTGCTGATTGGTGACATTTGTGTCCTGGTAGATCTCTGTCATGCTGATTTTCATTAATCAAGTTGTTCATGTAACGAATTATTTGAGTTTTGTATAGTATTCTATTTATGAGGTATTTTACCCACCTGCACATCCAGCTGGTAATTACAACTAAGAACATTCAAGTTTATGCAGAGATTTACTACCTAGAAAATATACTGTCATACAATACCATGACTGATGTTGAAATCACCCACTGCATAGCTAAAGCCCTCTTCATATCCTCTAAGAAGAAAATCAGGCTTTTTTTGGCGGCTTATTTTCTATGAAGTAGTTGATTGTGAACTGACAGAGAAACAGAACTTCGAATTGGTGGCTATATGTTACTCAGAACAAATGTCAGGCTAATTTAGTTTTTCCTTTATTTACATTCCTTCTGAATGCTGGTACAATATTCAAGAAAGGCAACTCAATCCTTAATATTTCTATGATGTGGCTGGATTGGCTCACTTGATACAAGGCATGGGCCATCGCAAATCCTGCTATGGTTGGGAACAGTGTGGAAAATATATTCCCTCTACACCCTTACGTTCTGTTCCTTTGCCCTCTCCTTCTCCTTTGCATAAATCTATGCCTGCAACTTTATCCTTCAATTATTCCAGAATTTCATTGCCATCTTTAATGTACTAAAAACTGACTCCAGTGAGTTTAGTATTGAAATTAATTAGTCTATTGGAATTCTGAGGTTTAAGTTCTGAAAGGCTGTTGTATGAAATAAGATGCCCTTTATAGTGCTTAATGTCTTATCTGGGTATGGTTTAGAAAAGGTAATAGTCATGTGACACAAATAAAAAACATCTACTGAAAACCTTTATTCTGTATCTTTATGAACAGTTTTAATACTCAATTTTTCCAGAATTATTTTAAGACATTTTTGTTCCTCACACATAGAGTTTTTTGTATAGCACTAATCTGCCAGTCATTGATTCTTTTTTTTTCCTCACAACTATCTTTTCTTCTGCATAAATATCTTTTTGGTATTACCTACTTCCTTTTTGATCTGTTTGTTAAAAATATATACATTGTTATTTTCATTTAATTTCTTCCTCAGACTGGACTTTTACTCACCAGCACTGTGTGGGACACTCTTCTCTTTATCCATACTTAATGCCAGAAGAGGATTTTTGATTCTTGGACAAGAACTAATCTAATGTCTCTTTTCTGCTTTATTCCTTAAAGAGTGACCATTACAATAAATGGTTGGTAGACCAAACTAGAGTTAAACAGCAAAATGTGATTTGATTAGAGTCCCAACTCAAATAAACTAGAGTTATAAAATCAAGGACATTTCAAGATACATTTTGAGAACCAGGTGGAAAGAATCTAACCTTTGTGCAATTCAGTTTTTTGTGTGTTGCTGAAAAAAATTGTACTGACCATAATGACAGAAAACACAATCTGGAACATTGTCTTCAGTCAGTACTTCTGATCACTGAGGATACCTTTTCTGTATTTCATATAGTAGTATATGTCCCCATGCCTCAGTTTTCTCTTTCTGTTTGAAGAATTCACATGCACACATGTGAAAACAAAATGTGGACCTCCAGCACCTGGTGTGAGAGCTTGGAGAAGCTACATTAGCTTCCTATTAAAGATGCAAGGAGAAGTGGACACTGGCATACTACATTTTTTCCTCTTTTGCGGATCACCTTGGCCTGGCTAGATTGGCTGGACTGCTTGCATCAACAAACCCACTAAGTTAATTTAGGAAATATTATCTAGAAGTAATACAGGTCAATAACAAACTGCAGCTGCTGCAGTCATCTCAGCAAAAGAAAGAGGTTTGTGTTCTTGAAGTATATATATTAAATCCAAGGCCTCCTAAAGCTATGACCTGAGTGACAGAGCTTTTAAGTTTCATCTTGTTTAGGGCTGTACTTACGAGCACTGTCTGTAAGTACAGACCCATGGTGGTATGACCACCAGTGGCCATGGCGGTGTAATTACCAGTTTGTATTCATCTCAGCAATTCTTTCAGCACTGTAGAAACTGTTTTGAATATTCTTTAACTTTTGGGAGCAAACATGAACACTGAACATAATGTAGGGATAAGAAAAATTGTCAGTGAGGAGAGAATGGTGCTTGTTTAGTGCACAAACGATGCAATGAATTTTCTTACTACTGAAAATGCTTGCCCTCTTCTAACACCTTAGTGAATGTCCCTGCCAGCAGAAAGGTCACGGTATAAGATGTGACTAATACTATTGTCAAAGAGCTCATATATCTCAATGCCATTTTTATTGTGCCTTTTCTTTGGGACATATTGGGTGAGAGCAACATGATTTTTCATCCGTTTTAAAAAGTAGGTAATGAATAGCACTTGTTTAGAGGCACAATACTTTCATTAAAAGCATTCTGTGCTAGATGGATCATACCTATCTATTTTCCTTTTTTTTTTTTTTTTTTTGGTGGCAAGTTGCTTAGGGACATCATACTACTGACAAAGAAGGATTTCCCAAACAAGGTAATGTACAGAAGCCTGTGGGTAAGTCAAGTACTTCCTCTGTATTCATTCTGCTTCTGAGACAGTATGTGTATTGCTTACTGTCTTGACAGGCATCTTTTCTAAAAGTACCCTGAAGACTGTACATCAGCAAATACCAGGTCGTGTGGGTAGCCCCTTCAGTATGCTACCTGAAGGGGGTTACTTCATAATGGTATTGTCACCATGATTGATATAAAGACATCTTCTATGTGAAGGCAAGTACTTGGAAGGTGCCTGCAGATGTCTACTGCAGATAAATCACATCCTTATTTCAAGCCATTTGTATTGAAGAAGAATAGGACTAGAGAACTATTCGCTGTAGTCTCCAACTAGACAGAAGTGGTTTGGTGAGATCTGCATTCAATTTACAGAAGCAACAAAGAACTATTCTACTCTGGAGAAGTACATGAAAGCCTTTTGAGCCTAGAGATCCCACAAGGAGTATTGGATGCATTCTTACTCCATACCAGCTAGAAAGAGAAACACGAAAGTCCTGGATCCACCCTGAATAACAAAGTTTAATTTGCAAATGGCTTTGCTTACACACATGTAATCTTTCTTAGTCAAAGTTTATTTTTCTCTCTTGGAAAATAAAACTAACTTTTGTTATCTATTCTTTTTTGTTCTATTTGGGGGGAAGGAAGGCTAGTGGGAGAGGATGCTAATCTGGAAAAAAAGTCCTTTCTCCCACTTCTATCTTAGTAAAAATTCTCTATGCAGACGTATGTGTTTTTCATGTGCAGCATTTTTTTCCATTTTTTGTTCTGTCGGTATCTATTACCTAGAGTGATGCATGTGCAGAGTATGTGAGTCTTGCAAGGGTGAAATCTTGTCTATATTTAGATTTCAAAGACTCACACATGGCTAGAAAGTATTGTAACATAACAATGTTACCTACAAACACTATAATTATCTATTATAATCCACTTGATTTCTCGCTGCAGTACAATAATTCCTTGAGCTATAGCTGTAATAGAACAGTGATTGACAACAATGCAACCCTGGACTTTTTTTAAGATAATCTTTTCTATAACTACTCAGGATTCAGCTGTTATTCCAGTGAGGTGGGGATCCATGTACTTATTGACTTAATTTCCCAAATCACATTTTTTCTCCCCCTTTTGATGGCCTTGGATAACCAAACACTTTTGTCTGAAAGGCAGGGAGGTGAGGGAATGTGGCAAAAAGAACTGCAATTCATATGTAGGATTCTTTTTTTATGTGAGGATCTATTCATAATGGCTGCTGATGTCTCAAACAACAACGTGCACAGCATGGCTTCCTATCCCAAAGGGCTGAGGGGGACCACTGACCTGGCTGTTGCAGCAGGCAGTGGATTTCCTTCTGGGACTGTTATGGGGGGAGAGCCGTGCACTGAGACAACAGGTTGGTGGCCTCATATGCATAGATTGAACTTAGAAAAAAGGAAAACTGTTTGCCCACTGTGGTGTGTCTGGGGGAACTGTGAACTGTGTGCAATATCCCCCAAATTCCAAGAAGCAAGACTGTGGTCCCAAGATCTGAAGTGATGATTGGAGCAGCATCAGAAGCAGAGCAAACTGTTGAAAGATTTACCAAAGTTGTCATTGCATTCCTGAACATTACCTGTTAATTACCTGTTAAATAAAATGGTTCTATTTGCACCCAGCCTTTGTGGTTGGACTTAGTTTCCACAGGATCTGAACGTTTAACAATATTGCTCAAAGGAGCAGATCATGACATTTCGGAAGTCATTCTCCTCTTATAATTTGAACACAGATAATTTTAAGCTGAAAGGGCTGTTCTGCCCTGAGGAGTCCTTGTTGACATTGCTACAATAAAGTGGTCCTAACTATAATCATGTTAGTATCAAACTAGGCACTAAATATTAACTGTCATTTCTCTAAAATCTAACATATTCAGACATCCAGTAGTAATAACAAGAAAAATGGGATTCTTTTCCTACTAAGAAATCTGCAAATTCAGTTTTACACTTCTGTTTACTCAATAAATATTCCACCTTGTATACTTAACTGGTTTTCTTGGTATACATGTTGAAGAATTATAGAAGTGGCTAGTACACGAGGGAAATCCAGGAGACTGGATTTCTTTCAGAAAGTGAAGAGTGATCATCTTTTATGCATTTGTTCAAACTACAAACCCAACCATCCATGAACCTGATCTTGATTTATCAAGACAAACTTGTATTTCAGTCTAATCTGTTTCAGGCTCATAGACCTTTTAATAAAACAGATTAGAGAAAATATGATAAAGGAGGTCTGGTTTGAAAAAGGGAATGGAGTCTACCCATGGTCAGAGGGAAGAGCAAACTCAGATATTCCTTTCACTTTCTCATAACTTACTCTGGTGCTGTCCAGACAAATATGGAGTCAACTCTGGAATGAAGCCACAGAGTCAAAATGGATTGTTTTAATACAAAAAAAATCTGAATAGGCTTAAACTTTTCTGTAATGAATCCTTATAATGACTAGGGGATGATAATGAGTGTGAAATGGAGCCTGGGGTATTGGAGACTCCCTTGTTAATGTGCTAAAGTGGAAGCTACTACAGGAATGGAAGTGGCTGCTATTTAAGCAATGCCAGCCTTTAGATCTGAATTAGTGTTTAACTCTTCTCATTCACTCTAAAGTTTTCTCTTGCTATGATTCCTTGCTGGGAAACATTGTATATTTTAGGTCCACTTTTTTTGAATCATCTTTTCTGAAACTGATCCTGAAAATCATGATGTATTATGGGAGTCTACAAGTGAAAATTAAATTAAAAGCTTTCACTCCACGGAATTTGGAACATTACAATGATTATGACTGTTCAAATTAAATATTACACATTATGGGGTGCTGTGAATTACTGGGGAGGGAAAAAAAAAAAAAAAAAAGAAGAAGAATCTTCTGGAAATCAATCCTTTTAGTATGTTTACTCTTATCTAAGTCTTAATTGTTCAAAGGGAAAATCAGATTCTATAAAAATAAAGCTGAAAGCAGAAATGTAAAAACTGCATTCCTCATTAAGACAAAAAAATACTCTCCACTCCTAAATGTGGAAGCCAGACCATTGTGGTCATTTATCTTTTGTTGAAAGCAGCAGTTCATCAGCTCTGTTTTGTCCTCTCAAAACAGAGCTTTTTTTCACTCTATGCAATGAGTCAAATTCCCTAAGGAATTTGGCCAGCCAGTGAAAAAATAACTATTGTTCTGCTATTTATCTTTAGGTGAGCATTTTTCTGTATCAGCTTTACTTTGTCCTTATCCTGCATTCCTCATTTCTGGTTATTTTATTTTGCTGTTACAGCATATAACACTGAAAAATCTGAACAGTGCATTTCGGAAGAGTTTGTGGGAGCAGCTCTAGACGGCTTTCATCAGAATGACTGTTCTTCAGCCTCCTTAAGTTACTTTTAGATAGAAAATAACTGAAACTGTCAAAACAAACCTGAAACTATCAGGTGTTACAAAGAAAATGCTTTGACATTACTGTTTCAGAAAATTTCATAGAAAAATAAACACTGATTAATAAAAATATTGATTAGCCTAAGCCTCTCTAGATTTTCTTGCCTAGAGTTGGATTCAAATTGCCAAGATTTACAAAGCAGGTCTATGTTTTTAAAAAGCTTTTTTTCTGCAAAGCGTAGATTCTAAGGAATAATATTTCAATACCATGGAACATGACCCACTTGTGAAATAGGAATCTTCAGACAGGGGACACCAGAGATACAGAAAACTCGAAAACTGTCCCCAACATACTGTATCTGCATATTTTAGCCCAGATTAAAGATGCAGCTGCCATCTCAAAAGGACCAATTACAAGTTTTTGCACCATCTCAGAAGGTTACAATTACTTTTGAGTAGCAGGGCCATTTCCGTATGATGTTGCTACTGAAATTAGCTTTCCCAGGTAAGACAATGGACTGACGGAATTTGATTATTAATGGAGGGTGAAAACAGAGTGCTTAGCATAGTCTTTGGTGATTTGAAGGAGAAAAAGATCCTGCCTAGAATTAATTTGAAACTGTGTTTTTCTATGCCTTTCAAACAACATTTTGGGGCATTATTTCAGCTGAAAACCAGAATGCTTTATTTTTAATTATGTTGAACTATTGTCATCTGCAAGGCAGTTTTATTTGAGTTGTTAAATTTAGATACACATAATGCATTTTTCCTCCATAGGCTGGACTACACAGTCATATCTTAATTAATCAGCTAATCACTGACTGTCATCAAATCACTTTCACAGCATTCTTCTCCTTCTCTCCACCTTTACCTAGAAAGCTTGGGAACTGGAAATCTGCAAGGAGAGATTGGGTCTCTTGAGCTTGATGAATGCCCCTCAGTTCAAAGACACTACTAACCTCATCTACAATTCTTTCCATGGTGATCTGCTTAGTCATAATGGTCAGAAAAATGTTGAATAATAGTCAGTATAGAAAAAAAAAACATTCCTTCTAATACTTCCAGTCACAGTGACTGAACCTCTGGACTATGTACATTTAGCATATATCATATGCATGATAAAAATGTTTAAAATGTCTATAATAATGTTTCTTTATATGTTGTGTTTTAAAGCAAAAAGATATTACTTTAGAAATATTTGTATTAATTTATCATTAATAATAAGAAAATAAGTTAAAAATAAAGATAGATATGTTCCTGAGGAAAAAACCAAAAACAGACACAAAACCAGTGGTATGCCAGTGCCAGAATTTAGTGAAAATGGAAAATATTTATTGTCCACTATTCTCACCACTGAAACATTTGGGCATAACTATATCACTCTGAACTGACAAAGATGTCAGAGCAAGAAACTGCTTTTCACATTATAAACAAGTTTTTTTCCTGTCACTGAGGCCATTCCCTCTGTCTTTTAAATGAATTTTTTTTCTTTTTTTTTTTTTTTTTAACTTCGGTATGGGAATTTGTTGGGGTTTTTTCTGCATTCGTAGTTTGTTTCTAATTCTCTTTCAGTACTTTTTGCTGTATCACAAGGTTTGTATCTCAGCTTCTCTGTTATTCAGTATTGATATAATGTATTTTGCCACTCAGAAAGATCATTCAGTCTTTTTAGGACTTTTATGCATATGATAAATCACTCTGGGTGGCAGTTTTTCCCAGTTCAGAGCAGTGCTCTCTTCCATCTCTGCCTAGTTTATTGATAACTCTAAGTGGCTGAAGATCTGGCAGAACCCCAGTCTGGTTTAAACTGAAATAGTACAAAAGAGCAGTTCAAAATATAAAAGTGATATCAAAAATATATTTTTTAATCTTATTTTCTCTTAAATAACTGAAGAAACATTTAGAACTTTCAAGTAACACACATTCTGGACTATAATACTACTTCATTTTACTGCTATTTTGGAGAAACAATTTTAAGATTATAAAGTCAGAAAGAGTTCCAACAAGATGGCTTTGCAGTAATGGTATTTTAAATATTTAGAGTGATAGGATTTAAACACGTGTTGGATAAATCAGACTTTTACTAGTGTCAAGTGCTGAACAGTCTCACATAATGGAAAGAAATTTGCAGGAATTTTTTGTGTGTAAAACATTTTAAAACCAGTCTCAGAAGAATGGATGGTCAATTCTCCAGTGACTGAAGGTGCAGTGAGCCATAAAACATTTGTGTAGTTTACTGTATGTGAAGTTAATTGTAACCGTTTGCCTCATTGCCACCAAATGTTATTGAAATAGCACTAAAAAATGTCATCAGAATATAAAAATATTATTTAATTTCTGCTCTGGAGAAGTTTAAAAGATGCATCTTTTGGTGACAAACCAAATTCTTTAGAATTTTGAAAATATTTTTGTCTGATGGAGGCAAAAATATGTCCTATTTACACTTTTTCTTCTGTTTCTTATAATCTTTGATTTAATATGAAGAAAAAACAAGAGAAGTGAGAAGAGTGAACTGACGTGGATTAAATTAAAAATCTTTAAGATGATCTTTTTTGTTTTATTTGAAGATTAAATTAACTTTACCTGCGATTTACTTTTTTCTTTTCCCTGTTCAAATACTGAGAGGGAATAACTCTTTTCAGCATACTTCTGATTATACCTAGACCTTTTCCCCTTCTCTTTTACATCAGAATAAGACAGCAACACTGAAAATGCAATTACTAATCCAGTCACAGAATCACAGAATCACAGACTGTTAGGGACTGGAAGGGACCTCAAAGGATCATCTAGTCCAAGTTCTCTCCCTTTGTCCACCTGTTGCCTCCCTTGTGTTTGTCTCCATAATTTTGTTGAATGTCTGAACTGTGATTAGGAATGTAGCTGACTGGGCATGGTAATTGCTAGCCTGCCTGACTTTCCAGCCACCAAAATACCCTCTGCATGCACCAGCAAGGGATCAAACTACAGAGAACTGAATCATTCCTTCCAGCTTTAGTCAAGAGGTATAAATGGTTAAGCAGATATGTGTGGGAGCCAAAAAGAAATACCAAATGTTACTATTATTTTTAACCAGTGACAGCAATGAGTCCCCACTCATATTTAACACAAAACAGTAATGTCTTTCTCACAATCACAAAAGTTAAAATAGTTGCTGCTCAGTGTTTACTGTATTAATATGCTTACAACCAGGAGGTGAATAGTTAGTATGTCAGAGACAAGTCAGAAATGTGAGACCACCAATCAAGAAGAGTCTTGTGAAAAAGCAGAAAATCATGGAAGACAGAAGTGGCATGCTCAGAAGGCAGGTTTCTGTGCATATAAAAAGTGATATTATGACACAATTGTGCTCATTCATAAATTTACTACAACCTGGAAGCTTATCATCTGCTAGATATTTTCACATACCTTGGTTAATACCCTTTGCAAAGGCTCCAGTTAAGCTGTTGGGATGCACACCCTCATTCAAGTGAATTTCAACTGTGCCACAGCAGTCTACTCCTCCTTTCTGTTTGTGACAACAAAGGTACTAAAATCTGCTTATCAGCTAACATCTTTATGTGGAGCACAAGTACTAAGCTGAGCTACTTGGAGAGGAGGTCAGCTTTCAGCATAAGGGCAGGCAAGAGAAACAGTAGCCAGTCACCTAGGAACGGCAATGCTGCCCAGGGAACAAGGCACACTTGTCTAAGTCATTAAATCTTATTCCCTCTCAGATTTGGAGGGCATTAGGTTAAGAAAGTAATCAGAAATACTTGACCCACCACAGTTATGTGATGTATAGGTACTGTAGGCAATTACTTGGTGTAGCCACAAAGCTTTCAGTGTTTTCTCGTCCTAAGCTCCCTGGCACTATTTCTCTCCAGTTACCAGGTTTCTGTTTTGTGCAAATGTGCAGAAGTGTAATATCTGGACAGGGATAGTACACCAATTTTATGATAAGCTTTGTTTAATATTGTGTTTTAACCCATCTTTCTGATTTCAGAAAGTCCAAACCTATCAGCAAAACATTAGCAGGGTAGATTTTCTTGATTAATACGCTTAAAGACCAAGGTTACCTGGCTGTTCTAGGAACTGCAGTCAAAATGGCTTTAGTTTGAACATCAGACCCAGGAGTTTCTACATTACGATTTAAACATGTATAGCATTTCAATCATTTCTAACATTATTATTAAACTAATAAATGTTTTAGTAGCTTGAAATATCTCCAGACTTAAAATCCAGTGTTAGGTCCATATATTACAAACAACAACAACAACAAAGGAGCTGACAAGTAGTGAATTAAATAGAATTAATTTCCTCTCAGCTTCCCAGTGAAATCATAAACCAATCAGACATTTTTTCTTGTGTTATATGATACCACCGACCCAAAATCCCTCAGTGAAATTATTTCCTTGTAAATCATTGCAGTCTATCCATTTTGCTCAAGAAATATGATTTTTTTATTTAAGTGGGTAATACAAAGTAGAAAAAAATATGTGCTGTTTTCCATCTCCTGATATCTGCAGGAACCCCTGGGTTGATCTAAGGCTCACAGCTTCTAAATACTAGATGATTTTTAAAACCTAATGAGTATTTAGCATAACAGAATATGAAAAACTAATCAAGAAAAAAAAAAAAAAAAGTGAGAGGGAAAAAAGCAGAGAGATATAATAAGAAAGCTTCTCTTTCTCTAGCCACATTTGATATCCACACAGGCTCTACCCTTAATTAAAGCTTACTTATATTTATCAGTAATCACTAAATAAAAAGATAAAGATTGTTTGTCTCACTGAAGGTTAGAGTGTAGGTGTCCCTATTCCTAATCAGGAACATCCAAATTAAGTACAGAAGGAAATGTACTGATCCATTCAATCTGGCAAGTAAGCCTGCAGTCATTACTACAACAATTTAATATTTTCATTATAGGTGTACTTTATGGAAAGAAAGACACATTCCTGTCTTGGTGACTTGAACTGGGACAATTATTACATTTGGTTTTTTGATTTGATCAAATTAGAGGAAATGTTGGAAAAGGAGATGCTAGAAGGAAGGAAGAATGAAAGTCAATGGCTACATTTCCTTCAACAAACTTCCAAAACATTTACTGTGAGTTATTTCTACACATCTTGGTTGTCAGCTGGACTCATGGAACCACTGTGTAGCCATGTCAGAACCTCTTTCAGGTTTCTTGTTTAAGCTTGCATAGAGATTGAGAAGGAGCACATTACACTTCTTGCTCTCTGAAGAAATTTTTGTGAGATTTTTCTCTCACAACACAACTAAGTCTCTCCAGAATGAAAATTTGATTGATATATGCAGCTGTACTTCTTAAATACTGAGGTGAGGGTTTTTTTACCTGGTAATATAAGGTGGTTGTTGTACATCAGAAAAGCTCTCTGATTGTAAACAATATGTTTTGTTTTGTGCAATCACACATATACAGCACCTCATAAAAAATTTAATATTCCTTCAAGATTTGATAAGAATTATTGGAAGGTAAAAGTTCTCCTATCTACTTTTGATACTTTATTAAATTCATGAGAGATAATATTGTTTCCTTGATAACCTATGTTCATGTTTGTTCCAAAGTTTAATTTCCTAATAATTTCTGAGAAGATGAAGAAAAGTCTGAACAACAAGAATCATTTCCTTTCCTTCCATTGTCACCTATACTTTTATCTCACTTGGAGCTACACTTGGACAATTTCTCTGCTGCCCTCTAAAGAGGGCAGCATGCAGGTGTCTTTTCCCAAAGGCAAAGGTTATTAAAATTGTGCCTTAGAAAGAGATAGTCCTTCTGGAGGTGCTATTTAGGGAAAGATCCACGAAAAGAAAAAATAATCTCCAACTACTGAGCTGGAACATACTGCTGTTTCTGAAGATGTAGTTCCTCTACCTGGATTGGTAGGAGGGGATTTGCTGAAGACATGCTTCACCCATCCATAGGAAATCCTTTTCCCCAGACACTACAGAAAGTGACTTCCCAAAAGATTAGAGCATAACAAGAAAGAGTTCTGCTTCATCTTTTGTATCCCTTTGGTTTTTGTGTGCACTTTGCAGTGCATTAGAATAATTGATAATCCAGTTCAAAACTGGATTAAGAACTGCTTCTGTTCAAGATTAGCCCAAACAACTTTGTGTTTGCTTATCTTCCTTACCTTTCCAGTTCATTCACTGAGCAGAGCTTCCCCCATACAGCACTAAATATTCCTCACTGCGGAATGGTTAAAAAATCCTCACTGTTAATTTGTTAAGTTTCAGCTCCACAGTGACAGGATTTTCCATTCTCCAATTTGCTTATCAAAGCTGACTTGAGTATCTCTGAGAGGTGTAACCATGCCATAGGTCTTGCTGAAAACTAAAGATGCTATTTGCATATTGGAAATTCTATTTTAATTTTTCAGGATTTTCATATACTTCACTCAGGCTTTTTGGAATTTCAGAATTTTGGAAATTAAGCATTGTGGTTCTCTGAAAAAAGGATTTAAAGTTTCTGTTTATCAAAGCATGAAAAAAAATGTTTCTGAAGTTCTAATACACAATAGTAAAAAATAAAATTAATATTTCCAAGTTATCTATAGATCATCATACTTGTTTAGCTGTGATATCAAACAGTAAAAGTGAGATTAGTTGGGCTTAGTGAAGGCAGAACTGTTCATAATACCAAAAAACCTGCTTCATTTCTGAATGAGGAATTTGGACATTGTTTTTAAAGCTTAAAAGAATTTTTAAAATACATCTACTAAGATTTCTTTTCCTAGGAGTCTGCCTAGTGAATTCTCACTCTTTCTGATTGTCAAACATCTCACTACTTCATAAATTATTTGTAAGGTGCCTGGAGGTGCAGTTAAAGAGGGCAAACTTGTGTTATGAATGCATGCTTCTTAAAGCTCTACTAATGAATTGGTTTCCCTGTAGGGTACAGGAGACAGTACTTCAGTCAAATAAATGGAAAGCATTAAGATTCAAGTATCTTTTTACTAAGACTAACACCACTTTTTACACAATATTATGAAGAATAAAAAAGCTGAGGAAAGGGTCTGAAAGCGTGTTGCCCTAAATGCCTGTGTAACTCCCTCCTTGAAAATGTAACAAGATATGAACACTTTCGCCTGTAAATGCAAAATGGGGAGGGTAGGTGGGTTTGTTTTATATCTGGAAGCACTGGGACTTCAGTGATATCTATTGCTCTGATGCAGAGGTCCTCTGACTGTTGATTTCATTTCGAGCTGTGCGGTTGTAGTGGTTGCCAGAAGTCCAAAGGGGCCCTCCCGGAAAAAAAAAATAAAACATCACATCACAATAAACCCAGAGAGGAGAGTACAGAAAGGTTTCTCAGAATTTTATACAGGATTCTATTAAGTTAGTGGGTTGTGCTAATTAAGGATAAATTTTCCATAACTGGATCTTAGAGGCAAGACTAGCATCTAGTCTCATACTCCCAAATGAAAAGCAGTATCATTGATAAATGTCTGCTGTCATTATATAGCATTCATAACAACTTCATATACACAGTTTCCCACTGAGGATTCAGTGACTCAGATATTTATGTCCCAGTTTATTCTTATTCATGCTATCTTTTTTTGCTACCGAGAAACTATCTTTTTTGATTTGGGAATTCTTCAAGTCTGCTTTAATAACACTTTGAAGAAGCCAGCCTCTTAGCATTCACATGTTTATCAAAGTTAGTCAAGGTGTTAAGTTCTGAACAACATTCTTGCTTAGTACTGTGACACGTGGTGAACATTTGCATTTACGCAGATATATATCACCTTTTAATAAAGATACCTCCAGATTTCCCTGTCTTTCACAGACAGAAACATTTCAAAGAGACTTGACCGTGCCCAAATTGCTATACTTTTTTCTTTCCCTTGGATTCCTCAGCCAATAAATCTTAGTTTCAGTTTCCTCCTGTTGTCATTTAGCTCTTTTTTCCTATACAGTTTCATTTTCAGTTCTTCCATTTGTTTGAATTTCCATTCCAAACTGATAACATCAAGCATTCATAATGTCTTTTCTTATAAAGGTGTTTCTGAGGAACAGCTTGATGCAGAACAGTGTCGCTACTAGGCAAAATTTTGATGCTGGTGCAAAGTAGAATGACTTTACATTTGTTATTGAAAGAATAGGCATAGGGTGTGGTTAAAAAAGTTGCTAAGTAAAGTGTGCACACCACCATAGGTCATGCTTGGATGGGTCTTAGAGGCAGAAGTCTTGGGGAGTATCTCTATTAATAGAAGACTCAAAGTCAAAAAGAGATCTTCACGAGAATCACTAGTAAGGAGTGCAGAAAATGGAGACGAGAAAAGAGCTGTCACAGCATATGTAGAATTCATTTGTAATTACTTAGTTAATGAGACAGTTTATTCTGCATATGTAATGCCATTTCTTTTTCTTGCTTATGTGTTAGAAAGACTCTGATTTGTTCTAATAACTCCATGAACCTAAAATAGGAGTGTGTGATAATTCACTGTCTAGTCAACAGGGAGTGATAGAAATTCTCTGCATGTAATAGGAACTGCATGACTCTGAATCAGTCTCTGAATATCTATTTATTAAAATCTGGAGATTACTTGAAGCTCCATCCCTCTTTTATGTACTGGTGGACTAAATCCAAGCTAAAAGGCTTCATGGATATCTTGTATCTTCACAGAAAGAATGGAACACAGAAAGGATAGAAATTAAGGGGAAAAAAAGATATGACGTAAACTCAAAATATTGCTTCAGAAAATCTTCTAAGTGTAACACTTAATTACATGATATTACTGTCAGATGGAGTGTAATTAATACCTCCAACAGATCTATTGATTTTTAAATAGATATAATGTGAAAAATTCTAACACAAGTTTTCACGACCAGCAAGGCAAAGACATTAGACATCACTTGAGAATGGCCACATGCCCTTTCTTTCTCTTTTTTTTTTTATTATCTTACATTTGAGGAAGAAGATCAACCGAGTGTTTAGAGGCAGAAATTCTAACGCAGTTCGAAGGCACTAGGCAGCCGCTTTAGAAGAAGCTTCCTAAAGGTACCACTCTAGGAACCCTGAAGAGTGGTTTAACAGGGAATATTAGTACAAGGTTTTTAACTGACTTAAAAAAATGAAGGATCTCCGGCTGTTTTATGAACTCAATAAAATTCTTGGATCCTCAAATACTCAAAAAATATTTGTAGCTCTTCTTGTGCAAGCAGTTTCCTACCACAGTCTCTCCTTCCCCCTTCCTCACACTGCAGACACCCAGAGAATTTTGTCCCTAACAAGCATGATTTGGTTTCCCCTGCAGCTCCTGCTCACAGTGGATGCACCCCCAGTCTGGAATAGCGTATGATGCAGTGATAACTGAATTAGCCAAGACCTAAACAAATACTATGCAACAATTTTCAGCTCACTCCCAGACATAAATTGACTTTAGACAGACTTAAGTGCCTTTCCTTTCACTAACATGGTTACACTGAATTTAAACTGTGTTAGCAACATCTGCATGCATCTGAGAGGATTTACCATTTCAGATTTTGACTAGTTTAAGAATTTGTGTAATACTCTGTTTTGGTGATACTTGCAGTGTGTGATCTATGGCTACAAGAAACAGCAAATCAATTCTGAGGATAACTTGTTTTCAGGCTTCTGAGGAGAAGTGAGATTCCATTAACTCCATCAATCACCTCCTGAATCGTTTTCCCCTTAGGAATGGTGAAATAACTTGGTGTCCTGATAGATGCTTAAGGCCAACACAGAAATAAATAGAAGGGAAAATCCAGAACAAAGCATTTTTTTTTGGTCACCATTATTACAGGAAAAATGACTCATTAGTTTTCTGATCCACATCTAGATTTAGAGAGTATTATCTATACATATATCTACATCTATTTTTCCGTGTTTCTGTGTAAATAAAGCACATAAATAATACACGTAAATAATGTTTTCCTCACGTTTCTGCTGAGATCTGAGGTGATGTTGGGAGATACCTCATATCAGTTAGACATGGCAATCCAGGATTCTTCAGGATCTTTCCTGTGCCCTTCCTGTCCTCTCATCCTTGAGCATGGTGCAGCACAAAGCCTATGCATTGCTCATGTCCTATTTAAATCTTGGAAGTTATATGTGCCATAAAGGCCTTATTAAAATTGCTGACTTCTAAGTAAAAATAGAAGTGATAGTTGAGTGCATAACAGTTTAAGATGCTGCCTTTATCTCAGATAAGTACATAACAAGACCTCTGCATCTAAGCAGAGCCTATTTTTCTTCTTCACTGTTATTGTTCTCCGGTAGGGAGAGACTATTCATAACCTCTTCGCAATCTACTTCATCACAGGTGGCTATCATTGCATGGAGAGAGGAGAGACACGGAAATAGGAATGATTCATGTGTCTGGAAAACATAGTCTATTATTAATGGAAAGGACACCTTTATTTCTGCATTTCAATGTGATTACAGAATTACTTTACAGGAGTGGAAAAAGTCATGTGTAGAGACAATCTCAACTTGTACTGAAGACAAGAAGCAGTGAAAGGGAATGAAAGGAAAGGAGCATTTCTGCACCATTTTCTTTATTCATATAGTATCTTGCACATAAAGAGATGACTCAATGAAGAAATAGTAACAATAGGACTAAATATTTCTAATAAGCATAGTTTATAGTAATTATTTCAGAGGATGGAGAGATGCTGCGAAGTTTTCTTCCACTGAATTTCATATGGTTTAATTTCTGAATTATATTTACACTTGAAAGATTTTCTTGCTTTTTACTGATTAACCAAGATTAAATTAAATAGATTTTGGATTAGCAAATGTATATTTACAGTAAGTGCAAAATTATTTTTCAGTGAAATGTGTGTAAATCGCAAATATCAATAATATACATATAATAATATCATCTTGCTGCACTGATAAAGCAGGCACAAAAGCTTATCCTTCAAAAGACAGTGCAAAATTCCATCTACCACCCGATAAAAAGACAATCTCCAGTTTTTCACTAGGGCAACTTTTGCACCCTTTTTATTATCAAAGAAGCAGAAGAGAATAGAAAGTTAAAACATGGGAATGGTCAATAACTCACCAATTGCTACAGGTTTTGTGAATTGTACAATTTGACTTACATTCCAAGCAAAATATATAATAATTGATAAATCAAGCTACCTATGTGAGGTTAACACCTTTCACAGGAGATCTGATGGAGAGACCAATGAATGGCTTGTTAGGAAGCTGGAAACTAATTTCTCTTTTTTTAACAGTCACCTGTTTTGTATTTTTTTTTTTGCTTATCTTGGCTTTCTTGTGTACTTCCTAGTTATGACTGTCTCTTTTCTGATATTACTTTCTCCCCCCTTCAACAGTCTTATAAGACTGTGTTTGTGCTTCAGTGTTCTTTCCCTTCTCCAGTACCATCTGTTGTGTCCTTGTTTTTCTCTGTTCCTGTTAAGTATCCCACATAGTTCAGTGCTGTACAATAAGTCTTTTACCACATATGGTACTCACACTGACAAATATACTACTGCTCTGCATATGTAAAAAGAGGGACAGTAAGAATTGGGAAGTAAGGTTACAAATAAAGGTTAGGAGCCATAATTGAGCTTATAAAACTGTACGAATGGTAGTTAGGGAAACAAACAAGTTATGAAAAAATATTAACAAGAAGGGAAAACCTGTGCAGCAAAGAGATTGACCTACTATAGAGATATCTAGACACACAAATATGAGATTGAAGCATTTTATTTGATGGGCTTATTGAGGAGGCAAGTTCTAAACAACTACTTAATATGTCTGTGAACCAGTAAATCGAAGATACTGTAAAACACAAGCTGCAAGCTAAGGAAATTACTCAGTAAACTGTTGTGTTAATTTCTGTGACTCTAATCACAAAAACACTGTAAAAACTTCTGTTACTGAAGTTATTCCATGTTAGCTCTATGGTGAACAATACTTCTTCACTTTCATGTCTTTATCTTCTTTCTTTTTTATCTTCCTTCTCTCTTATTTCCCTCTGACCTCCTTTTTATGTACTCACCTTTCTTTTTGTCTGGCTCATGAGTTCATTGTATGAAGCCATAAAGTGCCCTTTTGTTAGAATCCCTCCTTCTGCAGCAGTGTGTCCTGCTTACAGTTAGTAATACCTACAGCTGTCCCTTCTGAGCCGTTTGCCCTGTGCCTTGCCTGTGCTCTCTCTTTAACAGTCATTGTCCTCAACTGAGTATCTGGCAAGTGTTACTAGTCACATGAATGCAGTCAGCATCAGGTGAAGTCCTGACTTTATCTGCTGTTTGTTGGCCACAATAGCTGACCAGCTTGGTAGGGGTTGCAGAGCATACACCATTCCCTTTAAGAGCTTCACTCAAAAGTGATGATATATGAGGAAAGTATGGTAACCGCTTAATATCTGTCTGTATCAGCAGAACTTCCAAGGATACTTACAGGATGCTGATACGCAGGGCAAAATGTTGATACTCAGTATAAAGCACATATGAGTGTGGAAAGAAAAGGCATTTTGCCAGTGGTGTGAATCAAGAAATGTCCCCTTGAAAGACTGTGTCTACATTTAGCCTGTACCCAGGGCTAAACAGTAGCAGTTGTTCTACCACTTGATGATCCCTCCCCAGCTGAGAAGGGGAATCGGGATAAAAAAAAAAGAAGCCCTGTGGGTTGAAGTAGAAAGAGATTTAATGAAATTAAACTAATACAATCCTCAACATAAAGTGTACAAGGTTATATTCAGCGTCATCCTTAGGAGCAGGAGACAAAGAGGGAGGAGCCCCAGGAAGAAACTCCTCACCCTCAGTAAATTCCCTTCTTTTAGCATGATTAAGTGATATGGGATATACCTGTGAGTCAGCTTAGGTCAGCTGCCTTGATTGAATCTCCCAGCTGACTCAGGACTATTCATGGCCTGCCTGTCATGGCTGGGCTGTAGGTCTGTTCCTGGGAAACCAGGACAGACTGAAAGATTAGTAAAATGGTACCAGTCAGGAGAACGTGGAGCATTCAGGTAGAGATGGCAGCAGGATGCAGAGATGACGAATATTTACAGAAGTGGCATAGCAGATGTGTAAGTATGTACATCATCCCACAGAATTAATTTTAACATGTCTAAACCTTCACTGGGTCCTACCTGCGTGTCAGTAGAACTGTGCAAACCACAGGTAAAACACCGACCTGATTATAATTTGTACATACATAATGGCTAATTAAGTCTGTTATGATAGATGTGAAGAATGAGATGGCATATATCATAGCTTAACTAAGGCTTTGTCACCATCACAATGCTATCCTATCCTCATTAGCAATCTAGGACAACATGGTAACTGTCAAGAGAGTGTAAAACTGATTGGATACCAACTGTCATTGACTAGCTACTAGAGGGGTCACCATCAAAATGGAAAAATGTATTGAATAACATTTGATCCTTGCCCTTCACAAAGTATCATGCAGAGTGTTTAGACACCTAGATGCAGCTGTGATGACAATGAACAGTGCAGTTAACACTATATCACTATAAAAGCAGCAAGGGCAAAATAGCATTAGGTGGCTCTCATAATATTCCCTCTGCAGATTTACTGTGTGCTTTGTTCCTCCTCACAACAAAAGGTGTCAGAGACATTCAACTATTAGTTCAGCAGCCGAAGGGGAAAAATAAAGACATACCTTCAAATGCGTCCATCTTCTGTGTCTCTCACATGTACTGTTAGGGCATTATGTGTTTTGATGTTCTTTAACTAGGCGATATTTTTGCTCCTTGTTCCAAAATCAGAGCTGAAATGAAATAAATGAGAGCATCAATAGACATTAAATGACATAAGATAAAGTAACAAAACATACTTCTTTCTTGTTTTATAGAGCATTAGTGGAACTGAAAAACTAAACTGAAGGTTTGGATTTCCCCTCCCCCAGTGTGAATATTGAACAGGTTTGCAGCTCTGTAAGGTTGTCTTTTTTTTTCTAATTTTGCAATCTCACAAAAAATACTGTTACTTTCTCAGTTAGGTGTTCTAAAATCTACTGGTAAATGCACTATGAAGACGGCTTTAAATTAACAAGGAACATATGTCCAAAACATGATGTATTTCTGCTGTAGGTCTTGTATTTCCCACAATTTAATTAACTTTCTATGCTAGTCTTCAAATCCAGTTAGCATCATTTTCCAAAAATTTAATTTTATTTTGTAAGATGCATGAATTTTTTTTTGTTGAGTGTCTACAGAGTGTAAATGTTATCATGGCACTGCAGTTCTCAGTCATTAGTGAGGTAGGACATGCAAGAGGAGGTATGACACATATATACATTTAGCCTGTACCTGGGGCTAAACTGTAGCAGTTGTTCTACCACCCGATGACCCCTCCCCATCTGAGAAGGGGAATCAGGGAATAAAGGGAGAAACCCCATGGGTTGAAGTAGAAACAGACTTAATGAAACAACAAAACTAATACAATCACCAACATAAAGTGTACAAGGTAATACTCAGCTTTGTCATGAGCAGAAGGCCAAGATAAAGAAGCCCCAGGAAGAAGAACTCTTGACCCTTAGTGAACTCCCTCCTTTTATAATGAGCTTCATCTAAGTGGTGTGGGATACACCTGTGAGTCAGCTTGGGTCAGCTGCCTTGATTGAATCTCCCAACTGACTCAGGGCTACTCATGGCCTGCCTGCCATGGCTGTTCCTGGGAAACTAGGACACCATTAAAATAAATCATGTGAATCCATTACGGAAGTGGTTTTGTCTTCTGGATATGTAAATAATAATTTAAATGAAAGTAGAGCTTGATGAGTGAAAAAAGAAAAGGCTTGACTAAAACTAGATCCATATAGAGATGATATTTTAGGATGAAGAAATTAATTGTCAAATTGGAATAGCAAAATAGTCCATTAGGACTAATGTTAAAAAGAGCGTTTTTTAATTTGGCAAGCATGACAAAGGGCTGATGAGATATCACAATGTTATTACTGTAATAGGGGGACAGGAAAAAATATTTACTTGGATTATTGTAGGAAAAAGGCTGAACGGTATAAAGTAGAGTAGTCTTACAACACTTAAACATTTTTATCTATTACAATTTCAAATACATAATTTTAACATACCCAAACCCCATTATTTTTTCTACTGTTTAGACAGATGTTGATGGAAAATCAGGATGCCAGAAGGTTTAAGCATACCTTATTACTTCAAACTGAACTGATAAGACCTAGGATAATGCCTCAAAATGGTCAGATACCCAACCAATAACCAGCTGAAGCCACCACTTGTTTGATGGAACATTATTGAATAAAGCAGAGATAACCTCTGTATGAGGCAGAATATTGCAACAAATCTTACAGAGTCCAGTAAGGATCTACTGGAAATCCTGTGTTTGGTTCTAAAAGCTTTGCATTGTTGTTATTAAAAAAGAGTTGATACAGTCTTCCTCAGAATTTTGTATGTGCACAAAAATATTCTGAAAGATACGTTGTTTTCCAACAAGCAATTAGGCCAGGGTCAGGTGGATCCTTGTAGAGGTAAAACAGCTCCTGGTTTTGGCTCTGAGGGCATCTTGGCAGGTACCGTTGATCTAGACATTATGTCAGTTCTTTTACTGCATAGTGAGGAGTCCCACATTTTTCTTTAGAGAAAACATGTGACAGAGAGGAGTGGTGAGAAAAGAGACATGCAGAAACAGTCAGAAAGAAATGAAAGATTACCTGATGGTCATACAACTTCACAGGTGACTGGAAAGTAGGTGTATTTGTTTCGGTTTTCTCCCCTTCAGTTAAGAGGCAAGAGTAAATTCCTGGCAACTGCAGCCCATTTTGCTGGGAATTTGTGCTGTGTATTGTATTACTTCATCTGTTTTCCTACTCGAACTCCTGAGTCAGAGGTCTAAAATAGTTTCTGGCTCAGAGAGGAAAGTCATTAGTTTAATATCGGTTTATTAATGTGTGGATGTGCTTTTATTACCAAGGCCAACAGTGGCAAAGGCACCGTCAGTTTTGCTTGCCCCTTCACCCCATTTCAGTTTAAGAAAATAGATAGGGCCATTGATTCACTGCATTATAATTGTGTCCTAATGCCTTCACAGTCCCAACTTTCACTCTGGACTCCTGAGGCCTTTCCACAGTCCTCTCCATTACCCATACAGAAGTGCTTTCTTCTTGTGAATTGTACTGAGCATCTTGTCTTCCTGATCCCTTGTAGCAACAGTGTCCATAACATGGTTTTGTGTGTAAAAGATTACTTATTTTCATCAGCTGTAATTGCTATCTTGCTGATTTTGCTAACTATATTCATTAGGGGAAAAAAAGTAATCCTCATAGTATTTATTAGTTTAGGAACATACGAGAATAATACAAACTAAACAAATCCCATTTTTATTTCTGTTATGCCTTCTAGACATTCTGATACTCCATGTTTGTAACAATTTTCTTACTTGTCCCTAAAAAATACATATTTCTGTGGGTCAGTGTTCTGTTGGGGTTTTTTAGATCGTGGCCATCAATAGGCAGGCATGTGTGGATTTAACAAACGAACTTTAGAATATAATATTTTTCATATCTAGTTTAATATTTTTAGTATTTAATTTTTAATAATTTATCTTTTTTTGGATGGTTAATGTATTTTCAGTGTATTTTTTCAAGCTGTTGTTAACAATCTCTGTATGAAATTTTTCTCCTGAATGGAGTAACTTCAGAAAGACATCTTTTGAAGGTTTGATCTTTCAAAGTTGTTTTGCAGTGCAGTTGTCTACATTAACTTGAGTCTGTCATCTTGCTCTTCAGCTACCTATTTTTATAATCACCAGTTGGAATTTCTCACTGTTAAGACTGAAAATTGTTATGTATTACTTCACAATTTTGCCATGTCACATTTCACTATCTTTAGTGTTTCCTTAGTGTTAGATCTTTTTGAAAGGTTGAAAACTAACTCTTGTCTTCTTGTTCTCTCTGTGTGACAGGCAATGCTAACCAAATATTTAAATGAGAGAGTAAGGGAATCTGTTTTGAATTTAGGATACATTAAATTTTTCTGATGTCTCTTGTTTTATTGACAAGAATTACAACAGACTGTAGAATTGTTTTGTTTTTTTTTAAAGGGGGAAAAAAAAATAAGGAAAACCAGAAATTTATTTTGTTATACAGTTTATGTATAGAAACTTTTCAGGAATGCAATTATTGGATTCATAAACTCAAAAACCTCACATACTGACAACTTCTTGCTGTTTCTCTTTCCCTGCTGGTTACCTCATGTACTCTTTACAATAATTTTACGTGTCAGAACATAGACTTACTTTTGCAAATATAGCTATGGTGCTTCAAGAAATGATTGCTGTCTGGGTGATCACGCAGCTGAGGGCTCAAATCCTTCTGTCTCCAGGTGATTGATTCAATGGCCTCATGTAGAAGAGGCCCAAGTTATGTTTGTAAACACATCTGAAACTAGGTAGAGAAGGCTTGACTAGACAATGACAGTTTTCTTTCAGCACAAATTCTTAAAAATGTTTTGAAGGTGTATTTTTTAACATTAACATTCAAGATGTTTTTACACAGTAAGATAACAAAATATGGTCACGTCATGCCTCCAAGAATAACTCTTGGGAATGTCAAAGGGGAGGCTAAATTCAATGCTATATGGAAGTGTTTTTACCAGAAGTTTTGACATCTCTTATAACTAGTCTTACATAGACATTAGCATATGTTAGCATGAAATTGCAGAATAAGAAGTCAATTTTTAGCATGATTCATGTGACAGCAGGAGTACAGATAGAGATTGACTTTAATGATGCTTTTAAAAATGTTACGAAGCACTTACATAGCTTTTCACATGTGCATTAGGGAGTAAGATTTGTTTGGCCTGCCAAGCAGATAGGTGCCAAATATAGTGAATAGTAGGCGTATAATATGTACAAAAATGAGTACTTTTTCCTCTAGAATCCATTTCCCAAACACTTGGAAAACTGATAAACAAAAAAAACCCTAGATCTCAAATTAAGAGCTACCATATGTACTATTTGAAAGGCGGATTGAAAGTTTTAAACTATTATGGAAACTGAGATCAGACCAGTCACATAATAACAATGCACTTCTCCATTGTTTTTGCTCCTAAAACAGTTAAAGCACCTTATGTTTCCAAGGCTAGTGATGATTGACTAAATGCATTACCAGAAAAAGCTGCAATTAAGCCAGCTTGTAATTCTCTTGAAAAGTACACAAATAAAGAGTCTCAGCAACCCCTACAATGGACAATTGATTTCATAATTTTTTCATGCAGTAGAAGTTCCTTTTGTCAGTCCTGAAATCTCCAAACATTTGATGGGTCTGGCAGTGATAATGTAATGGAGGAGTAAGTTACATATAATTTCCCTTTTCTTTATCTTCTTTGAGACCAATGTGAAGACAAATCTAGCACAGAAATACTTAAATGCATCAGCTTAAATGCAAATATTTGTCAGTTCTACTTCACTGTGGTCACAAATTATATCAAGACCTTGTTGTGCTCGGTGTAAATACACAAGGTGGGGGTGGGGCAGGGGGGGTGGAAAGAAAGGGCCCTGTCTCTAGATAATTGGCATTTTACAGGAAGGTCTGCATAGTTGTTTGCAAATACCAGTTTGAGCACTGTTCTAACAGCAAGACACTCCACTGAAGCAGTGACTCCATTGGTGTGCTGGCCTCGCGTTGTGCCTGGTAGAATAACCCTCACTGAGATCCCACCTGAGGAACACTCTGCATCTTACCCTAAGAAAAAGATGAGCGAAAATATGCCTCAAACAAATACAATCCAGTAGCCTGGAGTAGCAGTAACAAACCATGTTAGCTTGACACAATGATCCGTTATAGAAGCAGCCTTTTATCAGTGGCTCATCAGAGATACTTTTTTCAACCAGAGGTGAATCTTGCATTGACTTTTTTCTTTGTTTGTTTTGAATTCATTGTTCTATTTCCAGAGAAGAGAGATGATCTAATGTCTAGTATTTTATTACACCACCTGCTAAAAAAAAAACTTATTGAAAATTTTATTCATACAATAAAGGGTAAAAACACAGAATGATTCATCAGTAAGATTATACTAGTCATTATATAATCAGCATTATAACTCATTATGTGTATCAAGATTAATCACTCAGTACAAAGTGCAGTATCATTCCTTAATTTTTGCAGATGGTAAAACATATTGAAACAAATATTCTTAGCACATAAACATGACAAAATTTTATGTCACCTTATTAAAGTCCTTTTTTTTCTAACTCTATAGTTAGAAAAATAATTCTAAGGGAATTTAAGCTATATACAGTCCATAGATAAGATTTAATTTTCAATTGCTTCCAGCCTGTTTATCACCACAAGCATTAAACCGACCCTTATAATAATTTGAATTAATGAATGCATCAAATAATGCTTGTGTTCTTAATTTAAATGATTTTTCAAAGCCAACATGGTTCAAAGCTTTCTTCCTAGTAAATGATGTAGTCACATTTTCATATCAATAATTTTTAGAAGGCAAATAGGTTGTAAACTTACACTCTGGTATTCATGCTAGAATTGTAAGAGACAATTAAGACAATTGTAAGAAACATGATTTGAGTGTCACTGACCAGAAAAAAATACACACTGGAAGTGGATTATATTCAAGTTACACAACACAGTTTAAAATCTATGGGACAAGAGCAAGGTTCACTTATTTCTTTTATGGTGGTAGCACTTACTTCAGAAAAGTGAACATAAAATGCGATTTGTTAAATCTACACTCCTAGGATAGCATACCTGCTGTCACCAATTTGTAACATGCTGTCACCAATTTGTTGTCTATTTCTCCTACGTTAAGGATCCTCTGCTAGCTCATGCAGTCTTATCTCTTTTTACTAAAACAAATATTTTCCATGCAATAAAAGTTTCTATGCTCCAATTCAAGTATTAATTGGATAAATTTAAAGTAAAAATCTTCCAAATTAACAAAATAGTGTTTATTTCCATTCTCAGCTTCATCTCATTCCTTTGCTTCTTTTTGCACTTTGTCATTATCTTGTGTCTTGCAGTTTTCAAACCCAATATCTCCTCTGAGATCCAAACCAAGGTATCATTTATAACATCTACACACAAATCCTGACAGGCTGCTGAAAACATCTCCACTTCATGCTGCTATTTCAGTATCATGACGTGCTACTTAAGCATGTGAAAAAAACTTTTAAGTACTCAGAGAGTCTGATCGACTGAAATGGGGTTACAGTCAAGATGAATTCCTTACACGTTACCTTGGAATAAAATTATTTTAACTACTTCAGTACATGCAGGGCAGACCCTTAAACAAGCAATGGTTACTACAATAGAAATACAATCTTCATGTTATATATCAGGGGAAAGAAAAAAAAAAAAGAAAAAAAGAAGGTTTTGTGCAGGAGAGGTCCGGCAGTATTGAAGAGGTTAGATGTGTTTAATCCTGCCCTTATCCAACACAAAATGGTGTGGCTCATGTCGCCTACCAGGGTCACAGGAGTGCATTTATAATGTTTCCCCAAGTACAAAGTTTCCCCAAGTCTGCTTTTGTCACTTATGTTGTATGGGTAGGCATGAGATCCTGAACATTTTCTATGAACTTTTTATTTGAGATATCATCACTTTGCTTCTTGATTTGCTGCTTTTGTTTTTAGTGAGGTTTGATTTTGTTTGGGGTTTTTTTTTGCAAAAATATGGTACCAATTACAAAATAAAAAACTGTGTGATAGTAAAAAGCAGATAATGACATTTTTGTGAAAAATTGTAACTTTGAGAAAGGGCCATAATCAAACTTATTTTAAAAAATAAAAGATAAATTGATTAGCTTCACTAACATTGCTTTGAAAGCACTTTTCCTAGCTCATATTCATGCTCAGGGCAATACAATTCATTAGGAAAAAATAACAGATCAAGAAAGAAATAAAAGCTTTAAATCCTCCTGCTGAATTTCAAAATGGATAGGAATTAAAACCACAAATTCTACAGGGTTATGACAGGTAGCAAAACAATTTCCTAGGTACGGTTTACAGCACGAAGAACTTCATTAGATAATATAGTTGCTTCAATGGGAAACCTGCCCACACAAGATTATAAAATCAGGAAAAGCTGCTGGAAGATCTTGCTTTAAACATGCCATAAAAATAACGCATCACATCAGCCACTCTGGGAGAGATGCTGCCTCCATACAAAGAACTTACTTTCGTTGCTGCCAGATTATAAAAATAAAAACCCCTCCATTCTGTATGTGCCCCATTTTCCTCCTAAAGCACAGTCTGTTTCACTGATGTTACAGTCTTCCTTGTGTCCCAGTGTGTAATGCTCGTATTCACTTAGGGAAAACAGAGGGAAATGTATGGGATGGACCTGCTAGAGACCTCCCAAATCAAGGCGTATGATGAGGAAGACTCTTTGAATTGGTATGCTATTTATTTATTGCAGATAACCTTTTGTCAGATATGTGCGGTCACTAAACAGGAGAAAGGACCTCTGAAGCTGAGACACAGCAAGAGAGAAGTGTGAAGTGGAACAGAAACTGTTGGTAATAGCAGCTAAAGATACAGAGCACCCAAAAGCTACAGAGCATGGAATAAGGTATTAAAGAATGAGATTTATATATTCCTTTCAGCCACCATATTGCTTACTGTTGATATTCCCATACACCATTTGCTTTAAACTCAGACTACAGGAGAATATCAGAAGCAGATAATAAAAAGCATTTCATACTTTATCAAGCTTGTACTCACTTCGTGCTTTGTTATCAGTTATACTATTACATCAGCATATCTGTCACCATTCCATATATTCAGAAAACTATTTCTGCCTTAAAACTGACAAAGTCAGATTAGACTTTCCTGCAACTGAATCAATTCTCTGTGGGTTAAATGGGCAAAGGTACATATCTCTCTCTCACATACTTACTTTAGTCAGTGAGTTATACTAGCACAATGTTGCAAAAATATATATATTTTACTTGTTCAAGAGGACTGTAATTTTACCAGAACATCTATTTAAATATATCTGTTCACTATCTATCTGAATTGCATATAGTCACACAATCTTTCCATAATGCACAATGATGTGTCACTGAAAGTTTTGGGAATTCTTTTGGTATGAAAGGTGAGAGCAATCATTAGATATCTTCTGGGTCAGCTGGCAGTGGCCTTGACATACATATTTACCACATGTTATACAACTATTTATTAGTTAGCAGTAGCTCAGGGTGATCTGAAATGCTGGGTTCTACCTTCAGGCTGTAGAAAAAAAGTAAAGTTGTTAGTAGAAGCAGAGCATATAGATCAATAGTCCTAAAAACTGTTCAATACTATGAGTAAGATGCTAGTTTTTCTGCAAAGGAAGGTGAGGAATTTAGCTATTTTCCAGCGTTAGACAGCCAAAGGGACAAAAGATGTATAACAGCTGAGGGCTGCCTTTTGGTTTTTCAGTCCAACTGAACCCATAAGAATAATTCTTGTCAAATAGAAGACTAATAAAATGGATGGTGTCTCCTCTCTCATATAAAATCTTAACACTATAGTTTTCAAGTGACAGAAAGTTACAAAAGGCATTTTGCTTAAATTATTACAGCAAAGTGAGCTTAATATTGAAATATCAACCTGCTAGATAAATAAAACTGTAATATTTACTGACATTTTATCTTGGAAGGTGTTGACTTTAGTTTGCTATGAGTAAAAGAAAAAAAAGTAATAACACAAAATAGGGATTTTAGACAACATAAACTGGTATTAAGTTACTAACCAACCAACCAAAGGGTTTTCCTGGAAAATCCTTCAGAAATAAAAGACCAAATGGCTTCTTAAGACTGTTGGTACATAAATTATTTGATATTCAGTTAAGGCTCTTCCTGTTCTTCAGGTCATGGTAAAAAGAGTCTTCCTCTTCTCCATCCTGTATCTGACATCTAACCTTTCCCTTTGCTTCTGCATGTGTTGGTCTTGCCCCTAAATACTTAATAGCTTTGGATTTATTTTCTTCAGAGAAAACAAGAATGTTTAAAATATATTGTGAAATATATTTTTTTGTGGTAAAGTTCAGGTAGCTAACCATTCTTTGGTACTGATTAGTGTATAATCAAAACACATGCACCAGTATGTTTTGTTTGAACTACTTCTTGTAAGTTCCAGAAATTACTCCTATAGCAGAATACCTGTAAATAATTAATATATGCCACCTTAAACCATACTTCTTTTGAGGAGAAGAATAATATTAATTCTATTATTTGGAAGACTCACCTAAGACTATTTGACAAAGCAAGGACAGACTCCTGATCCCCAACCTTCAGTCCAGTGCCTAAGTCTGGACATTCATTTCTGCAACCTGTAATACAGATCTCATATTCAGAAGTGTAACAGTATTTAAAGAGGGTATGGGGAGGACATGGGGGAAGACTGTCACTGAAGTATGGCAAGCCAGAGCCTCTGCATTTGACACATTCAGTGCAATGATAGAGGTAATGTGTTGCCCTTCATGTGAACCTCCTGTCCTGTTTTAGCTTCTTAACTAAAGTCTGAACTGAAAATAAATGTACTGAGATACATTGCCTTAAAGTACAAATGATGGGCAAAATTTTAATCCCTTTTTCCTTAAAAGGTTAACTAGGCTACACTGCAAATTGTGTGTATATGTACATATATTTTTCTATCTATTTATATACACATATATATCTTTCCTGGTGAATACATACATCTTCATGAAGATCTGCATGTGTGAATTTCTGAAAGGAAGTATATCATGCCAGTAATACAGAAATTTAATTAATATGACAATTGTATAACTCATCTTTATTTTGTGTATGTGCATATGTACATAACACAAGGTTTTGGGGTTTTTTTGGGAAACAGAATCTTAAAGCCAATATTTGTTATTTTTAAATATCATATTCCATTGGAGAAGATAGAACTATTTGCATATATATTAAATATATTTTACCCAGAAAATTCATAACTCTGATGCTGCATCTCATTGAAAGCCTACTTCTACAAGCAGCTGAGGTCATTATGTAGAAAATTCTGTACAAAAATATAATACATATTTGCTACATTTAGAATAAACTATAATAGGAGCTGGTAGAGATTTTGAGCCTTAGGCCATAAAATTCAACAAATGCAATCATTCTTCTGGTAACACTAACATTAACTCAGTTTTGGAAAACTGAGTAACTAGGCATGCTGGTCAGCTCTTAAAATTCAGTATATTTTGATAGTCACCACATAATTGAATCTGAAATGTTTCATTTATTCTTTATTCTGTGTGGATGGTATGTCAAATCAGTATGATTTAACTGTGCATAAATTCTGACATTTTAGGGACAATGACTGTGGAAAAAACCTCGTTAAACATTAAGGCATTTTTCAAATTTGGTAGTAGCCTCTTCCATGTTTGATTACAGACCTTCTGTGGCTGGAGTAATGCCATAGTAGCAGATCAACTGGTGGAAAAGGTGAGGAGACAGAACATCATAATAGATTCACTAGAAATATTCCCAAAAAGGCACAGTTTAGTTGCTAGTTTGTTCTCTCGGGAGTAGTTACCTCCTTTTCCTACAATAAGCCACAAATTGTAGAAGGCTACAAGCTGATTGATGAATTTGACTAGCTTCCATTTTCAGCCACCATGGCATTTAGAGTCAGGTTTTTAAGATATTTATATCTGGACATGAGGACACACACCTCCTGGGATGTTTACAAGAGCACACTAACCCTGAAGAGCTCCCAGGCAGAACTGCTTTCCATCCAGATCTATACTGGTGGCTTCCATTCCCACACTAGGATTGCATGTGGATTTCAAATGAGGGAGTTGCTAGAAAAAAAGAGTTGCAAAGAGAGATAAAGAGCAGAGTTGGATAAAATACAAAATCCTACCTTTTCTTTCTTTCCTGACAGAAAATCTGTGCCAAACAGCATAGCATGAGATAAAAAGAGAGTAGATAGCAGAAGAAAAATACCTCAGGACACAGCAGAGAAGGATATTGTCAGGAATCTGTATTCCAGAATGAGGACTCCAACGTAAACACAAAGGATGCATACATCATTGCAATAAGGCAAATATATTTGCACATTTTCAAACATATGACCAGATAATTGGTAATCAGCTAAATACTTAAAAATAAACAAGAGAGTACAAAAAAGAAACACGTTTTTATGGAGTGGTTTCAATCATAACACTATTTATAAGTATATGAGGTTGCTGAAATACAACAGGGTGAGTTAGATCAGAGCCTGGCTGAAACTGGCAGGAGAAAATTACATTTTGACTGTAGCCAGCAGGTAAACAAAGGGAAGGCACCAGCACTGTATGAACTGCCTTTCTCAGCAGCCCGTTGCAGCTGGTTGTACAAAGATGCGCCCAGCAGTAAGAGCACACCTCTCCCCAGCCACCACGCTCTGTGATCCCATGCACTTACTGCAGACATCCCTGCATCTCTGAATGCGTTAGCTGGAAGAATAGGATTTGACTTTATGACTAAGATATTTACAGTCCTGTCAAAACCTCCACTTTCTTTTGTACTGTTAGGAAGAAGTGCATATCCTTTGGGAGAGGAGAGAGCTCTATATGAAAATGTTTAGCTCAACAGCAAGATGCAGCAATGAAAAATGGGCAGTAAAGAAGGAATTATACTGGTGAATCCTAGTTCTTTGTGGCAGAAACTGATAGCTGTCAGGTTGATCAGTGATGATGACAATGGCCACAGGTCTATGTAAAGGAATCCCAGAGCTTGCATCACTCTCAGTATCTCACTGACTTGACAGGTATGTGGGTTTTCATACATCCCTGAGTATGACTCCAGAGGTAGTTGAAGAACTTATTTGAAATATCAATCTTTAATGAACACTGGGAATTTTTCCAGAAGCCTAGAGAAAGAGAAGTTTTTATTTAAGTTTTCCAGGTTCCTGACATAACACATCAAAGTTACCCTAAAAAAATATTTGTACCTTTTCAATATATTTTTAATGTTTTAATTCACTGTTGTTCCTATACTTAAAAAGAAAAATTATAAATCTTTGAACTAGTCTACTTGTGAAAAAAAGATACAAGTGTGCATACATTACAACTTTTTTCCTTCAATTGCACCATATTCTCCCTGACCACCTTTTCTATCTAATTTCTCAACTCAAAAATAAAATAGCAATTAACCTGTGTAATTATGAAAAACACTGTTGGGACCCTGAGTCCTCTGAGAGGTTTTAACCTGATCAGTCTGTCTACATTTAGCCTGTATCCCAGGACTAAACTGTAGCAGTTGCTCTACCACCCAATGACCCCTCCCCAGCTGAGAAGAGGAATCAGGGAAAAAAGGGAGAAGCCCCATGGGATCAGGAGCAGAAGGCCAAGAGTAGGGAGCCCTAGGAAAAGGAACTCCCTAAGCTCAGTAAACTCCCTCCTTTTATAATGAGCTTGATGTCAGTGGTGTGGGATACACCTGTGAGTCAGCTTGGGGCAGCTGCCCTGACTGAAACTCCCAGCTGGCTCGGGGCTACCCATGGCCTGCCTGCATGGCTGGGCTGTGGGTCTGTTCCTGGGAAACCAGGATACAACCCCACTTGGGATCCCCATCCACACCCCTGGGCAACCAGTCCCTGCCTGAGCTCTGCCACAGGCATTCCTGTGCCTTGCTCAGCCTCCAGACCTGCCTCTGCCCCTGTCCTGTCCTCAGACCTCTGTTGTAGTCCTGTCTCCTGCTCGTCCTGAACTGGAGTCCCTGGAAGGACCTTGGGCCTGACTCTATCTTGCCCAGGACAGTATGGGACTTGCTGTTAGCACCCGGCTCTGCCCACCCTGCTCACACCCAACACTGTGGGGCTGTGCCCTGGTTTGGGGGGAGCACCGCCCCTACCTGCACTACCTTTGGCTCCGAGTTTGTCCTCCCCTATGGAGCAACTCCACTCCTGCCAATCCTTGGCAAAATTTTATGCATGACAAAGAGCTGTTTGGAAGGCAATAGTCTGATGCCGCGTTGTGCTGTGGTGTTGAATTTATCTCATTTCAGTGCATGTTAAGTAGAGGATGTTTTTAATATCAGAAAAGGCTAAATAAATACATGCTATATTCCCATCTTTCTGTGCCTTTTGTAGCTACTTGGAATTAAACACAGCAGTAACTTATGATATTCTCTGGATTCTGTGAGACAGCATTTTTTTAAGAGATGAAATTGATTTTGAGTTGGATGTCCCATGTGCAAATTTATACAAAATGCAGAAGTCCAAGAAGTTTCCAAAGAGTGAACTTTAAAGAAAATATGCTGTTTTTTTCAGTACAAATGTAATCATTCTTTAGCAAGGCAAGTAAAATCTTCTTGAGAGTACCTTCAGGGATTACAGAATATTGTCTGGGTTTATGTTGTGATATATCATTATACTACGTGAATTCTTGATGCAAAACTCCAGTGTAGGAAAGTTGCTGTGCAAATGTTACAATATTCTGATTTCATAAGATATGAGAGACTTCTTCTTTAAAGAAAGAACAAATAAAAAAAATATGGGAGTTGAGATATCGATAGAGGAAGCAGTAGCCACCTGAACTGTTACAGATTCTGAAAATACTGCATCCCATCTTGGGGCCTCCAACACAGGGTTAATGCCCACTGAAGTGAGTTCAGCAGAAGGATCTGCATCTGGCCAGGGGCTGGAGGAGCTGCCCTACCAGCAGCAACTGAGGGAGCTGGGCTTGTTCAGGCTGGAAGAGAGTTTCAGGGGGACCAGACGGCAGCCCTTCAGCATCTACAGGTGGTCTTCAAGAAGCCAGAGAGAGGATCTTCACAGCAGTGCATAGTGGGAGGCTGAAAGACAGCAGCCTCATATTGAAATGAGAGATATTTAGGTCAGATGCAAGGAAAACTTCATCCTCCATGAGGACAGCCAAGTACAAACAGACTGCCCAGAGAGTCTGCACACTCTCTGTCCTTGGCAGTTTTTGAGATTGCCCTGAGCAATCTGGTCTGACCTCAGAGCTGGCCATGCTGTGAGCAGGAGATTGGACTAGAGACCTCCTGGGGTCCCATCCAGCCTGGATGCTGCTTTCGTCACACTTCACTTCTCATTTAATGCAGTAATACTATAGCTGGCAATAATATGGTTCATAATATATTGTACATAATAATATGGCTCATATAAATCAATGAAATGGATGTGTCAATGAAATGTTTCATTTTAGACAGAACTCACCAGTGCTGGTTTGAACGTATTAGCCTAACACAGGGACAGAGAGGGGCAGGAAGGAGATCAAGTGAAAAACCAAGGAAGTATACATTCAAAATCCCAGGTGGAGAAAAAAAAGGCGTTGTATCTTTTATCTTATGTTTAAGACAAAAAAGGATTTTTAAGTCTCAGGACAGTACTTTTCAAGACAGGTAAAATATTCCTTTGAATTTTCAAAGTGATATCTTAGATTTAAAGTGGAGTGGCTGCAGTGTCATTTTAGATTTAAAATAAGAACTAGGGAAAATCATTTAGTGGCAGAAACAGGATGGTTTACACATACTGAATGAACAGTGTGTGTGATTGTTTAACATTTAAAATTTCTAAGAAAATGTTTCCTGAGAGTTATGCCAGGGACAGCAATCAAATAATTTTACATTTCCTCTACACATCTGATATACATTTAATGTATGTACAGATTTGGTGGACTCTGAATAAGGGTTGGGTTATTAAAAAAATCCTGCCTGCAAAATCGGTAGCAGTTTGTCCATTCACTACTTCTAAAAGATTAAAAGCTTTTCTTTTCCTCAGTGTCCCCTAAAGCATTAATCTGCTGCTTTGGATGACTTTCTAAAGCTTATAATTGGACAGGAGCTAATCAGCTATCATGAAAATCCATGCAGATGAAGATCAGGGAGACAATTTCATGGCTCAAATGCATACATTTAAGAAATCCAGCTCCCTTTTTTTAATAATAAAAACAGCAATTAAAATTATCTGAGCAGTTTAACTTTATCCGTTTCAAAAGACTTTAGAGACTCCGCTTGAGGGTGGGGGGGGGGGGGAAAACGAAAAAAAGGGAAAAAAAAAATTAAAAATAACACAGCCTCCCTGCTTTTCCCCGCAGAATTCCCGAGCAGAGGAGCCCTCCCGGGCGGTGCGGGGCTATAGGCGGCGCTGCAGCCCCGCAGATGGGAGCGCATCTGCCCGCAGCTGCAGGGTTAACTGCTCCGCCGCACACTGCACCGTGCCTGTCAGCCCCCACTGCCGTGCTGTTTGCTGGAACACACAGGCCCCCAACCCCTTTGATTTCTTACACCGTACTGCCAGGAGGCTGGAAAAAAAAAATGCACTCCAAAATCTTTATTTTTCAAGAATCAGCTTTCTAGCTTATTACAGCTTTCTTCTCACACTGCTGATGCTTGCTCTAATTTAAGAGGTAGAATTAAATTCAAGACTTTTACAGTAGCTGCTGCCATGGCTTGCATTAAATGGTGCAAGCTTTTCTGGAACCATAGGACAAAGACTAAAATTGGCTTTGTCTGTGTATTTATTTGTATCTTGTTGGGGTTTTTTTAATTTAAAAAAAAAATTGATATATTTCATTGTGGCATGAAGTGCATTCTTTTCTGACTGGAGCACAAAATAATCTTTTCATACAGTGCCATTTGACTGAGTCGACCATTTGTGTTTCTTTCTATCTTGAGATTTTGTTAATGTAAAAATACAATACTGTGCAAGAGCTGAATTAGTATGATTGACAAAGAAGCTACTGTTGTATAACATGTTTTTTTTTAAAAAAAAACTTTGGTTGAATTTCTGCCTCATAAATAAGTGGTGTACTGGCAAACGACTTGTGATTGCACCCCTGAAAATAAATTGCTGTCCCAGATATTTTGTCCTTTCAAATAACATAATGTGTTTATATATTTGACAAATAGTGTTACATATTTCCTAGTGGCCACAAAAGATGTAGATTATAAGGACACAGAATTTCCAGAAATGCTTTTTTTTCCCCCATTTTTTCTTAACAGCAGTTGTCTTCGTTTTCTTTTAAGTTTGCCTCAAAGCTGTAGGATGCAACATACACAGTGGATTTACAAAGTGGCATATTTCTGTCTGGATTTGATCTGATTCAGGCATTTTCACGGTTTGTTCAAACACACTGTGTTGTGTGGAATGGATGTTAAACACCCATGGCTCTCAAGCAGCTCTATACAAACTTCTTTATTCAGATAAAGTAAGATGGGCTCAAAATGTATAAGATTACTGATATGTAACAATACAGATTAGAATAAAAATCTACATTTCATCCAATCTGCCTTCCCTTTACTTGTCTTCCGCTACCCAAATGCACTGCCAGTATGTCAGCTTTTGGATTGTCTGATTTAATTTTGCAGCTTCATTGACTAGCAAAGGCTAATCTTCCATGCAAAATGCTGTTCCCCATTGAGGCAGTGCCAAGAATGCAGAGATATATAACCCAGGTTCCACAGTCATACCATCTCATCATGGACAAATCAAAAAGGTCAATTTTAGAGCATCTGCTGGCGTTCACCTACTCTTACAGCAGAGAGCACAAGTGCTTACTGGATGCTAGATAATAACAAATGGAGGTGGGTGCCATCTTTGATTCCAAACTAATTTCAAATTAAAATTTTTGATTAAACTTCAGAACTGAAAACTGATATTGATTCATGCATGTATTCCCATAGGATTCCCACAGTCATTTTCTGTGTGCTAGCACTAGTAACAGATGTTAGGAGTTCAACATAGTCTTTCAGAAACCAGGCGATGTAACCACCATCCTTCATTTACACTAGTTATGAGAAATTATTCAAGCTCATTTGTGAGACTATTTAGATGAAACAATATCAGTTTCCACCGTCTGCATTCGACTGGACATTCATGGGCTAATGAATTCATATTCACTCATTCATATGAAGCCTTGAATGTAGAAATGTATGCCTGGGAAAAGCAAATGCCTAAGACAGGAAATACGACACACATCAGTAAGGTACTGAAGCACAGAAGAATGGCTCTGAGAGTCATAAAAATCACAGAAATTAGAGCCAGAAAGGATCTTGACTTGTTTATCCTTTTCCAACCTGATAAATGTTTGTCTAACATCTAAGAAAAAAAATTTGCTCCAGGTGCCAGCTTGAAAGATTTTTAGAGGAATGATCAAGGAAACTGTTGTTTGCTTTCTGCAGCAGTTCAGAAGCTTGCTCATGCTTTGTAAGTAAATAGATTACATCAAAGACATCTGACTCCACCACCTTCCTCCTAACAGAATCAATACTCACTGCCCTGAGCTTTGACCAAGTGCTCTGGTCAAAGACAGTAAAATTACTCTGTGAAACTTCATCTTTACCTTGATTCCTCCAGATGATGATTTCAGTATTTTTCTGCCAGACAAAGGTGACTAGTCATCTTCACATCTCAGGAGAGATGTCATAGTTGCAGTTCATGGATAAATGAAAACTACAGGGTAGTGATAATTCCTGACACCAAATAGATGGTGGCTGTGGATCAAGATCCTTCAGCTTAATCTGTCTTGTACCATTAACAAATTAGAACAGACTATGCTTTGTAATGGCATTTGCAGAGGTTTTAGATTCGGTGACTTCTATTTATGTGAAGGGTATGCCTCTGCTAGCAATTCCAATGGAAAGTGTTCGTGTGCCTCTTCATATGCCAGTGACAAGTGCTGGGAACATGTGAAGCTAGTATTCCACACACGTTAAAATAAGATGGGAAAGCTTCTGTCATGATTTTAATAAAAAATAGGTTTTCAAATTCTGTCTTCTCTATAGAGGAAAAAAAAAAAAAGCTATTTAGTAAATAGTACCTTCTATTGTTTCCACAAAAAACTGCTTTAAAAATTAATTATTAATTTGGCAATGATTGCCCATTTCTATGCCTATTTCTTTTTCTTTCAGCAAAACAGCCACTTGTACCAATTACACACTCACCTGGTGTGGCTGGCTAGGATTTTCATCACTCTATTGCTTGCTGTTGCTCTTAACTTTTTTCTCCTGACATAGCTGCAGTTTGCAAAATACTAACTTTCCACCTCCTTTGAATATGACAGTTCCATAAGGCATCCTGATTCCCTTGCAGCTGTTATACTCCTTCAACTGCTGCTTTCACAGACTCATGCTCTTAAATATAGCCTATAGTAGGTGGTGTTTCCTATACTCCACAACTGCTTGTGTGATATAATAGTTCGGCAATACCTTTTGCCATGCGGAGCACTGCAAGCTGTTGATGAGCAGCACTGATGTCCATGAAAAATTGTTTTGCAGATGCATTCTTCTGGACATGTGTTTAATGTTAAAGGATAGAAGAAGACTCAGATTAGAATTTCAAACAGTGAAGTTGTACTAATTTACCCCAATGGGCCACCAAATGCTGCAGGCTTTTCTTTTGTTTATTTTTAAAATGCATATATTCACAATAGCCTAGCAACCCAAGACAAACTCAGCAGACTGTTTGGTGTCTAATAAAGTTTGCAACTTCCACTACTATCAGGAAGAGATCTGGTTCTCAGCTACAGCAGATCATGGTATAAGCTGCACAGAAAATTCCTCCTTTAACTTTTTTCTAATCTGTAAAGTATTACATCCACAAAAAGCGATATTACTTTTTCAAACATAAAAATAACAACATGGCAAGCAGATTCTATGTAAAATAATACTGGCCTTAGTCTGCTATATTTTATGTCAGTTGGAAAAAAAGTAGAAACTCTTCAGAATCCAAAGTGGCACTGAGGGAAAAATGGTGGGAGAACATTCTGTAATATGTAAGTCTATTAGTTATTAATATGATTTAAATAATGGTGACTCATGTTCTGTCATTGTCAAATACTAGCTTGAGGGGAGCTATTGTTTCACCTTTATTGTGAGCTGCCTTTCTCACAGCATATCATGCTCCCTTTTCTGTCTTGTTTTGGTTTTATGTGTGAAGCAAAATCACTGTAGAGGATTCAAGGCTAATTATATATTCATTAATATCAGAAAAACTGTCTTAATAATAAACAGAACAATCAGAAGATTTAAATAAAAGGAAAGTTAAAAAGACAATCAAATATGTATTTTTTAAAGAAAAAATGCATGCCCAGAGGAAAAATCAATAATTATATATACTTTAATCTTAATGGTTTTATTCAAATTAGGGGCGGGAATCTTAAGCAATATAAATTAACAAGAAAGACCCGGTGCCGAGCATTAAATAGTTAATTCCAAAGGAACTGTGCTGATACATACTGCAAATATAGCTAAAAATTATTTACACAGATGTATACAATTTAATTTGGCAAAAAGACAGAGCATTTGCCTTGATCTCTCTGTTGCCACTGGCAAAGGCAGATTTTGTGATGCAGAGGCATAAAGTTGCCTTTATTGATTATTCTGAAAATGCGACTGTGTGCCTGTGAGTAGTCTGCAAGGTCATCATAAATGGTCTAAATTTATTCTGTGTGTGGTAGTCTTCAAGAAATTGTAAAGCTGTAATTGATGCCTGTCATCGTTTCAGGAAGTTCTACTGATCTAGCCTGATTTCTTTCTGCGTATCCTGGACTATGACATTTCACCAAAATCCATTACTTGACACATTGTGTTAAGTCATACCCTTTAAAAAGACAACGACTTTGGTTTTGAAGACTTAAACTGATGGGCAGCCATCATAACCCAAAGTCACTTGATTCGGTGTTTAATTATCCCCACAAGTATGAACAAATCATCAAGGAAATTAACCCATGTTATGCACAAAGTCCATTGTGTATGTGAAAAAAGGCATTACTCCCTGAGGAAACAATGTGATTTAAGGAGTAAGAAACAGAAGATGCAGTCTGTTCTATAAAAAATTTTTGTCCATTGGTACTAACCGATCCGTGACATCTTATTTGGGAGGACAAAATGTTGTCAATGGATTGATTGTGGACTTCTTGAGTAACAGCTTTCTCCGAGTGCTTCTAAGTAAAATTAATGATTATATTATTTATCTCCATTGAGCCTTATTATTTTACTATATATATGCAATGCATATATTGTATTATTATATTTATATATTTTGTTTATACTGCATATATACTTTAAGGAGGGGAAGGAATGGAGACAGAGAGAGAAAGAGGGATACCCCATATGTTGAAGGACAACAGGGAATTCAAAGCAAAGAACAAAAGCTGAGTCACTAACAACGGTGTTATGATGTTTCTGAATTTGTAGTGCAGTTATCTCAATGTTACATATATCTTTGGTATCTAGATGGAAAATATTTTGAAAATGAAAGAAAGGATTTTATTGCATTTTATTTTCTGCCTTGAAGCCTCATCCCACTAATAGGACTGTTGTCATTTATTCCTAAATGAGCAAAATAAGGTTATTAGCTGTTCTTAGTCAGCTAAAGTGGCTCTAAACTTATAATAATTATGCTATCTCACACAACAGATTCTGGAAAAAAGCTCTTTAAAAGATACACTTCACTGTTTAAGTGGCTGAAAAATCCCCAAACCTATGTTAGTATTGATTCCATGACTGGGACTATCACTGGCTTTTTCCTTTGTTTATCAACTTCTAATAAATTCCTCTCGAGTTCCCTCATACTTTTATAGCTGGTCTGTCTTAGGTGTAAGTGGATCAGGATGTCCAAGGGCACCTTCACAAAATAGTATGTATTTGCAATAGAGAGATTATGTGGTGATAAAACAACTTGATAGAAAAAAAAGAATCATAGTTGAGGAAGAATTGTGTCTCTAGGTTTGAGAATGATTTAAAACTTTATACCTGCGTCTTGTGGGGGGTTGATACTCTATGCACTGGCAACTCGAAACTCGAATCAAAAACCCCTAGATGATGAATACTTCACTCTACAAGTTAATTTCATCTTGCAAATACTCAGAAACGTTTCAAAGTATTTTTTAAATGTTTCTTAGTAAGAATGGATATAGTAAAACTGACTGTACCAACACTGTGAACACCCAGTCTATATTCATCTTTTAAAAGGAATCACTGACTCATTAAAATACAGTATTGCTAGCATATTTTTAATAAAAGCTTTTAAATATGCCAATCTAACTCCTTCCCTGCTGACCATTAGATAAAGACATAGTTTTGTTGTTTCTGAAACACTATACAGTTATAGAAGAGATCCACTCAGTACCTAATAAGCAATAGAAACTGTCTAAAAGTATGGAAAAGCTTTTTCATAATTTGTCAGCTGAATAAACAGACACATTTTCCAATGTTTCTAAGTTTTTGAAAGACTAGAAAAACAATTAAGTTTTTGTGGTTAAAAGCCTGCTGCACAGCATGATAATATCAATTTGCTAGTGTGTAATGGTAAGTGCAAGCAATTCAAGTTTATTCTTATCTTTCTCTGTAGATTGAGGTAACTCTAATTACCTTGTTTTTTGTGATGGACTGATACTACGTATAGTAAAATTTACCACTTATAAACTGGTATGTGATAAATTGTTTATGTTGCTAAGCTATGAATTGTGTTGAAGGTCAAATTGAATGGGGCTTTGAGCAACCTGATCTAGTGAAAGATGTCCCTGACCATGGCAGAGTGGTTGGACTATATATCTTTAAAGATCCCTTCCAACCCAAAATATTCTGTGATTCTGTATAAGGACTGTTGTTTTTTAAGTTACACACATGGTTTTAAACACACAAGTCAGGTGTGTTATAATCGTCTTAGAGTGCAGAAGTTTCTAAGGAGACATAGAATGCATTACATTGCCATGGAAGGGGTAAAGGGATCTGTGTTATAAACAAATCTCTCTCTTTTTATTTTTTTTTTTAAGGAAAACACATTATAGATTTTAAAGCTCTTCAGCTCTATTTAGATTGCTGGCAGCATGAGTGTTCTTATATCAGATATCTGATTCTGCACAGAAAAAAAAATGCTGTGTCTATAATACTATTGTTGATTTTAATAACAGTTACAAAGTAAAAAGTCTTTGTAGATTAACTCATCCTAGAGCATAAGATGGAGTAATATTTGAATTACAATTACATTTCTGCTATAGGGCCAAGTTGCCCCCTGTGAATTTCCATTAGCTTTATTAGTCTGGACCATTTTCTTTTATGTAAATTCTGATTGTGAATGGATACGTTACTTCAGAATGCTGAGAGGGCTGGCCAAGAAAAATGTTGGCAATGTAATTCTAAGTCTATTAACTTAAGCCACATGTTATGATTTTAAAGTAAAATATATAGCTGCATTGGCAAACTATCTACATTAGTTAAACTCCTGGTTTGGATGCAAATTAAGAGACTGAAATTATTCATATAGTTGGTGATATAGTAAAATTAACTGGACTGATTTCCAGTCGTACAATCTCAGAAGTCATACTAGAAGATAATACAAAACACGCTGTCATCATTGGCTGTAATTTAAAGGAAAAGTGACCATTTGGGGTGGGGGAGACACATCTTGACCATGATTGCAAATTGAAAACAGAACTGTAAATTAATCTAACCTTACTGCAGCTCAGCATCTGCATGCAATATGAAGTCAAGAGACTTCTAATTTTGCTCTTAAGGTATATTCTACTTCTAATTTATTTTATTAGAAAAATTCAGATTTGATATTTTTCCCAGAATGAAAAACCACGTGAAGTACATGAAGCATGCAACAAGGATTAGATACTCAGATGTAAGATTCACATTGCCTTTCATGGCAGTTTTGATCATTAGTTTCCCACTAAAATTAATTCTGCTTATTTCTGATATTGCTTTTTATGTTGTTGTTCAGACTGTTTCTTAGTGTATTTATTCTCTGATGATGCAGTTACTGTTTTCATAGGTGGTCAGACTTAATATTCATACTGAACTTGTGTCATTTCAGCTAGTGCCTATAACAGAGAAAAGTCATTGACCATTGGATCATATCTTTTCTGGTGATAAGGACACAGAATAACATAATGTTTGGTGCCACTTATTTTTATTCTCTAGGCAGCTTGAACCTATGCAAAAGCCATTTTGAAAAGTACAAAAAGTAATATGGGTCAGCAGCTGCCTCAGATGAACAGAAAGATTGCTGCAATTGAGAGAAAACAGTAGCATACCGCAATGGTCCTGTTTTCCAAGCTTCTGCAGCCGAGAGATTTTTGAGGTTATTAGATATTTATAGGCACAGTTCCTTACAGTATGATTTGATGCCTATGATGCACTATTACAGCTTTATTGAAACCTGATCTGTTTTTTGTTTGTTTCACATTTTAATATTACATCATTTTTTTGTTCTCATGAAAAACACAGAATGCAGGGACAGGACAACTGCAAATAGTAATTTTTGGAAAAAAGAAATCAGATCTGCTTGGTTGTTTGTGGGATGAGAAAAGATCACCTTAACTTGCTAAAATGTCACAATTCTCATTTACTATGAAAAGGTAGCATCATAAGCAAAGCTTTCAGTTATCACAACCACAATGAATATTTGAATTTGTTTCTTTCTTTGGGGAAGAATATTTTTAACACATTCCATGTGCATTCCTACAGCATGTGCTCCAGCTTAGCCCTCAACTAGACTTTCCATAGGTCACAGCATCAACCTCTGGGATATAACTCAAGATTGAACAAGATTCTTTATGATTTTACAGCTGTTTCAGAGCAGGTTGTATCCCTTTCATATTGCCATGGTAAGGGGGAAATTCTTTTTGCATCCCCTGAAGAAAATCTAAGTCCATGGTAATTGAGCAATCTGATGACTCATTCTAAAATTATTAGAAAGAATTATGATGCTATGAGGCAGGACTTGTATTATTCTTACGGAATTAAAGACAAAAGATTGAAATACAGGGAAAAATGTCTTGTTCCATCTGACACAGGACATAAGTATAATATCAACCTCAAGCTATTAAACATTGGAGATACTTCAGAAGAGCAGCAGTTTAGGGTAGTCTTTTGTACACATCTGCTGTCCTTCCGTCGTAGATATGAATAAACAATCTTATGTGCAAAATCCCTATACAAGTACACAAGCCATTTGGGTTTCATTCCCAAATTGGATGCAATTTGCTCAAAAGTAACAATCTTGACTTATCTTTGCAATGTTTGTAGTGACCTTGTTTATTTATACTGTAAACTTTCAGTAGCCACAACTATCTGTGATGGTAGGATTTTAGCCTCACCCGGGCCTAAAGGTATCATCTGTGATAGAAGCAACCAATAACACACTCCATTCAGAACCAGTGACTACAGGGAGATGAAAAATGAGCATATTTTGACATGGAAATCTTCCTTGACATATTGTATATCTAATGTGTGTACTGCTTTGTACATTTTGAAAATATCTGTGTTTCTTTTCAAATAGACCTTATTTTCAGTGGACTGAAAGAATGGAAATGAGTAAATTAATATTAATTTATTTGGAGCTTAGAGAGCATTTTACTTCTATGTTTACTTGTTTGCCTAGCTTTGGTCTACTGTGTTCCACAAACAGTGGAAATGAGTTCAAAGACAGCAAAAGACAATGAAATTAACTTCTGGGCTAGTGATAGCACCTGTAATTTTAACTGAAGAATTTAATAGAAGTTGCAGGTGCTCAGCACCAATTTGGATTACTCACTAAGGACATGCATGGCAAATCCTACTTTAAGGTGAAGTGGCCAAGTGATAAATCCCTTTGTAAAAATTATGAGAGAAGCTTAATGATGGTGGAGTGAATGCTGCTGATGTTATAAACCTTTATGCTTTGTTGCAGAGAGGTGTATATGCTTAAGGTAAAATATGTCTTTACATTTAGCAAATGTCATGATGGCAGATCCATATTTAGTTATTAATTGTTCATATCCCTTTGGATTGATACTGGTTAAATCCACCTCTCTAGAGGTGGATTACACGATTAATCCTTTATACCTATGATTTAACTCATTTCCTTTTCACTTAATAAAATATCCTCACCAATAACAATGCTATGTTAAAACATATAATGATACTTCTACTTTTCCAGTGAATTAGTCTAACTAGCCTATTATGTTAATACAGGAGTTATTAAGTCACTCATTAATTCTGTCTGCAAGTATGACACCCAAGGAAGCAATTTGTGTTTGGTATAATTGCCATCATTTGAAAAGCCATTTTTATGAAGCAAATTATTTTTTAACACATTCACTTCCTTATTATCAATCTCATAACTGATCTCATTTTCTACCAGTTCAGCCATCTCATCTCTCAGTTTCAAGATTAAATCATGCTGAGGGATCACCTAACTCCTTTCCTTGATCTATATACCTTGCCTTCAGATGTTAAATCAGCTTGTAAGCCACTATACTATTTGCATGTCCTTGCCGTGCCAGATAGCATCACAATCTTAATGCTATAAAAACATAAAATCATTCAGCCTCGATTACAGCATTGCAGAGGTGCTGCTAGGTAGCTGTAACTGATCAATAAAGATTTTCTATCTGGAGTTCCCTGATGACAGAAATATCTTGGCTCTTGACCTTGCACTTTACACTTCATTCTGTGATATACTATTGTCAAGATACAGCAGATGGTGAGGGATGCAATGGGAGGTAAGCACATTACACCCTATTCTCGACTGCCTTTGACTTCAACTGCAGTATTTGCATTACTCTGCCTCATCAGCTTGAGAACTGAAATGTTGTGACTGGCTCTCTGTCACCTCTGACCATCATTTTTTTGCACTGGACTCCCTTTTCTGTCTTTTTTCTGCTTTCCTTTCACATAACATTTCCCCACTGCGTGTTCTTTCTTCTGTTAATGCGTATTCCAGTTTCTACTCCCTCAAGGGGATTTTTGTTTGTTGTGAAATTTGGCTCTTTTGGTGAATCAGTTTGATGCTTCTTCAGAGAAAATATTTTCAGTGGTGTGGAAGGGGCAAGTCACAGATTAGCACTAGCCATACAGTCCAGCACAAAAAACAATAGTTGGAAGTAAAACAAAACAAAACAATCTGTAATGCGGTTTTCCAATATGCTTTATCCCCTGCAGTTGAAAAAAGGGAACTGCAGACCAATTTTTCATAATTTTAACTGCAAGTTAAATGAAGGAAACAGAATAAACAACAGATACTATTTTCAGGAGCATATGGATTGAGCACAGGTACCCCTTTTATCTAGAGTTTAAAATAAATGATGCTGCAGCTGTAATGAGACTGAGATGCTGCTATTTTAGTAAAAGTGCCTGACTAGCAGAAATTGCATTAGGTGCAAATTATTGTTTTCACAGATGACACTATTGTTACACTGCTGTTTTCTGAAAATGAAGTCTGTCTTTCTCTTCTCATTCAGGATGACTAGGTAAGCAACCAAATGAAATTCACTAAACCTGCTGCAGAGTAAGGGTTTTCAAAACCAAGTCCCAGGATTTGGCTGTGCTACCTCCAGGTAACATCATTGCAACCGTATGGCTAAATCGCCAATTATCACTTAGAAAATGTACTAGCTGGTGTCAGACTTACTAGCATGATTATACATGAGGTGCTGAAGGGGGAAGGTAATCATACCACTCCATAATTGTTTTTCTCTAATAAAAATAGCACTGGATTTCAAGTCAGACATTGAGGAAATGCCTGATTTATCCCCTTGTAAAGGGAAAGTAAAGCAACAAAACAAACAAACAACAAAACTGTTGTTTCACAGTTTTTAGAAGGATTAGGAGTACAGATCTAGCAACACTGGTAAACACAGATAGGCTTCAATATCTGAAAAAGAAAAAAAAAAAAAAACATAAACCAACACTTTGGCCATCAAGTTTAGAAAACCCTTAAAATGCCCTCAAGAAGAAAAAAGTGGAATATGGTAATACTGCAAAATGACATAATCTGCAGGGGGAGGAGAGAAAAGAGACTGTAACAAAACCGATATCTATTTAACTAAGGATTAAGAATTTGCTTAAATTTTTGTATGCAAAGTCCACCTGGAGGAGGACAGTGGTCCAGTTTACATAGTTTGAAAACCAGCCACTGTCCAAAATTGTGACAAATGCATGACTATTTGCTTCCATTCATACACAATTAAATAGCTCATGCTTCATGCATGTCCTTAGCAGGTAACAGATATCTGTGAAAACATGCATGGGTCCACAAAAATCTGAACTGAATACCTGAAAATGAATTGCAGAAGTTTGAAAATAAATAATATCTGAGATGTTTTAATCTTTAAAGAAGAAATCTCATGCATCGTGTCAGAAATAGATGTGATTCTGTATTACTAAACTGACATAGAAAAAAGGACCAGAAATGGTAAATCCTGCCCCTTTGAAGACAAGAGCAAAATTCATCTTGACTGTGTTGGAAGCAATATTTCCCAGTGACTATATGAAAACTATACTATGCAAAGGAAGCAACATGTGAACATTGAAGCAGATACACAATTTACCGACACAACTAACTACAAGTAATAATGGGCTAATCACAGGTAACAAATATCTGTAAGAAAAGGAAGAACAAGGGAAGAAAAGTTATTCATTAACCAGCCAATGACTTATTTTCATAATAAATGCCCTCTGGAACAGGGTCTGACAGTACATGAAGGAATACAAAAAGACTTTCTCAGTTCTGAAATACAAACACAGAAGTAAACTTATTAAAAACTACTTTTTTTTTAATTATTATTAAATAAATTTCAAAAAAAGACAGATTTATCACTTCAAAGGTATGTTTCTGTTATAAAACAGATTCTGGAAAACAAGAATTTACATTCATTGAATATAAATGTTCCACTAATTTCGCTGTGACTATCCATAGATCATGCTGCTTCAAAAAAGTGAGATTGACAAAGAAAATCTATCTTTTAATTATGTTTAATTATATATCTGATTCTTTCCTTGATTTTTATCCTGGTAACATTTTTAATTGTCTAGATATTCAATATTTTCTTTGAATATAGAAAATACATTTAATATAATTATTTAAAAGATGAGAGCACTATGGCGATAATAATGTATTTTCAATGGCGATAATAATGCATTTTCATCTAGAGGGCTGATATTATTCTTACATGAGACTTAATGATTTGTTGTACACACTTTATATTCAACCATACCTAATTAAACCTTGAACAGTGCACAATCCCCAAGGCTTCCTTTAAGATGTACTTTCAACCTGCGAAGTCTAGCTAGCCTTAGAAAATTATAGGAACATTTGTTTACTAACAAGCAAAATCAGAACTGCAACAGGGATGAATGTGATTCCACACACTTCACCTTGACGAAGCACATCACCTTGGAATGAAAGTTGACTTTTAAATGAACTTAAGCAGCACTTGATCTTCTTTTGACAGCTTGTCTTTGATGACATGCACATATATATCCTTCAGGAAGCTAATGTAGGGTACTTACTTTCAGGTAAGCGGTGAATTTAATATATTGGAATTATCCTTCCTTAAGGATCTTGCTTGCAAAATTAATCTCCAGTCACTTATAAAAGCTTTTGCTTTAGGCACTAAAATCAAGTGACCTAACAGCCAACTCAAACTTTAAAAAAATAATTACCCAAAGAAAATGTAGCACTTCTGATTGTAGCGAGTGCAGAAGATTTCTCCTCAATTTCATTAGAAGTAAGCTTAGGTGCTTTGTGATGAGTACCTCTCAAAGGGAATATATTCTGAACACAAATTGGGAGTTATTATTTCTATATATGTTTGAAGACTAAGCCATTTGGACAGAGGTGACCTGCTTATGACCTTACACATATTGTTTTGAGTCTGCTTGGACAAACTGTGCAAAAGGTTCTTTATACCACATATTCTGTTTGAATGAAAATATACTGAAGAGCTAGATTTGCTCTGATTCATGTCACAGAAAAATAAATAATTGCAGATCTAACAAGACTACTCATCCTGTTAAAGGATTTTCAAAGAGTATATGAATGTCTTCTAAGAGGCAAGCTATCTTTAATGTTTCTTCTCTTCTTTAGCACAGGTTTTAATGCCAGTCTTTTTTTTAAAAAAAGCAGTCATGACATAATTTTTTGCCAGTACTTATCAGTCAACATTCTGTTTCAAGATGATCACTTCAGCACATGATGCCTTATTGTACCTGGCTCAAGCTTTTCCAACTAATCACTACAGACATTTGCAAGGAAAAATATCTCATCTAATTAATTCTCAAAATAGTGTGCCTTTAAGGGGCTAGCATGAATTACTTTAAAATACTTCTGCTTATGAAAGGAAATCCAGGGCCAAAGCTAGGCTGTAATAAGTTGTTAACTGTGCAAAGTAGGGTTGTTTTCCCTTTCACTGCTCTAAACTGTTAGAGTGGGATCAATCTCTGCCCTGTTTTGCTAGTAATTTATTTTTAATAATACAAGAAATGCTCCCTCAAGTCTCTGATGCAGATTTTCTGAAGTCAGGGAAAAAAGTTAATTTGAACACATCTGCACCATCAAACATAATTGCTTCCTAACACACTTGCATGCTGATTCCAAACATCATTCTGTCATTCCATTTATGTGAAATAGATGGTACCATACTATGCAACAGTAAGCTATAGGAATGGACATTTGCAGCAGGGGAAAATTCAGAAAGATTTTCAAGTAATTACAAAAAATCAATAGATAGATGACAAACATTTTTTGCACAACAGACAGAAGCGTTAGAATAAATAAAATTCTGATTAAAATTCAGTTGAAGTTAATTCAGGAAATGTCAGCTCCTGTATGCATACATTTCTAGGATTTCTTTGTGTTTCTATATGTTTTGGGATATTTCTGGTGAAGATCAGATTGGGCTTACCTTGAGAGAAAATGTAGATACCAGAAAGTATATTTTTCCCTTGTAATTCCTTATTATTACTCGCATCCCTGAATATAGATGCTGATTTGCCAACTCTGAAGGGACAGGCTTATTATCTCCTCCTGTACACACCTGACAAGTGTTATGGAGTACAACTGAAAGGATGCAGCAGAGAATTTATCATGATTTAACTTCTACACAGCACAATCCTTGCCAGGGATTCTTTTCATTTAAATTCCCAGAGGAAGTAATTAAGGTACTAACACAAATGTAACTTTTTCTTGTCTTTTACTACGTTGCTGATGGTTTCTTTAGATGTTAATTTTTACATCCTACACTCCACTTGCATTTTCCAGGTTGACTTGACATCATGAGCTGACCTTTAATAACAGAAGATTATTGTTTCCATCACACATAATAGCAACAGTGTTTGGATGCTGCATTGCCATAGAATTGCACCGTCCCTTCAAAGTGCAGGAGGTCATCACAGGCACCACTGCAAATGACATCACAGTTCCCAGACATTTAAATGAATGTGGCATGGATTGTTCTTCATGGTTTGAACTCTTTTAAGCACAGATGGAATGAACTTGTTCAGTGAGCATGAGTTACCTGTAACTGTCTGGGCTGCTGGAAACCTATACCTGGTAAGTCATAAAAGCGTGAAGGTGAAGCTGCCCACGGTGTCAGTCCATCCAGAGAGGTCTGTACTGCTAAGTGGACACAGAGGAGTTTGACTCTCATATCAGTTAAGAGAAGTGTTTTGACTGTGCTTTGTAGAAAACGAGTTGCATTTTTAAAAGCACAGACTTCTAGCTGGGGCTACCCATTTGAACAACAGACGATTTTATGACTCACGTAGCCGGTTGGGGTTTACCAATATTTTACAGGGTTATAGGTAACTAAAGATCATGGAGCCATCTGTGCTTCACACATTTTAATGGGATCAACCGGTTCAATGAACCTGCATACTGTATTTAAAAAGCCTCTAGCCAGTTACATAACTAAAGGCATGAAGGAAGAAATACAGAAAGGCTAATACATTAAATTATTTTCTACTCTGTGATTCAGTCCAGTACCTGAACTTCCCATTTCCTGGTTAGCTTAAACAACAGTTTCTGAGCCATAAGATGAGGCGGAGAAAAAATGAGAAATCTATTAAAGCTTCCTTAGAAAACAACTCAGAATAGTAGGTGAGAAAAGACTGCATCATAAAATCTCAATATTCAACAATTTAACCTAGTTTGGTATATTTTAGCACATGTTATACAAGAAATTAACTTCTAGAGAAACAGAATTTTGAAATAACTTTATTAGGACACATGTATGCCTTTAGAAAAACCATACTGAAGAACTTTCCAACAATTTAGGCTTTTGCTAAATATCACTGTTGTCTCGTGGTAGCGACAAGCGTTGCAGGCTATAAATTACTTTTAACTCATGGAAGAGTGTGAGTCAAGCCAACATACAGTATTAATATTAACTTTCTACAAGTAGCAAAATATTAGAGGCAAGGGATCCTCTTTAGAAGTGTGAAAAAACAATACACAGGATTACAAATCATGAAGGGAAACCCCTGAACTAGGTTCAGCTGCCATAAAAAACCCACAAATATCAAAGGGTCTGGCAAAGAAATCTTTTATTGGACATTGGATAAATTCAATGCATGACCCTTATTATCTATATGGAAGAATTAAACTCTCTAAGAAGAAACAGGAGGATAGAAATGATAGAATATGATTTTTTCTAACAGGTCTTACACATAATTTTGTATACAGATATTCAGTACCATCAAAATCCTTGCTTTTACCTCTCATTAACTTATCTTGTGACGCTGTATTGCTTGAATATATACATCCATATATATAAGTGTGTGAGTTTATATAAACAGTGGAATTTTCGCAGCCAGGTTCTGGCAGCTCTATACTGGCATTGTAACAATTACTATAGAGAAATACACCCTTGGAAACGAAGCACTTATTATCCACACATTTAAAACTCAAAATAACTGAGAAAAGCTATAAAACCTAAGGAAAACCAGATTTCTTTCATCCAGACTTATTCCTTTGAATTACCAGATGGACTCTATAAACACAGAAGGCTGAAGAAGGTGGATTACACAGCAATATCTGGTATTAATAGTTGAGTTCAACCCTGGCAAAAAGACCCTGTGTGGATAATACCACCTTTTTATAGATGGCTTTTCCTGGTACTGACTTGTCCTTGTGCACTCTAGATAGGAGTTACACAAGCTAACACCCCCACTCACTGACACCATTGTAAGCACATAATTTGCACTTTGAACAGCTTCTCTACGGAACTGCAGTCAGAGTGCATGCTACACTGCATATATTCTTTGTCACGCTATTCAATTATTTTTTATTTGCTTTCTTCCTGACAGAACCGTGAACACTTTTATGTTTGCCTGATTTTTTATTTGAAAGTAGACCTATACAGATGGTAAAGGAAAAAAAAAGAAAAGGAACAGAACAATATACTGGGGGAAAAAATACTCTGACAGCAATTCTTCAGATATTCTGCACTTGAATATCACATCCTGGCACTCAGATTTAATTCACTGTAACTAAATTTGTGTTCTCCTGGTGTACACTGGAGGAAAAATCAGGACCTTGGAGACAATCTAAAGCATATCAATCAATATTTGCAACTTTAAAAGTCCTCAAATGTATTCTGTGAACTTAATTTTCTTCTATAAAGCTTCTGTTGGCACAATTTACAGAATAGCTTTCTAACTACTGATACATTACGTTTCTGGCATGGATCTGTAATTTTTCATTAGTCAGTGATTCAATATTCCCAGTTTTCTTCACAGCAAAATAGAAGGGATGTTCTTCAATTATTGCACTGGAAAATGCTCTTGGGTATACTGTACCTAAAGGGAACAAATTCATTATACAGCAACACGGTATGCAGATGCAGTTACTCCAAGCTAACAATTATATTTTGAGATATTAAAGTCTGCTGTTTTGATGATGGCCTTAGTTTTATTTCTAACAGATTGAAGTGCTGGGGTCTGAACACCGAGCCCTGAATTAAGGTTGACATATGAGTGGTTCCCATGGTCCTTTAAAAGGAGGGGATGAGTTTGCCTTTTGGCTTTCCTCCAAGGTGCAGCCAACCTTGTAAGGAAAGACCTTGGGTAAACAAGCCCCAGGTGCCCTGCATTGGGTAAATGAGTGCCAGGTGTCCTGCTTTGGGCATAAAAGCTGGGACCACTTGCAGGAAGGGTGGAGTGTCTGTCTGTGAGGTGGATATGCTTTGCAGAGTTTCCCTGTTGGGGAAGGACCTCCTGACTCTCCCTGCAACTGGGCTCCAGTCAGGTTTGGCATTTGCAAATGGGGGCTTTGTGGGGGAACAAGATGGGGCTACTTCTATCCTATACGATCAGCCTATTGACTTGGTTGTCTCCCATCTCTTCTATGGAAACTTTGTTTCTTTGTTTATTCCACCTATTACTGGTCATGCTGTGTTGTTTCTGGGGTTGCTGGGGTTGATGTCTCTTATGTATGATCTGTTTGACTTGTGTGTACCCCCAGCAATCACCCATATACTGACTTTTCTATGTATGATAGAATCTGGTTACTGGTTTGTTTTGCTGCTGGCTGTGTCCTTTGTGCTAGGCCTAGTGACTGACAAAACACAGACAGATCAACATGAACAATTTCACAATAGTATGCAAGATATCCAATTCACATTCCTCATTTGTATTGACTTTACAGTGAGTCTTCAAAGGAGATAATATACAATAAAAGGAAGATGGTAAACAATATTAAAGTTCATACTCATTCTGGATATTTGCCAAATGTAACTCTAAAATGCTAATATTTTAAATAGAAAATGGTCTTTTTCATCTAAGCTGTAATCTCACACAGTATGTATCATGTATACTTGGATCATCATGTTTTACTTGAGAGATGAATGGGAGGGATCAAAAACTTTTCAGAAAGCAGAGAAAAAAGAAACATAGCAGAGTGAGTTAATCTAAAGCTTTTTTAGAATTGCTGGAGGAGAATGTCTATGCACATAAATGTACATGTACACACATCGAGTAATTAGGGATGGATGTGACGGGAGTGATCAGGAGACTGACAACTTTTGAATGTTGAAGCTAAACCCGATCTTTCCAGGCTATGCTCTACCCCCTCTCCTGCTCCCAAGGCCGCTCACCTGGGTCTCTTCGGCCTCCCCACCACCGCAGGAGATGTCCCTCTGCCCGCTGCCCCTGCACTAGCCATGCCCCAAGCACTGCCCCACCCCAGTTATGCTCTTTTAGCATGCTTATATTCAGGTTCAAGGCAAACCATTATTAATTACACAGGTGTGACAGACCTCTGTTTTTGCTACAAAAGAGCTTATCTTAAAAGAAACTTCAGATCACATCGCCCACCTGAAGCTAAGTAGCAGCTGAGTACTGGCATAATATAGAAGATTAGCATCCTGTAACTGAATGCTAGAGATAACAGGAGGAAATATCCTTATCTTAAAATGTGTCCGTTTTCTTTCCTTAACGTATCCCCATCACCATTCCACCGCCTTACATGAAAATACTTCACATTATCCAAATGCATTCAGCTCTGCAGTCTTCCTGTGGCTTCTAAAGGTAAGGACTGCATCTCCTGATGTAGCTCTTCCAATTTCTTACAAGTGACTACTCACTGGCTTAGATAGTGTGTAAAAATAACCTTATGCAGGTTGGTGATATGGCTTTTATTTGAGAAATATACCTGGGGTTTAGGCCTTATAAGGAAGGGAAAGCCCTAGTTTATAGTAACAGCTACTGATCAGTCTATTCTTTATGCAGCTGAAAGTCTCCAGCTCAGTCACAGTTCTGAACAAGCTAATAGCAAAATTTGAATCTGAGGTTCCTGCAGCCCAGCAAGTGTTTAATTATTAAAGTCTACAGATAAAGAGAAATCTATTTTTTATCAATGGCAGTTAAGTCCTATTCTCAGTTCAGTCATTTAAAAACTGTGTATCTCCTTTCTTAAAAATAAATAACTATGAAATAATAGTTCAACTTGACATGCCATATTTTTTTCCAAAACAAACAAAAAATTATTTTCATATCTGTTTCCGAATGTTTCAGTAATTAACAAAGTATGTGTTAAACTCGGCATCTTCATATTGCAACTTTGAAAATGATTCTTAACAATCTAGATTTTCTTTTTGTTGTTTGTTTGAGTGTCTGTTAAGCACTCAGAAATTAAAAAAAAAAAGGTCACCTGTTTAGAAAATGAGCTCATTTTGTCATATATTTGTATCCAAGATAGCACGACACAACAGTAGCTCTGGTTTATTTGATTTGGTTTTGACTCAGGATTTTAAAATTTGCCACTGTAACCTGAAAACAGCATAAGAGATTCAGGGAGATGAAAAAAATACCAGGTGATGCATGAATTAGCAGTCATGTTTTTAAGTTAGGTCAGCTACCATTTATCAGACTTTTTTTAATCCCTTATATAGTCATCATGAAATAAATAAAAAACATTGGAATGCAAGGATACAGCCTTCTCTGATAACTAGCTTGGTGGACAAGGGGAAAGCAGTTGCTTACCTTGACTATAGCTTTTGATACTATCACAGAATGTTAGGGATTGGAAGGGAACTCAAAAGATCATCTAGTCCAATCCCCCTGCCAGAGCAGGAACACCTAGATCAGGTCACACAGGAACGCATCCAGGTGGCTTTTGAATGTCTCCAGAGAAGGAGACTCCACAACCTCTCTGGGCAGCCTGTTCCAGTGCTCTGTCACTCTCACTATGAAGAAGTTCTTCCTCACATTTATGTGGAACCTCCTATGTTCCCGCTTGTACCCATTGCCCCTTGTCCTATCACTGGATGTCACTGAGAAGAGCCTGGCTTCATCCTCATGACACTCACCCTTTACATATTTATAAACATTAATGAGGTCACCCCTCAGTCTCCTCTTCTCCAAGCTAAAGAGACCCAGCTCCCTCAGCCTTTCCTCATAAGGGAGACGTTCCACTCCCTTCATCATCTTTGTGGCTCTGCGCTGGACTCTCTCAAGCAGTTCCCTGTCCTTCTTGAACTGGGGGGCTCAGAACTGGACACAATATTCCAGATGCAGCCTCACCAGGGCTCTCATAACATTCTCTTAGACAAGCTGATTAAAAATGGGTCAGTGGACAGGTAGGTGGATTAAATATGGAATGAATTGCTGGCTGAAATGTTGTGATCAACAGGACAAAGTCCACTTGGAGGCCATTCACCAGTAGTATACTGCAAGGGTTGATGCTGGGTCCACTACTGTTCAACCTCCTCATTAATGACCTGGATTCTGGGGCAGAGTGCACCCTCAGCATGTGTGCTGATGATAAAAAGCTGGGAGGAGTGTTTGATGCACCTGATGGTTTTGCTGCTACTATGGCTGAAAAAATGGGCTGACAGGAAACTCATGAAGTTGAAAAAAGGGAAATGCCAAGTCCCGCGCTTGCAGAAGAATAAACACATGCATCAGCACATGGTAGGTGCTGACTGGCTGGAAAGCAGCTTGGCAGAAAAGGACCTGAGGTTCTGGCAGACAGCAAGCTGAACATGGGTCATGGCCAACAGGCTTCTGGGCTGCATTAGGCAGAGCATTGCCATCAGATCGAGGGAAGTGATCCTTCCCCCCTAACTCAGAGAGGCTGCACTGTCTTCATCCTTGGACACAACTGGGCATGGCCCTGGGCAACCTGTTTTAGGTGATTCTGCATCAGCAGCAGAGGTTTGACTACCCAGACTTTGTGCCCAGTGAAGCTGAAATACAGAAAATTCTGTCTGAGCATAAGGAAAATCTATTTACTATGTGGGTTGACAAACACTGGAATGCTCTAATCTCCTCGTCCTTTTCTAAAAACTGTGACCAATTCAGCTTTTTTTATCCTCTGATTGCAAAATTGATTATTTTCACTTATGCATAGTAGTCTACTCCGTTTTGAAATTCGTCTTCATTATTTTTTCAAAACACTTTTTCAAGCTGACAGAAAAGAATAATTTGGAATTCTTTCCTTTAATGTTCTAGCATGTCTGCTTATCTTTTTGTTATGCAAAAATCAAATTAGCCTATTTTACCACCCAGATCATTAATGAAAATCCTGATTAGAACTAGACCCTCAAAACATTTTTGAAGATACACCTCAAAATATCCCTTACTGTTGGCAGTAAGTTAATGATAATGACTCTTGTGCAGAGTTATGCAGTCTTCTATCTTCCATTTTAACTCTCTTGTTACTGTTGTTGTCTTTCTGAATTTCATTATTTATCTCAGCTTTTCTAACTTTGCCAGGATTTTACAGAGAAAAGAAACACTGTCTCTTATGTACCTCTAAATAGAGACAATGTTATGCAGCTTTTCAGAATATTCAACTCTCTTCTATGAATGACATTCACATCCAACTGTATTCTAATCTGTTGTTCTTACCTAGCTGAACTCTGTGTGTACGCTTTGCACGCATGTGTATTTAATCAACACATAGATGTACAGGAATGCCATACTTCTAACCAGAATTTCATTTTGCAGTTTAGTAAATCTATATTCAAAATGGACAAACTACCTTTACATATTTCATTTTAAAAAAACAGATTTTTTTTTTTTCTAATTTCAGGCATTACAGGGGAATGCATTTAATTTATATTTTTTACAAATTAGCACACATAACAGTGAATTCATTTCACTCTTTCTAATTTCAATCTGTAACAGAAAACATCATCTTCTCAACTGGAATTAATTTTAGTATCAAACATTACCTAGAACTGAAAATTTGTAATATGAAAGCAATGTCTCCCAATGAGGTTTTATTGCAAGTATTTGAGAGATCATATTTCTTGTAGTAATGTAAGTGATTGATTTTCTTGAAGTGTCATCTTTCTCATACAATCTTCCATGGAAATACCTTCACTGTATAAATATCAGTAGGAAGATAAATCATATCTTTTCATCTGTGAAGGTTTTTTTCCTGATAGTCAGGAGTTGAACTATACTGAACAAATAAGACAGACAAATATCAACTGTATTTTAGCTCTCTCTTCAGATGCACACTTGTTTTCATCATTATGTACCTTGAAAAGTCAAACACTCAGATTTTTCATTACCCTGTAAAGAGGCAGTATCTGATTTTTACAAGACAAAAGAAAAACCAAAGCAAACCCCTGTGATATAATATGGGAAATGAATGAGTGTATTATTTTGTGTTTAGAAATTAAATATAGCAAATAGGCCAGCATTATTTATATATGTATCTGATGAATGTTCTATTCTCATCACAGAAATATAGATTTACTTTTAAACTCAACCGAGAAAAGGTGATACATAACAGGCATCCAAACTACAAAGCAAGTTCATAAGGTAGAAGTATGTTAACTTCACAAGCAAAGCACAGCAGATATAAAAGAACTGTGGTTTTGAGCACCTGAAATATAAACTCCAAATCATTAAAACATTGAAAATGCATTTTTTACTTTTACAGCCACTCAGATCTTCTTGTAATATTTTTATTACTTGAACATACATCAGACACCATAGTTTCTGTATAAAATTGCTTCCCTTCAGAAATATTTAACTTTCATACAATATGCTGAAAGGAAAAAAAAATTTTAGCTTTTATCATTGAAGAATATAGGCACAAAACTGTGCTCCTGCATTGTACAATGATTTTGGTGGTTTTATTTTTGAAACATTGACATTATTTTTCCTACCACAGTTATGAAGTTGAAAGTCTGTAATGTAACATTAATCTTTTGTTTTTATCCTACCACTGATCACCATGGGACACAAAAGCAGCAGCAGGTTCTGCTACACCCATGTAACTGAACATAACCTGGTGTACTAGGTCTGGTTGGGATGTTTTCTCCGCAGCAGTCCATATGGTGCTATGGTTTAGATTTGTGACCAACACAGCATTGGTAACATACCAACACTGTTTTAGCTGTTGCTGAGTAGTGCTTACACAGTGTCAAAGCCTACTCTGTTTCTTATGTCACCCCCTGAGTGAGTAGCATGGGTGGGCAAGAGGCTGGCAGGGGACATGGGCAGGACAGCTGACCCAAACTGACCAAAGGGACATTCCATATCATATGACACCATGCTCAGCCATAAACCTTAGGGGGGGATTTTTTCCAAAGTAGCCTTCATTTTTAGGCTGGCTGGGCAGCAGTCTGCTGGTGAGAGGTGTTCTTGCACTATAGGAAGTCCATGTCATACTTTTCCAATGGGATTTCAGTGTAGTCTAACCATACAAAAGGCATCAACACTTTGGCTAATTAGTAGCTTTCTCATATAGTGAGCCCTAGCTGTAACAGACAATGCTTGTACACAGCCCGAGGTCCTTAGTCTTGATCCAGCATCTCCTTTGCATCTTCTGAAATGTGTGAATTTAGTGGGAACAATTTTTAAGGTTCTCTTTCCTCATTTGAACAAAACTGAAATATCTTACTCCTTAATCTTTACATCATAGTTTACTGATCCTTCCAAATTAGTCTTGTAACTGTTTGTTCTTAGTAGGACAACCTTTAAAACAGCTCTGTTGAACAACAGATTGCCTCTATGTCTAAGTAAAAGAGATCACTAAGGTGTGATATTAGTTGTATCTTTATTCCAACTTTTATGGCAGTTCTGAGCTCTGTCTTTTGTAGCTTTTCACCTCAATGGAATTTATGAGAATGACTATTGAAGTATATTAAATTATTTCAATAAATTCATAATCTTCAAAGTTCCATAGCTCTCTGCAGATCAGAAGCCTAATCATGAACTGTGAACTAGACTTCTTTCAAGCTGCATGGGTACTGTATCCATTTTTGATACAATCTTGATACATGGAGGACACACTCAATAGTAAAAAATAGTTTTGATTAATGCTTTTTATTGGCATTGCTGCTAATTTGCAAAAATGGTCTTTTTTACTAAAAACCAAATTATTATTTTCTAATAGTTTATTTTAATTTTGATGTTCCCTTTGTAAGCATGTGCAGAGTTTGTTTTTTTTTAAATTGGGTAACACACTTCTCATATGGCATGTATTAGGGAATTTGTGTAATAATGTTCTATAGAAATTATCAGATTTCTATAGAGATAAAAATACAAGATCACCCACATGCATTGCATTTCAAGAATCTAAATCATTATTTGGTTTTCAGACAATTACTGAACAGATTTTTTTCAACGAATGAATTGAACTTGGTAAATACCACAGTCATATTATTCTCATTTAATTTTGTTTTTTCACTTGTTTGTATACCTTAGGTTAGCACAAGTTTACAAAGGCTTAGAATTTTTTCCCCTCCCACAAAAAGAAGCTCAAGATACATTTGAACAGAATTTTCTTCAATTTCTTTTTCAGCTGATGACAAACTAAGTGGGAGAACTAGTCCAAAGGACTGTGTGCAGTAAAAGATTTTCCAGAGGCAAAGGTCAGTGTCACAGAAAGTTTTTCTCTCTTTATTTGTCTCAAGCTCATTATTTATTTTCAGTTGCCTCTGCTGTATTTGAATATTTAGTATTTCTCTTTGCATAGTCTTTATCACTATAGATGCATTTGAAATCAGGATCTCTTTTCTTACGTTTTGTTACAATTTATTTTTAAGTCTGTACCTGCAATTGTTTTTCCTTGCGATGCTGGTGAGTTAATGCAATCAACTCTCATCTTTCTAGACCAATGATCACCTTTTATTTTCAAGATGAGAAGAGGATTATCATCTTGTGATTCATACTGTATATATAGAGAGATATTTATGTTTGTATAATAAAATATATACAAATACATAAAGCCAAAAATGGAGTAGCAAAGGTGATGCAGGAAACAACCAAGTTATTTAAATAATATTGTCTAGTCCTTTATCCCTAGTACACTGGATTCAAGTCAGTGATATATGATTTTGTTGCCTTTTATAAGTACATGAGCTGAAACTTTGTAGTTAAACTCTGTGAGAACAGATAGAAAAAGGCATGCCTTAGTTATCATTACAGAAATGCTTGTTAAAGTCAGGTATCCTTGAAAATGTCCAGATGATCAGCACACATTCATTCCAAATATCAGGATGTTACTTAGTATTAAGCTTACCTTGTTTTTGTATAACTGCCAGAAGTGTGCAAACCCTATCCTCAAGTAACCGACTCTATGAAATGAAATCTACACCACCGAGGCTGAAGAAGCCCACCTTTGCCCATCCAGTGGGCCTGAGCCGAAGAATAAAGAACCACTGTGCCTTTAAATCAAAGTGAGAAAACTTTTAACAAATGAGTGATCAGTAAGCACCAGTCAGAGACTGGTTAATCATATATATGTAAATAGCCTGATTTTTGATACTACAAATTGTAAAACCGATAGGTGTTGTGTGTGCTAGCTTTGTGGGAATACCCCCTAGCCCCCCCTTCTGCACAGAACTGGAATAAAATACCTGTGCTCTGAGTGTATATTGGCATCTAGCACACTGGGTAAACAGCCTCACTTTTGGGACAACAGTTTCATTCATGTAAATATTTAATTTAATTTTAAGAGAAACTGTTCTTTATTTTGTCATAATTGGTATCTTCTGGGGAGAATAGAGTAGTAAAGAACTGAAACTTCAGAAAGCTATGAGCAGTGTAGGAAACAAAGATTAACTGGCTTGGAAATAAAGAATAAGGGAAAAGAAACACAAAAGAAATATGTAATAGACTGACTTTTAAAGTTTTCTGTAAGGCATCATTAGTAGTGCTTTTCTTCAAAAAGGTATGCAAATGATTACTGCATTCTAAACCTTTCTTCCATAATGTAACACCATTAAAAAAGATAAAATGCTGTTCATAGGTGTGATTTACATATTAATACATGTAAATTATGAATCAAATCATAACCCAGCAAATGAAAGTATATAGTGTATATAGTGTTTACAGTTCATCGTGTGTCATGCTAGAGCAATTTGACAATGGACTTGATTAAGCTTAGCTCAACTCCTATGGTCATCTGGATTATGCTACTGAAGTTTCTGAGATTAACCTGACTGTCAGATGAGGATCTTCAAGTGAAATATTTAAGAGGAAGAAGAAAAAAAGTTTGAATTAGAAAATATCTGAAGTTCCATAAGTATTCTGAATATCTTTAACAACACTTATCTTTTCATCTTTATCCAATGTAAACACTTTCTGTGCTGCAGCTTTTAAATATATAACCACACAATAATGAGAAATATAGCTTACTCTTACTGCAAAATGTCCTTTTTTTCTGCTAAAATACTATACCTATCATGTCATACTTCTTAAATGTACTTGTATCAGTGCATCACTGGCCCTGTTAGGCCTGAAAAAACTAGAACTGAGAAAGGAAGGTACAAGGATGTGAATAAGGACAACCAGATAATGCAAATCTTGTGGCCAGGTTTGTCTCAGGGTACTAGTCAAGCAACCTTTTGCTTATTTATAGCAGCTGGAGCAGGTCAATAAACCATAAGAGCTGAGCCTGCTTTTATTGGTCAGAAGAACTGGGGTAGAAGTGGTGGGGGACTGCTGCCCCTAACTAGCAAGTTTACACCCAGACAGAAGGAATGGGCATCTTGCTATCACCCTGCTGCTGCCTGTCCCAGACAATCAGCTACCCACCACGTAATAACAGTTAAGCATATTTTTGTGAGTTGAATGTTAAATGTGACCCTCTCCTCAGTATATCCTGCTGCATCATTTTGGTAGCTCCCAGCTATGCATAAGTACAGCAACTGGTTAATCCTTTCTTCTCCCCTAGCTCTGGCTTTCAGATGTTTCATTAAGCCATTAATTTATTCTGTGCATTATACCGAGAATCCAGCTACCTGCTTTGCATTCACATATCCTACTAACAAGACTTCAAGCAAACATTAAGGGCTTGTAAGCAAAGTGCTAAAGAATATCCACTTTCTGGACAATCACAGAATCACCATGGTTGGAAAAGACCTCCAGGATCATCAAGCCCAACCTTTATCCTATCATCTCCCTAACCACTAGACCATGGCCTCAAGTGCTTCATCCACTTGTTTTTTGAACACCTCCAGGGACAGCGACTCTACCACCTCCCTGGGCAGCCTGTTCCAATGTCTAACCACCCTCTCAGTAAAGAACTTCTTCCTAATATCCAATCTAAACTTCCCCTGATGCAACTTGAGGCCATTTCCTCTTGTCCTATCATTAGTAATTTGGGAGAAGAGGCCAACACCAGTCTCACTACAACCTCCTTTTAGGTAGTTGTAGAGGGCAATAAGGTCTCCTCTCAGTCTCCTCTTCTCCAGGCTAAACAACCCCAGTTCCCTCAGCTGGTCTTCATCAGGCCTGTTTTCCAGACCTCTCACCAGCCTCGTTGCCCTTCTCTGGACTCACTCCAGCACCTCAATGTCCTTCTTATCCTGTGGTGCCCAGAACTGGACACAGTACTCAAGGTGTGGTCTCACGAGTGCCGAGTACAGGGGCATGATCACCTCCCTACTCCTGCTGGTCACACTGTTTCTGATACAGGCCAGGATGCCATTGGCCTTCTTGGCCACCTGGGCACACTGCTGGCTCATGTTCAGCCGGCTGTCAACCAACACCCCCAGGTCCTTTTCTGCCAGGCAGCTTTCCAGCCACTCTTCCCCAAGCCTGTAGCACTGCATGGGGGTGTTGTGGCAAAAGTGCATGACCCGGCACTTGCCTTTGTTGAACCTCATACAATTGGCCTCAGCCCATCACTCCAGCCTGTACAAATCCCTCCGCAGAGCCTTCCTACTCTCAGGCAGATGAACACTCCCACTCAATTTCATGTCATCTGCAAATTTACTGACAGTGCATTCAATCCCCTCATCCAGGTCATCTGAGAAAGACATTAAACAAGACTGGCCCCAAGACCAAGCCCTGAGGGACACTGCTTGTGACCAGTCTCCATCTGGATCTAACTCCATTCACCACAACTCTCTGGGCTCGGCCATCCAGCCAGTTTTTAACCCAGTGAAGAGTCTACCTGTCTAAGCCATGAGCCACCAGCTTCTCCAGCAGAATGCTGTGGGACACAGTGTCAAATGCCTCACTGAAGTCCAGGTAGACAACATCCACTGCTTTTCCCTCATCCACTAGGTGGGTCACCTGGTCATAGAAGGAGATCAGGTTGGTTAAACAGGACTTGCCCTTTGTGAACCCATGCTGGGTGGACCTGATCCCCCCGTTGTCCTGCACTTGCCGCGTGATCTCCCCCAAGATGAACCGTTCCATAATCTTCCCTGGCACCGAGGTCAGGCTGACAGACCTGTAGTTCCCCGGATCCTCCTTCCTGCCCTTCTTGTATATGGGCGTCACATTGGCAAGTTTCCAGTCATCCAGGACCTCCCCCAATAACCAGGACTGCTGATAGATGATGGAGAGCGGCTTGGCAAGTTCCTCCACCAGCTCCCTCAGCACTCTCGAGTGAATCTCATCCAGCCCCATAAACTTGTGGGTGTCTAATTGACTTAGCAGGTCCTTCACTACTATTTCCTGGATTACAAGGGGTTTATTCTGATCTTCATCCTGATTTTCCACTTCAGGGGACTGAATACCGTGAGGATAACTGGTCTGACTGTTAAAGACTGAGGCAAAGAAGACATTAAGTACCTCGGTCTTTTCCTCATCCTTGGAAACAATGTTCTCCCTCACATCCAATAAAGGATGGATATTTTCCCGGATTCTTTTTTTATTGTTAATATATTTGTAAAAACTCTTATTATCTTTTGCGGCAGTGGCCAGGCTGAGTTCAAGCTGAGCTTTTGTCCCCCTAATGTTCTTCCTACACAGCCTAACTAAATCCTTATACTCTTCCTGAGTACCCTGCCCCTTCTTCCAAAGGTGGTAGACTCTCTTCTTTCTCCTAAGTCCCAGCAGAAGCTCCCTGTTCAACCAGGTCGGTCGTTTTCCCTGCTAGTTTGTCTTACAACACATGGGGACAGCCTGCTCCTGTGTCTCTGAGAGTTTCTTCTTGAAAGAAGTCCATCCTTCCTGAACCCCTTTGCCCTCTAGGACTGTTCCCCATGGGACTTTCTCAGCCAGTGTTCTAAACAGGTTGAAGTCTGCCCTTCAGAAGTCCATGGTGGTGGTTTTGTTGTCCCCCTTCCTAACTTGGCTAAGAAAGAGCCCCTGGTTGCTGGAAGGTGTCAAGTCCTTTCTAGGACCTCCAGTAGAAAATAACTAGGTGTACTCACTGACTTCTGGTATACATTGCTCCTGCTCTGCGTACCATCTCCATTCTACTTTTCCACATCTGAACCTTCACTGCTCTTTTTCAACCTACCAGGTAGTTCAATTTTCCTTCTGCCCCTTCCCAGTGAGGACAACAACACAGAACCCTTCCTGCTCTGCCTCCACAGACCACAACCTATCATTGGATACAACAGACCCTGGCTCTTGCTACATCTCAGGGGCTGCCAACAGTTTTGTCTAAATCACAGACAATTTAGTGGGGGTTTCCTGGGTCATGTTGCACATCCCAAAACCCCAATCTCTTCCTCAGCCACATCTATAGTAGATTTCATTTTTATCAAACTATCCTCTCTCAGCACTAATGAGAATAAAGGCATGATGTAGGGACTATATCACTATATAGTATATGTAAATAATAATAAATAATAATAAATAATAACAACTTCATAGACCAAATTACGTTTCTAGGTTGAGGTTGGCTTCTGGAAAATCATTTGGAAATGAGTAAAGTGTTACTCAGGATAGTTCTCAAAGTTATTACAAGTGTCTTCTGTAGAATATTGTATAATACTGTGAGAGGGTTCTGTAAGGAACATGGATGTAGGACAATGCAGTTAGGTTTTCCCACATCTAATCCTAAATTATATTTTTTTAGACAGGCATAAGTCTTGTAAACAGTTATGTGCATGATTATCTTCAGGTGAGAGTATTCTCACCAGAGGCATAAAAATTAGTCTACTGGCTTTCCTATGAAAAGTAAAACAAAATATCTCATCAAACAAATAAATTAGAAAAGCTGGATACTTCTTATTCTTGAAGGACCTAATGCAATAAAAACCCAAGAACATAATTCTACATGCCAGGCAATTATCCAGGTGTAAAGATACACATAGGTTGACTGCCTGCCCAAAATGAAACCAAATAGATGCACATGCTTTTGCTGTTCCCATAACATACTTTACTTCTCATAGAAATACTGCACATACCGCAGTGCTGTACCAAATCAAAACCAGAGGCTACACACACTGTAAAACTTCAACAAAAACCTTTGAGAATAAATAATTTTGTACATTCCTTAAAGCAGACCAGTTTTGTAAGGTGACTGTTAGCTGGGGCTGTTTTACAAGGTAATGAACCTACAGAAATCTGGCTATCATACTGTGATTTTCTGAATGTATATCCTTCCATAGGATTCAGTTTGATTGGTTAAACTTTTAACAGAGTTATAATAGGGTGGGCATAATTTATTTGTGTACTGATTGGACAGCACATTTTTATTCTTTTGTTATGGACAAAGTAAATCTGATTGTTTGCTCTAGTTCTTTTTTTCCCCCAATATATTAAACTGCTTCTGAATTTACTTTTCAGACAAATAAATTAGAAATATTGGCTTGGAATATTTCGATTTATTTTAATACATATGAAATAAATATTTATCTGGTATGCCTGCACAGAATATCTGTGTCTAAGTAATAGCTCTATCTGCTGAAATGACCTTCTAAGATCTTTAATAAACTATACTGAACAAATAACTTAAAAGAGAAGCAATGAGATGGAAGTAAAATATGTGCTGCATATTGTTGGTTCCTTTTTCTTATGTGGAATATATCTACCAAAACTGTTTTTATTAAAGATCACCATACGAATCAGTTTTTATTACCAAATTATCCATCCATCATATTACAACTTTTGTTGTAGTAATATATTTTTGTGGTCACCAGATGATGGTTAGCCCCCCAAAAGAAGCTGAAATCAGGAACTGTAGGATAGTCTGCTTCCTTGAAATGTACAATGCAAAGCGCAGCTTTCTTTAAAGACTTTGGTTGAGCAGTTTTTCTACTGCAAAATGCAGAAGTGAGGTTAGTGAGTTAAGGACACTGCATCAAGAGCTGATTAATAGCCTCTGAGTGAGTGAATATGTGTCTGCCATCCTACAGCAAAGGCCATATGTTATACTATCACTTTCATTCCAAACTGCATCTTATCCCAGTGACAAGAATAATTTCTGACAAGCAAGGAATTCGTCTAATACAAGAGATACCATAATTTGCAACAGCAGAATTGCTGAATGACCTATGGACCTAAGACTTACTCCTAGGCAACATACTAAGGCTTCACCTAATAGTGCCAGTGTTTTTTTCATCTCTGAAAGGAGCTGAAGAAAATGTCATTCAAAGTCAGTACTTCAGAGTGCTGATTGCAAGATGTAAATTAATGTAGCTTCTCCTACATCAAATAAGCTCATGGTATATATCTAAGAGGGGAATAAATGATGAAAATTGCTTTCCCTGCAGAAATAATAATGTGTTGGAGAAAGTGTTAGAAACAGTATTACTTTTGGAAGTAAACTACAAATTCTAAGATGTCAATATATTGTTTGAAGCAAGTAGGGTCTGTTTACCATATTATGCATACAAACAGTTTGGTTTGCTTTTAAATTATACCAATTATAAGAACAAATTTTATTTGTGAAAGTACAGTTCTTCAGATAAGTTACTTTGTTACCATATTGCTTTTTTTCCCCAAGTGACATAATATTCAATTTAACAAATGAAATAGAATTAATAACATGTTTTTTAAACATTGGTAACTTAAAACTGATCAGAGAAGCTTAAATTCTGCTTATTGCAGTGAATGCAGTAGCTATATTTACTGCAACAATATCTGAAATTGAAAGAGACAGGAAAAAAATTTTGTGAACTGGTGTTTGGCTAAATTCAGAATCCAATTAGTGAATTCTAAAGCATTTGCATTAATTTAACCCAATAGCTTGGTTCTGCTCGTAACATCCATTTGTCTTGTATGCTTCACAGGACTTTTACCATTCAGAAGGTCAAAAAATCTTGCAAGGGCTTTGGCATCTCTCTCTCAGGCTTCTCTGGAAACACACACACTAAAAATACAGAGGACTAACCGGACTTTCTATAACCTGCTAACCTGTATTACATGTATCCCAGCACACATTTTACATAGACTAGCTGATTCTGAAATTAATGAGAATGCTATGATTAGAACTGGACTTTTTGATCTGAATAAGGAGCATTTATTAAAAAAACCTGGTTTTACTAATTTTGGCTATTAGATATCTTTAGAAATATGCACAGAAATCCCAGTATCTCTGAAAAGGTACAGGCTAACTCGAATTCTGCAAACCTTTGAAGAAAATACACATGCACAATGCCATTGCTTCCCTTTATATCCTCTTTCTCACTTCCCATCATTTTGTGTGGCAAAAAATAAATATGGTCTTTGTATCTAAAGTAGAAAAGATTTAGATACGGGAAGTATTTATTGCTGGTTTTATTGCTGAGAACTGAATGGGGACCAATGGCAGAAGAGAAAGGAAAATGGTCTATTAAAATCCTCTGCCCCAAGTTGAATGCCTAGGTTCCAAGTAGCTCATAGTTAATGCAAGCATATCCTTCAAGCCGACAGGAAACTGTCTAAGTTAGCTAACCATTCATTAAAAAGAAAAGAATTGGGCAGATTTAAGGGACTGGCTGGAGAGGAAGGCATCTGCTTATGGCCAGTCAAGAGATTCCATCTGTGTACCATCCTGGTTTTCTGAGTCTGTACTTCTCTACCATGTGTGAAGCCAGAGCAGGTGTGCTATTCCCTGAACAGCTCTAAAGGCTATGATACATGGGATTTACCCTCAAAGCCAACCCCTGCCTGACTTGGAGAGGGAACTTGCACTATTTCTTTGTCAACTGCTATACAGAAGACATCCTGATAGACTTATGTACCATTGCATGTGGCTTGCTATTCAGTGATTTCTGAAAATACATACCAGCAAAACTTTCAATGCTCCATGAGACAAGATCCCTGTGGCCTAAGGTGGCAGCCTAGGCTGATCTTCAGTACATACATTGTGGATGAATTCCCTCAAGAACATTTGAAGAGCTGGACTTCATATGTACTCAAATTCAGTTCCCATCTGTAAAACAGAAAGTAACACTTCTCTGCTTAGCTCACAATACCATTCTTAGGATAAATTAAGCACTGTAATTCATGTTGCAATCAAAAGTAAAGTGTTTCAGTGCCAATCAATAAAGGCTGAATAAAACAGAATCTATAGCTCCTGAATTCATCGACAGTGCAGTGCTTAGGGAATTTTAAATGCTTAGAGAGTGTAGGACTAACACTCCAAGCACGAAGTCAATTGCAATAACTACCAGAGAAAAGTTGTAGGCAGAGAGTGTCTTGAATTCTGTGTGGCCCTGAACTCCTTTGTGCTCTTTCTGCTCTATACACACAGGATCGAGAAAACAGCTTCTACATAGAGCACTTGTCTTAAAGGTGGGAGACATGATACTTCTAAATCAAGTGTCTTGCCTGAAAGGCCCCATACTCATGAAATCCGCTATCTGACTGTCAGAGCTAGGGTGTCCAGCCTAACCTGTGGAAAATTTATATGGTTAACCAACACTACTGCAAGACAAAATACATAAAAAGCTTTTGGAAAAGGAACCTTTCCCTGGAATCTTTGTCCTAGGAAGGATGAGAATTATGCTTGCATTTCTTCTGCAAGATGGCTACTGACTCCTTCATACCTGTTACTAGTAAGCCTCATTCAGAAAACATATTGGCTTGTGGGCCACATTTACACCTTATATCTTTAATAATCTAAATTCGATTGATGATAGCGTTGGTATATTTCTAGTCTGTAGAAGATATCTCCTTCAAAAAAAGCTTTCCTTATTTAAATACCTGTCATCAGACTTCATGAATGTAGAATGCATAGAAATAAGCCTATAGTGAAAAATAAAAGTCTTTATATTTAACTTTCTATCATAGATATGCCCAATGAAGCAGCATGAAGGATCTTATTACCTCAGCAAAATGAAGAATTTCCTAAGAGAATTCTATAATTTCATATTATCTTATTCCCCCTCTGAAACACAGCAATTACTGCACCGAGTGACACACAAAACCAGGAAAAACAGCAGACTTCTTCAGTTTCAAAGGAACCAGCATTACTGGTGTTCCAATCTGGAAAAATAAGTGTCAGCAATGACACTGAGTACGATAGAAAAAGTATGTTTTATATGCACTTTATATTTAATATGTATTGCACAACTTCTTTTTAGATTACCTGTATTTTCATTGAATAAAAATAATTTCTTCTTGTATTTTGTCTTCAAAAAACAGTCTGTGGTTAGTTTTCATCTCATCTGTAATTGAGTTTCAGTGCCATCAGCTAAAGTAATAAACATTTCTGCCTGAAAGTGTATTTTGAAGAGAATCTTCTCAAAATTCATACCTTTAATTTGGCAAAGCATTGTTCAGGGTTTAAATAAATCTTCCCCTGATTTGAGTGGTAGCTGTATGGATGAATTCACAAACAATTCTTTGAAAATACAAAACCCAGAAGCTTCACAGAGAAAAATAACAAAAAAGAAAAAGTAAAAGAAATATATGTAAAGCAGATATGTTTCTTGAAACAGGAAACTCACTTGTTCCCTAAGGCATGGCAAACATTACTTTAAAGCTCACTTGTTCACTCTTTTCCAAAACCCAGAACAAACAAAATAGTTATATTTAAGGCAGTTCATCTCAGTCTATTCTGAAAAATGAAACATCTGCAAGAAAAAAACATCTTTCAGCCACCTGGAACAAAGTTAATTTAGCAGAGCTAAGTAGAAATCATAATTTCTACGTGACTTTTTTTTTTTTCTTCAAATCAGGAGAAAATGTTGAACTATTAAGAAGGTGATGAAAGAAAAACACTATGAAAAATCTTGCTCTATTTACGACTACTATGATGCATTATACTTTTTCACCAGAAGTCTTTAGGTCATATGAAATATAGTATGTCTTGACAGCAAAGAATGGGGGCACTTGGAATCTGCATGGTCTAATTTTTCTTTAGGTGATACCTGTAAAAAAATTTAATTAACTGGGGAGAAAAGAAAACAAACAAACAGCTGAGCAATATAAATTGGAGAATGCTTATTTCCATTCAGCTACATGTATTAAGAATGTTGTATATTGTACTGTGGTAAACTGAAGAAGGATGTGTTTAAATGGTTATTTTTCATTGTATTTGATTCTGTTAAATCAACTCTTTTAGTGGGAGATTTCCACATCCCATGTTAAGGTGTATTTTCCTAATAAAAGAACATTCCTTTTCAATTCTTATGATAGATGAAGTAGCATTTCTTGAGTCACGACAACTTTAAAGGACCTATTTTACTTCATATTAAAAGGAACTAAAAGGATGTGCAGAATGTCTACAACCAGCTGACAGTTGGTAAACTCTAGTTGGAAGCAAGAAATCTAGCTAGAAACTTCTTGAACTGCTCTGAATATCTTAAATTGCTCCAGTTGCAAGCAAAAGTAGCTGCACAGGAGTTTTGATCAGATTAAATAAAGCAATTTAATTAAACAATTGAAATACATGTGCTCAGACAAGTAAAAAGTCAAGAATGAGCACATGTATCTTCAAGACCTCAGTTAGAAAATAGTAGGCATTTATTGTGACATTTCTCATAGACAAATTAGATGTTTATTTTCAGTATTTTTAGTACTATTAACATATTTGTTACAGAGGTGTTTTCAACATTAGATACGCTGGTCTTTTTCAAGAAAAGGGTCAACATAAAGTATTCTGAGTACAAACAACTAGTCCAAGAATGGAACTATGGAAATAATCACACACAAGATGTATGTCTTATTTGTTCTGCCTAAATGTTCTATCTTAATAATTTCTTACTTGAAGTATATATAGGGATTATAGTTTTGATGGAAATGAAGAAATTTGATAAAACTGAACACAATTCTGTTATTACCAGAATCATAATAAAATCTCATCAAATGCATCAGAGCAGCAATGATTATATTTCCTTTGACCTTAAACAATTCAACCAAACAGAAAAACCTAGAACCCTTATTTGTACAAGTTTTGGACAACTGCAAATGATGAGCTATAGAAAATGCCCAGTGTTGCAGAATAGGGGCCCTAGAAACTGATCAAGCTCATTGTCATTAATGGAAAGATCTTAGTGATTTCAGTGAGCTTTGCATTAACGTTACACAATCTGCTCCTTTTCACCTTGTATGAGGTGATTCCTCACCACTGAGGATAACCGTTCAGTTATGCCTAGAGTGTTCAGAGGTCTAAAACATTGTGTAAGCATATACAAGTTAGATTGTACCTTTGCTAGATGTCTAAAGGGATAAAAAGGGTCTTCAATGGCAGGCATAAATAGTTAAAGTAATTGAAAATTAAGCTACATTGCTGACTCATCCACAAGTTTAGCTATCCTACAAAAAATGGCTATAATTGTTTAACCAATATTTCTTATAACTTGCATTTCCTGGCCATGCCATTAATAATAGCTGCTCAAATTCATATTTTAACAGCACTTGTTTCAGCTCTGTAAGTTTATAGATCTGTTAAGTTGGAAAGATTCCACATTGAGAATATCTATGTAGAAATTCAAAGGTTATTTAAATAGGATATGGATGAATATTCTGTTGAACATGTATAATTGTAGTGCTGTATATTAATCAGAATTTCATTACAAGGTCAGATCTAGACAGATTAGTTCAAAAGGTATTAGCGCACTATATGCATTATTTTGAGTCACACAGTGTGATACAAGATAATTAACATTTAATTGTTAGCTTATCACTCTCCAGAGTCAAGTAAACACATTTTCAGTGTTCGTGCTAGTTTGTACAGTTAAGATCAGTTCTGTGGTACTGCATTAAAAGTAGGTATTGTTGCTTGCAAAACAAATAGCTTTTAGCGTCCAGTATTCAAAAACTGTATCAGGAAAATTGTATTCTCAGCCATCACAGGGTTTTCATGTTTTACAAGTCTGTGACCTTTCTGGATAATTATGTCCCAACATTTGACCATGTCAAAGGAAACCATTAAATCCTTCACAGTTAGTGAAGTTGTTTTTGTGATGTCTTCAGAGAAATCCAGCTGCATCACAATCTGAATTTTTTCTTTCCTTATGTACTGAACTCTTAGAACAATGGGAAATATTTTGGATGACATAGGATTTCTCATCAGAATACTTCTAATCAATAATGTATTTACTCAAGATCAGTTATAACAAAAAAAAAATAAGTATCTACCACACTGCTGTTTTTCCTGTATTCAGCTGTAGTTTCTTGTAACTGAGAAGTTTTTGTACAGATTTTTGGATTATAAAGGGAGGAGACCTGTTTGCACCCTAACTCTTGCAGGGACTATATACAGAAACCAGTAATAAACCTTATCTTTCATTGTCTTGTTTTACTGAAATAAAACATTGTGAAACTATTTTTTTCTAAATTAGAGTGCTACAAAACTTTTTTAGAAGAAATGTAATCTTACAGTGTATGCAAAATATATGTGTTATTTCTGATTGTGCCAGTCATCTTGGCATGGAATAATTGCATAGAGTAGGTGGTCAGGGTGGAAACACTATTTCTAACTAGGAAAACTGTCAAGATATGGAAATCTTCTCATGCAAGACCTATGAGAAATCAATTAAGAGTAAGAAAGCCTCAAACAGTCGTTGAGGTGTTTCTTCACATACTGCTTGAAAGTTTTACTTCAGTTTCACTTATTTACATTTAATTGTTAGAATCTAATCAGCTTAAATATTCAAATGCAAAGTTGTCTTTACATTAAAACTTAAGCGTCTTGTTTTGAAGAGAACAAAAAAGTTGTTTACATGGAAAACACCAGATTGTTATTCTGACAAACTTTGAGTTATCATTGATTCTGACAGACTTCTTCGAAGGATGCTTAGTCAGATAAAGTCCTTCCCACAAATCCACAAAATTCTTTCACTGTTAAGAAGCGAGAATTATGTTTATGTTAATTCTGGTACCTGTTTAAGAAGAACAACCTTTTTCCTGATGTAATGCCTGTGTGGAAACGGTGAACTGATATCTCTTCGTTAGAGCAAGGCATAAAAATACATTATCTCTAACTTGCTATGGTATTGTAATGATTATTATCACATACAGTCCCCTTTATTTTAGATTAGATCTTTGAAGAATATGCAAAACTGTAATTGGCTAACTCAGTGTTACAGTTAGTCTGGTTAGGTTTTACATGGGTCAATTACTCTAAATCCTAAATGAACACATTTAATACTATTTCCTGCAAAGCAGAGTTAAAAGCTTTCCCTTTACTTGCTTGTATTTTGCAATATTAACAAAAGTAATGAGAAAAGTAAATTAAGTAAATTGTTTTTTATTACGAAGTAATGTCCAGAAAGATCAATGACCACACAGACTAATCTCCTGACAAGAAGCAACTTTCAACATTTATTACAATGTACTTGGGTCCTCAACAACCATAACTCAATTTAAAAAATAGTTGTAATACAGAAAATTGGCTGATGGGGTAGAATACCATACCTTTCTGCTCATGCTTTAGCCAAAAGTCAGAAAGAGCATGCAACATATAAACACAATAAAATATTTTTCAGGATAGCTTTATGCATCTTAGAAACACATCAACAAAGCAACTTTAAATGAACTGGTTAATGTTTAAGTCCATAGAGACAATGTTTCAGTTGATGTAAATTTTTGTATATTAACTAAATTTTACTCAATAAAGCCATTGAATGTGTTTTGATGGTGAAAACAGTTTTATTTTCTCCCACATAAACCTCCCCAAATTCCTACTCTATTTGTCAATTGAATGCAAAACCAAAATATGTTATTAAATAGGTATAACCCTAAGATAAGTTTCAATTCAGTTAGTTCTTATCCATACTTTTCCTTTTCAGGACCATAAACCACTATTATTCTATTAATCTCAAAAAAATAAATAATTATAGTGATTTTTTTATATTTTTCTTATATATTATTCTTATATTTTCATTTTGTAAAATGGAAAATAAGAAACATAAGCACATATTTATCTGTTTATCATATGAAGACATTTAGAAATTAAAGTAGAAAACTATTGATTCCATTCCAAACACTGAGACACAAAAGAGAAATGAAAGAACCATGAATGACAACTATGTTCATACTAGTTTGTTTACCTCTACAAATCATTGATAAAGCTCATAGCTTTAATGTTACAAGTACAGAAGTATCCTTCCAACATCCAAGAACGCAATTCCCATAACTTTAACCTGTTCTTCTGAGAGTTTCTAAGTAACTTAAAACTTGGTTTTAAATCCATGAATCTTTCAGATCCCAAAGATCTGCTTCAGCTCAATAACCATTTTGGCTTTGATTTGTATTACAAGTTGCATTAAATGAAGTGCTTTTCATATAAATTCTCTAATGAGTTTGATTTGGTAGGGGTGAACATAGCACACTTGGTATCAGCAACAGAATTGAGTTTTACAGAAAACACCATCTCCCTGTTTCAGAAAAATAAGAGCTGTAGGAGGGCACTACACCTCCTTTCAGAGGAATCTTTTAGGCAGTAGAGCAACCTTGCAGGATACTTTATGTTTGTGCTCAGTTCTGTCATGAGTTCCACATCATGGAAAGGGGTAGACACAAGAGAGTTTGTATATATCAGGTTGTATTACACTTATTCAAAATGAGCTGTAATTGGGGAGTTTGGACTACAAGTCTGTAACATGTAATAGATGATAAAAACCTAGATGATATACCAAATAGGACAATTCTACAAGTATGTGTTATGACAACAAATCTTTGTTAAATTTGGCTGCTTTCATTAAAAAATAAATACAAGTTGCTTATTTAATGCAAAACATAGGATTTTCTTCCATTTTAGTCATGTTACTGGATCCAAGGTCGTCAATAGGATTTCTTGTATGAGTGAAATGAAGAGGCTTTTAGGCATATATTACAAGTAGTTTCTTTTTTTTAGTAGTGTGGTGCACCTCTAAGTTACCCTCACCTTAGCACCTCTTCTGAAAATTTGGATGTGACAATTATGGATTACCATTTATTTAGACTCTTTATGTCAGAAGGATCAAAGGACATACAGCTTCTGACAAAGTAAGTTCTTCCCTGGCTTATAGCATAAGACCTATATGAGCCCTGTGCTTTAACAGAGCAGCACCTTGTGCCTGCCTGTCACAGTTAATGATGTGTAATTTATGGAAATAGTAGATAGTAATTTCTAATCAGTAAAGCTGTAGCTAATAATGCTGAAATGTATCATATAGAATTGATGTCAGATTTATGAAAAATGGAACTGACAAGTAAATTTTCTTCTATCAACAGCTGTAAGACCTTGCTTTAGAAAAACATTCAGTCTACTCAGTAACATATTTAAAAGATTGGTTTAAATCTTACTCTGTTGTCTACATTTAGCCTGTATCCAGGGCTAAACTGTAGCAGTTCCTCTATCACCTGATGATCCCTCCCCAGCTGAGAAAAGGAATCGGGGAAAAAAAGGGAGAAGCCCTGTGGGCTGAAGTAGAAACAGATTTAATGAAATAACAAAGCCAATACAATCACCAACATAAAGCATACAAAGTTCTACTCAGCCCGGTCCTTGAGGTCAACAGCAGGAGCAGAAAGCCAAGAAAAAGGAACCCCAAGAAGCAAAATACCACCCTCAGTGAACTCCCTCCTTTTACAATGAGCATGATGAGGTAGTATGGGATACACCTGTGAGTCAGCTGCCTTGATTGGATCTCCCAGCTGACTCAGGGCTACCCATGGCCTGCCTGCATGGCTGGGCTGTGGGTCTGTGCCTAGGAAACCAGGACATCTGTTTATTAATTATATATTAATAAAGGCAGGTCTAAGAATTCTTGAAAAACAAACCATTCAAAAAGTTGACCTTTGAATTATATTTTAATATTTTAAAATGTATATTTTAATATTTTCATTCTTAATTTGTGAACTAAGATCCAACTTAAAGTAGTTACTTATGTAGAGTAATTGGAAAGGAAAATTCTCTGAGGTTTTTTATTTGTGCTTTGGATTTTTATTATGACCTATTTTAATAATGACAGTGACCAAAAACAAATAAAATGCATTGTTGTTCACACCACACAGCTTTTCTGTGAAGGTTGTATGGATGGAAGTTATTTTTTTGAAATAACAAGGAAAGATTTCTGCATTCTCACTGGTTTTATTCTTTAAGGTACATGAAATCAGTATACAAACATAGGGTTATGAAATTAATTATGCACTGTCATCTATCTGCTCTTCTGTGTTATCAGATTGCCTGGGTTATTTAAGGGTCACTTTTTTATGACACAAAATATTTGGAGACATGTTGTTTCAACCTGAAAAGCCTAATTCAACCACTCTCACTTCTTCAGGGTAAAAGTTTCTTATTGATCTAGGTTACTCATCAGATTTCTAATCTTCAATTCGTAACTATTCCGTCACCAACTTTATTCCTTCACGAACTTTATTACAAAAATCTGAGTATGATCATAGGGGCAGGATGTGAGAAAGATTGTATTCCTCTCTGCAGTGTATGTAGGATTGATGAAGACAATACCTTAAATACATCTTTTATTCTGAATTTGACCACAGTACAGAAATGTCTAGGAATATAGGGAATTCAGTAAACAGACTTTTTGGTTGTGTTTACTAAATGATTTCTGTTTACAAATTTTCATATATGCTTCTGTATAGTCTGAAGTTTATTGTACGAGTCTTCATGAAAAATGGTTTTAGTAAAACTCGCTTATAGCTTATCATAAAACTTTCAATTGGATTATGTCTATCACATTATTAAATATTTAGGACTGACATATGTACCCAAACTGTGCAAAATATGGTAAGCATTTTTAAAATGAATTATGATGCTCATTATAATTTTGGGCTACACTGAGAAGAAGACAAATGTCTTCAGCGATGACAGTGGAATAGACGAAATATGGCACTGATGGAGTGGAGCAGATTGCTCAAGCATCTTGACTGATTGACTGTATCAGATATCATTAGTTTAGAATAATCTACAGAATCAATACCAGTTGAAAAGAATTCCAATGTTTGTCTGGTTTCTGTAGAGCTCAGTTGGTTCATGACTGAGAATCTGAAGCTTTTGAAAGCGTAAATAGAGAGGGTGATATTCATAAAGAGGTATATAGGCAAGTTAAGATGAAATTAAAAAAACTATACCTTTGATGTGGTTTTGTTGTTCCTGTTCTTGTTTGCTTGCTTGCTTTTGGGAAATACAAACTGCCTTTAAAACTGAGCATTAAGAGATGGGGAGATTCTCAGGAAGTCAAAGCTGGAAACCTTTTGAATAGTGTGCTTTTAGCACAGTACAGGGGTAAACTGGAGAGACTTCTATGGCTTGTAATGTTGCACCTAGTGAAATAATGTAATATCCCATTTGGTCCTGAAATTTCTTAGCATAGTTGTATTTCTACTTAGTTACTTGTGGTGTTTACTTAAATCCTTCTTTCCTTCATATAGTTCTATCTCTGAGTCCTTGTGCGTTTGCACACTGTCCTGTGGCCATGAATAAAAGTGGCCATGACTTACATTTATGTCCCCTGAACCCATGCATAGATTTCTGGTGTGGTCTTCAATGGGACAAATGGAAGCTGAATTAATAGGAAGGTAACTTAAACCTCTTGCATTAGTGAATTATTCTTTCTTCTCTGCTGCTAACATCATATTCAAAATCTATACCAATACTGGAGATATACAAGTGAGTTAGCATATTATCTTTGGGCTGTACCAAAGTCAATAGGAACTTGCTGACTTGAATGAGCAAACATCGAGTCTGCAATTAATATCTCTGAAGGTTTAAAAAACCCCTTTAACCTTGATTACAGAAGCTCTATTTTAAAACATGCTGCTTTTTATAGACTGGTAATCTTCTGCAGGTCTTCAGATGAACAGAAAACTGTACCAATGAAAGGCAATTTGTAAGGGGGGAGTAAAAGATCAAGATTTCATAGTACTAATTAGCAATGGTTTAGATCAAAACATAAAGAAACAGGAACGTGTCTAAAATGCTGCCTTCTTCCAAGGCTTTACTAGGAGATTACATTGTCTGAGAGATAACTACAGGTAGGAAACTTATCCTGAAGGTAGAGGTATAACACCTATGATAGAGGTATTCCATTTTATACAATGGCCTGGTGACTGGAACGCTCACTCAGAAATTAAAAATCCAGATTTGGCTCACATTCTAGAAGAAGGGAGTATAAAAGAAAGAAGCCCTGCTTTCTTGATAAAACCCCTGACTAATAAAGTGATTGGAAAAGAAGGACTTCCAGGGATAAGCAACATAAGCAAAGAGATTTGGGATCTCAGTTTTGGATTTATGTATCTATTTTCTATTTCAGCACCAATGTAGGCAATGAATTCCCTCACCGAGTCAATTCGTTGGGGCTTAATATGCCAAAACTTCTAGTTAGCATATTTTGTTCTGAGACAATACTAACTCCGTGGTTTATATCTGTGCATGTTTTATTTTCCTTGAAGCTGAATAAGAGTAGGATTATTCCGGTAGGAGATCATAATGTTTGGGAATATTTCAGGTTCTGAGCTCTGATTTATATTAGGTTTTATCTGCTGCCCACCTTCAGAAGGATATTTCTACAGCTTTACTGGTTTTTAAGATCTGCCAAAGAGCAAATGACAGATGCATCTTCTGTGCACAAAGCCATCAATCAGAAGTGTAATGTTGTTGAAGCTGTGGTAGTCTAGGGATATAAGTGAGGTAAGTTTCCAGAGGGAGATAATATCTTTAATAGAATGATGGGGAAATAGATTTTTTTGGGAAAAAAGACATACAATGCTTTGGTTTCAGTGACTAACTGCCTGTTTCTGCCTCTTTCTCACAAGGCCAAGGATTTTATCACCTCTTCTCTTGCTACTATTCTCTTCCAATAACTATTCTATTTTCTGAAATTGTCTGGTTATTTAACCAAATGCAATTGAAAGTGTTTGTTCCAATGTAGTTTGGTTGGAATTCTGTGAGTCTACTTCAGACCTCTGCTAAGAGTTTGTTCCTTTTTTCCAACTGCACCAGCTAATCCAGTAAATTATACCTCTTCTCCCTAAAAAATCAAAAGTGTGACTGCTTATTAACCAAACAGATTTGTAAGTGATTGCTAGTCTCTTTGTGTGGAGGAATTAATATCTCACTTGTACTTTTTACTGTTCTGAGGCTAAGGCACTTTGTGAGCTTCTCTACTCAAGAGGATGAACTTTATGCAAAAGAATTAGTTGAACTAGAGATTCTGTTTGGTTTACTTTTCTCAATAGTAAGTCTTTTAAGCCACAGAAACTTCACCTACCTTAGATTACACTTAGATAGTTCATGACATAACTAACAAGAATGGGATAGCAGGGTACACAAGGCATTGCAGTTTAGTATGCAAAATCATTATCCCAGCCTTCAATAACCTTGTGAATATGTAACCTATCTATAGTTATGCAGATGAGGCACAGCACTTTGAGATATTCTTGTTCACTCTTTTGTGATCTGTGATGGATTTTAACTATAAGAACTGG